>JAQPPZ010003251.1:1250000-2500000 GCA_028583015.1 Wollemia nobilis | reverse complement strand
CATCGCATCTTGGCTTTTCCTTTTTGTTTTCGTATCCTCGTGCTTTCACATACAATAGGTCACATTTGGTTTCTCCCTAGAACTAGATAAATATCTAGAGGTCAATCAGGATGATCCAATTAAGGTAGGGCTTGATCGAGATGATGTAGGTATTACTTTTAACTATGGAAAATGGTATATGGTATTTAGACCAACAAGGGTGACCATAGGGGCTAGGAATCTATAGACAAGACTAATAGACCCTTATTTTTCTTGCATGATGTAAGAGATCCAATGATGAAGGTAAGAGAGGTAGGTAATTACAAGAGGAGTTCTAGGAGTGAGCATAGATAGACCATTAGATGTGGAACCTTTATTGGCCTTGCCATCGGTACCTAGGGAAATGTCGAGGGTTGGGCATGAGATGATTGAGCATGATATAATGGTTCTTAAAAGTAGACGGTTAATATGTAAGTTCCATAGATCATGGCTAGGGTTTCTAGAGATTGAAAATTTGATCAAGTGGAAGTGGGGATTAAATTCAATTTACTTTGTGACATTTCTTCCTAAAGGTCTTTCCTCATCATATTTTCTAGTTCACAAATTAGGGATAAAATAATGGTTGGTGGTCCATGGTTTAGGGGAAGAGATGCACTTCATTTGATACCATGGAATGAATTTTTTTGTTGAGACAAAAACTATTAAGAAACTTCTAGTATGGGTTAGGCTTTTTGGACTTCCATATCAACTTATAAATAAGGATGTTCTAAAGAATATTGGAAATACCCTAGGGGAATTCATCAAGGAAGGACTAACTATGAAGGAGAAAAAACATGCTATATATACTTGAATATGTGTTGCTATGGATATTTTAAAACCTTTGCCACAATCCATTAATATTAAATCTAAATCAAGATAATAGGATCAACAAATAGATTATGAAAATATCCAATTTTGTTGCCACAATTTTTATGATATTGGACACATAGTAAGAGTTTAAAAAGTGAAAACTATGAAGAATATACAAAAACTTCTAGCCATAAGATAAACCAAGGAAATTTTATAATAATAGAATCTAGATCAGATCAAGGATGTACCACTCCAAAAGAAGATACAAAGAAATCTTATCTACAGTATCATTTGGCAAGTTCAAAAGGAATTAAAGGTGCAAAAGAATTTGTGGAGAGAAATCCTAAAACAAAGACAAAAAAGAGGTAAAGTTTATTCCAGGTGAATCATCTTCATTTTCCTCAAGTAGTATAGAATCCTCTTCAAGTAATTAGAGTTAAAGGGGTGAAGATGTTATCCCTTGGACTTTAAGGTTTCAAGAGCAGCATAATAAATAAATAAGGATGGAGGAAACCCTTAACAAATTAGGTATTTTAGAGCAAAATAAGAAGATAATTGCTACATAAGAGAATCCTTGCACTTTAGGATTTCTAGAGCAACATAAAGAAGATTGTGCTTTTGAGGTTATTCCTTGCACTTCAGATCCTTCAAAAAAAGGTAAACCTAAAGATGATAAGTCTTACTATAAGTAGTGTGAGAAGATTGAAGAGATTAATGAAGATAAAAGTTTTGATAGGAACGAAAAAAGAGAGGAAGACTCAAGAAGCAAAAACAAAGAGAAAAATAAATCGAAAGGGATATTGATATAGGAAAACAAAAGCAAATATCACAAGTGCTAACAAGAAGTGGGTCTAAAACCATGAATATAAACAAAAATAAGAATGAAAATAATATCTTGGAATATTAGGGGAATTAATAAAAACCCTAAAAAAAGGTATAAATATATTGTGAAGTTGTTATAGATAATATATTTATAGATGTAGAAGTTGAGCAACAAATATTTTAGCCATTAGAGGTGTTGAATTTTATCTTGATAGAATTTAAATTTTGAAAGGCATATAATATAAAAGGAATTGATCGTGAAAACTTAGAAGTTTGAGGAAGATGGATAATATCTTTGATAGAAAGGTAAATGAGTAATATCTTTGATAGAAAGGTAAAGTTAGACATTTTTTAATTAACTTGTTAGAAATGTAATGAGAGCAATGTAATATTTTGTTTTTGTAATGGGAGTGGCCCCAAATAGAAGCCACACATAACTTATTAAATAAATAAATAAATCAACTAACTAGTGGGTTAACCTATAGATGGTGGATTATGGACTTAAAGAGATGATCTATTTGTCTACAACAACAAAATAATGCTAACTATGACAAACAATAAATAAATAAATAAAAATTATTCATCCAAATTTTCTTGATACATACTCAAAATTTAATATATAATTTACAAATTCTTTAATCTATATTGATCATTAATAGTCCACTTGCTTTACCATTTCATTTATATCATTTAGCTTCTTCTATATTATTTCCTCTATACTTAGCTTCACTTTCTTTTGACTCACTTTGATGCCTTATCTTCTTCCGTACATCGCCAACCATCAACAATGCATATAGTTGTAAGATAATTATAATTATAAATTTGGTATATGGATCCATCATTTTATTAACACTAGAAACACATATATGTATCACACAGAAAGAGTGTTTATGCATGATATTTATAGATAAAATAGGATATTAATTTTGGATGCCAATTTTAAAGCCTAAATCTTAAAATAAGGTTTTGAGTTTTCTTACATGAGCTCAAATGAAAAGTAAGACCCTCCATTATGAGCACTAATTTCATACCTAAGATATTCATGTTGATGGTAGGGTGAAAATTAGTGCAAAGGAAACAACGTAATTATGGAGTATCAAATCCTTATGCATGACATGCTTTTTACTTAATTATTTATTCATTTTTGTATTTCACATACCCTTTTCAGCTATAAACCACTTCACATCATCTAGCATTGATTCCTAAAGAAAAAAATGACACTACTTTATTTAGATTCAGACTAATTTATTTATGTAACCCTTCCTATAAAATTATTATCTTCTAAATATAAGAATATGACAAGCTTCATTATAACCATGTATCAACTAGTGTAAGTGGTAATTTCTACCATCATTAGAGCTTCCTCACATACAATTTGAAGAGACATCAATGTAGCTATATCATTATTAGTGATTCTAACATGATTATGATTCATAAGTCCTTTATTCCAATGAGTTTTGAACACCCATAACTTATTTTCATGATAAGTCAAGCAAGGGGGTTTGTGTTAATGTTACATATAATAGTGCCTCCTTATAATTTATTTCATCATTTGGTCCCTAATAGGATGCATTCCCTAAGTTTCATGGGATGTTGGAGCAATGATTTCACCAAAAGGTTATCCTTCAACGATTACTCACTAGACAATACATTTTCCAACTACCTTCCTATGGATTCAAGGGATGCATTTTTCTATGATACAAAGCTTAATCAATATTGGTTTTTACTTGATAAAAAAGCAACATTAAGATATCAACCTCAAGAATACATACTTTCATTTAATTAAGAATTTAAATTTCTTTTGATCAAATGGTTTAGGACCATAACCTCCTCATAGGTATCATTATTAATTAGTCATTTATTAGTCCCTTCAAAGTGAGTTTTTGAAACATGGCCTCTCTAATTATGCGTTTTTCATCTAGTAAGAAATACAATTTATTTTCCTTTTCCTAAAAGAAATAATATCATCTCCTACTTTAGTTTTGACTCCCTCTTAAGTAGATGTCATTTTTGTAAAATTATTAAAATTTTGGTTTTGTTGCATGCTTGTGTGTTTGAAATCAACAAAAATAGTTCTTATTAAGACTTTGCAATTTTCAATGAAATAATAATATTATAGGTTAATAGACCAAAGCACAAAAAACAATTTTTACAATTATATTCCAAAGAACAACTTTTATTTCTAATTAATTAATTTATTTTTCATAGAATTGAAAATATATAAGTAATATATATAAGTAAATTTCTACTTACAAAGACTACTATTAAAATATTTATATATTTTTTGAGTTTTTAAAGGTAAATTTATATGGTATTGTTATGCTATTAGAAACTTTTATTCAATAAGTGTATAGTGATTTTGTAATATTAATTTAATTAATTAAAATAAAAATTTTATTACTTAAACTTACAATTGAGTTCAAAATTTTAAAGTATGGATATTTTATCATCCATATTATCCAAATAAAATTAAAACAAATAAATAATTTGACTACCATTTAATAATATATCTTTTTTATTATTTTGCTAACTTAAGAACAACATGAATTTTGTTTAAATTTATGGATTTTAAAATGAGAGGGAGAGGGAGCGATGTTTTTTTTTGACGTACAGGTAGGTATTGTTTCAATAGGGATTGTGGTTGATTTGGATCCCGAGATCCTAAGGACTCCTCCTTTATGGACGTCTCGTGCTTGTTTCTTGTCTTAGGCTAGAAGCTTTTTCTTTTGTTGTTTTTGGATGAGAGTTTGGAGGTTTGTAAGAAGTATGCTATGTGTAGGAGCATTTCCCAGTTTGTTAGTGTTTACAGGATCTTTATTGTCTGTTCTTCTTTGGTGGATCCTAGAGATGTTCTTCCTAGGAACATGGATCCTAAGTTGTTTTTGTGGGATTTCTTTTCTACAGTCCCTATTTTGGGTAAGAAGATGGTGTAAATTATATTTATTGTTGTGAGCAGGGTTCTAGCTTTCAATGGTTTTAATGCTAACCTCAATGTTTTATTGTGAAAGAATGAGAATCATCTCATGATTCTTGATATTCTATGGAAAGCATTCCCTTATGTGGTCTCTATGTCAAGTTGGGAAAAGAATCAAATTGATAAGGTATAGGTGAATGGGATTTCAGTAATCGATGCTTCTTTGGTTGATCTTGGAGATGTTCTACCTAAGAACCTATATCCTAAGAGCATGAATCCTAAACTATTTTTGTGGGCTTTTTCTTTTGTGGTCTCTGTTTTGGGCTGAAAGATAGTGCAAAATTATATTTTCTATTGTGAGCATGGTTCAAATTTCAAGGGTTTTAATGCTAGCTATGTTTTACTATTGAAGAATGAGGATTGTCTCATAATTCCTATGATTCTATGGTAGGCATTCCCTTTTGTGGCCTCTGTGCGACTTTGGGAAAATAATCAAATTTCTAATAAAGAGGTGAACAATATTTCGACAATGAAATGTTTTTTGTTGATCTGGGGGATGATTTGTCTAAGATTGTGAATCTTGTGGGGTTCTCTATTTCTTTGCAGTGGTTGGTTTGGCTGGTTTGGATCCTAAGTCTGTGATCTGCTTGCTGATCTGGTGCCTTCTGAGAGTATTATTTTTTTTCTCTCCTCTTGGGTGCATGGTTTTTCTAGGTTGTTGGGAGCCAAAATTTCTTAGGCAGGTTGGACATGTGGTTGGGTACCAATGTTTGAGATTATGGTGAATATTTTTTAGGTGGTGTTGGGTTTAAGAGATCCATATTTACATTCATTGATTCTTCTTAGGACTTCGCTTTTTAAAATGCTTTTTTTGCACCTTGGATCTAGGAGTCCCAACTTTCCTTTGATTCAAATCCAAGTAAGTGGTGGTGGATTTAAGGGATCCATATTTGCATTCACTAATTCTCTCTAAGACTTTGCTTTTGGAAATGATCCTATTGCACCTTGGATCTGAGAGTCCCTAGCTTTCCTTTCATTCAAATTTGAGTGGGTGTTTGTAGGACTACAAAAAATCCCTTTCCTCCATGGCTTGGGAGAGAATTGTTCAAATTGATTGTTTTAAACTTCCTTGGAGCAAGAGTGTGTTTCCTTTCTTGGACGGGAAACTTTTCAAAATATTATATTTGAATTTCCTTGGAGGGGAGTGTGTTTCCTTGCTTGGGTGGCAAACATCTTAAAATGAAAATTTGAATTTCCTTAGAGCAAGGGTTTTTGTTTCCTTGCTTGGGCAGGAAACTTTTCAAAATGTATTTTTGATTTTCCTTGAAGCGGGCTTGTGTTTCTGGTTGGAAACTTTTCTCTGTATTTTTTGATCTTATTATGTTCGGAGGCTTGGCGGTTTGGGCGGATTCCAAATTTCTCCTCGAGATTCCAATCCTACTAATTTTTATTTTTTAAAGGTCGGTTAGGATCCAGTTCTTCTTGTTGCTTCTGAGGTTTTGGGGATCTCGTTCTTGTTGTTGTTGTTTTTTCTCTCTCAACTTCTCTTCTTGGTTTCTCTAGTTGTAATCTTCTTGAAGGTTTTACTGCTATATATGGTTTGGGGTCCTTTAAAACCTTTCTTAACTTTATAAAATATTTGGAGATCCTTTTAAAATCCTTCTTCCACTTAATAATTTTTTTTTTGAAAATTCATTTTTTGAATGCAAATATATATATATAATTGCTGCTATATATGATTTGGGATCCTTTAAAACCCTTCTTGACTTTGTAAAAGGTTCGAAGATCCTTTCAAAACCCCTTCTTCCACCTAATAAAAAATTTGAAAATTCATTTCTTAAATGCAACTATATATATATATATATATATATATTTCATGTTTTGTGCTGAACCCAAACAATTCAACTTTTCAAATATTCTGTAGTCTAGATTACAAAGTAAATCGACCTTACCGATCAAGATTTTGAGTTCACTGTGTAAACGGTGAAGTTTGGACGGCAGCAAAGTCCCTCTGCAGCTCCAGCAACAGGTCCTTGGATTTGCTTAACTTAGACTTCACAAGCTCCTAGACATCTAAGTTATACTTTCACAGCTTCTCGACATGGCTAACGGAAGGAATGGGCACGATCAGGCACAGTGAACATCACCACCTTAATTCTGCGAGAAACTCTCAAGTTGCGCGTCACTGGCACAGCCCATGGAGGATTGAAGAGATGAGCTTCTAATTTGTGACCTTCCTTCGCCAATCCATGTAAAGGAATGGTTCCAGAAAATACATTGTGGCTGAGATCAAACTTCCACAGCGAACCGATCTCCACTGTCTCTACTGGACTTGCCCGCTAATATAACTCCATCTCCGGAGAAAGAAAGTGCCCTCAGCTGCATCACCTTTGTTTGCGAGTTTTAAATATTGAGTCTAAGCTAGACGGCTAAATCAGAAGCATACGTACATGCTGTACAAATAAATATAGAAGAATAATATTATAAATAAATATTGCAACCTTTCATATGCAATCTTGGAGTCCCTTCTCTAACCGTCAAAAGCACCGAGGATACACGACTTTGATAGCCTTTTTATAATTATGTCTTGAAATTTGAATAGATTTTTATTTTCTTATACAATAAAATAAAAATTATTTACAAATTTTCAAATTAAAATATTTATGTTTATTTGTATAAAATAATATAACACATTTTAAATAATAATAATAATAATATTTTTTTAAGAAGCAACAGGGTTAGGAATTGGTACATCTACAATCTTAAGTAGGGTTCAAATCTTGGGGCTGCCCCTAACTCTCCTAGGGAAGAGAGGAAAAAAGCAATATTGCAAAGTAAGACTCAATAGTATGGGATAACACAGTGGTTAGGGCTTTCCTTCAAGAGACCCAAGTTCAAACCATGGTAGGGTATGTATTTGTATCAATGGTTAGGGCTTTCGTTCAAAAGATCCAAGTTCAAACCATGGTAGGGTATGTATTTGTATCAATGAAACTTGTGACAAAACAAAAAGATAGTATGTTAGGGTGCAACCACAATTTTCTTGAAATTACTTGGTTCATATTACAAAACTCAGAAAACAAAACAAAGAATAAAGAATGTACAAGAAAAAGTTTTAGTTATCTGTTTTCTTTTCAATTTTATTATATTTAATAGAATAGTTTATTCTTCTTCTTATTTATTTTTTTAATTTAGTATTTAAAAAAAAATATAAATAAATTTTATTTTTCTTTGATAAAAAATATTACTTTTAATAATACACTTTTTCTATTCTTTATTAAGCATTATTTTCAAAGTTCTTGCCCTTAATGTTTAATGGTCTAACTTTTAATTATCTCTAAAGTGAAACAAATATTTTTTTTTCAAATGTTCTTGTAAAAATGTTTGCTAATTGATTTTTTGTCCTACAAAACTATAATTGTACCATTCCTTCTATAATCAAATCTCAAATGAAGTGATGACAAATACCTATGTACTTAGTTTAGGTATGAAAAATAAGATTTTTTCTTATCTGAATGGTGCTTTTGCTATCACAATATATAGTAGTAGGGAAATTAATCTCTTGTTGCAATCTATCTAAAACTCCATGTAGCCATACTACATGACAACTTGTTGATACAAGTTGCCATATATTTAGCCTCTGTTGTGGACAGAGAAACTCTTTGTTGCTTCTTTGAACTCCATGAGATAAGACAATTACCAAGACTAAAATAACATCTTAAAGTTGATTTTTAATTATCTATTGACCTGGACAAATTTGAATTTGAATATCCAATGAACTCTGAAAGAAACTGTATAATTAAATGCCATAATATAATGTGCCTTTGATATATTGAAGTATTCTTTTTGCTGCTCTTATTGATTGTCATGAGGTTTTACCACGAAATTGGAAATAAGACTCATGGCAAAAGTAATATTAGGTCTAGTAGTTGGAAGATACATCATACTACCACCAATCTGCAAAATAGAATCCCATCAAAATTGTTGCTTCCATATTCCTTGCTTAGCTTTTTGTCTTGTGCTATTGTGGTTTCCACCTCCTTGCATTTTTTTTTTTTATTTGTGGAAAACATCCCAAAAGGGATGCCACTTTCGGGTAAGACCCAAGGAGGCAGGGGTATCCATTCCGCCAAAAACGCCTAGGACTCGGACCTGGCCTACCACCTTTGACATACTCAAGGAGCAAACAAACACACAAAACCAATTTAAAAATAAGTAAATAACAACAAAAATAATAAAATAAAATAAAAAACATGCTCCTTGAGTGTGTCAAAAACAAAAGCACAACCAAACACGCACAATAAGATAAAAGAAACCACAACACAAACCACATAGAAAAACACAAGAACCACATAACAAAACACAAACAAGACAAAAACAACAAAACACTACAAAGACATAACCCAAAAAAAACATGAAAAATAAACACAACCAAAACCTAAAAAATTAAAAAATAAAATAAAAATAAAAATAAAAAACAACCAACAACAGACAATAAACAAAAACAAAAAACATAGAAAACACTCACACATAAAAACACAAAATAACACAAACAAAGAGAAACCCAAGAACAAGAACGAAAAAAACACAAGAACAATAACAAAAAACATAAAAAAAAAAAAACAACAAAAACACAAGAACAACAAAAAACAACACAAAGAACAAAAAAACAAAACAAAATAAAAAACCCACCCACCTTAAAAAACTAAACAAAAAAAACCAAAAAAGAAAAAAGAAATAAAAAATGAACAAAACAATGACCTATCTAGACCAGAAGACTATTAAGGCAAGAATCAACAGAGGAAACAAAATAAAGAATAGAATGAGCTAGGGAACTAAAAAAAACTGAATGAACCAAAGAGAAGCAAAAAAAAAAACAAGAAGAAACTAGGTACCTTCAGAACCGGAGCCATCCAAAGAAATGATAGAAAGAAGAGCTTCCCTAATTTGAGAAGCCCACCATATAGGAGGGTGGCCATAACAAGTAAGATCACCTTTGTCCAAAGCCCAATTAGCTAAAGCATCAACACTCTTGTTTTGATCTCTGACCACATGATTGTAATCAACTTTCAAAAATCCCATCTGGATTAACTGAATCTTCTCAATAATTCTTTTTATTCTCCAATCCACCTTATGATTATTAGAAGGATTCTTCAAGAGATTAATCATAAGTTGAGAGTCAGACTCAACTAACACCTTTTCCCATCCAACCTTAGTAGCCTCCTGAAGGCCTCTGAGGATACCATACCCCTCAACAAGGTTATTGGAAAGAATACCCAAATTCTCAGCAAAAGTAAAAACCAGGGAGCCATCCGAAAGTCTACCAATTCCTCCCACACCGGCTTTTCCAGGGTTCCCTCTAGAGGCTCCATCGGTATTGACTTTTCCAAAATCCTTAGGAGGAGGTTGCCAATTTCTATTCCTATCCATCTTACTAATACTCACATTCCCTTTAAGTTGGTTGCCCTTAGAAGGTTTAATCTTCAATATTTGCATCACTTGATCCCATCTTTGGTGGGAGTTTTGGGGGTGATTAAGGAGATGATGGACTGATTCAACTAAGTTGGTTATGGTATTTTGCCAAATATAGTGAATATCCTTCCTATCTTGATTAAAAATTTGGTTGTTCCTTTCATTCCAAATATTCCAAAGAAGAATGGTAGAACCCATCCAAACTAACTGCCTAATAAAATGATCAACACCCTCTTGATTAGGCCAATCCCTCCAAAGTTGTTCAAAAGTAAAAAAATTGGACCACTCTAAGCCAAGTAAAGTGGCCATTCTCCTCCACAGCTGAGAGGCTAAAGTACACTCAATAAAAATATGGTTGATATTTTCTACATTCTCTTCACACATTTCACATCTAAAAGGGCCATGAAAACCATGCTTCATAAGTTGCTCACCAGTAAGCACCCTACGATGCAATAAAAGCCAATTAAAGAACCTCACCTTAGGCCAGAGCTTTTGAGCCCACAATCGAGAGAATATGTCAGAAGAATGGTTGGGATTATTATGGCATAAGGTCAAATAACCTTGAGCAACTGAATACTCACCCTTAGTAGTGTTGTTCCATCCAAAACAATATTTTTCATGGGACCAAGAGAGGGATCTCATATGAAGGATGCCTTGGATATCTTGTCTTTGCCTTTCTAGGATTTGAATAGGCCAGTCCTCAATAGGGATCCAATATCTACCAACCTTTGAATTACCAGTATGGTACCGACAATAATTAGCCACCTTTATCCAATTAGCTCGGTGAAGCTCCTCCATCCAAGGCCTCCAATCGGGAAACTGAGTTATCAAAGGCTTGTGACCATCCCAAGAATCTGTCCAAAAATTTGCATGTTGACCATTATGAATGATCCAAAATATATTTTTTTATCAAATCCTCACCAGTCTTAAGAACTGCTAAAATGGGAGAACCTTTGGTAGGAAGTTGATAGCGAACAAGGTCTTCAGGACTTTTGTTCTCAGCATATTTAGCACGGAGATTATTGGCCCAAAGAGCATTGGGGTTATGCAACATCCTCCAATATAATTTAGCAGCTAAAGCTTTGTTGTTATTAATTGAAGACCGTAATCCTAACCCCCCTTCACTCTTAGGAAGACATAAAGTATCCCATTTCACCAAGGCCCATTTTCTTTTCTCCTTAGTACCACTCCAAAGGAAACGATGACTGATTTGATCCAATTCTCGAAGAACAGCCTTTGGGATATTCAAAATGGAAGAAACATAAATAGGAATAGCTTGAAGGACTGATTTTACCAAGGTGATTCTACCCCCATAAGAAAGCCACTTGTTGGTCCACTTCCCAATTTTCTTCTTGACTTTGTCCAACAACCAATTCCAATATTTATTTTTCTGCCTTTGAATATTTATGGGAATACCTAAATAAGTGATTGGAAGAGAGGTCTTCTTATATCTTAGTTTATCCAAGACCATGGATTCCTCGTCTAGCAGAGCGGTGAAAGAAAATAACTTTAGATTTGTCTTCATTGATCAACTCGCCCGATAGCCTTAGAAAAATAGCTAATGATTTGCTTAATATTAGAAGCTTCCTTAACCGTAGCTTTACCTAAAAGAGTAGAGTCATCCACAAATTGAAGATGAGAGATAGGTCTAGCTCCATGAGCAATGGTAACTCCCTCAAGGGTTTTGTTTTCCCTCTTTTTGGTTATAGTCCTACCCAAGCATTCAACAAGAATGATGAATAAATAAGGGGATAGCGGGTCACCTTGCCTAATACCTCTGGAGGTTGGGAATTACTGAGAAGGCCTACCATTGATAAGAACTAAGTAGGAAACCGAAGAGATACATCCCATAATCCAATCCATCCAATCCTTAGAGAAACCAAATTGCCTCAAAACTTTGATAAGGAAGTGCCAATCCACTCTGTCATAAGCTTTGGATAAGTCTAACCGAATGAACATGGAAGGAGAATTTTGCATATCCATGGAATGGATGGCTTCCTGAGCAAGAACTATCTCATCTACTATTTGACGTCCTTCCACATAACCCCCTTGCTCTGGGGAAATAATCTTATGCAAAAGAGGCTTCAACCTTTCTCGCCATGATTTTAGTAATGATTTTGAGAAGAACATTACATAAAGCAATAGGTCTAAAAGCTGAGATATGATCAACCTCTTGAGCTTTTGGAACAAGAGTAATATAAGTTTTATTTATAACCTTCAAAATTTCTTTGGCTTTCCTGGCTTCTTCCACCACCTCTAATAAATCAACATGAAGGATATCCCAGAACTCTTGGTAGAACTCAATAGGAAAACCATCAGGACCTGGGGTTTTCCCTTTTTGCATTTTAAAAACTACTTGTTGAAGCTCATTGATAGTAACAGGAGCGAGTCAAAATAGAGTTCTCCTCGAAGTGATAAGAGAAGGGATTGCTTGAAGAACATTATGTTGTGAAGCTGAGTCAAGGGGAGTAGCAACAAAAATATTGGAAAAGTAATCAACAACAATAGAGTTCATGCCATCCCAAGTATAAACAACATCTCCAAAATCTGATTTTAAGGAAGAAATAAAGTTGTGAGATCTTCGAGCTAGAAGATATTTGTGGAAGAAATTTGTGTTTCGATCTCCTTCTTTGAGCCATTGAATTCTAGATTTTTGCTTCCATAAGATTTCTTCTCTTTTTTCCCATTCCTCTAACCGAGTTGTGAGTTTAATTTCATCTGCACTTCTCTTTCTCTGTGAGGCCATCTAAACGGATTTTCTTATTCAAATTTTCAAGATGAGCAATAACTTCATGTTTTTTTTATGAACATCCCCAAACTCTTTCCAGTTCCAAGTCTTGATTTTGGATTTAATGTATTGCAGTCTTTTGGCAAAACAGAACATCTTAGTCCCATGCCTAGGTTTACCTTCCTTCCACCATTGTTGCACACGAGGTCTGAAGGAAATGTCTCTAAGCCACATTAATTGAAAATGAAAAGGAGAGAAACTCACATTGGTTTTCCACATTTCCACCATGATCGGCCAATGATCCGAACCAACATTATTAAGAGTCTTCACTTTAGGAATGTGACCATGGATTAAGAAATTTTCAGAGAGCAAAAACCTATCCAATCTCTCCATTATACAAGCTAAGCCTTGCCTTCTGTTAGACCAAGTCATAAGGCCATTATCTGGTTGGATATCCACAAGATGGAGGTTTGCAATATATTCGCTCATGAGGTCAGTGCTTTTGTCCAAATTTCTCTTTCCCCCCATTTTCTCATCCAGAGAGAGGATGGTATTGAAATCTCCTCCGATCAAGATCCAAGCTTTAGGAAAATGAGAGATAATATGAGTAATATCCTTCCACTATCTTCTTTTTTCCTCCAAAGAAGTCGAAGCATAAACAGTAATGCAGAGCATAATCTGGTTGGAATGTCTACTTTGAATAGCTATAGCCAACAAACCCCAACTACCAACCATATGGTGAATAACTACCTCTTTTGGATCCCAAAGACAAGCAATGCCACCCGAAGTCCCTTGGGAACTGAGGGAAACCACTTTTCCAGCTAGGCCAAATTTTCTCGGCAATTAAGTCCATATCCTCCATTGACATCTTTGTTTCTTGAAGGAAAACAAGATGTGGATGATTTATCTGAATCATTCTTCTAATTTCATTTTGTTTTGAAAGACTCCCTTTGAGTCCTCTAATATTCCAAGTGATGATCTTCATTAATACCAGGGCTAAAAAATTTGGGAAGGGCATTAATCTTACCTTCCTCTACAAGCTTTTCACCTTCTTTTACCATATGATATTGATTGGTCTTGCGACCTACTTTTTGATTAGAATCCATCTTCAATTTTTTTTCCCTGTTTCTTGACTTATTCCAATTGAATCCGAGATGGCTTCTAACCTTGAAGAATGCTCGTACACAGCCAAAATTTTACTAGATGGTTCAATGGAGTCTATATTGGGACCTGCATTATTTGAAGTTTTGACATTTGAAATATTGTTTTTCTTGTGTAAATTTTCTCCTTTTTTTTCTGTTGAAAACCTTTGATTTGTTGGTTTGTCTCCGAGTTCTTCCCTTCATATTTAAATTGTGTTTCTAAGATTTCAGTTTCCATTATTTCCTCTTCCTCACTTGGGATATCATTTGTGGAAAGGATTTCAAACATATTAGCAGATGACTTTGATTGATCCTTCATAACTGGTTTTTTTCGAGTGTTCTTCTTCTTAGGTATTTGGAAACCTGCTTGAGTTTATATCTTCTTTCTTTTGATCAGGAATTTTATTTGGGCAAGCACTGGCCAAATGACCATATTCATGGCAAATTCTACAACGAAAAGGAATGTTCTCATAGTCCACTACTTGCTCCCAAGTGTCTTCCCCAAATTGTAATGTGATATTTTTAGGTAGGGGTTTGTCAAAATCCATTAAAACACAAATACGAGCATAAATAATATGTTCAAAATTTTGAGTACAATCAACAGTCATCATAAAAGTTCCTAAAGAGTTTCCAATTGAAGAAAAAATAGTAGGATTCCAAAATTCAATAGGGAGGCCAAAGAGTCTAACCCACACGGGAGCTATAGAAGGCATCTCTTCTTCAGCTTTAAATTTAGTATGCCAGGGCTTCATGAAAAGCCCTGCCCTTCCAAAAAACCAAGGACCCCCTTGAAAAGTTTTCTCTCTATCTTCATTATTAGCAAATAAAACAAGAAAATAACCATTTGGATAAATAGAGATTTGTAACTCACCTTTAGTTTTCCAGATTTTTGTAGCCCAGAATTTGAAAGCAGATAGACTCGGACGAAAACCCACGAACCGACAAATTAGTCCTCTTTTTTCCAAATCTTCAATGCCAGTCTGAATGTTACCCATATCAAGCTTAACAATAGGAGTTCCATCAGCTGCTTTAAGACATCCTGACTCCGTTTTCCTGGGATCAATCTTAGGCATTCTTAGAGGTTTATGGGAAGCCCTAATATTGATATTAGCATTTGGCTGAGGTCGTCCACCACGAAGGGCATCCCTAAAATTCATTTTTGGGACTGAGTCTTCGAAATTCTTACCCTTGATAGGGGTTTTCACAGTAGAATTATTTTGTGGGTGCACCTTAGCACCAGATTCACTTGAGATATGAGCCATTTTTTGATCAACTTCTTGAAACTTATTTCATGATCTCTTTATCCACCTCCTTGCATTTGTTCATTCTAAATTATCTTAATAAATCTTGGGTAAACTTTGCTTGAAAAATGAAGATATCATCAGTCAATTGATATACCTCCATGCTAAGAAAATAATGCATTGGACCTAAAATCTTTCATCTTGAATTCTTTCATCATTCATATTAGAACTCTTACTTGTGAAAGTCAAGTCATCTACATAAAGATAAGTAATCAAAATTTGACTAGTTTGCTTTTGCACATATAATGTTGGTTTATTTTGGCTTCTAGTAAATCTATGCTATTAGAAATAATTGTCAATTCTTGAATATTAAACTCTATAAGCCTATTTTAAACCATTTAGTGCCTTCTTCAATTTATAGACATGACATTATTTTACTTTTATGTTACACCTAAGTGGTTGCTAGACATAAAATTTCTCCTCAACGAAACCATTCAAGAAGATTGATTTTACATCAATTTGTTGGACTAGTCTGTTAGCTTTTGATGATCTATATTAAAGGAAATACAACCACAAGATGTAAAATGAGCAAGCAATGTTAACTATAATAATGACAATATAATAAGCAAGTAATAGCATGAGAAACTTCTGAAATAACTCAGGAAGTAGCCATTAATGAAAGATAACTAAAATAGTAACTTGATAAGCATTTGGACATCTACTAATGCATGCTATGAGCAATGCATTCTCCATCAACTAATTACAATGCTCAGTCACAAATATATACTAGTATGTGACTCTTTACTTTTCTACCCTAAGGAAACATGTTCATTCTGCATGATAGAAACTTGTGCACATGCATACCTAACTAAAGACACTTTTTCTTTATATTCTAAAGAACTCATGTACATGTGGACAATATGCACATTTACATCATTGCAAATTTTAATTGTACTTATGTATTTATTCCTTTGCATAAAGTAAATACTTAAATCCTAATCTAAGATAAACTCCTAATCTAAATATGTACCCATGGTGGTACATTGACATGTACTAAATAATGTAATATTCTCTAACACCCCTTGTATTACATTATTTGGTTATTGAATACTTTAGTCTTCAATATGGATCTTCATATTTATCTTCATATTTTAAGTGACCTTGCATTTGATCTTCTGCTTGAGCTTCATCCTTTTGCTTGACTTTGTATTCTAACTTTGGTACAGTTATTGTTTTTCTTCTAATTCTATTGTCGAATAAGTTCATACCTTTCTTGTGCCCATATCTAAACTTTGAGAAATATATTTGAGAAAATTCATTAATAGCTTTTCTTGTCATTGTGTATATCCATTAAAAAAAATGATTTTCTTTGTACCAATAATATCTTTGAGAATGATTGATACCCCCACAAATTTTGCAACTATGGAGATTCCAACATCTCTCTACCTTATACCCATATCTGCTATAATGACTACATATATTTTCTATTACTAAATCCTTTTGACCATTATGTCCTTCATTGCAATTGTTCCTATCGATCTCTATCACTGATTTGATATCACTATTTCCTATTACAAACTTAGTTCCTTGCTTATTACTGCTAGTCTAACCTGTATATCCAAGACCTTCATACTTTGGTCTAATTTTTGATGCAATTGGTTCTTTCATTCCTTTTTCATATTTTTCTAAACAAAATACTTTAGTATACTTTTCAAAATGACCAATACAATCATTAGAATGATATTTGTTAATATTAATATAATTATGTGCATCACTATCTCTATCATCATTTGTATATATGCCTTTATCAATTGAAAAATCATAAACTATATTTAAATCACTTGTATCACATATAGCATCAATATTTGCAACAAGTTCTTCTATCTTTGTCATTAATTCTAAATCACTAGTGTTAATTCTTGCATTATAGTATTTCCTTTCATTTTGACAAGAATCATGATTTACATCTTTTTCATTTTGAAGAAGATCACTAGTATCACAACATGCATCAATCATCATTGGTTTTGATTCTATAGTATTGCAACATGAATCTACCATCATAGGTCTTAATTCATTTGTATTACAAGAAGCATCTTTCATCACTGATTTGTTCTCTACCTCTTCAACCTTTTCTTGTTTTCTCATCTTAGAAACATTTAGAGTAATAAT
Source organism: Wollemia nobilis (assembly GCA_028583015.1). Taxonomy (NCBI): domain Eukaryota; kingdom Viridiplantae; phylum Streptophyta; class Pinopsida; order Araucariales; family Araucariaceae; genus Wollemia; species Wollemia nobilis. The sequence goes on along the minus strand of JAQPPZ010003251.1, from coordinate 2,482,684 downwards.
TCCTTTGTATATTATTCTTCATAGACTAATAGGTATAGTAATGAAATATTCATAACAATCATTAGCATTATTGAGAATACTTTACATGTATTTCTGAAGTATTGAAAATTCTCCTTTTTCTACTTCAAGAGTAATATCATCAAGCCTACTATTCAAAGTATTTGTTTCATCAATAAACTTGTTCTTCAAATACTTAATCATGTTCTCTTGTCTTCTATTCTTGTCTTTGAGAACTTCATTAGAAAGTAATGCCATATACATTATTTTTCCTATATCATTAGGTAATGTGAAAACATCTTTTGAGTTTATTTATGCCTTGCCAATTTTTAAATTTAAGTAATATTCTAGCATTGAAAAACTTTCATTTTTGACCTCTCTTATAACTGATTTAAAATCCTTATTTTATTTTAATGATGTATTCTCTTGAATTTCATTTTTTTCTATCATATTTTGTGTACAACCTTTTAATAGTTACAATAGTTTCTTAGTCTCTTCTATTGAGGCATATTGAATGTAAATTTCTCCTTCTTATTGAAATCACAAGTCTTATTAAATGTATATTGGTTCTTCTTGAAGACAGGTTTTCTTCTTCAACTTCTTGAAGATAGGTTTTCTTCTTCAACTAATTTTGACAACTCATGAAGTTCTAATTTTTGAGTTTCTAGTTTTGGATCACTTGTTTTCTTTTTCATTTGCTTTTTCTTTGCCATGTTCCGTTGACTACATTATGAATCCCTAGGTTTGAAATTTAGAGTTTTGTAAACTATATTTGCGAAATTCAATATTCTAATTTTATGTAGTAGACCTTATATATCCCTAATTAAAAATTTAGAACTATGGTTATTTGCAAATATAATAATTTTAATGTCTATGTAGAATTATTTTTTCCTCCAATATAAAATATTTGTAAATTATACTTCTGCATGAATAAAGTAGTATCAAATATTTTTAAATCTTTAACACTGCATCTAAGGTTGTAATATATTAAAGCAAATCCTTATACCTCCAATTATTTGATTAAACAAATTAATTGAATTATACCCTTCAAACAATCAATGATTAATTACCCCTTATAACTCCCACTTTATAAAATTAAGAACTAGATTAAATATAACCTCCAATTAGTGCACTATTTTGTATGGTCTTCTATTCCTTAACTTCTCAAATCAATGATGCTCAAATATTTTGAAGATATTGATTGATTTGGTAAATTTCAATGCTTCTTTGATGTTACACCAGGCTCAAAAAAGCATGCTATAGTTGGTAGTAGTTTCTAATGTTGGTCAAGCTCCTAAAATCCTAATGACTATTGTGTTGGTGGATTATGAATGTTTGCCTTCGATGCATGCAACGATCAAGACCATTAGACACACCTAAATATGTAGAGCTTTGCAAAGTGTTGCTGCAACCATTGAATTCAACCTAATGGAAGGGTAACTAATTTTGATAAAAATTTTAATTTTATCGCTGCCTTGAATATTTTACTCCCTCTATTATTGATAAAATATGATACACACTATCAATGTAGAATTACACATGGGTTTACCATGTGGAAAACAATTTGCTTGGGTGTGTTTGAAACATGTATACCTTAGGTGTTCCTTCTAATGCATGTGTTATAACATGACTTCGCTCTTGATTTTGATAATGGCATATTTGCCTTAGATGCACATTCTTCTTTTTAATAAGTGAAGATTACTATGACCACATGGTGCTATATTCTTCTCAAGTCTATATTCTTCATAGTAGTTGAAAGAATCTACCTCTTCTTGTCTGCGTGTGTTACCGATTGACTGTTTCAATTGTAATATTCCAAAAATGCTTAGAGACGTTACTTCCTTGCATCAAAATATTTTGTCCTGCATTCATTATGAAGCTTTGTGATGCCACATCGATGCTCATCCATGTATCTAGATTTCTCATTGCTCTATTTTTACTACCACATGGTTGCTAATCCCTCACAAATGATACTATAATAGATGCAACTTGAGAATTATTTTTTATTATGCTACTCCTTATGTTGTCCTCTTTTGAATAACCTTTGACAATACAATTTGTGTGACCCTAATCAGTGCTCCTTGGAGTTTGAAATTCTATCTCAACTCTATTCTTGGTTGTGGTGCTCCAGGAAATATTCTTTGCTAGAGGTGGTGGTTCCTCTGTGTTGCTCCTTGATGATGGTGATGGATCCTCTTTGTTGCTTGTAGATAGACTTGCTTGGTACCTTTCAAGTATTTCCCCCTTGTGATTTCAACCTTCACCTTTGCTCTTACAAAGTGGTGGTAACTCCTTTTGGATGTGGTAGAGACCTTTTTCTCGGTGCAAGCAATGATAATGGTGGTTTAATGTTACCTTGTTTTCTTTGGTAACTCTCTCCTATGTCTCCTTTGCTTGACTCAATGCTTGGTTACATCTCCAATTATGATTCTAAGATTTTTAACAATGCAAATACTATAGCTTTGCTTTGCAATAAAGTATATGCAATATTTACTTTAGAATAATGTCTTCTTTATTTTCAATAGATAGTAGGATGTTGATATTTCTGTTTCTCTTGAAATATATCTAACTCCTCTTTCTTATGTGTAGGTTTTAATCTTGTAAAAACTATCTTATGCACTTCCTTTAAGACTTTAAACTTTAAACCTTTCTCTTGCAACTTAAACCTTGAATTTAGTGCTTAATGAAACTTAATAATAAAACAAAAACAAACGTTTAAATAATGAACCTTTTACACCAAAGTTGCATACCTTTTGACCTCGGTTTTATTATGGATTTATTGGTTATTTGGATCACCTAAATGCTAACATAAAACTTGATAAATTTTCAGCTCTTCCTTGCCATCTAAAACAACTCTTTAACTCACCAATTTGCAACTTTGACATTCCTCTAACTTTCTGCCATAAAATATAGTTTGGTGGCTTCAACTCTCCTCATTGCACATTCTAAAATACTCATGTACATGTGGACAACATGCATATTTATGTTATTGCACATTCTAACAATACTTGTGCATTTATTCCTTTGCATAAAGTAAATACTTAAATCCTAATCTAAGATAAACTCCTAATTTAAACATGTACCTATGATGGTACATTAACATGTATCAAATAATATAATATTCTCTAACATAGTCACTTATTATAATTTACTAGTGCTATCATTGTTTGTATCGTGTCCATCAAGCAATTGGTAAAAATGTATATTCATAGTGTATTCCATATACGTACACATATGCATAATACTATAAACTAAAAAAGTGTCTTGAATATTTTTTACCTCACCTTGGTTAGTGTGCGTAGCCAACATACCTTTGTTGATAATTTTCACAACCTTATCATCTCTAAGATTCACTTCACTTTTTGTTGTTTCATCAATATTCAGAAATAATTCCTTGTTGGTTGTCATATGATTTGAAAAACTATAATTAAGAAATAAAATATCATCATTAGACTTATTTACCGTACAACAAGAGAAAAAATGTTAGGTCCAATATGCTCTTCTTCCTTTTGGGTGAAATTTTTCTTCTCATTTTCCATGTGACATTGATTGAACCTACACTCTCTTAAAATGGCCAAATATTTTACAATAATAGCATTGTATGTTTATTTTATCTACACTATCATGTCCATGGCCTCTACCTGTTAAAAATAATGCTTAATAAAAAATAGAAAAATCATGTTGTAAAAACTAGTGATTTTCCTAAAGAAGAAAAAGTTGTTTATAGATAGTCTTATATAAAAAAAAGGATGAAAGAAAAAAATAAACTAAAAAAGATATTAGTTCTAAAAATAGATAAGAGAGAAAAACAAAAAATAGGGGAATCAAATTTAGAAAGGTATTATTATTATAACATATAGGATATCTATGTATTCTGTGTTAGGCACTAATTGTGAAATGATGTCATTAGATGTAATAAACTTAAGAGAAGAACAAATGAATAAAACTTTCTCTTGTGCACCATTTTTTTGTGAGTTTTTTCAAATTTAATTATTTTTTCTACAACATTAGTGTAGTTGCAACATACCTATAGTCTATTTTTCCTTTACATCTAGTATCAAAATACTAGATTTTATCAATTGGTATCAAAGCATTTGATCTTGACAATTGGTATTACAACAACCTATTTAGAGATATTCAGAGATTATTATTTCTTTTTCAAGCGGTCGATTTTTGGAGGTGAAGTGACATATTCTTCATTGCCAATCCCTCCATTTAATAGATACCACTATGAGTACTAGGCAATAAAGATGCAAATATTGATAGTTTTTAAAGAAGTATGAGATATAGTCCAAGTGGGCTATGAAGAGCCTCAATATTGGAATGTGCTTATGACACAAGAGAGGACCGAGAAGAAAGAGGTGAAGAAGCAAGATACCTTATACATGTTTAATATTCAAAGTGCTCTACAAGTGAGCATTTTTATAAGAACCATTGTAGTAAAGAATACCAACAAAGCTTGGAACACATTGCAATCCACTTAACAAGGCACTAATAAAGTTAAATTGGTCTGTTTACAAAATTCAGGAGGAGATTTTAAAGATATTCAAACGAAATATGGCGAGAATATTATTTATTATTATGTTTGAGTTTAAGATATTATTAACTAGTTAGGTAGTCATGGAGAGCCCATTATCGATCAAGTAATTTGTGAAAAAGTTCTTAGATATTTACCAATAAAATAGAATTCTATTGTTATTACAATAGAGGAAAGTAAAGATTTGACAATGTTGAAGTTGGATCAACTCATGGGATCATTGTTATCTCATGAAAGTAGATTGGAGAGGATATGAGAAATGTTAGCACGAACATTTGTGATGAAGGTTAAAGTTGGAGAAAAGAGTTGTAGCAATAGTTTGCAAGAGGAAAAGGGGGACTCATCAAATTATCCAAGAGGAAGAGGAAAAGACCATGAAGTTAGAAGTCATGTACATGATAGTGTAGATTAAAAAAAACATGCAATGTTATTATTGTAAAATATTTGGCCATTTCAAGTGAGAGTGTAGGATCAAGAAAAGTCACATGCAAAATAAGAAGGAAAACTTCATCCAAAAAGCACAACAGCATGTTGGATCTAACATTGTTTTCTCTTGTTATATGGTGCATAAGTCTAGTAATGATGTTTGACTTCTTGATTCTATCAAATCATATGACATGCAACAAGGATTTACTTGTGAAGGTTGATGAAACAACAAAAAATGAAGTGAAGCTTGGAGATGATAAGGCTATGAATATTGTAAGTAAAAGGTATGTTGGTTATGTATACCAAGCAAGATGAGGTAAAAAATATTCAAGATACTTTGTTAGTTTTTGGTCTTAAGCACAATATTTTGAGTGTAGGCTAGTAGTTTGAAAATAATTATAAAGTTTTATTTGATAATGGAGCATGTAAGATATTTGATAAAATTATGGTGGAAAGGCAATTGTTGTGGTTTCCAAGAGAACAAATATAATGCTTCCAATGAAGATGCACTCAACACAAAAGTTCTACAAGCAACGATTAAATATAGTAATTGGTTATGGCATAAATGTTATGGTCATTTATATTTTAAGGGGTTTGATCTATTAAATACAAAGAAGACGGTTCAAGGCTTACCCAAAATTGAATCAAAGGATGAAATCTGCTATGGTTGTGCAGTAGGAAAGTAGCATAGAAATGAATTTCTAGTTTAAAAATGATGGTAGGATTTATGACCACTTTAGTTGGTTCACTCAAATATTTACAATTCCATGTAGACAACAAGCATTGATAATTATTATTTTGTTATATTCATAAATTATTTTTCTAGAAAAATCATCAATTTTTTTCTTGAAGAATAAGAATGAAGCATTTGGTTGTTTTATGAATTTTAAAGCCTTAGTTGAAAAAAAATGATCATTCCATTAAAATTTTGAGGATTGATCAAGGAGGTGAATTTACTTCTAAGGAATTTAATGCATATTGTGCTAATCATGGAATCAAAAGGCAACTTACAACAACATACACACCATAACAAAATGGTGTTGTTGAGCAAACAAATCACATGATTATTGAAATGGTGATATCTATATTGCAATAAAAGCACATGGAAAATAAATTTTGGGTGAAAGCAGTATCTATAGCTATGTATATTTTCAATCATATCTCTACATCAGGAGTGAATAATTGTACACTAGTAGAAGCATGGTCAAGTAGGAAATATTGCATGGGAAATTTGAATTTTTTTGGTTCATTGGCATTTGTGCATATTCTAGATGAAACTAGGAAGAAGTTGGGTGTAAAGAGTGAAGAATGCATTTTTGTTGGTTACTCCAAAGAAAGTAAAGGATAAAAAAATTGGAATCCTCAATTAAAAAGAATGATTATATTATGTGATGTAATATTTGATGAAGGGGGAGTGTGGCAAGAAGGTGAGTAGCAAGATAAATATTAAGTGTGAAAATAGAATCATCTAAAGATAATATAACTTATTCTAGTAACAAGACAAGTTCTAGTGGTAGTATCTCAACATCATCACCAAGAACTTCTTCAAATGCAAGTGTAAGTCAAGAATCAACTTGAAGGAAGCTAAAAAGTCTAGTATAAATTTATCAAAGGACTTCCAATCAAGAAGGCATGAATCAATTTGTTAATTTTATATTGTTTTCTCAAATTCATGCTAAACCTAGTTGTTATAAATAAATTATGAAGCATAACGTCTAGTGTGATGTAATGAAAGAAGAAATAAGGGCAATTGAGAAGAATAAAACTTGGGAGTTGGTTGAACTTCCAAAATATAAAGAAGTGATAGGAGTGAAATGAATATATAAAAACAAGTACAAGAGTGATGATACCATTGAAAGGCATAAGACAAGGCTCATTACCAAGGGATATGCGTAGGTATATGGAATAGACTATGAAGCAACATTTACACCACTTTCTTGATGGGAAACAATAAGAACAATGTTAGAAACAATAAGAACAATGTTAGCATTAGCAACTCATAATAAGTGGGTAATCCAACAAATGGATGTAAAAGCAACATTCCTGAATGGTTTCATTGAGGAGGAAGTTTATGTGTAGCAACCACTTTGTGAAATAAAAGGAAGAGAACATCATGTCTATAAATTGAAGAAGACACTATATGGTTTAAAATAGGCTCCTAGAGCTTGCTATTTAATAATTGACAATGATTTCCAACAACATGGATTTACTAGAAGCCAAAATAAACCAACATTATATGTGCAAAAGCAAATTAATCAAATTTTGATTGTTTGTCTTTATGTAGATGACTTGATTTTCACATGTAACAGTTCCAACATGATGGATGAATTCAAGCAAGGAATGATGAATTCAAGATTAGCAATTTTTGTCTAATGCATTATTTTCTTGGCATCAAGGTATATCAATCGATTTATGGTATCTTAATTTGTCAAACGAAGTATGCCCAAGATCTATCAAGACAATTCAAAATAATAAAAAAAAAGTTTAAGGAGGTGGTAACCCTCATAGTACAAGGTAAAATGCTAAGCAAAAAAGATAGAAGCAACAATATTGATGAAACTCTATTTTGCATGTTAGTTGGTAGCCTGATGTATCTTATAGCTATTAAGCCTGATATTACTTTTATCATGAATCTTGTTTCCCGATTCATAATAAAACGTCATAACAATCAAATATCATGACATTTATTATACAATAAGAGTTTGAAAACAAAATTGTGACTATATTAATTTTACAGCTAATTTCAAATTCAGGAAAACTAAAATATATATCTATGTATAAATCTAAATATATATAAAAACATACCATCCATCTTATCAATTTATTAACGAGTTGAGTCCCAATGATGAGGATAGCAATCAGGCTTTCGCCGGTCCCCTCTTTGAAATGAGATTTTATTTTATTTTATTTTTTCATTCTTTCAAAAGAAGCGCACGTAGGAGCCCGAAGTCGAATTTGGCCTCAAAGCGTCGGTTGAGGGATCAGGGTAGCATATTTTTTGTAGACAACCAGCCTCTACGGTTGAAAGTTTACACGTTATAATTATTAAACAAAACCCATTATTAATACTTTCGATATTGAGGTCGTCCATATGTGCTCTTTGCAAATGTAGTGGCTAAAGCTCTCTAGCAAGGCTCAAGAAGATTGAAGAAGATGCAAGCATAGAACAAACAATTAATTAGAGACATTTTAAAAACATTTAAAAAAATTGTTTTTCAATCAAAAACTAAAACTAGGCACATTGATTTGTCATCCTCCTAGCAGAGTGGAATCCCTCGAGGAAAAATTGCTGCACCATGAGGATGAACAAATAAATAAAATCATTATGGGATTAAGTAGGTCAAGCTTGCTTATCATGATTTGTGCTTTTAACTATTTAATTAAGTAGGTCATCAATCAATCATTTTCAAGTAAGCATGATTTATGTTTTTAACTGTTTAATTAAGTAGGCTACCGATCAATCATTCTCAGGCAGGCACTGAAAAACGCTTGCACTAACGCCTGTGCTAGGGGAATCTATTGAATCATTAGATAAGACACGAAACATTCTGGTAGTATATATTATCAGTAGAGCTTTTGGACCTCAGCTTTCCAGGAAATGGACCTGTAGGAAGGATATGTTTGGAAGTAGGATACAGCCAAAACTTAGGCTACAGGGGGGATTGCATTTTGGATAAGAGTTGCAGCCTCATTGTACGTGAACCAAATTTTTTTGCTTGTCGCTGTGGTGAAATTGTGGTGTTGGTATCTTCGCCACTAGATTTGCAAAGAGCGCATATGGACAGATGGGCGACCTCCACATCGAAAGTAATAAATTAATAATGGGTTGAATTTGAAATTTAATTATACAACAGATCTGAACTTTTTGTTTAATAATTATAACGATCTGAACATTTTTGTTTGATAATAACGAGTAAACTTCAACCGTAGTCGGCTGGTTGTCTATAAAAATTATGCTTCCCTGATAACTAGCTTGAATCTTTATCTTATCGGAATGACCTCACATAGGGCTGTAATGCAAAAGTAAACCTCAACCATGCTTTCGATGCTTTGAGGCCAAATTCGACTTCAGGCTCCCACTTGTTCTTCTTTTGAAAAAATAATAAAATAAAAATCTCATTTCAAAGAGGGGACCGGCGATATATTTAGTCTGTTAGCCTGTTTGCTATCCTCATCAATTGGAGTCTAGTGTCTACTAGTTAATAATTTGATAAGATGGATGGGATGTTTTACCTATATATTTTGATCTATGCATATATATTTTAGTTTATGAGGAACACTCGAGTAAATTTGAGTTGGTTCAATTCTTTGAGATGACCGGTAAAAATAAATAATCATATAAAATAAAAATAAATATAGAATATAAATATAAATATAAATAATTATGATAAACAAGGGTATATATATATATATATTCAATTAGTTGAGATATGTATCATTAGTACACTTGAAGAAATAATATTTTTAAAAATATAATTATTTTTAAAAATAATTAATTATTTAATATTATTGGTTTTTAAGTTTTATTATCTCAAAATATTATAGGTTTCAATATAAAGGACCATAATATTATAAAGAACCATAATATTATGGGTCAAAATATCAATAATCAAGAATAGAATTATATCGTGATTTAATTAGTCATTCCTTTTAAAGGATAACAATGGGTTAACAAAATACAGAGTGTTCATTTTGGTATCAAAAACTTGATTAAAAAATAACAAAATTAAAAATTAGGAGTTATAAAACAACAGTTAGATAAACTTCAATAAATGATTAATATTGAGGGTCGTGTAGAGGATCTTATCAAGCAACAATAGACATATTCCTCTCCTCTTTTAAATTCTTTAAATTTTGAAGAAGCTTCTTTGATTAAAATCAAGAATGACTTGGTTCTCACAGAGTGATAAGAACACTAAGCACTTCTACATGAAGACTTTCCAAAGAAGAAATTATAATTCAATTTACAAACTAGTCTCTTCAGATAGGTAGGTTTTAGATTCTATGCAGGATATAAAACTTAGTGTCTTTGATCACTTTCAACTTCTTTTCAAGGAAGAAATTCAAGATAAATCTACCTAGATACACAAACTTCTTTCAAACTTTCCCTCCTCGGTATCTCAAGAGCAAAATGAAAAGTGTATTTTAGATGTTACAATGGAGGAACTTTGGCAAGTGGTTTTCAACATGAAGCGTGACAAAGCTCTAGGGCTAAATGGTTTCAATGCTAACTTCTACCAAGACTTTTGGGAATTAATAAAGGATGACCTTCTCCTTATGATTGAAGACTCCAAAAAGAAGTAGAAACTTCATGGTGGGATCAATTCTTCCTTCTTGGATTTAGTTCCCATGGAAGCTCAAGCTAAAGATTGGAAAGATTTAAACCAATTTTTCTTTGTAATATTTCTTACAAAATTATTACAAAGTTTTTATTTATTTATTTTACACGGTGGAATCGGTAGCCGCCACGAATCTGGGTAGGTTGTCCGATTTTTTATGGTTCCCATAATATTCTGTGTCGTTTGCCCCAGAAGCTGCCACACATATCTTCGTGCAGTCTATCCCTATAACCACCATGCCACGATCATTTTAAACCTTTTACGCTACTAAAAGCACCAAGAAAGGGACAAGCATCCAGTCTGACGAGGCCCAAGATTTGAACCTTGGACCTCCACCCCCATTACAAGATTTTGAGGAACCGATTGATCTACACCTTGGACATAAAATTATTACAAAATTAATAGCAAGGAGAATGGGAAAAATTATCCCACTTTTGATCTTAGAAGAACAAATAGACTTTGTTCCTCATCATCATATTTATGAAGGAATCATCCTCACACAAGAAGCCATCCACTCTTGTAAGCAAGGAAACAAAAATATAATGGCCATAAAACTAGATATGGCAAATGCATTATATTTATGAAGGAATCACTAGGTAATCTTTGAAATTTTGTAAAAAATGGGATTAAAGGAAGACATGGTTGAATGGATTAAATCTTGCATAAGTAACCCATGGATTGACCCCCTTGTAAATGGAAGCCTCACACATTTCTTCAAGCTCTCTCATGGCCTGAGGCAGGGCTGCCCTCTTTCCCCCTTGTATATTTTAACTGTTAAACTTCTTGATAGGATTCTTGAATAGTTGAGAGTGCAAATCTTGTTGTCAGGTATCCCCACTTATAATGGTAGTAAATAACTCAACCATTCTCAATTTATGGATGATACATTATTGCTTAGGCGTACCTCCCCTCAAATTACTCATAGATTTACAAAATATCTTAAGGTTTTCTTGGAGGCCACAGTCAATAAAATTAATAACTCTAAGTTTATTATCTACCTCTCCAACCACTCTCACAATAAAATTGCTTGGATTTCTAGAATTCTTGGCTTCAAAGTGAGTATGTAATCTACTTTTACCTATTTGGGTGTACTAATTCCTTTCACCAAACCTAGTTTGATGATATAGAAACAAATAATTAAAAAAATGAAAAATAGGCTCAATTATTGGGTGAATTGCTGGTTAACCCCTTTGGCAAGGATTCTTCTCATAAAATTTGTGTTGGCTTCCCTTCGTATTTACCAAATGAGTATTCTATGTGCTCCTATTGGAATCATGAAAAAATAGAACATCTCAAAAAATTCATGTGGGATGGTGGCAAACAGGATAGTAAAAGGAAGTATCACTTAGTCAAGTGGGACTATATTATCAAAAGTAATATGGAAGGGGGACTTGGTATTAGATGCATATTTGATCATCAAAAGGCTCTAGTAGCAAAAGTTGTTTGGAAAATGGTTTTAACCAAAGATTTTTGGTGGCTCAATCATTTGATTCATAAGTAACTATACAATCCAAAATGTTAAAATTATTAGAAATTACACTGAGAAGAAATCTCTAATTTGGAGAAATATAGAAAGAGCCATGTAAATTATATCTAAGTATTTGTCTTGGATTCCTAGAAATATGGAAAAGATAAAAATTCTTGAAGACAAAATCATAGGAAATTTTAGACCCACCATTTAGGATATATTACGAGATTGGTTAAATTCTTCTAACTTGTAGTTTCTTTCTTAGGTGATTAATTGCGTTTCCCCCCCAAGAATCAAGTCCTATCATAATCTTAGAATACATCATAATTTAACTAAGGACTAGAATTGTTTTATTACTTTAATGGAGGGTAGAATTGCTCTCAATCCTTTGGCTGAAGATAAGTTAATTTTGGGGTATGAAAGATTCTGGTATTTATTATGTCAACAAATGTTATAAAATACTCCAAGGTTCATCCCCTTCTATGCCCAAACTAAATCACATTTGGCATAAAGGCACTATTCCTAAAATCAAGAAAGTTTTTGTAAAGCAGGTGCCTCTTTGCCTTTCATGAATATTTGGTGGTCTCTAGTTATCACTTGGCAGGGCTCTCCTTGGCTCTGGTGCAGTGGGTCAGAGCGCAAAGTTTCTATAAGCATGGTATTGCTTACATTTTTTATTTCTTCTCCCGACATACCAGGAGTTGGATACCTTGGGAAAGTTTTCATCAAATTCACAATTTAAATCCTAGTGATAGAGATACTTATGAGGTGGTTATTGATAGTATTCCATTTTATGTTTGGAGCAAACTACATAAGCATTTTCAAAGACGCTAGTGGTCATATTGGTGTTGTCTTGGGGAGCTTCCTATTTAGACCTCATCATGGTTACAAATGGCTCACCCCGCAAGTTCCAATGGTTGATAAGCTCACTTTGAGATGGGACTTAGTCTCTCTTTCCTACCGATGGAATAAGAGATTTTAGATTGCTTGGGCTACTTATATTGAACCTAAACAAAGTTTTTTTCTTGGAGCCTCTTGCACCAGGGGTTACCTATTGGCAATAGGCTCAAGCATCTGGGTGTTCATAATCCCATTTGCCCAGATTGTGGACAGGCGAAAGATTTACTACATGTTTTTTGGTTTTGTGATTGGGCTCAGTCAGCCTCAGAGTGGCTTCTTGAAATTTTTAGATCTTTTATGCAGGAGGATTTTACATGGGTGCATGCTATTTTGGGTGATCCTATTATTTTTTCCTTAAAATTGGGTGTTGTTTGGAATATTTTTAGAATTAGTACCTGATTTTATCTATGGAAGTATCGAAATAGAGCTATTTTTTCTTAGCAAGATGTCGAGCATGGCTTCTCTATTTCTGATAAATATGATATATTCTTTGATTGTTGGTTATAGATTCAAGTACAGGTTGAAAATTACATGTGGAGCTATAGTACTTATGTACCCTCATGGATAATTGGGGGAATGTGCCCTGCACTACGAGTCATGTGCCTCTTCCTTCCCCTTCCAGGGGAGGTTCCATGTCCCGATTGTTGACTCACCGGGGGACCCATCACTGGCTACAGCCCTTTGCTACTAGACACTGGTCCTAGCCCCCCGTAGCTCAAATATGGAGAATTTGGAGCTGGAGGCCCATCTCACCCAGCCTCTTGTGGGGATGTTCGACCTCCTGAGCTAGTTGGGGTGAAATTGTACCAAATGCATAGACCCATACCGTTAGTGGTACTATTGTTTATGGATGGGGGGCTCTAGCTTCTTCAACCATTGGATGGATTTTTGACCATATAGAGGAAAACCTCAAGCCTTCCACTTGGTAGTGATTTCTTGGCTCCTTTATTTCTTAATGCATATTTGACACTATTTTAGCGGTTGTTATCTGGCTTTTTGTGGACTATTTTTGACACTCTTGTGTGATCCTAACCACGGTGGTTAGTGTGTTAGTTTACGGGGTGTGCTAATCCCACCCGCCATTTTTTTGTATGATTAGACATTATTTTATTAATATAATGGCATTTTCATCCAAAAAAATCAAATTTTTATTTAGCTCTTGTCTTTGAATAAGTAGTTAACCTAGGAAAATATTTGAAAAAGAAATTTGGACAGTCCAAGTCAATGTTCTTTATACCATGTAGATGGAGAAAGTATAGGTCATCTTGTTGCACATTGTTCCTATGTCAAGGAAGTTTGGATATTTATTCTATTTAATATTTCTCCTGTTGTTCCTACACCTAATTCCTTTGAAGAAGTTATGAACATGTACTCTCTTATTTTAGGTTTGACTAATTCTACTCTTTGGCCCATACAGGTGAAGCAAATGATGCCTATATATTTTTTGGAGTGTTTGAAAAGCAAGAAATGATTCCATATTCAAGAACCAATTCTCTCCTCCATGGGTTATCACCTAAAATATTGTTTCCCTCTTAAACGAAGCTATCCCAAGAATTCATATCAAGAAGAAAATAATAAGTTCTAATATTGCCCCCTTGATCTCTACTAGTTACTCCCTCTTCTTTAATGGGGAATCAAAAGGAAACCCAAGAGCTATTGGGGGCGAAGGTATCTTATTTATCAATGGTAAAATTAGTGTGAAATTTGCTATTGGATTGGACCTCTCTTCAAACAATAGTGTTGAGGCTAATGCTATGAAATTGGGATTGATTTTAGCAAAAGAAAAGGGATGTGACTCAATTCAAATATTTGGTGATTCAAAACTCATTATAAATCCCATCAAATTTGGTCATTGTAAGTCCATAAACATCTTGTATGTGACAAATATTATCAAGATTCTATTGAAGCAATTCTCCAAGATAGAATTACATCATGTGTGTAGAAAATATAATAGGGAAGTAGATAAGATGGCTAATGTTGGAGTGAACTTGACTCCTAGAATGTGACATATTTGGAAAAACCTTGTTGAACCTGAATGAAAATGGAGGAGACCTATAGTTTCAATAGGACCGTAATAATTCAATCAAATGATATGGTAATAATATCATATCTGATAGCTTAGATTTGATTTTTCCATTCCTTTTATGTTTTGTAACTATTCACTTTGTGCAATAGATTTGTTTAAAATAAATAAATAATGAAAATAAAATTCACTTATAATATCAAATATGAATGTAAATGGGCAAAAGCATTCATGTACATGCATGAATAACAACTACAATATGAATTGCTCAATATTTGTATACAAGTTTTATCATCAATACTTGCTATGTGGTGATTGGCATTTTTCCTTTCTTACCTCATTCCATTATATGGAGTTTTATATTCATAATATAGATATAGAAGATGACTCTTCACATACTTGACTATTGATCTCCATATGATAACTCTCATGACCTTTGGCTTATCATCTTGCCACTTGTATACTAGACTCTTCACTCTCTTCTTACATGCATACTTGACTCTATGACACTTGCACACTTCTACATGACTCTAACTCCCCTACATGCACTCCTAATATAAGATACTTGTACACATCCTCATATTACATATTTGCACACTTTCATACGTGACACTTATGCACATTATCTCAATATATACTTGCACTTTAACTTACATGACACTTGTGCATATCTTGCACGTGGACACTTAAATAAAGGGGAAATATAAATCACTCATCTAAACTATATACTTAACCCTAATCTACTACATATTTACATTTGTTGCATGAAGTTACCATGGAGGTACATTAGCATGTACCAAATGATGTAATATTATCCAACATCCCCCTATATTACATTATTTGGTTATTGAAGACGTTATTCTTCAATCCATGTCTTCAATATTCATGTGACCTTGCATTGAAAATAATCGTCTACTTCTATAGAATCTTCTTCATCATCTTGAATCTTAGGTTCATCCATTGCTAGTATTTGTAAGAAAATCTTGGACTATGTCTGATCCAATTCCCTATTTCTTGTTTTTTTGAAAAATCAAGCAAATTATCAATAATTTTATCCTAAGATAAATGTTTAATGATTCCTTGAGAGAATACCATTGTATCTAAGGAAAATATTACATTCTTGATTGACCATGCAACTTCAATTTTGCTTTGATTCTTGATAATGCATTTTTCATTTGTATATTTGAATTCTAGTATTCTTCCTTTTTCAACTAATTGAGCAACTAAGATAAAATTAGTTGAAAATATAGGAAGATATAACACATTTTACAACACAAAATATGAAAATGACATGCTAAGTATTACTCTTCCATTTACCAAAACATGATACATCTTATCATATACCTTTTTTAATGAAATATTATCTTTGACTTCTAAGGATTCAAACCAATGTAAGTTTATAGTAATATGATGATTAATACCAAACTTCTTTTTCTCTTTGTATTTTGTGATAAGATTCAAGTGATATTATTTCACATCTTTGATAAGAATTTTGAAAAATCCTTTTATGATTTTGCTCTTTAAATTCAAAGGATTGTTTTTGGTACAACTTATGATTTTAAAATCTTCCTGTTATATAGTATGGTTTGTACTTTGATAGTTTATCATGTATTATGATGTTTCTATTTTCCATTTATCCATCTAATATCTTTTGAAATTGAATTCCTTATAAATCCAAAATAAATCACTCAAATAATAAAATTTTCAATTTTCAAATTTTCTAGACCTTTGATGTAGAAATCCTATAAACTCCCTAATATATTAAATTTTCCAAATTAAAAAAAAAAAATCAAATCTTTAAAAAATTTAAATAACTTCAAATAGAAAAATTCTTCAAATTTTAAAAAACCTAAAAACTCAAAAACTCAAAAAACTTAAATCCTTTTAACTCCTCATGTCTCTAATTTCTTCAAATCCTAAAAACATCAAATAGTTTCAAATTCAAAAATATTTAAATCCTAATTGGAATCCTTTTCACTTAAAACCTTAATTAACTTCAAAAACTTTAAATCTTGATTTTTTTAAAACCTTATAAAATTAGATCTATGTAGTAGCCCTTATCACACCTTATCTAAAAATAAAAAATAAATCAAAATAATTTTTAAAATCTTAATTAAATTGCATAAATATTCCAATAACCTTTAAAGTGAAAACCTTATATCTCCACCTAAATTTTTCAAAAATGATTCGAATTTTGTTTTTCGACCAAAATATTGATGATGCACCTCAAATATAATGTAACGTATATAATTTACCTAGGCTGCCCAGCGGATTTATCATTGTGTTATATTAGGATATTGCCAACAATATCTTATTGCTTCAATGCACGTATTTTCTAATGTTTTGCATTTGAAATTCCAATGCTCTCCTTTCATGTTCTCATTTCTCTCTTCAAATACCCCTAGATGATTATGGTAGCCCAACTATATGTTGCTTACTGGTCATCGAGTGTTGCTTGCTATTCACCAAGTGTTACTTGTTGGTCATCGAGTGTTTATTTCTAGTCTTGCAATGATAGCATGATCATGTGCTATTTTGGCCAATAATTTTAGTACATCTAGATGCTATTCTAAATATCATCTCTAGTGGACGATGATAGAAAGTTAAAAGGACTTTTTGAGGATCATTTGGATGATGTTGCCATTTCTTGTTGTTATCTTGGACAACTCTATCTTACTACAAGTGGTCTATCCAATGCACCAAATTCTCGTAGTATTTTACTACCCCTAGTTCCCTAATAGCACTTATATATTCTCCTTTAGCTAGCACCTCTATTAGCACTCATGATCTCTTAAAATATAGCACCTCTATTAGCGCTCGTTATTTCTTAAAATCTAGAACCTCTTGTTAGCGCTTGACTAAGTACTTTATTAGCACTTGAGGTATATGTTCCTTTTATAAAAAGTAGAGCCCTACTAGCGCTTGATTCTTAATAGCAATTTATTTTTAAAAAACCACTATGGTTGTGCTCTTTAATTTCCATTTTCTTTCTCATGTTACCTTTATATTGGCCTCTTGTATAATGGCCTCTCACTTGGAATATTTTGACTTGACTTTACTATTGCACTAGATATTATCCTTGAAGAACACTACTTCATAACTGTCTGAATTGATATTTTTAATTAACCTTGTTCTTCAATATTTCCTTTTTCTTAAGAAGCTTATAATGCTTCCTTCTCTTTTTCTATATGCTTTATTTATTCTCTATTCTATAGAATCTTTGTATTACTTCTCTTCTCTAAAGGTTTAGATGCTCCACTATCTCCTAGAAGCTAAAATGCTTATCTATCTCATGGAAGCTATGATGCCTCTCAATCTCTGGTAGCTATGATGATCCTCAATCTATGGTAGCTATGATGCACTTCAATATCCTCCAATGTCTAAATTCTTTGATGTCTTAGGTCACACATAATAAAAAAATATGATTCTCCTCTTTTCTAGAGAATCTAATATCAATATCAGGGTGACTATGAATGTCTTCAAATGACAAAATTTCTCTTGAGTTGGCTCTCTCTCTCTCTCTCAATATTCAATAGTGATTATCCTCTTCTTCTCTAGAGAATCCATAATATTATCAAGGTGACTTTGAATGTCCTTGAACTTCCAACTTTATTTTGAGTTGGTTCTCTCTCTCAATGTCCAACTTTCTCCTGAGTTGGCCCTCAATCAATCTTAGTTGAGTCCTAATATTCACTAGTTTTCCTTCAACCAAGTGGAAATACCCTAGCATCCAAATCAAGGTGACTCTTACTTGTCCCCTCAATCTCTACTCAATCATACCTTAAAAAAAAAGTCCAAGTTTTCACTGCTATCAAAGAGGACAAACTTTAATATTAAGGTGGCTAATATAAATCTATAAAAAATGTATAGAGTTAAGAGGTAGCTCTGATACCACTATTGGATTTTGAGCCTTTCTACCACAAAATATCGTAGGTCCCAATATAAATAAGCCACGGTATTATAGGTTGAAATATCAATAATCAAGAGTAGAATTATATAAATGAGCAATAAAATATATATCTAGGCCAATATAATAAAAATAGCATTCACTTATAATATCAAATATGAATGTAAATGGAAAAAATAATTCATGTACATGCATGAAAAATACTTACAATATACTACTCATTAAATAACTCTTGTTACATTTCTATCAACTTAATTAAACCATCTTTAAATTGCTCTTGTATCAAAGATATTAATAATTTTTATTTTATCAAAGATATTCTCCATATTCCTCAAACTACTAAGTTTTCAAAATAAACTCCATATCATTTTTTATTAAGAGATAAAATCTTTCTCATACAGATGCCTTCCAAAATTTAAATTTTGTCAAGATGAAATTTAACACTACAAATGACTAAAATATTTGTTGCCTAATTTCTATATCTGTAAATATATTGTCTATAAGAACCTAGCAATTTCTTAATACCTTTTTTTAGGTTTCTTATTCATTCATGTAATATTTTAAGATATTATTTTTTATTTATATTTATGGATTTAGCCCCACTTCTTGTCAACACTTACGATATTTCCTTTTGTTTTTCCATATTAATATCCCTCTAGGTTTCTTTTTCTATTTGCTTTTGCTTCTTGGTTCTTCCTCTCTTTCTTTCATTCCCATAAATACTTTCATCTTCATGAATCTCTTCAATCTTCTCATACTACTCATAGTAGGACATCATCTTGAATGACCTTATATTATTACTCTAGGTTTGTCTTACTCTAAAGGATCTAAAGAGAAAGGAATAACCCCAAAATCATATTCTTATTTATGTTTTCGTAGAAACCCTAAAGTGTAAGGACACATTTTCATAGCAATTACCTTGTTATTCTACTATAAAAATCCTAAATTGTTACATATTTCCTCCATCCTCATTTATTTATTATTTTTCTCTTGAAAACCTAAAGTGTAAGGGGTAATTTATACACCACTTTATTCTAATGAACCTATTTTTCGCATGCGAATATTGTTTTTGAAAAATTATTTGAAAAAATTATATTAAAACAAATATTATTTACAAGTTAGAGTGAGACTTCTCCCAACTTTATCCAACAAGAGCACTTGTTTCCTCCTTTTAAATTTCCAATACAATTCCATAACTCTAAAACCTAAGATCTTAAGATCCAAATATCCTAAAACATATATCTCTAATGGCTATCCAAATTAGCTAAATACATAATTTGCTCACCAACTTGCCTAATCCTCTTATCCTTAATAGCCATACCACTATGACACTAAACCCTTATCTCATTCTTGGTACCCATATTAGCCCAGAGGTTTACCACTATATTCATAGCTCTACCCACATAAATTGGGATCACATCATACAATTCCCTCCATAACTCCTTAATTTGAGTGACAAGAATCCTCAACCTCCATATCTCTAAAGCAAAGTACCTCATGTAATATAGAGCCCCTACCAAGATTTAAGAATATGATTCCATAATTATCCTCCTATTACCTTGTCTTACCACCTAGATAGAAGTAAATTTGATATTTAAGAATTCTAATTCATTGTTTGTGTCATTGCCCAGACTCTATGGTTTCCAAAAAAATTATCTTAACATGATTCTTGTAGACCACTCCAATTCCATCGCTACCCAAATTACCTTTTGTAGCTCCATCAGTATTAATTTTAATCTAGCCTTTCAGGGGTGTTTTCCAACTAGCTCTATCTTACCCATCCTAGAATTCAAATTCCTTATCCTTTATCCTTATATCATCCTAAGATTCCTCTTTAGCATACACTACCATAGTTTCTATTACTTTACTCCAAATGACCTACCAAATGCCACTTAAGTATGAAAATATTTCTCTAAAGGTTTTTCTGAAGAGAATGTGCTTATACTGAGAGGGGGGTGAACAATATACAATAAATTTTTTGCCTTTTAATCCAAATAATATCATCAACAATATTAAAGCAGTAAACATCACACAAAGCATCACACACATGAGAGACATGATTTTACGTGGTTCACCCAATGCGGGCTACTCCACGGAGAAAATATTCCTTATAAATTTTTCTCAAATAAATTCTCTTGGGAATCCTTTCCCTACAATGTTTATGGACCTCTGTCCAAAGGAGATGTTGATCCCCTAAATCAAGTTCGTGGATCTCTATCCATAGGAGAACTCCTTCTCCTGCTCCGTTGGTGATCCTCTAGAAGACTACTGCCTCCACTACACTCGGCTTGTGGATCTCTCTCCACTGAAGACTCTTGTCCCCACTCAGAAGACCTATCCTCACTACCCTGTCCATCCAAATATCTATCTCATATCTATTCCACTCGAGACTCTACAAATCTTCTCAATAGTCCATTCAACTCATCAAATCTTCTCAACAGGTCCACTCAAAACCTGCTCAAATATGCTCAATAGGTCCACTCAAAACCTGCTCAAATCTGCTCAATAGGTCCACTCAAAACTTGCTCAAATCTGCTCAATAGGTCCACTCAGAACCTTCTCAAATCTTCTCAATAGGTCCACTCAGAACCTGCTCAAATCTGCTCAATAAGTCCACTCATAACCTTTCTCAAATCTGCTCAATAAGTCCACTCAAAACTTGCTCAAATCTGCTCAACAAGTCCACACAAAACTTGTCCAAATATGCTCAATAAGCTCACATAAAACTTATCCAATCTCATAGAAACATAAAGAGAATTGTTAGAGACTCAATATGTTCTACACTCAATGCTCAATCACTTTCTCAACTCAAATCATAATATAGAATAGTTTGTTTTATGGAACTTGAACAATCACTTCATACATCCACTTGACTAGGCTCAACCAACTCTACTCAACCAATCACTTAAGAAACAACCCTTTCTCACAAACCCTAGTCCAAGCATGTAAACACCAACTCAAAATATTTCCAACAATGCTCAACAACAAATCTCACATAACAATGATACTCATGTTCTTTTCAAACCCTAGTTCAAGTTCTTCACACAACCAATGGCTTCAACAACAATGCTTATAAAACAAGGTTTTAATAACAACTCTTAATTCCATAAAACCTTGAAGCATTAACTCAAACACTTTCAAAAAGGAAACCCTAATCAAATCCTTTTCACTCCAAAATTTATTTTCTAGAAATTCAATCAATCAACTCAACTAAGGAAGAATTTGCCCATACCTTTTGCTTGATAAGGAGTAGACCACACAAATCTGCCACACTCACAATCACTTCTTTTCCAATCTCAATAAGGGTTAGAAGATAATAATTTTCTCAATGAATCACAATACAAAATGATATCAAACAAAATACACCTTATCACTCCAACTTTAAAATAATATTCAACACCTTCATAATAATATCTTTGAAAAAATCCCCTTATTAAAATTAAAATCAATACTCTTAAAGTCTTAATCCTCCAATATGCAAATATAATCCTTAAGACTTTATTAAAAAATAAATTTAAAACTTCTTATCACTCCTAAAAGACACTTTTCAATAAACACCAATATTCAACTAGCAACCCTTTTAACTATTTCCAACTAACAACCCTTTTATCTCCCAACTTTAGGCAATAATTAAATTTAATGAAAAATATAATTACCTTACCTTTGAAGGGATTCGAACCCTCAACAATGCCCATGACCAACACCTTAGCCATGGCTCCAATCACTGCATGAGCTACGCGCTCATTTGAAAGTTGAGAAGCACCACGTGCTTCAAATCGTATCTCCCGCCTTGCACCTTGCAAAATGTGCACCTTTGGCGCCTTCAACCAACAATGACTTCCAAGCACAGTCACCACATTTCAAATGCTGGCCTCCTTGCCTGCAAGCTCTTTGGCCATTGCCCACTTGCCACTAGGCCAAGCTGCCTAGTTGGATTTCAAAAGATCGACGCCTTCTACTATATTCTGTTCATTGGCACACTAAATTTGCAAAGTTTATCATGAGCTCTTTTCAATTCACATGCAATATTAATCAATCGAGCAAGGATGATATTTAATGCCCTTTGGGCATAGGTATATATATTAATTTCCTCCATGCTTGTAAAACATTGGGGCTTCGAATGCTTTCACCACCATGTAATGTTGGTGAGTTAGCTTTATAATTGAATAAAAAGTATTAAAATATTATAATAAATTATAAATAATTTAAATATATTAAAAATTTGGGTTTATTAGCTCCTTCCCATTGCATAACTTGGTATAAATAACATTTATTTATAAAATTTAAATTCGCATGAATTTAAATATTTTATAAAATAAATATTAAACCTTCTTTCAACTTTGCAATAAGCCTCCTTGGGTTTTTATGAAAACCCTTTTAACTTATGCTTCCATATACTATTAAGATATTATGGAGCCCTTTTGCTTTTAACTTTTGCATTGATTCTCTTGACCTTTGGCCTTCTTCCTGGATATCAAATGACAACCTTGACAACTTTATTTCTTGACGAAGTCCTTGACATTAATGATGACTTCATCTGGTGACATCAATGACAACTTTGACTTAGGGACTCAAAATGTCCAACAATCTCCCCCTTTGTCATTGATGGCAACCCAAATTCTTTTTACCAAAAACTTGACTTCTTCTTTGTGTTGCTCCCCTTGGACATTGCTCCCCCTGGCTCAATGCTCTCTTCAAGTATCAAGTCTCTCCCCCTTACTCAAATCTCTCCCCCTTTGACATCAATGGCAAAGGGTCACCTTTGGGGCTCGGGGCTAAGAATGAGCCTCTTAGCTTAGCCCCTCCCCCACCTCCTTTTGAGGTGGTTAATTCCGGGGTGGGAGTCTCACTCCCAATTTTCCTCGAAGATACTCAAAAGTTTCCTTTGAAAGTGGCTTAGTGAAAATATCTGCTATCTGTTCCTTTGTAGTGACATATTCCAATCTGACCTATTTATTTGTCACCTGTTCTCTCAAAAAATGGTACTTAATCGGAATGTGCTTTGTCCTGGAGTGCATCACTAGGATTTTTGAGATACTTATGGCACTTGTATTATCACATAGTATAGGAATGGGATGATCATGCTTTATCTTGAAGTCTTCTAGAGTTCTCTTCATCCATAACACCTGTGTACAACTGGCTACTACTGCAATGTATTCTGCTTCTATTGTAGATAAAGATATTGAAACCTGCTTCTTACTTAACCAAGAGACTAGACATTCTCCAAGAAAGAATGCTCCTCCACTTGTGCTTTTTCTGTCATCAATGTTGCCGGCCCAATCTGCATCTGTATATGTTGTTAGTGTGAAACTGTCACTTTTGGGATACCAAAGCCCAAAATCCATAGTCCCTTTTAGATATCTAAAAATTCTTTTTACTGCTGCCACATGTGTTTCCTTAGGTGCTGCCTAAAACCTTGCCACTAATCCCACTGATTGTACTATGTCTGGTCTCGTAGCTGTAACATATAGTAAGCTGCCAATCATAGATCTGTATAATCTCTGATCTACCTCTGGAGATTCATCATCCTTACTCAACTTGCATCCTGTGACCATGGGAGTACTTACCGGTTTACAATCTTCTAACCTGAATTTCTTTAACATTTCCTTTATGTACTTGGCTTGTGAGAGAAACACTCCCTTTTTGATTGTGAAATCTGAAGTCCAAGAAATAAGGATAATTCACCAAGCATAGACATCTCAAATTCATTTTGCATGTTCTTAGAAAATTCCTTACACATCTTATCATTGTTTCCCCCAAAAATTATGTCATCAACATAAACAACTACTATTAGAAGATCACTCCCTTCATTTTTGATATATAAATTATTGTCTGCTATTCCTTTTCTGAATCCCTGTTCCTGAAGATACTTATCCAATCTTGAGTACCATGCTCTAGGAGCCTGCTTTAAACCATATAATACCTTTTTCAATCTGCATACCTGATCTGGTTTATCTGCTAGTATGAATCCCTCTGGTTGTTCAATATAAACCTCTTCTTCTAGAACCCCATTTAGAAATGTTGACTTGACATCCATCTGATATACCTTGAAGTTCTTGAAACTTGAGAAGGCTAAAAACATCCTTATAGCTTCAAGCCATGCAACTGGAGCAAAAGTCTCATCAAATTCAATTCCTTCTACCTGTGCATAACCTTTGCATACTAACCTTGCTTTATTTCTGACCACTTGTCCATCTTCATTTAATTTATTTCTGAATACCCATTTTGTGCCAATCACATTCTTGTCCTTTGGTCATGGAACAAGTTCCCAAGTTTTGCTCTTCTCTATCTGATCCAATTCCTCATTCATTGCCTTAACCCAAAATTCATCCTCACTTGCCTGAGTGAAGTCTTTTGGCTCAATCTTAGATAGCAAAGAAAAATTTGCTTGTTGAGATGGTTTTATTATTCTTCTCCTTGTCTGTCTTTCATCTGGATTCCCGATGATCTATTCTTTTGGATGATGTTTCTGTACATACCTGGATGGAGTTTTGGGAAGAAGTCTTTGTGTTTCTTCTTCTTCTTTATCTGATTCCTCACAAAATTCTTCTTGACAACATCCATCTTCTTGATACACAATTTGTTGAACTGGTTCTCTTGAATCTATCTTCTCATCAATTGTTACATTTATACTTTCCACCATAGTGCGTGTTCTTTTGTTGAAGCATCTGTAGGCTTTACTCCTTGTGGAATAACCAAGAAAAATTCCCTCATCACATCTTGGATCAAACTTGCCTAAGTTTTGATCTTCCCATCTTATGTAACATTTGCTTCCAAAAATTCTGAAGTGTTTTACAGTGGCAGGTCTTCCTTTCCAAAGCTCATATGGAGTCTTGTGATGATTTACCCTCAATTGAGCCCTAGTGATTATGTATACTACTGTGTTTACAACTTCTCTCCAAAAACCATCTGATAACTTAGATTCATTTAACATAGCTCTAGCCATGTTTTCAATAGTCCTATTTTTCCTTTCAACTACCCCATTTTGTTGAGGAGTTCTTGTTGCTGAGTACTCTCTCTTGATTCCATGTTGTTCACAAAATTCTACAAATTCATTTGAAGTAAATTCTCCTCCTCTATCAGATCTTAGACACTTAATCCTTTTGCCTATTTTATTTTCAACCAATTCCTTGAATGCTTTGAATTTTTCAAAGGCCTCTGACTTCTCTTTTAGGAAGGTTACCCAAACCATTTTGGAATAATCATCTATAAACAACATAAAGTAACTCTCACCCTGAATGCTTTGTGTTCTGGTAGGACCACACAAATCAGTATGTATTAGGCTCAATGGCTCAGATGACATATAACCTTTTGGCTTAAAGGTTGTCCTAGTTTGCTTTCCATGTTGACAGGGTGCACAAATTGTGTTTTGAGGTCTTCTTATTTTGGGTAAATCTCTAACTGCCTATTTATTGCTTATATTGACTATGTTGTCAAAATTCAAGTGACCCAATATTCTATGCCACAACCAACTCTCATCTTCTTGTGATAGAAAGCACTTTTCCCCTTTGATCTCATTGAGCATGTATAAGTTGTTTGGGGTTCTTCTTGCATTGGCAATGATTTTTCCAGTTTCTAATTTCCTTATCTCACATCTATCTGGATGGAAGGTGACCATGTATCCTTGATCACAAAGTTGACTTATACTCATCAGATTGTGTTTTAACCCTTTAACATACAAAACATTCTCTATTTTTGTTTTTCCATTGTCTAAACTTAGAGTTCCTCTTCCACCAATCCTTGTTGATCCATTATCACCAAAACTTATTGATCCTCTATTTGTTTCTTTTAGTACAATGAATTTATCTTTGTCTCCTATCATGTGACTAGAGCAACCACTATCAAGATACCATTGTTCTTCTTTATCTTGAGCATGAAGGGTTGTTTGCACTAACATTGATCTAGCCTTAACATTTTTCTTTTCATCTTTCCTAGTTGT
This sequence comes from Wollemia nobilis, assembly GCA_028583015.1. Lineage (NCBI taxonomy): Eukaryota > Viridiplantae > Streptophyta > Pinopsida > Araucariales > Araucariaceae > Wollemia > Wollemia nobilis. The sequence goes on along the minus strand of JAQPPZ010003251.1, from coordinate 2,456,148 downwards.
TGAAATTGTTTTTCTAGACTCATGAAGTATCATTTTACACCATCTAGCCTTGTGCCCAAAATTATTGCATTTGTAACATATAACATCATCATCCATGAGAGGTGCAAAGGAATTGAAATTTCTATTGTATCTTGCATGATGAATACAATGTACAACTCTATGACCATATTTATTGCAAGAAAAGCAATGACCATGGAAGAAATTATGTAACCTGTTTGGATGTCTTGGAATTTGTGGAGAAGTCATCTTCCTCTTGTGATTAACTCTTATCCAGGGTTCTCCTTTGCTTTCTTCCTTTCTGATATCCTTTGCTTGCTTATCCTTGTTTGAAGTTTCTACTTTCTGAAGACTTGATTCCTCTTTCTATTTCTCATATTCTGTATCTTGTAGTACCTTGGTCCTTTCAACTTTATTCCTTAGGAGAACAATTTTTGCTTCCAATATTTCACATTCTGTTTCCCTGACTCTCAATAGATCTATCATATCTTTCTCAATATTCTTTCCTTCTTCCACCCTAATCTTGAGTTCTGTGAGATTTTGTATAAGTTCCATCCTTGCTTCTTCATCTTCTTGAACTTGTTCCTTCAAGCTTGAATTTTTCTCTCTAAGTCTTTCCAATTTTCTGAGAGCAACAAAGAATTCTTCTTTTATGTCAAACATAGTCTCTTCTTCACTTTCTGAAGTCATGTGTGCTACTGATGGATCCTCTTCCAAGTTGTTAGTCTTTTCATGGAGAGACCCACTCTGATACCAATTGAAGAACATGTGCTTATACTGAGAGGGGGGTGAACAATATACAATAAAACTTTTTGCTTTTTAATCCAAATAATATCATCAACAATATTAAAGTAGTAAACATCACACAAAGCATCACACACATGAGAGACATGATTTTTACATGGTTCACCCAATGCTGGCTACTCCATGGAGAAAATATTCCTTATAAATTTTTCTCAAATAAATTCTCTTGGGAATCCTTTCCCTACAATGTTTATGGACCTCTGTCCAAAGGAGATGTTGATCCCCTAAATCAAGTTTATGGATCTCTATCCATAGGAGAACTCCTTCTCCTCTACTCTTGGCTGGTGATCCTCTAGAAGACTACTACCTCCACTACACTGGCTTGTGGATCTCTCTCCACTGAAGACTCTTGTCCCCACTCAGAAGACCTATCCTCACTTCCCTAGCTGATGGATCTCTATCCTAACTACTTTCACTCTTCCTCTCTCAATTCCACTCAAAACTCTCAAATATTCTCAATAGGTCCACTCAGAACTCTCAATTACTCAATAGGTCCACTTAGAACTTGCTCAAATCTTCTCAATAGGTCCACTAACCTTCTCAAATCTTCTCAATAGGTCCACTTAGAACTTGCTCAAATCTTCTCAATAAGTCCACTTAGAACTTGCTCAAATCTGCTCAATAAGTCCACTCAGAACTTGCTCAAATCTGCTCAACAAGTCCACGAACTTGCTCAAATCTGCTCAACAAGTCCACACAGAACTTGTCCAAATCTGCTCAATAAGCTCACACAGAACTTATCCAATCTCATAGAAACATAAAGAGAATTGTTAGAGACTCAATATGTTTCACACTCAATGCTCAAACACTTTCTCAACTCAAATCAGAATATAGAATAGTTTGTTTTATGGAACTTGAACAATCACTTCATACATCCACTTGACTAGGCTCAACCAACTCTACTCAACCAATCACTTAATGAAACAACCCTTTCTCACAAACCCTAGTCCAAGCATGTAAACACCAACTCAAAATATTTCCAACAATGCTCAACAACAAATCTCACATAACAATGATACTCATGTTCTTTTCAAACCCTAGTTCAAGTTCTTTTACACAACCAATGGCTTCAACAACAATGCTTATAAAACAAGGTTTTAATCACAACTCTTAATTCTAAAAAACCTTGAAGCATTAACTCAAACACTTTTGAAAAGGAAACCCTAATCAAATCCTTTTCACTCCAAACTTTATTTTCTAGAAATCCAATCAATCAACTCAACTAAGGAAGAATTTGCCCATACCTTTTTTCTTGACAAGGAGTAGATCTCATAAATCTGCCACACTCACAATCACTTCTTTTCCAATCTCAATAAGGGTTAGAAGATAATAATTTTCTCAAGGAATCACAATACAAAATGATATCAAAAAATATACACCTTATCACTCCAACTTTAAAATAATATTCAACACCTTCATAATAATATCTTTGAAAAAATCCCTTATTAAAATTAAAATCAATACTCTTAAAGTCTTACTCCTCCAATATGCAAATATAATAATTAAGACTTTATTTAAAAATAAAATCAAACTCCTTATAACTCCTAATTTTAACAATTTTCAATAAACACCAATTTCCAACTAGCAACCCTTTTAAGTATTTCCAACTAGAACCCCTTTTATCTCCCAACTTAGGCAATAATTAAATTTAATGCAAAAATATTTACCTCACCTTTGGAGGGATTCGAACCCTCAACAATACCCATGACAAACACCTTAGCCATGGCTCCAACCATCGCATGAGCTACGCGCTCATTTGAAACTTAAGAAGCACCACGTGCTTCAAATCGTGTCTCCCACCTTGCACCTTGCAAAATGTGCACCTTTGGCACCTTCAACCAACATGACTGCCAAGCACAACCATCACATTTCGAACGTTGGCCTCCTTGCCTACAAGCGCTCTAACCACTGCCCACTTGCCACTAGGCCAAGCTGCCCAGTTGGCTTTCAAACGATCGATACCTTCTACTTTATTCTGTTCGTCGACACACTAAATTCGTAAACTTTCTCATGAGCTCTTCTTTCCAATTCACATGCAATATTAATCAATCGAGCAAGGATAAAGTTTAATGCCCTTTGGGCATAGGTATATATATTAATTTCCTCCATGCTTGTAAAACGTCGGCGCTTCAAATGCTTTCACCACCACGTAACGTCGGCGAAGGTTAGGACCTTTATAAAGGCGCTTTGAATATTTTTAACTCCAAACCCATCTTTGGGTATTGTAAAATATTATAATGAATATTATAAATATTTTACTTTGGATTTTAACCATATCACTTAATAAATATCCTTTTGAGTTTATTGCTTCCTTCTCATTGCATACCTTGGTATAAATAATATTTATTTATAAAATTTAAATTCTCATGAATTTAAATATTTTATAAAATAAATATTAAACCTCCTTTCAACTTTGCAATAAGCCTCCTTGGGTTTTTATGAAAACCCTTTTAACTTATGCTTCCATATACTATTAAGATATTATGGAGCCCTTTTGCCTTTAACTTTTGCACTGATTCTCTTGACCTTTGGCCTTCTTCCTGGATATCAAATGACAACCTTGACAACTTTGTTTCTTGACGAAGTCCTTGACATTAATGATGACTTCATCTGGTGACATCAATGACAACTTTGACTTAGGGACTCAAAATGTCCAACGTTTTCCATTTCTCTCTAACCATAATTGCCACAAAATATATTATAATCTAGTCTTCCATCCTATACAAAGAGCTTTTAATTTAAATCTACCTCTCTTCCATATTTCCTAAATATTAATCTATTTTAGGTCATTGTTGGCTCATATTTTATAATCTAAAAACCATCTCTCCTAGATCTAGTGTGAATGGGCACTCAAATATTAGATGGTCAGATGTTTTCTAAATTTTGAAGTCAGGGTTATGCACAAGCGCGAAATATCGTAAATTGGCTCTATTTAGGATTTTTAAAATTTTGAAAAGGCTAATTTTGGATCCTTTCACTAGGGCCCATTCGCCCGAAATTTACGGGGTGGAAGTTTTTTTGGGGTAAATTCGCCCATCGTTGATAATCATGAACCTAACTTTATTTTAATTCGTCGACCTCAAATTACATATGATTTTGATTTTCCCACCCAATTCGCCTTCAAATTATAAATGATTTTATATTTCCTGCCCAAATCGCCTTCAAATTATAAATGATTTTATTTTTCCCGCCCAAATCGCCTCATATACTACCCGTATATATACTATACTTGGTACCGATAAACATACATAAAAAATACTCTAACTCAAAAATAGCTCTGAAACAATGAAAAACTTGAGAAGGTTGCAGAGGAGTGACTATCAAAATAAACCGATCGGTTGCAGAGGAGTGTCGATCGACGCAAGATGATCGGTTGCAGAGTCATGTCTATCGGTATAAGTCAATCGGTTGTAGAGCCATGTTAGTTGACGTAAGCGATCAGTTGTAGAGTCGTGTCTATCGGTATAAGTTGATCGGTTGTAGAGTCATGTCTGTCGGTATAAGTCGATCGGTTGTAGAGCCATGTCTGTTGGTATAAGTTGATCGATTGTAGAGCCATGTCTGTCGATATAAGTCGATCGATTGTAGAGTCGTGTCTATTGGCATAAGTTGATCAGTTGTAGGGTCGTGTCTATCGGTATAAGGAGATCGATTGTAGAGCCATGTCTTTCGATGTAAGTTGATCGATTGTAGAGTTGTTATGAATAAGATGATTAGGTATGTTTATCGGTATAAGGAGATTGGTTGTAGAGTCATGTCTGTTGGTGTAAGTCGATCGATTGTAGAGTCATGTCTATAGGCATAAGTTGATATGTAGGGTATGTCTATCGTATAAGGAGATCGTTGTAAGCTTATAAGTGATTGTTGAGTGTATGTCGATATAAGCTGATCGGTTGTAGGTATGTCTATCGGTATAAGCTAGATTGTTGTAGGGTATGTTTATCGATAAGTAGATTGTTTGAGTTTATGATTGTAAAATGTCGATCATCATTAGTTGATCGATTGTAGAACCATGTCGATCATCATTAGTCGATCAGTTGTAGTGGTGTCGATCGACATTCATCTATCGATTATGGGGACTATCGATCAAAGTTTACCTATCGATTGTAGGGATTGTCTATCGATATTTATTAGTAGGTTGTAGATGTGTTGATCGACATTAGTCTATCGGTTGTAGGACCGTGTCGATCGACATTAGTCGATCGATTGTAGTGTTGTCGACATAAGCCTATCGATTGTAGGGATAGTCGATCGATAGTGTTGTCGATATTTATCTCTCGATTGTAGAGGTTTCAATCGGTATCATTTTATCGGTTGTAGGGATGTGTGATCGGCATTTGTCTATCGATTGTAGGGACTATTGATAGGTATAAGTCGATCGATTGTAGGGAAGTGTCTATCGGTAAAAGCGTATCGATTGTAGAGGATTCATGACTAAAAATTGGTAGAGTATTCTTCTTCCATTGTTCTTTTGTCCAAATCTCTTTTTCTACAGTTTCATAGGCATTGTAGGTGAACTATACGCAACTGTGGTAGACAACTATCAATGTCATCTGGTTGTGTGTCAGGATCATTTCTCTTGTTAGAGACTACTTCTTGTCTCTTAGAGTATGTTTCATACGTAGTGTAGAAGCACTATCTGCAACTATGGTCGATAAGTATTCCCTATCATGTTGTGTGTTAGGATCATATGTTCGTCTTGAGGGATGTCTACTATTTTCCTTCAAATTCATATACATTTCCTAACATCTAAAGGTTTTTCTTTACAGATACAATGTCACCTATTGAATATGGAAAGAAGGAAGGCCAATATTCTTGTAAAAAGACAATTCTAAAATATTTTACACAAATATCAAAATGCAATGAGACATCAATCTCTATAGATTCTACACAACTTGCAGGTACAAACACCTTTTACCATCAGTTTTTTAAAAATTTATGTTCTTCTTAAATGTAAAACCTTTCTCTATTAATAGATAAATGGTTTTCTGCTTATCTACCTCTTTTTAAATGCTTTGTAAAATTGTATTATGTTAATTCTTTAAAATAGTACCTTTTTTACAACAAAAAATGATAGAGAACACCAAACATTGAATGTAGTAAACATTGTCGAGCCTGATGTGCGTTCACTCAAAGATATTCTAGCAGATGAGATGGGACCACATGATAATTTTTCTAATAACGACATTCAACAACCACTTCAGGAGATTTTAAATTCAGACACATCAATCAAAAAAGAAAAAGATAGTACAATTAAAATTCAGACCTCTGGGGAATCTTGTAGTCAAAAATCTAAACGTCAAAAGATAAGCGAATGGACTATTGGAAGGGATTTTAAAAATGAATGGGCATGGTTATACCCCTTTATTGAGCGAGATGAGAAACTGAATGTGTGTAAATGCATTATTTGTACATGGAAGCTAGGAAAGGATCATTTATTGCAAAATAAGAAAGACACAATAGAAAAACATTGTGGGAAAGTTTACATCAAAGAAATACGAAGTGATGGAACAATTAACAGATCTCATAGGTGGAAGGATGCATCAGAATGTGTGCATGTGAGATATGCACTTGAATATGAAAAAGCAATGAAACAAAAACAAACTCTCATTGAGAAGGGTGGAACAATCGAGGCACAATTTCAAAAAATTAATAATACTGTATTAGCCTCAAAGAAATTGCAGTTTGCTATTGTATACAGTATTCTAAAAAAGGTCGACCCATGTCTGATTTTGCTGATTTTAAGGAAATACTTCAACTAGCCAATGTACAAAACCTTACCAGTTCACATTGGTCAGATCGAAGTGGTTGGGAAATGGCAAAATGTCTATCACTGGTTGAGAAGGAAGACCTGAGAGAGAATGTGAAACAAGCCAAATTTATTTCACTTTCCATTGATGAGGTAACAACTGTTGACAACACATCTTGGATTTGCATACATGTTTACACATTCAAAAATCATTTGAGACAACCTCATTTACTAGCACTACATAAGATGATTGAAAATTGTAATGCGAAAAACATTTATAATGTTGTTGTAACCAGTTTAAAGGATATTGTCGGAATGGATGAAAAGGAAATTGCCACAAAGTTAATTTGTGTTGGAGTTGATGGTGCGGCTACAATGCAAGGACAAAGGAATGGTCTTTGTGTTAGGCTTCAGACTTCCATTGCCCCATATGTGATTCCTATTCATTGCATGGCTCATCGAATGAATCTTGCATACAAAATTGTGAGCAATTTTGATAATGTAGCTAGAGTGGAAGAACTCATCCATGATATACACTCATACTTTTCATGCAGTCCAAAAAGGTTTGCAGAGTTTCAACAGTTTTCTCTAGGTGTAACTGAAGGCAAAAAAATGTTAAAAGATGTGGAAACCAGGTGGATTTCACTGTTTCTTCCTACAAAAAGGGTATTTTCAGAATATCAATCCTTGGTTGGGTTTATGTATGCACATCGTAGAGATGTTGACAAGGCAAAATATTTGCTTTTTCGTATGACTGACTTGGAAACTCTTCTCACATTATGTGGTATTCTACCAATGTTACAAGAAATGAATACTATGATTAAACTTGCACAGGAAAGGGCAATTTATATTGTCGATTTCATGAGGATGAGAAAACATATATGTATGGTTATTGACAGGATTTATTTATCCGAAAAACATTTTGATGATCCCAAGTTTGATAGTTGGAATACGTTAATTAATGTCAATGAACCGAACAACTTTTTAAAGTTCAACATCAATGACAATATTTGTATTGCTATCCATGGAAAGTTGATTCTTGTATATCATTTTGAAAAGTGATTAAATACTCTGACAGATGATATTGAACAAGTGCCCATTACACATTCCGGATTCGATGAGGTTTTGGATAACACTAAGAATAAATTGAAAAGAATTGCAAATGCATTAACAAGTGAAATAAGAGATCGTTTTAAGAGAGATGAGACACTTGAGGCCATGGCTGTTGTTAATCCTAATTTTTGGAATCCTTGTGGTGACCAAAGTAGTAGAAGTGAGTTGTTTGTAAAATATATGGGTAATATTATGACACATTTCTCTAAAAGTGTGGAAATAAATGGCTTTGAAATCAATGGTATTCTAAACAAAGATCTTTTGAGATCTCAGTCAACCAATTTTGGAATAACAATGGATAATCAAATTGCACAATTCAAAAATCCACAAGAGACTGGTTCAATCACGCGTTTCTAGAAAAAATTGTATCGAAGTAGTGTCTTGCAAGATACTATGAGTGAATACTTTATTTTATATGAATTATGTCAGACAATGATTTTGGGATCTATTGAAGATGAAAGGGTTTTCAGTGCATTAACTTTTGTTAAATCAAAAGTTCGTAATAGGTTGGACAAAAATTTGGAAAATTGTTTGAGAATGTATGTGTCATCGTACGAGGTGGGTAACTTTCCCTATGACAGAGCGTTGACATATTGGAAGTCCCTAGCAGAAAGAAGAGGTCTCTCTAATATGGTTGATAATGATGAAAATGATTCATCTAGGAGTGATGATGAGATTATGGAAACGCAGAATTCACAGATTTTGCGTTCTTGTGGAGAAGTTGATAAAGCTTTGTATTACCTTCCAGAAATATAAAAATTGCAATGATTATATGACAAATTCATATAATCTAAGATTTTTTTGGATTTGAAATCATTTTGTAAAATTTTAGTGATTTGAATAAATTCATATTATCAGTGATTTTCTGGATTTGAAATATTTCATATTATCAAAGATTTTTTGTATTTGATTTGTTGTAAAATCATATAATCATTCAATTTTCAATGATTATGCATGTTTGCTTTTTAATGTTATGGATTGTCTATGTTTTCAAAATTTATGATGTATGCTATAGCTTTGAGTAAGTTGAAAATTTGAAAACCATGTATACGTAATGATGCTATGTTATTGAACTAAATGTATATGTTGACAAAAAATAGTTATTTTTCCTTTGAATTTAAATGTATGTATGTATCATTAGTATCATTAGTTGTATGATATGACAAAATATAGTGATTTTTTATGATTTATGCTTTGTCATTGAGTAAACCTTGTATGCATAGTAAAAATTTCTGTACATATGTATGAAAAATGCATGTAGTATATTACTCTAGATATGGAAAATGAAAATTTAAACCCATTCATAGATATATCCATCGTAAACTCACTTCGAAATATAAAAACAATATAGCATAATACAAATTACCATATTCATTTTTATACAACTATAATGACTAACTATGAATGCACTAAAAATTGAAACCCATGCATAGATATATCCTTCGTAAACTCACTTGAAATATAAAAACAATATAGCTTAATAGAAATGAAAATACTCACTTTTATACTACAACAAGAATGAATATGAATAAACTGAAATTTAAACACATGCATAGATATATCATTCGTAAACTCATTTGAAAATTGAAATATAAAAACAACATAGCATAATATATGGAAATTGAAATTTAACCCTTTCATAAATATCTCCATCGTAAACTAACATTGAATATAAAAACAATATAGCATAATAAAAAAGAAAAAACACTTTTCTATACAAGAACAAGAATGAATATAAATAAACTCAAATTTAAACACATGAATAGATATATCATTCGTAAACTCATTTGAAAATTGAAATATAAAAACAACATAGCATATTTGAAACACCATAATACTTAAAAGATGAAAATAACACACAATTATAAAAGTGTATCTCTTAAAAGTAAAATAATAAAAGCAAGTATCTTGTTTTCATACGAAAACATATGAAATGTCATAAAATTGTCTTTCAAAATATCAAATTTTAAAATTCAATTTCTTGCTCTAGAATCTTTTCCCGTTGGCAGTGGACGTAATGCAGCCGTAGGTGGGGGTTGTCAATGATCAGGAGAACTAGATGTTCTAGGTTTCCTTGTTGATCTTCTCCATACAGGTAGTGTTGTTTCCTTCATATGTGTTTCGGAGTCTCTTGATTCCTCTGGATTATAACCTCTGACAGTAGCACCCCGCTTTGAAGAGGAAGAGGATGCCCTTTTTTGTGTATATATAAAATGTCAAAATTACAAAAAGATAAATAATGGAAAAATAAAAAAAATTATTTAAATATTGACAAAAAAATTACCTGAACCTGCAGTTCTCTCATGGTTGCATTGTCTAGGATTGAGTGCCAAGATGTTGGTACTGGAGTGTTCTACAAATTATAAAAATATTCGTAAAAAAAACAATAATATAATTGCATGTGCTAACTATCGATGAGGGTAAAGCGTGGGTTATCACGTTCTCTATTTCCAATCTGATCCGATGTGAGACATAGGTGGACCAGTCAAATTTCTGGTGTGAAAGACAACGGACCAAATACGCTAAGGCCCACATCAGAATTTCTGTCGGCCTTCCTTGCAGAATGAGTCTGGCAAGGAAGAATTCGCAACATGCCCGAAGAAATTTATTTTCAATCGCCAGTACGGTCAAACCCCTTCTAGACTTGGTGGATGAAACTGCAAAAAAACAAAATCATTAATACACCAGTGACTAGAATTTAAATTCAATTAAATTAAAAAATAGTTATACCTTGAAAAGATTCCAACTGCACATTGAAGTTGGTCTCCAGGTAGAGTTTGTCTTCATTAGTTAATTGGTATTTGGAAGTGATAGGCTCAACACCAACGTGGGGCAATGTTGTCAATCTGGCGACATCTACGGTTGTGAAAGAAAGAACGATGTTTTTGTTGTCGACGACAACATTTACCTTACCCGAATAAATATTATAACCTGCAATGATCTTCTCCAGCAGTTTTGTTTCCATGTCAAACTACGACATTGAAACTAGACCGGGAAGACCAAAGGTTGTGACCCACGACATGTCGTAACCCGATGTTGATAAAATTTTGGAAATCAGGGGGCAAACCAGGTTTTTAAAATTAATTTTACACATTTTAGGGGTGGCAGGGGATGCCATAGGGTGTACGAATATGGATCAGAAGACATAGAGGATGGTACGTGACACTTGATAGAAAAGGATTCAAAATGGAGGAAAATGGTTAAAATTGGCTTAAAACTTATGGTAAAAGGTTAAAACTAAGATAAAACTGGAGGAAGAGGGTTAAGAATACATTAAAATGAGAGGAAAAGGGGTAAGAATACGTTAAAATAGGAAGAAAATGATTAAGACTATGATAGAATAGGCAAAAAAATGACTGTTAATCCCTTTATATAGACTTCTCTCCATACAATCAACTTCTGGATGGGTGACACATGGCCTCTGCATGCAATCATTTCATAGATTGTTGACACATGGCCTCTACATGCAATCATTTCATAGATGGTTGACACATGGCATAGATGCAATGCTGCTACCATCATCATACCAATAGTCAATCATCATGTCTACAATCGATCGACATATCTACAATCGATCAACATGTCTGCAACTTATCATCATATCTGTAACTGATCGATATATCTACAACTGATCATCATGCCTACAATCGATCGATATGTCTACATAATCGAATGTCTAAATTGATCGATGTTTGATCATCATATCTACAACCTGATCATCATATCTAATCGATCATCATGTCATATCGATCATCATACATTCATGCCTAATATCGATATGTCTATTGATCGTCATGTCTAATCGATCGATATATCTAATCGATCGTATATCTAATTGATCATCATGTCTAAAAGATTGACATGTCTATATCGATCAACATGTCTACAATCGATTATGTCTATGATCGATGTCTAAACGATCGATATGTCTACATGATCGGCATGTCTAATGATCGACATATCTAATTGATCGATGTAATCGATGCATGTCTACCATCGATCGACATGTCTTCAACTGATCGTCATTGATGATGTGACAAAATATAGAGATTTTTTATGGTTTATGCTTTGTCATTGAGTTAACCTTGTATATATACATAACTACTAAAAAAATTTCTACATATGTATGAAAAAAGCATATAGAATAGTACTCTAGATATGGAAAATGAAAATTTAAACCCATGCATAGATATAACCATTGTAAACTCACTCTGAAATATAAAAACAATATAGCATAATATAAATTACCATATTCAATTTTATACAACTATAATGACTATGAATGCACTGAAAATTGAAACCCATTCATAGATATATCCATTGAATAACATTGAATAACATTCATTGATATATCCATTCATTTTTATATCACAACATGAATAACATTGAATAACATGTAAATCTATAGCTAAGAAATGAAACACCATAATACTTAAGAGATGAAAATAACACACAATTATAAATGTAAATAGTGCAATAGTAAAATAATAAAAGCAAGTATCTTGTTTTCCAATGAAAACATATGAAATGTCTTAAAATTGTTTTTAAAATTCATTTTTTCACTTCAGAATATTTTCCCCCTTCCTCCACTCCTTTTGCCTTCTCAATGGCTTCCACAGTCTCCATAGCAACGACCCCTCCCTCATCTTTCCCTTGTTCAGCTCCTTTTTCCTCATCCACATTCTGCATTTCGACGGCTCTTTTCTCGGGCTGGGTAACAGTACTATCAATTGCTCCACAATTGACAAGGATCATCTCAACATTTTGCATTCCATCGAGAAGGGTCTTTTCTTCTTTGCCAACATCTTCAGATGTTGGTCCTTGAACTTCTTTACCCTTCTCCTTAAGCAGAACATCAGGATCCAATCCATTGCGGATAATGATTTTCCGCAAAATGTTGTTTTGTCGAACTGATTCCTGTGCTCTTTTTTCATTGACATGGAAGCGTTTAAGAACTCCTTTGCCATCCTGAGATAGTCTTGCAGGTTTTGAACCTACTTCTTGAGATTTTCATACTTTACCTACAAAAAGGAAAAAAAGTTAATCAACATGAAAAGATAATTACATTTTAAAAAAAGAACAACAAATTTTTGAACACAAAAGTGATTAAGTCAAACCTCAACAACATTCTTTGCAGCTACAACAACAACCTTTTTCTTATCACTTGCCCATTCATTGTAATAAGCTTGGGCCTCACCGTTTATGTTCTCCAATTTGTTCATCATAAACTTTAAAATTTCATCTGTGTATGATGTATTCACCTTCAAAATGCCAGATTTTACTTGTTGTAGCAGAGCCTCCATCTTTTCAGGTTCATTTTCAACAACAAAAAAATTTCTTTCTCTTTTTGAAAAATTATTGTATCGGGCATTAATTTCCTTTATCAACACCTTAGCCCGATACTCCCATTTTTTCATTTTTGTTATATCTGGAAGTAGCAAATCCTTAATTGTAGATTCAACGTTATCAAAAACCAAATATTTTTCTGAAAAATTTATTATTTCATCCTCTTGTCGAGGAGGAGCCTGATGGGTGCTTCTTTCCCTTGGAGGAGATTTGCTTGAACATTCTGCACCTTCATTTACTTTGTCTTGAAGCAATTCTGATAGTTGAAATTGAGTGGGTGTGTTATCTTGCAAAAAGTAATCTTTATCAAGTGGAACATCATCCAACCCAGTACCAGAAGCTTCCGGTATATCCTTAAAAGTAAAATTATTAACAGAAATACGATCGAAACCGGAAAAAGTCTTTGATGCTTCTCTCTCTGAAATTTGTTGTGTTGCTTCTCTCTGTGGCCTAGATGGAAGAAAGTGTTTTCCAACTAGGAAGCATTGACCTCGCATTTGAGTTGGGCATTGTGGAGGAGGTGGCGGCATTTGTTGATTTTGTTGACGAAATTGTTGCAAGGGACCTTAAAACATAAAAAATAAAAATTAGTTATAAATTTTGTGAAGGTAGAAAATAAAAACTAGTTATAAAATTAAATTATGAAAATTGGTTGCAAACTTTGTTATAACACTTACCGGTAGAAGAAAAAACATCTTGCGTAGCTGCTGCTACAAATGGAATGTGGTCATGTTGTACATCTGAAAAAAAAAAAATTAATTAAAAATAGTAAAAATATTGTAAAAATTTGTTTCGGTAGTAATTAAAACTTACTCCTAGAAGATGAAACCTCATGCGTAACTACGCCCGTTGGCATCGGATGTGCAGCCACAAGTGGAGATTGTCGACGATCAGGAGAAATAGATCTTCTACGTTTCCTTGATGATCTTCTCCTTAGCGGTGGTGTTGCTTCCTCCGTAGGTGTTTCAGAGTCTCTTGATTCCTCTGGATTATAACCTCTGATAGCAGCATCCCGCTTTGAAGAGGAAGAGGATGCCTTTTTCTGTGTTTGGTATAAAATGTCAAAATTACAAAAAGACAAACAATGGAAAAATAAAAAAATTACTAAAATATAAAAAATAATTACCTGAACCTGTTGTTCTGTCATGGCTAAATTGACAAGGGTTGAGTGCCAAGATGTTGGTACTGAAGTGTTCTGCAAATTATGAAAAGATTCATAAAAAAAGCAATAATATAATTACATGTGCTAACTTTCGATGAGGGTGAAGCGTGGGTTTTCACGTTCTCTATTTCCAATCTGATCCGATTTGAAACATAGGTGCACTAGTCAAATTTTTGGTGTCCAATACAACGGACCAAATACGCTAAGGCCCACATCAGAATTTTTGTCGGCCTTCCTTGTAGAATGAGTCTAGCAAGGAAGAATTCGCAACATGCCTGAAGAAATTTATTTTCAATCGCCGGTACGGTCAAACCCCTTCTGGACTTGGTGGACGTAACTACAAAAAAACTAAAATTAGTAATTGTACGGTCAATCACTGACAAGAATTTAAATTCAATTAAATAAAAAAATAGTTATACCTTGAAAATATTCTGACTGCACTTTGAAGTTGGTCTCCAAGTAGAGTTTGTCATCATCAGTTAACTGGTATTTGGAAGTGACAAGCTCAACACCAGCGTGGGGCAATGTTGTCAATCTAGTGATATCTATGGCTGAGAAATAAAGAACGATGTTTTTGTTATCGATGATAAGATTTACCTTACCCGAATCCATATTATAAGTTGCAATGATCCTCTCCACTAGTTTAATGTCCGTATCGAAATGGGGCATTGAAACTAGACCCCGAAGACCAGAGTTCGTGACCCAAGACATGTCGTAACCCGGTGTTGATAAAATTTTTGAAATCAAGGGGTAAACCAGGTTCTTATAATTAACTTTAAACATTCCAGGGGTTGTAGGGGATGCCATAGGGTGTACGGGTATGGATAAGAAGATACAGTGGAAAAGGTTTCAAATGAGAGAAAAATGGTTAAAAACCACTTAAAAATTAAGGTAAATTGTTAAAACCAAGATAAAAGTGGAGGAAGAGGGTTCATATTGCGTTAAAATGAGAGGAAAAGGGGTAAGAAAGTGTTAAAATGAGAGAAAAAGGGGTAAGAAAGCTTTAAAATGGGAGGAAAAAGGTTAAAATGATGATAGAAAAGGTAAAAAAATGACTGTTAATTCCCTTTATATAGACTTTTCTGCATGCAATCAGCTCTTGGATGGGTGACACATGTCCTCTACATGCAATCATTTAATGGATGGATGACACATGGCACAGATGCATCGCTGCTACCGATGGGAACTCGAGACTATTGTAGCACATCGACACGCATGCAACCGATCGACATGCATTCGATCATCATGCTTGCAATCGATCGTCATGGCTGCAACCGATCATCATGGCTGCAATCGATCGTCATGGCTGCAATTGATCATCATGGCTGCAACCGATCGTCATGGCTACAACTGATCATCATGACTACAACCGATCGGCATGCCATTGGTCGTCATGTCGGCCTAAAGTCTTTCATATCGGCCTAAAGCTTTTAAGTATGTCGTACATTTTTAGATTTTGCAAACGATATTCATAGCCCCCAACACAGAAAAATTTGCCACGGTTTGAAATTTTTTTGAGAC
Organism: Wollemia nobilis; assembly: GCA_028583015.1. NCBI lineage: Eukaryota > Viridiplantae > Streptophyta > Pinopsida > Araucariales > Araucariaceae > Wollemia > Wollemia nobilis. The sequence goes on along the minus strand of JAQPPZ010003251.1, from coordinate 2,440,456 downwards.
AAATTAATGAAAATCGCCACGGTTTGAAAATTTTTGGAGACAAATAAATGCAATTCGCCATGTATACTTCTACAAATTTCGTCGGGGTTCCAAGACAATTCACCTTGATTTTATAAATAGATTTCGGGGCCGACCCCTTATGCATAACCCTATTTGAAGCATAAAACTCATTGATATGGGCCAACTATTCCCCTACACCTCATGCATATATTGCACCTCAAAAATCTTAATGCAAAGCTATACCGAGATAGGAAATTTAGTACCAAAGATAAATTTAACTAATGATTGCATAGAGTATTGATAAAAGTAGCACTAATATCATATATCTAATAACATAAGTATTCATCAAATGAAACATGAAAATATAATAACAATAATTCTAAGAATTTAAGACAAGAAATATTACTATTGTAGGCCACTTCAAGAGGGCAATCTTCTTATAAAATATGCAAATTCTTCAACTCGTGATGGTTACATCCTTCCCAAGCATATTTTTTAATATTTTATGACAATATTCTATGACAACCTTCTATGATAGTATTCTATAATAATATTATTGACTACCTAATTTATGATAATATATTCATGATAATAAGTGGTTAAATTTATAATTCTATGACAACAAAGAGATTCTATGACAAAGTGGTTATATAAATGATCCTATGACATACACTCTCCTAACTTAACATGTGGCCCACTTCTAACTTGATACATGATCCACTTTACATGCAATAATATGTGCCCCTATGAATTACAAGTGCCAGGTATGTAACATGCAACCCCTTTAAATAAGATCTATCCTCAAAGTTGAAAGGTGGGGAATTATTGCTAAAGGTCCTACAATAGCTCCCATGTGAAAGCTTCTAGTTGCAACCCTTGCCACTGCACCAACACTTCAGTGATATCATGAGAGTAGAGATGTATTTTATGATCCATAATTATGGTAGGATGTAAAATAATGGATCCCTCTTTATCCAATGTAGGAATCATGGTCTATACTTGAGCATGCAGGCCCACCACTTTCTTCAAGAAAGATACATAAAAAATTGGGTGAGTCTTGGATATTTTCATCAACTCCAACTTGTAAGAAATATCCCCTATACATTTTAGTACCTTGTAAGGTCCATACAAGTTGGGTGCCAACTTGTGTCAACCCTTTTTTTTCTAGGGCCATTTATTTTTAAGGTTTAATATGAAGACCACGTCACCCTTGATAAGTCCATATTTATTTTGTTTTTATTTTTCTACTATTTCATATGGTTCTAGGTGGTATCCAAATTCTATTTGAGAGCTACTAAGAATTCCTATTGATGATTAAGGATCCTGTCAATTGCTTCCACCTTCGAACTATCTAACAAGTAATAAGTGAGGGTTTGGGTGGTTGACCATATACTTCTTCATACACTATCATCCTCATGGTTGTGTGAAAAGTGGTATTATCTAAAATAAATACATTGCCATTGACTCCATTTGGATTAGATATCTAAAATAAATCATTGAAGACATATCTTGAGATATTTATAGACTACCTCCATTTGGCCATTAGTTTGTGGATGGTAGGACATGTGTTTTTCAACTAGGTCCCTTGAATGCAATGGAGTTCCTTCCAAAATTTACTAGTGAATATCTTATTGCAATCATTTAATATGGAGTGTGGTCTACCATGGAGTCTAAATATCTAATACTTGAAAACTTGTGCCACTATCCTAGCGGTATAGAGATGGCCTAAGGATAAAAAAATGAGCACAGTTGGTCAATCGATCTACGATCACCATTATAATTGATTTACCTCTAGATAGAGAAATTACTTTAATGAAGTCCATGGATATGTCTATCCATAGGGACTCTAGAATGGGAAAATATTGAAGTAACCTTGGTGTATTGATCATTCCATATTTTTAGCATTGATAAGTATCACAATATCCACAAGTTGTTTAACATCCAACTTCAATCTAGGTTAGTAGAAAATATGATTTACCCATTCATAGGTTTGTAAGAAAACCATGTCACGTTATTAGAGAAGAATGAAGTTCTATGAGAATTTATGATTCGAGTTGTGAAGTGGGTGGAATAACAAGTCGATGCTTATCGCACAATTCCTCCCTAATTCCATAAGTAATTGGGATGATCCCTTACTTTTATCTACAAGTCATGAATGATATTTGAAAGTCTAGGGTCTTCCTGTCAATTTAAGTTTCTCAAGTCAATAAAACTTAATGATGGATACTACATAGACAATATCTTGTGTTTTAGGTAGTCTAGAGAGAGCATCAATGAACATATTTTATTTCCCCTTGTAATAGACTATCTCATAGTCATATTCTAAGATCTTAATAACCCATTTATACTACTCAAGGGAATAAATTATCTATTCCAAGATATACTTAAGGCTATAATGATTTGTCTTAATGATGAAGTATCACCCTAACAAGTATAGTTTTCAATGAAGAACAACACATATATTATTCATCATATCCTTATTGCAAGTTGATTTGGATAGATTCTTCCTTGAAATATTGTTGGTTATAAATGTGAGTAATCAACTTCATTGCATAAGTACCACCCCCAATCCCACTCTAGATGTGTCACTTTCAAAGATAAAATTTTTGGAAAAATTAGGTATGGCTAAAACCAGTGTGTGCACATGATATCCTTTAAAGTCAAAATATCCTACTCAACTGCACTATTCCATGTGAATGCATCCTTAAGAAGCATAAATTTAAAAGGGGTTGCTATATTCCCATAGTCCTTGAAATTTATTTTGTGAAGAAACCATGAAGCATCTTCAATTTATTGGATTTTGCCCAATATTTCATGGTCTCAATTTTGGCTAGATCTATGTGGACATAATCTTTGGCCACAATGTGCCCCAAATATTCTACCTTAGTTGCCCCAAAGGTTAATTTATATTGGTTGTAAAATAACTAGTTTTATTGCAAAAGCTTCAACACTTGATCAACATGTTGTAGGTTCTCTTTCTATGTTTTGCTATAGACCAATATGTTATCAAAAAATACCAACATAAACTTTTAGGGATAATTTTTTAATACCATGTTCATCAAGCCTTGGATAGTTGATGATGCATTGGTTATACCAAAGGGCATAGCCATGAAATCATAATGCTTTTTATGGGTCCTAAAATCTATTTTGGGGACATCCTCCTCAAACATGAATCTAATAATACCTTGACCTAAATTTGGTAAAATATTGAGCACCATGTAGTTCATCCAAAAAATCATCAATTATCAATATGGGAAACTTATCCTTAATGGTTATATTATTGAGTTCATGAAAGCCCACACACATTCTCCATGATCCATCCTTCTTCATGGCTAATAATATGAGAGCTAAAAAAGAACTTGTGCTTGGTCGGATCAGCCTTGCATCTAATAGTTGTTTCACTAATTACTCAATCTTATTATTCTAGTGATAGGGGTATCTATATGGCTAAATTTTTGGAGGTTGACTCTCGAGTATTAATTTGATTCTATGATCTTCTAGTTGACTGGATGATAGCTATTTAGACTCAATGAAGAATTGCTAAGTTAGTTAAGACTATTGATAGGCCTGAAAGAATTTGTTCATCCTTGATAATACACAATTGTATTTGGTAAAATCTACCTATAACTTCCTGATGACCCTTATTAAGTAGTATCTACATCTAATTGGATGTTATAATCTTGGGATATCTATTTTTCACCTCAAAAATCATTTGGGTTATATTATTGACATTAAATTTAATCCAAAGTTTTAAAAATTCTAACACTATTCCTAAAGTTTGTAGCCAAGGAAAACCTAATAGAATGTCCACACCATCCAATGGAACTACATAGTGATAAATCTAATAATGATAGTCACCGATGGATAGGCAAGCATTTTGACCCCTTCCAGTATAAGTGGTGCTATCTTTATTAGTAATTTTTACTTGGATGTAATCACATCCATAAATGAAATAATTTGTTATTTTGGAAACACTAGGGTCAATAAAATTATCAATGCTACTAGAGTCCAATAGGATCAAAACTTTATGCCCTTTGAGAAATCCTTGGACTATCATGCATTGGGGTGTTGATATTCCTATAATATCATTCAAAGAAACAATGCGTATATATTCTTCTTGGTTGTCAGTTGGAGGTTCTAAATCCACTAAATATAGGTGTTCTTCCATTAAATCCATAAATTCATCCCCTATCTAGAGAAGAATTCAAAATATTTCTTATGTCTAGAAGGTAAAGACATTTGGTTTTGCATTTATGTCCCATGGACCACTTTTCATCATAGTTGTAGCAGAGTCCCTTAGCTCTTTGGTTATCCATATCCTCTAGTATTAACCTCTTCACCATTAAAGCTTTTAGAACATTATTATTGGTGGATGCAAAAGTTCTATTTTGAAATGTAGGAGGTCTACAAGCCTTCCTTTGAGCATTCTATTTTTTTCTCTATAATTTTAGCTAACCCTGTGGCCATCATGTAAGTGGATGGCTTAAAAATTTGAACCTCAGTCTTTATCTCTTTTTTAAGGTCACTAATAAAACAACTCTTAAATAATTCATCAAGAAGAGCTTCAATTCTATTGGAAAGCTTCTCAAAAGTAGTTATATACTTATGCATAGTGCTTGTTTGTCTAAGCTTAACAAGTGCTCAAGTAGAATATTTAAATTTGGATGGCTCAAACCTATTGAATTGTATCCACTAAATATTGAGGACTTGTTTTTGCAACCAATGGTATTAATGCAATGCTTCTAAGTCATAATAAAATGCAACTATAAATATTTTTTGGTCTAAGGAAGTTTCATGGAGCTCATACCATTGCTTAGTCTTAATCAATCAACTTTATGGATCTATTCCATTGAACCTTAGAAAATACATTTTAGTAATCCTTAGAGTTATTCCTTTGCTTTTTCTATCTTTTGATTGTTCTCCTTGGCAAAGACCCTAAAAAAATTTGGTCACTCAATAGTTTTCTCCCTTTAAGCGTTTGGGCTATTTTCAACATACCCATCAAAATTTGGATTTTTAATCTTAAGCACCTCAATGTCTTAATTCATCTAGTCTTACTTATGCTAACAGTCTACTATCATTGTGGTGAGAGAAAATATTTGACCCCTAATTTCTATGACGACATCTAATTTGGAGAGTTGTTCCTCTAACTTGTTCATTTTGTACTCCATTTCTTGATAACAGGTCTTAAGTGGTATTTACTAAAAACAAAAATGTTATTTTTTGTAGTTATTATTTTTAGTAAGGATCCCAAGAAAGTGTATGGGTGATATATTCCAAAATTATTAGATCGATGAGAGGATCACAATAGGCTTTATCCCAAAATGATAATTTTTGGCACCCGAAACTACTATTTTTAGTTAGGGTCCCAAAAATGTATATGGGTGCTATATACCAAAATAATCATCTCAATAAGAATATCATAATGGGATGTATTTCAAAATGATATTTTTTTGTAGCCCAAACTTTTTATGTAACAAAAGTTTTTAGGTTGTGCATTTTCTTCAAATCTCTTTGAATTTCACTTTTTCTATCCTATAAAACCTACTACTGAGAAGGTAAGCAGGGAATGGATGGATTCTAGGTTAGGGTTTGTGTACTCTCTATAGCCTTGTATTATAGTACAACAATGATCAATAATTCTTAGAATAATATTTTAGGCCACTACTCAAGGAGGATTCTACACATACCCTTGAGCACACTACCCACCTATCTAATAATTATGGGAGGGAAGTTCACTATGGATATTACATAGCTAAATGGTTTTCTATATATGAATATTTGGATATGGGTTCCTAACTGTATCTCTTGATATACACAAGGTATGTGAGATCTCAAACCCATGTACGAGTGTTGTTTGAGGCTTGGGTATTGGAACTTGATCATTCCTCACTTCACTACACTTTATGGGCAATCTAGCTTAGCCAACTGTATTATTTTAAAATAGTTGAAACATCATTTCTAACCTATAGATATAGGATTAATAAAAAAAAAATTGCTCATTACATAATCTTACCATGCTCTAGAAAGGGATTTGATACCACTTGCAATGAACCTCTTTTTATCATGCGAATATATCACCTCAAAAGATATTGATTGCATAAAGTATTGATAAAAGCAACACTAATATTGCATATCCAATAACTTAAGCATTCATCAAGTGAAAAATAAAAATATAATAACAAAAATTGTAGGAATTCAAGACAAGAAATATTACTATTATAGGCCACTTTGAGGGGCCAACCTACTTACAAAATATGCAAATCCTTTTCTAGCCTATGATAGTTACGTTCTTCCCACTTATAATATTTACAAGCATATTTATTGATATTTTATGATAATATTCTATGAGAACCTGCTATGATAATATTCTATGACAATATTCCTAACGACCTAATTTATAACACCTACATTCATAAATATATGATAATGAAGAGATTCTATGACAAACAAGTTATATACAAGATTCTATGACATACACTCTCCTAACTTAATAGGTGGTCCACTTCTAAATTGATACATCGTCTACTTTACATCAATAATATAGGCCCCTATGAGTTACAAGTGTCAAGTATGTAACATTTCACTTTTATTATTAGGAAAGAATTTTATAATAAAATGAAGATGTTTTACCTAGAATAAACTTGACCTCTTCTATCATCTTTGATTTAATATTTTTCTCCACATATTTATTTGCACCTCTAATTCCCTTTAAACTTAAACTTAAACATTGTACTTTCTCATCCCTTATAACCCTTCTTTATTTCCTTTAACAACTGATCCAAGTGAATTATGGTTGCCTCTGCCAAATGATGTTGTAAATAGGTTTAATTTCCCTCTTCTTTTAGAGTGGAATATCCTTGATCTCATCTAGATTCTATTACTATATGGTTTCCTTACTTCGTCTTGAAGTATTCATAGAAACACATATTTGAATATATATAACATTCTTTTGTTCCTTAATAGTTAGTCCTTCCTTGATTAATTTCCCTAGGGTATTTTCAATATTCTATAAAACATCCTTATTGATAAGATAATATGTAAGTTTGTAAACCCTAACCCACATGGAAATCTTGAGAGTATTTTATATTTAAACATAATTATTTCATTCCATGACAATTTATAAAGGGTATTTCTCCCACTAAACCATGCACCACCACCCATTATTTTATCCCTAATTTTTGAACTATAAAAGATGATAATGAAAAATATTTAGGAAGAAAAGTTAAAGAGTAATTTGAATTTAATCCCCACTTCCACTTGATCCAATTTTGAATCTCCAAAAACCTTAGCTAGGATCTATGTAACTTACATATTAACCATCAACTTTTAAGAAGCATTATATTATGCTCAATCATATCATCCTTGAAAATCAATTATAGTGTAACATATGCTACTTGGATTGAACTTATCATGCATTTTCTCTTCCACTTATCTCCAACTTGGCCTCCTATACTTCTAGTTAGGGCATCTTGAATTTCAATTAAATATTTCAAATATGACTTTTTTTTCAAACTAGCAAGTGGGGCTTACTCCTATATCCACTCTCTCCCAACTCACACTCCCTCCCAACTCGCACTTGCTCCTAGATCACACCCCCTTCCAAATCGCACTTGCTCCTAGCTTGCACTTCCTCTAGGATCACATTTTCTTTCAACTTGCACTCCATTTTGGGTCACACTTGCTCCTATATATTCTTTCTTAGAAATCATTTGTTTCCATTAATTTTTGGAAATAATCCTTAATGCATTTTTTGTAAGGATTTGAAGCATTGATGCACTTTGTATGAACCCACTACTCTTTTTCTATGATTGAAGATATGTGGCTTTGATACTAGTTCCCTCTAATCTACTATGTGCCATTTTCATCATCTATCCTATTCCAGGGTTGGTACTCCTATGTGTTGCACTTAAGAAAGATCAACAATGCTTTGAGCTACATCCTTGTCATTGCCCTAACCTTATCTAAATGGCTCACTTTAAACCTCTTGCTCTCCAACACATGCCCAAACAACATAAACTCCACCTCTAACTACTCCAATGCCTTGATGCTCTTTTCCTCTAACATGCTCACCTATTGCCATTTAAATTATGCTTTCCTTATCACAACCCACCCTAGTAATTACAAGTAAATGATACAATGCCATAACTTAACAAAGTATTTTTTCATCCAATAGTTAATTTTAAATATATAATTATTTTTATTATTTTGTAGAATATTCAAAAATTTAAATCATAACATATACATGATAAATTAATTTTTATGTAGTTATTATGTGTACATATGGAAGGTTTGTTAATGTGGACAAGAGACATGGAGAATGCTACGTTTTTATGACATGGGATGACTTAAATGTTTTTCAAGTAGAGTTATTAAGAACAACTTCATTTCACTCAATCAAGAGATAAGTCAATATCTTATCATTAGTTTTAGTAATCAAGAGATAATTCAAGATCTTATCACTAGTTTTAGTAAACATAATGAGGCAAAATTGATAACTAAAGACTCATGAATGCTTAAGTTAAAGATTATTATAATTTATAACAAGTAAAGTGTATGAAAGGAAGGCATTCTAACCTAACATTTCAATCAATGTTTACATGGAAGAGAATGACCAAATTCTAGAATAGCCAACTCAAGACAACTTTTTAGATGATTCAATAGTATTGGAGGAAATATAAAATTTTAAATGAATGGGTTGGACGGGCTTTCCAAAAGTCTTGTAAGTGGTAAGGATGCATGATTTGATTATAGAATTTAATACAAGTGTTATCTTTGTTAGACAAATGTCTATTTAAAATTTATTATTTCTCAACATTGAATGTTGGTCTCTTTTAAATAACATACTAAGAATATGAGTCATGGTAGCTATATCAATTATGAAAATGAAAAAGAATATCTTATATTTTATTAATAAGAATATATTAAATTTCATTAAAATATTATAAACTAAAATATCGAAGGACGAATGAGAGAAGCAGACAACTATGGTTTTAGTGATTATCAACCCTCAGACAAGGAGAAAGCGCGACCGTAAGAAGTCATAAATGACTCTCTCAAGGAATATCCCAGAGCTCAAGCGGTGATGGGGTCAGCCTGGAATGCATCTACCACTAATCATGGGAATTTTTGAAGTGATTTCGACCGGAGAAAAGAGCCCCCTGACAAATTGGGAGGCTCAAGAAGCCATCAAGACCTTATGTATTATGCAGACCGCCTGTAGAATAAGCATAGACCATCCTCGAATAGTTTGAAATATTTTGTTGTGCAAGGGTATGATGTTTTATGCCCTCAAACCCTCATGGAAGGGTACACCTCTCACGATTCCTTTTCCCTTGTGGGGAAACTTGTAGGGGGGGCACCCAAAAATGGATGCAATATGACGGTGGGTATCTTCAAAATAGAAAATTTTGGGAAACATGGGACTTTCTGCGATGACCAGAGGTTTTTTCATGATCCAGATGAATACTCGAGAGGACATAGAATGCATTCTATCCTAGGGTCTGTGGTTCTTCGGGAGACAGAGTCTATTTTTGAAGAAGTGGGAGCTAAATTTTGATCTCGACTCATAGAGCATAAATTTTGCACCCATATGGGTCTGGCTCCCCAATCTTCCCGCTCATTTATTTTATGATTATAATATTCATGGTTTGGCTAGGGATTTTGGGGAATTAGTGGCCATTGACCCGGTCACCCATGCTAGAAATCACCTAACCTAGGTTCATATCTGTGTTAGTGTGAATCTGGAGTGGCAACTCCCAGATCACCTCAATCTCATCTACAAGGACTTCAGGTGGAAACATTCTCTAGTCTTCGAGAAAAAGCCGATTTTTTGTTTAGAGTGCCATTCTTAGGGGAACCTCCCATCTCAATTCCCTAAATGCAAAAATCCTAATGCCAATTTGCAGCCAGTGGAATGCTTAGAGCTAGTCATCAGCCAGAGGACTACTGCTAGTCAAAGGCAAAAATTGAAGAACAAACAACAAATTCAGCCACCTCTAGCTCAAGCTTTCCAAAATGCAAGTACCTCGGTAACCATTTCTAATAAATATGATTTTATTAATTATTCTAGAAACAATGAGGAATTTGAGGAAGGTGAAATCTCTATTATCCTCGCCCAAGCCCCTAAAACTACCTCCCAGCCAAGCCCTGCTCTAATTTCTACCCAAAAAGATCCCTCCCCCATCACCAGGGTCAAACCCCCACCACTAGTGATGGCCCTCAAAGCCCCACCCAAAAAATCCTTTGGACACCATCTTCCCCAGCCTCGTTGCCTCCCCAGGGGGTATGTCTCCCTTGCCTCCCCGACCAACTCTATCACATCCAATTTTAACAGTGATGAGGCTGCCCAGGATTCCCTTGATCATTGGAGCCCCAAAAAATCTAGAAGCTTCAGAAAATCCCAAGTCAATGTAGGAGTAGATAGAAAAAGGGCAGGCCTTCAGGAACAGAGTGGAGAAACTGAGATATAGACGAGGATATAGCCAATGGAAATCAAAAAACTATGTTTCAATAAATTAGAAACACTATCAAGGAAGAAAACCGAAGACCCAAACCCCCTACACAACAAGGCAAAGGGGGCATAAAAACCTCCAAAATTTCCAAATGAAAGTCCTCTCCTAGAATTTGAGAGGACTGAATGGGGCAGCCAAGCAAATATTGGTTGCAGCCATGAGAAAATATTATAACCCCACTATCTTCTTCATTCAGGAGACCAAATTATATGATCAGTGGTCTCCTAGGGTTACTAAGATCATTTGGAAAAATGGTGACTTCGTCTACTACCTGGCATCGGGGACTGTAGGAGGGCTCCCGTGCCTCTAGAACCCTTCCAAAGTTGAATGTGGGTTTATATCAGGACAAGACATATTGTCCAACATTCTATTCCACGATCTCAGCTCCCAGACCTCCTGGATTATGTCTAATGTCTATGCTCAAAACTCAGCCCAGGGAATTTTGATCTTGTGGAAAAACCTTACTCAAATGTGACAGACTTTCATCAATTTCCCGTGGGTGCTGGCAAGGGACTTCAATTCCCCCTGTACATTTTTGATAAAAATAGGGGGAACTTGATAACTCGTAGGAATGCAAATGAACTAAGGCAGTTTGTGGACTCCAATGCCCTCATGGATGTTCTGCTGTAGGTATCCATGTACACCTGGAGTAATAGACAACTAGGAAATAACCTTATCCAATAACACCTTGATCGATTTATATTATCCTAAGATTCCATTCTTTAGTGATGCCACCCTGTAGGCTCTCCTGAAGATAGGGTCAGATCATAGCCCAGTTCTGTTTGAGATGGCAAACAAGCCCTAGTTCAAGACTCATTTCTGGTTTGAGTCAATGTGGACTCACCACCTGGATCTCAAAAATTGGATAGCATAATGGTGGGGGACTAGTTTTCCTGGGATAACTTCTAATCAGTTGCAAGAACCATGATGTTCTTGTGTAAATTTGATAAATAATTTAATATAAAATGTAATCATAGGCCACTTAAAGAGGGCTCCCTTGTAATTCCTTTGCCACTATAGGGGGCTCCCTCCTTGCCACTTATAGGGGGCTCCCTATTTAGAATCTATGCTTCTTATTCTTCTTCTTGGATGATTTGTGTGAATGGCCAACCTAATATATATATCTACCCTAAAGCTACATTGGTGAAGAGACGTGATGGTTCACATTATGAAGAGATGTGATGGTTCACGTATGAAGAGAAGTGATGGTTCACTTTATGGATTAATAATATAATAATTAAATGATTAATAATACTAACTAATACTAACTAATAATGTTAGGATGGAGGATCTTAACATGCCACCCTCCTTAAAAAGAGCTTTGTCCTCAAAGCTCAAAGTGAGGAGATTTGTCCTTTGTTTTCCAAGAAGGATTTGCGTAAGTTCTTGGACTCTTTTAATGTCATCCTTTCGTAGGCAGGGATATCGAGAAGGATGAAGCGTTAGCATGGGATTGCCCAAAAAATTAGTAAATGTGTGGTGATGAGGTAATGGAAACCCTTAGGGTTATTCAAATGCCTTAAATTTATGCATAAAAAGAGGTGGTAAAACTTCTACTTTCTCCCGTTGTTCCCTGGGAGAGGCAATGGAGGAGTGTGCAGTCACCTTTCTACCTTATTTTTGAATAGGTTTGACCCTGTGGTGATAACTCACTATTGGAGAGTAAATTGAGTGTAGTTCTTGTAGAGTGCATGTTTGGCCATAATGAGTCACTTCAAGAATGTCTACCTCATCCTTACCTAATGTATCAATCACTTCTAGTATATCGACCTCATTGTCTTTATTGTTATGAGTAGGTGCGCCAGGCACTTTAGACACAACTACCTCATCTTCACCTTTTAGGGATTGACAAGGATCAACTTCCTTCAATAAATACAACGTTAGTGTAACACATTTTTGATGGGATCCAAATTGCTCATCACAATTATCGCAAAGGTCTTTCGCTCGTCGTTCCTTCACTTCCTTTGGGATGAGGTACTCAACCTACAAGGGTCGATTAGGTTTTGGGGCATTGTAAGTGGTTTGTGCTTTCCTAATAGGTGTTTTTCCTAATCGACATTGAGTATTTAATTTGTCTTCGGCTAATTTTTCCAATCCATAGGTCTGCATCATGGTATAGAGATTGAACCTTGTCACCTCCATTATAATTTTCTCTTTCAATCCACTAATGAAGCTATTGATGAGAATTTATTCATCCAATCCTATGTTGTGTTTGGTGATATCCTCAAACTAAGTTTGATAATCATGCATGGAAGTGATTTGAAGAAGATATTTGAGCAATTCCCACATGACTGGGTCCCAGATGGCTCTGATACCAAATGCAAGAACCCTGATGTTCTTGTGTAAATTTGATAAATAATTTAATATAAAATGTAATCACAGGCCACTTAAAGGGGGCTCCCTTGTAATCGCTTTACCGCTATAATGGGCTCCCTCCTTGCCACTTATAGGGGGCTCCCTCTTTAGAATATATGCTTCTTATTATTCTTCTTGGATGATTTATGTGAATGGCCAACCTAATATATATCTACCCTAAAGCTACATTGGTGAAGAGACATGATGGTTAACTTTATGGATTAATAATATAATAATTAAATGATTAATAATACTAACTAATACTAAATAATAATGTGAGGATGGAGAATCCTAACATTAGTTCATGCAAAAACTCAAGTGGATCAAGGAAAATCTTAAATTTTGGAACAGGGAAACCTTTGGGAACATTTTCAAAGCTAAATAGAACATCAAAACAAAATTAGGGCAAATTGAGGATAAATTTTAGGAAGGTCATGGTGATGACAATCTCAGAGCTGAAGAGAGGATTTTGATCTCTAAGTATCATAACACTTTATATAAAGAGGAAATATTTTGGTGCCAAAATTCTAGATAGCTCTGGCTCAGGGAAGGTGACTCCAACTCTAAGTATTTTCATATCTCCACTCTCAAACACAAAGGAGTCAACAGAATTAAAGGCCTCATCAAGCAGGATGGGAATTTCACTTTGGACATCCATAAGATCAGGGACAAATTTGTCAACCACTTCAAAAGCCTTATTGCTTCCCCTCCCTCCTCCTCCCCATGGCCATGGATTCCTTTTTGGAGAAAATTCCTCAAGCCATCTCTAATGACACCAAAAATTACCTCCTCAGCCCCCTGACCCACAAGGAAATCCATCAAGCCCTATTTTCCATAAGCCCGATAAAGCCCTTGGGTTATATGGCTTTCCCCTAGGTTCTAATATTTTTGGGATATTGTGGGCCCTTACCTATGCCTTGCCATCACTGACATGCAGAAGTCCAGACGCATTCATAGAGATGTAAAATCCACCTTTCTGACCCTGATCCCCAAAAGCACTAACTCCCAGTCCCTATTTGATTACCGCCCCATCAGCCTGTGCAAAATCATCTACAAAGTGTTGTCCAAAGCTTTAGCTAATATATTCACTGAGATCCTTCCCACCATCATTGACCACTATTAGGGAAGCACATGTAAGGGTCAAAACATCCTTGATGGGGTCATCACCATCCATGAGATGATTCACTCTGCCCATATGTCCAACTCTGCAACCTTCTTCTTGAAGATTGACATGAACAAAGCTTTTGATAGAGTGAACCAGGAATTCCTATCCAAAATTCTCCTCAAATATGGTTTCCATGAATCTTGGGTGAATTTGATTTCAAATTGTGTTTCATCTTCTTGGTTCTCAATCCTAGTGAATGGGTCTACTGCTGGTTACTTTCCCAATACCATGGGGCTAAGATAGGGGGACCCTTTGTCCCCCATTTTATTCATCATTCTAGCTAATATTATGGGTAGAACCATCAAGAATACCTACTACAGAAACCTGATCTCTGGTATCAAGGCAAATTTAGGCTTACCCTCCTCCACTCACCAACAATTTGTGGATGATACCTTATTGGCCACTAAAGCTTCAGTTTATGAAGCCAAAGCCATCAATATCATCCTAAACCTGTACGAAGAAGTGGCTGGTCATAAGATAAATTACACCAAAAGTAAAATCTACTTCATAAACACTCCCATTAGAAGGTAAAACAAGATTACAGGCATTTTGGGGTGCACCATTGTTGACTTCCCAACCACCTATTTGGGCCTACCAATGTTTAAAGGAAGACCCCTCAAAGAGATGTGGAACAACGTCATAGAAAATATTCATAAGAAGCTGGAAGGATGGAAAGGGGTCCTCCTCTCTAGTGCAGGCAAACCTACTTTGGTAAAGTCGTTCCTCCAAAGTATACCTACATACTTTCTATCGGTCTTCAAAATACTTGCTGCAGTGGGAGAGGCTATTGAGAAATTGTAGAAACAGTTCCTATGGTCTAGGAATGATAATCAAAGAAAGTTCCACCTGGTATCCTGGGAAAACATTTGCACCCCTAAAGACAGGGGGGTTGGACCTTCGTTGCATAAATATTATAAATCAAGCTCTCTTGGCCAAGCAAGCTTGGAATGTGGTCACAAATACCAAAGTGGAGTGGGTTTTTATTGTCAAAAGGAAATATCTGCAACACCACTATTTTCTAGACTTGGAGACTCCGCTTAATGGTTCCCACTTCTGGAAATCCATAAGCCATACCAAGTAGCTTGTCCAGCAGGGATCTTGGTGGTAGCTCGAGGATGGTAAGTCTATCGACTTCTGGAAAGATGCATGGGCCAAAAAATATCCCCTCATCAATGATGTCGATCTGACTCCAATCAAGAATATCATCGATAGTAAGTATGGGGGCCAAGTTGTTGATTTCATCACTTCTGATCAGGGTGCCCGTAAATAGAAGTAGGTTCAATTTAGAATTAAGAATGACACCATTAACAAAGGCCTAGCAAACCTTCAGGATATTTTTAAAGTAAACTTCATTTCGTAGACCCTGAAGAAGGATAAACATTGTTGGAAAGATTCCAGTTATGGGAGCTTCACTGTCAAATCTGCTTCCTAGATGTTGGAAACCCCTCCTAGAGTCTTTAGAAATGATGATAGCCAGACCCTTTCCAAAAGCATATGGCTCAAGTCCCTGATACTGAAAGTGGCACATTTATGTTGGCTTGCTGCTCACAATAAAATTTTGACCACTGACAACTTAATTAAAAGAAGAGTAATGGTTTCCAATAGGTGCTACCTCTGTTCCCAAGCTTGGGAATCCACTCAACACCTTTTTTTGGATTACCCCCTCATAGGGAGTGTTTTTTCTATCTTAACTAGCATATTCCAAGTTTGATAGATCCATCCCAAGGTAGTTAGGGACACGTTCATCTAGTGGTCAGGGACTTTCAAAAATCCAAGACTCAAGTTCTTATGGAGTTCCCTTCTTCACCATGTGGCCTGGAAGATCTGGATGGAACGTAATAATCACATCTTCATGGAGGCCACCAAAAATCCTAAAGCTATAGCTAACAGAGCCCTATCCCTTGCTATTGAAAATAATAGTATCATCCCTTGCAATGATGTCCCTAGATACAGGCTGGAAGCTATCCTTTTTGCTTCCCTCAGAATCCCCATAGACTGTGGTAAAGTCTTGCAGCACCCGAACCACATCCAAATGGTCCCCCCCTCGTAGGGATGGCTTAAGGTCAACTTCGATGGTGCCTCCAAAGGAAACCCAAGGAGAGCTGGAGTAGGGGGAGTCATTAGGGATCACACAAGCAACATTATCAAGGCTTTCTATGAGAATCTCGGGACCCAAACCAACAACTATGTAGAAGCCAGAGCTTTATGGAGAAGCATTGAGATAAGCAAAGCCATCCCCAATTCAATCACCTTAGAAGGATATTCTTCAGTGATCAATGGCCACATCATCAAAAAGAGCACAGGGAAGTAAAATATCTTGAACATCATCTAGGACTGTCAACTTTCTCTCAACGACAACCCTCAAAGCCAGATCAATCACGTGTTCAGGGAGGCTAATAAGGTGGCTGATATTCTTGCCAATAAAGCAGTCAATTAGTCCACCCTATACATTTGGGAAGAAGACTTCCTGTAAGAAGTTATCACCCAAGCTAATCAGGATGTGGGAATGTGATCTATTAGGTAGTTTGTGCTACCTCCATGATGATATTTCCTCAATACCCAAGGTGAATGCTCGTTTCTTCACTTCACTCAGCAAGTACCCCATCAGAGGTGGCTCTCGCCACCCCAATGGTGTTATTTCAATAGCTATGGTGTTTCTAAACAACAATCCCACTAGAGCTATTTGTATGGTTTTATGTGCAGATATTATGGCTCATGTTTTTCCCCCGTGCATCCCTAGATGGATTCTTAACTTGTAGTTTGGATGCTTGTGTTGCCTTGTTTTCCCCCCTTCCACCCCATTTGCCACCCTTTTTTCTCATTTCTCTACTCCCTTCTGTTGTGGCCCTATTGTCACAAGCCACGCTTGCACCATTTTTTTCGCTCCCAATCTCCTATTTTAGGTTTTTTTCCCGAGACCCCTGCTCATCGTCCTTTTATCCCTATCCAATATATTCTCCTCCTCCTTGATTTTGTTACGAATTTTCCTTCCCTTTACCTTGTTCTTATTGGTCAATTTATCCTAGTGAGCCCTATTAGCTCTGGTTTGGCTTACTCCATGGCCACCATCGAGCCTTCTAGCCTACAAATTGAGGTCGGGACTGTCGACTTGCTCGATGCCAAAAGCTTCATCAATTTCTTCAATATTTTCTCTAGTGTCAAATAGGAGATGACTAGAGCTTTCATGGAGAATTGGAACGAAGGGGAAGTGCAGGTTTGTGGCCTCTATTTTGAGGTAAGTGTCCACTCCATTTCTCAGATACTTGGAATTTTTACTGAAGGTAGAGTGGTTCGTCGAGATAGGCATAACTTCAAAGAGGAAACTGATTAGTTCCCCAATAATGGGAAGAATCTAATTTGGCAAAATAAAGGAGTTGTGTGTTCTTCCTTGCCTCGTATATGGGCTACGACTATTGTTCCTGTTATCTAGTATGTCTCTATCGACATCTCCAATAAGATCCTCCGAGCTTATAATCTTGCCCTGGTTAATCACCTACGTGATGTTCGTCCTGTCAACATACCAGACTTCCTCTTTCGGTCCATCACCCTTGCCATCACCAATTACAAAGAAATTAAGTCCCCGAAACCCCCCATCACCAGGGGCTTTTTTTGGTTCTGTACAAGTATACCATAGCCCACCAGGTTTTCGGGACCATATCATCTAGGTCCCACAACCCCGATCGTTCCTCTAGCTCCGTCCATGCCAAAGCCTCCAATCCCCCTCATTCCCCCATTGCTTCCATTCCTCTGGTACACTCTTCCATCCCTGATCATGGTAAGGAAGATTCACCCCCAACCACTGCTACCAAAGAGGAATCTCACTCTGGTAAGAATTCCAGGCCCAAGAAAATGTCAGTTCAGCCTTCTCAAAAGTGCAAGAAATCCAACAAATTAAATTACCCTAAGTTGAGTGACCAGCAGTCAGATACAGATATCATCAATGATGACGAATACCAACATATTGTTAATGCTAAGGACTCATTACATTCCATAGCCCTTAATAGAGCCAATGAAGCTATCATCCATTTGCATATGGCTGCTACCATCTACAGGGAAGGGTGCACCTTGTTGTCTAGTGCCATGGATGAGCTCAGAGAGTTCCTAGCCTTGATAAAGACTCTCCTCTCCCCTTATGATAGTGCACAACAGGAAAATAATAGGGAATCCCAGTAACCTGGGAAGGTCGTGTCTGGGCAGTAGGGCTACTGGTTTTTCTTTTTTCAAGTATTGTAATTACTGTGTTTTTTCTTTCTTGGAAGGCTCTTGCCTTGTATGGATCATGTTGTACGAGGTTAAGCCTCAGTTGGTTTTTATCTATAGCCATCGGAAGGCACAATTGTCTCTTTTTGCTACTGATGTAATAGGGACGGGACCCTTTAACTCGTAAAGCAATAAATTTTTTTTTTTTTCCTACCCAAAAAAAAAATATCTTTGATGATATGAAAAATATATATTTGGAAATTTCAAAAGGGGAATATAGAAGAACACATTCAATGGAGTATTTTGTTTCAAACATGGATATAAATTATTGTATTTTAATATTCTAAAGAGAATAGAGGAGTACTTAGAGTTTTAAGCTAAATATGATATATTAATCATGTTGGATTACATGCTTATGCAAATTCCTTCAAAGCCTATGAATGCTTTGGGCACTTATTATGATGGGTGGATCACCATCAAGTATGGTTTGGAAGGAACATACAATTCTAGTTATAGATACCATTTTTTTGAAATTACATGTACATAGGTTGGGGATTTAGATGTATGATGTAGTGGAAATTCAAAGTGACACAACTAACAAGGTTGTGTGACAACTCAAAGAAGGTATTAATTATTAATTGGTGAAAGTGGAATTAGATGTTGTATGGTTAGATGTATAGCATGTAGGGGATGACTACTACAAGAAACTTAACATAGCTTGAATTGGATGGAGGAGGCATTGGTAGTAAATTTTTAAAAGCTGATAAATTAATGTTTAGTATTAGAGGTGCAACAATGAAAAATTATCCACAAATATTCTTAACATTATCATGTCATAAGCTTTAGGTTTTGTGAAAGGGAAAGGGTTTCCTTTATTTTATACATGCAATGGATTGAACCAAACCTTCTATATGGATGATTTTTGTTTTATGTGTTGTATGTTATGGGATAATTCAAGTCATATATACTATTATAAAAGGATCATTTTTGGATAAATATGATATTATAGTGGTAAAAATATTATGGTTGAATTATATTTTTTGCTTTATATTATTATTCTATGAGATTAATTTGGTGGTGCAAGTAACTATTTTTTTATTGGTTATATAGGATTGAAAAGAGCCTCACCTATATTATATCATGACTACATGTTGGTATTACAATAGTTTGAAAATTATACATGTATCCCTTGGCAAGGTTTTAACCTAGGTCTCCTTAATAGTTGAGAAATATAATTGGTGGAGCTAATGAGATTTGATTTGTAAGTAACTATTTTTTACTATATGTTAATAAAAATATATATTTATTTTCAAATAATTTAAAATGATATTTTCTAAAAAATAATTATTCTAATAATATGTATTTATCACATAAGCAAAGCTAAGACAACATAACAACATTTGGTGTGAATCCAAAAAAATGATAGATCAATAAACTTGGATTCATTCAAGTGATCAAAATCAATATTTTTACAATGCAACTAGGAACATCAAGAACCAAATATCTAAGGGTAAATATGTAATTCAAAATGTGATTCTTCACTATTAATAGAAGTTTTTGAAGATTTTAAAGAGAATGATGAATCAATATAATATGTATTGAAGATTCAACCATCAACAAAATACCAAATAAAGCATGAATAATAACAATTCTAAGAAGTAGAAGATGATTGATCACTCCATCTAGAGATAATCAAAGCTTAAAATAGAAATTAGTTCAAACAAAAAATATGACAACATAGGAAATATTGAAATCTAGTCAATTCAATGATTGATATAGGTTGTATGGTAACACATCACACTAAAGATCAGAGGAATCATGAATACATTGTATGTCAAAATTAAATACTTAATCAAATAAGTTAATCCATAGAAAATAAGAAAGAAGATATTGACCTTACCTTAGCAGAAGACACTAATAAGGAGATAAGATTTGAGAATAAGTCTATATGATAGGAGAAAACTTGACATATTTAATGATGATCCTCCATATTGTATAAACACACACTTTAGTTAAAGATATTGAAGAAAAAAACTTCAATAATTGAGTATTGATTAATTATTTTATAATAAATATATTTGAAGAGCATGATTGGTAGAACCTGATAGTCCTAAGTATTAAAAGTAGTAAGTCTACCTTAAAGGGGGATTTCTCTCTCAAAATACTACACCACCCTAGACATTATTCTAAGGTATGATATGACAATATAGAGTATGTTAAGATTTGCTACATCATAGACCATATGAGAAGTGAAGTGGTATAACCACCCCTCACATGGTACATGCATGTAGTATAGGATATGACAATTGTAAATTTTTTTAGGGTTTGTTATGCCTAATATATATACATATATATATATATATATATATATATATATATATATATATATATATATACATATATATACATATGTATATGTATATATACATATATATACATATGTATATGTATATATACATATATATACATATGTATATGTATATATACATATATATACATATGTATATGTATATATACATATATATATGTATATATACATATATATATGTATATATATGTATATATACATATATATATGTATATATACATATATACATATATATACATATATATACATATATATACATATATATACATATATATATATATATATATATATATATATATATATATATATATATATATATATCCTATGTACTTAAATACCCTTCACTTCCATAATAAAATCATTCAAAGCATTAATATCTAATATTCAGTGTGAACTATAGCTACAATGAACATCCCTTTGTGAATAAGGACACACAAATACAAGGATCAATCTTGAATAAATTAATAAATATATTCCTCCTCACTATATTCATGAGGAGGGTCTTTATAATATGTTTTAAATGTATATTCTTCATTAATTGAATCATTTTCCTTAAATTGGTTTACTTTGTCAATCAAATATGAAATTACATCTTCTAAATTAATTTTTTCAAACCAGATTCAGATATACACATCCTCATATTTAAGCACTTAATAATTATCTCTTTATTAACCCTATATTGACATAAACAATCCTATCTCTAAGTTCAAGTAAGCCCTCATAGGACATGTTGTCTACATCAAGGCATGAGTACCTAGGTTAGTCATACATATCCAATCCATGTAAAAGTATAGTAGCTTCCAACATTAGAAGTTTCTTATAACTCAATTCATCATATTTATCAGACCACTCCAACTTTTTTTTGTATAATTCATAGTGAGACTTGGGCATTTGAGAGTGTAAAATATTATAGTGAAAGGTTATCATGTTATACCTAATAATAATATTGGGCCTTTGATGGGATACATCTAAGCAAATACATATCCTCTAGCCATTCAGAAGTGCCTGCTTTCCCCAATGATTGACATCTCCCTTGGATTCCTCATCATCATGTTCATCCCCACAATAATAATAACACTACCATTGTACCTCTTGTTATCCATCATATATTTCAATAGCATCAACATGTTAAATTCTCCCTAGGGGGATATTACACATGACCCATATACTTTGTTGACCACCTTCAATTTTGGGTGATGGATCTTGATGAAGATCATCTATCACATACATTAGATAAAAAATGAAGTTACAATTGAAAGGTTAGTGGGATTATATGGTGTTGCTTGAACTTCCATTGTATTTTCTCCCAAAATAATATTATGCATGTAGAAATACAAATGAGTCACATTCTCCTTCAATTTTATCCTCATACACATCAATCCTAGACTCACATTCCTTTTGATGTGTTTTCTTTCTTCTTATTTCTTGTCTTTCCCTACCCACCTATAAATGTGGTGGTGCAATACTCTTGTGAGTTCCACTAGTTCACATATATATTGTATGGATTTGGTTCTCTTGATTTGTGATGGAATTAGTTCCATATATTCAAATACGAGGACCTTATTAGTATGCAAGATTATTATATGCATTAAAAAGACCCACTATACTAAGATAAGCTCACATGTATATTTGTGGATATAGTATCCTCTATAAATTACACTAGAGAGTGCCATTATTTAGATAATTAGAGGCTTTGATGTTATCATTTGATTCATTTACATGGTTATGTTGTTGATATCCATGACCACATGGTTGTTCTCAAATTTAAAGTCCTTCACAGTATTGAACTCCATCATAAAATTATGATTATAGTTTTTACCATATCTTAAATCATAGGATATACTAAGCCATTGATTGGGTAATAAGCCCTCCAATACTTTCAATAGCATAAACATGAAGGCCATATAATGACCCCCTAGATTCAAGTACTTTTACAAGATGGTTGCGACGAAGTTCATGTTAAAGTAAACCACGAAATTACTTAAGGTGCTCTTGAAGTGTGAGGTAACTAGGTACATAGCATGGCCTAGTAAGTTTTACATGATGTTGGTATGTTCAAGAATCCTAGGAAGGTCCACATATGCCTCTTAGGTAAGGCTCATGTTATGTCTAAACTTGTGGAAGATAAAGTTAGTATCAAAATTGGTGTTCTGTATAGAGATCAAAATATTGATGACAATGAACATCCATAGCCATACACATACTATCATTGGTATAATTACTATAGAATAATTATTACTACAAACCTAGAACCTAATACCATCATGGCCTCTTATCCTTTTTATGTGGTGGATTCCAATAGAAAGTCTTTTCACCTCTTTAATGGGATCAATGTTTTTTTACAAGGGTCATTGACAACCTAGTGTGCATGTGGCTCGATAGATGCAGGTTCTCACATAGATTTTTACTATTGGTATACTTTCACTTTTGTGCTTTTTTTTTTTCATCTCCCGCGCCTCTATCTCTAACCCAATGCATCCAATCTTCTACACCGCTATACTTAGATGTTTTTGGCCTATAGGGCACTAAGTAGGAGCTTATCTAAGGATGCCAACCACAAGACCATATAGAAACTTTATTTTTTCATCATAAAGTAGGATGGGAGGATGTCCTCATAATCCCTTTAATATCATATTTTTCTATTATTATATTGTTCTATAGTACGAGTTATTAAAAATCCGAATACTTTGTTAGATTGCATTGATATTCAAGCTTAAATACATTTTAGTTTTCCCAACATAGGTTGTAACAAACTGAAAATTTTACTTTCACTTATAATAAATGAAAATTTACATAGGACTTCTACATGACTGGTTTTAACCACTAATTTATCACATCATATGATGTAATAAATCCCCAAATATTTTTGAGTTAGCTTTGAATAAGTCTAATACAACAATCAACTTGCTCTATTAAGCATGGAGTACAATCGACATAATTCAATCTAGTAATTTGATTCAAGAGATCTACTAGGAAAACCATTTTATTTCACAAAAAATTCAAAGTGTAGACAAAATATTGAATAAATAAATAAAGTGAGTGAATCACTTGAATTTTTGATGGATTTACTTAGCTCCTTTGAGTTAACCAAAATTGCATAAACAAGAAGGAAATTTCCTAAAATTATGAGTGAATCACTCTAAATTACAAGTAAATCAATTGAATTGATAGTTTGACAAAAAAAAATATATTCTAGAAGTAAATCACCTGATAGTGCAAGAAAATTACTCTAATTTACGAGAAAATCACTCAAAATATGTAAATTTTGAAAAAAAAATGGTTTTCAAATTTTGACCCTAGTTTTGTAGATTTTAATCCTAGGATTCTATCTCTATAGGTACAAGTATATGTGATCTAAAGCTCAAAATAAAAGAAAATGATATAAATAGGTGGATAGTTGCATTTCACCAATGGAATGCAAAGGAGGAAAGAAAAGAATAAACTTCTATGTGGGTGAATCTAGAGAACATGTTTTAGGACATCCTTATATCTAATTACATATCATCAAAATAAAATATCCCTATAGTGATAGATCACTAAAACTTAGTAAAATTATATCCTAGTAGAAAATGATGAAGATCTTGAGCCTAAAACTAGGTGGATGCAATCCAATCTATCCAAAAAGGGTTCCATATCATATTTTAGAAAGAAGATATCTATGAAGGGTAAGGATAGGTTTAAAAATACTCACTCTATGTGGGTAAGCTAATAAAATAATAAGTAAAGAGACCCATAGTGAGCAATCTAAAGCCTTTTTTATGATATTTGAGCTAGGCTTCACTCTTGATAAAAGTTGATGAGCCTTTTTGATGATAACTAAAAAGACTCCATTATAGGAGGAGGATCAACCCAAACATCATATATGGAAGAATTAGCAGAGCCCATCATCATCTACATTGGTTTGGGTAAGTAGCCTCTAGAAACTCATGCATCATCTCTCCACCAGACATTCAAGGATATCCTTAATGATGGGGGATGACAAAGAGGAAACCAAAAATTGGGGAAAGAAGAGGGATCCTTGATATTACTCTATGTTGATGGAATTCAAAAGACATGCATCCCCACATTCATCAAAAGGACCACTAAGGTGAAAACATATCTATAGAAATAAAATAACCAACTAAATTACTAGCAGACTGACACACATAGAAGCATCTTGAATATAGGGACTTCGACCATAAGATAAAGGTTGGTATAAACAAGAAGGGGTAAGAAATTGCAAAGAAAAATAAAGGCCAAATATTGAAGGTATAAATAATAATCATGAACCCAGGTGTTGTAGGTGAGTTGGAGAGGAGAGGGCAATCCTCCAAGGGAGGTCCCAGGTTCAAATCTCCACCCTACCAAAAAGCTGAATTGGGTATCCAAAATCCAATTGATAATGTTGGTGTGGGCAGGGTCGGGTGTGACTCCCGGGTGAATTTGACGGTGTAGAACCCCCTGTTAGTGGTCTCTCAGACCAAGGCGGCTCCGCAAGGGGTTTTTCACTTAAAAAATAAATAAATAATAATCATTGGAAATTTTGATGAGACTCAACAAAGAAAAAATATCTGATAATAGAGGTTCGATGGATTTTAGTCTCAAATAAAATCACTAATCGATTGCACAAAAATAAAATCTCAATCATGTAGATAGAAAAGTTATGGCAAGATTTATGTCCTAGAAATAGATGAATGCACCAATTCCAAGGTCAAGGTATGCGCATAAATTCCTAGGAAGAAGAAAGATAGTGTGTCATTATTAAGAAAATATGGGTTATCTACCAAGAACACCTTGGCTATGTAGATTAGGCAAAGGTAGATAAGCTATTAAAGATGAAGGAATAGGGAACTATAACCACAACAACTATATATTGAAAACAACAATGATTGAGAACATATCCATTAAATATTCAAAATCCCCAAGAAAAGAGTAGATAGAAAGTTAGATCATCCTACAATTTTGAAGGGAAGTTTTTCCTATTGTAATCTATAAAAATAATTAGTTTAGACTATAAAAAGGATCCGTGAGTTTGTAATTGTATATATTTTTGGGCTTTCCTTCCAGTTATTTCTATAAAAGTAGTTGAATCTTGAGTGGCTTGTGGGTAATATTGAACCCTTGCTTCTAATACAATCTATGTAAAATATTACTTGCACACACACACACACACACACAGATATATATATATATATACATGGGATCCTATCTCTATTTTTTGGTGTAGCTATATATGGCCATCTATAGACCCATTTGTGTGTGTGTATTTACTTGTTTTTTTTGCCTCAATTATAAGTTTTATTAAGTGTATGTGTATGAGGGACCTATTTCTATTTTCAAACCATTTCACTTGCTTGTCTCTCCAATGGGACCTCTCTTCTTGTGCATACGTATAATAGATAACTCTTTTATGTGCTTCACTATGTCAAGGAGAGGAAGTATTCACTACTGGAACATAACTTTTAGACCTATTATGTCGGAAGATCTTAGAAAATATCTTATCACATTGCCTCCCTTTTCTTTTGTTGAGTTATTTTTTTCATAAGTTTGGAAGAAGGGGTTTTTGAAAGGGCCTCAACCCTTTTAAATTATCAAAACATATAAATATACCTCATGAAAATTCTAAAATGAGATAAACTTAAGTCAAATTTAAAACATACACATAAGCCTCTTATGAAATCCAAAATATGATGATATTTAGGTCACCTATTCTAAAGTACTTGCCCATATATTAAACAATCCAGTCTAGGATAGACTATGGACAACATTCCAATCACTAAAACCACCCAAATGAAAATAGGGTATAGATAGAGAATTGAAGAATCAAATAAAACCCTCCTTTTTATTAACCTAGAATCAAACCATGCCTTTTTATCCTTTTTTGCATGCATACCATCACTACATTTCATTTCTCATTTTTGGCTAAGGTAGTAAGTTTTAGTTCGGTTTTTTCAACACCTTCATTTATTAAATCTAATGGGATGTTTCTTCCTACTTATATTAATTTGGGTTCCATTTGCCACATCTACAACTATTTCTCTTTGCAAAATATCCTTATTTGAAGGTCTACTAAGCTTAGATTCACTACCTATATCAATCTTGTTCTTTTTACTATTCCTAATTATTCTATAAATAGCAGATCTTTTGTTCCCTTTTACTAAATATTTTCTCTGACTAGATTCATGAGGTTCTAAGTTTTTCTTTTCATATTTATTTATTTAAGGTGTTTGAAGATATTTAATCATAGTATTATTTCAATAGTTTTCCTATCCTCATTTTTTAGAGTTTTAACATGTTTATTTTCAAAGCTTTCTAAGGATTCATAGTAGGAATTTCATTTTTGGATAAATGTGGACTAGAAATAGAGGGGCATACCTTAAAATAAATTTCTGCAATCTCCCTTTCTTCAGTTTAAAATGTAGCCAAGTCATTCTCCTTTTCATCTAGATTAACTTGTTCCTCTTTACCCAAATCACACCTTTTTGAGATTTTTTTCTTCCTTAAATCATTTTTATTGTTATTTTATCAAATATATTTTTGCAATTTCTTTTCCAAATAATTATGGAAAAAAATCCCATATGTCCAAATTTGAAGCAAACATTGCATTTGATAGGAATGTTCTCATATTAAATCACTTGCAACCATTTTCTAAATTTTAAAATAAGTTCACTTGAATGTCTTAAATCTATCTCTAAATCGATATTAATGCAAAATATAGCATAGAATAACCAGGAACCTGACTTTAGTGGCTAGAAAAAATGCAAAAATATGACCAAATTCTTTCAATATTCCTTCAAATATTTCTTCTCTCCAAAAATGTAAAGGGAACCTTGGTAATCAAACCCAAGTTGGGACCTACATAATATTCTAATGATAGGGATCAAATTATAGAGTCTAGTGTTTTAGGAATGGTCCTCTTCTACAATAAAACCAAGGGTACTTCTATATAATTTGAATCATGTCCTCCTCACAATTCAATTCTACAAAAAAGAAATTCTTAGGAAAAGCAATAATTTCCATAAACCCTAGTAGTTTTTATTTTTCATAAGTCCATTTTCACATTTAATATAGATCTAGAGTAGTTCCCATAAATTTGGCTACTAAAAAAATATTCCCTTGAGTCACTCATAGATCTACAAGTTCATATGGAATGATTAATTTCCCTTTTTCCATTGATAAATTGAAACATTTCTTTGGCATGTTCATATTTTATTTGACTGCATTCAACCAATATTTTATTCTAAAATTGAAAACATGCTCAAGATATATTTTCCCCTTAAAATATTTCTCATCACTAGAGGAACCAACCTCCTACTTCCCTGAGTTTCCATCACCATTCTGAAGAAGGAAACCCTCAGAATATTACCCTCCATTCAACTTCATAGCAGTCCCCCCATCAAATTGCACAATGTGCCCTAAATTGTGTGACATCCTAATCCTAGGTTCAAAAATCCATGAAAAATGTTGCCATTGCACCCCTCAATAGGAACCTTACTATAGAATAGTATATTTCCATTGAGACCTTAGCCATTGCACCCCTCAACAGGAACCCTATAATATAACAATATCCTACCACTAAGACCGTAAACATTGCATTCCTCAACAAGAACCCTACCATAAAATAGTATCCTTCCACTAAGATCATAGTCATTGCACCCCTCAATAGGAACCCTACAATAGAATAGTATCCTACTACCAAGACCATAGTTTTTGCACCCCTCAATAGGAACCCTACCATAGAAAAATTTCCTATCATCGAGACCATAACCACTACACCCATCAACAAGAACCCTACCATAGAATAATATTCCATAATTTATTGATAAACTTTGTGTTAGAAAGGAAACCCCCTACTTCAACCTTGGGACCTATTTCCAATCCCATATGGGTATACCACTAAGGCCTACATAGTGGATTTTTTGTGTCCACAAAGATAACACAAGGGATGGTTAAAACATTAGATCTCATATTCATATCAAGGCCATGTTTCAAAAACCAATTATGCTTGAGAAGGTACATAGGAGGTTCTTTGAATACTAGACCTCTCATTCATATTAGGGACATTGTTGAGTTATTTTTAATTTTACTTTCTCCCATTCATTTTCCCTTTTTTGAGAACAAGTGCACCTTAAAGATCACATCTTAATAAAGAGTTGACCTTGTAAAAAACTCCAAAAGGTCCTTGATTGAGCTGAACTCAATGCTCTTAGCTATGACCCCACTATGTTGCTTCCCACAAGGCACAATTGTCCTAGGTAGGATAATTGGAGAGGATAAAAATCCCTATGGATGATCAACTTATAAAAGTATTGATACTACCCTATAGATTATCTAGGCTAGAAAATGAGCTATTTTACTACCGTAGTACACCTAACATGGGTTTATTAGGCAACTACGATGATCAACACCAACCCTTTATACCATATACTAGTTGATGTAAAAAACCTAAGAAATAACCCACTTTTATGCATCATATCTATAATCATCCTACAATGTTAAACACACAAAATGCAGCCCCACAAGTACACCTCTAATATAGATCTCACTTACATATAGTATAACCAATACTGTTTACATCCCTCCAACCCAGTTGTTGTCTCAAAAAGGATTAATAGGATTAAATGTGAACCTCACACAAAATATGCAAGTGGTGGTAGGGCATATGCAAGTGTCCTAAGGAAAAACCTAAGAATTAACATAATCTCCAACCATCCAGGCGCAATAAAATGTCCAAGGACTACTCCCAAACCAATAGGTCCAATAGATAGGGATGAACTATATCCCTTCTCAAAAAACTTAAATTTTACTCTTAATAAATAGTGGATTTATCTAAATCCATCTTCTCAATATCCACCATATCACCCTCCATACCTATACCCTCCCTTCCATTGATACCTACCTCTAGGTTATGTAATGTACCCTCCACATAAATAGTTTGATCAACCTCTTCCCCAACAAAATAATTCTAGTGTGCTTGCTAAACCTTAAAATCAACTTCCTAATTGGATAAATCAAGGCCTCTCAAATTTGTTTGTCTAGTTTCCTATTCCTCCATCAACTATGAAATATTTACCTACTTTCAATGGGAATGGGAACAACATTATATTTTATAACCTTGGTGATCTATCTATACTCAAGTCAATCCATTGTATTCAAGAAGATGATATTATGGTACTTTAGTAAATTCTCACTACACTTAGGGGGAGTAATGCGTTAGCCATTTTTGTACAAGGGTGCAATAATGGGAAGAAATATATGCCAAATCTAAAATAAATGTGAGGCAAAACTAGATGTAAAATAAAAAGGACCAAGATCCCAAGTGTCAAAGGGAAGCCAAAATGATAAAGATGCAAATAGATAAAAGTGGAATGCTTATGAAGAGTTTAAGAAACATGAGTACAAAGTCTCATAGTTGTACCCTCAAGGTCGAAGTTGATAGCATAACAATAAAATTAGAGTTTTGATAGAAGCCCAAGGTAATGATGTGTGTAAAGCAATTAGGACTAGAGAAACAGGAGGATATAGGATCACTTGCCAAATCAAAATGCATAGCAATTATAAGCTAGTAGTAATAACCAGAATGTTGGATAATAATAAATAAAAGGTCAACTATAAGGATTTCCAACCAAACCATGGAATGCACAAAAGGATGAAGACCAAATATTTGATTATAGTTCAATTAAAATTTGTATGTAAAAGGATGGTAAAACGGTTCTAGACATGCTGCATTCAGCACCCAATCTTTGATATTTTAAGAGATAAAATTTATCTTATAATATCTCACCCATGAACCCCCACATGGAGGGAAGCTAGCCCCCATCCCACCAACTAGGGTTGCAATCTCAAACCCTATGTATTATGCCGAGGTGTTTGGTCCTCCAGGGTGTATGTTCCTTCTCCTACAAAGAGATATGGCATTAAAGGTATTAGTGTGGAACCTATTAATACATGAATATGAAATTTACAATAATTATAGAAGATATTTGTGTCTAAGTACTATAAATATTTAACATAGGTAGCTTTCACAAGCAAAAAGGTCTCATATCTAGAAGAACAAAGCCCCTCTACCATTAATGGCTCCTAATATCAAGACCTTGACATTGCTTGCAATCAATGTAGAGGTTTCTAGGAAAAAAATTGAAATGGGAATTTTGAATTTTGGGAAGAAAATTTCATCGATTTTACCAATAAATTTTATTGTTTTATTCATTATAAAGGGGAGGAAGAATAACACTTTCCTATGCCTAGTATCTAACACAAAGTGGAAATTTTCTCTCATTTTCTCTTGTGTAATGATCTGGACTCGAACCTTGAGTCGATATATGTACAAGAACCTTTGAGCCATTTAATTTTAGGATATGTATTTGATGTTAATATATATAAATAAATATATGACTATTTAATTTATCTCACATTCTTTGTGTATATGTAAATTTGTGAGTAAAGTTGTGACTAGTATGTATACAGTTCTTAGTGCAAGTTTCATGAGAGAAATATATATGCTATAATGAGATCATGTTTACTTTCCTATAATGGGTGAAACATGTGTTTATTCATCCCATCAATCCATAGATAAACTTTTCTTGGAACATAGTCACCCTTAGGTCAATCTAGTTAATTTTATTGATTTCATTTCACAACTGACATAAATCTAACTATAAGAGGTTAAAACAAATACCCTCAATCACATAAAATATCCATTAAATTAAAAAACCTATAAATGATTTATTTTCTCATTCCTGGATTCACTGTACCCTTTACAATGCAATACCAAGGGAATATATATCCCAAAAGAAACTCTAAAATGAAACCCTAAAGCTTAAAGCCCTAAATATAATAAACCACTATTTTTTTGGCAAATTGTCTTTTTTAGCCAAAAAATATTATTTTTAGTAATTTGCGTAAAATATTAAATAGCCCTTCAAATTAACACACATCATTGTAACACTCATATTAGGCATCCTAGAAAATATTAACACTTAACCATGTCTAAATTGTTTTTTTTAAAGTTCGAATATTTCCTTGCAAAAACTTCTAAAAAACACTAAAATCCATTTTCAAGGCACTATATGAAGGAATCAGGGGCCTAAGGAAATATTGAAAAGGCCTATAAATGGTGAAAAAATATCCCAAGGATTTTTGTGTCATTTTCCACGTCAATATCTAGCTCCTCGTAAAATCTCAAGCCAATATAACGATCGGATCAAAAATTATACCCTCCGCAAGATAGGCTCCCACATAATTCTCATCTAGTTGAAAAGAACTCTGATCCTACAAGTTCCTTTGATAAGAATCCTATATATTTCCTCTATTAATATTTTTTTAGTTCACACTCTAAAATCCAAGTAGTATCTTCCTGTTGTAAACCTTCCCACTGGACCAAGTATTTGTTGTAGCTTCCTTTCCTGGTATTGACTATCTTCTTATCAAGTACTTGCATAATTTTTGCTTTCTTATTCTTGGGTATTTGTTGCTTCTAGTTTACATCTCTTCTTCTTCAACTTCTTCTTCATCCCCATGAAATTATTGCACATATTAAACATTAAAACCTGGTGAAATATAAAAATTATTAGGCAACTCGACCTTATAGGCATTATCATTTATATTCTTCAAAATTCTACATGGTCCAGTATTCTTATACATAAATTTGTTATATGTGCCCTTTTAAAACATCTCCTTCCTAAGTTGAACCATCATCATGTCTCCCACCTCAAAAATTTTTATTCTCCTTCCTGCATCTACTACTATTTTATGCTTTGCATTACTATCTTACAACTTCTTTCTAACACCTTTCTACAATTACTGCATGTGCTTTGTAAATACCTCTGCATCATGACTAAATTAACCCTAAATTGGTAGATCAATCAAATATAGCACACCCTTTGGATTCTTACCATAAATATATAAAAAGTAGAATTTGCCATTGACCCATTGGCTAAACTATTATATGCAAACTTAGCTTAGGGTAAGACTAAGTCTCATTATTTTGGTTTTCCTACAACAATACACCTTAGAATATTTTCCAAAATTCTATTTACTTATTCTATCTACCCATAAGTCTGGGGGTGATATGCACTACTAAACTATAGTTTTGTCCCCATATTTTCCAATAGATTTCTCCAAAAGTGACTTAGAAACCTTGTATCTTGATCTAAAATTATCATTTTTGGAACATCGTGCAGTCTAACAATTTCTTTAAAAAATAATCTGTAACTATAGTAGCATCATTAATTTTTTGGCAAGAAATTAAATATTTCATATTAGAAAACCTATCTACTATAACAAAAATTGAATCCTTACTTTGTTGTGTATTAGGAAACCCCAACACAAAATCCATGCTCAAATCTATCCATGGTTTTGTGGGAACTAGAAAAGGCATATAAAGCCATGTATTCTGCATATGACCTTTATCCATTTGGCACACTCTACATATTGACACAAACCTAGTTATGTCCCTCTTTACCTTCGGCTAATAATACTTATCTACAAGGATAATCGCCTTGCTTACTCCAAAGTGCCCAACCAAACCTCTGTTGTGTAATTCTCGAATAATGTTCTCCCTAATTGAACCAATAGTGATGCATAATTTCTTCCCTTTAAACAAGTAACCATTTTGCATCAAATAATCACAAATAATACTACCAACTTCTCTCAACACTAGATTCTGACACTGCTCCACAATATTGCCAAAATCTAGATCATAATCATACATTTTCTTAATTGCCTCAAATCCAACTACTTAATGCTCTATAGTATTCAATAATACTACACACCTACTCAAAGCATAAACAACTTGATTCTACTTACTCGACTTATGCTTCAAAATAAATGTATGCTCTTGCAAAAATGATACCCACTTTGCATACCTACTATTTTATTCTTTTGGGTATTTGCATACCTTAATGCTTCATGATTAGTAAATAACACAAACTCTTTAGCCACTAAATAATGTCTCTAGTGTTTCAATGCCTACACAATAGCATAGAATTTCATAAGTGGAATATTTATTTCTTACCTCATTCAACTTTTCACTAAATAATTCTATAGGCCACCCTTATTGACTCAACACAACTCCAATTCCCACGTGTGAGGCATCACAATCAACCTCAAATAGTTTGCTATAATTTTAAAATATCAAAATAGGGACTTCTAACACCTTCTTATTCAATAATTCAAAACTCTTTTTTTTTGCCTTTGTCCACACAAATTCTCTCCCCTTTGTGTACTCTATTATGTGTGCAACAATGCTACTAAACTTCCTAATGAATTTCTTGTAAAATTTTTACAAGCCATGGAAAACCTTTACCTCTGTCATGTTTCTTGGAATGGGCTATTCCAAAATTACCTTCACCTCATTTTCATCCATCCTTATTCCATCTTCTGAGGTTACAAATCCTAAGAACACTAGACTCTTCTGAAGGAATCTACACTTTTTTAGATTGACATACAATTTCTCCTTACTTAGAAATTCTAACACTAATTTAAAATTCAATAGGTGTTATTCATTCCTACTAAATATTAGAATGTCATAAAAAAACACAACCACAAACTTACCAATAAATTCCCACATTACTCTATTCATCATCCTCATAAATGTACTAGGTGCATTAAATAATCTGAATGACATCACCAACCATTCATACAACCCATATCTTGTCTTGAAAGTGGTATTCTATTCATATCCTTATCAGATTTGGATTTTATAGTATCCACTACGTAGATCAATTTTGCTAAAATACTATGCTCCTACTAACACATCCATCATATCATCTAGTATTAGAAATGGAAACCATTATTTGATTGTAATTTTAGTGATTTCCCTACTATCAAAACACATCCACCATGTATCATTTTTCTTTGGTGTCAACATTGTTGGAATCATACACAGAATCATACTTTCTCTAACAACTCCCTTCTTTACAATTATG
Organism: Wollemia nobilis; assembly: GCA_028583015.1. Classification (NCBI taxonomy): domain Eukaryota; kingdom Viridiplantae; phylum Streptophyta; class Pinopsida; order Araucariales; family Araucariaceae; genus Wollemia; species Wollemia nobilis. The sequence continues at coordinate 2,405,947 of JAQPPZ010003251.1, read as the reverse complement.
TCACTTGTTTGTTCAACTCCTCATTCTGCATGGGACTCATCCTATAGGTTGTGTTATTCAAAAGAGTTGATCATAGAATTGTTGGAGAATATTACATTATTTGGTACATGTTAATGTACCACCTTGAGTACATATTTAGATTAGGAGACTATCCTAGATTAGAGTCTGAGTATTTACTTTATGTAATGTAATAAAAGCACAAGTATTATTATAATGTACAAAGTATTTAATAATGTAAATGTGGATAATAGTCCATGTGCACATGAGTTCATAGAGTAGGAAAGTGAAGAGTCTCAAGAAGAGTTAAGGCTAAGGGTACTCCATATCAAGAGTCACATTCCATTAAATAGGTGTCTATGTGTGTGTGTGAGACACAATGTAGAGTGAGAGTGTGTGGAAGTATGGTGTATTGGAAATATTTATTCTATCAAGATATTATTTTTGCAAGAATTTATTAATGTAATTTTTATGAGTTGTTGTAGAATTTATTTAAGAGATTTATATTTTTAGAATATTTCCATTGACTTATATTTCTTATAGAAAATTCATTTTAGATTTTGTAGTTATTTTGCTTTAAGTATTAAGCATCAAAAGCTAATAGTGGTATCAGATCCACAAGGGAGATTGATAGGAGATAGGGAGAACCACAAGAGAGATTGAGAGGATATAAGGAGATTCAATTTACAAAATTTTGAAAGTTGCAGTTTGGCTAAAGTCTTTCCATAGGGTTGCAAAAAAACTCATGAAGATTAGGACTTATCATATATTTCTTTCCACTATATTGAAGGATAGTGAAGTTTATTGATTTCATAATTATGGATATTTTTATATATTTGGTTGTTACTATCTAAGTTTTTGTTGCAAAAAATTAGTTCTCCAAATTTGAGAAGCTTCCTACAATAGATAAAGAAAAATTTCACATTTGGTTGCCTGAAAGTCTATGTGCTTTCCTCGTACAAGGATTAGTTTTTATTTGTAAAAAAAAAGTGGATATTGAAGATTAAGTAAGTCCAAGAAAAAGGTCCCCATTGAATATTGAAGAATATAGGTTGAATATTGAGGAGACACAAGAAATAGATCTTCATAGCAAATTGAAGAAGAAGAGAGAATAAGGCTAGAGAATCCCTATTGAGAAAGTTGAAGAAGTGAACATTAGAGAAGATTTGAAGAAAGTTTGAGGTAGAATATTACAAGAAGAAGAAACTCCTAAAAATAAGTAATAATGTCAAATTTTGGAAAATTATTGTCATTCAACAACAAGCCCAAAAAGATTTGTGAAACTGATTCAAGGAGAATATTTTTGGTAAGAAGTTTGCCAAATTTAAGAAAGTATTTTTGAAGACTTTAATTCATTCATATTTTTGAAGAAGAGGCCAAAAAAGATGCCAAATTCAAATATATAATTCAATGAGAGCTAAGGAGGAGAAATAGGATAGAAGAGGCCACCAAATTGAGAAGTTTGAAGACAACCATTAAGATTTTGAAGGCTGATTTGTAAAGAAGAAGTTTACTATTTTTTGAGGAAAATATTGAAGGATCACATGATAACAAATTGAAGGTGACATAGATCTGCAAATTGGAGAAAATTTGGGTATATTTTGAAGTTCCATTGAGCAGCAATTGAAGGAGAATTTGACAAAAGACTAAGGCAACAAATTGGAGGAGTTAGACATTGTTTTTGGACAGCAAGATATAGGAGGAGAAAACAAATTTTGTGAGCAGTTATTAAAGAGTTTCAAGATTAAAACATTGGAAAGCATTAGAAGGAGATATTAGAGCTGCATTTTGAATATTTTAAAAGCAAATTTGAGAGATCTTTGAACAGCAAATTGAAGGAATATTTTACAACAATTGAATCTGCAGATTGCAGATATTTTGGACAGCAAGAAGGCTGATTTCAAACAGCATACTTTGAAGAAGGAAGAAGTATTTTTTGGAGAAGCAAAGTAAAAGGAAGTGGAGCTATAAAAATTTGTAAATTTGAGATAACAAAAAGGTGAATAAAATCACCAAGGAGATTAGCTAAAAAAAGAGGCAAAAGAGGTTTGTAACATTGGTGCTATAAAAGTTCATTATTCTAGCATTCAAATCAGCTTATTATAATGTTTTTTGAAAGCACCATATTAGAGTTATTATAGCCATAAAAATATAGTCTAAGCTAATTGTCTCCAAGCCAAGGAATGAGGCATCATTATCATCCTAGAATCTACATAGCATAACAACAAAAGTGAAGTTAAAGATTGCTTGAAAGGGAGTAATAAGGAGAAGGAAAAATTAATATATATGTTGTTTTTATAATCCAAGAAAGTGGGTTGTAAGCTTACTGTATTGGTTAAGGATTTAGCCTCTCTTTGAGAGGTCCATGTTTCAAAACCCACTCAGTATGAGGGGATTGGGACCCCTCATAAAAACCCTATGTAAACTCATTAAAAAAATATATTTTAAGGTCTGTGGTATAGACCAATTGGTTCCCCCAAACCTCATAAGGGAGGTGGAGGTCCAAGGTTCAAATCTTAGGCCTCGCCAAACTGAAAACTTGTCCCTTTCCTAGTGCTTTTAATTGCATAAAAGGTTAAATTATTATGACATGGTGGTTATAGGGGCATATTGCATGAAGATATGTGTGGCAGCTTCTGGGGTGAATAATGTAAAATACTGTGGTGGCCATAAAAATTCAGACAACTTACCCATATTCATGGTGGATACTAATCCACCATGTAAAAAAAAATCCAAGAAAGTGTAGAATTTTTATGTCTTATTGGAAAAAATAAAGAGATATAATAGTGCACAAGAACAAGGTAGAGTTAGAGTGTCCAAAGACACCATAAAGTATAGGTAAAAGTTACAAAAAATATTGGTGAATAGAAGTCACCAAAGGAGTGGTAGAACCACCAAGCACAAGTGGAGGTGCCATCGTATTGAAGGAAGGGCCATTGGAAAGTGAATTTTGAGTACTATAGGAGATAATCCAAGGTGCTATTAGAATAAATATGAACAACTATAGTACAAGGGGGAAAGCATTTGAGATTTATGTAGGAAGAGCCACCATGCAAAGGAGAATAGCCATTTTGTAAGGAAAATGATCCATCGAGCTTGAAAGATAGATCCACCAAGCAAGGAGGAAGAATCATAAGCATTAATAGGAGTAGAAGCATTAGAAGTTGACGAGCCATCATGGAGAGCTGAAAGATATGTTGAAATTAGGTCAAATCACTTGAGCACATAAATTCTATAAGGAAGATAGAAGAGTTTACATTTGTAACCACCATAAGGGAGAGAAAACATTTGCATTGAAGAGATTTCCAAATAAAAGTGCCAAGTGAACAACCATTGAGGAAGGAGTCAAAGAGCCATTAGGTTGAAGTAGAATCATCATCGAATGGAAATTTGAGCGTCATTTCATTTGGTACAATTACAAAGCTCTCGAAATATTGTTTTACTTAGGACGTTAAAAGTTGTAAGGGTCATACGTAGCATTAAGGCAAGAAGGGAATCAAAATTGTAACATTCAAACATTGAGCACCACTTGGTAACAATGTTATGAGGAAGTGAAGAGATTGTTTGCCACATGTCACATCATAGAAGGAATGCCAACCACCTTCATGGGAGAAGGAAATATTTCCTACACACCATTAATGCATGAGAGCCAAGTTTAGTGTGAGATAGATTTCAAAGTTCTTGAAGAACATGGAGCACATCTTAAAGGAGAGAATATTGAAGGACATAAAGGCCAGCCAATACACATAAGGAGGTCAAAGACTTGAAGACCCAATATTGAAGGAAAAATATGCTAACGAATACATAGAAGTAGGTCAAATATTTGAAGACCCAAATTTAGCATACCATATACAAGGAGGTATATAATATTTGAATTTATATAACTCTTTACAAATATTAATGAGGAATAAGGAAAAATATTATTAAGGTTAAGGTTATTTAATCTATTATACTTGAGATTAATTTAATGAAAGGAGAAATAAGGTAATGAATTGATGAATCATAACCTTAGAATTTTTATTGAATGATTTAGAATATTCTTGAAGTGAGAAGTATTTAATTTGAAAGTTTTTAAAATTACTCTATCATATTTTGAAACTCAGGTTGCATAGAAATATTTACAAGTAGTTTAACTTGGAGGAATAAGGACTTATACATCGAAATAGGAATATTAAATTTGTAAATACCTTTGTTTTATAACTTTCTAATTGGGTATTTAAAAGGATTTCAACATCAACATAGTTTGTGAAATTTAGAAACCATATTTTTGAAATTTGGGAGATAAAAGGAATTCAACCTAGAGATTTGAAACATTGAAACCTTTGTTAAAACTATTGTTTGATCATTATACAAATATTAGGAAATACAAGGTATACTACATGATTTGAAGAATTGAAAGTTAGTATTTGATCATATACTCAAATTCAAATTAAAATTTAGAAGTTGAAAATGTTTTATCAAGGTGAGACAATACATTCAAAACTAGGAGATATAAGGTAGTCAACTTCAAAGGTTTGAAAGATACAAAGCTATAGGAATATGGATGAAATAGTGAAGGGAGTATTTAATGAAGATAGTTAATAAATGTTGCATTTAGTTAGATTTTATTCACATGAATATCCAACATTTATGGAGATCAAATATATGATGTTCTAAAAGATAAATTGATTTTATTCTTTAAAGAAGCTAAAGAAGGAAAATTTACTACTTTTATGGGATATCTTCATGAGAATATTTTTAGATATTATTGTGAATCTCAAAATATCATTGTACTCACTTCAAAATAATGTCTAATGATGTATCTTTCATTAATTATATTTGAACTTTGTCAAGAAAATATACAAGTTGAAAGAAATGATCTCAAAGAAGAGTCATTTGGAAAAAGGTCATATTATTATGATGATTTACTAACCCATTGCATCAAATACATACCATCAATAAAAATATAGAAATAGAAGAAAAGGCAAAGCAAGAAAAAGAATCAGAAAAAAGGCAATATGGAGACTAAACCTAAAGAAGATACTTGTTTGAAGAATTCAAGACAAAAATCAAAGTTGTATTATTGTGATAATTTGCTAACACAATGCTTAGAAGGTGAATCATCAAAGAAGATACAAAAGCAAAGAAATAAAAATAAGAATAGAATAAGTCACATTAGAAAGGTAAAATAGGAACTATTTTGTGCAAGTTTAGGAATTGATCTTAAAGAGATAGATTTAAGATAAAAGATGAAGACCATATTGAAGACTAAAGTATTCAATAACCAAATAATGTAATACATGGGGGTGTTGGAGAATATTACACTATTTGGAGCATGAGAATGTACCACCTTGGGTAGATATTTATATTATGAGAGTGTCCTAGATTAGAGTGTGATTATTTACTCCATGTAATGTAATAAATGCACAAGTATTATTAGAAAGTGCAAAGTATTTAATAATGTAAATAAGCATAAAAATCCATGTGCATATGATTCCATAGAGTAGGAAAGTGAAGAGTCTCAAGATGAGTGAAGGCCAAGAGTACTCCATATAAAGAGTCACATTCAATTATATAGGTGTATATGTGTGTGTGTGAGACACAATGTAGAGTGAGAGCATGTGGAAGTATGGTGTATTGGAGATATTTATTCTATCAAGATACTATTTCATGAGCATTTGTTAATGGTATTTTTATGAGTTATTGCAAAATTTATTTATGAGTTTTATATGTTTAGAATATTTCCATTAACTTATATTTCTTACAACTTTATTTTAGATCTTGTGGTTATTTTGCTTTAAGTATTAATCATCAAAATCTAATAGGAATTAGATCAATATGATGCTAAATATCCCTTTTTGGGGGTAATCCATCTGGTAACTCCTTTGGTATGACATATTCACACTATTTCAATGACTTTACCACTACGGGTGGTATAGCAACATCCTTAGTATCCACCTTATTTACTGTCAACACATAACAAAAACTAGCTTCATTCATCTCAAGACAAATTCCTTAGTTTTCAATAGGCTTTCACTTTGTCCTTCTTCCTTATGCGGTAGCAAGACCACTTTTACTCCATCCTTCTAGAATGTGTAAGTATTCCTTCCCCCATAATTGGTAACCTTCATGTCATATTTCCAAGGATTCCCTAACAATATGTGACATGCATCCATTAGAATTACATCACACCATACTTCATCCTTGTAGGTATTCCCAATTGAAAACTTAACTAGACACCTCTTATCTATAGTTATCTCATTCCCTTTCTTGAACCATGATATGTGGTATGGATACATGTTCTTCTCACACTTTAGATTAATTTTCTCAAACATTTAATTTGAAATCACATTTTCACAACTAACACTATCAATAATTACCTTACATACCTTTCCTCTAAATGTGCATCTTGTTTGAAAGATTTTCCTACATAGCCAAGAATTACCACCATCACTGTCTTGCACTTTTTCCTTCATTGGGATGATCATAATCCTCTTTATCATGAGATTTTCCTCCATATATGCAGTAAATTCTATCTTAGTTTGCTCTTCTACCTCAACTAGATTGACTCTAGCTTGTTCTTCTTACCTCATTTCTTGTACAAGATAGTGCATATGCTCAAAATCTCTGTGCCCTTCCTCACCACATATGTAGCAGGTATATTGCCTCTGTGTTCCATTATAATTTTTTCCTCCACCATAGCCTTCTTCTCTCTAAAATCCTTTACATTTATGGGGGTTGTTATGACCTTATCCAAACTATTCACGTTTTTCTACATAAAGATATTATTCCTTTGAGAGATAAAATCCACCACATCCTCTGATTGGAGGTGATGATGGTCCTCTCTTTGTTACTCTTATAATATTACTCCTCTTATATTTCTCTTCTACCTTTAATGATAATTTATATGCATCCTCTACACTATAGATCCAAAGCATACTCAACTCATCTTGTATGGCATAACTTAATCCATTTACATACCTTGCAACCTTCTATTCCTCTAACTCTTCAAGCTTCGATCTAATTGATAACTTGTAGAATTTATTGGTGTAGTCCTTGATGCTATGATCCTTTTATTTGAGGTTCTAAAATATATGAAATAACATTTGGGCATAATATATAGGCAAAAATTTCTCCTTAATGTTTTTCTCCATTTTACACTAGATCATAATATTTTTCTTTCCTTTTCTCTACCTCTCCTTCTGTAGATGATCCCACCAAAAATGCATGCCCTTTCAACTTCATGCATGCAAGATTTACTTTCCTTTCCCCTAAAAGGGATATCCACTCAAATAACTTCTCCATGCTATTCAACTAGTCTATCAAATCTTCTGGTTTCAACCCTCCTGCATACTCAAGGACATCAACCTTGATCCCATATTTATTTTCTTCCAAGGTCCTAATTAGCCTATCCTCAAAATGATGCTCCTTTGGATTCTCCTCTAGTTATTCCTCTACATGAACCTTTGATTTGTTTTCTTCTCCCATAGTTTCATTATCAAAATATAGATTTACAAACACCACTAGATGTCTTTACCTCATATGAGCCATCATTCCAGTCAACTGAGCAACTTGTGCCTACAACTCCTGCATATACTTGTTAACCTGGGCATAACCTCCTCTTATTTTCCTCACGCTAATATAATCTATGTTATTCCAAATATAAAACAAGAATAGCAAAATAAATGTGATAAAAAATATTACATTCCTTTCCTAGGTAGATCTGACTTGCTCTGATACTAAATGATGTAAATCCAGTTGCAAGAGGTTAGAACAAATACCTCCAATCACATAAAATATCCATTAAATTAAAAACCTATAAATGATTTATTTTCTCATTCTTGTATTCATAATTCCCTTTACAATGCAATAGAAAGGGAATATATATCCTAAAATAAAACCTAAAATGAAACCCTAAAGCTTAAATCCCTAAAGATGGGAAACCACTATTTTTTTGGAAAATTATCATTTTTAGCCAAAATATACCATTTTTAGTAATTTGCAAAAGAGCTTGAATAACTCTCCAAATTAACACACATCATCATAATGCCCATATTCATCCTATAAAATTTCAACACTTAACCATATCTAAATAAAAATTTATTAAAGTCTAAATATTTCCTTGCAAAAACTTCTAAAAACACTAGAATCTATTTTTAGGATACAAGATGAAGGAATTAGGGCCTAAAACAATCTTGAAAAATATCAATATCTAGCTTCTCATAAAATATTAAGCCAATCTAATGATCACATCAAAATTTATGCCCTCTACAAGATAGGTTCTTGTGTCAAAAACTTTTTTCTAAGCCTTTTCCTAGATGAAACCCCATAGCTAGGCTAAAATATGAAAATTGTGCTGGTATCACACCCAAAAAAGGATCTAATTTTGGTAAAAAAACATGAAGTTTATTCCTAAATTCACATCCTATGTTCCCTAAACTTCTCAAAATATACACTCCTTGTGAATCATAAGCATCATATGCACACAAAAAATAGCATGCTTGGAGCATGAACTAGACATTATTTGATTCACAATAATTAAATTTACATGAACTATGGGATCCAATCACATCAAAAGAAGATTAATCTAATATGTCAATGTAGTTCTTATTTCATCGCTTATTGAAGCATAGTGAATATTCACTTGGCAATACTTTTCTAGAATAAACATCTAGAAGAAGCCACTCTAAAGGACATCATATTGGGATTTCAATGAAGATCTTGATCTATCAACTTGAAGAGAAAATGTTATATTCACCTTGTAACTCTACTCAAATAAAAGGATCCAAAATTTATGAATGAAAGATCTACCACTAAATTATTTTTTGTTGCTAACCCATATAGACTATAGTATGACCACTCCACCACCTAGAAAGCTCCCAACATGGAATAAAAGAAGCCCTTTGTGACCTCTAGTATCATTGCATATATGGGATGACATTCAAACATCATATCTTAAATAATTTTTATAAAATATCCAAGATGATATGTTAGCCTTGATGGAGCATATGCAAAATATGGTCTGCATGTATCAATTGCATAACATTATAAGGGAAAATGTTGCATTGAGAGATTGCCAATGGTGTCATTTATAGGTAAGGCTCATGAGGGGTACAAATCTCTTTCTTCACATTATTTTTGAATGAGATCAACTTAATTACCTATTATTGGATGAAACTAGAGAAAGAAGGAAGATAACCCAACTAAATAGCCTAAAATTTCTAGCCTCCTCATATAGAGCAACATGTTGATCATCCTAAGGAGAGTTCTTAGATTGAAGGCTAGTCCCCTAGGATTCAAACTTAGAATAGATTTCTAGGGATATGCTCAATAAATTCTAACTAGATTAAAAAAATTTAAAATGATATAGATATGGAAAAAGGGACGAAGAAAGTAGGTACTTTAACACCTAACTAGCCATAAATTTAACCTTATGATCAAATAGACCAATAGGTGACTAAAATTTATGATTTATATCCCTTTGGAGTGCTCAAAAAAATGAGTGTGGGTACTTATCAAACCCAAAATGGTAGTCTCTCCACCTCCAGTAACCTAAAATATAAAAAGAATCTAAGTTGGAGGTGGAAGATGCACTCTAACAAGACCAAAAGCAGAGGAGTCAACATTGGTATTAGCCTACCAATGAAAAGAGAGTTGCTCCTCATTGGTACTCATATATATATAGCAAGGGAGTTGCTCAAGAGTCCTTGTTACTTAAGGGTAAAGGTATTCTACTCAAGGAACTAGAAAATAAAAATATAAATGACTCAAGCATCCATTGGGAGGCCTCTCAACTCTATACCCAATGGATAAGGCCACCCATACAATCCTTGTATATATGTATTATATTTAAGATAAGATTTAATTTGTTGTAGCTTTTATTATAAGTAGGTGATACTGCTTGGGAGTAATCCTGATTTGGTAAAGATATATATATGAGAGCATCACTCGAGTCCCCTCCCTACACCTACCTCCAATTTTTTACTCCATGCCCAAAGGATAAGGTTGCAATTTCTTTGGGTTTCTTATCTTCATCGGGCTAAATATCCCTTTGAGTTATTATAACTATAGCAAACTCTAAATACACTTAGGAGAGTAACACCTTAGCCATTTTTGTAGAATGTAGCTCTAATGGGAAGCAATCTATGTAGAATTTGAAAGAAAGTTGATGTAAAACTAGATGTAAAAGAGCATGGAATTCGATCCTAAGTTTTCAAGGAAAGCCAAAATGATAAAGATGCAAATAGATACAATTGAATTTCCAAGGAATATTTTGGTTAAGGATGAATATAAAGTATGGTCATCAAATACTCAAGGTGAAAGTTGATAGCAAGGTGAAAAAACTAGAGTATTGATAGAAGCCCAAGGCAACAATGCACAAAAAGTAGTTAGAACTAAGAAATAAAGGGACTCGAGCTCACCTGCCAAATAAAAAAATCTAGTAATAATAGACTGGCAGTAATAACTAGAATGTTGAATAAGATCAAATGAAAGTTAAATTACAAAGAGTACCAAGTAGATTAGGGAATGCACAAAAGGATAAAGATAAAAAAATCCAATCAGTATTCAATAAAAATTTACATGTAGAAGGATGGTAAATGGGTTCCATACATGCTACCTTCACCACCCAAGATTTAATAAATTATGAGAGTAAATTTGTGTTGGAAGCTCCCAGCCTTGAATCCCCACATGGAGGGCAACTAGCCCCCTATCCCTCCTAGCTAGGATTGCAACCCCAGACCCTATGCATTATGTTGAGATGTTTAGAGTTCTAAGGTGTACGGTCCTCCTTCAAAGAGGTAAAATATTAAAGACACCAATATGGAGCTTACTAAGAAGTGACTATGAACCTAAAATCATTAATTTTAGATATCTATATCTAGTCATTACATATTTCTAGCCTGGTAGCTCACATAGGAAGAAAATGCTCACCTCTACAAGAACTAGGATCTTGTAGCATTAATGGGTCCAAATATTGGTACATTGAGATTACATGCAGTCAATGTGGAGGATTCTAGGAAAAAAATTTAAATGAGTATTTTAGAATTTGGGAGGTAAAATTTCCTTAATTTTGTATATAAATAGTATTGGTTTCTTCATTATAAAAGGAAGGAAGAACAATTCTCTCTTGTGCCTAGTATCTGGTCCAAAGTAGACTTTTTCTCTCTGTTTCTCTTCTGTATTGATTTGGACTCAAATTATGAGTCAATATATGTACAAGCCCCTTTGATCCCTTTCAATTTCGCATATGTATTTGATGTTTTTAACATATATATAAAATATTTGTGATTTTTTACTCTATATACCATTATTTTTATAAATGTAAATCTTTGAGTGGAGTTGTGACTAACTATGTATATTATTCCCCATGTAGGATTTATAAGAGAAATATATATATATATATATATATATATATAATGATATTGTGTTGACTTTTCTTTCTTGGTGCATCACCACCCTTAGGCTAGGTTAGTTTGTTTTGTTGAATTTATTTTACTACTTTCTTTATAATATTTTTTCTAGATTAACCCCCCATAGACTAGGCTATATTAGGAAAAGTGCACCAAGATCACACCCAAACAAGAATCTGAACTTCGTAAAATACCCTAGAGATTTTCCTCAAATCCATGGGAAACTTTCCAAACTATATGCTCCTTTAAAGGCACAAGCACTAGATGCACTTGACAACTATAATAGATGGTTATTATACCTAGAGTATGAACTAAACACAATTTAGTTTTGAACAAGTACCATTATTGATATACTATATTTACGATAAAGCTACATTATGATATAGAAGATTGCAAGATAAGTCAGTAACTTATTGGATATCAATATCTGAACCCTTCATGCATAGGTTTTGAAGCATGGGAAATGGGTATTTAGTTTTGTTTTAATTAAATACCATAAATAAATCCCCTCAAGAAAATATCAATAATTTCAATACATGGTTCTTGAGAAACTTAAATTTAATTCCACAAAATGTTAGGCTGAATGAAGAACGAACATTACCATACTATATCAAGGTTTTACAATATTATTTAGTTCTAATGGTTTATAATGTGAATCACCATAAAATATATATAACATTCAAATTAGTGTCAAGAGATTAATATGTTCTCATTAGGGTAGGGAAAATACAACCTCCTTAATGGCCTATGCAACCCAAATTTTTTAAAACACCTTTATGCTTAGTAAAACATCCAATTTATCTCCCATTTTAAATCCCAATAAAATACCTCCCTCCATTAAACTTACTCACCATAGCTAAAATATGTTACCCATATTTGCATTTCAACCACCACTTCTAGCTCTCTTTGTTGCATCAAACCCTAATAATGAGTCCAATAGTAACTTTGCAATGAATGAAATATTGGAGGTTACCAAAAATTTTTTGCACCAAAATAATGCTATGAAATAACAATTATAGAAACCATAGAATTAGTAGTCCTAGAATACACCATACTAAAGAAAATATCATGTTCCTTGTTATAATTCTAACCAAGGAATGGACCAAGTTCATAATCATATGACCAACACAAATGCAGAAGTAGAACATGTGGTGCCTCCCTTGTAATGATAGACATGAATCATACAAGTGCATGAGTACCATTAGACATTCACAAACTATAAAGTATACTTAGTAATATTAGGTTCAATAAGTTATTGCCACTCATTAGAATGCCCTAATAGTAAATATTGCTATGTATCAATGATCTCATGTGACATAATCAATACCTACTCTACCTAATACTAATAGTGTAATACTTATAAATGTTAGCACTATTGAAACAAATGAAGAAATATTTTTTTTAGGATAATTTCATATTTCTAAACAATAGGATGCAAAAACCAAAGAAAAGAGAATAATGACTTTAGATCAATCAATTTCCAAATAGACCAATACTAAAAGGGGACAATGATTATTAGATTAGGGATACCCCGTTTGCATGTAAAAGGTAAAGGATTGATTGTATCTTAGTAAGCGAAACAAAAGAGGAAGAAAACAAAAGAGATGGAACTATAAAAGTACCTCAAGAAAGGTCTAGGGAACACCAAATATCAAAATTTAGAAGATCGATAAAGGAAAGAAACTAGCAATAAATAATGAGGGTATAGAAGCATATAGTAAACCTACTAATAATGGAGGTGATAAGGAAATAGATCCAATGCAAAGAAATATTAAAATAAGGTTGAAATACCCTTTTCTTACATATGAAGGATGTCATATGAACATATGCAAAATATAAGTTTTACCACAAGTAAGAAAACTCCTATCATAAAATTCAACATCATGGAATAAATGAAAAATATGTCAACTAAGGTTAGCATTCTAAAGGACTTAGCCCTACCTAGATAATGGAACATACTTTGTTAATACTTAGAAGAAAAGGATAAAGGTTATGCTAAATGTAAGTAAGCAAAATCTTCCTCAACTCAATGAACCAACCAATATAATTTTATTGTAAAATAGCCACCAAATATTAATGTTGTGCTTTTGATATGAAAAATACTCTAAAAATAAATGAACTAAATCCAACTCTATTGTTTTTTTATAGTTAAGGTTGCAAATTACATTTTCAAAATTTACACAATTGATTTATGAGCAAAGGTTATGGTTGTGCATAAAGTAGTTTGCAAAGAAATAAATATTAATTACATTAAAATAGTTAGATACCTAATATAGATGGATGGAACAAGGGTCAATATAGTATGTGTCCTGAAGGATTTGGTCATGACTATTTCTTGATACCAATATTTTTTGGTAGTACAAGAAGTGATAGTCATAGATTTACCTTATATTTGGGAATTTTATTATCCAAGGAATGGACAAGGAAGTTGTTTTTTTGAAAAATAATTTGAAAAACTTATATATAAGCAAAAATCATTTACAAGTTGGGATGATATTTCTCCCAAACTTAGCCAAAGATAACACATGCTTACAACAATAAAAGAAGATTTGCATTGGAGCCAAATATCCTAAACCATATTTCTACAATGATTGTTCACCTGTTTACAACTATAAAAGAAGATCTACATTGGAGCACAAATATCTTAAACCATATTTCTGCAATGATTATCCAAATTAGCTAAACACTGGATTTGCTCACCAACCTGCCTAATCATATCATCCTCAATAGCCATGTCACTATGCCACCGAACCCCTACCTCCTTCTCAATAACCATATTAGCTAGGAAGTCTACCACTTTATTTAGATCTCTACTCACATAAAGTGGAATCACATCATATAATTACCTCCACAATTCCTTAATTTGAGTGATAAAAATCCTCAACCTCCATGTCTTCAAAGCAAAGTTCCTCATGCAATCCAAAGCTCCTACCATTATTTGAGAATTTGATTCTAGGATTATCCTCTTGTAACCTTGTTTTACTATCCAAATAGAAGCATATTTGATAGCTAAGGCTTCTGCTTCATTGTTTGTGGCCCTTCCCAAGCCTTGCAATTTCCAATAGAGCACTATCCCAACATGATTCCTGCAAACCACTCCAATTCCAGCTCTACCCGGATTGCCTTTTGCATCTCCATAAGTATTAATTTTAATCCAACCTTCTGGGGGTGGTTTCCAATAGCTTTGTACTACTTTTATTTTACTTCAACTTCCTTCTCCATTTTCCCTATAATAGTATGAGTTTCCTCTTTGTAATTTTGCTCCAAATGACCTACCAAACTCCATCTAAAGATGAAAAGGTTTCTATAAAAATTATACCATTTCTCTTTAACCACACTTAACACCAAATGAAGTTTAATCCAATATCCCAACTGATACAAAGATATTTATATTTAAATCTGCCCCTCTTCCATATTTCCCAAATATTAATATGATTTAAATCACCATTAACTCAAATTTTATAAGATAAAAACCATCTCTTCCAAATATGGTGTGTGAATGGGCACTCAAACATCAAGTGGTCATATGTTTCCTCACTCTTGTAGCATAAAAAAAAATGATATGGATCAATTATTCCCCTAAATCTTAGATTATCAAAAGTAAGAATTCCATTATGCATGAACCATCGAGCAAAAATGTTTACTTTCAGCCAACTCTTGGACTGCCAAATATTTCTCCAATCCTCAACCTGATATGCATGAGGAGGATGCTCTGGAAGGATCTTATCATATCCATCATTCAATTTGTAGACACCAAGGCTCCCATAGCCCCAAGCTAATTCATTTTTTTCATCTCTACCTAGTGTTGAAATAATCCCCCAACTGACTAGTGTTGAAATAACTTTCAATTTGGACACAACCCCTAGTTTCCATGGTTGTTTTTTTTGGTTGCAGTTATGTTAATTCAAAAATTATAGGTGGGTATTGATTCCATGAATCTATCCAAAATTGTGCCTTCTCCCCTCTTCCCACTTTCCAAAATAATCCATATTTCAGTACCTCAGATCCTAAATTTAGAGAATAACACACTAAGGATCCATTACCATCCAAAGGGAAATGACCCACCTCATTTGGGTTTACTTGTCCCAAATATTTACTAGTTAAAATCCTACTGAATAAAGAATTTGGTTGGGAAATCCACCTCCAGTAAAGCTTTCTAGTCGAAGATTTATTATTTAACTTTGATATTCTCTATCCCAAACCTCCTTTTACCTTGGGTTGGCTTACTTTATCCCAACATACTAAGGTCCATTTCCTCCCTCATTTTACTCCTCCCCATAAAAAATTTCTAGCCATCTTGTCCAACTCTTTCCATATGGTATGTGGGGTAGCAAAGATAAAAATTTATAAATTGGCATGACCTGAATAACTGATTGTAAAAAATTTAATCTAACCCCATAACTTAACCTTTTGTGAGACCAATTATTAATTCTTTCCTTGATACAATCTAAAATATTCCTCCAGATATCTATTTTAAATTTTTTAAAATGCAAAGGGACCCCAAAGTATACCGTTGGGAGAGAAGTCCTCGTGAATCCCAAGATCTCTAAAATTTTATCCTGCAGCCTTTGATCAAGATTTAAAATCTTTGGATTTTTTATCATTGATGACTTGGTTTGTGGCCCTAATGTAGACATTAAGTGTATCTATAATCATTATTGATTTCTTGAAGTTGGTCACTCCCACCAATCTTGTGTCATCCTCAAACTATAGGTGAATAAAAACTCCCTCACCCACATTAATACCTATTAGCAAACCTTGTTATCTTCTCCTCAAGATGAGTCTACCCAAAAATTTAGCCAATATGAGAAAAATATAGGGGGAAAAGGATCTCCTTGACAAAGGCCTCAAGTAGTTCCAAATGATTGTGATGGAAGACTCTTGATTAACACTGAGTATGTCAGAGTAGAAACACAACTCATGACCCATTCTATTTAATCCTAATAGAAACCAAAGACTATCATCATCTTTGACAAGAAGCTCCACTCCACCCTATCATAATGTTATATAACTTTTATTATTAAACATGAACCATTCACCAATATGCAGAAATATCAAATATTCATCCACAATAACAATCCACAAATGAGAGAGAAATAGATAATACCCTTAAGGTAGGGAAACACCAATAATAATCCTTAAGGAAGGAATAACTCCACAAGATCTCCCAAGATGAGAGGCCACTTCGTGGGCACAACGATTACATAAGACTCTTCTTCAAATGATATGAATGTCCTTACAATGACAAATATCTCTTCTTTATATATCTATATTCTTATTCTACTTTGGAGAGCCTACTACTAATATTATATTATATTAAAATATAATATAATATTATAATACAATCAACCTTGGGTTATGTGTGGCCCATACCAACCCTTATACAATATAATAATATATCCCCAAATATCTATTCCTAGGTACCCTACCACATAAGCCTTTGATATATCCAATTTTATGAACATTCATATTTACCAAATTTTTGCATTGAATGGATTACCTCTTGAGCTAGAACCACACCATCCAAGATTTTCTTTCCCTCTACAAAACCCCCTTGCTTCGAGGAGATAATGCTATGTAGAAGAGGTTTTAGCCACTCAGCCATTACCTTTGTGATTATTTTATATATGACATTGCATAAGACAATAGGTCTATAATCTAAAATATGCACCTCCTCCTCCCCTTTTGAAATTAAGGCAATGAAAGTATTATTTAATGCTTTAAGCATTCTTTTACTACCTTTGGACTCCTCTATAAAAACAATTACATCCTCCTCCAAGTTATCCCAAAATGCCTAAAAAAACTCATTTGGAAAACCATTTGGACGTGGTGTTTTTTCGATGCTCATTCCAAAGACTACTTTCTTCAATTCCTCTCTATCAATGGGTTTAAGTAGGGCCTAATTTTCTTCTTCAGAGATAACATAGGGTATGACAACAAGAACTTCTTTTTGAGCCTCTTCATATTGCACCATACTTTCCTTAAATAGTTTAGAAAAATAATCCATTGAATGGAAATGTATACCTAGAATTGTATCAAAGGAGTATCTGTTCTCATACTGAAGAGCTTCCATGTTTTTCATCTATATTCTAGCACAGGTGGCCCAATGGAAAAATTTGGTATTTTTATCACCCTATAATAACCAAGTGGTTTTGGCTCTCTATTTCCAATAGGTCTCCTCTTGGTTTTCAATGTCCTCAACCGCTTTATGCAATACATCATCCTCTTCTTTGAGCTTCTCTATAATTTTTCCTTCCCTAAAGTATTTTTTAACCTCATCCCATATGGCCACCAATGGAACTCTTTGGACTTGGAAGTCTATCTTGTTAGCTCACCTCCATAGTTTCAGTTTATCCTTGATATAATGAAACTACTTATTGAATCTAAACATTATTGTCCCATATGTTGGGCGGTCCTCTTCCCACCACTGTGGAATTTTCTTTCAAAGTTCCCCTTTTTGTAATAAAAAAAATTCAAATTTAAATGGTCTATGATACTGCACTATCTTGATCCCCCCTTCCAAAAAAATGAAAAAGTGATTTGAAACTGTACCCTCCAAAATCTAAAATTTTATATTCCATTTCACAAATGCCTTCTCTAAAACCAAAAAATGATCTAACTTCACTTTCCTACTATGTGGTTCCCTCCTCTTATTAGTCCAAGTATATTTGGTTCCTCAACATTTAATATCCACCAAGTGTAATTCTTGGACTTGGGCAATCATAAGTCGATCCCCTGGATCTAAAATTGTGGTTCCCCCTTCCTGATCTCTAGATTATAATCTAGCATAAAAATACCCAAAAAAAATCTAGTCTAACTCCTCCCTTGGGACTCTCATGTTATGCATAACTTTCCATTGATGTATCTAACCATATAGGTTTTGAGCCCCATAAAAAATTATAATTAAAACCTGCTCAACTATCACATTGTTCCTAAAATGTGATGTGATGACATCCCTCCAAGCTATATGTTCTATTTCCGTCCATTAAAGAGAGTTTAAAAAATTAACTACCCCCCTTGAGGCCCCTTAGGTAGCCACTTCCATATGATCAGCACCCCTCCAAAGTCTATTTACTATTTTACACATAAGATCCAATGACATTTTTATCTCCTAGAAAAGCATAAAAATTGTTTTACATTTTTTCAAGAGTCTTCAAATAGTAGATTGATGGGTTCTACTGTTTAAACCCCTAACATTCCATGATTGTATAATCATTGGTTACCTTGAGAGCAGTAAAAATCTATTGGCCTCATCGATCCTCTAGTGATCAGTTTATCTCCTTGAACTACTATTAATTCCTTATTTGATTTTCTACCCACTCCTTGAGAGATGATATTTTTTTATCTCTTTTACGCTTGAGTTATCCCTAGAGTTGGCTTTTATTTGTTCTTTTTTTCTATGCCCATGATGACATCCTTAATTATCGAATGCTCTTGGTTAGGCATTATCAATGCCCTTGCACTCTTTGATTGTGGTAACTCACTGTACTCAATTACCTGCTCTAGGGTGGGAGGAGGTGAAAGAGGGGGTTGAACATGGTTGTTATTGTTTTTATTATTGCCATTCACTCCTTCCATGAATTTTTCTTCTTTTTGGTCCACTAGTGTCTTGAAGATCTCATACCTATTGGAGGGCTTGAGTTGGGTTTTCTCTTTACCATATTTTTTCTTTTGCCTTATCCTTCTTTTGGGCTATTCAAAACCATATCCCTGTGCTTCTTTGCCTTGAGAAATGTTGGTTGTTTCTTTTTTGATTGTTGACTTACCCTCCTTAGGAAGATTTGACATTCTTGGAGGTGCCTCCATTTTTATGTTCATATTGTTTGGGTAGGGTTGGGCCAAATGCCTATATTTGTGGTAAACTCTACAATTGAAGGGAAATGTCTCATAATCCAGTTGGTGAATCCAAGATAACCCTACAATTTTGATTTTAACCTCTACTAGTAAAGGTTGGCTAAGATTCATTTCCATGCATAATATAGCATAAATGGTTGTGTTTCCTTCCATTGTGTCTTTGGAAACACCCAAATGTCTTCCAAGGGAATTGCTGATAATTTCCAATACCTACTCACTCCAAAAATCCATTGGAAGTGCATACAAATGGATCCAAACTAGGATAGTAGTGGGTTCAATTCGAGGATCAAATCCCACTCTCTAGGGATGAACAAATAATCCTATTGGACCATGATTCGTATTTTATTTATTTGAAAGCCCTATTTCTATGAACATGTGAAGAAAAACTAAAAATAAAATACCCATTGCTAATAAACCACAAAGAATACTCACCAAGAGGCTCCCAGTTTTGCCATACCTAGGAATGCAAAAATTTACAGTAGGTCAAATACCCATAAATTTACAAATCAAATCATGATTGGCTCTATATAAAAATGTTTCTTCTACCATCCTTTACTCAATGAAAATATTTGGCCTTGATTATAACTGTGGCAAGCATCCATTAACTTGTTGAGATGTTGATCTATTTCCAGCAGTTCTTAAGAGCATTTTTAATGTAGTTTTTTGTGCTTCTTCAGTTTTTGCTAGAGATTTATTATTTAACAAATCTACAAAAGAACTATGTATTTCTAAAAGAGGATCCAAAGGTGTCCCCATTATGCCGTACTAGGACAACAATCTTGTCTTCAATTCCATAGCAACTAGAAATCTCTTCAACTACCCAACTAATGCTCTAATTTTCTCTTCCAGAGCTCCGTATAAAAAAGAAATGCATGTTACATGGTTAAATCTCAAGGAAGTTGTTAAGAGATGGCTATTTGGCAATGGGATACACACACGTGAAGGTTCCTAAGGATGGAAATATTATCATGATATAAAAAAAACCACCTTCTAATTATCTCTTATATAAATTTGAATATGATGACATGGTAAATTAGAATGCATTCCTATAATACATTGATAATGAGTATGAATAAAATAATCCAAAAGTGGAAATGATAATTGATGTCATACAAGATAAAAGATATTTTTAATGGGATTATGAATAAATAAAATTGAGAAACTACCTAATAATAAAGACTCCTAAAATACAAGGCTTGATGAGTCATGAAGCTTACAAGTCATAGATAATGTACTATGATGGCATGAGAACCAAAAATGGGCTAGGTGTAAGGATTTAGTTCATCAATCCTTAAGGAGCACAAACTCATCATGCCATAAGATATAATTGGACAAACAATGTAGCTAAATATGAAGCACTTTGCATCAACCCAATAAAGGTAAAAATTATGGAAATTAAAGACTTATAATTATATGATAACTACAAATTAATAGTAAATTAAATCATTTATAGGTATACCACCCAAATATCTAAAGTCCTACAAACACTAAGTATGGGATCTGCATGAAAGATATAAATTCTACAAAATTAAATCAATACTTATTATCATGTGAGTTGGTAGAAATGGCATCATGCTTATTATCCCACAAATTACATGTGGGATAAACCAAAAGAAATAGAGGTTGTATTCAAACCAAAAAGATAACTATGATCATTGGTAGGTCTTGCATAATGATGAGTAGATCATAGTGTTTCTAATCAAGAAGGATCAATATGCCAACGAAAAGTATGAATATGGGAATGTCATCAAATATGAAATCATATATTTTAATTTAAATTAGTTGCCTAAGCATCTAATCTTGTTGTAAATATTATTTAATCCAAATGATAATTCAAGGAAAAGCAACCTCAAGGTGAAGTTATCTACATATCACCTTGTCTAGGTAGCCAAAGGGAAAATTATTTTACTCAAGAAGGATTACACTCAATAATAATATATTTTTTTCAAATAATTTTCTATTAAATATGAAGATATTATTGCTTGGTCATATTAAGATCTAAAACTATGATTACAATGTTATAGAGCACACCATAAAATTAGAATTGAATGTTAGACACTTTTGTTATAAGTAGAGACCATTCAATCCTAAAATATAGGTCATGATAAATAAAAAGTTGTTAAAAATCCTATACAAACATATCATATTCTCAATTAAGCATTCTACATGGGTCACCAAACTTGTCCTAGTGTGTAAGAATGGGGATATGAGTTTATGCATCAATTTTAGGAACTTGAGTAGAGCATCCTTAAAATATCATTACCTGTTTCCCATAATCAATTATTTATCATAAAAGATGTTTGATTAATATATGTTATTGCTTCTAGATGGCTTCTCTAGATACAATCAAATTTAGATTAAATATGAAGACCAATATAAAATAACTATCATCCAAATGGGGTTCAATTACCTATTACTGAATACCTTTTAGTTTATCAAATGTTGAATCAATATTTTAGTGTGATGGATATATATTTGTAAAGGAGTATGGGAAAAATAATTCTAATTTAATTATATGGTTTGATAGCTTTTTTCAAAGATAGAGGCAATCATGCTAAGCATCTAGAGTCTATTTTTCAAAGGTGTAGGGAATTTGGTATCTCTCTAAATGATAATAACTCTATCATCAGAGTATAGGAAGTAAAATTATTAGGACACATAGTATCCAAAGAGGGGATTTCTATAGATCATAATATAATCAAATCTATTCAAGACCTACCTGTACCTTCATCAATCAAGTAGATTAGGTCAGTCTTAGGTAAGATTCAATTTGTAGCTTTTTTGTTTACCAAATTTGCACAAATGATCAATCCTATAATAAATATAATTAAGAAGGATACAAACTTAGATTAGACCAAATAAGGGAGGAAGACCATCTAAGTGGTAAACTATGCCATCATCAAAGCAACTATCTTGATCAACCTCAACTTCTACAAGGTATTTAGGTTGTATGTATTTAGGATAGACAAAAGCATCGTAGTTATCCTAACTTAAAAGAATTACCAAGATGAAGAATACCCCATATCTTTCATGAGTCAATCCCTTCAAAACTAGGATGAGATATATACCCTAACTAAAAAATAGGTATTTACCATCATGAAGGCTTTGAACAGGTTTAGATATTACCTCTTACAAGCAAGACTACTATCTTTGTAGTACAATCCAATGTTTATTCAACCATATTAAATGGTAAATTAGGAGATAAGAGAGCAAAATGGATCCATAAGATACAATATATTGACATTGTGATCAAGCCTACTAAACTAATCAAGTATAGGTATTTACCCAAAATATTGACAAGGACATTGTAACGAGTATAAGTCACCCTAATTGAAGAATTTGATAGTGATTGGGACATTTGATGTATGAGAAACATATATAGATATATGGCTACAATATAGCTTACTGAGGGGTTATCCACTAAAGAAAATGCCAGGTTTAGACAAAATAAAACACACTACCAATGGCTAGATATTTTTTTGGAAAGACT
Source organism: Wollemia nobilis (assembly GCA_028583015.1). NCBI lineage: Eukaryota > Viridiplantae > Streptophyta > Pinopsida > Araucariales > Araucariaceae > Wollemia > Wollemia nobilis. The sequence continues at coordinate 2,383,216 of JAQPPZ010003251.1, read as the reverse complement.
ATGATGGTGTTTTCTTCTAATACCTGAAGTAAGATAGTTAGGAGGTCCTAATAAAGTAGTGCCATGACAAAGGAAGACACATCTCTATGTTTTCTATAAATAATAAAATATTGAGGGCTAGAATCCATTGGTTTGCATTACTTACTAACTGGTATAAGTGGGTTGAGGATTGTAAATCTTACTAAATTTTCTAAAGAAAGAAGAAGAGAGCCCTAATACGATAAAAACTAGTCATAACTAAACCACTCCAATAATGAGGTCTTGATTTCATAGGCAATGCCAATAAATTGTTAGGAATTGGTCATGGATAGATCCTCAATACTACTAATTATTTCACCAAATGGGTTGAGGTAGTACCATCCAAATAAACCAATCAAGAGATAGTGATGCAACTACTTGAAGATATCAACACTAGGTCTAGAAGTCCTCCTACCATCATGATTGATAATACTACCTATTTAAATGGAGCATAGGTGATGAAGTTTTCCCTTGAACATGAGTTCCTACTCAAAACATTATGTAGTTACTATCCCTAAGGAAATGGATTGGCTAAATCAACTAAAAATAATATCATAAGTATTTTGAAAAAGACAATTTTGAAATCATACAGGGACTAGTACATAGATTTTCACAAAGCATTATGAGTAGATATGGTGACACAAAAATCATCCATATGATCATCACCTTGAAATTTAGTATATAATAAGGAAGTTGTGCCATTGATTAACCTTGAACTCACTTCCTTCCAAATATCATAATAGATTGATCTAAAAGACACCAACATTGAGTCCATGCAAGCAATACTACATGCATGATGCAGGAGCATCCGAGGGCAGCAGAGCAATCCTGCACCAACCAAATTTGTCTAAGTGTTTTTGCAAAGAAAAAAAAAAAAATAGGGAAAGAAGCCACGGCCGACGGAGGGTCGCGAAATCGCGACCAAATCAAGAAGCAGGTCTACGGCGGACGAAGGGTCGCGAAATCATGACCAAAACCAAGGCAGAGGCTACGGTGGACGGAGGGTCACGAAATCGTGACCAAAACCAGAGGCAGAGGCTACGGCGGATGGAGGGTCGCAAAATCGCGACCGCAACGAAAGCAGAGGCTACGACAGTGCGGAGGGTCACAAAATCGCGACCGCAACGAAAGCAGAGGCTACGGCAGTGTGGAGGGTCGCGAAATCATGACCAAAAAGAAAGCAGGGGCTACGACAGTACGGAGGGTCACGATTTCATGACATGTCACGAAATCGCGACCGCAGCTTAAGAACGAAGGCGCGGTAGAAAGACGTCGCGATATCGCGACATGTCGCGATATCGTGACCAAAGCAGAAGAAAGGGGGACGCGATGGAAATACGTCGCGATATCGCGACCAAAGTAGAAGAAAGGGGGACGCGATGGAAATACGTCGCGATATCGCGACCGGTCATATTTTTGCGCCGAAAGATGAGCCGAAGACGAAGAGGCGAAAAGTGACACGTGTCGAATACCTGGACGACGAAGCGACACGGGGAGGCGAAACGAAAGGTTCTGGAAGAGGAAACGAAGGGCCGCCAGCTGGAAATGGAGCGCCACCTAAGAACCTTTAAAAAGGGAAACAAAGGCATGCACAAAGGATGGAAAAAAAATTGCTAAAACGATAAGATAATCTCGTGGTATTTCCAGATTGGAGAAGCTCAAAAAAGTCGCAATTCCTTTGCGACTTATGGATAATCAGTTGTGACTATAATTTTCGGTTGTGACTGTAATATTCAATCTGCATGTGAATAAAATAAAATTGTTCTTTTTTTCTCTCGTGAATATGGTGATGTGACTGTAATATTCGGCTGCATGAAAATAAAATAAAACTGTTTTCTTTTTCTCTGTGATATTGGCTCTCGATCAAGTGGTATCAGAGCGAGTGATTCTGAGTGTGCAAACAGAACGCCGAACGTGAGGCAGTTTGCACCAGGATCTGTGGAAGGATTCTGAGAAGAGAGAACGGGAGTGCCTGAGTAGTGTAACAGAGAAATCGTGAGCAGGATGCCTCCAAAAAGAAATCATGGTCACGGGAGAAATGTGGCGCAGGATGAAGATTTCAGAGCGTTGCAGAGACAAGTGCAAGCCCTGCAGGAAGAATTGCGAAAAAGGACCGAACCTAAGGGAGAAGAACAAAGTGACGATGAAGCCTGGGAAACTGAGGGTCCATCAGATGATGAAGATGCATTGGATCCTTCTGAAGCTAGACTGTTGAAAGCTCTATCTCAGGCCAGGAAGAGACCAAAGTTTGATGTCTCTACATATTCTGGGCACCTCAACCCGGAAGAGTTGATTGACTGGATCAACGATATGGAGGAATACTTTGAGTATGAGGAGGTTGCGGATCTAGACCGGATAAAATTTGCAAAAACAAAATTAAAAGGCCATGCTAGTTTATGGTGGAAAGGAATACAACTCGAAAGAAATAAAAATGGAAAGGAGAAAATAACCAGATGGGACCGAATGGTGGAGAAGTCGAAGAGACAATTTATTCAAGTTGATTATGAGTTGGACCTGTTGAGGAGAATGCGAGTCCGAGGCAAGCGAGCAAGTCTCGTCCAAGAATACACAGAAGAATTCTACAAGATCTCCATCGAACCGGCCATTCAGGGGCTAATAAGGAGAAAGTAGCCGGATACATCAACGAGTTGAGAATGAACATTCGGGAAGAGCTCAGCTTGATCGAATAGCCACCATAGAAGATGCATACCAGTTGGCCTTGAAGGTAGAAGAGAAACTAAACAGAAGATTCGAAGGCAACCAGAGAGGAAGGGATCGTGGTGGAAGAACCGATGGAGGAAATTACCGAGACCAGAAGAAGACTGGGGAAACAAGCAAACCCCAGGAACAAAAAAAGGAGAATACCTACCGCCCGCGTGATCAGAACAATGACTACCGAGAGAGGAAGAGGTAGACCTGGACGTGGGTATGGAAGAGGGGTATTCCATGGAACCTGTTTCCAGTGTGGAGAAGAAGGACACCGGTCATACGAATGTCCTCAACACCAAGAAAGGACGGACAAGAGACCTGAGGGTCATGCCAGAGCTGCTGTGGCAGATGAAGGTGCAGAGTCAGAACACTCTGAAGAGGCAGAAGGAGGAGAAGTGTTGATGATGAGAAGAACACTGTTGAATGAGGAAAAAGAACCAGAACAGAGGAAGAGCCTATTTCGCACGAGGTGCAAATGTGCAGGGAAGGTCTATAATGTTATCATTGATAATGGTAGCACAGACAACCTAGTTTCAGAAGAGATGGTTAATAAGTTGAATTTGGGGAAGAGGAAGCACCCGCATCCATATCGGATTGCATGGTTGCAGAAAGACCACAGAGCACTTGTCAGTGAACAGTGCTTGGTCAAATTTCACATTGGGAATTATCAAGATGAGGTCCTATGTGATGTATTGCCGATGGATGCTTGCCATTTGTTGTTGGGAAGACCATGGCAATTTGATAGACGTGCAGTGCACGATGGGCATGCAAATACGTACTCTCTAACGAAGGATGGAGTACGTCACAAATTGAAGCCACTGAAGGAAGTGGATGAGAAAGTGTGTAGTAGTGCCAGAATCTACCTGGTGGAAGGAAGACAGTTTTTGGATGGTCTGAAGAGGGATTCAATGTGTTATGCATTAATCCCTACTGTTAAGAAAGAAAAGTACACAGATGTTCCAGCAGAGGCCGAACACCTGTTAGAAGAATTTCCAGACATCATATCAGATAATGTGCCTGAGGGTTTACCACCAATGAGGAGGATCAGTCACCATATTGATTTGGTACCTGGATCTAGTTTACCCAACAAGGCAGCCCACAGAATGACTCCTGTGGAAAGTGAGGAGCCGAGCAGGCAAGTCCATGAGTTGTTGAAAAAGGGACTGATTCGAGAAAGCTTGAGTCCATGTGCGGTACCTACAGTACTAGCACCAAAGAAGGATGGGGAGTGGAGGATGTGTACGGACTCCCGAGCTATAAACAAGATCACCATAAAATACAGATTTCCATTACCCAGGATGGATGATATTATGGACTGTTTGAGTGGAGCCAAGTACTTCACCAAGATTGACCTGAAGAGTGGCTACCATCAGATTCGGATCGAGAAGGAGATGAGTGGAAAACTCGCTTTCAAAACCAGAGAAGGTTTGTATGAGTGGTTGGTCATGCCATTTGGGCTAACCAATGCACCAAGCACATTCATGCGGTTGATGAATGAAGTGCTTGAAGGAGTTCTTAGGCAAGTTTGTTATTGTCTATTTGGATGACATTTTGATATTCAGTAGAACCCTGGAAGAGCACTTGATGCATATCGGGAGGGTTTTTGAGAAGTTGAGGGAAGAACAGTTGTTGATCAACTTGAAGAAGTGCAATTTTGTGAAGAAGGAGTTGGTATACCTGGGATTTGTCATCTCAGTTGAAGGTCTGAAAATGGACCCAGAAAAGGTGAGGGCTATCATTGAATGGCCTACTCCAAGAAGCACTTTTGAAGTGAGATCATTTCATGGTTTAGCCAGTTTTTACAAGAAATTCATCAAAAATTTCAGCAGTATTTGTGCACCCCTTACAGAAACAATGAGAGGGGATAGGAAAGACTTTAAGTGGACCTTGGGAGCTGACAAAAGCTTTGATATGTTGAAGAAGAAGGTCACTGAGCAACCTATTTTAGCACTTCCAGATTTTAATAAGGTATTTCGGTAGACTGTGATGCCAGTGGTAGTGCCATTGGAGTTGTGCTGAGTCAAGAAGGTAAGCCTGTTGCTTACTTCGATGAGAAACTCAATGATGCCAGGAAAAAGTATTCGAGTGTATGATCAAGAATTCTATGCCATAGTTCAGTCCCTCGAAGAAGTGGAGACATTATTTGCTGCCAAAAGAGTTTGTGTTATATACTGATCATCAGGCCTTACAGTATATAAACAGCCAGGGAAAACTGAACCAGAGGCACTTGAAGTGGGTTGAGTTTCTCCAAAGCTATACCTTTGTGTTAAAGCACAGAAGCGGAAAATCAAACAGAGTTGCAGATGCCTTAAGTAGAAGGCAGAATTTGCTGATGGAAATGACAAGTGGAAGTGGTAGGATTCGAAGAACTGAAGGGCCTGTACCTCGAAGATCCTAATTTTGCAGAAGCCTGGACAGCTTGCTCGACACTCGTTACTATGGACAGGACAAAATGGTTGGATTTTCTAATCCAAGATGGAATGTTGTTCAGAGGAAGTAAATTATGCATTCCAAGGAGTTCCATGCGGGAAAACTTAGTCAAAGAGAAACACAGCGGAGGATTGGCTGGACATTTTGGCCGGGATAAGACCATTGCCCTGGTGAGTGAGAACTATTACTGGCCGCAACTGCAGCAGGATGTGAACAAGTTTGTGCAAAGTTGCAGAATCTGCCAAATGGCAAAAGGAGTGAGGCAGAACACAGGATTATATCAGCCGTTACCTGTACCTGAGAGGCCATGGGAGGACATCAGCATGGATTTCATTCTTGGGTTGCCGAGAACACAGAGGGGAAATGACTCCGTATTTGTGGTGGTTGACAGATTCTCCAAGATGGCACATTTTATTCCCTGCCAGAAAACAAGTGACGCGGTTCACATTGCAGGGTTATTTTTCAAGGAAGTGGTACGACTTCACGGTCTACCAAAAAGCATAGTTTTTGACAGAGATACAAAGTTTGTTGGGTATTTTTGGAGAACATTGTGGAAGAAGTTGAAGACGGATCTGAAGTTCAGTTCTGCATACCACCCACAGACTGATGGATAGACAGAGGTGGTAAATAGAAGTCTGGGTAATTTATTAAGATGCTTGATAGCAGATAAACCCAAGGGATGGGATTTGGTTTTGCCGCAGGCAAAATTTGCATACAACAATTCTATCAACAAGAGTACAAACAAATCTCCATTCCAAGTCATATATGGAAACAACCCAAGAAATGTTTCTGAGCTGAGGAAATTAGATAAAGGAGAAAAGTGCAGTGCCGAGGCTGAGGAATTTGCGAAACAGATGAAAAGCCTGCATGAAGAAGTAAAGAAACAAATTACAAAAATGAATACTCAGTACAAGACAAGAGCAGACCAAAAGAGGCGGTTCAAAGAGTTCGAAGTGGGAGATGAGGTCATGGTCCATCTCAGAAAAGAAAGGTTTCCAGCCAAAACTTATAACAAATTGAAGATGAAGAAATTTGGGCCATGCAGAATACTTGGAAAAACGGGAGTCAGGCAATGCATATAAAGTGGAATTGCCAAGTGGGCTTGACATTTCACCTATTTTTAACATATCAGATTTAGTGAAATACCATGAAGGGGATAGTAGTGAGGCACCATGTGCAGAGTTGTGGAGTATTCCAGCATCTACTCCAACCACAGATGAGATAGAGGAAATATTGGACACAAGAGAAGGCAGAAGTACCAAAAATAGATAGTATTTTGAATATTTGGTCAAGTGGAAGGGCAGACCGGTAGAAGATGCAACTTGGTTGTCTAAAATGGAGGTTGACCGCCTGGGTCTCCCTCCAACAGTTCAGAAGTGAGGATCACTTCTCAATCTACCCTGGGTGTCTGATGCAGGAGCATCCGAGGGCAGCAGAGCAATCTTGCACCAACCAAATTTGTCTAAGTGTTTTTGCAAAGAAAAAAAAAATAGGGAAAGAAGCCACGGCCGACGGAGGGTCGCGAAATCGTGACATGTCGCAGAAATCGTGACCAAATCAAGAAGCAGGTCTACGGCGGACGAAGGGTCACGAAATCATGGCCAAAACCAAGGCAGAGGCTACGACGGACGGAGGGTCACGAAATCATGACCAAAACCAGAGGCAGAGGCTACGACGGACGGAGGGTCGTGAAATCGTGACATGTCGCGAAATCGCGACCACAACGAAAGCAGAGGCTACGGCAGTGCGGAGGGTCGCGAAATCATGACCGCAACGAAAGTAGAGGCTACGACAGTGTGGAGGGTCACGAAATCGTGACCAAAAAGAAAGCAGGGGCTACGACAGTACGGAGGTCACGATTTCGTGACATGTCGTGAAATCGCGACCGCAGCTTAAGAACGAAGGCGCGGTAGAAAGACGTCGCGATATCGCGACATGTCACGATATCGCGACCAAAGCAGAAGAAAGGGGGACGCGATGGAAATACGTCGCGATATCGCGACATGTCGCGATATCGCGACCAAAGCAGAAGAAAGGGGGACGCGATGGAAATACGTCGCGATATCGCGACCGGTCATATTTTTGCGTCGAAAGACGAGCCAAAGACGAAGAGGCAGAAAGTGACACGTGTCGAATACCTAGACGACGAAGCGACACGGGGAGGCGAAACGAAAGGTTCTGGAAGAGGAAACGAAGGGCCGCCAGCTGGAAATGGAGCGCCACCTAAGAACCTTTAAAAAGGGAAACAAAGGCATGCACAAAGGATGGAAAAAAAAATTGCTAAAACGATAAGATAATCTCGTGGTATTTCCAGATTGGAGAAGCTCAAAAAAGTCGCAATTCCTTTGCGACTTATGGATAATCAGCTGTGACCATAACTTTCGGCTGTGACTGTAATATTCGGCTGCATGTGAATAAAATAAAACTGTTCTCTTTTTTTTCTCTGTGAATATGGTGATGTGACTATAATATTCGGCTGCATGAAAATAAAATAAAACTGTTTTCTTTTTCTCTGCGATACTGGCTCTCGATCAATGCATCTCTAGCCTTGAAAGAGAAGAAATAAAATGACTTTGAAAAGATCGCTTAGTAATAAAAGGGCATCAAAATAGGGTTTGAAAAATGAGCAATAAAAGTAGAATATGTGAAAGAAAACCTTGTCCTAAAATGGAATGAAGATTGTGCATGCAAAGCAAAGTGGTAGTGATATTGCATTAGACAATGGAATAAATAATACACTTAGGCTTAGATTAGTTCGTAACCAACGGAGCTAATCAAGTCTCTAATAGGTAGTAGTTATAACAATACAAACATTGTTATAACAATACTAACAATAACACTAACTAATGTAATAATAAATAGCAAAGTAGAAAACTATACGCTAACATCCCCCCTTATTTCATTATTAGGGTGATAATATAACTACTAGCTACACTATCATCCCCCCATACAACAATATTTGGGTAAAGTATATAACTGCCCCAATACAGTGAAAAAGAAGAAGATAAATGAAATAATGGTGGCTCGTGTTTTGTCTTCGGCTCTGGCTCTGGCTCATGGCTCTAGATCTGGCTCTAAGCGTACCTCTGGATTTGTACCTCTAGGTCTATCTCTAGATCTATCGATGAATCTGCCTCTGGATCATTGCCTCTAGATCTGCCTATAGATCTACCTCTAGAACTTTGTCTCTGGGTCTGTCTTTAGGTCTGTCTCTGGGTCATTATCTCTAGGACTGCCACTCGGTCTGTCACTAGATTTGCCTCGGGGTCTACCATAGGTTTTACCTTTTTGGTAGAAGCCATACAACATTTCTTTCATCATGGTCCATTGTGTGAAATCTGTCCATCCACAATCAATATGAACCTTGTTGGCCATTTTCATTTTATGCCAACATCGTGAAGAAGAGTGATTAGTACATCCACAAAAATCACAAGGATGTAATCTCCAACACTTAGCTACAACATGTCCTACCTTTCCATAGTGACTGCAACAATGATTTTTAGGATATGGAGGAGATTTAGGTTTTACAAACATTGAATTACTGGTACTTGCATGTCCAGTATAGCCAAGGCCTTCATTCTTTACCCTGACATTTAGCATTATAGGAGTTTTAATGCCTTGTTCTTGTTTACCTAATCTCTCACCATTGAATCCCATTTTCTTCATCATTTTGGAACCAAATCCTTTGGTGTGTTTTTCAAAACACCCAATTTCATCATCTTCATCAATGCTTTTAACAATATTGCATATGTCGCTATTGATGATATTATGGAGTTCATTTTTAGGAGGTTCAGTTTTTAAGTCACTAGTGTCACAAGCAAAATCTGCTATTGTGATGAGATCACCTGTGCTACAATTGATATCGACCATCATAGGCATGAGGTCGCTTGTATCACAACAAGCATTGGCCATCATGGGCTCAAGGTCACATATGTCACAACAAGCATTCACCACCATGGGTTGAAGGTCACTTGTGTCACTACAATCATCAACCATTTTGACCTTGTTTCCTCACTAAAGTCCCTGTAGATTTTACATTGGGAAATATCAAGAGAAAGCAATGATATGTAGACTGCCCTTATGATGCCTATAGGGATTTGAACACCATTCTTCTGAAGATCTTCAAAATCTTTAGAATCTTTGAGAATGGATTTTACACCACTGCGTAGTGTAGAATATTTTTCATCCTCATAAAAATCCATTCCTTCCATCTCTGGTGGAAAGTAAGGACCTTTAACTGATTCAACAACATCAGTTTGTTTAGGGGCTTGCTTTTTCTTTGATCTACCCATTTTTAAGGTGTCGGTCACTGCCAAAAATGCACCTTTTACAATGAAATTTTGCAAAAATAATTTGACTAAGGTGTCGGTCACTGTCGAAAATGCACCCTTATAAGTCTTCCCCCTTGGTTTTGCAAAAATTATATCTCCCCTATATGAGGTTCCAAGGGGCAGCGCAAAATGGGCGCTCCAGAAGGCTTTTTCCATTGGTTTGTAAAAAATTACAATATTTGCCTCTAAGGCAGATTAGCACAATATTTGCAAAATTTATCCCTCTTTTTAAGAATAAGGACTTCAAATAAAAATAAGAATTTTGCTATTTATGAAGCCTATAAAGAGCTATGAGTGGCCTTTTGGAGTGCCCCCATTTTGTTTTTATTGTAAAAATTTAACAGATTTAATCATATTTCATTAATAATAAAATAAGTTTTTAATAAAATCAATTAATTTTCTAAGAAAATATTGATTTTAATTAAAAACATTTATTAAATTATTAAAAAAAAAGATTAATAAATTAAAAAATTATACCTTATGGAGGGGGGGTTGACAGGGTTTTATCCCCCGACCTCGTGCTCCCAAGACTTGGCCACCAACCAGCCGAGCTAGCTCCTCGGCTGGAATATAAAGGGTAGGACCCTTTACTTAAATAGTCCCCGTCAGGCACTTCCTTAGAAGCGATGCTGCTCGGGGAGGCTCTGCGTCAATCGCCCGTCACTCCAAAAAAAAAACTACTCCACCTCCGGCTAGGCGATCTAATGCTGGGATCCTCAGATGCAATGAAGCTTCTCCTCTCGAGCTGTACTGTGTGATCTGTGATGCTGTACTGTAGGACTGTGCACCAAGCCTGATCTCCTTTTTTTTTTAGATGTGCTAAAAATCTCCTGCAAAATCGCCCTGGACACACTGTGCACCAAGCCTGCAAATCTTCACAGAACGTCTTCATCGACAAAAAAAAATCCCTGTCTCTGATCAGATCATGGAGTCACGCATCTGAGCTGCAATCGATTATTGTTGTTGTGGATCGTCGTCCACCAAAAAAATATCTAAAATTCGGGGATTCTCAGCTGCTATGCTGTGAAATGGTGATCAGAAGAATGGTGTTCAATATCTGCAATGCCCAGGGCTGTAGAAAACAGTCTCCTGCAATGCAAAAAATCTTGCATATAACGTAAAAAATTTGTCTGGCGAGGTATTGCAATCAATTATCCCACATGGGACATACGATGCATAGAATGTGCTTTATAAGGGAGAACTCTCCCTTTGATTATTGACCACCTGTTGGTGGTCTACTCTCCCTTAAGCGACCTTTTGCCTACCGCTCCACCCACCTCGTTCGTCGGTCCTAGTTTTGCCTTTTGTCAAGCTATCAACAATCCGAGTCTAAGATTGCAATATCCAAGGTAGGTTGTCCACTTAGGTTTAGGTCGCTAGCATGGTGATCCCCCCCATCGGTGTCATGGTCCATTCCTCGTCCAAATCTACTATCAAATCCAAGCCAGATCCACTGATCTATCAGTGTTTGCAGATCGCCCAATGTCTTGAGTCAGCGTCTAGGTTGTCACGACAGGGTGGGTTCCCAAATGTCTACAAAACTAAACTGTCTACACAGCTAGATAGACTTCTAGTCCACTATTGGTTGAGGGGTTGAGTTGACCTCCTCAGGTATCCGACTCTTAGTTTGACCTCCTCAGGTATCCGGCTCTCAGGCTACTATCGAGCCCAAAGCTTCCGAAGCTCTGATACCATGTCAAGCAAAGTAGTAGTGATATTGCATTAGACAATGGAATAAATAATACACTTAGGCTTAGATTAGTTCGTAACCAACGGAGCTAATCAAGTCTCTAATAGGTATTAGTTATAACAATACAAACATTGTTATAAAAATACTAACAATAACACTAACTGATGTAATAATAAATAGCAAAGTAGAAAACTATACGCTATTAGTGCAAAGCTAGATTCTCATTAAAAGTTTATTTCTTTGTGGATAATACCATATCAAATCATAAAAATCGTAGGTTTCAACTCCTATAAAATCACCTCCAATGAAAGATATATGCTACCTATTTTTTTAAATGGGTGACACCTCCACATTGTGTAGCAAAGAATCTCAACCAAAATAATTCATATGTACATAGCACCAATTATTAGTATGACAAGTAATTTTTTATTTCTACAACTCCCTATTTATTCCTAGTTATATCCTCTTCTTGTCTTTCCATTTTTTTAATTCTATTTTCTCCCCTTAGAAATGATATTTGGCAATTCATTACACAAGTTTGATGTAAAAAAAGTATGATTTACTCACAAAAGTAAACAAGTCATTTGCAAAAGCAAACAACATGCTTTCCCTTGAAGCAAAGACCATGCCAACCATAAAGGTAGTCCAATTAGCCTTAATAGGTCAATTACCTTTCCTAGGCATCCCACACTCTAGTGCGAGCAAAGTGTGCCAAGGTTGGGGCAAGACACACCCTACCCATGGAATATAAAGAATTAAGTAGAGGTATAAAGGGGCCCTCACTTGTGTATTTTATGTTATATCCAAGCACAACCCACCCATTAACTAAATAGTGAAATACTTGGGTGTCAAAACCCAAGTGAATCATAGCCTCACTAGAGCTCCCTATTGACTAGTGAGCAAAAAACTCAATAACCAAATGAATAAAACCATATATTTCACCAAGTCCCTAAAAATACGTGATTCACTCTGAAACACAAGAAAATCATTCAACCTTTCAAGTGAATCACTTAGTCTACTAGCAAACTACCTATCCTTCAAAATTGAAAAAAATGTTCCTCTTTCCATATTAATCACTCCAATTTTGAGTAAATCGCTCCGTCAAGAAAATTGCACCTAGCCACTTATAGTAACCAAGTTTATCACCTTTTTGAATGAATCAATCATTTATTTGAGTGATTTTCTCTAAACATGAAAAGCCTAAAATTTCTCAATTGTATCCTATTTTTTATCTATGTACCCTATTTGTTACCTTTTTCTACCATGAATACTTCATCTACCTCTACTAGCCTTTTATTACTAGAAGGATAAATAATATCATCATATTACGCATCCATTACCCCACTTATCGTTATCCTATTATCCCCCATATCAATCACCATAGTAGAATTTTGGACATTAGAAGAATAGGGAAAGAAGAGTAAGAGATAAAAATGGAAGAGGTAAATCTCCCCATAAACCAAAATAGTCATGAAATATTTCATTGATCTATACCAAAAAATGGATAAGGGAACTTATAAACATCCCACAAGGTATTCAAGAAAGAAACTTTTAGGAGATATAGGATGCCCCCTAGACCTAGTCATGGAGTATAAGCTAGAGTTGGATGTCTAACCTAGGCATAAATTTAGTGGTACAAGTGTGATCTTGCCCTAAGATGATTAAAAATATGGAGAATAGATATGGTTTTACCTTCAATATTTTTAGACTTCCCTAATGGTTAGAATATATTTTCTATATTAGAATGATAATTATAAGAAATATGCTCAAATACAGTAATGATCCATCCATATGCATCTCTTATATCCCAAAAACTAAAAAGGATTTATATTTTACATACAATAATGACTATTGGAGAAGCTTCTTGATTCCTCATCTAAAGAAACTCAATCTACCATCTAAATACAATATTACCATAGAGTTAGACCACTTTAAAGAAGAAATTGAAATGGTAATATTAGTAATAGCTATAGTCCTCATGAGTAAAATCAAATATCAACTAAGGATATCATGAATGATTGGATATATCAACTATATCTCCAATCAAATGGATAATCAACTCAGGGTGTCTAAATAAGAAAGTAAGTTTACATATAATTTTTATCTAATTTTTTTTATCCTATTGCTCTCTACTTAGATGATATGGGAAAATATACGAAACCCCCAAACATTATAGAGTGCATCAATATACCCTATTGAGAAGTTGAAAGTCCTTCATACCACTTCTACAACATAGTATGGTGATCATGAAAATTTTTAAGGGAAAAGCACCAAGACTAAAGGATGAGGCATAAAAAATGTTTTTTTTTTTTAATTTACATGGTGGAATCGGTAGCCGCCACGAATCCAGGCAAGCTGTCCAGCTTTTATGGCCACCACAGTATTCTACGATGTTCACCCCAGAAGCCGCCACACAGATCTTCGCACAGTCTGCCCCTATAACCACCATGCCACAATCATTTTAAACCTTTTACGCCGCTTAAAGCACCAAGAAAGGGACAAGCGTTTAGTCCGACGAAAGGCATAAAAATTGTTGAAAAAGGAAAAATAGCCTATAAAAGACTTCAACTTGGGGTGGAATAGGTCTTTTATCTACCTTTATGGCTTGTTAAACATGCCCATTTTGTCATCAGTAAAGGTCCCTAGTTGAATCCTCAATTGTGAGTTTGTCAAAAAAACTCAACTATGTAGTCTTAAACATTTTAAAGGGTAAAATAAGACTACTTTTTACATATTCAAATAATAAATAATGAATATTACTACTAAGATGTAGGGTTATAACATAGTGATAGAGGTAAGGTTGAGTGAAATCGGTATTGACCAAGTTAGAGACCAATGGTACTATGACCCAAAAGATGTTTCCAATAAGACCCTCATTGATAATAGGCTAGATACTTTCTTCATAGATAAGAAAAGGTGCAAAATCCAATAGTAGGCTATCCTAGAAAAGGACACAAAACTTGCCACTCTAGGAAGTAACAAGGGTTATGAAGACAAAATTCAAAGATAGTATGATAAAATCCAGAATGACATACCTTTTATCTAAAGGTGAATACAAATTTCGATCCTAACATTACACTAAATTGTTACATATCTAGAAACCTTTAAAAATAGGGGTATACAAATAATAATATCCTAGTGTGGCAAAGAATGAGATATGAAACACTCACTATGGTAAAATATACAAGAGATGGTCCTTTCAACATTGAGTTTTTTACCACATAGGATAATTGACACCCTAAAGGTACCAAATGGTTGAATACATTTGTAAACATGATAGAAGCATTAGGTGCCTTATACCCATAGAATTTAGAGAGCGATAAATATGTAGGACCAAAAATCATAATCTCAGCTACAACAACTACTCTAGTGGTAGTGAGTATAATAGTAAAACACATGAAGATCTATGGATAGAAAGGGGTAAAAAGGTATGGGTCAATATTTAGTGATATGTCTAGGGAAACAAATAATCAATAAAAGGAGTAGGACACCTAGGTTGAAGAGGGATAAATACCACAATGAAGCCCTCCTCTAGATCAGGTGTCAACTAGTCTAGTGGCCATGACTATATTCACTTTCTTCCCATACATCCATCATATTCTATTTCACCTTGTCCTTCTATCATTTATATTCTTCTACATCTACTTCTATTTCTCTTTCTACTTTTAGTTTTTCTTCACTTATTCCCTCCCCTCTTTCTATTTCTTCTATTGTGATTCTTTCATCATCCACCAATGTATCTCATTTTTCTCCTAGGTATTACTCATCCCATGGTTTACCGAGAGACACTCCACCTACCATAATCACCATCATAGTAGGGATTTATCATATCACTTCCTTCCCATACCCACTCATTCAAGCCCTCATATATAATCATCACTTAAACCATGATATCGCTTATGACTATCTTGGTAAGATTAGTGTAACAATCCAATCTCATAAATTTTACTTAATTCCCTACTCTCACAACTTCATTTACATCACTTATCACACCCATCACCTCCACTCACCCTCTATCCCATGTAATGAAACATCTCACATACGCGATGATGTCCTCTATCCCTATTCAAGGCATAAGTTTGTAGGAGCTTCCTGAACTATCAGTACATAAGAAGGATTAAGATCAAGGTACACATATATGGCTAGAGAGTATGATGTTTCCAAGTAAATTGATTTCCTCTTTGATGAATATAAAGTGTGGAAGAAAGAGTATAAGCATGTTTGTAGAAAAACCTCCATGGTGTTAGTAGTCCTCTAGTCACAAATCTCCATGAAGGGGATAAAATTTTCTTTCCAAAGGTGACTAAGACTAATCCTTCCAAGACAGTGTCAAAACCTATTGATTTAACTACTACATTGTCACAACTAGACCTAAACAAACTAGATCCATGTCAAATGGTTCAATTGATGAACCAAATCACACTAGGTATGGCCATTAAGTACAATCAATTAGTAGTTAAGGATGAATTAATCTAAATCTAAAACAAAAGGTTGGAGGTAGAACTAACAAAGGTTAAGGAAACGAGAGACCAAATCCAACAACCAAATAAAGGGCTTAAGAAAGAGAAGGTAGAAAAAAACAATTTGAATATATAATTGGAAGACTTCAATGCCCAACTTGATGAATATGAATAACTTGCACAATAGATGATCAAGGAGTAAGTTATATTGCTAGAGGACCAATAAAAGAATGAGCAGCGAATCAAAGAGTTGAAGGCTTTAAACCTAAAAAATGAGGTTGATCTAAAACTATCATAATAAATCAATATGGCTAAGGACATATAGGACAAAATAAAATGGTAGTAACATAATGCCTTCATGTACTTTAGGATAACATCCTCTATAGAAGAAATCTTAGAAATAGTTGGAAACATTGTAACACAAGTAGAAGAGCTAATTTCTATAAGGGGTGAACACCAAGAATTATTGAATCTTCTTGTATCAATGATCCCAAAATAGGAATAGAAACATGGAATAAACCAAAAATCTAGATAAATGTGCAGACCTATAAAGATAATATACCATCTCTAAAGGGCCAAGTCCAAGAGATGGAAAAGGAAATTTAGGGATTGATAACTATTGGAATTCCTAACATATTTGATGATAAGAAACTTGTCCTAGATGATGATTTCCTCCATACCATGATTGAAGAATAAATGATCAGATCAATGAAGGGTACAACTCCAAAATATGTGAAACTATATCCAATCCTTGCCAAATTAAAGGAGCTAGAAATCAAAGAGTATGAGTTGATAGAAAATCCTTTTAAATACTTATTGGAGGAATTTAGGAACCTTGGGATAGTTCAACTGCACAAGGATAGTGAGTGGAAGAAATTTTTGAACTTATTCCATCTAAGACTAGCTAGGGAAGAACCAAACTACTATGGAAAAACATTTTTTGTAAATTTTGTAGTGAGGATCCCAATTTTATAAAATCTTGGCCCAAGTATATACGTAAAACCTAGGATTTTATGTCAATAAAGCTTGACATCCTACAAATTCACTATAAATATCATACTTTGCACTACTTATGCTAAAATTTTCACTTTTTCAGTCACAAACAACAATAGGAGGCTAAGTTGCAAGAAATTTCCCAAAAACCCAAAATGTTTGCTCATTTTTTGTAAAGTGAACTGATTACAAAACTTACCAATTGGTTTAGAAGAGTGATTCACTAAACAAAGTTGTCGATCTGCTTAAAGGAGCAATTCACTTGATATAATGAGTGAATTTCTCACTTAGGGCACAAAAGTCAAAAACCATACAAATTTTGAGAAAAATATTCAAGAAATCAATATTTTTTAGAATTTTTAGAGCCTTCTAATATTTTTAAGGATATAATTAGAGGTATTTAACATTGGGAGGTGCAAAATTTTGCTAACATTGCTCCGAAATCTTTACTTTTACTAAGAGTAATTTTTTTTTAATCATAGGTAACTCAAGGGTAAATTTTTACTATAAATGGGGGCCTAGGGCCCTCATTTTAATTATATTTTGAACATGAGAATTCATATCTAGACTCTCTAAAATCAACATTGTGCTTTATACCCATAAAGTTGTAAGAAATTGATAATTCCTTTAGAATCCTATTAGGGGCATTATCATCATAATTTTTTAAATGTAGGATGGTAGGTACAATCCTTTTGGACCATATTATCATTTTCTTATCAATTCATAATCAAATGAATGGGTGGACATGGATGTTATTTGGATTCTCTTGAGTTGATTGATTGCATGCTATCCTCACCACAATATAATAGTTGTATTTTCTTTCATATTTAACACTCTATACTTCATAGATTTACTTTTATGTGTGCATTTTATTTTTATGTAAATTTTGTGGTTTAGACTAGTGATCTAAACAACTAAAGCAAGGATCTTGCCTAAATCTAGAGGTCAGAGGAAACCTATGGCAAACCCATCCAACCTTGTTGAAACTAAAATTTTGGGGTTCAACAACTAAAATAGAAGTCACTCCAATTCTCTAAAGTAACATATATGTAGAGGGTGCCATATAATATTATTTTGTTCTACACTCATTAAGTTAGTGACGAGTTCTTATCTATTTTAGACTCTATCAACTCTACATATTATAATTTTTTTTTAATAGGATCACCATGTCAAGATGTGAAACTTAAGTGTAGAATAACCATTTTATAAAATTTGGAATAAATTGTGTCAAAAAATTAGTATCCTTAGTAGTAATTTTTAATACCGTCTTAATAGTATTATTTACATTATAAGTTGTGTTTTTTTCCATTAAGTCATTATAGTTTGGTCTAAAATTCAAATATAATATTGACAACTAAATTGTAGAAAAGAATAATTTTGTACAATAACATTCATGTGTTGATTCAAAATCTATATTCCTATCTATATCTAATTGTAGGATTTTATTTTTCTAAAATGTAGGCAAATATGAAAAATACACTATACCTTTTAGTCTAAGCTACTCTAGTGCTATCCCAAAATAAGTAAAATAAATAAACCTAGATAAATATAAGGAAGTTAGATAGACATATAAAGGAGTATGTCTTTGAGTATGGTCTAGGTATCTATAGAAAAGTAAAGGTGGTGCATAGACATAACTACTAGGAGGGATAGGAGGGATTGTAACTAACGTAAATGAAAGGTAAGTAAAGTATAATTTTAATCTAAATAAATGAGCTTTTTCTTTTACATGAAAAATATTTTAAATATTGTTTATTAATATTTTCTTGAAACCCTTTCTTTATTAAATTTTCCATACCATATTTCTTTTTATCTTATGCCTTCAACTTGTATAACTTAAAAATAAATGTAATAGACTATTCTTTTATACATTTAAGGATCTAAATTGTCAATTCAAACTTTTCCATACCAATTGTAATAGATTTAAGTACAATCCTATTGTGAATTTGAATTATTGAAATATGATATATAAATATTGCTTGTTGGTATAGGTTGTCCCATCTAAAGAGTGTGTTTAGTAATGACTAAATGGGTGATTCATATGTTTTTCATATATAATATAATTTTGTAAGTCTATTTTTATATGTTTTGAAAATCAATATTCTTCAACATGTCCCAGGGGGACAGTGCAACTATTTGGGCTTTGGATCTTCTTTTGGAGGCCTAAGGTTCAAACCATAGTGTGTGTGAGTGTGTGAGGGGGTGGGTGTGTTTATAATTGTACATAACAACAACAACAAAAAAAATATTCTTCAACATTGCATTAAAAGCTTATAATCAAACTCATTTTCCAAATGATTTAAAAATAAGAACAAAATATTTTTTAGCCTAATTAATATGTCAAATAAAGGCCTTATAATTGGAGTATTATGAAATACATATTTGATTTTAACCTAGTATAAATTTTAAAATAATCATCTACTAATTTGATAATAAGGCCTTATAATTGGAGTATTATGAAATACATATTTGATTTTAACCTAGTATAAATTTTAAAATAATCATCTACTAATTTGATAATAAGGCCTTATAATTGGAGTATTATGAAATACATATTTTATTTTAACCTAATATAAATTTTAAAATAATCATTTACTAATTTGATAATAAAGGCCTTATAATTGGAGTATTATGAAATACATATTTTATTTTAATCTAATATAAATTTTAAAATAATTATCTACTAATTTGATAAATTAATATATACAAAGTGAATTATTAATATCTTAAATTATTCCATAGTAATGTAAGAACACTCTTTCTCCCACCATCAATTAGTGGATGACACGTTGTTATCACTCATTGCTTCAGTGGTGCAAGCCAGGGAGGTTAAAAAAATTTATCTGCATATGAGAAGGCTTATGGTCAGATCAACTTCTTCGAAAGCTTGTTGTTTTTCTTAAACACCCCTCAAGCTTGGCAAAAGAAAATTGCAGATATCCTTGGCTACAGAGTTGTGGAATTCCCTTCATCCTACATGGGGCTACCTTTATTCATCATAAGAATGAAGGAGTGCTTTTGGGATCCAGTGATTGAAAGGATGTAAAGGTGGCTTGCTATTTGGAAAGGGGTTCTACTTAGCCAAGCAAGTAAAATTCTTTTGGTCAAGACAGTTTTGTAAAGTATTCCAGTGTATTTTATGTCTATTTTTTTTACCCTTCAGAGTCTTGTCCAAATTAGAGAGGATTCAAAAAAAATTGTGGGAGGGGCCTCAAGACCATAATAATTTTCATTTAGTCTCTTGGAATCAAGCTTGCAAAAGAATGGAAAATAGGGTTTTAGGGCTGCGCAACCTCCGATGAATGAAGCCTTGATTTTAAAATAGGGTTGGAAGATATTAAAGATTAAAAAAAATGATTGGATTAAAATCATTTCAGCCAAATACTTACACCAATAAGAGGGTCTACTAGTTGATTTCCTCCCCTAGGAGGAGTTTACTTTTTGGAAAAGTGTGATTTATTATAGATCAGGTCTTTCTCTTGGGTCCTGGTGGTTAGTAGGAAATGGAAGATCTATTAACTTTTGATGGGATACATGGCTCTCTGAATACCCATTTATTCGTAAGGCCAACCTTGCTCTAGTTGAG
This sequence comes from Wollemia nobilis, assembly GCA_028583015.1. NCBI lineage: Eukaryota > Viridiplantae > Streptophyta > Pinopsida > Araucariales > Araucariaceae > Wollemia > Wollemia nobilis. Next base: position 2,362,999 of record JAQPPZ010003251.1, on the reverse strand, counting down.
GATCTAACTCGGAGGCTGGGATAGTCTAGGGTGGAGGACTTTATTTCAATCACATATGGAAGGAGATCATGGAAAGTTGTCCCCTTATCTAATTGTAGAAGAGAGGAAGTAGAAGCTTCGAAATCCATATTTAATCTCTTTAGGCTTCAGGTCCTAAAAATATAGGAGTCAGAGGATACCTTGATTTGGAAAGGTGAAAGTGACAATTCCTTCTCATTTAAGTTAGCTTATAGGTTCATTGACTCTAATCCTTCACAATAGAATCTATTAGGTAGAGTTTGGATGAAGAATTTTATTTCAAAGGTGAATGCATTTTATTGGTTAGCTATTCAAAATAGATACCTTACCCTTCAGAACCTATGAAGAAGAGGAATGTTTCTCCCTAACAGGTGTTATTTATGCAAAATTTTTGATGAGTCCTGTCAGCACCTATTATTTCACTGCCTCTTCTACACTAAAGTGTTGAACCATGTCTTTCTATTCTTAGGGGTTTAGTGGATTTCTCCATTGAAAATTGTAGAATTTTATCTTCAATGGACTACTCCCTTTAGATCTCCTCGATTGGTTAAGTTCTGGAACTTCCTTCTCCCTCATTTGTTTTGGAGCATTTGGTGGGAGCAAATTCAAAGAGCCTTCAAGAATACCAAGAGATATTTGGAGTCATTTTTCTTGAAAGCGATTAGAAATACTATGGAAAACATCTCTTCTTGTTACCCTAATATGGATGAGAGGCTCCATGAGGAAGCCTTGGTGGAAAAAAGACTTGGCTTCCCTCAAAATAATCAGCCTACAAATATACCTCCAACATCATTGAGAAGTATGATGAAATGAGTCCCTCCTCCTAGGGTTTGTATTAAGCTAAATTTTAATGGTGATTCTAAGTGGAACCCATGACCTTCAGCATCAGGAGGTATTCTTAGAAACGAGAAAGGAGAACTGATTGGTGCTTTTGCTGAATTCCTATCAATTTAGAAATTCTCATTTTACAAAATCTAAGGCATTGTTCCAAGGTATTATGCTGATTGAATTTTTAGGCTTCCAAAAAGTAGTTGTGGAGGGGGACTCCCTGAATATTATTAATCTTGTAAAATTTTCAAGTCCACCAGATTGGGAGATTCCCAATATTATTGAGGAAGTTGTTAGAATCCTTAGCTTAAGATCTGAGGTGCAAGTGCAACACATTTTTTGTTAAGGAAACAAAGTAACAAATCTAATGGCCAATATTGGCCTGACTCAACAAGGTCTTATGGTTTGGACATCCAAATTCCCCTAGAACCTTAAAAACTTAATCATAGATGAACATGGATAGGTGTTGGACTTTAATTTTCTAGGGATCGAGAAGGAATTTATATTTGTTCATATTTAACCCATTCTTGATCAGTCATTCAATAAAAAAGGATTACGTGTGTCAGGTATTTTATATTATCCTACTAAATGGGTGGTTGTTGAACCATTTCGAAAGGTTGGGTCAGTTGGATTGGCATATGCATGTGATCTTATGAACTATGCTGACTTGGTAGCCCCACCACCTTCCTTGGACCGATGGGGTAGGGGACAAAAGTGGTTCCCTTTGGGCACTACTAGGATAGATGAAAGTGGTTATTGTTATTGTTAATGATATTCAAGATATTGTTAAGAAGCAATTGGATTCGACAACCCCTTAGGGCATTGGAGACCAGGGAGTTGTAGGTATTTTTGTTGATTCTTAATATCCTCCCTATGAGTTTTGTTTGTCTGGTTATCTCTTGTTTGTGGTTTTGTTTGGAGATTCCTTCTCTAGCGTATTGTACCCTTCTTGGGTTGTGGTCTTTGTCATGAAAGTATTAGCTTCTACTATGGATTTCCTTGTTCCGTATGTACTAGGGTTTGGGGATCCTCTCAAAACCTCTACTTTTACCTAATAAAAAAAATGTAAGAACACTCTATAACAAGTTTCAAAATATTTTTTATAATATCATGCAAAAATATTCTATAGTAATGTATAACCATTTCATCACACTACAAGATGCTTTTTTAACAAATTAGTAACAATATTTAGGACCATAGTATCATCTATAGTACTACATGATGTTTTTTTTGCACCACAAGATGCTTCTACATGACATTCAACTATAAAATTGTTAAAAAATGATCCTATAAGACATATATATTATAAATACTTTGGATTATCTAGTATATACTTGAAAAAAAAAAAACATAAAAAAATGAAATTTCAAGATTTTAGTGTATAGGGTCATTTCAAGTTCTTTTAGTTCAGTAAATATATCATGTAATTACTATTGATATATATCTCTTCCATAACTTTTAATTATTACTGATTAGATAGTTCCCTTTCAAATCAAGAAACAAAATAATTTTTTTACAACTAACATGAATTATATACTAAATTATTTTTAGATATATTTGATATAATTATACTTTAATTATTTTTATAATTCCATTGAAGGAATAAGATACTCTTATTTGTTTGGAATTATGAGTTCACTCTATATTATAGAAGTACTAGTTTTTTAGATTAAAAATAAAAGACTGCATCCTCATTAAGTAATTAAAAAGTCAAATTTTCATGCATGAAAGAAACTTACAATATTTTGAAGTCAGGAAAGGCACATAGGCCCAAAATCTCAAAAATAAAAAATATTGACATTGTAACAGACACTTAAATAAAAATACTTATATATTAGTTTACATCATTACTTTTGTAGCTTTGGTATATAACATAGATTAGATGATAAATATTAAAAATTATTTTTTTTTGGTGCATTGAAAATTTGAAACTAGAGTTGATAAGGATAGGCATTTTATTTTGTATAAAAATAGTTTAAATCATTTAAAAAAAAATTATGTTTTTTTATTTTTTTAGTTTGTATATAATATTGCTTTTAGCTTATGTCTTTATATTTACCCATACTTCTATTTTTTCTTCTTACTATTCACATCATCACTTTAATCAACTTTATTTTATGATTTTTTTTTCTCATTTTTGTTCTTTTTTTTTATTGGTGGAAAAAGGGTTTTGAAAAGATCCTCTAACCTTATTACAAGCCGAGAGAAGATATGAAAAAAGTTTCTAACTGAAAAAAACAAAAGTAAGAAATCCTCATAGGGGTAACAAATAAGACCTACTAAACCCACACTGGGAGAGAAGAGAAGCACAAACTAGAGAAAAATAAAATCTCATGTAGGGATAACAAAAAACTACATGAAGCCAAAATTGAAGGACTGAAACCAAATATAGGCTATAAAATTTCCCAAATCTATTACACTGCCTTGTCTCCCACCCGTCTCATTGCTTCTTTCCAACAACCTTTATCCTCCGTCCATGTTGGCCATGTTGGCCCCTTCCCTCGTGTCTTGTCCTTTGTTTTGCTTCCCTAACTCATCATTTCCATCATGTGGGTGTTTGGGAAGGATTCCCACAAGCTTCATATTCATAATTATGCATGCATTTTTGTCACAAGCTCCTTGGTTCATGCAAATTTTCCCATACCCAACTCATTCAGCACTCTTGTCGAGAAGACAGTTGCATGGTTTCCATTTTTGAACCCCTAGATGTTTCTTTTTATATGTGCCTTGCTCCAATTAATTTACATCGCTGCCCATTCCAATTGTATCTCCAAAGTTGTTTCTCTACTGAAGCCATGAATTTCGTTGAGCTATCTAGTATATACTTGAAAAAATAAATCGTAAAAAAAATGAAATTTCAAGATTTTAGTGTATAGGGTCATTTCAAGTTCTTTTAGTTCAGTAAATATATCATGTAAATATATCATGTAATTACTATTTATATATATATCTCTTCCATAACTTCTAATGATTACCGATTAGATAGTTTGAAACAAAATAAAATTTTTACAACTAACATGAATTATATACTAAATTATTTTTAGATATATTTGATATAATTATACTTTAATTATTTTTATAATTCCATTGAAGGAATAAGATACTCTTATTTTTTTGGAATTATGAGTTCACTTTATATTATAGAAGTACTAGTTTTTTAGATTAAAAATAAAAGACTTCATCCTCATTAAGTAATGAAAAAATTCAAATTTTCATGTATGAAAGAAACTTACAATCTTTTGAAGTCGGGAAAGGCACATAGGCCCAAAATCTCAAAAATAAAAAACATTGACATTGTAACAGAAACTTAAATACAAACATTTATATATTAGTTTACATTATTACTTTTGTAGCTTTGGTATATAACATAGATTAGATGAAAAATATTAAAAACTTTTTTTTTTGGTGCATTGAAAATTTGAAACTAGAGTTGATAAGGATAGGCATTTTATTTTGTATAAAAATAGTTTAAATCATTTAAAAAAATTCATGTTTATTTTTTAGTTTGTATATAATATTGCTTTTAGCTTATGTCTTTATATTTACTCATACTTCTATTTTTTCTTCTTATTATTCACATCATCACTCTAATCAACTTTATTTTATGATTTTTTTTCTCATTTTCGTTCTTTTTTTTTTAATTGGTGGAAAAAGGGTTTTGAAAAGATCCTCTAACCTTATTACAAGCCGAGAGAAGATATGAAAAAAGTTTCTAACTAAAAAAAACAAAAAGTGAGAAATCCTTATAGGGGTAACAAAGAAGACCTACTAAACTCACATTGGGAGAGAAGAGAAGCACAACCTAGAGAAAAATAAAATCTCATGTAGGAGTAAAAAAAAACTACATGAAACCAAAATTGAAGGACTGAAACCAAATACAGGCTATAGAATTTCCCAAATATTTTGCACCGCCTGTTAGGAATGGAGCCTAATTATGAGGAGGATAAACAGAGAAAGTTTCTGGATTTACTGCAAGACGGGCAGGGAAAGTTTCCAGATTTACGATCATTAGTCTACCGGAGAAAGTTTTCGGATTTACAACGGGACAACCGGGGAAAGTTTTTTTGTTTTTATCCTAGATGTTGGGAACTCAATGTTAATCTTGGAATGTATTAAGAAAAGCGAGTTTGTTTTTTTCTGTTTTTTCTTATATAGAGTTGTGAGGAAAAACAAAGAAGACTATGACAAAGAAAATTACCGTGTTAATTCCTTGGAAATATAGAGAGGAAATTACAGCGAGATGTTTGCTTGTAGGTTGTAACCCTCTATTGCTTGGATTGAGAAAATGAAGGACTGAAAATTCTCGGTGGATGTAACCCACATTGGGTGAACCACGTTAAAATCGTTGTCTCTTCTTCTGTGTGTGTTTGTCTAATTTTTCTTTAATTCTGCCGTTAAATTTTGAAACACTATAATTGCTTTTCTATATAAATATATTTTATATAGTGATTTAACTCTAACAAGTGGTATCAGAGCGGTTTTTTTGTTGGGTGCACTTGACAGAAGGAGAATTTCTGGATCAAGTGGGAGCAATGGCGGAAGAAGGGAGGTTTAGAGTTCAAAAATTCAATGGCCAGAACTTTCAATTTTGGAAGATGCAGATGGAGGATTACTTGTACCCGAAGGATCTTTACTTACCTCTTGAGGGGGAAACAAAGAGACCTTCATCTATGTCTGATGAGGAGTGGAGTCTCCTTGATAGAAAGGCATTGGGTACTGTGAGGCTGTGCTTGGGAGCCACCGTAGCCTTTAACATCTCTGATGAAAAGACTACCAAGGGAGTCATGGATAAGTTGGCCAAGATGTATGAGAAACCATCGGCATCAAATAAGGTATTCTTAATGAAAAGGTTATTTAACATGAAAATGAGTGAAGGAGGATCTGTGCATGATCATTTAAATGAATTTAATACTGTCACTAATCAATTGCATTCAGTAGGATTGGATTTTTATGATGAGCTTAGGGCCTTATTAATCTTATGCTCTCTTTAGGAAAGTTGGAACAATTTGATAATGGCGGTAAGTAACTCTGCTTCGAGTTCAAATAAATTAGAATTTGATGATGTGGTTGGTGTGATACTCAGTGAGGACATGAGAAGAAAAACCACAGGAGAATCATCTAGCACCGCCTTAACTATTGAGAATAGAGGAAGAGGAAGAGAAAGAGGCAAGAGTTCACATTGTGGCAAATCCAAAGGCAGATCCAAATCACGTGGAAAAGGAAAGCTACGAGTGTTGGCACTCGTGGCAAAAAGGGTCATCTCAAGAAGGACTGTTGGCAAAGAAAGGGTGATGGAAATGAAGGTCATGATAATAATGGTAACACTTCAAAAGCCAATATTACTGGACAAATTCTACAAGATTATTTAATCTTATATCTTGATAGAAATAGTGATTATTGGGTAATTTATAGTGGTGCTTCATTCCATGCTACCTCACATAGGGAATACTTCATAGATTATGTTTCTGGAGATTATGGACAGGTTTTGTTGGGAAATGACCAACCATGTAAAATCGTGGGTATTGGAAAGATTTTGATTAAATCCCCAAATGGATGTCAATGGGCTCTTAAAGAGGTGAGACACATACCAGATTTAAAGAGAAATATTATATCGGCAAGTAAGCTTGATGGTGAAGGATACACGGTTGCATTCGTAGAAAATGCTTGGAAAGTTACTAAAGGTTCATTGAAAGTAGCTAGAGGTAAATTGGTGGGTACTCTTTATTTACTTACTGATTTTTCTCACTGCTCCATGAATTTAGTTTCTACGGTGAGAGTGCATCTTTGTGGCACCAAAGACTTGGCCATATGAGTGGAAAAGGTATGGAAATTTTACATTCAAGAAAGTTATTGCCTAAGTTAAAAGAGATTGATTTGGAATTCTATGAGGATTGTGTTTATGGTAAAGCAAAGAGAGTTTGATTTCTCAAGGATGGCAAGGAAAGGAAGAAAGAGAAATTGGAGCTTGTGCACTCAGATGTTTGGGGCCCAGCTCGGGTAACTTCTCTTGGAGGTTCCTCTTACTATGTACTTTTTATTGATGATGCAACAAGGAAAACATGGATATATTGCATTAAGAATAAAAGTGATGTTTTTAATACCTTTAAGAATTGGAAGGCATTAGTTGAAAATGAAACTGGAAAAAGGTTAAAGTGTCTAAAGTTGGATAATGGTGGAGAATATTGCAGTAGAGAATTTGATGTGTTTTGTTCTAAAAATGGAATTAGAAGAATCAAGGTAGTTCCAAGAACACCTCAAGAAAATGGGGTTGCAGAAAGAATGAATAGAACCATCATGGAGCGTGCTAGGAGCATGAGAATACATGGAGGCTTACCATTATTTTTATGGGTTCATGCTGTTGATATCTTTGCAGTATATCCGATTAATAGAGGACCGTCTAGTGCCTTGGATGGAGGAATTCCGGAAGAGCTTTGGACGGGTAAACCAATAAATTATTCTTTCCTTAAGGTATTTGGATGTGAGGCTTTTATGCATATAGACAAAGAGAATAGAAATAAGTTAGATGCTAAGGCCCAAAAGTGCTATTTTATTGGTTACGGTATTGATGGCTTGGGTTACAGATTATGGGATTGTGATAACCGAAAAGTCATTAGAAGTAGGGATGTCATATTTAATGAAAAAAACTTGTATAAATATCGGTTGCAGGGAAAGAAACAGAAAGAGGAAAATGCTAAATACATAGACCTTGATGGACACATAGAAAAGGTAACTCCAAAGGTGGTAGAAGATCAAAATGTACAACAACAACAACAAGCACCTCAATCTCCAGAAAGTGTTGTTAGACGTTCTACCAGGATAAGTAAAATTCCTCAACGTTTCTCTGATTATGTTTTGTATACTGATGCTGGTGAGCCAGAATGTTTTCAGGAAGCATTACAAATGGATACCAGGAATAAGTGGGAGCTTGCAATGAATGAAGAAATGGACTCTTTATTTCACAACCAAACTTGGGATTTGGTTGAGCTACCCAAAGGTAAAAGAGCTTTGACCAATAAATGGGTGTACAGGATTAAAGATGAGAATGAAGGGCATAAGAGATACAAATCAAGACTAGTGGTCAAGGGATTTGCTCAAAAAAAAGGTATTGATTTTGATGAGATTTTTTCTCCAGTTGTAAAAATGACCTCTATTAGAGCTATTTTGAGTCTTGTAGCTATAGAAAATTTGTTTTCGGAGCAATTGGATGTGAAGACAACATTTATTCATGGTGATTTGGAGGAGGAAATTTATATGCACCAACCAGAAGGCTTTCAGGTGAAAGGTAAAGAGGATTGGGTATGTAAACCGAAAAAGAGCTTGTATGGGTTAAAACAAGCTCCTAGACAAGTGGTATTTAAAATTTGATAAGTTCATGGCTAATCAAAGGTTTGAAATATGTCAAAGTGATCATTGTGTATATTTTAAGCAAACTGGAAATGGTAACTATGTTATTTTGCTATTGTATGTGGATGACATGTTAGTTGCAGGAACAAATATGCAAGATATAAACATGCTCAAGAAGAAGTTGGCTAAATCCTTTGCCATGAAGGATTTGGGAGAAGCCAAACAAATCCTTGGTATGAGAATAACAAGAGACAAGGAGAGTCACACTCTGAAATTATCACAAGCAAAATACATTGAAAAAGTGCTTAAGAGATTCAACATGAACAATGCAAAGTTCTGTTGCTACTCCATTGGCAAAGCATTTCAAACTCACCAAAGATTTGTGTCCCAAGACACAAAAGGAACAAGAGCATATGGCTAAGGTTCCCTATGCATCAGCGATTGGAAGTTTGATGTATGCAATGGTTTGTACAAGACCGGATATTGCCCATGCAGTGGGAGTAGTGAGTAGATTTATGAGTAATCCGAGAAAAGGACATTAGCAAGCGGTAAAATGGATACTCAGGTACTTGAGAGGAACTTCAAATTATTCTTTAAATTTTGGAGGCTCTAATATATGCTTGAAAGGTTTTGTAGATTTTGATATGGCAGGTGATATTGATGGTGGAAGGAGCACTATTTGCTACATATTTACTGTAGGAGGAGGAGCAGTTAGTTGGATTTCTAAACTCCAACACGTAGTTGCCCTTTCAACCACTGAAGCTGAATATGTTGTTGCTACAGAAGCAAGCAAAGATATGGTTTGGTTGCAAAGACTAATGGAAGAACTGGGGAAGAAGCAAGAGGATAATAGGTTGTGGAGTGATATCCAGAGTGCTATACACCTTGCAAAGAATTCAGCATTCCATTCAAAAACTAAACACATCAAACTCAGGTATCATTTCATTAGATCAATAGTGGAAGATGGATCTTTGAAATTAGGTAAGGTTCACACATCACAAAATCCTGTTGATATGCTTACAAAAGTGGTGTCAAGAGAAAAGTTGAGCTTTTGCTAAACTTTAGTTGGCCTTAAGGAATGAGAGGCCATGATGAGAATTTTTCAGTCCTTGGTTGCAGTATGGTGCAATGGAATTAGTCTCCAAGTGGGAGATTGTTAGGAATGGAGCCTAATTATGAGGAGGATAAACAAAGAAAGTTTTTGGATTTACTGCAGGACGGGCGGGGAAAGTTTCCGGATTTACGATCCGTTAGTCTACCGAGAGAAAGTTTTCGGATTTACAACGAGACAACCAGGGAAAGTTTTTTTGTTTTTATCCCAAAATTAGATGTTGGGAACTCAATGTTAATCTTGGAATGTATTAAGAAAAGCAGTTTGTTTTTTCTATTTTTTTCTTATATAGAGTTGTGAGGAAAAACAAAGAAGACAATGACAAATAAAATTACTGTGTTAATTCCTTGGAAATATAGAGAGGAAATTACAGCAGATGTTTGATGTAGGTTGTAACCCTCTATTGCTTGGATTGAGAAAATTAAGGACTGAAAATTCTCGGTGGATGTAACCCACATTGGGTGAACCACGTTAAAATCGTTGTCTCTTCTTCTGTGTGTGTTTGTCTAATTTTTCTTTAATTCTGCCGTTAAAGTTTGAAACACTATAATTGCTTTTCTATATAAATATATTTTATATAGTGATTTACTCTAACACCGCCTTGTCTCCCACCCATCTCATTGCTTCTTTCCAACAACCTTCATCCTCTGTCCATGTTGGCCCCTTCCCTCGTGTTTTGTCCTTTGTTTTGCTTCCCCAACTTGTCATTTCCATCATGTGGGTGATTCGAAAGGATTCCCACAAGCTTCATATTTATAATTGTGCATGTATTTTTTGTCACAAGCTCCTCAGTTCATGCAAATTGTTCCATCTCCAACTCATTCAGCACTCTTGTCAAGAAGATAGTTGGATGGTTTCCATTTTTAAACCCCTAGATGTTTCTTTTTATACGTGCCTTGCTCCAATTCATTTCCATTGCTGCCCATTCCAATTGTATCTCCAAAGTTGTTTCTCTACTGAAGCCATGAATTTTGTTGAACTATCCTGTGTTAACATGGACTCAATTGCTGAAGTCATCCTTTCTGGCAGGGGCTTCCTCTCATTTTTTTATAAATTCAAGGGGGAAAATGCTAAAATTACTGTGATGTTCCTAAGTTTGTGGGATAATGGTAGAGTGACCATTCACAACAGGACGTATGATGTTGATATTAAAACTTTGGTCAAACTCATTGGGTAGCAGGTCAAAGGTAGATCAATACGTAGAGAGAAACATAATTGGTATGCTGAGCTTAAGGAGATTAAGGACAAATATTTGTGTAGAAAATCCCATATGGGAATTCATCGTGAGGATCTTCCCTCCTCGTGGAGCAATGTGTTAAATCCTATCATGGAGTTCGTCACTGTTTATGACCCTAATAAGGTCTTATGTAGCTTTCACTTTGCATTTTTCAACCATTTTCATGATGTTAATATGGTGAATGTCCCTCAGTTCCTGTTTAAATCCATCAGTTACACCATTGAACATAGCTGAAAGAAAAATGGCTCTAAATTTCCTGCTCACCAAGGTTTATTTAACATTATGTATAATCATTGGTTAATCCACTACCCCTAGGGTATTATTCTGCCTCCTACCCTAAGGACAAGTCTAACCCCATAAATCCTAGTTCATCTCAAACCACCCCTCAATCGTTTGGAACCCCTATGATTTTTGCTAAAAAGAGAGAGGTGATTGAAATAGTTTGTAGGTTGAGGAAAAAATCCAAAAGCAAATCCCCTGAGCCTCAACCGAAAAGTGTTCGCTCTGGCTTAGAAAAAATAATCCCTCATCATTGATTCTGAGGATGATGAAAAGGATACCCCTGACCAGTGCATGTAGTAGTTTATCATTAATTCTGTCACCAATTGTATGTTTCAACTGGCTGACCTACGTAACACATTGAATAAGTTTTCTTTAGCAAGTCTTTCTATAAGGCTATTGTTAAAGCCCCTACTAAGGATACTAAGGTTGCTACTGCCCCTAAGGATGACCAAGATGAGGATAAGGGTGATGAAATAGATACGTCGAATGATGATCTTTAGGAGGGAGGAGCAGATCCAAATGAAGAAGCTTAAGAGTATCCTTTTTGCGCGGTTTTGTTGGGGGTATCATCTCTGCCTCCTGGAGCATCTTTTATCTGATGCTTTTATGTTCTACATAAGGATATCCTTTATTTTAGGTAATGTTTTGTTGGATGTATCTTATAAACAACCTTTATGGCATTTCAGTTTTGAAGGACTACATCTTGTTTTGTCCTATTCTAGGTCCTTGGCTTCTATAGCCCATTTCTAATCAGGTTTTGAGTCCCTGTTAAAACCCATGCTCAATCCAAATTTTTAACTGATAAAAAAAACCATTTTTTTTGTTGCCAAAATTTTCATTCTAGTTTTTTCTAAAAATCATTTTGATAATTATTCATCTCAACTAAAATATCCCATATTTTTAATATGAATATAATACTATAGAATCTTGGAGACCTTAAATATTGAAGGAAATAAAAATTATGACACTGAAGAAGGGAAGAGGAGGAAAAATAAAAAAACGTCAAAAAAAAATTCATACAAATTGATTCAATTAAGGAGAGGAAGGAAATATTTGATAGAGTTGTTGGAAGATACAGGGAAGACCTTCGTGGACTTTGATTTGGTGGTTCCTCTAAGTATAGATATTTTGGCAGGAAAAACCTTCACAAGTGGTTCACAATGAATATTTGTGTTAGATGATTAACATTAGACTCAAGTATATGTAATGGTGAGAGCTAGGGTTTGACATGGCAATTTCATAAAATCTTGGATGCAACCTAGGTGTAGTTATTTTTATAGTTTTTTGTGTTGTTTTTATTTATTGTTGTTGTTTTGTGTGTTTCTATTTGTTTGTATTTTTTAATTATTATTGTTGTTTTTATGTGTTTGTGTTTATTGGTATTTTGTGTGTTTGTGTTTTTTGAGTTTTGGTGTGTGTCTCTGTTTTACTCTTTTCTTTTTGTGTTTTTTTTAAATTATTATTGTTGTTTTGTGTGTTTGTGTTTATTGGTGTTTTTATTCATTTAATTTTTTTATGTGTGTATTTTTTTTTTGTTTTGTATTTGTGTTTTGTGTTTTTGTTTTTTATTGTTTTGATGCTTTTGTGTTCTTTTTTTGTGTGTGTGTTTGTGTTTTTCTATTGTTGCTTGTGTTTAGTGACGCTTGGGCTTCCATATCTCAGTTGCTTTTTGAAATACAAATAAATATATTTAAAAAAAACATTTTCATTTATCTTATTTTGTGGTGGGCCCTACATCAACTTTTGTAATTTTATATTTTTATGGAAGTGCCAAGTCAAAAATAATAGTGTTCTAACTCCATACTTCATTTGCTTCATCGAAAAATGTGACATGTTTTTATGTTTTTCTATTTTTGTTTGTGTTTTTTTTTGTTTTAGGTATGTTCTTTGAGTGTTCCTAAGGGGGTGGGTGTGAGCGTTGGGTGTCTTTTGTTAGAATAGATACCCATGCCTTCTTTTATCTTACCCTAAGTGACACTTCAAAAGGGTGTTTTTCACAAAAGTTAAAATAAAATACTATCAATGGATTAATTATTACTTAAATTATTATAGAAATAATTAATATATTTTCAAGTGACACACAAATTTATTAATTTCTACAAGATCAATAAAGAATATTGAGATTGTCTTTACATGATCTAGTTGAAGAAGTAGTTGGAAAGAATTCAAAACATAAAAAAAAAAAAAAAAATGGGAAGGATAAAAATATGAAGAATGAAAAATATAATACACATAAAGGCACCATAAAATATTATTTAGTTCCATATCCATGTATATTGGTGAAGAATTTTTATCTACTTTACATTGTATTGACTCTACAACTTACAAAATTTATATCACCATTTTTACAAAATTTAGAATAATTTATGCAATAAAATTAGTATCTTCCATAGTATCATGTTAATTTTATCATTTACATTATAATTCAAGGTTTTTCCATTAAGTCATTATAGTTTGGTGTAAAAAATGAATGGAACAGTGATAACTTTAGAGAAACCAATAAATTTTTAAAGCAATATCCATGTGTTGCTTCCAAATTTACTCGTATATTCTTATCTATGTTTGCTTATACTGTTTTATTTTACTTAAAATTATATAAAAATACCCAATAGCTTTAGTGTAATCAACTCTAGTACAATCCCAAAACAATTGAAACATAACTAAAAATAAGAAAGTTTAGATAGAAAATTAAGGGGTATATATATATATATATATAAATATATATATTAAGAAATATATATTTGAGTACGGTTTAGGGGTATATACTAAATTAAGGGCGATGCATACATATAACTAGTATAAGGGGTTCTAAATAAAGTAAAATAAAGGTAAGAATAAGTTTAAAATAAATAAATGAAATTTCAATATATAAAAGAAACAATTTATCTCTTGAAGAGGTGATTATATTGACATTGAAATTTGTCCTAGATCTTTTAAGTTTAACTAATTATGTATAAGAAATAAACACTCTTCTCATTGAATTTGATATAAACATGGGAGTCCATGAATGAATACTAACTAGGATAAAAGGGAAAGACATTACATATAAGCTTCAAATCTATTTTTGTAACAATCCAATAGGAGGCCAATGAGTAATAGTATGATAGTGTGATGTGACTATTACTCCCTTTCAGTATTCTTCTTAAATGATGGGAAAGAATAAAGATAATTGCTCAAAGTAATTTGTCTAAAAAAGTTAGAAGAAATTTATTGCCTCTAGAAATTATTTATTTAATTTATATTATATTTTACATGTTATATTATTGGAATGATAGACTTGACATTCTATTTATATAAGTTTCTTTTTGCTTAATTTGTTTTGATAAGTACATTAGTAAATAAGTGATTCTTATATCAAATTTAAAATAAAAGATAGTTTTAAATTTAAAAATGATGGAAAATAGCATTAAAATTAGCACTATTGACTATGTAGAAGAGACTTATGCATATCGTCGACCTCAAAATAAAAAAAATGTGTTAATACATTATAGTCCAATAAAGTTTACTCATATGAATGAAAACAAAAAAAAAAAATTATGGTTGAGGCTATCATGTCCCTTTCTTATGGGATATTATCTCAAAAATAATCTAGAAGAAAATTGCCTAAAAATTTTGTGAATGGTGTAAATTTTTTGTTTGAAGTTTTTTTTATTAACTATCAAACAACTTAGGAACTTAGAAAGTCTATGGTCAAGATGAAACATAATCATACTAAGAATGCAAAGCTAGAATCCATTGTATTATTGAGATAAAAATTAAGTAAAGACAGACAAATAGTGGAGTGGGTAGGAAAAAATATATGATGAAAGTTAGAAAGTCTATGGTCAAGATGAAACATAATCATACTAAGAATGCAAAGCTAGAATCCATTGTATTATTGAGATAAAATTAGAGAAAACAAGTGATGCAAGTAAAAGACAGACAAATAGTGGAGTGGGTAGGAAAAAATACATGAGGAAAGTTAAACAATTGAATGATAACATCCAACATAAAATAAAATTGAATCATTGGCATCCAACTAACTGAAAAAGGAGATAACAGTCAACATAAAATAAAATAGAATGATTGGCACCCAACTAACTGAAAAACCCTAACGAGAGGAAGGCAAGAATGCGTGGAGGTACATGTAAAAATGACACCAAAGGAATTAAATGAAGAAATCACTGTGGACGACCTATACCTTATTTTAGGGACCATTCACAAAACACAGAATAGACAGGAATAGCAATCATGAACATCATCACCTTTGTGCTGGCCTTTTTATTGACATGTAGAACATTAGAGCTGAAATGGCGGATCAATGTTTATGCTTGGTTCCCAAAGTTTTTGTTGCTGTTGGTGTAACAAAATGTTTCTCTAATCTGCTCTAACCTTTCACAAGAATCCAATTGTATAGGTGGGCATCGGAGGAAGTTTTACCTAAGCCATCACAATAATAGATCGATAATTCAAGTCTCTGACGACAAAAATTACAACAAATAGGCACAAACAGTGATAGGTCATAATCAGGAACAAATTTGTAGCAGTGACAGGCCATGAAAGCTATTATGTACTTCTCTCCTGGTTTCGAAGAAATGTAAATTTTCCCAATGTCGTTGAAATTTTTCTTTTAATGCAATTACAATACTATCTTTAACTTAGTCTTCTTCTCCATAAAGATACGGGCTTACATTCGCAGTACCTTATTTTATCTAAATTAAATGTTTCATTGAGACCAACTTCCGAAAATACTCTTATTAATATAATTAAAAACATAATATTAGCACCAGTTGGTGCAGCCGTTAAAAATTCGCAGTACCTTATTTTATCTAAATTAAATGTTTCATTGAGACCAACTTTCGAAAATACTCTTATTAATATAATTAAAAACATAATATTAGCACCAATTGAGCCGTTAGAGTTTTAAGGTTTTTGTTTTTTTGGAGTCCATTCAAATGACAATGTTTTATTGAGACCAATTCACACAGCTCAATAGTTAAGATTTTAAAATCTCTCTCAAGATTCCCATTCAAACCACAGGTGTGTAATCGTATGGCGTTTGATTCTTCTAAATGGAGATGATTCCTCCGATGGACTGTGCAATGTTTCAGAAAAAAATAATATAGATATATACTATTTTAAAAGATCTTAAATGTTTGGATTATTTTATTACATTTTAAAAATAAGGGAGTGATATCATGTGGTATAATGATAACCCTTTTTTTATATTGAGCATAAACTGCCATTGCACAAAAGGAATCGACCTCACAACCACATGAATGATAATAACTAGGCAACTGTCATTACACCAAATGTCATTGGATGATAATAACCTTTAATTTTAAATATTATTAATTATAATTATAAAATGTATTTATATATAAATATTATTATAATAATATTTAGTTTTAATTAATCATTAACTATTACCTTATATACTTAGAAAATAAATAACTAATTGATATTTGATTTATATTATTTATTAATAATTTAACTTTTAGCAAAGATATATTATGTTCTTTTTTTATTTGGTTAGTGTGAGAAACCCTTACAACTAACATAGCATTGAGCAGTCTCTTCCCAACCATGACCCCTAGTAAAGCCGACAGCTATGCATATCAACAAAAGATTTAGCACACAACCACCACACACCGACCCCCTCCCACACTCACCCATATCGTGGTTTGAACCTTGGACCTCCGAAAGAAGATCCAAGGCTCGAACCATTGCGCTGTCCCCCTTGGGACTTTTTTTTCATCGTTAGTGTGATAAACCCCTACGATTGAAGTATAGGGCTGAGCAATCACCTTCCAACCATAACCCCTTATAATACCGAGAGCTACACTTGTCAACAAGGGAATAACACTGCCATTTGGGTATCAACATGGTGGGCACAGGGGGAATGGAGCTTTATCGGCCTCTACTAGCACATAGGACATTCCAAGCTGCACCTTGTATCTGCACGGTGGACAAAGAGCAGCACCCAAGACTTTCACCAACTATGATATATAAGCATATACACATATTATATTTTTTATTAATATTTTTTTAAACTATTATTTTTTATTATTTTTAGTTCAATATTTATATAAATATTAATATTTTTTTACATTCATGTATTTATATTTCATATCATCCTCTCTCTATATATTCTATTTCTTTTTATTTATAACCTGCATTGTAAAATAATAAATATTTAAATACAATGGATGCTCAATTTTGCATATTAAACTACTAACTAATCAACCCAGTGTTGTAGGTGAGTTGGAGAGGAGAGGGCAATCCTCCAAGGGAGGTGCCAGGTTCAAATCTCCACCCTACCAAAAAGCTGAATTGGGTATCCAAAATCCAATTGATAATGTTGGTGCGAGCAGGGTCGGGTGTTACCCCCGGGTGACTTTGACGGTGTAGAACCCCCTGTTCGTGGTCTCTCAGACCAAGGCGGCTCCGCAAGGGGTTTTTCGCGTAAAAAAAAAAAACTACTAACTAATCTTGTAAATACCTTTAAGTATTAACGAATGCATAGTCCTTGTGATGGGTGGTTATACCACGCTTATTTTCACATGAGCAATGATGCAATAATTCTTAACATACCCCTTATTGTATCATAGTCTTACCTTTGTCGTTGTCTTCAGCTCTTGGCTCTTACTCCGACTCTTTGGCTTTTGAATTGACGAAATGTTCTAAGGTGATGTTGGAATTTGAGAGAGAAATCCACCACATCAATAGATAATTTTATACAATAATATAATTCTTAACATACCCCTTATTGTATCATAGTCTTACCTTTATCGTTGTCTTCAGCTCTTGGCTCTTGCTCTTGCTCTTGGCTCTTACTCCTGGCTCTTTGGATTTTGAATTGATGAAATGTTCTAGGGTGATGTTGGAATTTGAGAGAGAAATCCACCCCATCAATAGATAATTTTATACAATAATATTTAGGAGTGTCACCTTTTCTAGTGATCATGCACTCCAAAAACACATTTATTACAAATACTTATTCAATTTCTCATACTTATATAATCAATGCAAGAAAATAGGTGCCTCCTCCATTATAGTCATGTGAAGGATATGCTACCATGCATCTTGTATCGATTATTGAATTTATTGGTCACCAATTTTTGTCTTGCATGTGATGGAAAGAAATTTGTTCAAGGCTTCTTTTGTTTCTTCACCTCCTACTTTTTTCCCCTATCACGATCAAGTTCTATATTCTTTATGGGTTCTCCTTTTATTATAAGTTCTTTGATATGATAAATAGGTTATATGTTTTAAATGCAATCTTTAGAAATTGTGTGTACTTGTCTTAGTCCTTTACTGATCCCATAACTACTATTCTTTTTATTTGGACATGAACGTAGCATCCTATAAAGTGGTTAATATTTTTTATCATTGAGCCATTAGGGACCAAAAACTGTTGGTGATGCCTAAAAAATATCCTTTTATTTTAAATAATGTTGCCAAATTTGATGATTTCAAATTGCATCTCACCATTTAGTATCTTGATTCCTTGTGTTGTTGGTATGCTCCTTAACAATATATTTGTAATATCTTAAGCTTTGAAAATGATTTAGGGATCCTTAGTTTTATAAGTTGTAGAAACAAATACTATTATCTCAACAATATTAAGTTAACTAGCTATGTTATGCTTCTTTAGGACTCGTGTCACGATAGACCATACATTCTATAAATATTTTCCTTTGTACTAGGAAAGGAGAGTAGTAAAAGAGTTAACTTTGAGCAACTTGCTTTTTTTTCCAAGAAGTATTTTACTTCTTAGATTTATAGTGATCAATGTTAGGTGCAACTCATGGCTTGGGTTTATCATGTATCCCTTTGTGTCTCGATGGTCTTATCTCCTATTTGTTCTCCAAGGCTTGGAATGATAAATTAAACTTTTGATGTCATGGGATGCATTATTTCCTATAAAATTAAAACAATTTAGATGAAACAAATTTTCCTAACCTATCATTTGTTTGGTTACTTTAGAGTTATACCAAATATTCTTGTGTTGTCTTAGCTATGCTTGTGCAACAAACACATGTTCTACTCATTCATGATACTTTTATTATTTTTGTATAAATTAATTTGTTGCACCCTTTTCCAAATTTAATTTCTTTTATCTAATGATGACCAATATTGTTGATGATGCATCTCTTGTGAATAAGATCCATTTGTGAAATAGTTATGCCAACATTACTTCATTGTGTGGTAATTTTTACCACAAAGATCACACATATTTTGAGTGTAAAAATAATTTCTCTAATATTGCTAATATCCTTGAGAATTATTTCTTTTTTGGAAGCATTATGGATGTTTTATAGCTCTTCTGAATGGATACTTTCCTTTTTATTTGTAATTACTTATTCTTCTTCTTGTGTTGTATGTGAGGCCTCTAATTTTTGGGGTAGATTCACCAATTTTTAAAATGTTGATGTTTGCTCAATGACATTCAAAGTTATCATAAATGTGTTATATTGAGAAGGGAGAGACCTTAAAATAATTAGAACTAATGTGTCATTAGATACCTTTTCTCTCAATGCTTTTAGTGATGCTCGTAGTTTAGAATTTTTTCTCATGAAGGCTTTGAGTCTTTCTCCACTTTTCATCTTCTAGCAATGGGGTTGGATTTGTAGAAATAGTATTTGATTTTGATTCTTTGCCTTATAAACTATTTGTAGTTTCTCCCATGCATCTTTAGTTTTTACTGGATCCTAAATATATGGTCGTACTTCATCTACTACTACAAACATGATGATTAGTCTTGCCTTTCTATCTACCATATCAAACTTTGTTTTATATTCACATTTTTTCATAGGATGACTAATGGTTCTATCTACAACTTGTCATACTTCTTCAAAACCAAGCTATATTATGAGTTTGGTCTTCCAAGAAACATAATTATTCACCCTTAATAGTTGGGAATTAGATACTAAGAACTTTGGTGCTCCACTAGCCATAATAAATCTTCACAAAAGTGAAAAATTTTGATTCCACTAAATTGGCCTTGAAAAACACTTTTTGATGAGTATATATATGCATATACTTGTGATTTAATTGATGCCTCAAATTGCAATAATAGCAATGTCTCTTTGAGAAAAATAAAACCTAGAGTTTCTTTCTTCTACCAAAATCTTTCACGAAATATTCTTTGTATTTTAAAATATTATGTGTGTCTTTCCTTTTCATTGGAAATCAAACAAACGAAGGATAAAAAATTTAATGACTTCTAATTCCTTTCCCACTAAGAATATGGGACAACTCAATCCTTATGATTGAACTTTTATCATGTGTCAATAACCTTATGACAATTAATTTGAAAATATTGTGCCATTGCTAACTTTAGATGATGTGGTCTCCTATGATATTATAAATTTTATTTGAATTAATAATTCCTTCTTTTTTATTGTTTTTTTATTGCTTGTTTAGAGTTACAAAATTCTTTTAGGTCATATTTTTTACATAAAGATATCCTAGGAAAAATGGATAGCATCTCCACTTATAATTTTAGACTTACATTCTATCAACCTATTCAGGTCGCTTTGGTTATATATTTGGCATTGAAGAAATAAAATATTTTCATTGATAAATTATATTTTCCAATTGTGATTTGATAGTTACCAATTATTCATGTCAGGGATGAATCAATTTTATCGCTTGAAGGTGACTTCTACTAATGACGTCAATGCAATATCTTAGTTTGCTATTGATCTCCTATTTGCATTGAATATATTTGACTACATCTACATTGAATATATATTTTTGACTCAATATCACTTGGTTGGTTAAGCTACATTGCTCTAGATATATTTTAATTATTGTTTTAACTCTATTTAGAAAGTTTCTTTAGATGCTTTTATAATTAATGCTTCACTTTTAATATGGGATGTCTCATTACAAAGCTTCTTGATAAAACTCGTTGGGGGTGATGTTTTTTAAGAAGAACATTGATATTTATTATAGTTATAACATTGATAGAACTAATATTGGTCTCTTTTTGACACGTCTTTATGTTCTCTTTGAGAACTCACCAATGTAATTCTTTGGATGAATACTATATATTGCACATTACTGTATAATTCATTGAAATACGATTTGTATAATTCATTGAAATACGATTTGCCCATGAACAATATTTATGCAGAGATGTTGGAAGAAAGATATTTTTGGGTTAAAAGGGTGTCATTTTAAATTTATGTCTTTCTTGCCTATTTATTCTTACATGAACTTTATTTGTTTGTTCTCGTGTGCACCTCTTGGTAATTTGTTTCTACTCCTTTTGAAAAGAAACATATAGACTTTGCATAGAGTGCTTCCCTTATCTACTTTGTAGCACCTTTGCACCTTCCTTTATTTGATGAATATTTGGTACCACTAATAGTGCTTATGCTTAGATGCCTTTCTTCTTATTCCTAATATTTTAGTAAATGCTTGACCAACATTAATTTTAAGTTTATAAATTTATGGCACAGATTTTGCCTGAATGATCCTTGGCAAGATTTCTTATCCTTCGACCGGTTATACCTTTGCTAGGGTATTTCAATAATATTTTTATCATAAGACCATTTTTAGAAATATTTTGATTAAATAATCTTCCATGGGAATGCTTCATGGAGAGAATGGTTACCTCTTTCTCTTGAGGTTAAACCTTAGTCTTTTGTAGGGTTCTTTGCCCTAAGACCATTTTTTCCTTAATAGAGAGATCTTTTGAGGTTTCTCTATGTGGAAGCTTGAGAAGGATTATAAGGATATATGATTCTTCTTTTTGTCTTGTCTAATACCATGTGTTAATGCTCAATGCTTTGATGATTTGCTTTATGAAATGATAGATAATTAAATACATTGGATGCCCAATTTTGGTATAACAAACCACTAACTAATCTTGCAACTACCCTTAAATTTTAGTGCATGCATAGTCCTTGTGATGGGTGGTTATACCACTCTCATTGTCACATGGACTATGATGTAATAATTCCTAATACAAATTACATATAATATAATTTTTATTTCAAATATTCTTAGTATATGTCTATCCATCTTGTTATGTACATCATCATAATAAGAATAGATTATTATATTAAGAATTATAATTATATTTATTAAAATTAAATATATGATGAAGAAGATAACATTTATAAAGGTTGATAATATTTCTATCTCAAAGAAAATTATGAATTGGTAGAGCTAGGATATTTTTCTTGAAAATGAATCATCTTTTAGGAGTCATACCTTTGCATAAAGTTATCAAATTTAGACAATTCTTATGCCATTTTGTAAGAATTTAAAGTGAGTGGTCATTTGAAAGAATCTAAATACTATTGAGGGATATATGACCATGTGAAGGAATACATTCTTTTAGGTTTGTCTGATTCAAATGATACCTAGATCAATTTGTGTAGAATTTAAAGAGATTTAAAATGAGTGGTCATATGAAGGAATACAATTGGTATTGATGGAGATATGTCTTATAAATTTATTCATTTGAAACAAGGGCAATGACAATTTTTCAAGTGCCAAAAAATAAAATTGTAGATATTTGTTAGCCAAGGTTCGAATGATGGGAGGATCAATGAAGGGATGGGGTATTAGGGAGGGAGGACATTCTATCAAGGCTTAGAAGTTTTAATCTAAGTTCATTTTTCCCCTTCATTATATTTGAATTTTAGCATACAAATTATTATAGGTTTATTTTCTAATAATATAAATGCTATAGGATATACTAGGATATACCAGTAGATTTTGAGTTATAGTTTCCTTCCCATGGACTGATTTATAGATAAATTCTTAGAATCATACATAGTGGTAGATTTTAGTGAGGACCTCATAGATAAGTGATCCTTGTTGCTCAAATATAAGGTAGTTATTGGTAAATTTAATGGCTCTTGGTCAAGGGCTTTGGCCTTGATAAAATGGATTGATAGGAGTTGGAAGTCTCTAGGAGTGAGTCTATCCTTTCTTCCCAAAGGTTTCTTCCTAGACATATTTTTTTGGGGAGAAAATATAGAAAATTCTAAATGGTGTCCTTGATTTGTGGGAAGAGTAACACTCTTCCTTACCTACTGGTATGAAGGCTTTGCACCTAAAAAAGTAAATCCATCCCTAGTACCAATTTGAATTAGGATGTATGAGTTACCCATTGAATTCTATAAAATGGATACCTTCATGTAGGGTTATGCATAGCGGTAAATTATCCTTGATTAACAAATATTTGGACTTTTAAAACTTGGAAATGGCAAATATGGGGACCCTTGACTAGGGTCCATTAGCCTAAAATTTCTAGTTCAACTCACCACAATTTAATAATAATTTGACTATTTTAAGTTTAAATCACCAACATCATCCCCAATAATAGTCGACCTCATTTTTTGTGGTAGGTATGGTTGGAGAGGAACAAAAAAAAATTTGGCATTGCTGCAAAAGATGCCAGATCAGAGTTCTCCTGAGATTTGCCATTTTCCATTGAGAATTCTAATCTCATCCAAGCTAAAAATCCTAAGAACCAATGGGAATTATCTATTTTCAATAATTTCAAATTTCAAATTGAGACCCCCCCTCGGGGTCCTCCAAAATTAGATAAGTCAATGGTGAAATTGATTCCCCCACCTTGTGGATGGGTTAAGCTCAACATTGACAAAGCCTAAAAAAGAAACCCTGGTAGGGTTGGAGGAGGTGGTCTTTTCAAAAATAGTCAAGGTAAAGTCCTGTGCACTTTTGATGAGTCCATGGGCAGTCAAACTAATAATTTTTCTAAAGCCTATGCATTATACCTTGGCCTCCTCATTTGCAAGTGGCTTTGGTTTGAAATACTTATCATAGAGAGTGATTCTATGAATGTCATTCAATGCATCCAAAAATATCAGCTTCCTTCCTAGAGCATGTTCAATGTTGTCCAAGAAAGCTTGAAGATAATTGAAGGCATCAGACATGTTACAATTCAACATGTTTACCAAGAAGGAAACAAAGTTGCTGACCTCCTTGCCAATCAAGGAGTTGAACAGGATAACCTCCAAGTATGGTATGATAATTTCCCTCAATGTATTATGGCCCACACTGATACAAATGGAAATATTAATATTTAATTGGTTGTTGGGGCTAATGTGGCTTATTTGGGACCTAGTGGTTGGCTATGGTTTGTTTGACATGGATACCAACACATATCCTCTTTTATTTTATACGCTTTGTGCAATCTATATTGGGGAAATTTTGAGGAGATATGGAGAGTTCACAAGGCAACTGTCATCCGTGAACCCAGGTGGCAAGGAATGTAGAAATTTCACAAGGCTACTGTCACCCGTGAACCCAGGTGGCAAGGAATGGCAAATAAAACTACTAATTTCCAGCATAGTGGAAGTGGTTGCTCCAATAAGCTCACAGATTGAACCTCATCGAGCCAAATATTGTAATCTTGGTTGGGCTTTTGATAGTTTTTTTTTGTTTCCTTTTTTATTTCCTTTTGGGTACCGTTGTTGTAGTTTGGACCCTTATTCCTTTTTGTTTCTGTCTGCGCCTTCTTTCTAGTTTAAATTTAGTTGTTTCATTCCCCTCTAGGGTTGTTTGTTTTCAGTTCAGTTAGTTCATTTTTGGCTAGTTGTCTTTGCTGAATTTGTGTAAAAGGTTTCGGGACCTTTCAAAACTCTTTTATCAACAAATCAAAAACAAAATAACGGACCTTTTAACCTTAAAATTATCAAAAATTAATTAACACTAACAAAATCACCTAATATACCCCATTTACTAGTATATATACTTAGTGAGATACATATAAATACCCCTAGAATCAATGTGAGGGTGTGCAGATCCATGTAGGGCCTTTTCCATGATGCATAGGCCAGTGTAAGCCCATGCAGGGCCTTGGTCGTGACATGTAAGCCAACACATGGCCTTAGCCATGGCACATAGGTTGGGAGAAAATAAATAAAAGTCCATGAATTTAGTTGGAAGGCTATTTATTATTCATTTTTTTTTTTTTTAAGAGTGAAAAAATACATTTTATTTACCTCAAAGAATGTGAGCTTAATCTATGTCTTTTTATACAATTTATAGTTACAAGCTAGAACAATAAATTCTTTATGGTTGATTTAAATGAGATACTACGAATATACTGAAATCATTTCAAATATTAGTTGTTATAGTGAGTGTAGGTAAGATTTAAATTTAAACCTAAGAAATTTATTTAAACTAAAACTCAAATAAAATTTTAGTACATTTTAGGTTTAAATTTTATTTGAGTTTTAGTTTAAATTGAAATTGATCACTTGTTTCTCCCATATTGACATTGAATTACACAAACTATTTAGTGGATGTCAAGCTTTGAAGTTGTATTTTAGGGATTATTTTCACTCCTTATTGCAAAAAAAAAAGGATGGAGGAGAAAATATTTTTAGTTTTTAGATGATATTGTTTTGTATATGGCTGAATTCTTCGGTCGTAAAGGATAATTCCATCACCTATTGAAAATATTTTTTATTTTTAAGAGTCTATGTGAGTAGCATATTTGTATTTTTAAGAGTCTATGTGAGTAGCATGTGATATGGTTTAAATTCCCAATTTTTATAACAAATATTATTGAAATTAGATGGAATTTGTTTTTTAGAATATATTTTGCGAATTTTATTGATTGTCTTATTTATGCATGTGAATTAATATTTATTTTGAATGCATTATTCATTCTTAAAACATTATATATTTAAGGTTAAATATTATTTAAATTCATCCATTAGTCTTTCTACATTTTAGAGTTTGAAATAATAACTTTTATAAGTTTATATTAACAATAGTGTAAATCATTGTCTTATAATTATATAGATGACATTGTTTTGTATCTAGATGAGTTCTTTGGTTGTACAAGATAATCCCATCAACTATTGAAAATATTTGGTATTTTTAAGAGTCTATATGAGTAGCATGTGATATAAGTTAAATTCCCAATTATTATAACAAATATTGTTGAACTTAGATGAAATTTTTATTTTTAGAATATATTTTTGTGAATTTTATTGATTGTCTTATTTATGCATATGAATTTCATCAAATATTGCTGAAAATATTTGTTTGTTATTAATATTTATTTTAAATGCATTATTCATTCTTAAAACATTATATATTTAGGGTTAAATATTATTTAAATTCATTCATTAGTATTTCTACATTTTATATTTGTTATTAATTTTTATTTTGAATGCATTATTCATTCTTAAAACATTATATATTTAGGGTTAAATATTATTTAAATTCATCCATTAGTATTTCTACATTTTAGAGTTTGAAATAATAGCTTTTATAAGTTTATATTAACAATAGTGAAAATCATTATTCTCGACCCTCTTTCCCCCTACATGTTCATTATTCTTGTCGAAGTCTTTGGGAGAGCTCTAAAATATGTAGCTAGCTCAAAATCCATTGAATACATTAAACATGCTTCTCCCATTGAGCCAGTTACCCATAAACAATTTATGCTATCCATTCTACCTTCTCCATTCATCAAGCCAGGGAAATCAAAGTTATTTTGAAGGACTATGAGCTAGCTATTGGGCAATATATTAACTTTCTAAAAAGCAAGTTGTTTTTCCTTAATATCCCTCCTAATAGGAAAAGAGCTATTACTAGAATCCTAGGATATATCATTGCTGAATTTCCCTCTATTTACTTAGGGTTGCCTTTGTTCAAAGGAAGGATCATAGAAGAACTATGAAATCCGCTTTTGAAAAGGGTGCAAAAAAAATTGGTAGGATGGAAGGAAGTAATTCTAAGTCAAGAGGGAAAGGTCTAGTTGGTCAAATATACCCTTCAAAGCCTACTGGTATACTTTCTTTCTATTTTTAAAATCCCAAGGAAAATCACTCAAAAATTAGAACAATTTCAAGAAAACCTTTCTTTGGTCAAGGGACACCAAGAAAAGTTCAGGAGGTCTTGGGTTGAGAAATATTAAACATATTGAAAAAATTTTATTGGTGAAATAGACTTGGAGATTGGTTTCTCAAGAAATTAATGGATATTCCCATATTTTCTTTGCTAAATACTTGAAGAGGGGATTAAACTTCATGGATGATCAAAACCCCTGCATGGATCAACCTTTTAGAACAAAAATTCTAAAACCAAAAATCTTCTTCAAAAAGGTCTTAAATGGAGATTAGGCAATGGAGAGCATATTGAATTTTGGGAAGACCCATGGCTTGAGGACGTGCATCTCATGGACATTCCTTATTTTACTATCTTAAGGCCTAGATTTTTTTAGTACCTAGATCCCAAAGTGGCAGACTATATTTAAGAATCCAATGGTATTAAGAAATAGAAAGATATTATGAGGTTTATCCCAGCTCAAGGAGTGAAGATTCCCTTGAAATCCCTTGATATTTCTTTAAAATACTAGGTTGTTGGGAACTCTATTTGTGGGAACTTTTTAATATAAAAAAGAGGAAAGTGGCACCATTTTGGTGAAGTCTACCTACCATCTTTTTGTTGATGAGAATATCGACTAGCATCCTTCCAAATTCTATTTACTATATTATACATGAGATCTAGCAATATTTTTGTCTCCTAGATAAGAAAAAAAGTTGTTCTACTTTTCTTTAAGAGTCTTAAAATAGTAGATTGATGGATTTTACAATTTAAACTAGTAAGAGTCTTCAAAAAATCTGTTCCATGTGGTGAGCATAAAATGGTGTTTTATAAAATAGTTATTTTCTTTCCATTTAATTATCAAACTGAGAGTTTGTAAATTTTTGAGTACCTATACACAATATATGCCTGTAGTAGTTGGGAGATGAGTCTTATATATTAGTTGGTTTGGTGGGAGGTGTGTTGTTCGTGTAGTTCTATTTTAGCCAAACCAATAAAAAATAAATGTAGAAAAAATAAAGCACACAATTGAAAGAAACTATAGGAAGTAAATTGCTCACAAATGAAATTAAAATGCTGAAATCAAAATCGTGATTGAAAGGTAAATTGCAGAAATTAAAAACACAAATAGAAATAAAAATGTAGGAAATAAACACACAACTGAAATAAAATAAATAGGGAAGGATTATTGCCTGGAGTTGGCCCAAGCTACCACAACTAGTTCGCCTAGCTGGTTATGTAAAAATCACTCTTCCAAGTACATACGAATGAGAAAAATTAATTTTTTTTTATAATTTATTTAGTAAAAAAATAATAAAACTTCATGGATCTCTTTTTCAAGGATGACCTATGTTTTTATACAGAACGCAACAATCCCCATTACAATAGCTTCTTCTAATTTAATCATACGTTGTTATTTTATACAACCGATTCATGCACAGTTACAATCTATTAAAAGAGTGGCCATATCTAAAATTAATCATGAAAGATAAGAATGGTGCTTCCTAAGTTTACATAATAATTTATTTCTAAAATTTGTGCGGTCTCCCAATCAATCGGTCAATGCACGGAATAAAGGCGGTTTATACCCACTGGATATAAGTGCCTGCCTACTTGCCATCGTGATATAGGTGTCATGATATAAATACCTTTTCTACCACTAGGATATAGGCATTGGCCTGTACCTAGGATATAGGCACCGATATATACCCGAGATATAGGCACCGACTCTTAGCAGGATTTAGGTGCCCACTTTAGGTACCATAATCTCCTTCAATATGTACGTCATTCCTCAAACACATTATACTTGTTGTACAATGCCAGGTCCATGCGCGACATCGACTAAAATATGTGAAAAGACAAAAAAAATATACATCTACTCAAGTTTCCCACTAAAAATACCATTCAAGCATAATACATCATTTTCCATTAAATACATGCAATACTTACACAAAAATGTACTTCTAGTGTTAGACATGCCATATAATACCCCTATTAAACATGCATAAAATGAGCATTTTTTGTGCTCATCATACCCCTATGCCTAAGTATTTGATATGTCCTCATGTCATCTTATGCTAATAATTTCATGTTTCATCAATGAACTTCTAGTATGCTCTCTTTCAGTGCCACCGCTCTCGAGTTGTGGCCTTATCTTTTGCTTTGTTTCATTTACATTGACCACGCTTGTTGGATTGGTGGGGACCTATTTCCCTGGCTTGATACTTCTCATGATGACCACATTGGTTGGTTTTTCTAGGACTTGTATCCTATTATGGTGGCCCACCAATTGTAACTACATCTCATTCAAGGGTTGGTGCAGCCTGCTGCTAGAGGAAATTATCCTCAGGTAGTTGTACTAATATTTCAATCATATGAGTATCCCATGGATGAATCTATGATATATCAACCAATCGATATTCTAGTAGGACTATGATGTGTGGACCTCTTGCTAGTGATCCTCTATCTATAACATCATCTTCAATCTTGACTTCAAACTTCACAGGATCCAGTGGCAGAGATTGGGTTGTTCTAATTGGTGGTGGCATTATAGGTTCCTTCCTGAATATCCCCATATCATGAAAATATTCTATTATTCATCATGGATTTGCATTGATAGAAGCGTACAATACTCTAAATTGTGTTGGGTTTACACTGATTCCTAGCTCCCTGGTTACTCACTTGTGAACTCACAATTTTTTCTTATCGTTATTTAGGCTCTCATTGAGCATGACAAACTCCTATTAGTGGATCCTAAAAGATTCAAGTGACGTAGCCCACTCTCCATTGGAGTTGGGATCATGCTACAGTTTTTCTTTTTTTCATCGTGGTCATATTATCATATCTTTCTACTTTCACTTCCTTGTTGTTTGTAAGGCATCTACATTTATTTGTGCTACGAGAGCAAGCACCACTTATCTCTGTGGAAGTAATTTTTATTGAATAAAAAATGGTTCTATCTATGGCATGTACTGGTTCATAGGTACAATAGCAAGAGGTTCAACTCTTGTGTGACCAATTTTAGGTTGACCAACTAAATGGGTAGCGATAGAAGGTTCTATAATCTCCCCTACTGACTGCAACATTATTGCACTTGGCTAATTTTCTAGCTAACTGGGTAGAATCATCAAATGCTAGTGACTCTTCAGCTGATTGGGCAACATCTAGATGGTCAACTCCAGTCAGACCGATAGACTGGGTAGTAGCATAGTGTTCTACTGACTCATTAACCAATTGAGCAGTCTCAACCTCTTTGCTACATGAAAGCTCAAAAAAATGGCTCCACTTTGCAAAATAGGGTTCCCCTATTCTTGGGAAGCATTTGCCATAGGTGCTTCTAACTACTCCCCTATGTTAGATAGTTAAGCATCTGATGCCCTTCTAACATCAGAATGATATGCCCCTATGGATGTCATCTTCTCTTCTTAGTTGATGGAGAAATTTTTTGGGTCCATGGCCTAGTCCATCTCCATAGCAGCATCAACTCTATTTTCCTTCATGGTGAGCAATTGTTTCAATTGTTGCACCATGCTTTCTAGTTGCTACATTGTGTCCACCAACTGTTGCACAATGTGGTTTTATTCTTTCTATTCAACTATGGTAGCTCATCAAAATTATTGAAATTTAGCCTATACTGCATGAAAATTTTCCTCCCAATTGGAGGCTTGCACTTTAATTTCCTATAACTGGTCATAAAGGTCTTACTCCAAATATTTGTTGTAGGCCTCTTCAATAGAGGCCAAGCCCTGCAACACTTGGGTAGCTTGTTCATCCTCTATGGTGTGGGTCTTTTTGCCCTCTAAAGAATTATAATTTACCAAAGTGTCTATAGTTGCCCCACTTCTATATGTAGGTGGTGATGTTGCCTGAAATGGGCTCAATTTAGGTTGCTCTACCTCCCCATCTGAATGATTGTGTTGGGAGGTAGCACCTCTATTCCATCATCCTGATTATCTTCATGCCACTCATTATATGATTTAGATGCAACTTCCTCTATTGCAATGGATGGTGGTGGTGGTGCAACCCTCTATGCTTTGGCATGTAGAATTAGGGCTAAAATTAGCCCATGATGTCCTAACGCTACCATTGTGTTTGCCTGGTATCTGCTGGCCTCATCCCATAGGGAACTCATCAGATAAAATGGAACATTGATATGGTTCCCATGTAGAAAATAATTCAAGAAACAAAAGTGGTTAGCATTGAGCCAAGAATATCTTCCAGTGCAGGTGAAGAACCACACTAATTATTCATACACCTACTACCATACTTCTGGGACATTTTTTTGGTAACCGTGATCGTGTCAACTACATCATGGGTTACCCAAAGAATCATTGAGTATATCGATCAATGTTATCTCATTTGTACATTTGATACCTTATGCATGTGAGGTCAATGACTTCTGCTACATACTCACTGGTATTACTAGCCCTTGCATATGCACAACTCTTTTATCCATTGAAGCCAAAAATTCCTATACTACCATGAGGTTATGGCCTTGGTTGACCATGCGAAAATAATCCAACCACCTTGTAGCTTCGAATTGGTCCTGGATAAAGCCTATTCTGCTCAAGATATTCATAAACTCATATCTCTTTTACACTTTATTTTGTGAAGGTCCTCTTATGGTGTTCACTTTTGTTTTGGCCTTTTTGATGGTGAAGCAAGTGACTATATACCTATTAATCATGTCGATGGATAGGACTATATCTGTGCATATAGTGGGAACCTATGCCCCTATAATTAGCAATAATTACAGAATTCATGCAATCAATATTGAAGCATACACCTAGATATAGTTGGATATATTTGCAACCTCCCCCATGCCTGATTGTTACCACATGACAAGGTTATGCATAAGCGCAAAATATCATAAATTGGAGCTATTTAGGATTTTCAATTTTTTAAATTGGCTAATTTTGGATCCTTTCAGTGGGGCCCAATCGTCCAAAATTTATGGGGTGGAAGTTTTTTGGGGTAAATTCGCCCGTCGTTGATAATCATGAACCTAATTTTATTTTAATTAACCGACCTCAAATTACATATGATTTTGATTTTCTTGCCCAATTAGCCTTCAAATTATAAATGATTTTATATTTCCCGCCCAAATCGCCTTCAAATTATAAATGATTTTATTTTTCTCGCCCAAATCGCCTCATATACTACCTGTATATATACACTACTGGGTACCGATAAACATACATAAAAAATACTCTAACTCAAAAATAGCTCTGAAATAATGAAAAACTTGACAAGGTTGTAGAGGAGTGTCTGTCGAAATAAGTCGATCGGTTGCATAGGAGTGTCGATCGATGCAAGACGATCAGTATAAGCGTATTAGTTGTAGAGCTATATTTATCAGCATAATTCGATCGGTTGGAGATTCATTTCTATTGGTATAAGCTGATCGGTTGTAGAGCCATGTCTATCGGTTGCAAAGGTGTCGATCGACATTGACCTATCAGTTGCAAGGATTTTTGATCGATATTTGTCTCTTATTTCTATTGACATTTCTGTAGTTGATCATCAAGCCTGCAGTCGATCGGTATTCCTGCAGCTGATCATCATGCATGCAGCCGATCATCATGCTTACAATCGATCGACATTTTTGCAGTCGATCATCATACCTACAGTCGACCATAATACATGTAGTCGATCGTCATACCTGTAGTCAATCTTCATGCTTGCATTCGATTGAAATTCCTACAACCGATCATCATGCCTGCAATCGATCGTCATGTCTGCAATTGATCGACATTCTTGTAGTCGATCGTCATGCCTGTAATTGATCAATATTCCTACAATTGATCATCATGCCTACAATAGATCGTCATGCCTGTAATCGATCGTCATACCTGTAATCATCATGATTGTAGTCGATCGACATTCCTACAATCGATCATCATGCCTGTAATCGATCATCATATCTATAGTCGATCATCATGCCTACAACTAATCATCATACCTATAGTCGATTAGTATTCCTACAACTGATCATCATGCCTACAACCAATCATCATGCCTACAGACGATCATTATACCTATAGCCAATCGTCATGCCTACAGTCGATCATCATGCCTACAACCGATCGGTATTCCTGCAGTCGATCGTCATACCTGCAACTGATCGTCATGCCATCGGTCATCATGTTGGCCTAAATTCTTTCATATTGGTCTAAATATTTTAAGTATGTCGTACATTTTTAGATTTTGCAAACCGATATTCATAGCCCCCAACATAGAAAAATTCACCACGATTTGAAAATTTTTGGAGATAAATTAATGAAATTCGCCATGGTTTGAAAAATTTTGGAGATAAATAAATGCAATTCGCCATGTATACTTCTACAAATTTCGTCGGGATTCCAAGACAATTCACATTTATTTTATAAATAGATTTTAGGGTCGACCCCTTATGCATAACCCTACCACATGGAAATTTTTTTATTTGGGGTTGAATGATTGGACAATAAAAACATATTGCCTGTACTTACATAACATAGAAATATTTTTTGTGATAACTATGCACATAAATAATAGAAAAATTAGTACATACTTGGGTGATTTTTCATGAAACATGATGTGTAGATGCCTAGTGGTGCAA
The DNA here is from genome assembly GCA_028583015.1 of Wollemia nobilis. Classification (NCBI taxonomy): domain Eukaryota; kingdom Viridiplantae; phylum Streptophyta; class Pinopsida; order Araucariales; family Araucariaceae; genus Wollemia; species Wollemia nobilis. Next base: position 2,329,762 of record JAQPPZ010003251.1, on the reverse strand, counting down.
CTTGATTGATCAAAGCATTGATTACAGTGTACTGGGGTGAATCAAGGACTTTAATTTTTTTATGTGGTGCAATCTCATAAAAGTAATGTTATTGGGTATTGTATATTATTATTTTCGAGGTCTTGTGCTACAAATAAAATCTATGACTATTTATCACTGGACAACACACATATGCATTATAATTCGAAAGTAGTGTATCCCATTGCCAAAATATTGGGAGTAAGCATACTTTGGTGTCAGTGACCAAACATTAGGTATACTCCATCCATTAGAAATATAATTTCATTGTATTTGCATGGATATAGGCACTAATTTTGGATATAGATGTCACTTTTGCTTTGGATGTAGGTGTTTTCCTTTCGATGGAAGGTAGGTGCTTCCATTGCATTTGTATATAGGCACCTTCACTACTCTGGATATAAGCACTTGTGTTCTACCTCTGAAGATAGGTACCTTCAATATTCTGGATATAGGTGCCTTTGTCTTGTTTTGAATATAGGTATTGCTTTCCCTAGTGAAATATAGACACCTTTGTGATAGCCTGAATATAGGCACCACCCTCCTGGTTGGTAGGAGGCACCTGTTATGTTAGCTTGAATACAAGCATCATACTTTTGGTGGAAAATATGTGCCTATTGACTATCCCAAATGTAGGCATCACCCTCTTGGTGGAAATTAGACACCTTTTCCGCATTGCTACACTCCTAAAAATAGGAAAAATAGGATAGCATAGCTTCATGCCTGATAGGCCCGTTTGACCCGAATGCCTACTGCTCTGCAACAAATTCCACATAGCCCTAAAAAAAATAATAATAATAAAATATAAATAGGGTAGCATAGCTTTGTGCCAGATAGTCCCAATAGCTAGATGCCTATAGCTTTGAAACATATTCCATGTAGCCCTAAAAAAATAATAATAAAAGAAAAATATATTCTAAAAAACATTAGAAATATATATATATATATATATATATATTATATTTTTCTCTTCTCTTTTTCTTGACAATATTTTTCTTATTTTTTCTCTTTTTTTCTTTTCATTTTATTTTATAGCGAATGTGTAAGCATTCGTCAAATTGCTAAATATTTTTTAGAAAATGGGGTCTCCCCCATGCTTGTGTCTTAGTCGATCGCGTGAATCGTAGGTGCATGATCAGGTTGTAAGTGATGTTCATTGACCATAAAAATTATGCCATTGCTATAAATGGTTCTAACATGGATAGCTCCATTGTTGATCACTTCGATAACCTCATACAGATCCATCCACCTCTGCATGAATTTTTCCTTTCACTCCTAGAACCAAGAATCATATAACAGTGTCCAATATCCTTCCTTAAATCATTTTGGCCTTATGTGGCAGCCATGCCACATTGCTATTTGCTTCTACGTTATTTTTGTGTGTTTCAGCTCATCTTACCTATATTCATCCAACTTATTTAGTTAGTGAATATCTTATTTTTGTGCAGCAACTAGGTTCATATTGAGGTCCAGAGCAGTCCGCAAAGTTTTAATTTTAAATTAAATTGGCATCATTGCATTTTTTGTACACCAACCAGGGTTATGCACAGTGGCAAATATTCATAAATTGGGTGAATATTAGGATCTCCATTGAAATTGGAAAATATGAGGACCCTTGACATCGAACCATTCTCCTAAAATTTTTAGGACCAATTTTTTCTTAGGGTCAATTCGCCACAATATATATCCAAACATAGGCATATTTGTACTCTTTGGAAAGCTCTTTTTGAGCCTAATCTAATGGTGGTATTTTATGAAGATATAAGGTGATTTAATAGGTCAAAATATACCCCAAATATGACCTTACTTTAAAGAGCTTCAAATACTCCAAAATTTTGGTGTGAAGATGATTGATTTGATTTGCTTAGGATTTACCTTGATTTCGATTAGGATTCACCATCTTTTTACAAGTACATTTCAGGTCCAACTTCTTATGCATAACCCTAACACCAACTAAAATGGTGTAAATCTAATAGTTGATTTCCACGTAGTCTAATATGCCCATACTACTTTCGAGAGATGTTTCTATCAATCATTTTGTGTTGCTACACTATCTTTGTCAGAATGTTCTCCAACTCTTGGTTTGTAACCTCCACCTACCCATTAGCTTGTGGATGGTATGGGGTGGTTTTGTTATGCCAAATATAGAACTGTTGCATCAGTTCCTAAATCATTTTTGAATTGAACTGAATCTCCTAATCAGTGGTAATCTCCCTAGGAACAACAAACCTAGTGAAAATGAATTCATACAAAAACTATGTTACATTGTCTTATTTTGTGTTCTATAGTGCCTGCACTTCAAACCACTTAGTAACATAATAAATACAAACTAAAATATACCTCTTTATTGTGGATTAATAGGCCCAACAAAATCCACCCCCCATTTATCAAATGGTTCAATATGTAAATATGGCTGAAGGGGCATTTCATCTCATGGAATTGGTAAACTCATTTATTGATATTGATCGTAATGGTTGACATAGTTTATTACATTTTAAAATAATGAGATCCAACAATAGCTTGTTTTTAAAACTTTAAATGCAGTTCTTCCTATAAAATATCTACCATATGGGTTGTCATGATAGGATTTTACGATTTCTAAGGTTTCATTTTACACAACACATCATCTCATGAATTGATCAGGCCTAGTTTTAAATAGGAAACCATCCATCCATGAAAAAGCTACACTCTTTTTAATTAATATTCAAGCTTTTGAAGGAGAGAGTGCAAGGGATACTTTATCGGTTGCTAAGTAATTGGCCATATCGAAATACCATGGTATGTGGTTATCAAGAGCAAAGAGATGCTCAAATAGGAATCTATCCTCAATGGTAGTGTTATCATGAGAGATTAACCTAGATAGAAAATTTGCAACAATATTTTCATTGACGGGTTTTTCTACAATAGTCACATCAAATTCCTATAGGAGTTATAGCCATATAATTATCCTACCACTTACCATTGGCTTGTTCATCAGAAATCTGATGGCTATATGGTTAGTGTGTATAAATATTTTATAGCCTGTGATATAATGGTGGAATTTATTAATGTTATGTACAACTACCAGGAATTATTTTTTTGTAACAGTGTAATTGAGTTCAGTGCTCGTAAGATTTTTACTGACATAATAGATGGCATATACTTTATTTTATTATTTTTGCCCTAGTGATGCCCCTATAGAATTGTTGGATGCATCCACATAAATGTGGAAGGAGAGGTTCCAATATGGACCTCTAAGCATAGGAGTCATTGTCAATTTTTCTTTTAAGGTTTGGAACACTTGTTCACACTCTCTTGTCCAGACAAACTCAAATTTTTTTGTTAATAACATGTGCAGGGGTCTGACAATATTGCTAAAATATTGAATAAATTACCGGTAGTATCCAGCATATCCTAAGAAACTTTGGACATCTCACTGTGTTTTGGGGGCAGGCAATTCTTTAATAAACTCAATTTTTCTTTTGTCTACCTTTATCCCCTTAGCAGAGATGTGGTGTCCTAAAACTATCCCTTTCATCATAAACATGAAGCATTTCTCATTACTTAAGGATAGGTTCATTTATTGACAACAATGGACTACTCTTTCCATATTTTTTGTAACTTCTTCAAAACTTTCACCATATAAGGTGAAATCATCCATATAAACCTCTACGGTGTCTCCTACCATATCGAACAAAATACTAAAGACTTCCTGTTACAAAGTTGTAGGTGTGTTACACAACCCAAAATGTAAGACATGATAGGAAAAGGTACCCCAAGATAGGTAAATATTATCTTTTTCTAATCCTCTTCCCCTATTTGTATCTGATTGTAGCCATTGTACCCATCAAGGAATGAAAAGTATTTTTGTCCTTCCAATGTATCTAGGACTTGGTTTATAAAAGGTAAGGAAAAATGGTCTTTTGGGTGGCCTTGTTTAACATCATATAGTCCACACAAATCTTCCATTTACCATTTTTCTTGGGTACCACCACTAAATGTGAGACCCATTGACTATCTGAAATGGGATAGATGAATCCAACGGATAATAGTTTTTGTAATTCAATTTTTACTATTTCCTTCATGGTTAGATTCATCTGCCTTTGAGGTTATCTTACCGGTCTTGCATCATCTTCCAAGTTAATCCTATGAGTGCATACCTCAGGTGCAATACCCCTCATGTCTCTATAATCCAAAGTGAAAGTAGTATTATGTTTATTTAATATCCCTTTCAATTTATCTTCTTGAACAATTGTCAAGGAATTATCAATGTTCAATATTCATCCATGTTCTATTTTGATTTGTTTAACATGACTTTCCTTGCTAGCAACGAGTGGGGAATCCATAGGAGGGTGTGAAGATTCTCCTTGGAGAAATTTCTTGATGATTTAATCTTCATCTACTTCATCCTCTACTTCATCTAGAACCATCACTTGTTTCAATATAGGCAAGGCATTGTCATGAACAAATTTAGAATTAGGCTCTCTCAATTCAATTGTAGATTGTGCAGGAAGGTAAATGACTAATTTTTTAACATTCTATCCATTGGATATCATCACTTATCTAGTCCTATAACTTATGTAGGTATCAGTTGTTACCATCCAAGGACATCCTAATATGAGTGGATACCCACCTAGTTCTAATTTTTATTTGAGAACGAGGAAGTCTATTGGATATTCCCATGCATATATAGTTACAATTATGTCTTCCAACATTCCTCGAGGAGTATTGTAGATCGATCTACTAATTGTAAAAATATTTGTGTTAGCCTCATGTTTGTTAACTATAGTTTATGCATGATTTCCTTAGGTATGATATTAATGGCAGCACCTAAATATACTAAAGTATTGGATAGCCTCAAGCCTTTAATTTGAACTGTTAAGATCAGACTTACTGGATCATAATATTTTTGGTGATAGGTTTTCTCTAATGTTAATTCAAATAACTAACCTACCATGTGTATTGTTTTTTAATATGGTTATTATCTTGGTATCTTAAGACATAATTCTCTATTGTATTTTTTATAGATAGGCACATATTTTATAGCTTGATCTAGAGGAATTGTGATAGTTAGGTTTTTCAACCCTTCCATTATGTCAATTCTGATTTCATCATTTTTCTATATTCTTGTAAAATTTTAGGCAAAGGTGGAACCCTTTCATTATTGAATTGTTCAACAATTAAATTTTCTTCCACCTCCTTAGAGGTGTTGGTTATTCTTCTTCTAGTTCCATTTCCTCTTCCTTCACTATTAGAGGTGTTGGATCTACTCCTACTTATCTATCTAATCTATGGTTTATTGGACTACAATCAATTCTATATGATACATAGGATACATCCTCGTGTCTACCTGATATGTTTGGTTGATTTATCTTATCATTATTTGGATTTGGAGTTGGTTGTGTCGATAGTTGTTGTGGCCTAGAAGTAGGTGGTGCCAGTAAACTAGGCTATAGTGAGGCTTGTGTTGTTACCTATGGAGGTGAAGTCCATGTATTATAATTTTACCACTGCATTCCAACTTGTTGGTATGGCATCCATATATAATGTGTGTAAGGAGTTAGCCCTTGGGTGGTATTCATCCAAGGTGGTTGACCCCACCACCCCATATTTGGATTTTGGGCCTATCCTTGATTCATAAAATTAGATCCTCCATAGGGTGGTGTTACTTCTAGAATTCTACCTCCCATAGGATATTGTTGCCAATTTCTCCTATTACCCATAAAATAAGTTTTAGCTATTTCTGGTTCCTCTTTAATGTTTTCTAATTGTGGGTACAACTTCATTTTGTGATCCATTTGACAGATGGCACACACTCAGACCTTGTTTTCTGGGTATTCATTCTTTGGGTGTTTCTTCCTACACCTTGCGAAAAAAAAGGCCAATGTTACCTCAATTTCCTACTTATTTTTTTAAAGCTGGAATGTATCTTGTTGGATCACAAGAGATGATAAAATATCACTCTTCATGTATTCCAACAAGTTACCTATTTTTGCTTTTGTTATGGAGGTTGTTGTTTTTGTTCCATAGGTGATGGGTTTACCTTTCCTCCTAGAGTAATGACAATACTATCATAAATCTAACATTTGGGTTTGGTAAATGTCACCTCTCGCTAACAAGTTTAAGGCTTCCAATGACTCGTTCGTGAGACCCCTTAAGAATATACTTCTCAAGTATTTTCACCTAGTTTTACATGGGGTGAACATTGAAGATTAAAATTAAATCTACCCCAGTAATCCTCCAATGACTCTTCCTCCCTTTGTGATATATCTAGGACTTCCTCTCTAGCATTCAGTGCCCTACCAAAATCCTGGTATTGTTCTATGAATATTTTCTTCATGTCTCTCTGGTGGTAATTTGTTTGTTCTCTAAGCTGATAAACCAACATAGTGTTGAGTCATCCAACGTAGATGGAAATTTTTTTAGTTTTTGTGCATGTTTTATAATCCACTGATCTACAAAAAAAATTAAATTTAAAAAGAAACAGATCAAGATATTTTGTTGGTGGTCCTATAAATATAGGAATATGTGCAGGAGAAATATGTATTATTTTAATTTCTCCTCTAGATTCTTCAATTAGAAAGTCAAAACTAGTGGAAGCCTCATCATTTCTAGCCATGGCTTCAAATGATGTAGGTGTTAATCTGGTTGCTTCTACAATAACTAACAAAGCTTCATGCTTATTTCTTGTGTCTTCAAACTATAAATATAAATCAAATCTTGAGGTAAACCCTCCTACTAATGTAAATAGTGGATTAATATACCAATATGTGTTATGTAGAAATGATGGTCTAGCAATAGGAAGTGTTTCAAATTCTTTAGAAGGTATTTTAGATGGTTTCGATGTGACTTCTACTCTCTTAATAAAATGTTTGTTCGATCCTCTTGGTCTTGGTGGACTTATGCATTCTCAGGTAGGGGATTAATGAGTAAGATAGTCTAAACAATTATTTTTAGGTTGACTAACCTACAGATTCTAAAATACTACAGTTAGCATTCCCCAACAAAGGTGCCAAAATAGGTCCGAGGTGTAGACTAATTGGTTCATCCAAACCCCATAATGGGGGTGGAGGTCAAAGATTCAAATCTCGGGCCTCGCCGGACTAAACACTTGTCCCTTTCCTGGTGCTTTCAACAACGTAAAAGGTTTAAAATGATTGTGGCATGGTGGTTATAGGGGTGAACTACGCGAAGATCTGTGTGGCGGCTTCCAGGACGAAAAACGTAGAATATTGTGGTGGCCATAAAAGCTGGACAACCTGCCCGAATTCGTGGCGGCTACCGATTCCACCATGTATATTCAAAAAAACAAAAAAAAAATAATGGTTCCAAAATGGTGAGCAAAAAATGGTGTTCTGTAAAACAATTATTTATTTTCCATTTAATTATGAATCCAGGAGTTCATAAATGTGTGAGTACCTATGCATAATATATGCCTATAGTATTTGGGAGATGATTCCTATATATTAGTTGGTTTGGTAGGGGGTGTGTTGTTCATGTAGTTTAGTTTTAGCCAAACCAATAAAAACTAAATGTAGAAAAAATAAAGCACACAATTGAAAAAATTGCAGGAAGTAAATTTCTCACAACTAGAGCTAAAATATCGAAATCAAACACATGACTGAAATATAAATTGGTGAAATTAAACATACAACTAGAAATAAAAATGTAGGAATAAACACACAACTGAAATAAATAAATCAATAATAAATAAACAATTAAAATAAATAAAGCAGGAAATAAAATAAATAGGGGAGCGTTACTACCTGGAGTGGGTCCAAGGTCGCACAAACGGTCCACCCAACTGGTTATGTAAAAATCACTCTTCCAAGTACACATGAATGAGAACGCTTAAAACTTTATTAATAATTTATGCAGTACAAAAATAATAAAACTTTATGGATCTCTTTTTTAGGGATGGCCTATGTTTTTATACAGAATGTGACCAATTCCTATTACAAAAACAACTTGTTCTAATTTAATCATATGTCATGATTCACTATGGTCGGTTCATTCACAATTATAATTGTTGTCTATTAAAAGAGTGATCATGTCTAAAATTAATCATGAAAGATAAGAATGATGCTCCCTAAGTTTACATAACAATTTATTTCTAAAATTTGTGCGGTCTCTTGATCAATTGGTCAATGCATAAAATAAAGGCACTGTATACCCATTGGATATAGGTGCCTTATATACCTGCCATTGAGATATAGGTGCCAAGATATAGGCACCTTTCCTATCATTAGGATATAGGCACCGATCTGCACCCAGGATATAGAAACTGACCTATGCTTGGAATATAAGCATTGATCCTTAGAAAAATTTAGCCACCCACTTTAGGCACCACGATCTCCTTAAAGATGTACATCACTCCTCAAACACATTATACTTGTTATACAATGCCAAGTCCATGCAGGACCTTGAATAAAATATGTGAAAAAGCAACGAAAATCTGCATCTACTCACAATTCTCACTAAAAACACCATTCAAGCATAATACATCATTTTCCATTAAATACATGCAATAATTACACAAAAATGCACTTCTAGTGTTAGACATGCCATACAATACCCCTCTTAAACATGCATAAAATTGAGCATTTTGGTGCTCATCACCATTATTGTATAATCATTGGTTACCTTGATACTAGTAAAATTCTATTAGCCTCACCAATCCCCTAGTGATTAGTTTATCTCCTTGAGAAGCTATCAATTCCTTATTTGATTTTCTACTCACTCCTTGAGAACTGATATTATTTGGTATTTTCTCCACTAGCTTATTCTAAGAGTTAACTATTTTTTTTTTGCCACACCCATGATGACATCCTTTATTATTGGTTGCTCCTAGTTATGCACTATCAATTCCATTGTAATATTTTATTGTGGTAACTTACTGCACTCTATTACCTACTCTAGCATAAGAGGAGCCAAAAAATGGGATTGAACATGGTTGTTATTTTTTTATTATTCCCATCCACTCCTTCCATGAGTTTTTCTTCTTGCTACACTAGTGTCTTGAAGATATCATACCTATTTAAGGGCTTGGGTTGGGTTTGCTTTTTGCCATATTTTTTCTTTTGCTTTCTCCTTATTTTGGGTTATTCAAAACCATATACCTGTGCTTCTCCTCCCTAAGAAATGATGACTATTTTTATCGACTATAGACTTACAATCCTGAGAAATATTTGACATTCTTAGAGGATCCCCAATTTTTGTGATAATATTGTTTAGGAAGGACCAATCCAAATTCCCATATTTGTGGTAAATTCTACACTTGAAGGACAATGCCTCGTAATCTAGTTATTGAATCCAAGATAGTCTTATGAGTTCAAGCTCCAAATCTATCAAAAAAGGTTGGATGATATCCATTTCCATACATAATATAGCATAAATGGTTGTGTTTCCTTCCATTGTGTCTCTAGAAACACCCAAATATATTCCAAGGAAATTACTAATGATATCCAATACTTTCTCACTCTATAACTCTATTGGGAGTGCATACAACCAGACCCAAATAAAGATAGTAGTGGGTATAATTCAAGGATGAAATCCCACTCTAGGGCTAAATAAATAATCCTATCAGACCATGATTCATCTTTCCTGATTCCAAATCCCTATTTCTATTGGCAAGTGAGGAAAAACTAACAATAATATATCCATTACTAATAGACCACAAAGAAAACTTACCAAGAGGCTCCCAATTTTATCAAACCCATGAATGCAAAAATATTAGGGTAGGGTGAGTACCCATGAATTTATAGATCATGTCATCATTGGATCTATATAATACTATTTATTCTACTATACTTTACTTTTTATTTCTAGAAATAAGGGATTTTGAAAGAATCCTCAAATATTTTACAATAGAGAAAGGTCACCAAAAAGAGGATAGTAGAAGAAACACCTGAAATATACATAGAGGACAACCTCTTGGATCCAATAGTAAAAAAGGTATATCTCAGGAGAAAACAAAGGAGAGAGATCAAACGATTATTCCAAGAGAGAGAAAGTAGAGGAAAGCTAGGGAAAAAAATATAGGAGAACCTTTTGAGGTCAGTACTAACTAGCACTAGCAGTAGGAGGATCCACCTAATAATAAAGATATACATTTTTGTATTCCTCTAGGAGGATGACCGCTTCTTCAACATAGGTGATGGACATCTTCCCCACTATATACAATGAAATTATAAGATCATTGAGGACCTAAATGTATTCCTGGTGGCTGGGAAATAGTATGGTCATTCCATGAAGAGAGAATTTCAAAGTAGGAGGGGTACTATGTTGGATGGCCATGTTTTAGGAAAGAGTACATAGACAAAAAAATCTTCCATGTTTGGTCATCCACATGATGAGTAGGGAGTTTGAGGTATATTCCAAATTATGATTCAAAGTAACCTAGATGGGGGAGCATCTCCTTTTCATTGTTTGATATTATTGGCATCTATAATTTCTCTAGAGGGCCAAATGACTATACCAGCACATCCTCTCCATACAAAGCACATGATCTATTTCCATTTTATGAATTCCATGGGTTGAGAGGCCACAACCCTAACACTCTCCTAAAATTCCTAGGTAGGCCAGCGTGCTGGACTAGGCAGAGGGCTATTTCATGAACGTAAGAACATTCTAGCTTTTAATAAGTTGAGAAATTATTCAGTGGAGAGAGACAAGTCGGATCTCTATTTTAAAAATGAAGTTTTGTGTCGATTTGGCGATAATAAGCTTGAAGATCTTATTAAAGCGAACCCCTTATAGAATAAGTAAGGTAATCATATTTTGGGGAATTCTATTTCATACTCGTGATGATTTTTTTTATGGAATAAGTAGAAGATGTGTTCTTTTCAGAGCTGCATAAGGAACAACTAGGATTTGGGACCTCTCCCTATCTCAAGGCTTTTGAGTGATGATTGGAACCCTTTTGATTTGAAGTATGCTAGAGAGAGAACTTTTAAAAATAGAGGGGGAGAAGAGCCCTTTAAAACTTTAGGAATAAGAACCTTTTTATCTTAAGAGGTCCAATGAAGATGATTAACTGATGGCATCCGTAGATCCCCTAGAAGGCTGGGTTGGGAGTCGCTCCCTCTGGTAAGGGGTAGAATGAAGGGTGTATAGCTAAAGAGGTGTATAATAGTCTGATCATTTTGTGTGAAGATATTGAAGAAACAAAACCTTAACTCATTCCATAAAGGGACGAAAAGAAACCCTTTCTTATGTACATTGAAGATATGTTTAGTATTGAAGCTCAGGGAGCAATCGTGACTGGCTAGAATTTTTTTTAAAGGGACCCAAGTTATTCTTGTATCCAAGGGTCACTGTGTCACCACAACATTGCTTTGAGTCATTTATTATTTTGCAACTCTTAATAAATTTAGGGGTAACCTCCCTTTCAACATATTTGTTACTTCTTGTAGAGGAGCTCTTAGCAGCTGCCACAGGGTTAACACTCTCAAACCAGACCATATACTTTGATGTTTTCCCTTCAAAAAGTAGGAGGGAGCTATATCTTACCTCTCTAGAAGGGCTCCTCAGGCTCAGTCTAAGGCTCATCAGGGAACTCTAGCTCTTTTTCTACATTATATGTTTGAATAAGAGCATATGAATCTCTTGATGGATCAAGAAGGATGATATCCCTTTCTGCACTTATTTCATCAATATTTCCATAGACTTAAAAAGGAAAGTTGGGATGTTTATGCTTTTATTACCATAGATATGATTTAGGAAAGTGAATTGGAAGCTCCTAACTATGGAGTTCTGGTCATATAGTGTGAAGTACTAGATGATGGGGATGACAACTTTGTCCTAGGGCTTGGGCAATGACTCCTTGAAAATATTTTTATGGTGTTTGTTGATATTTTTCCCTGGTCCTTTAAGATCAACAATTCATTTGCAAGATAATTCTTCTCTCTATTAACACTTTTACCTACAACTGGAAGACCCAAGACTTTAGCAATAAAGGCAACATTGATGGTGAAGTCCAACCCCCTAGAATTTACTTTGCCTTCATACCAAGAGTGGACCATTTCCTTTGAAAGTTCATAATCATGGCCATAAAATTTCCTAAGAAATGACAAAACATTGCATCATCCAATATTTCTTCCTCTAGCTTGTTTAGGGTTAGGACTGCAGGCTCCACTCTACTATTAATTTTATCCATCTTCGAGGAGACACGAGAATAGAAGTAGATGTTTTCTGAGGGAGGATAGGAGTGTGCAACAAAGTGTATAGAATTGAGTGTAGAAATCTAGAGCTTCCTTCTATATAATAGTACCACTTCAAGTTGTGATGTAGGAAATTTTTGAGAGGTGTACTATATGATGTTAGAAAAAAAACCTTCCAATATAGGTGAAAATCCCATCCTTGCCATAATATTTGCCTTGGGGCTAACTCATTCATGCAACATGAGGAAAGAGTGGAAATTTTTGAATGCATGAATTCATTAGAACAAATGAGATGACAATATTGATTCCAAGGCCAACTAGAGGTATGGATAGAGAGAAACACATGACACCAAATCACAAGAATGAGAAGCCACACATCACTAATTTGTATACCTTTGATAGATAAGAAATTAAAAAAGTAATCATTTGTGGGAATGGGGAGAAACATGCAATTCCAAGACCATTCAGTGGAAGGGCCATGTGATACATGTAAAGCTAGCACATGGATGATACCAAGTGCTAATATCCACTAGTTGACATGGTAGGTTTATCTAAGGATGAAGTGTGATTGGAGGAAAATGGAATTTTAAATAGAGGAAGAAAAACAAATTGTCATGTCAAGACCTTTAAATCAAATATGAGAGGATTTTCTATAAAGTAGGGATCTTAGGCATACCAACTAAAACACATTTTCCTAAATGGGTCCCATGAAAATAAAAAATAGGAGGGCGTGTTGACAATCCTTGAGGGTGATGGAAAGGCAAAGAACTAAAATAGAAAAACAAAAGGGATTAGCAAAAGAAATCCAAAAACATGCAGGGGTGGTAAAAATTGAGGTCAAACATGGGAGTTCACACTATCATATCTACAATATTGTAAAAGGGTTGGAGGGAATTTTCTACTCTAAACAAAGAGGTCCTCCTGAATAATATCAAGGTTGGTTAAGGAGTCTACAAATTTGTTTCCCTCATGGTAAATATACTAGATCAAAGAGTTTTCAGATTTAGAATGGTTCTTTGGCCTCCTCCATGAGATTTTTTATGCTCCAAGTTAAGGGTTGACATCCTTTCATCAAATTGATGATGTTCATGGAGTCACATTCGATGATAACCTTCATCATTGGAATATTTTCCAAAAGCTTTTTCCTAGAAATAAGACTCTTGCTTTAGCAAGATGATTGGTCTAAAGCCCCGGGTTCTCTACATGATCTAGGAAAATTTGACCCTTATCATATTTGATAACACCATTTTCTCTAGAGCTTCTTGAATTACCCTTAGAATCCCCATCAAAATTTAATTTTATCCATCTGTGTGGAGGAGGGATCCATATGACTTGGGTGCAGTGTATTTTTACTTGATTCAAAGGTTGAGGAGGTCTATTAGGGAGACCAAGATATAGTACAAGTTTTTTACACTAAAAATAGATCAAGTTCTAAGTATACAAATAGAATTAATGGAAATATTGAATAAATACACTGCACAAAACAATCTCTCTAGCTAGATTGATTCTATGTATCTTTCCCTATTTGAAGGGTTAGAACATTAAGTGAAGTTCATATCAGAATATTATGTAGAATATCACTTGCATGAGTGGTAAAATATTTAGATGGTATCTTCTCTACTTGAGAAATATATACAAAATTAGAAAGAGAATTGTAATGAAAATGAAGATCATACTTTGATTTTTGGATTAATTATTTGTAATTTTAAAATTGAATAGAAAATACATGCTATAAATATAATATATGGCATAAAATTATAAAGCTTATATTAACTTGGTGATAAAAACTTTTCATGATTATATTTTATTTATAAACATAATTTTGGATAACTGTAATGGTGTGGTACTTAAGAAATAGTTCATTACATGAAATATTCCTTGAAGGTATTTCACCTAAGTAATCGACTTGCATGCTAAAATGAATCTTTTTATTTTCAAAACTATGGCATGGAAGGACAAATATCAACTGGAGATGAATCCGCATGGAGCTTGGAACTAAGTAGTAGAAATTGTTTACCAGGTTGAGTTATCTTCCTTGCATTTTAAAAATGAATGACTCTTATAGCCATACGTTTTTTTTTGTGTTTTCATCACTCACAACTATGAATTCTACTTCTATCTCAACATGGAATGATTTTTTATTTGAAATGAGAAATTAAAATGAATACTATTCTAGGTTTCCTTCTAGATTCAAAATTAAAACTTGGATTTTTATTATTTTTCTGAAATTAAAATGCATGTAGATTTAACCTTTTCAAAAAATATATTACCAAAGTTTATGTGTGTTGCATTTGGATTGAAAACTTAGTTTGAAAATATTAATAAAACATATTAATTGTCAAGAACCTTGTGATTATCTCGCTCTTTACATAATACCTTATTTCATTTGGATAATAAATGTTAAGGATAAAAACTACCTCTCTTTTTAGCTTAGTAAGATGAAGTAGGGAAAAGCATCATGATTCTCTTTTATAATTAATACCTATTCTAGAAGGAAAGATCTATAATGTAATTAGAGTTTATATCTTGGAAACCTTATGTCTTGATAGGGTTGTATAAAAATGAGAAGATACCTTAGTAGAATTGAGTCTATGTGTCAAATTGCTTCCATAAGAAGCATTTAATTTCTTATAGTTAAAAAGCATAAACTACACAATTGATATGAATATATGGTAATAAAGTATCCTAATTATTATTAATATATGATAACTATTGTAACTATTATTGTACAACTTGGATTATAATACCATGATTGTTGAGAATGATTGGTATATTTGAAGTCCTTGTCTATTAACAAATAGGACTTTCTCTTTGGCTACTAGAATTACATTATTCTTTAGATTTGCATTGATTGATATCCTTTGGGAAAATGTATGAATATATAATGTTTTAAGTTATTATTGTTTTAAGGAGTGACTATTATAATGGTGAATACTTGTTTGGACTATTTCCATAAGTCTAAGATATAATGCTTGGATACTATGGTTTTCCTACTTGATCATTTAAATATTATGAAAGCATATAGTCTAAGACATTATGACTATTATAAAAATATATCTATTGATCATTCTAATTTTTTATAAAGTTGTGCTACCCAAATATCATGGATGTCATATAATTATTCTTATTGGTTATTCTAATTTTTTATGAAGTTGTCCTGCCTAGAAATTATGACTATTATAAAACTATCTTGATTGGTCATTATTTATAAAAAAAAATTCTACATAGTTATTAGGATGAAATTTTCCGATTTAGTTGTTACAACTAATATTGATAAAAGTATTGTATGGATGTAAAGAAGTATGGGATGTTTTAATAACATCATGTACTACGTTTTTGAAAGTGCTACTTTATTATTCTAGAAAAAGGAATATCATTGCATGTATAGGTACTACATAGGAATGACTACATTAGTTATGTGTTGACTTTAATTTCATGGCAATAATTGTGTGAGTAACTACACCATTCATTGCATGAACTATTAAAACTATTGGATGTACTAAGAACCTCATGTGTATTGCATGGGATACAAGATATGGTCCATATGAATAAAAGTTTTCATATCAATGTTTACTTTAAATAATTCAAAGAGTTCACTTGGATGGATAGAAAGAAGGTTTAGAGAACTAAAACTATACATTATAAATATAAGTATCATTCAGTGCATTGTATGGAATAGAAAATATGGTGCATATGAATAAATTCTAGGGGGAGATTTCAATACCCCACTTTACCCATCTGATAAGAAGGGAGGATCTGGGTTACCCTCAAGGAGCATGGATGACTTCAATGAATTCATTAACACAAATGAATTGATGGATGTAAGACTAAAAGGAGCCAAATTTACATGGAGTAACAAGAGGATAGGAAGTCAGCTGATTCAAGAAAGGTTGGACAGGTTTTTTTTATCCAAGGAAGCTACAAAAATGTTTGGTGATTCAGCGTTACAAGACCTTCCTAAATACGCTTCAGACCATAATCTTATTCTATGGGAGGCATTTCAGGGTAACTCCTTTAAAAATCCATTCATATTTCTGTCAATATGGGTTAAACATCCGGACTTCAAGAAACGAATAGAGGAATGGTGGCAGAAGCCTATCCAGGGAAGTGCTTCCTTCAAACTATCTCAAAAACTTAAGATGGTGAAAAAAAACTGTAGAATATGGAATAAAGAAGTCTTTGGAAATATTTTTGAGAATAAGAGAGAAGTGGGGGAAAAACTGAGAATAATAGAAAGAAAAATCCAAAATGGAACCTATGATGAGGCGACAAGGACTGAAGAGAAGGAAACCCTTTGTGAGTTTTATAATATTTTAGCTTGTGAAGAGATGTATTGGAGGCATAAATCAAGGGCATTATGGCTAAATGAAGGGGAGTCTAATTCAAAAAAATTCCATGCTACCACATTGAGCAATAGAAGCAACAATAATATTAGATATTTAACTAAGGTGGATGTATCCTTAACTCAAAACATTCAGGAGATCAGGGACGAGGCTATTAATTTTTTCAGTTCATTATTGGGTGAAGAACGGGCCTGTAATACCCAAGCAAAGGACTCTCTCCTTCAATTCATTCCACAACTCATTGATGAAATGATTAACGAGTCTCTTACAGTAGTTTTTTTAGACGAAGATATCAAGGAGGCTTTGTTTAACATGGATCTTGACAAAGCTCCTGGGCCAGATGGGTTTTCACAGTGGTTTTTCCAAGTTTGTTGGGATATTTTTGGAGCAGAAGTTATTGCTGCAATCAAAGAGTTCCAAAGTTCAAATCATATTCCAAGGGGTTTCAATTCATCATTTCTTTGATCCCTAAAGTCCCCAACCCCAAGACTATGGCTGACTTTAGGCTGGTTAGCCTATGTAATATATCCTATAAAATTTTGTCCAAAGTTTTAGCCAACCATTTAAAGAAATTTCTACCGATTATCATTGATCCAAGTCAAGGAAGTTCTGTACAAGGAAGATAAATCTTAGATGGAGTTATTACTATTCATGAGGCTCTTCATACAACCACTCAGACCAAAAAAGCAGTCATGGATTTAAAGTTAGACATGAACAAAGCTTATGATAGGATAAATTGATAATTCCTAGAGGCAGTTTTATTAAAATTTGGCTTCAGCATGAAATGGGTCAAGTTAATAAGAGAGTGTATTTCTAAGCCTTGTTTTTTAGTTTTGGTTAATGGGTCTACTGTAGGTTTTTTTCAAAGCAAATGTGGTCTAAGACAAGGAGATCCCATAAGTCCTATGTTGTTCATCATTGTAGCTGAGGCCTTGGGAAGAACCATTAAGGTAGCAATCATAGCTGGACTCATATCAGGTATTAAGGTCACGTCGCTAACTACCCCAGTGACAAGCAATTTTTTGATGATACATTGCTACTGACATTGGCTTTTGTGGTTGAGGCAAGAAGGATTAAAAATATTCTCATAATGTATGAAGAAGCGGATGGAAAGAAAGTGAATTTTGATAAGAGCAAACTTTATTTCATCAATACCCCCATTCCTAGGCAAAACAACATAGCAAGGATCATGGAATGTCAGATTGCATCCCTTCCCACCACCTATTTAGGTCTTCCCCTATTTACGAAGAAACCTGAAGGATCAATGTGGAACATAGTTCTAGAGAGGATCCAAAAAAAGCTAGTAGGTTGGAAAGGACATCTATTATCTCAAGCAGGCAAAGTAGTTTTAACTATGGCTTCACTTCAAAGTATACCCGTTTACTTCCTATCAGTCTTTAGAGCTCCCAGCAAGGTGTATCACAAAATTGAGCAGCTTCAAAAAAAAATTCTCTGGTCAGGGACTGAGGATAAGAAAAGGATCCATTTAGTAGGTTGGAACAAGGTTTGTAAACCTAAAGCTGATGGGGGGTTAGGATTGAGGAGAGTTGCTCATATCAATACAGCTTTGTTAGCCAAACAAGCATGGCGGTTATTGACTAAGGTCGATAATGAATGGACTACCATAGTTAGGAGGAAATACCTCCAAGGTGTGAACTTCCTTAATGACAACTTAGCAAGCAGGGGGTCTAATTTTTGGAAGGCAATCCTCACGAGCAGGGATCTTGTCAAGAAAGGTCTTAGATGGATTCTAGGAAATATATACTTTTGGAAGGATTGGTGGGTGAGAGCTGAGGAGTTATCCCAGAATCCTGGTTTGGCTAGGATTCAAGAGCATATGGAGTAGCATATTGGGAAGAAGGTTGTAAATTATATGTGGTAGGATATAAATATCAACAGGTGGAAACACATCAGAGTACAGGGTTTTGAAGCGAAGTCTGAAGAGCTTTATAACATTTTAAAACAGCAAATTATTCCCTCTGGAGAGGATGAAGATCACATTGTTTGGGCTGAGACTGAAAGTGGTGACTTCACAGTTAAGTCTACCTATAATTTGCTTCTCAATGTGTAAGGTCAACAATTTCAACCGAGTTTGGTTTGGATCAAAGGCTTAATTCCTAAAATATTTTTTTTTTCATGGCTGGTGATTCAAGGAAAAATCCTCACTATGGACAATATGTTATCCAAAGATATGGTTATTACTAACCGTTGCTACATGTGCAGGGCAGGATGGGAGATAACCCAACACTTATTTCTAGAGTGTCCAGTAGCGGAGTCCATCCTAGATGATCTTTTCCAAGCCTTTAGGATCTCATGGGTTAAGCCTGCTCTTATATCCAAAGTGTTCCATCAATGGCCTCAACCCTTTGTTAGCCTAAAACTTAAGTACCTATGGAAAATCTATTGACATCATTTTCTCTGGCAGATTTGGATAGAAAGGAACCATAGAGCCTTTAAGGATACCATTCACAATCCAAAAACCATCCTCAACAGGATTATTGTCTTTGCGAAAGAAAACCTTAGCACCTTAGTGGATGAGAACCACTCAATTCTTCTCCAAGAAAAATAATTAGCTTGGGCCTTAGGTATTGAGGATAAACCTTCCATTCCTTTGCCCAATCCCAAAAATGGGATTTCTTGGGAGCCACCCCCCAGGGTTGGTTTAAACTAAATTTTGATGGTGCAGCCAAGGAGAACCTGGGAAGAGCTGGGGCTGGAGGAATAATCAGGGATCATCAAGTTAATCTGGTCAAGGCCTTCGCTGAACCATTGGGAATCAGAACTAATAATGAAGCAGAAGCTAGAGCCCTTTGGAGAGGGTTGCAAGTAGCCCAAGCAACTCAAGGTAACTTGATGATTGAAGGTGATTCTATGAACATCATCAACCTGTTAACCAATGGTAAAAAACCTCCATGGAGAATCGAGGGAGTCATCCATGAAGTGAGGATCCTTTTTATGGCAAGATAGAACAGGAGGGCTCGTCACATGTACCGTGAGGCCAACAGGTCAGTTGACAAATTAGCCAACATAGGTGTTGATATTGGTAGTTTGGTGACATGGACACAAGGTGTGCCACGTGAAGTGGAAAATATTATTAGTCATGAAAATAAACCTACCCGTTAAGGAGAAATATGAATGGGTGTTCTTTCCCCATGGAGCTGGTAATAACTATGGGGTTTCCCTCTAAATCATACTAAATTGGAAATGAAGGTAACAGGGTGTAAGCCTTGGAAGATTTCGACAGAGAATAGGAAATGGGCAAGCAACAGGTTTCACAAGTGCAAAGTTCCAAACTTCAATTCCTGTCAATGTAAGTAATGTTTATAGTTATGTTTAGGTATGGGTGTGCTTTTTTAGTAAGGTGTTGTAGGGGATTCAACACAATTTATGGTAAGAAAGTTTCAAGGATGACTAGGATCTACAATCTCAGCAGAAGGCTAGATATTGTAATAGGTTTTGGGTTAACCTACAAAACCCGATAATTAATGAAGACTTTTATTTACCAAAAAAAAAAATTCTTTCATATCAATGTTAACATTAAACAATTCAAAGAGCTCACCTAAATGGATAGAGAGAAGGTTTGGAGAACCAAAACTATGCACCATGAATATAGGTGTAATATGATGAATTGTATATGGTGATAAGAGAAATGCTATTATTTGTATTTATAGTAGTTGCATCACCTATAATTCAAGTTTATCACTACACTAAAACTAGATCTAGTGATGACTATATACTCATAGAATGCATGTAAAATTTGCATAGATGCATTGCATGTAATAATTTATCTTTCTAGGTTTATTCTATGTATCTTCCTCTTCATGAATGGTTGGAACTTCATTAAGAGAATATGAGATAGGAATATTTAATAGAATGTCACATTATTAGGTAGTAAAGTACTTAGATGATATATTTTCTCCCTAAGGAATGGTTTAAAAATTAGAAATATATTTGTAATGAGGATGAAGATCACAATTTTATTTTTCATTTAATTGTTTGTACTTGTAAATAGAATAAAAATTGAATCCTTGCAAATACAGTATATGAAAAACAAGTATAAAATTGATGTTGTCTTGGTGACAACATTTATTGATACTTATATGATTTGTGAATACAATTTTGGATAATTGTTGATGTTATTTGATTACACACCTTCTTGATAATGAAAAAAAATATATTCTATTACTTTAACATTATACAAATAACAGTACCATATACTCAACCACCATGTAATAATTACTAGAGATACTAAATGTGAGGAAAGACATACATTTATCTATGATTTATGGGTTTTCCTAAGGCATTTGATATAGTTAAAAAAATAAAATTAAAAAACATAAATTTCTCAATTAAATCAAGACAAGCAACACTACATTTATATGAAAGGGTTCTTGTAGGAATATCAATGTCTTAATAAATGATGACATCGGAACCAAGAAGTGCATTACTAATACTAATAATGGTGTAAAACAAAATTATCCTCTCTTATTCGTATGGTTTGGTTAATTCATTAATGAATTAAAAGGTTTCAGGTACATAGGGATAGGAATATGGAGATATAATGTTATATTGCATATGGATATTATGTGTAGCTGGCATGGGCCACACATAACCCATGATTGTTTATACTATAATATTATATTATAATAATGAGTGAGATAAGGGTTTAGGAAGATGCGTATATAAATAAGGGATATTGTTATTATAAGCAAGAAATTCATATCGAGTAATATCTTGTAATTGTCTTGGCTTGTGGAGCAGATATGAGGTGATTTCTTCCTTAACTATTATTGGTGTTTCTCTAACTCAAGTGTATTATCTATATTTGTCTTATTCTATGGTTTTTACCATGAATTAATATTTGTGGATGGTTGATTTGTTATTTTAGTATATGGTGAAATATTTTCTTAATGAGAATAGAGTTTGTAACAAGTGGTATCAGAGCAATAATTTTGGCAAAGTGAAGATTATTTTTTTTAAGGATTGAAAAATTAGGGTAAAATTTTCTAGAAAATATTTTATTTTTTAGGAGCCATATATTTGCATAAAGTTGTTTGATTTAGATAGTTCTTGTGCCATTTTATTTGGAATTTGAAGAGATTTAAAATGAGTGGTCATATAAAGGAATCTAAGAAGTATTGAGGCATACATAATCCTATAAAGTTAGTGATATGAAACAAGGGTAGAGACAATTTTAATCACATTTTGTAGAAAATGAAATTTGAGATATCTATTAGATGAGGTAAGCAAATAAATTATTGATTATTTTATTTTGAATATAATTTTTAGAACTAATTATTTATAGAAATAAATAGATGAGATTTAAGAAATTTTATTTTTGAGAGATCCTAGTTTATTGAACCTTGTCTACTTTGGGAAACATTTTTGGTTAATATCAATGACAAGATATATATTCCTATAAAAACCTAGTTTTTTTCATTACTTTTTTTGGTAAGTTAATAAATTTCATTAAGGAGGCATTTGAAAGATGATCCAACACCTTAGAACAACACAAAAGAAAGGGATGCAGGAATAAACAAAAATGCATCCTGAGGAGACAAAAAAGAGAAGAGGATGCGAGACAGTCCAAAAAGCATCCTTAATAGAATAGGAGAAGGACAAAAAATGACAAAGAAAAACAAAGGAAATGAAACCCCAAAGGGTCAACAACAGTAACAGGAAAAAATGTTTGGCACAAAAAAATATGAATCCCAAGTATAGGTTGGTGTAAAAGAGGTAGTGGCATGATTGATGAATGTGGGGAATAAGTACCGCTTGGTGGAAAATTAGGAAGGAAATGTTTCCAAAATGAGGCTCCAAAAATGGGACAGCCTAGGGAAGATAAATTTCTTATAGGAGAAGACTTTGGTAATGAAAATTATTTTGACAACAACCACAATGCATACGACATGAGGGCCAATGGTATTACTTCTCCTCAAATTCGAGGGCCAAATAATATTTAGATCACATGTGAGGTGATGATAATTCTTTTTTTTGAGTGAGATTTAAATCCAACCTAGCAAGTTTGCTAAAATCATAGAGAAGAGTGTCCGTCTAGGTCAGAATACCTAGGATAAAAGCACCAATATTGACCAGCTTGTCAGCGACAACATTAGCTTCCCTAAAGGCATGTTGAACTATGACTTCCTATTGCTATGATATAATTTTCTTGGCTTTCTTGATTAGATTCCTGATTTTCCAACCTGGTGATTTGGAGTTCTTTAGGTAGTTGGTAATATTCAGAGAATATCCTTCTATGATGACTTTTCCTGGGACCTATTTGATGAACTGTAGTCCTATCCATAGTGTCCTTGCTTCAAAAAATTATTGGATTGATCCCCTAAAGGTTATACAAAGGCAAAAATGTAATTTCCTTGATGGTCTCTGAGAATACCCCCAGCACCAGTGTTTCCTGGATTTCCTTTAGCAGCTCCATAAAAATTAAGTTTGAACCACCCCAAAGGAGGGGGATTCCACTTGATGTTGGCTCTGGAACATTGAGGAATGGCAGGACGAGGATTATCCAAGGAAATGTTAAAGGATTGGAGTAAGGAAGCCTCAAAAATGGGTATAGGTGAAGAATCAAAAGGGGCAATCAAAGATTTTTCCTTAGAAAAAAGGATAATTCTATTCGAAAGAAAATCAATATCTCTAGCTTCCTTAGAAAAATGTGCCTATTGCCCTCAAGCCAAATCTACCATAAGTAGTGATGAAGACAAAAACTCCAGAGGCCTTTAAGAAAAGAATTTTTTAAAGGGTTAGGCCATTGGGTAAAAAGGTCAACAATAGAAGGAGGATGAGCCCAACTGATATTGAATTTGAGGAAAATATTATTGGGGTCTAGAGAAGGGATAAAAAAGAAAGAGGTGGGTCATGGATTCCCAGTAATTAAGGCAAAGAAATCATCTATTAGGGAGGGTAATATTACGTCTAATAAGATTTTCAATAGAAAGGATTTGATCTTGAATGGCTATCCATGAAAAAAAAGCAACCTTTGGAGTCAAGTATTTAAGCCACTAGATTGTAGGGTATAAGCACCTCTGCAGGGGATAAGGATAAATGATAAGCATATTTGATAGAAAATTCTCCTGAGTCGTTGGGCTCCCAAATAGGATGGTCGCAAGAGACCTCAGAAGAATAGGGAAATAAGATAAAAATGCCTCAAGTGAAGATATTTCTACTGCTATATTAGGATTATGGATCCTTTTCCAAGATTTGGTCCCATTGGAAATGGATAGGAAGTCAGTAAAGTTGGAGCCAAAAAGAGGATCAGTAAAATCTTTAAGTAATCTAAATCCTGGGACCTGAAGAATTGGGTGATTGCCTAACCACTTGTCTTCCCAAAAATGCATGGATTTCCCATCACTAACCTGCCACCTTAACCATTTTTTTAGAAGTTGTATCATGGAGAAAATGGATTTCCAAAATGTGGAGGCAAAAGGGGGGATTTCTCCATAAAAAAAAAACATAATTTTGAAGGTATTTCCTTCTAGTAATTTTGACCCACTTTGCCTGGTCTCTTGAAATTAAATGCCAAGCTTGTTTGGCAAGAAGAGCAAAATTTAACATGTGTATTCTTCTAATCCCAATCCCCCCTTGTTATTTCCATTACTTATTATGGATGTAAACTCATGGATTTATAAAAAAATTCTAGAGAGAAATTCATTAAATCCCTAACTAAGTTGAAATAGAAAACACTGGTCCATGACTATCAAATATAGTTTAAAAACCTGGTAAACTACACAAAGGGCTTGAGTGAATTTAAAAATTTGTTTCATTAGTAAGTGAAAGTAATATATTGGAACTAAGATGAGAATTTTTAAACCAAAAATCATGATGGTAGCAGTAGGCTTGTCCAAGTTAGATGAAGAATAATTTATAACCAAAGGGTATATAGAAGAAATAAACAAGTCTTAGAAAGAACAAATGGAATTAAAAAGAGAGTTAAAATATTTTAATATATTGGAAAAAGAAAAATATAAAGGTGAAAAATTTTGGCCCATAAAAGCCTCCACATAGATAGTTCCTATAAATCTATTTGACTATCAATTTTATTCATACAATATGATTTTGATAACTACCATAGACTTGTTAAAAACTCAAAATAGGCTCAAAGACTTGACCACTTTAAAATGTGGTTAGATAACTTTGAATATATGGCCCACCAAAGTGTACAGTGGTCTCGACCAGTCCTAAGTGGTTGGGTGAATGGGTGGTCAAAATTTATTTAGTGATTGAAAGCTCTAAAGCCTTACATTATTCCTAGTTGGATCCTTGAGCCCCCAACAACTAGAAAATACCTATGATCGATAAAAACAAATAAGAAGACCTCTAGCAAAGTCACTTTTAGGGAAGATCATGCACTTTAGATATAGGAGACACATGGAGACTTCTCATCCATCCAAGGTAGGTAAATTATAGGAAACTAATAGCCAATCTCCCAAAACCTGCAATATCATCATGCACCACTATTCATAAGTTGAGTTCCTTACAAATATGATATATGGTACAACAATAGGGTATTATGGGAGAAGATGAGCATATTTAGGTGACACAAATATACTAAAGATATATGGTAGCTATATATAGTGAATGTTTTTTATCAATGCAACTGCAAGAATCAAAACAAAAAGTGGCATCCACTCTTTCCCAATATGTTGACCAAGCATGAGCTTCAAAATAGGCTAATTTGTGCCTATATTTTCAGGCCTATGGAAAGCCTTCCTTGTAATCATTATCTAGGCTAGTATAGTAGTCTATATATAGAGGAATTTAACTCAATACAAGGTCAAAACTTTGAGGCTTAGCCTATTGTGTATCTTTTAATTCTACTCTACAATTTTAATGAATCAAATTTGTTGTTTGACCTTTGCCAGCTATGTGTTATTGAATTCTTATTTATATGGATGTTGTATAGACCCTACATATTTTTTTAAAAACTCTTTAGGAGGTCTAGTAGACTATCTATTAGTCCTATGCTATTGGAATATTAGGGATGCTCAATGTCTAATTGTATGCTTATGCTTTTATCTATAAAAGTTGGTTAGGGTGTTAAGAGCTATTGGAGTAGTGGAGGGTATGATATCGGTATTAATTCATATTCAATGATACTTTTCCTAGTAACTAGTCAATTAGTCTTATATGTGGTTTAGTTATAGTGTGTATGACATGGTATATGGAAATACTATTAGCCAGATGTAACTTATATCTAATCCACAATTTCCATTCTTAACCCTCTATATCTTACTTTAATCCTCCCCATATTTTTATTTTTATTTTATAACAATGAACTAACCTTATACAAAGGTTTTATAAGGAGAGATCCTAAGCAATCCAATCTTATTCCTATATTCAAACAATGCACTCCCATACATTATGTAGATCGTAGACCAGGAGTTTTTGTAATACTCGATGGGACCAAACCTATTTGGTTTGTTTCTACCAATGTATCACTAGTGGGACAAAGCAATTTGTCTCACTCACCTAGAGGATCTAAGATTCTAGTGAATAATCTTGACCTTATAGGTGGAGAATGCATGTTCACTTGGCAAATCTATTTTGAAAGAACCTGAGATTGGCAACTCTACTGAAGGAACTAGTTACAAGAATGGGTTCTAAAATCATGCATTAATGATATTGAAGGTTAAGAATATCAAATAACCTACGAATTTTTATGAACTACTTTACTAAAGAGCTCATAGAAAACTAGGTAAATCCCACTCTCTAGTTAGGGCTCTTTGCATTCAAATTCCTATTCCACTATAATCATCTCCTAGGAAATATCTTGGTAGTCTATACCTAGAAAATATGGCTAGGAAAATCTATCCAAGGTAGAATAACAATGATCCCTCCTTTCATATCTCCATGAAATACCTCAATCTAATCTCAAAGCTTTACCAACATTTTATGAAATTGGGAAAAGTGCATATGATCGCTACCAAGACATCGACACCCTTGTTGCTATTCACAATATCCAACATGAGGATATCATGGTGTGTCTATTATCCATATCATATAGATTAAAAGTACTCACCTAGTATAGATACCTTGATGATAACAATATTACTTTATGGGCCCAACTTGTTGAACCATTCATCTTGGAATTCAACCAGGAAGGAGATCATTTTTTATTGCTTACTCATTTTACCTCCATTAAAAGGTATCCATAAGAAAATATCATTGATTTCAATATCATATCTAGAAAAATGCGGAAGCATATTCCTCAAGATATAATACCTTCCTAGACCTAGGTATATATCTATCACATTTGAGCCTTTGACCTAAATCTAGGCCTCTAGATCTATCTAGCCAATGAGATGAGAATTCCTCAAGTCTTTCAAGTTGCAATTACTTTAGAAGATGCACTCATATTATTTGGAAAGCTTCCTCCAAATATCACTATGTCATACTTTCTAGAGTTACCTGCACAACATGTTCTAGCCACTACTATGCCTCAATATGCTCCTAGTATTACATCTAGAGCTCGGTCTAAACCCATTGAATTATCTCTCCCTCTTTTGTTAGCTCTAGAATATAACAAAAATATAAAATTATTAGAGCTAAGAGAAACAATAAAAATATGAATAAAAATATCTTTATGTTGGAGAGGTAAAGTGTGGAGAAGATATATGAGGGCTATTAGCCCAAGAGGCATCCTTATATCACAAAAAACTAGGGAGCCTCTAGAAGAAATACCACCATATGAGTAAATATTGCATACAATAAACTAGAAGAGATGTCATCTACTTCCAATCCTCCTATAATATACTAGTTCTTGTCTTGCAATGATACTCACGTTATAGACACATGTATGATCTACCAACATCAATCTCAGTTAGTAGTATCAAAGGAAATGGAAAGAGTAGAAAATTCATAGAAAGAAGTGGTTAAAATCTTGCCGAATATAGAATAAGTCATGGTGGCCAAGATAACTAAAGAATAATATTCTATTAATATCTTGACCAGATCTATAAGGAAGACTCTATAAGTTGAGCCTCAAAAGTTACACTCATTCAAAGTCCCTATTCAACCTTATAGACAATAAGCAAAATAACAATCAAGGTTCAAATCACCAAGATCAAAAATTATGAAGGCAAAAGCCTCATTAGAGGATCATAAGGATAAATCACTAATAAGGATAAGGTATCCCTCCATGAACAAAATGAAAAGGCTAGAAGACACTAAGCAATATCATATAAGGTTTGAAGAGACTAATCGAAAGGAACAAAAATTATTGGGAGTGATTGGATACAATATTGTTGAACAACTCAAGAAGAATCCTTCCAAGGTAAGTATGTATGATTCATTGATAATCATAACTTATTGACCTACTTAAAGTAGTTTTAAAATATATCATTACCAATGAAGATAAGTCATTGGACCTAAATTATTCTCAGGACCAACTAGTCCCTGCCATGGGTAAGATTTGACCACCACTATTCTACATATTTTTACAAATGAAGGGGTGGATAGTATACAACTACTTGATCAACTTAGGAGTAGACACTACTATTATGCCAAAGGTAGTATGTGAATCAATTATAATGGAATATACTCAATAAATCCCTAAATTTTTGAGTTAGATGGTACCCCTATCCAAATAATTAGGGTGGCTGCTTCATAAGCTACCGAATATAAAAATTATTCAAGAAGTGGTCATGGGGGATATTTTGGCCTACTTTGATCTATGCCTATCCATAGAATTAATTTCTAAGCTAGGATGTTATTTATATCTAGATTATTCTCATATGGTCATCCCTTACAAAGGCTAAAAGGCCAAGATCTATGTGCAAAATCCATATCCCTTTCATAATTGAAAATTTTGAAGAAAGGGTTGACCAATTGGAGGATAATTTGGACTATATTGAGGAGGTCATATTGGTTGAAAAATATTGATATTACACTCAAAAAGTGGCCAAGGGAAAATTCATGAAGCTTAGGAATTAGTAGGGCAACTAAGTGGGTACAAACAAAAAAGTTTGGAGGTTTGAGGTGTAAACAAATTGGTTTGACCAAACCTCGTATGGGGGAAGAGATCCAAGATTCAAATCTTGGGCCCTGTCAAACTGAACGCTTATCCCTTTCTTGGTGCTTTCAGTGGCATAAAAGTTTTAAAATTATTATGGCATGGTGGTTATAGGGGTGGACTGCATGAAGAACTGTGTGGCGGCTTCTAGGACGGAAAATGCAAACTACTATGGCGGACATAAAATTTGGATAGCCTACTCGTATTTGTGGTGGCTACCGATTCCACCATGTAAATTCAAAAAAAAAATAAACAAACAAAAAAAATTTACTAATTCAATTGTTTTTTAAGATTTATTGTTAAAAAGCTTGTTAAAAAATATAGGGATAGAAAAGAGCATTGATCAGAAGAGTGGTTACAACAACTTTATTAGTAGAAGAAACCTTATAAGAAGGTTCCATTTCCCATAATTCAAGAATATTTGACCATCTAATGCCCTATATAAGAAATAGTTCATTTTCCCTCCTTAGTGTTGAAGGCTCTATTAGACCCTGCATCTTATAGATAAGGCTTTTTGCTTTGCATTCTACAAGTAGAAGATAAAAAAAAGAGGAGTATTTAGATCCAAAAGTACTACTCAAAGTTGAATGAGATGAGGGTCCATGAATCCCCATCAATCTATCAAGTATAGTATGCCAAAGAAACACTTGAGTTGCTTGCAAATAAAATACTATGGAAGAAGATACTATCAAATATGAAACTTCCCAAGCTACAAAATGGTATTGGTCCATTGAAATAGAAAAATAATACTTTATCTAGAGCCTTTACAGTGATAGCTAAGCCAAAAAAAATTATTAGTATATGCTCTAAATTAATTCTAGTGACAACTAAGAGGGCTCTATTGATAGAAATATTTGGTTCCATACTCCATTCTTGAACTCACCCATCATCAATACTATTAGGTGCAAAATGGAGATATGCTCCACAAATATCATGTCAAAGCTTTTCCAATATTACAATTTCTTAAACCTTTAGTCTAGAAGCAATAAGGGAGCATATAAGCAGGTTAAATTAAGCAAGGCAATAGCTAAGAATGATCATACAATCTACAAAGAGAGCATGAAGGACAAAAGAACATAGTGTAATGGGCTAAGAAGACCAAGTGGTGCAAGCCCCATAAAATGAACAAGCCTCATAAATTTTGGCCAATAATGGTATATATATTAGCTAGTTTTGCTTTCATTTTAAAAGCATTTTGACACTGCTTGACTCCATTACCGAATGGATAAATATTTTTGGGTCCTCACTTTTACAAGAAAATCCTTGGGAGGTTCCAATAATATGGACCCATAAAATACTCCAAATAGATAGTTCCTAGAATTCTATTGGACTATCAATTTTGTTGATATAATTTTTTTTTGATAACTACCATAGACTAGCCAAAAACTCAAAGTGGGGCTAAATACCTAGCCACTTAAAAATATTTTTAGATAACTTTGAAGACACAGCCCACCAAAGTGCATAGTGGCTCCAATCCATATTAACTAGAGGTATGAGTGTCTAGGTGAATGGGTTGCTAGACATTTCTAGTGATAGGAAGTTATAATGCCTTACAATAGCCTCAGTCACTTTCCTAAGCCCCTAACAATTAGCAGAGGCCCATGATAGATAAATAAAAGGAATAAGACCTTTGAAAAAATCACTTTTAGGGAAGATCATGCATGTCAAATATAGGGGACACTTGGATACTTATTAGCCATCCAAGGTAGGGTAATTAGAGGAAAGCGACAACCAATCTTCTAAAATCTACAACAACATTGTGTGCCACTAATCATAAGTTGATATACCTACAAATATGATAGCTATTATAACAATAAGTCATGGTATGAGAATATAAGCATGTTGATATGGCACAAATATTCTAAAGATATGTGGAAACTATAGATGGTGGATGATACCAATAAAAAATAGTTGGAAAAATTAGAGCAAAAAGTGACTTCCACTCCTTCCTAATATGTTGATCAAGTACTATCTTTGAACTAAGCTAGGCTATACCTATATTGTCAAGCCTATGGTAGCTCTTCCTTGTAATAATTATCTAGGATAGTATAGTATAATATATATATGTATATATAGCAATATTTACCTTAATTGGAGGGTCAACAATTTGAGTGTTTGCATGTTGTATATTATGTACTTTTTTTCTGTAATTTTAATGAATTAGCTTACTAATTAACCCTTGTTAGCATTGTGTTGTTGAATTCTTACATATGTGGATGCTTTGTAGGCCCTAGATATTTCTATAAAAGCTCTTTGG
This sequence comes from Wollemia nobilis, assembly GCA_028583015.1. Taxonomy (NCBI): domain Eukaryota; kingdom Viridiplantae; phylum Streptophyta; class Pinopsida; order Araucariales; family Araucariaceae; genus Wollemia; species Wollemia nobilis. Next base: position 2,298,979 of record JAQPPZ010003251.1, on the reverse strand, counting down.
GAGGTCTAGTAGACTATTTTCTAAGCCCAATATATTAGAATATTAGGGATACTTAGTGTTTGATTGTGTGGTTCTACTTTCTTCTATAAAATTTGCTTAGGATGTTAAGAGCTATTGGAGTAGTGGAGGGCATGATATTGGGCTTAATTCATATTCAATGATACTTTGCCTAGTAACTAGTCTATTGGTATTGTATGTAGTTTAGTTGTAGTGTGTATTACATGGTATATGAAAATATTATTAGCAAAATATTATCTGTTTGTAATCCACAATTTCCATCCCTAATCCTCTATTTGTTACTCTAATATTTTCTATCATTTCCTTTTTGTTTTATAACAAGGAATTGGACTTCTCTAGAGGTTGTATAGGAGATATCCTGAGCCATCTAATGTTGGACCTATGGTAAAAAGGTTAATTCCCATCCATTAGGAAGATCGTAGACCAAGAATAATGTGTAGGCTAAGGGAACCATAACTTTGATGTTAGATAGGCCAAATAATATTCAAAATGATTTGTTTGAATCTAAAATATCTATTTTTTAGGTTCATGGATGCATTCAAATGCAAAAGGTTATCATTTCCATAAAACCTAGTAGCAAATATAATTTCATTAATATTTTTTTGCTAAGAGGTTGTAGGTTTACAAAATGAAAATAAAAGATATACAATTTGAGGGTGAGAATGTTCAAAATTTTGAAGATTTGAATATCACCATGAATAAATATGTTTTATATTCATAATTTTATCCTATTCAAATGAATTATGTTGATATTGTACTTATTTATCCTTCATTAGATTCATTGGTAACTATTAACATTAATGTGTAAAAGAAGTTTATGAAGTTATGGTATAGAAAAAAGAAGATAATACTGTAGGATATTTCTTATATGAAGAAGCAAGGATTTAAGGAGAAGAAATAAGTAATTATGGTAAGGGAACAAGCTAAGGAATAAACAAAAAAATTATAGAAGCAACAAAGTGCATGGAAGAAGTAGTACTAGCAGATTTTGTGGAAAATAGTAGCAAATTCCAAGGAAGCTCTATTAAAAGTTCACAAGGTTGCACCAAAAGAAGGGAACATGGGATAATAAATGATGAAGTATTTAAAGAGAAGATCCAAATGATAAATAATTAAAGATAACATAACACGTCTTAATATTGTAACATATCACCACCCACGCTACAAAGAGTGGCAAAAATATTGGAGGTATGGCTTAGGGCATGAATATTATTATGGAGGCATTAGTTATGGTAGTTTTTTATAGAAAAACATAGCGATTCTAGATTTCAAAGTGGTACAATAGCATCAAGGAACAACAAGACTAGTAATTCAGAATATCAAAGTAGAGCAACAAAAGTGTAGAGACAACAAAGTAGTTATGGATGCATAATAACAACTTGACATCATTGTATACCACCACCAATAAAGGTTTCACTTGGATGGACAGATGATCAACATTGGTACTAGTTTCTAACATTGTTTAGAAAATCATACTATTTACTTTATTCTCATTTTTTGACAATGAAACATTTGTAAGGGAGTTGGAATGTTAGGTACCTAGGGATAGGAATATGGGGATATGATATTATATTGTCTAAGGGTATAATGGATAGTTTACATTAGCCACAAAAACCTAAGGTTGACTATATTATAATATTATATATAATAATGAGTGGAAAGAGGGTGTAGTAGTTAGGTCCCCAAAGAAATAAGAAGATGGGTATATAAATAAGGGATATTTTCATTGTAATAAAGAATTCATATGGAGTATTCTCTTATAAAAATCTTTGTTTGTGGAACATATATGAATTAATTCCTTCCTTAATGAGTATTATTGGTGTTGCCCTACCATAATGGTATAATATATATTTATGTCTTATTGTGTGGATTATTACTGTGGATAAACATTTATGGATAGTGTTGTTATTTTAGTATATGGTGAATGTTTTATGCTAATAAGAATAAATGTTTATAACAAGGACACTATTAATATTAATAGGGGTGTAAAGAAAACTTTTCCTCTCTCATGTGTATAATTTGGTTAATTCATTGATCGATTAGAATGGTAGATCATTAAATATGGGGTATGAATATTAGGCATTACATGATACACTTTATTAATGCTAGTTTATGCATATGATGCTGGATTGATAATAATACTTAAACATAGTCTATAAAGATACAATATTCTTAGAAGAAAAATAAAAATCATGGTTATTAGTTCTTCAAAAAATATAAATTTTATGTTTAAGGTTGAGAAATCAAAGGTAGTTTCTTTAATAAAGCATGAATTTATTTTTAGATACATTTGGAATGCTTGTCTAGAGAAACATGTCAAAATATTTGAAAGCTCTTTATTCTATGCTAAATCAATGTAGATTAATTTAATTATGAAATTAAAAAGAAAAATATATTATTTTCAAAATATTGGTAGAAATATAGATTTATATGGTTATTATATTTACAATCTTAGCCTATCAAAAAAATATTAGGAAAATATTGAGATTTAAGAAATGTCTTTGGCTAGAAGAATTGGTAGTTAAGGTTTAATACTTTTTATCAAAAAATAATGTTGTAATTATAAGAAGAAGCACTATGTCAAATATCAATCTATAAAATCAAAATAAAGCAAATGGATAAAATCAAATTACCATATTGAGTGATGCTTCTCGTGATAAGAGAAGGATGATTGTGAAGGCCTCTTAGGGGACCCACAATGTCTCTCCCTCTTATCACTTTGATAGGACTAAGGGATGTTGTGAGCTAAAGGACTAGTTTCATATATTAATTAGAGAATACCTACGTAAATGAGAAACTATGTTTCTCCTAAGACACCACTTTTTCTAGGCCTAACCTTAATCTAGTCTAAATGCACATACAAAAATGCAACATACAAGGTGTATAACTAAAATGATTTTTGATTGGATGAAAAATTAAATACTAGTATTTCTTTTCTTTTGAGGATAAAGGGTACAAGAGATCTACAACAAACAAAAGTCTAAATGGAAAGCTAGATACAATTTCAATTCCAATGCTAAAGATAAAAATATTATATTATAATGCATGCCCTATATGATTAAGATTAACTACTTCCTTATTTAGGAAAATCTATTAAATACTTATTGAAACATCCCCCTATTCCTTCTCAAAGGTGGGATCAAATTTTACAAATATTAAATATGTCCTTGCCTTCTTTTCATTCCTTAAATACTCAATCTAGAAGACATAATTATAATGATCATTGGCATCCCCTCATGAGGGTATATGAAATATAAATACATATGGTGCCTCTAGGAGATATCTAGGTCCTGCATGTATGGATGGTATTGGTAGATTTTCAAATGGTTCTATAACCTTCCTTCATTTTAAAAAGGTTAGGAATAACAACTAATAATAAAGCTAAAGGATCTATAATTTTAAGGGGTCTTCAGGATGCATGGAAACTAAGCTGGAGGAAGATATAATTAGAGTCTTATTATAGAATTTAGATTCAACATTTGATAGAGAAAAATCATACAATTTCCATAGACTGGTGAATAATGAGGGTTTGGAAAAAATACAACGCCTTAAGCAAAAATTTGAGGTTGTTGAGTTCAAACATATTCCTAGATATCTCAATAAGGTGGATGATGCTTTTGCAAATTGGGCTTTGGATAGAATTGATGTTCTTTGTTATGACCAACCTCCAATGTAGTGGCCTTCAAATCTCAAGTAAGACATATTTTCTATTCTTTCCTTAGATGATAGTAATAGTGGAAGTATCTAGGTCCTTTGGATTTGTTTTGGTTTTCATGATTTATTGCTTCTATAGAAAAGTAGAGTTGAGAAAGCCTTTTCTTATATTAGATGTCAAAATTTGGGCCAATTTTTTTTGTTCCTGGTATGATATAAACTGTATTCTTGTTTGGATTTAATTGAAAAATATTTATATTTTAACAAAAAAAATATTAACTACTTCTTTTTTCCCTTTGTTTAACTTAACAATAAATAGAAATTAGAAACTAATGTTGGAAATATTAAAGTATTGTGTTGTCATTGATGTCAAAATATGCATAAGGCAGAAATATTTTATGTTCAAGGGTTGATGATAAAAAGAACATGTTACAAGCTTGGAAAAGGAAAGGTTCATGTGGGTTGATGTTAAAAATTTAAGGAGTATAATATTTAAATATTATAAAAAGGTTTTAAAAAGCAATGGACCATGGTCTAAATGGGACAAGAGGAGAAAGGAGTTCAATTTCAATAGACCAAGGCTTGAAAATAATAAACATTATAATATTTTTAACATTATAATACCATTTTAACATTATAATACCAAATTTCTAAAAGTAGGATGGTGTCAAACATAATTTTAAATTTGACCGTCAACGTAGACCAAGGCAAAGGAGGGCACACCATGTTATTATAGCACCAGTGTAGACCAAGGCAAAGGAGGGCACACTATGATTATTGGAGTACATACATCATCCAAGTAATGAAGGCAAATATATATATACCCAAGGTTTTACCTTAGGAAAACACAACCGTGTATTGGGCATTGATTCCCATTCAAGAAGTGAACGCTTTGGAGAGTGTTGTCCTACACATTGGTAGAGTTCGAATCAAGGTAGCACATGAGAGATATTTTTTACTGAGCGCAAAAATTAGAGGCATAAAGTTTGATTAATTAATTTTTGTAAGGTGCAAAGGTGGTTGAGAACAGTATTTATTTTTTAGTGTGTTATTGAGTATATTGCTATGTATGTATAGGAGTAATAAGGGTGTGAAAGGATTAGCACATGTGTAAATTATTTTAGAGTGAGTCATAAGGTGTATATAGGTGGTTTTATTTGTGTAATATTTTCATGAAATAAAAGTGACATCTAGGTGTTTTGGTAATGGTTGAGAGTTGAAATATTACTTTCTAGAAAGGAGAGAAAAGGGTGTATTTGAGTTCATTATAATTTGTAATTTTTTCATATCATAAGAAAAAGGTTTAAGGATTCTACAAGTTGCTTTTTGTGAAGATAAAAGAAAATAATAGAGTATTATTTTCAGCCTTACTATGCACATATTTTGAGGATATTTTTCATGAGGATGACTTGAGGAATTTTTTACTATCTAACCCTTGAATTGGCACAAGAAAGATAAGTTGTTTTTACAAGAAGTTTTTAAGGGCACATCTTCATCAAACATTTTGAGGACTGGTGGCCTAACTTTTTCTCTATGTGATTGTGATTTGAGAAATTAATTTAAGGTGGAGATAAAAGGGTTGATTAGTGTGTATTGTTGGAAATATTTGAGCTAGGATTTGAGAACAAATTGTGCATCATTGATTAGTGAAATTGGAAACACTTGTGCTAAGGATTGAGAACAAGTTTGTGCATCATTGTGAAGTATTTGGGCATTGATTTGAGTGACATTGAAAGTGATTGTGAAAGTGTTTGAAATCAAGTTTTGTGAAACAATTTGTGCATTAGACCTTGAGTCATTTTGGAAGAGAACATATTGAGCACTTGCATTGCATATTATTCTTTATATGTTCTTGAAATAATTTTGGGTAGAATATGTCTAAATTGCCTAGTTGAAGAAAGCATTTCTAAAAGAGATATAAGCATTATTTTGAACATCATTTATGTGCAATATTTGGGATTGGTTGAACATGTGCTATGAGTTTTTTTAAGCAAGTGTTATGAGTAGGTTTTGAGTAGAGTTGAGCAGAGACAGTTAGCAGATTAGAGTAATATTGTAAGTTGTTTTGAGAAGGCCTTTTGAGAAGGTTTGTGAGCAGTTCTAAGCAGGATTTACGATAAGGTTTGAGGTAGAATTATGAGTAGATGTGAGACATATCAATATAGGTAGTTGAGCAGATTTGATCAGTGTTGTGAGAAAATTTGATTAGCATTTAGCAAATTTGAGAGGAGGTTTTGGAGCCAACCAACACAAATGGGATAGAGTTCTCATGTGTATAGAGGACCATAATCTAGAGAAGTGGGGATAGAGGTCTCCTGTGGATATATGTCCACAAACTTGAGCCTAGGGGATTGGTGTCTCCTTTGGATAGAGGTCCAAAAACATTGTAAAAGGTATTTCATTCCCAAGAGATTTGTTGAGAAAATTTATAAGAAATATTTTATTCATGGATGTAGCCCACATTGGGTGAACCATGTTAAATCCATGTGTCTTATGTGTGTTATGATTTGTGCATTATTTATTGCTTTGATATTATTGTTGTTATCATTTGGATTGAAAAGTAAAAGTTTTATCTTATACTTTTCACCCCCCTCTTAGTATAAGCTTGTGTTATTCAACTAATATAAGCATACAACCAATATATTATATGATCTAAGTGTTGAAATGATAGAGACTCGGGGTAGAAAAATATTGCCATTTTTGTGAAAGCATCACCTACTCATAGAAGCTCTATAAATATTATTATCTATTGTTGGTACTACTACCAAAACCTACAAAATAAATAAAAATAGATGGTAATTAGTTTTTATGGGTCTATATTATCTAGTGGAAGATAGTTGGCTTCCTTGAAACAATGATCAAACCCCTATTTCGATGATAGGAATAATAAAATGAAGAAAACCTAAAATAAATGTTAGGATGGTAGAAGTACCACTAGGTAATAGCATTGTTGGTGCTATAACTACCTAAATGCTATCACTACCTAAAGGAATTTTGTCAAAAGCATACTTGTTACTTCTTGATATCTATCCTAAATGCTTGATTGATAACTTGAAGGCTTGCTTGGTATCTTGATTGATTGGATAGAGCTTCGAGACTTGGTTCTTAGATGCTTGACAATGAGAGCTTGAATGCTTTAAGAATGAGATAAATTCTTACAATATTAAGAAAATATATTGGAATAATATTGTTATGCAAAATGATAAAATACTTATGATCCTAAGGATATTTTAGAAAAGTTTTGGTGCTTCAAAAAATTCATGAAACTACCTATGAATTTTTACATAGTTTTACTACCATGCAAACTATTATCTAAAGATGTTTTGGTTGAATTTATCTACAAAAACGACATGATCAAATGGACACACCAAGGGTTGGTTTTATAGATAATCATGATTCCTTGGAGAAAGAGATGCATTGAATATGACATGATGAAGGCATATTTGAAGGAGGTAATAATTTAAAAGTGGATTTATGAAAGATCATGAGAATATAAAGTATTGGCCTTGGTGTTCTATTATAGGGACTAAGGATTAGAACATGTGATTAGTTTAATTAATAGTTGGCATCTTAAAAGAGACAAAGATTCATTCCTATGAGATTTGGCACATGATAGGTAAAAAGAACCAGGAGGTAATAACACTGGAGGCACTATTGTGCTAGTGCTAGTGCAAGATGACCATAGCAGGTCAAAAAATATAGGAAAAGGTCAAAGGTCATAGGTTTAGTAGAATCATTTATAGGTTATGATAACATTGTTAGTGATATCACTCATGCCCTAGAAATATTGCTCTTGGGGTAGTAAATACTCTAAATTTGGGCATAAGAAAGAAAACCAATTTCTATGGTTAGAAGGTTACTTAATGAAAGGATTGATAAAATTGAAAATTATCCCTACACAAAAAATTAGGTGTCTACATTTCCCTGTTTGATGCATTTATTATATAATAAATGCATAAAAAACTAACATAGATGCCTAAATATTAAAGTAGAAATATTTTTGTTACTTAAGGTCAAATGAATGAGTGATATGGAGATTTTTTAAAACTAGTGTTAAAATTTGTGTCTTGAAAAATATTAATTTTTATCATGCCCTAGTGTTTCACCTCAAGTTTTAGAGGGAAAATAAAGTTAGAACTAGATGAAATGAATATGATCCAAACTAGTAGAATCATGAAATATTGGGATAGATGTTTGATTTAGAGGGATGAGGTTAATTATTAATGGTTAAATATTGGATGAGTAGATGAATTGATTAAAGTTGAAAATAGATTTGTATATTACATGACAAGGGTTTGATTTAGATTAGATGTGCATGGATTAAGATTAGATGTGTTGTTTAAGTCTTGATTAATAATAATTGATTAAAAGATGTTAAAGATGAAATATTAAAATGATGAGAGAGAAAATATGAAATTTAATAGAGATGATAATGGGAAGATGCAATAGAAGAAAGAGATAACATGAGACTCTTCCAAGGTAAAATGGGGCACAAAAGTAATTTTTTTAGTACACAATATGTACAACTATATACAATTATGTACAAATTTTTGGCTTTAGACAAAGCTTCATGCCTAAAGAACTTCTGGTATAATATTTATCTTTAATCAAATACTCATGCTTAAATGCCTATTGATATTTTCCTAGGGGGACTTTAGTTAGATATTGATATTTACCTTTAATAAGATGCATGGTTTCCTAGCCTTTAGATGAATGCTTAAAGGAATTTTTTTAGCTGCTAAGATTAGCCTTTAAGTAGATGCCTATTTTCTTGCAATTTAGACAAATGCTAAAATTATTTTGATTAGTTTTCTATGATAAAATATATGTACAACTATATACAAGTATGTACACAATATTTTTCTTTAGATAAAGCCTCGTTCCTAAAGGACTTTTGGTATAATATTTTCCTTTAAGCAAAACCTTATGCTCAAAAGGCTTTTGATATAACCTTGTATATTACCCTTAGGAAATTTCAATTTTAGATTTGACTTTAAGAAAATGCATGTTCTCCTGGATTTTGGGCGAATATTTGAAGGAATTTTGATATAGCCTCATTTGTTAGCCTTAGGATGTTTTAACTTGGTATTTGCTTTTAAATAGATACTTTTTTACCTAGACTTTAGAGAAATACTTAAATTATATTTGATATATATTGATTTGAGACTTACCTTTAAGAAAATACATGTTTGTTTGGCCTTTAGACAAATACTTAAAGGACTTTTGATTTGACTCATTTGCCTCATAGAGAAGTTTCATCGAGAACTTATGAGTGATTGGTGTGGAAACAAATGATACCCCTATTTGGGAGATAACTTCATTGTTGACCACTTACCCCAACATAATTTTTTATGTAGGAGAACCATATATGATATGATGAAATATCATAGTATTCATTATATAGCCATTGGTGAGATAGAAGAAATTGATTTCATTGAATTTATCGTTAACACATATGAACTTCATAATATTCAATGAATTTGTATTTTAGAAGACTATATAGATACGACTTAAGACAAATCAAATTGAGCTAGATAGAAATAATGAGAAAGATAGACATTGATAGAGATAGATTGTTGTAAACCTAGATTTGATTAAAGAAGATGGTACTAGGAGGATTTGTTTGAATTAGTCACATTGTACAATGCAATAATGAACAATCCTAACTAGGATTATCATTTACATCATCATAGATTCTTGAATTAAGATGCATCAAGTAGTCCAAACATAGACAATCACATGCATGCAAGTAGATATGAAATCAAACAAAATGTAAGCAAACAATGACAAATAACTAAAATAAATAAGCAATGTATGTAGACTTAAATGTAATGTATTTCAAGACATTATTTTTATTGGTTCTTTAAGTTCTTTTCCATAAAGCGTGGTAAGGTGGTAATATCATGAATCAAACTTGATAATTATGATGAATTCACCTAGACAATTAGGTTCAAACTTTCCTTTGATCTTGGTCTTGGCATTGGTGTTCTTTTTATTCTATTTAAGAATGATACCATTAACCTTAAAGGAGTGAGATAATATCTTGTTTCTATAGAAATTTTTATGATTTTTTTGGTAGACCTATAGGTTCTCTAGAAAATAGATTCACTTTACATCAAGCAGTTAAAAATGGCTAAGATGGATGAGATGATACTCATATTTGATAGAGGATTCTTACAAAAAAATGATCAAGGAAGGTACCTCAAGATTGAAAGAGAAGACAACTTTAGTTCCATAAATCAAAGCATATGGTATCACTCTAGTGGGAGTTCAAACACTAGTATGATAGGCTCATAAGATGATATAAAGCTAAAGATGCCAATCATAACCAATTTTGCTAATGAGCTTCTCAAGGATATTGATAAGAGTCCTATTAGAGGCTTCAACTTGGCCATTACATTGAGGATAATAAGGTGTTGACTATTTGTGCTAGATCTTATACTTAATTTGTTATACATCATTGTTGTTGAAGAGTGTTCTATTCTCAAATATTAACATGGAAGGGACACCATAATGATAAAGAATCTAGTTGAGGATAAACTTGAAGACTTGGACTCTAGTGATTGAGGCTAAATCCATGGATTCCACCCACTTAGTAAAGCACTCAATAGTCATGATGATGAAATTATACCCATTAGATAACACCATGTTGATCTTTCCAATGATGTCTAAGCCCCAAATAGAAAAATAACAAAGAGAGGTAAAGGGTTGAAGTCCTTAGGATGGATCATGAATAATGTTGTCATGCTTCTAATACTTATTACACCACCTACCATGGTTGTAAGATTACTTTTACATGCAAAGCTAATGATAACCCATCTATAGCAATTTATTTGTGATTACAAATCCACTAACCTAACCATCACATGAACACTCATGGGTCTCTTTCCTGACTACTTGGGCTTCATTTGAGGTTATAAATCTAAGGAGAATGTCATCAAAGGAATGATGGTATATGATATCACTAATAATAACATGTTGATAGCCATGATCCTTGATGTTTTTGCACTCTTTATGGTTCAAACCATTAGGTAACATGCCATCCTTAAGGAAGGCAAAGATATCCTTGTACCAAGGATTAGGAGGAGATACTTCTACAAAAATAAATCCTAGAGGAAGATAGCTAGAATCTAAGGTTGAGGGCTCCATAATTTATTGGATTACAATCACAACTTGTTCATCATATAAATATTAGGGCATAAGGGATGCAATTGCTACCATAACATTTATGTGGCAATTTCTAGACTAAGAAATGGCCTGAATGGTAGTTTTGTCAAAAGTGACCATGAGCTTAGTAATTATTTCTTTGTATGGCTTAATATTTTCTTCATTTGTTTGATAAACACTATTGACATGGTTGGCTACAAGTTGGGAGTCACTAAAAATATAGAGGGATTTAACCTACAAGGCTAAGAATGCATGAAGCCCTAAGATACAATATTCATACTCCATGGTGTTGTTGGCATAGAAAAACTTGAGCTTAAAGGACAAAGGGATAAGTTTTTATTGAGGAGTGATCTTAAGGTCAAGACTTTGTATAACTTAAGAATCTTAGAATTTTAAGAATCCCAAATTGAGTGTTCATGGTTTCCTCAATCTAAATATAACAGTTATCTTCAAATTAAGAGGGAGTAGACAACAAGCTTAAGATCTCAATATCTATAGGATCTAAAGATAATTGAATGTGATTGATCGACTAAAAGATAGTGATATTTGAAATTTAGGAAAAAGATCCACCACAATAGAAGTTGTTTTAGCTTAGATAGTCTAAAGGACCATCTCAAAGAGAACATTGTGGAATGTCCATATCATAGTGATCTATGTTATAAATCAACTAAGGACAGGCTAGAGTTAGGATATTTACACTATCAAAAGTGTGGAAGCAAAAGGAGCTAGTATCTACAAGGAACAATGACTTGTTTTCATCCTCCTCATCCTAATTCAATATATTAAAGGAAATAATGCCATCATGGACTAGCATTAATGGAATGTAATATTCATATTTATTTTTAGATGAAGAGGAAGTGGAAAGAGGATGACTACAACTAGGGATGTAACCCATCCCACAACATCCCAACCAAGCTCCAGCCTTCAAGGGCTCTTGATGCCTTGTTCATGTAGGACTATCCCTTTACCTTGCTATCCCATGTTGGAAAACATCTATTTTGAAATGGGATATGAGTTTGATAAGTAGCATGAAACATACCACCATTTATACAAGAAAGGATTACTACCATGGACTTGGTCATTATTATTGATACCAACACAAATAACGGAGCAACTTATTATTTGCACAATTTTATTCTTGCTATTGAAATACATGTGTAAGGTTTAAGGATATGGAGGTAGAATGGCTAGGTCTAAAAATGATTTATTATTATCTTGATTATTATTATTAAGGTTAGTTATATTAGAGGTTTGAGATTCATATTCATTATTTTATGGATAAAATTACATGGTTTGGTATATGCTAATGCACCCCATGGTACCTTCATGGCACATCTTGTAAATATTAGATTAGAGTCAATTCTTAGATTAGCATGTGAGTAAATATTTTATATAATGTAATAATATGCAAGAAATGCACAAGTGTTATGTAAGTGTGTATATACAGGAAATGTACAAGTGCCATGTAAGTATGGAAGTTTTGTGTGAGTATATGTGCACAAGGCCTTATATGTAAGTGTGCACAAGTGTCCTTAGATTAGAGTGTGTTGAGTCAAGATTCATGTCTAGGTGTGCATACAAGATAGAGTCATGTGTATGAAAATATCAAGTAGGGAAGCCAAGAGTCACAAGACTTGGCATAAGGAAAGAAATAGTCAAGTATACAAAGAGTCATTATATTATGGCTATATATTACTCCATAGTGAACATAAAAAGCATAGTGATCACAACAAGCATAGTGAACACAAGTATAGAGAGCATTGTCATCATCATTGTAATATATTTTATGATACATTTGTAAGAGAAAGAGAAGTAATAAAGTTTACATAGATTTGAGAAACTAATATTATAAGTTGTATTACATGCTTTGTACATGTATGCTTCATGCTATTACATTCATATTTTTGCATATTAATGAATGCTATTTTACATAACATAAGCCTTTATTTACATATTAGTTAGATCATAATATTCTATTTACATCATTATCTTGATCTCACTATATTGTGGCTATTTTATATTTGATCCTATGGAATTTATCTAGTGAGTTTCTTATTAATAGTAAGGCTTCAAAAGCCATCAGTGGTGTCAGAGCTAATATGAGTAGTTTCTTGCATAGGTTAAATAGGGTATGTTGGACATTTTGAGCTCATTTAGTTGTCATTGATGTCAAGGTGAGAAGTTGTCATTGATGCCAAAGTGAACACATGAAGTCGTCATTAATACCATGGAGTACACCATCATTGATGCCAGGAGCAATGCGAAGAGTTGAAGAAAATATTGTTTTATTAAGGTTTTTATTAAAACCATGGTGGTAGAATAATTTTCATCAAATCAATGGAGTACAAATAAAGGTTTAAATTTTATCTCAAGGAGGCTTTAATTTTTATTAAATTCAAAGGTTTATAAATAAAATTTATAAAATTTAAATTCTTTTAGAATTTAAATAATTTATAAATTATAAAGGTAATAAAAGCGTTGACATCATCAAATTTAGTGGAGCACCGATGTCTATGTCATATGGTGAATTTTATATATAAATACTATGCCAAAGGGGCATTAAAAACTTGCCTTCATCGATTAAAATTCATGCGATCGAGCAAAGTGTATTTTGTGAAATCATTGAGGAAGAAGATAAAATTTGTGTTGTCTTTTAGTGCCAAGAAGAATATGAATTGGGAGGGCTTAAGGCCTCACTCCCATTGGACAGTGTGGTCCATTAGCAGCATGCATTTCATGAGAGCGTTGGAAGTGGAAGTGACCACAATCGATTCATGTGGAGGTTGTTGGCATGTTTGTCTTGAGCGCTGAGGTGAAAATATTTTGCCACATGCTCGTTTAGAGTGCCAGACTTGGAAGAAAGAGCATGAGGTACTCTTAGCCTTCCAAGCATGCGTCTAGTGCATGTGGTGGTAAAGACCGTAACTAGGGCACACAAGGAGGCAGTGATTATGGGTTTGAATCCCATAAGTGGCAAAGGTACTTTTTAGTTAAATAATTTTTTATTTGCCTAATGTTTTTCCTAAGGTAAAAAGGGAGTTATAAGGGTAAATGAAAATTTGCTTGCATGGTAATTGATTTATGTTATAGGAACTATACGAAAAGTGGATTTGATTTTTGAAAAGTTCTTATCGCCATTAAAATTTAATTAAAGAGGTTTTTGAGTTAAATTTTGGTGGATGTTAAATTTATTTTAATTGGGAGATTATAAGGTGTTATTGGAAAAATATTTTATGTATGTTGATGGTTGTTTTTTAAAGGTGGAGTGATAAGATGTAATTGAGTTTTTGCATTACATTGTGAGAGATATTTATCTTCTAACATCTTTGAGTTTAGCATAGAAGTGGTTGTAATTGTGACAAATATTTGAGGTTTCTTCATCATCAAGAAAAGGTATGAGCACATTCTTCCAAGATGAGTTGATTGATTGATTTTCTGAAAATAAGTTTGGAGTGAAAAGGATTTGATTAGGGCTTTTTATTGAGTGTGTTTGAATTAATGCTTCAAGGATTTCTGGAATAAAGAGTTGTTATTAAAACCTTGTTTTATAAGCATTATTTTTGGATCCATTGATTGTGTGAAGAACTTGAACTAGGGTTGAAAAGAACATGAGTATCATTGTTATGTGAGATTTGTTGTTGAGCATTGTTAGAAATATTTTGAGTGAAGAATAATATGCTTGGACTAGGGTTTGTGAGCAACGATTATTTCATTGAGTGATTGGTTGAGTAGAGTTGGTTGAGCCAAGTAAAGTGGGTGTGTGAAGTGATTGTTCAAGTTCCATAAAACAAACTATTCTATATTATGAATTGTATTGGGAAAGTAATTGAGTATTGAGTTGAAGCATATTGAGTTTCTAAAAATTCTCTCTATGTTTCTATGATATTGGACTAGTTCTAGTGTGAACTTATTGAGCATATTTGAGGTAAGTCTTTGAGAAGACTTGTGGACAGATTTGGGTAAGCTTTTGTGGAAGCTTACAATATAGATTGAGGATAGATTTGAGAATAGATCTAAGAAAATTTGTGCTAGACCGAAGGACTGTGTTTAGTATAGATTTGAGGATAGATTTTGGTGTAGATTTGAGGATAGATTTGTGCCAGATCAGAGACATATATTGACCATATTTGTGCTAAGCCGAAGGATTATGTTTAGTACATATTTGAGATAGAGCTTTGGAGGTGATAAATTTGAGGACAAATATCTCCAACTAGAGCATGGAGGACAAGTGTCTTCTATGGATAGAGTTCAATTTGCTAAGGTTAGAGGAGACAAAGGTCTTCTAGAGGATCACCGGCCAGAGTAGAGATAGGAGATTGGTGTCTCCTGTGGATAGAAATCCATGAACTTGATTTAGGGGATTGGTTTCTCCTTTGGAAAGAGGTTTGTATCGCTTCAAATTTTTTGCATCCTTACCTTCAGGCTATAGGATCCACGCCCGGAAGGGGGATGCAAGAAGGATGGGACAATACCTCGAACTAAGAGGCCCTTTGAAGGTCGCGTCTCTCGAGGGGGGATATAAGGGTGAATTTTTTATGGATGGTGGGTTCACCAAGAAACTTTTGAGTGGCAGTTTCCACGCCTAGGTTGAGAGTAGGTTTGATGTATTCATTTTGTGCTTTAATCATCCAATTCCTAGGTTTGGACAAGATGAATCTAAGATATTATATATACCAATGCTGATTTATATGAATACAGAAAACATGAATAAGTGTTAAACACAGAAAGTATGCTAATAAGATAGAATATACCTGATTCTGGATGTCTTATGAAGATTTTGAGGTTTGTAGAAGTCCAAATAATCTCAAATCATACGTAATCGTCTGAAATTGCACAGAATCATCTCAAATCTCAATCAGTCATCTGAGATCAGACGAGATCATCGTCGATCTGACGAATTCATCTTGCAGTCACAGAAACAAATACCAAAAACCAAAAATGCAACTGCAAAAGCAAGGGGAAATGATAGAAATAACAGTAAATTTACCTAAATGATAGATCTAGATAGCAATTAAAAGGAAATGCATCAATTTAATAATTTATTTTAACTTTATCATGCATCTATGCTAAATGAGGTGAACTCCAGGATGCAAAAATAAAATAAACCAAGTTAATGCATAAGAAAATGAAGAGAAAAGATAAGAAAATGCAAACTTCGGGCTCTGATTTCCCCCAATTTAGACTGCAGTCGATATCGCCTCAAATCGTATGAGATCATCACCGATCTGCGACAGGATCGTCCGAAATCGTCTGTAATCATCTGCGACGATCCGAGCTTGCTCTAGCTGAAAAACAATAAAATTCCTACAAGAAAACTTGAAATATGCAATGCAAATGAAAGTACGAAGGTGTTCTAATACACAAAAAGTTAAAGTTGCAGGGAAATCAGTCAACCAAGGGGTTCAGGGGGATAAATTGAGAAAATCCCAATTTCTATATAATTAGGGAGAGGTTAGGAGGTTGGAGATCATCCCAATTTGGGAGATCTCCATAGGGGGATACTCTAACTGTGCAGACACGCTTTCTGCCCAAGTTAGAGAAGCTGTTGAAACATAAGCTAATTATAAAATTTTATTTTGGGATGAAATCGTCTGGACGTTTTGTTCCAGACGAATTCATCAGATCTGGGATGATTTTGTCTGATCAACGACGATATCGTCCAATGGTCAAAACAAATCCTAAATATGGCACAAAAAATAAGGGGAGTGGATAACCGGTGGGTAACGGGCGGTTTTGGGTTAAAATTCAAATTTTTATCTTTTTACTAAGGTTTAACTGCGCCAATTTTAGGGGGCTACATTTTGCCCTTTCTTTAGCGATTTTTTTTGAAGAAAATGCGTTAAATACGAGTTCTTCCTATTTTACGAGAAAGCAAAATTTTACTCAATTTTTTAAATGACGATTCTTGGTCGAATCATACGACTGTTTACTATGGTGTCCCCTCTATGTTTTTACCCAAATCAAACATTTGAGGTAAAAGCACGGAAAAGCAAAATTGAAAATGTTGTTGTTTTTAAATAAAATTAAGAAAAATAGAGTAAAACCCTAATTCATTTTTACTGTTTATTTTAACTAATTGAGAGCTCTACAGACAAAAATGGTTGAGACAGCGCACCGATCGACAGAGGTCCGACACGGACTACGGGTAAGGATCTAATCCTAGTGAATTATGTTTGAATTTGATTTGCGTAATTTTTTGTTTTAAATTTTGACTATTTTGGGGCATCGCGGTCGTTTTTAGACCGTCGACGACGTCAGGACGAAATCGTTCTTATTTCATCGAAATCGTCCCTAGATCGTTGATTTCATCTTAGGGCGAAATCGACGAACTAGGGGCGATCCCGTCCAATAGGGGGCGATCCCCAAGTTGCGAAATCGAAGACGATTTCATCCTACCAAGGATGATTTTACCCAATTTAGGACGATATCATCCAATGGTGGATGATATCATCATTTTTATGAAATTAAGCTTGTTTGAATTGTATTAATTTGACTTTAATAATTGGTTTATTAATAAATTTTATTGTTTTATTGTTTGTTTTGCAAAGGGGATTACTAAAGAGTCAAGAGTGGAAATACGGGGGGTTGAGGGATAATGTGGCCACGCTCGACCAGGCGGAGTGAGACCAACTAGCACAGGTCGGACTACAGCATGTGGCAGAGATGCCACAAGTACCGATAGACATGGGGCTACTGACAGCCCTAGTAGAGAGATGGTATCCAGGGTCGTCCTGCTTCCAGTTATCGACAGGGGAGATGGCTCCCACATTAGAGGATGTATGGAGGATCTTGAGGATCCCCATACAGGGACGGTTGATGACTCCTACGGCCAATCAGGGCTAGGCTATGATGAGACTGAGCGGAGACCCGAGCTTTGCCCTGGAGAAGGGCGGAGTGAACATCGAGTCTCTGAGGTAGATGCCTAGGGCATCTAGGTTGACTCAAGTTTTGGTCGGGATAGTGGGTGGCTTGTTGCTGTGCCACCAGAGCGGGTGTAGATTACCCTGGCTCCTATCAGATGTGGTATGCGACATGAGAGACCATAGATACAGGTTTGCATGGGGCAACTTTGTACTATGTCACTTGTATAGGATCTTGCATGGGGTCGTATACAAGGGAGGTCGATGTCTAGTTTGGGCATTGCTACTACAAGTATGGTGCTGGGAGCACATCACGGTGTGATGTCCGGTAGGACTCCCACTAATAGGGGTTGACTGAGAGAGGCCTCGGGTTTTCTATTGGTGGATATAGAGAGGGTCATAGCGACGAATAGATCTACCGATGTCACAAAGGTTGCTAGATGACCTCATCCCAAACTAGATCACCTGGAGGCCATGGAGAGAGCATCCAGGGTGGGTAGAGGACGGGCAGGAGCTGGCTTGCATCAGGCGAGTCTGCTGGCTAAGGATGGAGTGGGGAGAGGTAGAGCTCCACTGCTATGACTTATTTTTATGATAGTTCGGTCTTCAGTAGGGGATCCCTTCTCTCAGGGATTACAAGTACTCCTTAACTATCCAGGATAGTACTACACTGAGCGAGGCTCTGGATATGCAATGATTCTAGATTCAAGATGCGGATGATGCCCTCATCTAGCTAGTGGATGGGGATGACGCTAGGGTTGCAAATAGATATGATGCCTGGTACGCAGGCATTCGCCCTCCTCAGATGACATGATGCGATTATGCGATGGATGGGGAGGTGGCACTAGGCTGCTATTGAGGCAGCACAGGGTCACGACAGGAGAGAGCAGTGACGGTCTCCGTAGGAGAGACGCCAAAGAATGCCACAGGCTCCATAGAGAGCACAACAGACAGGGAGGAGGGAGGAGGGATTCCCTTCTCAATAGGGGGAGAGGCCACCATCGCCCAATAAGGGCAAGGGTGTCAAGGTAGGGGAGAGTAGCGAGACGATGGCTCTCTGGGCTGAGGTTGCCCACCTCCGAGCTCAGGTGCAGACTCTACAATATGAGGCTACATGGCTTAGGGCTCAGAGTGGAGGGACGAGCACTCAGGATCTGGCATATTCTATTGCTCAGATCACATTCTACCAGGGATTATACTATCATGTGGTTCTAGAGGGGTAGAGGATACCACTGCCAGCTAGCATTGCGGAGCCGGTCATGATGGGATCATTGAGGACGTCCTCACGATCGACAACGAGGACCCGAGACACAACCCGGACCTCTATGGGACCACCTCCTCCACCTTAGGGCAGGAGAGGAGATGAGGCTGAGAGCTCAAGGGCTTCTCAAGGCTAGCTACTATAGACTGTAGATTGTATATATTATTATTACTTTTTGAGGGGATTGAGTATGCCAGGGTATTGATTATGGCATACCAATCCAGATGATGTACATAATTTATTGATATATATAGATCATATTTTTGATGATATTACTTGTTTATATGTTATATGATGCTTTAATTTTGGATTTGTTGATTGGTTATTCATGTAATTATGTCATTTTGAAAAGAAATTATAATTTGTATGCCATGCCATAAAATTGAAATGGAATAATCTGATGTAAACAAATTGGTTGTTTGGTGGTGTGATGTGATGCAAAAAAATAAAAGGGACTTCTAACAATAATTTCAAAGGACATTGTCGCTTCTATAGACCATTTCAAGGAGTCGCTGCTCGCTAGGTCGTCAAGCTAATCCCAATATAGAAATATTGCTAAAAGTAAAAGGATGCTTAAGAGACTGTCTTAAGACTTTGTGTTGTGATGATGAAAAAGGATGATGGTGATGATTTGTTTTCATATTTTCATAAAAAAATTATGCATGAGATATGAAAAGAAATATGATTTTTGCTAGGCATAAATTCCTAAGTGTGATAAAATTTTGATCAATGCTTTAGAAATTAAAGACAGTTAGGGGATATTTTCCCTTAACATTATCAACCTTATTTCCCTTTTTCCATCGTCAAAAAATAATCAAAAATTCAAAAAGTACTTTTTCTATCAATCCGAAGATAACTGGCTCAATTCGAAGAAACTGCATTCTGTCAATCCGAAGATGTCTGCTCAATCCGAAGATCTTTGGATTGACTAACTGTGTGGTCTTCAAGTTATCTCAGCTGTTTTTCTCAGGCGGGTTATCTCTTAAGAACTGATTGCAATAGCTTTTATCCTTCTCTATGTGTGAATTCCATGCCTTGCCATTCAATGTCAACTTGCTAGAATTTGTATGGAAAATCTTGTTTTTCCAGTTGTCAAAACATGCCCAACTACCCTTTTGGAGTGCTCATAAATTGTTCCTCATAACTCCAATGTATATCAAATTGTATCCATGTGTTCTTGGTTGTATTAACTACACTTGGTTCAATTTTCAGCTCTTAAATATTCAGGAGTTGCTTCCAGCATCATTGTCAAGTTGGCCTCTAACATAGATTTTCACCAAAATTTCCAGCTATCAAAAAGTGTGAAACTATCATTTTGCAGGCCCCATAACTTCTATATTACTTGTCCATATGCCTTAAAATTTGGGTCATGTGTTCTATGTACTATGAAGTACCATTGGTATGAATTTGGTACCTTAACTCACTTTGGATCATTCCCGAGTAGATTTGCCAATGTCACCATTAATGCAGATTTGTACTCGTTAACAACTCCGGAAAAGACTAAGGCATGAACATGATGAAACCTTCATAACTTTTTATCTACATCTCAGATTTACTTGCTTCAAAAAGCAAAGTTGTAGTTCTTGATAAGAGGAATCTGTTCATGCCATCACAATGTAATTTTACTATAGTTTTTATTTGCTACTTAATCAACTGAAATAGTGCATAAAATGCTGAAAATAGTCAAAATAGGGGTATAATGTTCCAAACATAAAATCATGCAAACACTTAACAAATATATATTCTAATCAACTATTTGGCATTTAACTTTGTCATGTTTAGTAATATGGCAGTCAAACATAGTGTAAAAATGAGGCATTTTCAGGCCTCATCATTCCCCCCAGCTTGAACTGATGCATGCCCTCATGCATCCTAGTAGGCCATAGTAATATGTTGGTTTTATCTTTGTGAAAAATATCCTTTGCCCTCTGCTACTTGATAAATTGCTCCTTGCTGCACTACACCAAGTATTTTGCAATTTAAGCACATGTATTTCATTTTTCTACAACCTTGCAAATTTTTTTTTTTTCAATCAATTTTTTTTATTCTGCTCTTTTTTTTTTCTTGCATTTTTTTTCATTTGCAACTTGCAACTTTTTTACTTCTGCACTTTCATCCTTCAATATTGCAATTTTTGCAATTACTGCAATTTTAACTCTTTTTCTGTCCTTCTACAAGTTTTAGTGTTGCAAGGTACCTCTTAAAGACTTGGTATCATGTGACTCATCTTACAATAGCCTTATTGTGGAACCATATTTGGCAGATGCACTACTACTGGTGGAATTTTTTGTTCTTAACAATATTTCAGCTTGAATGCCTATTCTTGTTGTTTGCACCTTTTGAACAAAATTGATAAAATTTTGATTTTGAAACTTTTTGGAGGGATGGACTACTTGTGGTGAGATGATTTTGAGCTTTAGGAACCTTAATATTTGATGTGCCCTACTATTTTTGCTATTCTACAACATTTTTAGTAATTTTGGTATAGTTTCTGCTCATTCCGAAGATATCCTTCTCATTCTGAAGATATCCTGCTCATTTCGAAGATATCCTGCTTATTTCGAAGATGCATCAGAAAATGTAGAAATGACCTCATATGCAAAAGTTAGCTATAGATTTTGTTGAGGGCCCATATCTAGTGTGTATAAGCCTTCCATAACATCAAAAATCCCCTCTATCATTTTTTTAGATGTTATTCTTCATTTTGTATATTGTTATTTTATTGCAGCAGTAGTAAAACTGAATCTTTAGGTGCATTTTCCAAATTTTCTTCCTCAAATTTATGAGCCAATTGTGAGATAAACTTGTAGTCCTACTTCTGAAACCTGCCCTACTAATTGAGATAGAATTTATGCCATGTCTGTCCCAAAATCAGGTTTTTGTACAGTTTTGAAATTCTCATGCAACTAAGGGCAAAAGGGGGTGTTTCTTGACATTTTGATCATGTTCCATTTTCAACTTACCAATATTGTATGAATAGTTTATGCCAAATACCAATTATCATACATTAAATGCTAAATGCTTACTATGACTTAAATGCAAAAAACACATACCTTATTTTCCTAAAAATTAATCATGCACCTTACAAGTTGCTTCTGATGATTGTTAGCAAGCTATCTGAAAACATAAATATACACATGAGCAGTGTGATATTTGTACAATGGTGGAACAATGATGGGTGGATCAACAAGGCAATGCATGCCGAAAAACCGATTTTCATGCAAGCCAACTCAGTAGTGCCTCAAGGAGGTTTTCACTACTAAATTATTCAATTTTTTTTTCATTTTTTTTCATCTCTTTTTTTCATCAGAAGAGGCTGCCATTTCTGGTTTTCAACCAACTTCTGTCATTTTTTTTTTTTTCAAGTGCCTCAATAAAAGAGTATCTCTCATGAGGCTACAATGAGAGAGAATGTCTCTCACTCTTATTTGGATAAGAATAAATCCTTATTCTGCAAAAACATGTCAATCTTTGTATGAAAACACCATATTTTTCTGTTGAAATCTGTAACAATGATGCAACCTTCCTTTCTAGATGAGCGAGTAAGAATCTTCTTATGTCATCATTTAACTCCTTATTACTGGAAATGAAGTGTTGACTTCATTGTTCCTCCTCCATGCTGAAATTGATGCTTATCCTCATGTACCCCCATTTTGTGGGACATGCCTTTTGCTGATTTTTTTCTCTCTTTTTCCTCTTTTTTTTTTTCTCTTTTTCAGATTTTTCTCTTGTCTTGCTTGTGCCCATGAAGGAAGTTCACAAGCAATATTATTCTCTTTTTTCTTTTCTTGTATTTCTCTTTTTTTTTTGTCAAACTTTTATCATCACTTTGAATCTAACATGGAAGAGAAATTCTCCTCCATTCTGTGTACATCCAATTGTTCACCTCAAGAACTCCTCCTTAGTTAATGGTGCATGGTATACCCGAAAGCAATATTCATTCACCACTAAATTCCTCTGTGAATCACCAATGGAAGAAAGAAACACTGCTTCATATTTGAAAATTTCTTCAATCAAGTGTTTGTCCATGCCTCCTAATCTGCAAAATCTTGTCAATCTGTACTTGAAATAATTCAATGCCAATTCTCAAGTATGTTAAGTGTATACATCAAGATGAAATCTTGACATACCCTTGTAATTCCATGCAAAGGGATTGAAATATTGTTTCAAAACAGCAAACAATTTTGCTTTTTGTTCATAAGTCAACCGGCCAATAATGTTCAAGAATTTCCTTGGCTGTACTTCAGTTTGTTTCATTCTTAGGAGGACATAATTTATCCTTAATGGAAGTAAATTTTCTATGTGCAGATTTTCTAGTTTTTCTCCTTTATCCAAGGTTAATTTCTGTGTCTGGACTAAAGGGTTTTTGTGTATCTCTATTGACTTTTATCTCTTCAAGCTTAGGTAAGTTCTTGTTTGAGCACAGTTGGATGTTGCTACAGTCAATAACATTTCTTGCAATTTTTTTTTTTACCAGATTCAACTACATAGACAGGGGATGCCTATCTTGTATTATTCAAAATGATCATAGGTTGGGCTAAAAAAAATATTTTTGGTTTGCACAATAAGACAAGAAGTGTACAACTTTAGAAGATCAACTACTTGTCAGGTAGGATCACCTCTAATGAGATCAACTATTGTCTGTGTAGGCTAAGAATTGCTAGGTTGCGGTTTAGCGCGGTAAAATCCTAACAATATTTAAGTAATAATGGAAAACTCTAGGATCACCGTTAAGTTGTAAACTCCTATTTTGATTGTGCAAAAGTTTTGTGATTTTTTTTTAATAGATTCAACTTACATAGACAAGGGTTGCCTGTCATGTATTATTCATATTGGCCATAGGTTGGTCTGAAGGTGGTGGTTGATTTACTTGCCCTGTTTGTTGTTGTTGGGATCTCTCTTTGAGAAGAATTCATACTAGGCAACAAATTTTGCATCTCTAAGTTGTGGAAGTAAATGGCATTCATCAGTGATATGTCCCTATGAACAAATGCTATAGGTAGCTGATATGGCTATTTTGTTCAAGGGATAGTCTTGTATATCTACCATGATATCTTCCCAACACCTAGTACAATTTTTTTTTATACTACCCTAATGATATTGATATAAAAAATGCAGTACTAGCAGATGGCTCTTCTAAATATTTTAAGAGATCTTATGTTTCTTGATAATGAGGATGATGAATTCTTTCAATTTTTATCAAGAATTTCAAACATAGGCAATTTAACCCCCAAGTGTGAAGATCACCTTCCTACGGTTGCTTATTTTCTAAATGGACTGAAATGCAACTATCAATAATTATTATTTATACCAGCTATTACATTCATATTTTACTCTAAACTTCATAACTTAGCACAATAATAATTATTTGATTGCTTTTACCCTCTAACAACACCATGATCCCCGACAACGGTGCCAAAATGATGAGTGTCGTTAATCTCATCATTTAATCTCAATGATTTATCAATACGGGGTGGTGTCCAAGGCTATCTACGATAGAAGGTTAGGGCAGAGTACAATTCAAGCATTCAAATTTCAAGCAATTATTGGGTGAAACCAATTTGGTTTAGCCTTTTGGTGTCACACTAAACCTAATCTGTAGAATGGAAACTTGCAAGAAATAAAAACTAATTCTAAGTTCAAAAAATTAAAGTTAACTACAATTGCATGAATTGAAATTGCTGAATTGAAATCTAATCTACTTTTGCAAATTGAAATAACATAATTGAAATTGCTAAATTGAAATGTTGTTGAAATGAAATCCTAAATTACACTTGCAAAATTGAAACCTAGTTTACTCTTGCAGAATGGAAGTGATGCTTGGAAATGAAACACCTGTCAATGCCCTGCCACAAAAGGTCGTCAAGCTTCTGCTATAGGAATTGACAACAAAATGAAATCTATTGAAAATTGAAAGCTTTTGAAACATAAAAATAACAGAACATGGAAAGCAAAGGAAACAAGAAATAAATGTTTAATCTAATTTGTCAGTTGACACACACATAAATGTTATACACAAACATAATAGAAAATATCAATCACATAATACAAAATAAAAACAAGAAAATGAAATCTAGCAAGCAATCTATTAATTCTACTGTAGCAAAATTACAGATTAAAACCTGCCATAAAATCCCTCCTTCTAGATCTGAAAGTGGGCCCATACTTCCTGATCTAGAAGGAGGTGAAAAACACTCCTTAACTAATTTAAAATCAGAACAAAATTTTACAAAAGAACTACAATTTATTACTCTAAAAATGGCATTACAGTTATACTGCTATAGACTATTACAAAGCTAAAAACTGTCTATTTTTCTATTACTTATTCTCCTTAAGCTCAACCGACATGGGAGCTATCCTTTTATAGATGCATAAGATTTATTTACAAACAGAAAATATACTATTTCTATCCTACAGATCAATTCCTATTATGCTGCAACATTTCTTGGTTTTATCCTAGAAGAGGATCAATTGATCTTTTCCCATGAATGGTGGCTTTTGGATGGCAAGGACGACAAAGACAGTTGGGGAATATTTTCCCTTAACCTTCTCAACCTTCTTTCCATTTTTCCACTATCAAAAAACAATCAAAAAGTCAAAAAGTACTTTTTGTTGTCAATCCGAAGATAACTGGCTCAATCCAAAGAAAGCGGGACTCGTCAATCCGAAGATGTCTCGCTCAATCTGAAGATCTTCGGATTGACTAACTGTGTGGTCTTCAGGTGATCTCGACTTGCTTTTCTCAGGTGGGTTATCTCTCAAGAACTGATTGCAATAGCTTTTATCCTTCTCCATGTGTGAATTCCATGCCTTGCCATTCAATGTCAACTTGCTAGAATTTGTATGGAAAAAATCCTGTTTTTCTAGCTGTCAAAACATGCCCAACTACCCTTTTGGAGTGCTCATAAATTGTTTCTCATAACTCCAATGTATATCAAATTGTATCCACGTGTTCTTGGTTGTATTAACTACACTTGGTTCAATTTTCAGCTCTTAAATCTTCAGGAGTTGCTTCCAGCATCACTGTCAAGTTGGCCTCTAACACAGATTTTCACCAAAATTTCCAGCTGTCAAAAAGTGTGAAACTGTCATTTTGCAGGCCCCATAACTTCTTTATTACTTGTCCATATGCCTTAAAATTTGGGTCATGTGTTCTCTGTACTATGAAGTACCATTGGTATGAATTTGGTACCTTAACTCACTTTGGATCATTCCCAGTAGATTTGCCAATGTCACCATTAATGCAGATTTGTACCTGTTAACAACTCCAGAAAAGACTAAGGCATGAACATGATGAAACCTTCATAACTTTTTATCTACAGCTCAGATTGACTTGCTTCAAAAATCAAAGTTGTAGTTCTTGATAAGAGGAATATGTTCATGCCATCACAATGTAATTTTACTATAGTTTTTATTTGCTACTTAATCAACTGAAATAGTGCATAAAATGCTAAAAATAGTCAAAATAGGGGTATAATGTTCCAAACATAAAATCATGCAAACACTTAACAAATATATATTCTAATCAACTATTTGGCATTTAACTTTGTCATGTTTAGTAATATGGCAGTCAAACATAGTGTAAAAATGAGGCATTTTTAGGCCTCATCACAAAGCTTTCAGCATTCTCTCCTACCAAAAGTGCACAATGTGCATGATAACATATTGTGGAGCGAATCATGAATTTTACCCATTAATTTACCTCTTTTTACAAATTCCTAGTCTTCAATGTTTTGCCTCTCAGAATTTTACAAAGAAATTGTCACAATTTTCCACCTTTGAGTCCTCTTACATAAATTGCCTCTTAGGCAATGTTCTTTTTCTCCTTTTATTGTACTAAAAAGATATTTATATTTATATTTAATAAAAAATAATAATTGCTTTATAAAAAAAATTTAAAAAACAATTATTATTTTAATTTATTAAATATTATATAAATTATTCTTTTTAATATATAAAAAAAAAAACTTTTTTTAAAAAAGTTTTCAAGCCTACAGGAGTCAAACCCACGATTCCTCTCACTAAAAAAAGCCTTCTTACCAACTCGACTTCCACCGCCGATGGGACTCAAGCACCATACATGTGTATTTCTAAGCTTTCGGGGTAAGTGTACCAAAAAAAATTTAAAACCTTCGTCGTCATCGGGTTTTGAACCCGTGACCTGCTGGGAGCGAGTGCATTAAGGCTAGCTTCTCAGGCAAATCTAGCTACGTGGCCCGACGAGGATGCAAGGGAGGCTTGCCTCCTTTGTTCCATCATGGCCTATGCAAAACAACAAAAAAAACTTGTGCTTTTATCCCACATTCGTTGTGCGAAGGGGAAATAGCACTATATAATCAAAAAGATACACAAAGCTTATCTATTGCCTTCAGGCAATCGGTGACCACCCTTTTGCCACCTTCCTTAGCCAATCTCCTTGCACCACATCACCCTAGTTGTGCCTTTGTTTTCCACGTCACCTACCACATTGTCTGACGTCCAGTCAGCTCTCCTCCGGTCCACGTGCCTGCCTCGTTGTCAGCTTGCCACGTGATTGCCTCTGGTTTACGTTCTACCAAGTCACCTATCAGTCACCTGGGGAATCATGCTTGGTGTTCTCTAGTCAGCTGGTCAACCCCGAACTGCGTGATCTTTGTAGGCCTCCTCTCGACCTTGCCTCATTTTATTCTCTTTGGGACCTCTCGACCTCCTTGAGATCCATGCCTCGTCTGTGGGCCTCCTCAGGCCTCCTCGATATCCATGCCTAGCTTGCCTTGAATCCCTAGACACCCTATGCTCTGATACCAGATATAGAACCTAAAAGTTAGGACCTCAAAATATAATATCTGATATTCATTAGCCTTAAAGGTTCGAAAATGCATTGCTTAAATACATAAACTAATAACCAATACTTAGAAATCTTAAGAGAAATATTAGAGAGGAAGGAAAATAGGGAGGAAAGGAAAAAAGGAATTTGGAGTCAAACTCTTCCTACCGTCCATGTCGTCCAATCCTATTGACTCGGTTGTCGTCCAAGGAGGTAAAAGGGTAAGATCTAAAGCTTACAGTTGTAAAACAAATTTTTATCATTTTACCATTTTAACTTCCAACGAGGATTAGGGAAAATAATTCTAGCTTGAAGGAACAAATTCAAGAAGAGGAAGAAATGAGGATAGAACTCCTACAAAATCTCACAGAACTCAAGGTAAAGGTAGAAGAAGGAAAGAAGATTGAGCAGGATATAATAGATCTATTAAGATCCAGAGAAACAAAATGTGAAAGGTTAGAAGCAAAAATTGTCTACCTAAGGAATGAAGTTGAAAGGATCAAGGCACTACAAGATGAAGGATATGAGAAACAGAAAGAGGAATCAAGTTTTCAAAAACTAGAAACTTCAAACAAGGATAAGCAAGCAAGGGATATCAAAAAGGAAGAAAGTAAAGAAGAACCTTGGATAAGAGTTAATCATAGGAGAAAGAATACTTCACCACAAATTCCAAGGCATCCAAATAGGTTACATAATTTCTTCCATGGTCATTGCTTTTCTTGTAATAAATATGGTCATAAAGTTGTACACTGTATCATTCATGCAAGAAACAATGTCAGTAGAAATTTCAATTCTTTTGCACCTCTTATGGATGATGATATCATATGTTACAAATGCAATAATTTTGGGCACAAGGCTAGATGGTGTAAAATGATACTTCCTAAGTCTAGAAAAACAATTTCAACAACTAGAAAAGATGAAAGGGAAAACGTTAAGGCTAGATCAATGTTAGTTCAAACAGCCCTTCATGCTCAGGATAAATAAGAACAATGGTATCTTGATAGTGGTTTCTCTAGTCACATGACAGGAGACAAAGATAAATTTATTGTACTAAGAGAAACCAATAGAGGATCAATAAGTTTTGGTGATAATGGATCAACAAGGATTGGTGGAAGAGGAACTCTAAGTTTAGATAATGGGAAAACAAAGATAGAAAATGTATTGTATGTCAAAGGGTTAAAACACAATTTGCTAAGTATCAGTCAAATTTGTGATCAAGGGTACATGGTTACTTTCCACCCAGATAGATGTGAGATAAGAAAATCAGAAACTAGAAAAATCATTGCCAACACAAGAAGAACTCCAAACAATTTATACATGCTCAATGAGATCAAAGGGGAAAAGTGCTTCCTATCACAAGAATATGAGATTTGGTTGTGGCATAGAATATTGGGTCACTTGAATTTTGACAACATAGTCAACATAAGCAACAAACAGGCGGTCAGATATTTACCCAAAATAAGAAGACCTCAAAGCACAATCTATGCACCCTGTCAACATGGAAAGCAAACCAAGACAACATTTAAATCAAAAGGATATATGTCATCTAAGCCATTGAGTCTAATACATACTGATCTATGTGGCCCTACCAGAACATAGAGTATTCAGGGTGATAGCTACTTTATACTATTTATAGATGATTATTCCAGAATGGTTTGGGTAGCTTTCCTAAAAGAGAAGTCAAAGGATTTTGAAAAATTCAAAGCATTTAAGGAATTAGTTGAAAATGAAACCGGTAAAAGGATTAAATTTCTGAGATCTGATAGAGGAGGAGAATTTACTTCAAATGAATTTGTAGAGTTTTGTGAACAACATGGAATCAAAAGAGAATATTCAGCAGTAAGAACTCGGAAAAATGGAGTGGTTGAAAGGAAAAATAGGACTATTGAGAATATGGCTAGAGCTATGCTAAATGAGTCTAAGCTCTTAGATGGATTTTGGAGAGAAGCAGTAAACACAATAGTATACATAATCACTAGGGCTCAAATGAGGGTAAACAATCACAAGACTCCATATGAGCTTTGGAAAGGAAGAACTGCCATTGTAAAACACTTCAAGATTTTTGGAAGCAAGTGTTACATAATACGAGAAGATCAAAACTTAGGAAAGTTTGATCCAAGATGTGATGAGGGAATATTTCTTGGTTATTCCTCAAAGAGTAAAGCCTATAGATGCTTCAACAAAAGAACATGTACTATGGTGGAAAGCATAAATGTAACAATTGATGAGAAGATAGATTCAAGAGAACTAGTTCAACAAATTGTGTATCAAGAAGATGGATGTTGTCAAGAAGATTTTTGTGAGGAATCAGATAAAGAAGAAGAAGAAACACAAATACTTCTTCCAAAAACTCCATCCAGGTATGTACAGAAGCATCATCCAAAAGAGTAAATCATTGGGAATCCAGATGAAAGACAGACAAGGAGAAGAATAATAACACCATCTCAACAAGAAAATTTTTCTTTGCTATCTAAGATTGAGCCAAAAGACTTCACTTAGGTAAGTGAGGATAAATTTTGGATTAAGGCAATGGATGAGGAATTAGATCAGATAGAGAAAAGCAAAACTTGGGAACTTGTTCCATGACCAAAGGACAAGAATGTGATCGGCACAAAATGGGTATTCAGAAACAAGTTAAATGAAGATGGATAGGTGGTCAGGAATAAAGCAAGGCTAGTTTGCAAAGGTTATGCACAGGTAGAGGGAATTGACTTTGATGAGACATTTGCTCTAGTTGCACGACTTGAAGCCATAATAATGTTTTTAGCCTTTTCAAGTTTCAAAAACTTCAAGGTATATCAGATGGATGTTAAGTCAACATTTCTAAATGGAGTTCTAGAAGAAGAAGTCTATATTGAACAACTAGAGGGATTCATATTAGAAGATAAACTAGATCATGTATGCATATTGAAAAAGGCATTGTATGGTCTGAAGTAGGCTCCGAGAGCATGGTACTCCAAATTGGATAAGTATCTTCAGGAATAGGGATTCAGAAAAGGAATAGCACGCAACAATTTATACATCAAAAATGAAGGGAATGATCTATTAATTGTGGTTTTCTACGTTGATGACATCATTTTTGGGGGAAACAATGATAATATGTGTAAATAATTTTCTAAGAACATGCAAAATTAATTTGAGATGTCTATGCTTGGTGAATTGTCCTTCTTTCTTGGACTTCAGATTTCACAATCAGAGAAAGGGGTATTTCTCTCACAAGCCAAGTATATAAAAGAAATGTTAAAGAAATTTAGGCTAGAATATTGTAAACCAGTAAGTACCCCCATGGTCATAGGATGCAAGTTAAGTAAGGATGATGAATCTCCAAAAGTAGATAAGAGATTATATAGATCCATGATTGGCAGCTTATTGTATGTTACAGCTACAAGACCAGACATAGTACAATCAGTGGGACTAGTGGCAAGGTTTCAAGCAGCACCTAAGGAAACACATGTGGTAGCGGTAAAAATAATTTTTAGGTATCTAAAAGGGACTATGGATTTTGGGCTTTGGTATCCCAAAAGTGACAGTTTCACACTAACAACATATACAGATGCAGATTGGGCTGGTAGCATTGATGACAGAAAAAGCACAAGTGGAGGAGCATTCTTTCTTGGAGACTATTTAGTCTCTTGGCTAAGTAAGAAGTAGGTTTCAGTATCCTTATCCACAACAGAAGTAGAATACATTGCAGTAGTAGCCAGTTGTACACAGGTGTTATGGATGAAGAGAACTCTAGAGGACTTCAAGATAAAATATGATCATCCTATTCCCATACTATGTGATAATACAAGCGCTATAAGTATCTCAAAGAATCCAGTAATGCACTCCAGGAAAAAGCACATTTCGATTAAGTATCATTTTTTGAGAGAATAGGTGTCAGATAAATAGGTCAGGCTGGAATATATTCCTACAAAGGAATAGATAGCAGATATTTTCACCAAGCCACTTTCAAAGGAAACTTTTGAGTATCTTCGAGGAATACTGGGAGTAAGACTCCCACCCTGGAATTAACCACCTCAAGAAGAGGTGGGGGAGGGGCTAAGCTAAGAGGCTCATTCTTAGCCCCGAGCCCCAAAGGTGACCCTTTGCCATTGATGTCAAAGGGGGAGAGATTTGAGTAAGGGGGAGACATTTGGTATTTGAGAAAAGAGGAGAGAGCATTGAGCCAGGGGGAGCAATATCCCGGGGGAGCAGAACAAAGGAAAGGTCAAGTTTTTGGTAAAAAGAAGTTGGGTTGCCATCAATGACAAAGGGGGAGATTGTTGGACATTTTGAGCTCATTTAGTTGTCATTGATGTCAAGGTGAGAAGTTGTCATTGATGCCAAAGTGAACACATGAAGTTGTCATTAATACCATGGAGTACACCATCATTGACGCCAGGAGCAATGCGAAGAGTTGAAGAAAATATTGTTTTATTAAGGTTTTTATTAAAACCATGGTGGCAGAATAATTTTCATCAAATCAATGGAGTACAAATAAAGGTTTAAATTTTATCTCAAGGAGGCTTTAATTTTTATTAAAGTCAAAGGTTTATAAATATAATTTATAAAATTTAAATTCTTTTAGAATTTAAATAATTTATAAATTATAAAGGCAATAAAAGCACCGACATCATCAAATTTAGTGGAGCGCCGACGTCTATGTCATATGGTGAATTTTATATATAAATACTATGCCAAAGGGGCATTAAAAACTTACCTTCATCGATTAAAATTCATGCGACCGAGCAAAGTGTATTTCATGCAATCATTGAGGAAGAAGATAAAATTTGTGTTGTCTTTTAGCGCCAGGAAGAAGACGAATCGGGAGGGCTTAAGGCCTCACTCCCATTGGATGATGTGGTCCATTGGCAGTGCATATTTTGTGAGAGCGTTGGGAGTGGAAGTGACCATGATCAATTCGTGTGGAGGTTGTTGGCATGTTTGTCTTGAGCATTGAGGTGAAAATATTTTGGCACGTGCTCGTTTAGAGCGCCAGACTTGGAAGAAAGAGCACGAGGTGCTCTTAGCCTTCCAAGCGTGTGTCTAGCACACATGGTGGTCAAGCCCATGACTAGGGCGCACGAGGAGGCAGTGATTGTGGGTTCGAATCCCATAAGTGGCAAAGGTACTTTTTAGTTAAATAATTTTTTATTTGCCTAATGTTTTTCCTAAGGTAAAAAGGGAGTTATAAGGGTAAATGAAAAGTTGCTTGCTTGGTAATTGATTTATGTTATTGGAGTTATAAGGAAAGTGGATTTGATTTTTGCCAAATTTCTTCTTGCCATTAAAATTTAATTAAAGAGGTTTTTGAGTTAAATTTTGGTGGATGTTAAATTTATTTTAATTGGAAGATTATAAGGTGTTATTGGAAAAATATTTTATGTATGTTGATGGTTGTTTTTTAAAGGTGGAGTGATAAGGTGTAATTGAGTTTTTGCATTACATTGTGAGAGATATTTATCTTCTAACCTCTTTGAGTTTGGCATAGAAGTGGTTGTGATTGTGATAGATATTTGAGGTTTCTTCATCATCAAGAAAAGGTATGAGCACATTCTTCCATAGTTGAGTTGATTGATTGATTTTTTGAAAATAAGTTTGGAGTGAAAAGGATTTGATTAGGGCTTCTTTATTGAGTGTGTTTGAATTAATGCTTCAAGGATTTATGGAATAAAGAGTTGTTATTAAAACCTTGTTTTATAAGCATTGTTGTTGGAGCCATTGATTGTGTGAAGAACTTGAACTAGGGTTTGAAAAGAACATGAGTATCATTGTTATGTGAGATTTGTTGTTGAGAATTGTTGGAAATATTTTGAGTGAAGAATCATATGCTTGGACTAGGGTTTGTGAGCAAGGATTATTTCATTGAGTGATTGGTTGAGTAGAGTTGGTTGAGCCTAGTCAAGTGGGTGTGTGAAGTGATTGTTCAAGTTCCATAAAATAAACTATTCTATATTCTAAATTGTATTGGGAAAGTAATTGAGTATTGATTTGAAGCATATTGAGTTTCTAACAATTCTCTCTATGTTTCTATGAGATTGGACTAGTTCTAGTGTGAAATTATTGAGCAGATTTGAGGCAAGTCTTTGAGAAGACTTGTGGATAGATTTGGGTAAGCTTTTGTGGAAGCTTACAATACAGATTGAGGATAGATTTGAGAATAGAGATTGAGAACATATCTAAGGACATTTGTGCTAGACCGAAGGACTATTTTTAGTACAAATTCGAGGATATATTTTGGTACATATTTGAGGAAATATTTGTGCCAAATCAGAGACAGAGATTGAGAATATTTGTGCTAAGACAAAGGACTATGTTTAGTACATATTTGAGACAGATCTTTGGAGGTGATAGAGTTGAGGATAGAGATCTCCAACCAGAGTAGGGAGGATAGGTGTCTTCTATGGATAGAGTTCCATTTTCTAAGGGTAAAGGAGATAGAGGTCTTCTAGAGGATCACCAGCCATAGCAGAGATAGGATATTGGTGTCTCCTGTGGATAGAAATCCATGAACTTGATTCAGGGGATTGGTGTCTCCTTTGGACAGAGGTCCATAAACATTGTAGGGAAAGGATTCCCAAGAGAATTTATTTGAGAAAAATTTATAAGAAATATTTTCTCCGTGGAGTAGCCCACATTGGGTGAACCACGTAAAATCATGTCTCTCATGTGTGTGATGCTTTGTGTGATGTTTACTACTTTAATATTGTTGATGCTATTATTTGGATTAAAAAGCAAAATATTTTATCTTATATTGTTCACCCCCCCTCTCAGTATAATCACGTGTTCTTTAGGGCATATAAAATTGATTTTTGTCTAGTGTGACAAAATCACTTTAGAGTCTATCTACTTTAAAAGGAGTTAGAAGTGGTCTTTATCGTAATAAAAAAACTAAATTCATATCACAATTGGAAACCAACTAATGAATATAAAGATTCATATTGGAGGTAAGTCAACTTTGAGATAGTTGATTATTCAAGGATAAAACCAACTTTGTTGGAAATATTTGTGCAAATTGTTGTCATTGATGTCAAAAGAGAGATGTCATTGATGTCAAGGAAAATTCTCAAGGCACAATTATTATTCTAAGTAAGGTCAATAATGAAGGCATAGGTTTATCTCAAGAGAAAGGAAATTTGTTGAGAAAAGCATTATAATATTTATTTTTGAATATTATAATGAAGGACAAAAGGCTTAAGAGTTCTTTGGAACAATGGTTTAAAAATGAAGGCAAGATATTAATATTATTGAAGGCAATAATATTAATTGTGAAGGCAAGGTTCAAAAGGATTAATATTATAATATCTTTATTATAATATAAATATTTCAAGTTATAATATCATTTGAGCGCCAAGTAATTGAAGGTAATTCAAATTAATTTCGAATTGAGGTGGTCGACATCATATGGTGTAAAAAAGACAAGGTGGGCCGACTTTGGACAAAGAGGAAATTAAATCATATTAATACCCCATGCCTAAAGTCATTTTTGAGTTGTTCAAAATTGTGCAAGCAATAATCTCGATATCCGATTCGTTGCACATGGAAGAGAAGGAAAGGAAAGGAGAGTGCAGTCTTCTACAACGAATAGTGAAGGTTTATGTTCGGATTGGTGCACATCAAATACCATCCAGCTAGACCAGTTGGTGGTTGAGCCTGCGTGAAGGTGTTGTGAGAAGGAGGTTTCGGGTTCGAAATCCATCGTGGACCATTTTTTTTGGTTGGGTAAAGTTCGTAGTAGGAGGAAGTAAAAGGTGATTGGTGCCTTTGTGTTCTCATGGGCTGCGTTAGCGCAACTGGTCATGGCCCTTTGGTTGGGCACCTTGCTCTCACGAGGTGAGAGGTTCAAGTCACATTGAGGGCAGAATAAAAGAGGTATTTATTTTCTCAATTGCGATTTGATTTTTGTGGGAGTTATAAGGTTGAGTTGTCATTTATTTTTGCTCATTTGATATAGGAGAAATAAGGTGTGAAAAGGGTCTTTTGGTATTGAAATTTAAAATCTGTTTAGAAGGAGAAATAAGGTGTGATAAGGATTCTTTCATTGTATGAGTTGATTGTGTGTGTTTTAAAAGTAGGAGTTATAAGGTGTTTTTTGGTTTAATTATTGTGTGTATTTTTGCATGGTGAAAGAAAGTTTAAAGGTTTTTGTTCTTTGATTAAAAAGCCTTGTTTTGAGAAATTAAAAGGAGTATAGAGCAATATTTTTGTGCACAATTTTTGAGGAAAGGTTTTCATGTGGATGATTGAAAAGTGCTATGCTAACTAACCCTTGAAAGTGGCATAAGAAAGACAGAATATTTTGAGATAGGTTTTGAGGGCACTTCTTCATCAAAGCAAGTTAAGAGGTATGGTGACATTATTCCTTCTTAAAGGTGTTTGATTGAGAAAATATTTCTGAATCATAAGGTGGAGATAAAAGGTTTGATTAGTGTGGATTGTTGGAAATATTTGAGCTAGGGTTTGTGAAACAAAATGTGCATCCTTGTTGAAAGAAATTGAAAATATTTGTGTTAGAGTTTTGTGAACAAGTTGTGCTTTATCCTTGAAAGAAATTGGAAACACTTGTGCTAGGGTTGAGAGTAAACTTGTGCATTATTGTATTTGATCTTTGAGAACAAGTTGTGCATTGAGTTGAGTGTTCTTGAAAGTGAATGTGCAAGTGTTAGAAATCAGATTTGTGAAGCAAGTGTGTGCATCAATTTTGATTGTGGGAAATACATAAGAAGGTCAGTTATCATGTGCTAGACTAGAGCTACCTTTAGAATGCAATAAATGTGAGACATGTGAAAGCAACAAACTTAATGAATGTGTAGAACATATTGAGCATTTGTCAAGTGCATATCATTCTCTATATGTTCAAGAGGTTAAACAAATTCTGGGTAGAATATGTCTAAACTACTTCAAGTTAAAGAAATCACATTGAAGATTAGATAAAGCACTTGGTGACACTATTATGCAAGATCTAGAAATAGATGAACATTGTTTTGTATGCAAGATTTGGAGAGTTGAGAAGAGGTTTTGATGAGCATATTTGAGTATGTGTTTTGAGAAGTTTTTGAGCATGTGTTATGAGCAAGTCTTTTGAGAAGGCTTGTAGGCAGATTTGAGCAAGTCTTGTGAGAAGACTTGAAATATGTTTGAGGTATATTTGAGCAAGTCTTGTGAGAAGACTTGAAATAGGTTTGAGGTATATTTGAGCAAGTCTTGTGAAAAGACTTGAAATAGGTTTGAGATAATATTTGATGAGCAAGTTTGAGATAGATTTGTGCTAGTCTTGTGATGAGGCTTGGTGTAAATTTATGCAAATTTTGTGAGTATATTTGAGATAGATTTGTGCATGTAATGTGTGTAGATTTGGGATAAATTTGAGATATATTTGTGCATGTAACGTGTGCATATTTGAGTAGAGTTGAGAGTAATTTTTGTTGTTGATTTGAGGAAGCCTTGTGTGAAGGCTTGAGGTATATTTGTGCATGTAATGTGTGAAGATTTGAGTAGAGAAGTGAGTAGGATTTGGAGCTGACCAGAGTAGATAGGAGAGGAGTCTCCTATGGATAGAGGTCCACTAGCCATAGTAGTGGGGATAAAGGTCTCTTATGGATAGAGGTCCACTAGCTAGAGTAGTGGAGATAGAGGTCTCCTATGGATAGAGATCCACTAGCTAGAGTAGTGGGGATAGAGGTCTCCTATGGATAGAGGTCCACTAGCTAGAGTAGTGGGGATAAGTGTCTCCTGTGGATAGAGTTCCATGAACCAGAGTTAAGGGGATAGAGTTCTCCTATGGATAGAGTTCCACAAACCAGAGTTAAGGGGATAGAGTTCTCCTATGGATAGAGTTCCATGAACCAGAGTTAAGGGGATAGAGTTCTCCTATGGATAGAGATCCATGAACTTGAGCATAGGGGATTGAGATCTCCTTTGGATAGAGGTCCATAAACATTGTAATAGGGAATTGGTTCCCAAGAGATTTGTTGAGAAAATTTAGAAGAAATATTTTCTTCATGGATGTAGCCCACATTGGGTGAACCACGTTAAATCTGTGTCTCTCATGTGTGTGATGATTTGTGCATTGCTTTACTACTTCTATTGATGATATTGGTTGATACTATTTTTGGAAAGATATTGCAATTGATAACATTGGATAATATTGTTTGGGAAAGAAAAGTAAAATTTGATCTTATACTATTCACCCCCCTCTCAGTATAAGCTTGTGTTCTTCAATTGGTATCAGAGTGGGTTCCTTCGAAAATCCTAACATCTTGAAGGAAGATCTTACAAGAACACACATGGGAAGGAAAGGCAAAAGAAGAATCTTGAGAACACACATGGCCATGAATGAAAAGGAAGATGCTCCAGTAATTATGATCCAAGAAAATGAAGAGGAAGAAGAAAACTTTGTGAGATGTGTTGAATGTGGTAAACTTGGTCACATGGCACTCTATTGTCCAAAATGGGTATAATAGCAGTAAAGAGGAAAAAATGATTTTTCTCACAAAGAGATTATTACTCAAAAAGAGGAAGTGGAAATAGATTCAAATGATGAATCAAGCAGTGAAGAGGAAACTAACTTTGAAAAAGGGAATAAGAAGGAACTAAGAATACTCAAATATTTTATTTGTGGTAACTTTGGCCACCTTGCAGATCATTGTTCAAAATCTGGGTATAGTAGTAGTGAAGATCTTACAAGAACACACATGGATGAGATACATAGAAATCTCATAGCCTATGAGATAAGGATAAAGAAAGATCAAATATCCAGATGAGATTCAAAATTCAAGGATTTAGAGGAAGAAAGAAAAAAAAATGTCTTGGTTGTGGTAACATTGGTCACTATACAACTAATTGTCCACAAGATGAATGTAGTAGCAGTAAATATGAATAGGTATACAAGAAAAAGAAAGAAAGAAAATTCAGTCATGAAAAGAAATATAGGCATCATCAAAGAAAGCATGAGAAGAAGGTATTTCAAAGACACAAGAAGAGTTTTTATGTTGAAATAGCAAGCAATGCTTCAAGTGACAGTGATGAAGGCCTCTCAAATAGTGAAAAAGAGGAAATTTTAATTTCAACAATAGAAGAAAAAGAAGATGCTCCTGTTGAAGATCAAGTAGAAGAGTATGAAGATGCTCTTGAAGACCAAGAAGAAGAGAAATATTTAGAAAAGGAAGAGGAAGCCACAGTTGATATAGAAAAGGAACTTGTTAAGTTGAAAAGGGAAAACTTAAGATTGAAGGCTCAAGTACAAGATGATGAGAAAACAAAGGCAAAGCTTCTACGAGATCTCACTGACTTAAAAGTTAAGGTTGAAGAGGCAAAGAAAATTGAAGAAGGTATGGCTAAAAAGTTAAAGGCAAAAGAGTTAGAATGTGAAAGATTAGAACATGAAGTGGTTTCTCTAAGGATGGAAGTGAAATATTCTAATGATAAGCTACATAGGTTTGGGAAAATATCAAAATATTTGGATAATATTATCAAAGCACAGAGATCTTCTTTTATGAAGACAGGACTTGGTTTTGAAGAAGGTCAAGAAAAAGAAGAAGAGTCAAGCTCAAGTTCAAAAGAAATAGAAGAACCAGAAGTGATTGAAGAAGAACCTAAGACCTACGCTGATGTGTTGAGAGGTGATAGTATCAAAGAGGAAGCAAACAATGCACCATCAAGGAACAAAGATCATCATAGGATAAGCAAAGAAAGAATAATGAGATCAAGGCAAGATGAATATTTTTTCTAGGGTTATTGTTACTCATGTAATCAGTTTGGTCATAAAGTAGTGCATTGCAGGGTTCATAGAAAGAAGGATTATGGCTTCACTAAGAGGAACTTCAACTCATTTGAAGATGGATATTTCTTTCAAGGTCATTGCTACTCATGTAATCATTTTGGTCACAAAGCT
This sequence comes from Wollemia nobilis, assembly GCA_028583015.1. NCBI lineage: Eukaryota > Viridiplantae > Streptophyta > Pinopsida > Araucariales > Araucariaceae > Wollemia > Wollemia nobilis. Next base: position 2,259,338 of record JAQPPZ010003251.1, on the reverse strand, counting down.
ATACATTGCAGGGTTCATGATAGAAATGATTATGGCTTCACCAAAAGAAATTTTAGGACATTTGCACCATTCAAAAATTACAACATCAAGTGTTACAATTGCAATAAGTTTGGGCACAAAGCAAAGTGGTGTAGAACAGAGTTTCCAGAACTTCCAAAGACAAGCAAGAGAATGGATGCTCAAAATGTTCAAAGAGGTATGACTTCAAAGGCATGGAAGAAGAAAGTTGAGAAAGGAGAAGAGCATTGTAAGTTGGGAGTAGATTTACTCCCACCCCAAAATTGATCACCTCAAGGAGAGGAGGTGGTGAGGGGGCTGAGCTAAGAGTCTTATTTTTAGCCCCAAAGGAGTCCCTTTGCCATTGATGTCAAAGGGGGAGATATTTTAGTAAGGGGGAGAGAATTCAACTTAGGGGGAGTAGTTTGGAATCCAGTGGTAGCAAAAGGAAGTATTTTAGAAGGGTTGCCATCAATGACAAAGGGGGAGATTGTTGGAAATATTTGTGCAAATTGTTGTCATTGATGTCAAAAGAGAGATGTCATTGATGTCAAGGAAAATTCTCAAGGCACAATTATTATTCTAAGTAAGGTCAATAATGAAGGCACAGGTTTATCTCAAGAGAAAGGAAATTTGTTGAGAAAAGCATTATAATATTTATTTTTGAATATTATAATGAAGGACAAAAGGCTTAAGAGTTCTTTGGAACAATGGTTTAAAAATGAAGGCAAGATATTAATATTATTGAAGGCAATAATATTAATTGTGAAGGCAAGGTTCAAAAGGATTAATATTATAATATATTTATTATAATATAAATATTTCAAGTTATAATATCATTTGAGCACCAAGTAATTGAAGGTAATTTGAATTAATTTCGAATTGAGGTGGCCGACGTCATATGGTGTAAAAAAAGACAAGGTGGGCCGACTTTGGACAAAGAGGAAATTAAATCATATTAATACCCCATGCCTAAAGTCATTTTTGAGTTGTTCGAAATTGTGCAAGCAATAATCTCGATATCCAATTTGTTGCACATGGTAGAGAAGGAAAGGAAAGGAGAGCGCAGTCTTCTACAATGAATAGTGAAGGTTTATGTTCGGATTGGTGCACATCAAATACCATCCAGTCGCCTAGAGCACTGGTGGCTGCAAAGGTGTTGTGAGAAGGAGGTTTTAGGTTTAAAACCCATCGTGGACCATTTTTGTTTGGCTAGGTAGAGTTTGCGGTAGGAGGAAGTAAAAGGCGATTGGTGCCTTTGTGTTCTCACGGGTTGCATTAGCGCAACTGGTCATGGCCCTTTGGTTGGGTGCCTTGCTCTCACGAGGTGAGAGGTTCGAGTCACATTGAGGGCAAAATAAAAGAGGTATTTATTTTCTCAATTGCAATTTGATTTTTGTGGGAGTTATAAGGTTGAGTTGTCATTTATTTTTTCTCATTTGATATAGGAGAAATAAGGTGTGAAAAGGGTCTTTTGGTATTGAAATTTAAAATCTGTTTAGAAGGAGAAATAAGGTGTGATAAGGATTCTTTCATTGTATGAGTTGATTGTGTGTGTTTTAAAAGTAGGAGTTATAAGGTGTTTTGTGGTTTAATTATTGTGTGTATTTCTGCATGGTGAAAGAAAGTTTAAAGGTTTTTGTTCTTTGATTAAAAAGCCTTGTTTTGAGAAATTAAAAGGAGTATAGAGCAATATTTTTGTGCATAATTTTTGAGGAAAGGTTTTCATGTGGATGATTGAAAAGTGCTATGCTAACTAACCCTTGAAAGTGGCATAAGAAAGATAAAATATTTTGAGACAGGTTTTGAGGGCACTTCTTCATCAAAGCAAGTTAAGAGGTATGGTGACATTATTCCTTCTTAAAGGTGTTTGATTGAGCAAATATTTCTGAATCATAAGGTGGAGATAAAAGGTTTGATTAGTGTGGATTGTTGGAAATATTTGAGCTAGGGTTTGTGAAACAAAATATGCATCCTTGTTGAAATAAATTGAAAATATTTGTGTTAGAGTTTGTGAATAAGTTGTGCTTTATCCTTGAAAGAAATTGGAAACACTTGTGCTAGGGTTGAGAGCAAACTTGTGCATTATTGTATTTGATCTTTGAGAACAAGTTGTGCATTGAGTTGAGTGTTCTTGAAAGTGAATGTGCAAGTGTTAGAAATCATATTTGTGAAGCAAGTGTGTGCATCAGTTTTGATTGTGGAAAATACATAAGAAGGTCAGTTATCATGTGCTAGACTAGAGCTACCTTTAGAATGCAATAAATGTGAGACATGTGAAAGCGACAGACTTAATGAATGTGTAGAACATATTGAGCATTTGTCAAGTGCATATCATTCTCTATATGTTCAAGAGGTTAAACAAATTATAGGTAGAATATGTCTAAACTGCTTCAAGTTAAAGAAATCACATTGAAGATAAAATAAAGCACTTGGTGACACTATTATGCAAGATCTAGAAATAGATGAACATTGTTTTGTATGCAAGATTTGGAGAGTTGAGAAGAGGTTTTGATGAGCATAGTTGAGAGTCTTGTGAGAAGACTTGAAACAAGTTTGAGGTAGATTTGAGCAAGTCTTGTGAGAAGACTTGAAATAAGTTTGAGGTAGATTTGAGCAAGTCTTGTGAAAAGACTTGAAATAGGTTTGAGAGCAGATTTGATGAGCAGGTTTGAGATAAATTTGTGCTAGTCTTGTGATGAGGCTTGGTGCAGATTTGTGCAGAGTTTGTGAGAAGAGTTGAGATATATTTGTGCATATTTGGGATATATTTGAGATAGATTTGAGATATATTTGGATAGATTTGAGATAGATTTGTGCATGTAACATGTGCAGATTTGAGCAGAGCTGAGAGTAATTTTTGTTGTTGATTTGAGGAAGCCTTGTGTGAAGGCTTGAGGTAGATTTGTGCATGTAACATGTGCAGATTTGAGTAGAGCAGTGAGCAAGATTTGGAGCTGACTAGATTAGAGAGGAGAGGAGTCTCCTATGGATAGAGGTCCATTAGCTAGAGTAGTGGGGATAGAGGTCTCCTATGGATAGAGGTCCACTAGCTATAGTAGTGGGGACAAAGGTCTCCTGTGGATAGAGATCCACTAGCCAAAGAAGTGGGGATAGAGGTCTCCTGTGGATAGAGGTCCACTAGCTAGAGTAGTGGGGATAGGTGTCTCCTATGGATAGAGTTCCACGAACTAGAGTTAAGGGGATAGAGTTCTCCTGTGGATAGAGTTCCACAAACCAGAGTTAAGGGGATAGAGTTCTCCTGTGGATAGAGTTCCACGAACCAAAGTTAAGGGGATAGAGTTCTCCTATGGATAGAGATCCATGAACTTGAGCATAGGGGATTGAGATCTCCTTTGGACAGAGGTCCATAAACATTGTAATAGGGAATTGGTTCCCAAGATATTTGTTGAGAAAATTTAGAAGAAATATTTTCTCCATGGACGTAGCCCACATTGGGTGAACCACGTTAAATTTGTGTCTCTCATGTGTGTGATGATTTGTGCATTGCTTTACTACTTCTATTTATGATATTGGTTGATACTATTTTTGGAAAGATATTGCAATTGATAACATTGGATAATATTGTTTGGGAAAGAAAAGTAAAATTTGGTCTTATACTATTCACCCCCTCTCTCAGTATAAGCTTGTGTTCTTCACAACCCTGACATTGATTTGAATATTTGCAAATTAGAGAATGAGGCAAAATCAACTCTCAAGATAGTCATTTCGATAAATAACCAACCCTAACATTGATAGATATTTTAGGGACAGATAATCCTTGACACTATTTTCTATCAACTCAAAAGAAAGTTAAAGGATTCCATACAATCAAGCTATATTCATATTGATTGGAGCATTGGGGAAGTTTATAGTCACCTTGATATTATTTGAGTTCTTAGGTATGACCTAATACCTTGTTGTAGTAGAGATAAAATGTGTGAGAATATCTCTACAAAAAATAAAGAAGAATTTCATATTCAAGTGCAAGAGAAGGTAGAACATTTTCATAAAGAAAAATTTGATTTTAGTTGTAGACTATTGTTGATTCAGGTATTGAAGAGAGACCTTGATAAATATTGATCAAGGTTACCTATTTTGGAATTCTATTTGGAATAGAGGTGATCGATAAGAAGATTCAAGTCTTGAAGATAAACTTGGACATTGAGATTGATATAGATCACTAGAATAAAGGCCTTGATAAAAGAAAGTTTTAAGTTTTAGAGGTATTGAATATTCAGGTCACATTGACCTTGATATTTGTTCAAGAAACCAATATTTAGAATATATAGACGCAAGAGATAAATAAGGATACCCTTTGAGAAAATATGTCCAAGGAAATAAAGGTCCTTATAGAAAAGAGAAAAGAGGCCTGAGAAATTGAAGTCTATGATAAAAGATAAATGTTCTTTATGATAGAAAGCATGTAGCTCTATTTGGCTCTATAGGTTAAACATAGAAGCCATCATCTAAGTGAAACATAAAGGTCTAAAAAATGGAAGGCCCATGATAAGAGGAAAAGTTTCATAATATTCTAAAGAGAAAAATTCTATTTGATTTTATAAAAGAAAATGAAATAAGCCTATGATAGAGAAATCTTAATGGGTGAAAAACTATCTAGTGTTTGAGCTAGTGTAAGAGAAAGTTACAACACTAAGAGTGATGCTATCTTCCAAGTAGGATAAAATATGCTATTAACCTAAGTGAAGGAGATAATATATTTATCCACTAAATAGATAATGCTATTCTACCAAGAGGAGAGAATCTATTCAGCCAACAAATAGAGACAATCAGAAAGCACATCCAAAGGTTATCCAAATAGCATAAGAAGGTAGCAACCATATCATCTAGCCAACCTACACATTAAATTAAAGTGAAAGTGTTTTATAAGAATTAATTGATGCATTAATATAAGAAAGAGCACAATCATGCACTATTGAGTGCATATTCATCAAGGTAAAATTAAGGAAATATTGGTGCATCAGTTATCAAGGCAGATTATATTTTTTAAGTAAAAAATATATACTACATAGTTTAGAATACTTTATGTTATAAATATCTCAAAGCAAAGCTTGTGCTATCTACTAAGCTATCAAATAGTGAGTGCAACCAAAGAACTCATCCCACCAATCTATCAAGTGGAGAGCTCAATCTGTGAGCCATTCACTCATATACATCAAGCAAGCACTCTAAGGGCATTCAAAACATCACCTTAGACGTCGAGCACTCCAAGGACATTCAAAACATCATCTGAGATATTGAGCACTCCAAGAGCATTCAAAACATCACTTGAGATATTGATAGAATACTCCAAAGGAAGAATCTAGAACATTGAGCATCCACTCAAAGAATTGCATTTAGAATGACATCTAAAGAGGAAAATGAATAGCTAACAAGAAAAATTGAAGACCAGTGTTGAAGTGAAGGAGAAAAGAATAATTAGGCAATGTTTGAGAAAAATAAGTTTAGGGTTTTTCATGAGTTAGAAGACCTAACACATTGGACATCGCTAATCAAACCATAGTAACGTCAAAGTGTAACAAAGGGATAATTCTCGAGATATATCCTTGTCTACCATTCAAAAGTGAATGGTCAGTCATTAAAAGGTAAACCATTTGAGCCATGTAATATTTTGTTGGAGCATGCAAATTAAATAAGCTTGGCAAGGTTACTTCGAGAATACTCAAGCTAATATAGTGAAGTAATGTAGAATTGGTGTTCACAAGGTTAAAGGTAAATTCAAATTCAAATTAGGTTTGTCAAATTAATTTCTGGAGATTAAAGGTTTAGTGAAATTTTTTATTACTAAGACTTTAGGAAAGATAAGTTTTTTTATTATTAGGGTTATTAAGTTGCAAGCTTAAGTTTAATTAATTTTAGGAGTAATAAGTAGTTGATAAGACAAATAATTTACTTAATGGAGAGATAAGTAGGATTATGGCGTAGTGTTTTGATTTCTTAATAGTTTTTAATATTAATTTGATTCATTATTTTTGAGATAATAGATTATTGAATTTTTGCAAATTGATTAATTTGGGAGTGAAAAGGTTTAAAACATCAAATTAAGGAAAACTAATTTTGCTAAGTTCATATTTTCTTAGTTTCTAGATATTTGGGAGATATAAGGAATTCTACTACATAGGTTTTGTAATTTAGAAACTTTGAGTTATTTAAACTTAGGGAGTTATAAGGTAGTTTACATCAAAGAAAATATATTTTTGACATTGATTGCATATCATGGAATAAATTATTAAGAATGCATTTAGTGGATATATATTAAACAAACTTAAAGACCATCGAGTCTTGTTACTACAAAATCTTATAGTCCATCAATCTAAAAACATAATCTACTAAAAATGTTGAAGATATTCATCTTTTAAAACTGATCTATATGGAAAAAAAAGATAGAATAACTTTGGTTGTATATAAGTGGTTATGCTATTTTATCAAGAAAATAGATGAATTTGAAATTCTAAGAAGGATGAATAAAGCAGTAAAAATATCTTCAAGATGTGCAATAGAATTGGTCATGAAAAAGCAAATTGTTGGAATCTTCATCCATGTAAATACTATGGAATAAAATCTCATTCATCTATTTCCTGCTACTACAAGGAGAAGTATAGTAGAATTTGAAAGAGAATTAATATTCATATTAGATTTTATTTTTCAAATACTCATTTCTAAAGCATATTCTAATAATGAATTCAAGTGTGGAATTTCTAAAGTACAGGTAAAGAAGTCATTTAGAGAACAAGGAAAAATAAAATGGATCAAACATGGTCCAACTCTTCCTTACAAGGTAATTAGATCACATGTACTACAAGGTAATTTGTAGATTGAAGATGAAGGATGAAGACCAAGATTGAATACTAAAGTCCTCAATAACCAAATAATGTAATATAGGGAGGTGTTGGAGAATATTTAATTATTTGGTACATGATAATGTACCCCCATGGTACCTAAATGGTATATCTTGTAAATATTAGATTAGGATCAAGTCGTAGATTAGAGTGTGAGTAAATATTTTATGTAATGTAATAATGCAGGAAATGCACAAGTTTCATGTGAGTAAGTGTGTAAGTGTTGTGTGAGTATATGTGCACAAGTGTATTATATGTAAGTGTGCACAAGTGTCCTTAGATTAGAGTGTGCTAAGTGAAGAGTCATGTCTAGGTGTGCATACAAGATAGAGTCATGTGTATGCAAGTGTCAAGTAGGGAAACCAAGAGTCATGAGACTTGGAATAAAGAAAGGAATAGTCAAGTATACAAAGAGTCATCCTACTATGACTATATATTAATCCATAGTAAACATATCAAGCATAGTGATCACAACAAGAATAGTGAATACAACAAGTATAGAGAGCATTTTTATCATCATTGTGATAAAGTTTATGATATATTTGTAAGAGAAATAGGAGTAATAAAATTCACATACATTTTAGAAACTAATATTGTAAGTTGTATTAAATGCTTTGTACATGCAATATTTAGGCTGTCACATTCATATTTTTGCATATTAATGAATGGTATATGATATATTATAAGCCTTGATTTACATATTAGTTAGCTCATATTATTTTTTTTACATCATTATATTGATCTTACTATATTGTGGTTATCTTATATCTGATCCTTTATCTTGTGAGTTTCTTATTAATATTAAGGCTTCAAATGCCATCCTTGTTAAGTTGATCAATTAATGTGGGAATGAATCTTTGATTAGAATCTAAGAAGAAGAGGAAGAATATGGATGAAGATATGGATTAAGATAAGGGAAAATATTCTAAACTCGATCACTTAACACTAGGTAAATGGCTCAAAATTGGTTGGAATGTGATAAGTCTTACCCTAATATTTATATTTTAGGCATATATTGAGATATGAGGCAACATTCCACATTGTGTGGATCCATATTCTTCTAATAAGAATGTTATAGTTTAAGTCATAATATATGACATAAAAAGAGTATTGAGAATGTAGGGTTCAAATTTGAGAGGGGAGACTATAGTGCCACTATCATCAGGTTTCCCATTATCAAATGCCTTGATAACAATATTTGATTTCTTCAAATATTATTTGGTTAGCCCAAAATTATTGATGAATTTTAGACTATAGAATTTTAGACCAACGCCATTATTGACTAGGATTTGCTTGATGGTGTCATCAACATGGCCTATGATGTACAATGGAAGCTCTCCAAACATATAGGATGATAGAATATCACACCCATAGAATGATATGGTTGCATGAATGACCCGAATGGATCCCACCAGAGAAGTGATGTCATTGGGAGAAAAATATCCCTATGTGCTAGAGAAGCTCAAATAAGATCAATGAGAGAGATTTAGATGGGATACTTTGAAGATGTTGATACAATTTGAAAGTACCCTTAGGCTTATATTGAATGATTAATGATGGTCCTTCAAGGGGAGAAATAGTTTTTGCATGAAGGATCAAATAAGGTCTATAAGGTTGATCAAATGCATGATTGTTGTGTTGTCACTTTGTTACAACACAAATGGAAGAAATATTAGAAGAATGAACCATTCTCAACCATTCTTTGATTTTGTGGTGAAATATTCATATAATGAATGTTGTTTATTTCCTTTTGATTTTAATTTGATTTATAATTGGATCTTAGAATATTCTAAGATCTTTATGAATAACATAAGCTTATACTGAGAGGGGGGGTGAATAGTATAAGACCACTTTTTACTTTTCTTTTCCAAATAGTATTAATCAATATAATCAATGGAAATATCAATAGAAATAACCAAAGTAGTGCACAAATCATCACACACAATAAAAACACCAATTTTAACATGGTTCACCCAATGTGGGCTACCTCCACAGAGAAAATATTTCTTCTAAATATTTCTCAAATAATATCATGGGAATCCTACCCAATTACAATGTTTATGGACCTATATCCTAAGGATATGTTGATACCCTAATATCAAGTTCGTGGATCTCTTCCACAGGAGTACTCTTTTCCATTATGCTCTGGCTAGTGATCTTCTAGAAGACTCTATCTCTCTACTACACTGACTGGTGGATATCTCTCCACTTGAAGACTCCTCACTCATATCTGTCTTCAATTGTCCTAGCTATTGTATCTCTATCCACTAATACTTTTTTCTCTGTACTCTGTCACATCCAAAGCTCTATCAATAGGTTCACTCAGAACCTTCTCAAATAGCCTCAATAGGTCCACTCAGAACCTGCTCAAATATTCTCAATAATCTCACTCAATACTTGCTCAAATCTACTCAATAGGTCCACTTAGAACCTGTTCTCTGGTTAATAGGTTCACTCAAAACCTTCTCAAATCTACTTAATAGGTTCACTCATAACCTGCTCAAATATGCTCAACAAGCTCACTTAGAACTTGCTCAAATATGCTCAATAGGTCCACTAAGAACTTGCTCAAATATTCTTAATAGGTTCACTCATAACCTGCTCAAATATGCTCAATAGGTTCACTCAAAACCTGCTCAAATATTCTCAATAGGTCCACATAAAACCTACTCAAATCTTCTCAATAGGTCCACATAGAACCTATCCAAATCTGCTCAAAAGGTCCACACAAAACCTGTCCAAATCTGCTCAACAAGTCCACACAAAACCTATCCAAATCTGCTCAACAAGTCCACATAGAATCTGTACAAATCTTCTCAATAGGTCCTCTCTAGGGCTTGCTCAATAGGTCCTCTCTAGGACTTCCTCAAATATGCATTGCAAGATTTCACAAAAGCTTACACAAAATCAGTCCACAAGCCTTCTCAAAGACTTGTTTCAATCACATAGAATCATAAAGAGAATTGTTAGAGACTCAATATGTTCTATACTCAATGCTCAATAACTATCTCAACTCAATCTCATAGAAGCATAAAGAGAATTGTTAGAGACTCAATATGTTCTTATACTCAATTACCAATCTCAACTCAAATCAATATCATAGAAGAATAAAGAGAATTGTTAGAGACTCAATATGTTCTATTCTCAAATCTCAATCTCAACTCAAATCAAGAATATAGAATAGTTTATTTTATGGAACTTGAACAACCACATGCATCCACTTTACTAGGCTCAATCAACTCAACTCAACCAATCACCTCAATGAACAACCCTTTCTTACAAACCCTAGTCCAAGCATGCATCAACCAACTAAAAATGTTCCCAACAATGTTGCCACAAATCTCACATAACAATGATACTCATGTTCTTTTCTAACTCAAGTTCAAGTTCTTTGCACAACTAATGGGATCCAACAACAATGCATATAAAAAAAGGTTTAATCACAACTCTCAATCTAGAAAACCTTGAAGAATTAAACCAATCACTTTCGAAAAGGAAACCACAATCAATAATTTTCACTCCAAAGATATTTTCAACCACCATAATCAATCAATATGAGAATATGCCCATACCTTTTATGAAGATGAAGAAGCCTCTTTGGAAATCTGCCATAATCACAATATTCTTTTACCAATTTTCACAAGGGTTAGAAGATCACAAAATAATCAACATTACTCCACTTCATAATTATATTTACCAAGGCTTTTTAATTAGAAAACCTTCTTACGAATTAATGCACAGCTTCCTTGTCACTCCTAAAACCACTTGTACCATAAAATAAAATAAATCAAAACATTGCATGACCTTGTCACTCCAAAAAAAACTTATACCATAAAATAAATATAATATTTTATATCCTTCCTTTCAACACTTTTGCACTAAAAAATAATCACAAAGCTTTCTTAGGCAATATCTCACATTAATCAAATATCAAACCTTATTAAAATATTAAATCTTGCTCAACCTTATATCTCCCACAAAAATTATAATCAAACCTTAGCAAAATATTAAATCTTGCTCAACCTTATATCTCCCACAAAAATCATAATCAAACCTTAGCAAGCAAATATTTTAATTAAAATATTTACCCCCGTAAATATCGGAGTCAGAGTGCATACCTCAAAGGAGCCCTCAAAGGGCCTTGGTGTTTCGAACCTCTGCCTACCTTTCTGCCAAGCGGTAGCTAAGTCGCATGAGCTAACACTATTCATGTGAGTGCCTTGGGAACTCTCTTCATTAAGCCACGTGCTCTTTCCTCACAAGGCACCAAAATTTTACTGTCCACAACTTGACTGCCCACGTCACACTCCATGAAATTTGCTGCGCAATATTTAGATGCAGAAATACTTTGGGTTTTCGAAAATCATGCGACACAACTTAGGTTTATTAAATGGAAAACCTTTGGCTTATTTATATAAGCCATCCTTCAATGCGAATACGTCGGCCCTTTTAACATTGCCCTCATGACGTCGACGGTGCCAATAAGAAAGGAGGGAAAAACCTTTTATTTAATTTTTAAAATTAAATTTTAATTTTAAATAAATTAAAATTTAAACTAAACCTTTAAAATTAAATTTCTCCATCATCGGGGCACATTTTTCGATGAAACGAAAGGCCAACTTGGGTTTTAAGAAAAACCCATTTCAAATCTGTCATCCATTAGTTTTAAATAAAATATTTCCTTGCCTTCCTTGGTTTTCATAAAAATCTTTTGCTAAGCTTCCCTTGAATCTCCTTTTGGAACCAAATGTCATGCATCCCTTCTAGAACCTTTGATCAAAACCTTGGCTTCTAATGAAGTTATTTGTGGATAAAAATCATAGTGCTTACTTACATAGGTCCTTTTGACATCAATGACAACTTTTAGCTTAGGGACTCAAAATTTCCAACAATCTCCCCCTTTTTCATTGATGGCAACCCATATTCATTTTCCTGAAACCTGACCTTCTTTTTTGCTCCCCCTGGGACTTTTATCCCCTTGGATCAATGCTCTCTCAAATATATCCTCATATCAAATCTCTCCCCATTTGACATCAATAGCAAAGGTTCACCTTTGGGGCTTGGGGATAAGAATGAGCCTCTTAGCTTAGCCCCTCCCCCACCTCCACATGAGGTGGTTAATTCTGGGGTGGGAGTATTTCTACTCTCCGAAAGCACAGATTTTTACCTTTATCTTCCTCTTCTTCTGTGATTCTTTTGAATCTGCTCACTATTTCTTTCCAAGTCATCATATTTGTTCTTGTCGTCACTTTTGTTCTTGTTCTTGTTCTTGTTCTCATCCATGTTCCCGTTTCGGTTCTCATCCTTGTTCCTTTTCTTATTCTTTTTTGAGTATTTATTTCTTTTCTGAGTCTCGATTCCTATTCATCTTCTTGTTTCTGTACATATTCTTATTTTTGTTCATATTCCTATTCCTATTCATGTTCTTGTTCATGTTCCTATTCCTGTTCATGCCTGTTTCTAGAATATTTGCTCTACACCATCTTGCTATGTGACCATTATTATTGCACTTATAACACTTAATGTTATTATTCCTTTGATGTGCAATTGTATTAGGATTTATCCTAATGAAGCCATATCCTCTTCTATCATTAATCCTGCAATTCATTGCCTTGTGACCAAACTTATTACATGAGTAGCAATACCCATGGAAAATTTATCCTTTCCCATATTCCTATCGTTCATGTGTCTTGCACTGTGAAGCCATGTGCCCAAACTTGTGACATGAAAAACATCTTCCATTGAATAAACCTTGCCTAGACCCCATTGGTCTCCTATTCTGATTGTTGTTCCATTTGTACCTTCTTTGTGCATTACTCCTATATTTGTTGAACTCTTTGCTTTCCAATTCATCCTCTGATGTCTCACTCCCACTTTTACTTACTTATTTTGACTCTTCTTCTTTTCTGGTTTTTGATCTTGGCTCTCCTTTTTCTGCTTCTTATTTCCCTTGTTATTATTTAGAACTAAGTCTTGTTATGGTGACTGATGACCTTTGTGCATTGATAGTAATTTCCAAGGTCCTTGAATTTTCCTCAAACTTGTGTAGCTTGTCCTTAGAACCTTTTACTTCCATCCTTAATGAAACTGAAGAACACATGCTTATAATGAGAGGGGGGTGAACAATATAAGACCACTTTTTACTTTCTTTCCAAACCAATATTAATTTATGTCCTTAATTGCAATAACCAAATATAGCAGTGTGCATTAATAACTCAGATAACAATAGTAATCAAGAGCACAAGTCACCACACACAATTGAGACACAAGATTTAACGTGGTTCCCCCAATGTGGGGTACTCCACAAGATAATATCCTTATAATATTTCACACAAAAATAAGGATCCTTATCCAATACAATGATTTCTTTGATCTTCTCAAAGCTAGGCAATAAAAAGCTCACACATAACTTGTCCAAATCTGCATAACAAGCTCATACAGAACTTGTCCAAAATTGCTCAACAAGCTCACACAGAACTTGTCCAAATTTCTTTGATATGCTCAAATCTAGGCAATAACAAGATCACACATAACTTTTCCAAATCTACATAACAACCTCACACGAAACTTGTCCAAAACTGCTCAAAAATCTCACACATAACTTGTCCAAATTTTCTCAACAAGCTCACACAGAACTTGCTCAAATCTGCTCCAACAAGCTCACTAAGAACTTGTCCAAATCTGCTCTAGCAAGCTCACCAAGAACTTGCTCAAATCTTCTCCAACAAGCTCACTAAGAACTTGTCCAAATCTGCTCTAGCAAGCTCACCAAGAAATTGCTCAAATCTACTCCAACAATCTCACTAAGAACTTGTCCAAAACTACTCTAGCAATCTCACCAAGAACTTGCTCAACTCTGCTCAATAGGCTCACTTAGAACCTCATAAAAATCTGTCCCAAATCTGTCCACAAAGATGTCTAAAACTATCCACAAAGTTGTCCCAAAAACTATCCACAAAGCCTTCTCAAAGTCTCAATAAATCATACACAAACTACCACAAATATGTCCATAAATCTATCCCAAAGGCCTTATCAAAGGCTCAATCAATCATGCTCAAGTAACTCAAATCTCATCCATAAATCTATCATGGTAAGGCTCAAAGATGAACTCAACAATGAATGGCAATGTACTCTTCAATGGATGACAACAATGATCCACAATGATCTCAACTCAAATCAATCTCAACTCAACTCAAGTCTTATAGAACCATAAAGAGAATTTTTAGAGACTCAATATGTTCCAAACTCAATCTCAACTCATCAATATCATAGAAACATAAAGAAAATTGTTAGAGACTCAATATGTTCTATACTCAAATCCCAATCTCAACTCAAATCAATCACAACTTATCAATCTCATAGAAGCATAAAGATAATTGTTAGAGACTCAATATGTTCTATACTCAAATCCCAATCTCAACTCAAATCAGAATTATAGAATATTTTGTTTCATGGAACTTGAACAATCACACCACTCAATTACTTGACTAGGCTCAATCAACTCAACTCAACCAATCACCACAAGGGACAAGTCTTTCTCACAAAACCCTAGTCCAAGCATGTATCAACCAACTCAAATGTTTCCAACAATGCTCAACCACAAATATCACATAACAATGATACTCATGTTCTTTTCAAGTTCTTTACATAACCAATGGGCTTCAATAACTATGCTTATAAAACAAGGTTTAAACACAAATCTCAAACTATAAAACCTTGAAGCATTAAAACAACTACTTTCAAAAAGGAAACCACAATCAATCCTTTTCACTCCAATTATATTTTAGAAATAAACCACCATAAATAATTAATAGGAGAATGTGCCCATACCTTTTTGATACCAAGAAGTTGTCCACAAAATCTGCCACACTAAACACAACTTTCCTTTCCAATCTCAATAAGGGTTAGTGGACTTCACAAGATAAAGCATAACTCAATTTACACCTTTTAAATCCAACTTAATAAACACATCCACCAAAGTCCTTTTTAATAAAAACCCTTATCAAAATAATAATCAATAAACCTCTCAAAAATTATTTTATAAAAACTCCTTATTTCTCCTAAATCTTAATTCTCAATTTCATGAACATCAAATTAAATCAACAACTCATCCACCTTTGAAATAATAATCACAGCCCTTATAAAAACAAAGTTTAATTTAAAACTTTAATTATTCCTAACCACCTTATAACTCCAACTTAGGGCTTAGCAAAATTAATTAGAGCAAAAACATATTTACCTCCTCAAGGGGATTCGAACCCCCGACTTGCCCACACCACGAGCACCTTAGCCGTGGCTAAGGTTGCCACACGAGCTAGCCGCTTGTTCGAAAGGAAAAGGCACAACATGCCTTAAAACCTTTCCTCCCTTTCCGCAAATCAAAAGTGCTTCGAGCTCTTTTCTTCCAATGCCTTCCAAACGTAGTCAAGGGGATTTGAAACCTTGATGTTTGTGCTACCACACACCTTAGCCAAAATCCAATTGCCAATGTGTCACTCTCGACCAACCTTCATTTATTTGCTGCTTCTGCTTTCTAAAATATTTTTGCACGAGCTCAATTCGTATGTTTAGCCAACGATTATTAATCACGAGCTAGGATTAGTTTATGAACCTTAGGTATCCCCTTAACATAGCCTCATTATTTTTTATGACGTCGACGAAAATCTTGCATATTTAATTTTAAATTTAGATTTAAATTTTAAATAATTAAAATTTAAACTAAATATTAAAAATTAAATATCTCCATCACCGGGGCACCTTTTTCAACGAAATGAAAGGCCAACTTGGGTTTTAAGAAAAATCCAGTTCAAATCTGCCATCCATGGTTTTAAATAAAACCTTTTATTTTTCCTGCCTTGGTTTTCACAAAAACCCTGTATTTATCCATGCTTTCCAAAATATCATTTGGCCACCAAAACTCAATGTGATCCATGTGACATCAATGATCCATGTGACATCAATGACAACATAAAATAACTCAAATTTCCAACAATCTCCCCCTTTATCATTGATGGCAACACCTCTAATGCAAAAACCATAATCACTGTAAAAACCATCTCTGAGAATCAAAGCTGCTCCCCCTGACTCAATACTCTCTATGGAGGTTGCTCCCCCTAACTCAATGCTCTCCCCCTTACTCAAATATCTCCCCCTTTGACATCAATGGAAAAAGGGACACCTATGGGGCTAAAACATATGACTCTTAAGCATAGCCCCCTCACCACCTTCTCTCTTGAGGTGATTAATTTTGGGGTGGGAGTACTTTTACTCCTATATTACATTGTTTCTTTCCTTTATCAACTTCCTTCCATGTTTTTCTAGATATCCTTCTCTTTATATTCTTGCCTTGAACCTGTTTGACCTTCTTGCCTTGAACTTGTTTGGAATTGAATCCTACACCATTTTGCAATATGTCCAAAGTTATTGTAGTTAAAACACTTGATATTGTAGCCTTTGGATGGTGCCCATATCCTAAAATATTTCTTGAAATAATTTCCATATCCATTCCTTTCCTGAACCCTGTATTGTGAAGTTTTGTTTTCATGACCATTATGACCATGAATTCTGAATTGTGTAGCTCTAAAACCAAAACCATATTTCTCATTTCCTTTGCACTGAGAAGCTCTATGACAAATCTTGTTACATGAGAAGCAATGTCCCTGAAAACCATACCTTCTTCCTTTGATGTTCCTTCTAGCAAAATCAAACTTCTTTGATCCATAGACCCTTTCTTGACCATTATCCTTATGATCATTTTCAACTCGTGCATTGCATTCTTGAACCTTCTTTGTAGTATCTAGATCCTCTTCCTTAGTTTCTTCCTTTTTTTCCTCTTCAAGTATTTCTTTTCCTTTTGAACTTGATTCACCTATCTCAAAACAAGAACCAAACTGAATATTTGGAGCCATAGGAACTTTGGAACTTTCCTCACAAATCTTAGGTGCTTTCTTGCTTTCATATTTTAGAACTTCCTTTCCTTTTGAGTGTGACTTTTCTTGGAAATAAGATACAGCCTTAGAATATGTTTCCACTCCTTTTTGAACCTTTTCATCTAATGTGTCATGTCTTTCCGTTATTACCCTTAGTTCTTCATTCATCCTTTCCTCTATCCTTTTTGCATCTTGAAGCTCATTTCTTAGATCACTGATTGTCTAAAGTAGTTCTTATCTGATTTTGACATCTGTTCGAATCTTGTTTTCAAGATTCCTGATTTCTTATTTTAGCCTTTTGACTTCTGATTTTTTTTTCTTGGCTCATCCTCTTATTTTTCTATTACCAAAAGTGAGACCTCTTCACTATCACTGATATCATTATCATCTTCTATAGAAAACAAAACTCTTATGATTTCTTTTACCATGCTTGTTTCCTTGATGTGTCATCTCATATTCACTATCACTGAAGTCATTGCAATATCCTGAACTGTGATCTCTTTGACTAAACACAAAGCACTACTCTCTTTCACCTTCTATTCCTAGGAATAGATGTTCTTCCTTTTCATCATCTGATTTGTCTCTATCACTATAATCTGAGCTATCACTTGCTTCTACAATGTAGTAAGATTTCTTTTCCTTACAAAATTTTTTTTTCTTCTCATACCTGTTTTGCTTGAATCTGTCATCTTTATCATGCTTATGCTTTCCATCTTCTTTTCTTCTGTGACCCTATTTTTCATCATCACTGTTTCCTTCATGTGGACACTTGTGTGCATAGTGACCAATATCACCACACTTGTAGCATCTGACTTTCCTCATATCCCTAAAATTCCTTGAGTCCTTATTTGTAGATGATCCATTCTGTGAAGCCATATGTGTTCTTGTAGAATATGCCCTCAAGCTATTAGCTTTTATGAAGGAACCTTCTCTGATACCAATTGAAGAACACAAGCTTATACTGAGAGGGGAGGTGAACATTATAAGACCACTTTTTACTTTCTTTCCAAACCAATATCAATTAATATCCTTAATTATAATAACCAAATATAGCAGTGTGCATTAATAACTCAGATATCAATAGTAAGTAAGAGCACAAGTCACCACACACAATTGAGACACAAGATTTAACGTGGTTCCTCCAATGTAGGGTACTCCACAAGATAATATCCTAATAATATTTCACACATAAATAAGGATACTTATCCAATACAATGATTTCTTTGATCTGCTCAAATATAGGCAATAACAAGCTCACACATAACTTGTCCAAATCTGCATAACAAGCTCACACAGAACTTGTCCAAAACTGCTCAACAAGCTCACACAGAACTTCTCCAAATTTCTTTGATCTGCTCAAAGCTAGGCAATAACAAGCTCACACATAACTTTTCCAAGTATGCATAACAAACTCACATAGAACTTATCCAAAACTTCTCAACAATCTCACACAGAACTTGTCCAAATCTGATCAACAAGCTCACATAGAAATTATTCAAATCTACTCCAACAAGCTCACTAAGAACTTGTCCAAATATGCTCTAGAAAGCTCACCAAGAACTTGCTCAAATATGCTCTAACAAGCTCACTAAGAACTTGTTCAAATATTCTCTAGCAAGCTCACCAAGAACTTACTCAAATATGCTCCAACAAGCTCACTAATAACTTGTCCAAAACTGCTCTAGCAAGCTCACCAAGAACTTGTTCAACTCTGCTCAATAGGCTCACTCAGAACCTCATCAAAATCTTTCCCAAATCTGTCCACAAATCTGTCTAAAACTATCCACAAAGTTGTCCCAAAAACTATCCACAAAGCCTTCTCAAAGGCTCAATCAATCATACACAAACTACCACAAATTTATCCATAAATCTATCCCAAAGGCCTTCTTAAAGGCTCAATCAATCATGCTCAAGTAGTACTCAAATCTCATCCACAAATATATCAAGGTAAGGCTCAAATATGAACTCAAAAATGAATGGCAATGTACTCTTCAATGGATGACAACAATGATCCACAATGATCTCAACTCAAATCAATCTCAACTCAACTCAAGTCTTATAGAACCATAAAGAGAATTGTTAGAGACTCAATATGTTCCAAACTCAATCTCAACTCATCAATCTCATAGAAGCATAAAGAGAATTGTTAGAGACTCAATATGTTCTATACTCAAATCCCAATCTCAACTCAAATCAATCACAACTCATCAATCTCATAGAAGCATAAAGAGAATTGTTAGAGACTCAATATGTTCTATACTCAAATCCCAATCTCAACTCAAATCAGAATTATAGAATAGTTTGTTTCATGGAACTTGAACAATCACACCACTCAATTACTTGACTAGGCTCAATCAACTCAACTCAACCAATCACCACAAGGGACAAGTATTTCTCACAAAACCCTAGTCCAAGCATGTATCAACCAACTCAAATATTTCCAACAATGCTCAATCACAAATCTCACATAAAAATGATACTCATGTTCTTTTCAAGTTCTTTAAATAACCAATGGGCTTCAACAACTATGCTTATAAAACAAGGTTTAAACACAACTCTCAAACCAAAAAACCTTGAAGCATTCAACCAACCACTTTCAAAAGGGAAACCACAATCAATACTTTTCGCTCCAATGATATTTTAGAAATCAACCACCATAAATAATCAATAGGAGAATGTGCCCATACCTTTTTGATGCCAAGAAGTTCTCCATAAAATCTGCCACACTAAACACAACTTTCCTTTCCAATCTCAATAAGGGTTAGTGGACTTCACAAGATAAAGCATAACTCAATTTACACCTTTTTACTCCAACTTAATAAACACATCCACCAAAGTCCTTTTTAATAAAAACCCTTATCAAAATAATAATAAATAAACCTCTCGGAAATTATTTTATAACAACTCCTTATTTCTCCTAAATCTTAATTCTCAATTTCATGAACATCAAATTAAATCAACAACTCATCCACCTTTGAAATAATAATCACAGCCCTTATAAAAACAAAGTTTAATTTAAAACTTTAATTATTCCTAACCACCTTATAACTCCAACTTAGGGCTTAACAAAATTAATTAGAGCAAAAACGTATTTACCTCCTCAATGGGATTCAAACCTCCGACTTGCCCACATCGTGAGCACCTTAGTCGTGGCTAAGGTTACCACACGAGCTAGTCGCTCATTCGAAAGGGAAAGGCACAACGTGCCTTAAAATCTTTCCTCCCTTTCCGCAAATAAAAAGTGCTTCGAGCTCTTTTCTTCCAACTCCTTCCGAACGCAGTCAAGGGGATTCAAAACCTTGACATTTGTGCTACCACACACCTTAGTCAAAATCCAACTGCCAATGTGCCACTCTACCCATGATGACTTTGGACTTCGACCAACAACCTTTGTTTATTCATTGCTTCTGCTTTCTAAAAGATTTTCGCACGAGCTCAATTCGGATGCTTAGCCAACGATTATTAACCACGAGCTAGGATCAGTTTATGAACCTTAGGTATCCCCTTTATATAGCCTACTTATTATTTTTGATGACGTAGGCAGAAATCTTGCATATTTAATTTTAAATTTTTATTTTAATTTTAAATAATTAAAATTTAAACTAAATATTAAAAATTAAATATCTCCATCACCGGGGCACCTTTTTCGATGAAACAAAATTCCAACTTGGGTTTTAAGAAAAACCCAGTTCAAATCTGCCATCCATGGTTTTAAATAAAACCTTTTATTTTTCCTGCCTTGGTTTTCACAAAAACCCTGTATTTATCCATGCTTTCCAAAATATCATTTGGCCACCAAAACTCAATGTGATCCATGTGACATCAATGATCCATGTGACATCAATGACAACATAAAATAACTCCAATTTCAAATAGAAACTATCACATGCTCTAATATTTCACACTCTAGATCTTTTACCTTTAATTTTTTAGCCATACCTTCTTCAATCCTTCTTGCTTCTTCAGCCTTGGTTTTGAATTTGGTGAGTTCCTATAGAAAATTTTCTTTTGCTTTTTCATCTTCTTGAGCTTGAACCCTTAATCTTGAGTTCTCCCTTTTTAATTCTTCAATAGTAACCATAAGCCTTTCACATTCTATCTCTTTTACCTTTGACTGTTCAACTATACCTTTTTCAACTATTCTTGCTTTTTCAACCTTATCTCTCAAGTCAGAGATATCTTGTAGAAGTTTTGTCTTACATTTCTCATCTTCTTGTATTTGAGCCTTCAATTCTAAATTATCTCTTTTCAATTCAATAACCTCCTTAAGAGTGGCTTTCCCTTTTTATTTTTATGAAGCATCTTCTTTTTCTTCTATTACTGAAAGTAGAGTTTCTTCTTCATACCTATTTTGATCGTCTCTATTATCCTTTCTTGAACCAATCTCTAGGATTTCATTTTTGAGAATATTATCTTCATCTTCACTGCTACTAAATCCATTACAATATCTTGCATCATGGCCAAGTTGACCACAAACAAAATATTCTTATGGATAATAAGTTGCATGGTGACCTATGTTCCCACATCTGATACAAAACTTTATCAGTCTGGATATTTCTCCATTACTTGATTCATATTTTGAATCTATTTCCATTTGTCCTCCCAACACAACAATATTAAAATCATCTTCCTTTTATTTCATGACCATAGGTGTTCTTTTCTTCTTGTATCTCATGCTGCTTGTCTTGCCTTTCTTTGTCATTTGTGTTCTTGTAGGATCTTTCTTCAAGTTGTTAAACTTATTCCGAAGGAACCGACTATGATACCAATTGAAGAACACAAGCTTATACTGAGAGGGGGGTGAACAGTATAAGACCACTGTTTACTTTTCTTTTCCAAATAGTATTAATCAATATAATCAATGGAAATATCAATAGCAATAACCAAAGCAATGCACAAATCATCACACATAATAAAGACACTAATTTTAACATGGTTCACCCAATGTGGGCGACCTCCACAAATAAAATATTTCTCAAATAATCTCATGGGAATCCTTCCCAATTACAATGTTTATGGACCTCTATCCAAATGAGATGTTGATCCCCTAATCTCAAGTTCATGAATATCTTCCATAGGAGTACTCTTTCCCCTTCTACTTTAGCTAGTGATATTCTAGAAGACTTTGTGTCTCTGCTACACTGACTGGTGGATATCTATCCACTTGAAGACTCCTCACTCAAATCTATCTTCAATTGTCCTGGCTGCTATATCTATATCCACTAAGACTCTATCCTCTGTACTCTGTCACCTCCAAAGCTCTATCAATAGGTTCACTCAGAACCTTCTCAAATATACTCAATAAATCCACTTAGAACCTACTCAAATCTGCTCAACAAGATCACTCAGAACTTGCTCAAATATGCTCAATAGGTCCACTTAGAACCTGCTTAAATTTGCTTAATAGGTTCACTTAGAACCTGCTCAAATTTGCTCAATAGGTTCACTTAGAACCTGCTCAAATCAGCTCAACAAGCTCACTTAGAACTTACTCAAATCTGCTCAATAGGTCCACTCAAAACCTGATCAAATATTCTTAATAGGTTCACTCAAAACCTGCTCAAATATGCTCAATAGGTTCACTCAGAACTTGCTCAAATATGCTCAACAGGTCCACACAGAACCTGCTAAAATCTGCTCAACAGGTCCACATAGAACTTGTCCAAATATGCTCAACAGGTCCACACAGAACCTGTCCAAATCTGCTCAACAAGTCCACACTGAACCTGTCCAAATCTTCTCAATAGGTCCACACAGAACCTGTACAAATCTGCTCAATAGTTCCTCTCTAGGACTTGCTCAATAGGTCCTCTCTAGGACTTGCTCAATAGATCCTCTCTAGGACTTGCTCAAATTTATATTGTAAGCTTTCACAAAAGCTTACACAAAATTAGTCCACAAGCCTTAACAAAGACTTGTCTCAATCACATAGAATCAAGACTTGTCTCAATCACATAGAATCATAAAGAGAATTGTTAGAGACTCAATATGTTCTATACTCAATGCTAAATCAATATCTCAAGTCAATCTGATAGAAGCATAAAGAGAATTGTTAGAGACTCAATATATTCTATACTCAAATCTCAATCTCAAATCAAATCAATCTCATAGAAGCATAAAGAGAATTGTTAGAGACTCAATATGTTCTATTCTCAAATCTCAATCTCAACTCAAATCAAGAATATATAATAGTTTTTTTTATGGAACTTGAACAACCACATGCATCCACTTGACTAGGCTCAATCAACTAAACTCAACCAATCACCTCAATGAACAACCCTTTCTTACAAACCCTAGTCCAAGCATGTATCAACCAACTCAAAATATTCCCAACAATGCTCAACCACAAATCTCACATAACAATGATACTCATGTTATTTTCTAACTCAAGTTCAATTTCTTTGCACAACCAATGGGCTTCAACAACAATGCTTATAAAACAAGGTTTAATCACAATTCTCAATCCAGAAAACCTTGAAGCATTAAATCAATCACTTTCGAAAAGGAAACCACAATCAATCCTTTTCACTCCAAAGATATTTTTAGAAATCAACCACCATAATCAATCAATAGGAGAATGTGCCCATACCTTTTATGAATATGAAGAAGCCTCTTTGGAAATCTGCCATAATCACAATATTCTGTTGTCAATTTTCACAAGGGTTAGAAGATCACAAAATAATCAACATTACTCCACTTCAAAATTATATTTACCAAGGCTTTTAATTAGAAAACCTTCTTAAGAATTAATGCACAACTTCCTTGTCACTCCTAAAACCACTTGTACCATAGGATCTATAGGTTTGGTAGGTGGAAGATCCACCATTTTTACTTTAAGGAGTTGTTCTAGGATGGGTGAAGGAGGTTGCTCCAATTGGTAGTATTTCCTCCTATGTTTAGATTGTTAAGGATTTACTAGGACAAGTTTCTAAGGGTTGCTACAACACTCCATAACTCCATCACATATAATGTACTTATTTTTGTACTTCCACTTTGAATAAGAGGAAGACTTATATTTCTCCTTATGGATTTTAGATTTCAAATTTTATTTTTTGTAGAGGGTGCTATCTACTCTTTGAGTCATGACATTTACATGTTTAAAATAGGATACATTGGTCATCTCTAGATAGAAGGTCAATTGTTCATTAAGGTTTCCTATGAAGATATCTAGGAGACCTCTTAATAGAGGGATATATTGAAGAATTCCTATCAGGGCTAAAGTATAGGAAACTTATTGTCATTAGATTGTTTGAGCTAATATAGATCACTAATCATGAATTTTTTCTTGATGTGGATGGATAATTGCTTGACAAAAATCTTACCAATATCCTTAAATATTTTAAGAGAAATCCTTGGTATTTGGTAGTACCATTCAAAATAAGGGACACCAAGGCTATGAAGACTTATTTTAAGTAGCAATATTTCATCATAAGAAATATTGCTACAAGTAGTTGTAAATAATATAATATGGTCAATGGGATCTTCCTTCCCTTTGTACAATTAAAACTTAGGAGTTTCAAAGTTAGGAGTAAATAGGTGACTAGCTACAAAATGATATAAGGGTTGGTTGCACAAATCATTATAGGATTACTTTCTACAAGAAGAAGACCTTTGGATTATGGTAATCCATTGCTTCAACAACTCTATTTGAGAGTTTAGAGTTTGAATCTTAGAAGAAACCAGATTTGATTGCATAAAAGGAATGTGCTAAGAGATAAGAGGACCTTGATGATTGACATGAGCATAAGTTTGATGTATTGGGGTATATGATATTGAGTTTGGCATTTCATGGCTTGTTCCCAAGTTATTCAAAATTCAAAAATTAGAAGATGAAGAATAAGAGATTATGGGAGTAGATTTTTGAGTGAAAACCATACTCACACTTATGAGAATAGAAGGAAGATTTTTGACAAGAGGATTAGGGATTAGGACACTAGAGGATACATCTAGGTGAAGAATGTAACTCCTAACCACTTTTTGAGATATGGGATAACCTATATTGACCTATAACATCTCCTTAAGAGTATGCAAAGATAAAAGATATATTTAGGATGATGGGATGTTTTGCATCCTAGCATATGTAGAAACGGTGATGATAGGAGGATTAGAGTCAATAAGATTAGTATTTTATGCATTAATATTTTTATTTAAGGATCCAAATGATGGATCCACTTGAATAAAATATAAATTATTACATCTAGATTATTGGGAATGTTCCAAGAGTGAACCCTCCCCTGTAATAACACCTATATTGTCATGACCTTCCTTAAGAATGAATGCCACAAATTCCCTATGTTTATACAAGAAGGAAGCCATGTGATCAAATTATTTGAAGACTAATCTCCCTTGATCATCATAGATGGGGTTTAGAGAATCCAAGGGGGAAGCATCATTGTCTTCAAAGTTAGGGTTCTCAAATTTTGATGGGCCTTTAGGACCTTCCACCAAAGGGTTATGTTTAATGGTCAATTGATGAGAAACATTATGGGTTAAGAAGCATATCTTAGCCATGGGTTGGATGGAAAGTAGGGTTCAATTAATTAAGTTTAGAAGTTCATAGAGTCGATTAGGGAAAAAAGAGAAGGTGTTGTAGCAACCTTATATCTCCTCTCAATATACTGAATCTAACCTGTATACCGTAAGGGTATCCCTATATACATGATTCCTCTTTGCTTATATCTATTAGTACATGAGAGAAATCTAATATGTGGGATGCCAACAACACATGGAAGTGATTGCTTGGATACATGGCCAAGATTGTATATGATTATGGGTAATAGTATGCCTCTTCATAACTCCTACTATAATATACTCCTTACTAGGAAAAAGTATGTATGAAATTCTATATGGGCCGCTGGTGGTCTAGGCTCACTATATACCCAATTTAGCCTCATACCTTGTATGGTAGTTAATCAAAGAATCGTAAAGACCTTTAATAGGACTAGAAATTAGTTATATTATTGTTATCTATATTTAATGTAATTTAATCTAAACAAACAAGATTAAGTGGTCTTGGCTTGGTTAAAGTTTGATAAATTTTAGTTGATTAAGATGAAGCTTGGACAAAATAAATCTTAGAAACCATGATGGAATTCATATTGAGTTCACTAAAATGTTATAATAAAAGAGGATTAAAAACGACCTCTTAGGGGATCCAATAAATCTCTCCTTCATATCACTTCAATAGGACTAGCGAATATTGTGAGCTAAAGGACTAGTTTCATATATTATTCATAAAAAACCTATGTTCCATAAGAAACTATGTTTTTCCTAAGATACCTCTTTTGCTCATCCTAATCTTAATATTATCTAATTGCACATATAATAATGTAGCATACAAGACCTCTAACTAAAATGATTTTTAATTTTATGACAAATTAAATAATAAATTCTCTTTTCTTTTGAGGAGTAAGGGTATAAGAGATGTAACAAAAGAAGCATAAAATGCAAGCTACATGCATTTTAAATTTTAGTGCTAATACTGAAAATATTAGATTATGATGTATCTTCTACATGATTAAGATTAACTAATTTCTCATTTTTATTTGTTTAGCTTGATAATAAATAGAAAATATAAACTAATCTAAACATACAACCAATAGATTCTAAGATCTAATTACTAAAATGACATATATTTGAAGTAGAAAAAAACTATTTCTATCACTATGGAAAAAACACCACCTCCTCATAGAACCATCATTTGGCACTATTTTCTATTATTGGCACTATAACCAAAACCTACAAATTAAACTAAATTAGATGGTAGTTAGTGCAAAGGGGTTTGCTTAATCTTGTGGAAGATAGCTTCCTTGAAACAATTATAAAACCCTTATTTAGATGATAGAAATAATAAAATAAATGACAAAAATCTTGAAATGAATGCTAGGATGGTAGAAACGCAACTAGGCAATAGCATTGTTGGTGCTATCACTTCTTACACTTTTGATCTACAAAAGTAGAGAGCAATAGCACCACCTACATACAATCTAGTGGTTCTAATACTTCTATGAATAAAACAAAAAGATAAAATTCAAGCTAAGCCATCATAATGATGATTATGATGAAGATCCTTGACTTGGAAGTACAAAGGATTTATTAAAAAATAAAAATAGGGATTTGCTTGCAAGAATGAGAGCTTGAATTATTCAAGGATGAGAGCTTTGATGCTTAGGGGATGAGCTAAGTGATTACAATATTATGGTATAATATTTCCAAGGAAAATGATAAAATGCCTACGATTCTAAGAAGATTTTGGTAGAGTTTTGAAGCTTCAAAAAATTGATGAAAATACCTATAAATTTTGATAGAGTTTTGCAACCACAAGAACTATAATTTAAGGATATATTCATAGAGTTTTGTTATAACAATAACTTGATCAAATGGTCACCCTAAGGGCTAGTTTTATAGGTGTCTATGGCTCCTTTGGTGAGTAGATGCATTAAACATGACATGATAGAGACATGATGAAAGAAGGTAAGAATTTGAAAGGGGATCAAAAAGGGATTGATAGAAGATAATGAGTGGAAAGTCTTGGTCTTGGGATTCTAGTAGAGGGGTTACATATCAAAATATGTGATTGGTTTATTAATGGTGAGCAATTTGAAATAGATAAATAGTCATGCCTTTGATATTTGGCATATGCTAGGTCAGAAGCACTAGGAGGCAATAGCACTAGCAGTGCTATCACACTAGTGCTAGTGCAAGATGACTACTGAAGGACAAAAATAAGAAAGAAAAGGTTAAAGGCCAAATGTCTAGAAAAAGCACCACCATGTCACAATAGTATTGGTAGTGCTATCGTTGATGCCCTAGAAAAATCACTCTTGGGGTAATAAATGATATTGCTCATTGAGTCAATTTGAATGGTTAGAAGGCTAATTGATGAAAGGATTTGACAAACCTAAAGATTAGCCCTCTACACAAAATTGGGTGTTTACACTTCTAAATCAAGAAAACGCTTGGTACAAGGATGACATGAAATGGAATAAAAATAAGAAATTCATGAAAGTGATTTAATAAAAACTCATCAAGATTTCAACACTTAATACAAAAATAATAATAAACATTCTTTGTATATATCTTAGTGAGAAAATATGATTTTATAAATGCGATATTTAGACCAATGGCCACTAAAAAAACAAAACCATTTAAAGAAGAATATTCCATCCAAGGGAGAAGTTTCCAATATAATAAAAATATACTATCAATTAATTGGAATATTGCAATTAAGATAGAAAAATAAAAATATTAATTAAGAACAATGTGGTTATCTACTGTAAGGAGAAGTTGAAGATGAAAAATATGTTGTTATTTTGACTTGCATACCAATATATAAGACAAAAATACTTATTACAATCTGTTTATAAGTTGTTGCATTCAACATCTACAAAAGTGGGTGGATATCTTATGGATATTTTTAACATCACAAAATGAACACAAAAAAGAATGTTTGATACTATTAAAGTGAATTGTGATTTAAATCTAAGAACTAAAATCTTATCAATGCAAATTTTTCTTCTTTTTTTTTAATTCCATACAATCTAAAAATTATTCCAAAAATAAAATTAAAATCATTTCATTTGTTCATAATTTAATAAATTTTTATAAAAATTTATTCATAAAATTTTGAATCCTTACATCTAAATTTTGAAATTTTTAACAAATCATCAAACAACAAATACTATTAAAAATTGACTATGTAAATGAGCAATTGCACCTATTGGTGCAATGTTACAATAATATGAGATAATTTGATCACCTAAAAGTATAAAATGTAGGTTAAGAATATTTAATGATAATTTATGCTCATGAATATATAATGTTTAACATTTATTAGGCTTCATTTTATGTGGTATTGAATAATGGTGCTTCAAAATTGTACTTGAAATCAATCCTCTTATTTATGGAAAAAAAAAAATTGTTACATAAGAGAGTTGGTTATAGCCACTATTTTTAGTAACTGTCAAGCGCAGGGTTTAAACCACAGGGATTGCTTCCAACAAACCTATTTGTCTTGTTCTTGTTGACCCAGCGTGAGATGGGGACTACTGGTCGCTCGAAGTTTGTACCGTCGTCCGTCGTCGATCTGATGCGCACTTAGAGGATTCGAAGCATACTACTACCTTTGCAAAGGGTTGGCTTCCCCCCAAGGTTTAAACCTAGGTCTCTTCTTGGTAAGTGCCCAGCACCTAGGTCTCTTCTTGGTAAGTGCCCAGCCACACCTGCACTTACCAATCCACCTAGTCATTTTTCACTTGTTATGCTTACTCAATAATAATAATCACAATAAATATTTACAAACTTCAAAACAAAAGAATGACAATATAAAAAAAAACAAAGTTTTAGAAAACACTAATAATATTTATATTTAATACTTGCAAAAAAATGTAATTACAATATATTTAAAATTCCCACAAATGAATAATGCGAATACCGTTTCCTTCAAACATATCTTTGAGAGGATTGAATGTTATTCTTTACCATAATAGTTTAATGGTAATTTTTCATCAATTATATCAAAGTACTATAGCATTAAAACTACTTATTCAAAAAGGTAGCCTTGTTATAATTCCTCAATAGGAATTTCTTTATCAACTATTATTGTATGTGTCACATGTAATTTATCCATGTCCTTTAGAGGTTATGAAATCCTAGATGCCACACTTTCAACTACTTATTATGTTTTTCTACATTTAAATGTATAATATTTACATACTTTGTCTACACTTATATCTAAAATGTATATACATTTAAATGAAAAAATTAAAGGTTAAAGCACACCTAATTGTGATGTGTTAATTTAAAAATTATACCCGAGAAGAATACTTAAAAAATAAACATTTTAAATGATAGTGCTTAAAAAATAATAATTAGAACTTAAGGGTTAACTATGTTTTTTTTTTTTGAATTTACATGGTGGAATCGGTAGCCGCCACGAAACCGGGCAGGCTGTCCAGCTTTTATGGCCGTTACAGTATTCTGCGCTGTCCGCCCTAGAAGCCGCCACACAGATCTTCGTGTAGTCCATCCCTATAACCACCATGCCACAATCTTTTTAAACTTTTTACGCCGCTGAAAGCACCAGGAAAGGGACAAGCGTTCAATCCGACGAGGCCGGAGATTTGAACCTTGGACCTCCGCCCCCTTATGAAGTTTGGATGAACCATTGATCTACACCTCGGACCTAAGGGTTAACTATGTTAATCATCACTAATTAACCATCAAATTTCAATCAAGTTACCATTATCTATTGAGGCTTGGGTTATATTAAAATAACTAAGTGTTGTTTTAATGCTTCATTTGAGGCCTAGCAAAGGAATCCTAGGACTTCTATTTGTATTTCCTACTAAAATAGTTTGATAGTACTCACGAAAGCATTAAGGACGCAAACCTAAAGTTAACATCATATTAAAAAATTTAACTAACCTAAAATAAGAAAAAACATAAGATGCATCTCCTAAATTGATAAAATATGTAAAAGGTATATACATATACCTTAGAAACAAGATCTATAACAATATACCTTGTGCACCAAAAATATATGCTGGTGATAAAATTAAAAAATTGTTAAGAAGAGGATATTGCTGTTGCATATTAATCTCATACTCCCATATTATTCCAATACTCCCAATAGAAAAGATTTAACTGAATTTATAAGAAAATTATGTACTATAGTTAAAACCATTCTATTAAATTTAATTGTTTAATAAATAAATAATAATTTCATTGTATTTAAACAATATAATTATTTTATAATTATGTTGATAGGCGTCTTATAATGGCAGCTAGGAAGGTCAGCCACGCCACAATATTAATATTTTATTAAAAAAGCTGACATTAAGAAAATTATCCGCCGAATTTAAAATATTTAAAAAATATTTAAACTATTTAAACTAAAATGATATCCAAACATAAATAGACAACTGCGCCTACAAATTGATAACTCTATAAATATATATATATTATATATCTAAACTAGTATATAAATGACTAACTATCCTACACTTAACCCTTCTGCTTTCCCCAACCCCAAATCAAATCAAATCAAAACTGAAGAGAAAGCCAAGGCGGTATCAAAGAGGACCACATACTACACTTTTATGGTGGAGGGCTAGTCATGTGTCCCATGCATGAAAGTTTCTGGCTGTCTTCAACAATGTCAAATCATCTGTAAAGTCAATACAGTAGATGGAAGACCAACATCACGTCTCCACCTTTCGTTTTTGGCGACAACCTGCGTTATATCCGTAACCTGCGTTATGTACTTGTCTATATTCTAACAAAAGAGTACATGTGGTAGTAAGGACTTATCCATCTGTCCAGCTGAGAAGATAAGAACCCTCTCAAGATCAGTCAAACCAGTCACATAACGTGGCATAATCAATAAAGACCCACAAACCACTTAACCATCCTTGGTGTAAGCTTGACAAGCTACTCGATTAATTTTAACAAATTTCTAGGTTGTGGAGTCCGGTTAAATATTGATATAACAATTTTCTGTTCCCTAACGGGAATCCCCAAACAAAGGCGGAAAAAGGAAAAATCCCCAAACAAAGCCGTCAAAAGGAAAAAAGGAAAAATCCCCAAACAAAGCCGTCAAAAGGAAAAAGAAAAGCTAATTTTAGAATTGACTAAAATTAAGTTTTTTCTAATTATCAAACGAAAAAGAAAAGTTAATTTTAAGATTGATTAAAATTAAGTTTTTTTTATTTATAAAAGGAAAAAGGAAAAGTTAATTTTATGATTTTTTAATTGTAAACTTTTGAAGTTTGAACTAAATTTTAAGTGGGGATTGGCTTAATTATAGGGTGCTTATGTATGGTTGGGGCTTTTTCTTATAAATATGTAATCTCTCCATTAGTAAGTATAGATTGGTAGACCTGAAAAATTCTCATTGATTGGTGGCTCTTAACTAGTATCAAAATCATAGGAGATTCTTGGAAGTGAGAGTTCGTAGTTTGTGAAAGGAGAAAGAAGGAATAGAAGTTGTGTGAGAATACTTGTGTATTCGGAGAGGAGGTTGCAATTGTTGTGTTGTAAGATTGTTCCTTTTGGGTGGTTTGTATTGGTTTAATACAAGGATCAAATATCTTGGTGGATGTAGCCCACATCGGGTGAACCACATTACATTTTGTGTTCCTCTTGTTTTGCATGGTTTCTTCTGTTGTTCTAATAAGCTTTTGTTTTTATTATTAGAATGATTTGCTCTAAAATTTCATTTTATGTAGTAGTTCCTAACAACTGGTATCAGAGCAACGTTTATTGTTAGGTACTTGACATAAGGGTTTTTGGATCGAGTGGGAGCAATAGCGGAAGATTTGAAGTTCAGGGTGGAAATATTTAATGGTTAAAATTTTCAACTTTAAAAAATGCAGATAGAAGATTATATCTATCAGAAGGGCCTCTATCTACCTGTAGAAGGTAAGAAAAAAACCAACTACAACATCTGATGATGAGTGGGCTCTCTTAGACAGGAAGGCATTGGGTACTATCCGGTTATGCCTTGCAGCTTCGGTGGCATTCAATATTTTAGAGGAGAAGACTATGAAGGATCTTATGGGCACACTGAAAAGGTTGTATGAAAATCCCTTAGCCTCGAATAAAGTTTTTTTAATGAAGCGTCTTTATAATTTGTGAATGTCAGAAGGTGGGTTTGTTGCAAGTCACTTGAATGATTTCAATATGGTTGTAAGTCAGTTAGCCTTGGTTAAAATTAAAATAGAGGAAGATATGAGAGCCATTCTATTCTTGTGCTCATTGCCAGAAAGCTGGGAGAGCTTGGTTATGGCAATTAGCAATTATGTTTCTGGTACTCTTGCTTTTGATGATGTGTTTGGTGCAGTCCTTAGTGATGAGATACGATGGAAGAGCATGAGTGAATCATTATCTGGTGTGGCTTCGACTATCAGAGGAAAACAAAGGACGAGAGGAATGAGTTCGGGTAATTGTGAAGAGCAAAGTGGATCCAAGTTCAAGGGAAAGATGGAGTGCTAGCATTGCTGAAAGAAGGGGCATCTGAAGAAATATTGATGGTCTTAGAATGGAGATGGAGGAGGAGGTCAAGAAGTAAATGTAGCAGGTGAAGTGTTACAAGAGGCCTTGATACTCTTCTAAAGAAAAGGATTGTATTGATATTGACTGCGGAAGACCGGAGATTGGCCAAGCAGTGGGAGAAATGAGAAACAAGCATGTCTAGGGGGATGGACATGGCATTGATCTTAATGCATGATTTTGAGATGGATCACATGATGCGGTTGTGGCAAGTCGCATTGTGTGTGAGCATGCTATGGGGGCAAACATGGTATGTGGATCTTGTCATGATGGTGATGGTTGAATCATCATGATGCATGGGTGATCGTGGAGATGTTGAAGTATCACAAATTTGTGATAGGTAGATTGTGTGTTGCTTGTTGATCATAGGAAAAGTGCATGGATGACACAAGTGATGGTTCAAAGCATGGTTACAACAATCTGGAGAAGTTGACATTCCTTGTTTGATTTGAATATGTTCTTTGGTGGATGCAGCAATGATAGAGTTGTTGTGGATCAGTCTCCAAGTGAGATATTGTTAGGTTTCGAAGTCTGATTTCAACTAAAATTTGATAAAACAGTTCTTTGTTCCCTAAGATGACCAATCTTGAACCAGAGGTGAAAAAAAGGAAAAAGAAAATTTAATTTTAGGATTGACTAAAATTTTTCTAATTGTAAAAGAAAAGAAAAAAGAAGTTAATTTTAGGATTGGCTAAAATTAAGCTTTTTCTAATTGTAAAAGGAAAAAGGAAAAGTTAATTTTAGGATTGGCTAAAATTAAGCTTTTTTGAATTGTAAATTTTCTAAGTTTGAACTAGGCCTTAAGTGGGGATTGGGTTAATTATAAGATTTTTTTTTTAGCATGTGTGGTTGGGGATTTTCTTATAAATATGTAATCTCTCCATTAGTGAGTATAGATTGGTAGAA
The DNA here is from genome assembly GCA_028583015.1 of Wollemia nobilis. Taxonomy (NCBI): domain Eukaryota; kingdom Viridiplantae; phylum Streptophyta; class Pinopsida; order Araucariales; family Araucariaceae; genus Wollemia; species Wollemia nobilis. The sequence goes on along the minus strand of JAQPPZ010003251.1, from coordinate 2,225,596 downwards.
TTGGAGAATTTTCATTGATTGGTGGCTCTTAACTAGCATCAAGTCATAGGAGATTCTTGGAGGTGAGAGTTCTTGGTCTGTGAAAGGAGAAAGAAAGAATATAAGTTGTGTGAGAATACTTGTATATTCGGAGAGGAGGTTGCAACTGTTGTGTTGCAGAATTATTCCATTTGGATGGTTTGTATTGGTTTAACACAAGGATCAAATATCTTGGTGGATGTAGCCCACATCGGGTGAACCATGTTACATCTTGTGTTTCTCTTATCTTACATGATTTCTTCTGTTGTTCTAATAAGTTTCCATTTTTATTATTAGAAGGGTTTGCTCTCAAGTTTTATTTTATATAGTAGTTCCTAACAAGGATTGTGGTTGACTATAGTATTATGACAATGGATTTAAGCCATCCTATAATGGATTATGATTATGTTGTCTATCTATGGAGACAATCAATGAGATCATACAAGTATTTTGCATACTTGAGTTTTTATGAACCTTGTATAAACTAAACCTTTTTATATAAAATTTAAAATTTGTAGTTAACATATTTATATATTTTTAGAAATATATTATTTAAATGTTTTTTATTGGTTGGAAGAAAAAGTTTTGAAAGAGTCACAAAACCATTTACAAAGAGAAGAGGTATTAAAGTGGAACAAAATTCTTATAGAGAAAGCCCTACCCAAAAAACAGGAAATTAAAGAGAAACAAGACCCACATCAGATTCAAAATTAAAATTTCTTGCTTAAGCAAGGGTACCGCTCAAACAAGAAATTCAAATTTGAAGAAGTCCCCCCTAAGCAAGGAAATCCCGCTCAACCAACATTTTTTATTGGAACCAACAATTATATTCATATGACCAGTGTTCAATTGGACAATTATATTTCTTATTCAACACTAAAGTGTGTTGGAGTAGCTTGCAATCAACATTTTTTTAAAATAAGTTAGTTTATTTAGTTTATTGTTTATGTTTAGATATTATATTTTTAATTTTTTAATATAAATAAATTATTTATATATTTTTAATAATTTTAATATTTAATGATCATGAGGATCATAAGTATAAAGTAATTAATCAATCATAAGTGAAGGGTTTCATGGTCTTTAATATGATTCAAATTGTATAGGGTAAATCTTTTAATTTAATCAAACCTTGTGATTTTAAAAGGTCAAATTCCTTATGAGATGTAAGTTCAAAACTTTCTTAATAATACATATGTCATTGTCAAGCTCTTGTAGTACCACTATGCCAATTAAAAATAGTTATATGTACAAAATAGAGGAGACCTAGGATCAAACCTGGGGGGCATGTCCAATTTGGGCAAAGGTAGAAGTCTGACCTGAGTTTTTTGAGTGTAAGCTAGTTTGATGACAATGGTAGCAACCCCAAGGTACTGAGGTCGTCTCCCTCACTTCAAGTCATGTTTGCTAAGGTAAGATAAGGGTTATAATGGTAGCACCATGATTTGACGCTACAATAAGAGGCAATACGAATTGACCTTGTGATCAATATTTCAAAAAGGAAAGGTAGTTGCCCATTCCTCTATGAATAAAAAAGTTTTATAATTTTAGTTATAACAGATTTAAATTAACAATAATATATTTTTTTACACGGTGGAATGGGTAGTCACCACGATGATCTGGACTTGTTGTCCATATGTTGTCTTTCTTTTATGGTTGCCACAATATTCTGCATTGTTCACCTCGAAAGTCACCATAGTTCTCGTGCAGTCCGTACCTATAACCATCATGCCACAATAATTTTAATCCTTTTATGCCACTGAAAGTAGCAAAGGGACAGGCGTTCAATCTGACGAGGCCCGATATTTGAACCTTAGACCTCCATTCCCTTACAGGGTTTGGAAGAACCAATTTGTCTACACCTTGGACCTGAATTAATAATAATGTTAAAGTGAAGTAGATAATAAATATTATTTTAAAATTATATCAATTAATATTTCAACAAATTTAGTTTAGTTTTGGATTTCAAAGGAGTGAGTGCTAATCTGAGGAATCACAATGGATTTCATATTAGAAGGATATTGGTAATGTTTTGCTAAAATCCCTCTCACGAATGGTGTACCTTGTTGTTTATATAAACCATCCTCAACAAGGCAGATGATCACCCTTGCAACAAAATGCATATTCTAGGTACTTTTTTCTAGAGCTCCTTCTTCTTCTGAGTTCCACACACTAGTCAAAGCTTAATTGTCAAGTATAAATGCATAGGCTAGGCATAAGCTCAATAAAACTCTAGCTTTTTTGGCCTTTAATAAGTGTTGTTATCCTAATATTCTTTCAGTCTCTAGCTCACTTTTATGTAAAAGGATTGGGGACCCAGTTAAAACCCTTTTTTAAATAACCTCTCTCTCTCTCTCTATATATATATATATAAACAAATTTTTTAATATATTTTTAAATTTAAAATTACTTCAGTTTATCATTTAATATGAAAATAAGTTATAAAACTAAAAAAAAATAAAAAATAATATCCACATAAGTATAGATCATATAGGATGACCTTTTGTTATGGATGCATTATTTTCATCACGACAAATTTTTATATTTTCACTAGAGTAGCACATAGGATTTGAACCTTGAACCTAATATTTGGAATATTTTGAAAAGTAAAATAAGTTTATTGTTCAAAATTAGAATGCAAATTTGATATATATATATATATATATATATATATATATATATATAATTTAATGTTTTGTGAAGCAATAGTAAATGAGATATGATGAGTGAGATTTAAGTGCAACCAAGTTTGATGAACATTCCATCAATAAGATGGCATTAAGATGATGGATTTGTTCTATACTACTATAACATAATAATAGTATAACATTAAAAAATATATATGGTTTTTTCAATTGGTTATATGGGATTGAAACAGATCTCACTATATTACATCATCACCACATAGTGGTATTACAACAAAGCTAGGATATTATCCATGTATCAATCGAACCTTGGTCTCCTCCTTAAATGTTGAGGAATCTAATCGATTGAGCTAACACCACTTGATTAAAAACTATATATGATTGATAATCATGTTTTAAACAAATAATTTAAAATTAAAATTAATTATCGTTTAATTACTTATATAATATCTAAATCATTTTCACACATAATACATCATAATTAGGTTAGCACAGTATTTTATATGGCTTGGCAAGATTTGAACTTGGGTGTTTGCATTAAAAGTTCACATTGTTAACTACTTGAGCTTATGTCATTCAATAAAGTTACTTATCATTTATATAATTTTGCTAAATAAAAATAAATATATATTTTATTTAATTATATTAACATATTTAAAAATAATTTAAATAATTAGTATATATTTATCCATAAAAACCAAATATAGTAAGTAATTAAATAGCAGTCCACACCCATGTGGACACAAAGGCCCTTAAGACACCGCTCTCCTCCCTAAATGTGTCTTTAGGTCCGAGGTGTAGATCAATTGGTTCCTCCAAACCTTGTAAGGGGGCGGAGGTCCAAGGTTCAAATATTGGGTCTCGTCGGACTGAATGCTTGTCCCTTTTTTGGTGCTTTTATCAATGTAAAAGGTTTATCATGGCATGGTGATTATAAGGGCGGATTACATGAAGATCTACCCGGTGTGACAGTTTTTGGGGTGGACAACGCAAAATACTATGATGGCCATAAAAATTGGACAACTTACCTGGATTTGTAGCGGCTACCAATTCCACCATGTAAAATTAAAAAAAAAACTAATCAAATAGCATGATCTAAAGTGGTTAAAAACTTGGGCTCAATATGAACATACCCAACTTCAAATTTTGTTATATGATATCTAATACCACTATATAGTTCATTAAAGTTTTGAGATAATACAAAGATGTGGTTATACAATAGGGTTAAATTTAATCCCTTATAACAAATTAAATTCTCAATAGACTAACAAAATTTCATGATATATTTTTTTATAAATAATGAGACCATTAATACCCACCATTGGTTTGAACTTGGGTGTCTTTAATTAAAACCCAAATACATACCAATTAGTGTCCCAACCATAATTACAAAATATTTCTTAAAATCATATTTAATTATCACCACATTAAACAAGTCCAGTTTTATAAGTATTTAGGCAAGCGATATAATCATAATATGTATTGGAAGGCTAACATTAGAAAAGAATCTATGCAAGTTTCATAATATGTATTGGAAGGCTAACATTAGAAAATAATCTATGCAAGTTAGAGGGTCTTTTGTGCCTTTCAAAACAAATATAAATACACAATTTTTGGGTAGCAAAGAAACATATATAATCTTATATGTTAATGAGACATGGGATGGTGATCTATCTTTGGGTATTTGGAGTGAAATTGGAAAAATATAAAGGTAATGTATCTCAAAATACTTTAAGCTTAAGAATTAAATTGTCTATCATATCCTACTTACAAGGAAAGACTAATACTTGTTGAAGGAGAGTATTTAAAGTAGTATTTACTATGTAGGCATGAATAGGAAATATTAACTAAGATAGAATCCTTTCCATAGGCCAAAGATATTAATTAATTTATATACAATCATAGAAATTACGTCAAGGATTACACTAATTAGTTATTAGAAAATTTAGAGATAATAATTACTTCAAACATGTATAATCTAGAATCACATGCTAATATCAAAGATTTCAATAAACGTTTAAATGATAAATATTATCATCCTTTATGTTAACCATCATACATGAACAATGTTTCTAATGCTAAAAAAAAATCATAATTACTAAACTAAAAACTAAACTCACATATTTACATAGCAAAATTAGTAAATAAGCACATTTGTCAACCTCTTGGAAATAAAGAAATTATATAATATTTAATTAAAATAAAAAAGAAGATAAAAAATAGTTAATTTTATCTTGTTTATTATTTGATCTTAAAGACAATAGAATTGTCTATAAGATTTATAATTTTTTTAGTATTACTATATTTTGTAATAATTTTGAATAAACATGTAGAACCACAAGACTAATAACCCAAGAAAGTGTCCTTCAATAATAATTCAATTATATGAAAGATAAACTTTACTTTTCATAGGGATATTCATAAGATGATACAATGGAGTTTAGGACTAAAATTAACAAAGAGTAAACCTACACTTTTAAAGAGAAGTGCATAACAACAACCTACTAAGTTAAAATTACAAGAATTACAATTAGAGGATAGATAGTTGGAGTGGTTTAACAAATAATTAGAAAAATAAAATATTATTAAACCACCAAATCTCCTGTAGTTATAGGAAAACACCCATGATTGGATTGCAACCAACACTACAACTATATCCCAACTTCCTTTAATATTAACATGGAAGGAAGATAAAAAGACAAGGAATTACCAATCATAACTATTAATGGAAAATTTCTTAGCTACAAAATAAATAATAAAATATCAATGTTAATATGAACGAGAAGCAAGATGAATGGTTGAAAAAGGTGTAGATAGAGGAAAAAAGTGTTTAACCAGGTAAAACAATTGATAAAAAATATTTTGAATCAAGAGAAAGCATAAAAACACCATACAAACTAACATGGTCGAATCGTCAAAGTTGTTGAAATAAAGTGGTATGGCACCACATATCAAAAAGAACTATAATAATAAATCTAGTGTGTGGTCATTACATCACAAGTAATGTCATATAAACAACTAGAATCATAAATACAAAGAAAAAAAAGAAAAATACATCACTCAAATTTGGTGTTTCAAACCATCCTAGAGCACATCATCCATTCACATGATGGAGAAATAAAATATTTATTATAATGCATCAATATGGGAAAACACGTTATTAGAAGAAGAGGAGAAGTATAAGAAAATAAGTTGGTGTTACGTGTCTTTATCAATGTCCTTCAAAGATCTTCACCACTTTCTCTAAAGATTGAATCTTCTTTCTATATCAATAAGCCCACAATATATTTGTTGAAAAAGTATTAACAAGTGTCTTCATGAAAGCACACAAACATGCTTCCATTTCAAATTATAATTCCAAATATATATCTAAGATAAGTGATAAACCTCTAAAATGATTAATTGTATGAAAAATTTGATAATCATGTGAATGTGTTAACTCTTAGAATTTATGGTTGTAATCAAGGTAGAAAACACTATCACATATTACAATTATAGATAACTAACTAATATTCAACAATCAAATTCTCCCATTTGATTTTGAAGAAATACGTCATACAATGTATAAATAACTAATTTTTTAACAATTATATTCTCCCACTTGCTTTTGAAGAAATAGGTCATGTAATATATCCTTGAAAATTACTAACAATTTTTCAATGATATTATAATCAAGAACAAATACTTCCTTATGTAAATTTTATAGCATTATTCTTCATAGTTAAGGATTTTCTTGATATTTAAAAAATAATCCTATTTGCACCTAGGGGTGCAGCGCAACGGGTTAGACTTTGGCTCTTCTTCGAGAGGTTTGAGGTTCAAACCGTGGTGTGGACGAGTGTGTGAGGGGGTGGATGTGTGGTGGCTTTGTGTTAAATTCCCTATTGATAAGTATAGCTCTCAACTTTATGAAGGGTCATGGTTGGGAGGAGACTACTCAGCCCTGTATGTTGGCCATAGGGGTTTCTCACAATAACCAAATCCAAAAAAACAAAATCCTATTTTTTAGTAACAAGGAAACATATGTCATATGGCCATTGAAGGTCTAACCATGGATCAAAATAATATCTACGCGACAAATTATCAATGGAAAACCTCTAATATTTGTGATATATTGTAATGTAAGCGTTAATCTTATAGATATTATTGTTGATTATTAGATTAAAATCAAATATTTTATTATATTCAACACAATAATAATGGAGATGGTGACATTTGGTTGTGGCAGCTTATAAAATTAGCATATTCAATAATGAGAAGATAATGCTCCTCTAATTTAATCATGATAGATTCTATACAATAAAGTTCTTTCTTCTACAACAATTTTGATATCCAAAAACAAATAGCCACTTTCATATGTGAGACTACAACTATCATTAATGTTTATTAGTGTTAACAAATATATGCACTTTTACTATTGGATAATAAGATTCAACAATGTCATTAATAATAATTATTACTATTACTTTTTTATGTAAGGTAGTCCATACTTTTTTATAGATTTGAATTTCTTGACATCAATTGTTAAAAAGCATAGCTTGCTAACATCAAGCGTATTATCATATTACTAAAGTTGGATATACAACAAAAAATATCTATATAGAAATTATGGATAGAATAAATAAAAATAATCAAAATTTAAACTACAAATATAGCATTAAGAATTTTCTCTCCAAGATATATGGTGACTTCATGCAACTATAGGTATTTCAATAGCATGTCAATCCCTATGAAACAAAAATAATTGAATGGAACATGTACTAAAACATGGAAATCTAATAACATGCTTTAATTGGAGATGATATCACCATCCATATTGAGCATGCTAAAAATTATCAAACTAGAATCTACATACAAACTTCTTAGTTTTAACAATAGATACATCATCTATAATATTTCCATTGAAGTAAATGATACAAGTCAAAGAAAAAATGCTTAATCATAACATATAAAATATGCAAAGTAATGTAATAATAATGACAAAATATGTACCTTGAGCATGTCATGATCTATAAAATATAGTCTCAACATAATGGTATGAGTATGAGTCAAATAAGGCTAGAACAACTTCCTACATAAATTTATATATCTTGTGCAATCCACCCAAAGTACCATTGCAAAAACTACTAAATGTAGTCATGCATGCACAATTTATTCTTAAATTATTTTGCATCACATAAGTAGAGAAATCAATGGCATTATCCACCTCAACATCATACCATATAATTTTCTACACACATATAGTATCATTATAACTACCCAAAATATTTACCAAATTCTATGAAGTATGCAATACAAAGGATGCATATAAAAATGCCATTAATATATCACAACCTAGTTATTAAAGATTGAACAAATAACTAAATTGATGTGGTAGATGATATTTATAATCTTCATTATTTGAATAATTATCTCAACATTATAAAGGAACACTTGAACACCAATGCACCTAATGACATCAAACAATATTAATATAGATCTAGATAATGACATTTTATTTAGTGGTAAAGGTTCTTAAATGCAAGGATAACACTTAATTCATAAAATATGTTCTTTCAAGAACATTGAACTAGGTTATATTTAACAAACTAAATAAATTAGGGCACTTGCTAAAATGCTTGATTATTGCATGCTATCATTCATGTTGAGATAGATTTGTAAGTGTTTTGATGGATGTCCCAATGATGGATAATTAAAAAAAATGACAAGATGACAATTGAAATGCTAGTGGTGTTAGTGAAAATCATGTTGGAAGAGTTTCATATGAGTATGGAAAATAACAACTTCCATATTCGTAGCTAGATCTTGAGACAAAAAGGTTTGTATTTAATATAGTTATTGGAGATATATCTCTAGGAACTTGCTATGATACCATGTCATATTCTACAATAATTATTCATAAGCATGTAAGATTACATAACCATTGACTTGAGAAAGTAGTCCATAATTATAATCAATCAAAAAGATGAAAGATTACTTTACACAAGAATGCCCATAAAATTATTTGGTTAACTTTAGGAGTTCAAGTTCATAAATAGTAAACTTGCACTTTTAAAAAGAATTACATAAAAACCATCTATCAAGCTAATGTTATGAGATAAGCAACTGGAGGTAAATTAGTTGGACTAGTTGAACAAATAACCAAAAAATAGATAATATTGTCAACCATAAAATCTCTTATTGTTATACAAAAACTTGCATGAGTGGATTGAAACCAACTCTTCAACTATCCTATAATTAGCTACATAAACATTAATAACAACACTACAATTAATGGTAATTCTAAAAATTACACATCACATTTTCTACCTAAACTATTCCCTTTTTCTAACTTATATAAAATTCATTTTTACAAAATATACTTATAGTTGAAATTGTTTTAAACAAAAAAAATATTTATGATTTTTTGTTTACCTAACAAACATAATAATACACATGACAATTACAAAAATTATAGTAGGTGTAATTGCACATGACAATTACAAAAATTATAGTAGGTGTAATTACTATAACCCTAATTTTTACACTTCTATGTGAGGTGTTATTATTCACACATAAAACACAATATATTTCATTTAATTAGCACAATACCATACAAAGAGACTAGTAAATATCTCAAATCCTATGCAAAGCTCATATATAAAATCCGACTAGTAAAGATCTCAAATCCTATGCAGAGCTCATATCTAAACTCCACTTTTAGGTGTATGTTTTAGCTATAGAATCTAAAGACCTCTGTGATGTTCATTGTCAATATCCATTTTAGGCAAGTGTATAACATTGGTTAGGAAATATTTTTTGTTGACATAATCATGTTCACTTTTCATAAGGTCACTATTACACATTATCTATGCTCGTATTATATTTATAAGCAACAAGTAATGAGTTTAATTCTGACTAAATATTCATATTCAATATATAGAGATTTTATTTGAAAAAAATTGTCAGATCTATGTTATGCATCATTGCATATCATTGCTTTGATTATGGTTCAATAATATATAATTATTGATTATTTGAAGTTATAAAATTAATATAATTTTATTTTATATGGTCCACTTAAATAGCACATGGTGATGACTTTCCTCACATACTTTAATTCATCTAGAATTGAAAGTTTATTGAGCTAAGCTTAAATGTTATAAATTTATAATTTGCAAAAATATTTCTTTAGAAGAGTTACCTTAAATTTTGATAAATTACAAACTTAAATAAACACATTGATTACATATGTATTCTCTTTTTTATCTTGAAATAAATTATTAACTTTTAAAATCTTTCCATAATGTAGTGATTATTTTGAGTTAAAAAGGTATAGTTATATTTGCCCTGGAGGGTTAGGTGGATTGGCCAATGTTTGACCAAGCATTTATGAAGAAGAAACCTAGGTTCAAACCTCGGGGGCAACCTGTTTGCAAAGGTAGTAGTCTAATCTAAATCCTCTGAGTGCGCATCAGACCGATAATGATGGTACAATCCTGAGCGACTGGTGGTCCCCTTCACGTCGGATCAACAATAATGAGGTGAAATAGGTTTTGTGGGAGCAGACCCTGTGGTTTGAACCCTGCGCTTTCATAGAATATTTGGTTATAACCAACCACACTCTTTTTAGTAATTGTTATGTGTAGGGTTCAAACCACATGGGCTGCTCCCACCAAACCTATTCCACTGGAGAGATTCGTACCATAATTGTCGTTCTAGTGCTCACTCAAAGGATTTAGATTAGACTACTACCTTTGCAAATAGGCTGCCCCAAGGTTTGGACCTGAATGTCTTCTTGGTAATATAACTTTAATTTAACTCTTTATAGATAATTCAAGCATACATAAGTGTACAATTAACTTGAATTTTTTTGTAATGATTATGAATATTTGAATATAAAATAATTGTATATTTGTCCTGTAAAAACTAACTTGCATTTTCATTCATTAACAATTATCATTAATTTTATTTTCAAATAAAAGAAATCTTATATTTTTTTATGCTTTAGAAAAATAAAGTAATCATAAAATATTTATGTAAATTAAATAAACTAAATTTTTAATTATTTTTAAATTTATAAAATAAAATATTAACTTTTAAACATTAATAAACTTAACATTTATATATTATATAATATTAATATAATCTTATAATAAATTATATGTGGCTTGGTTGGGCACCACTCTCATCAAAACACCAAATATTACATTTAATAATAGGTCAATTAAACCATTTCTAACTTGCCCTTTTATTAAACATATTTCATTTTATTTTCTATCAAATATATTCTTCATCTTTTTAAAAGTGTTATGTTCCACAATCATTGCTTAGACATCATTTTCATTAAGAGATGAAATATTGCTTAGCCAATTGCCTTCTTAAACATTAATTTCACGGTACAAATATCAACACAATGATTGACTAAATTATTTGCAACATGCTCACGTTTCCAAGAGATATCCATTTTTTCGATAGCATTAATGAAATTTACGAATCCTCCTTGCTTGAAATATATTTACATCATTTTCACTTGTAATTTTATTCCCTATTAAAAGTTCTCTAGCCACTCCATAGTTGTTGGTTGAAGTTCCACATATTGAGCAAGTGAGAAAATTTTACTATTATTATTTTGAAAAACATCACCTCTACTTGCTTCTTTTAGATTTCCTTTGAAAGCAACATCAAAATTAATTTTGATAAATCTAATTTTTTTGGGCATTTTTATTTAGATTAAAACATTCCTTTGTTTTGATGTCATTATCAAATATGACTCTCCTTTGTATATTTAAATCCTGTAACCAAGTGACTAGCATCTCTTTTTAACAATTGAGACATCCCATGCATGATGAATAGTACCTCCTTTTAACAATTAAAACTTTCCATGATGAACACGATATATATAAATATTTTACAAAAGAAAATAATACATTTCAAGATTAATATAATTTTATAATATATAAAAATATTTTAAAAATTATATATAAACTAAAAATTTATTAAAAAATTCATTTAAAGTAATTATATTATTATACTTCATTAACAGTCTCCATAATAATTGGAAATATATAAGTTGTTTGTTAATGCATAATAAATACATATCATAACCTTATATAACCTTATACTTGTGGATAAAGGTTTTAAAAAAATAAAATAAAATTATGGCAGGATATCACTTTTAAGGTACTCATCCTATGAATAATATAAATAATAAAACAATGGTGTATAATTATGCAATAATGTTGTATAATGAATGAGGATACGATAATATATGGTTGAACAATGAGTAAATAATTAATAACATAATAATTAATTTATTGAACATAGTATGGTATGTAATTGTTCAAGTTATATAGTTGATGTCAATGCCATGGCATATACTTGAATAATAAATAAATAATATATAATTTATTAGTTGCAAGTTTATTATAGCGGTAAGGGTTTTGGTTTTTTATTCATTAGTTGCAAGCTTACTATAGTGTAAGGGTTTTAGATTTATTTTTTTTTGGGAGGTCCAATGTTTATACCCCACTCAATGTGAGGAGACCATGACCTTTTATAAAAATTTATGTAAATTCATTGAAATAAATTAGCCTCGAAGGGTTAGGTGGATTGGTAGTTGCTTGTCTGACCATGCACTTAACAAGAAGACACCCAGGTTCAAACCTTGGGGGGCAACTTATTTGTAAAGGTAGTAGTCTGATCTAAATCCTTTGAGTGCTCGCCAAACTACCTATGATAGTACGAATCCCAAGCGATATGGTCCCTCTTACATCTGTTAACAACAACAAGGTGGAATAGTTTTGGTGGATGCACCCCCTATAGTTTGAACCCTGTTCTCCTTACATCTGGTTAACAACAACAAGGTGGAATAGTTTTGGTGGATGCAGCCCCTATAGCGCTCCCCCTTACATCTGGTTAACAAAAACAAGGTGGAATAGTTTTGGTGGATGTAGCTCCTATAGTTTGAACCCTGCTCTCCTTACATCTGGTTAACAACAACAAGGTGGAATAGTTTTGGTGGATGCAACCCTTATAGTTTGAACCCTGCTCTGCTCTTGACAGTTACTAAAAATAGTATGGTTGTAACCAAATCTCATATGTATACAAAAATAACAGTATGGTTGTAACCAACTCTCATGTATATAAAAAATAATAATATATAACACATCGATGATGGTACGAATCCCAAAAGACCATGGTCCTCCTTACATCTTGTTAACAAACAATAAGGTACATCAAGGTGGAATAGTTTTGGTGGATGAGTTTAAACCCTGCTCTCGATAGTTACTAAAAATAGTATGGTTGTAACCAACTCTCATGTTTATAAAAAATAATATATAACTCATTAGTTTGTTGATTGTATTAATCATTAATACTTAAAATCAATTAAAATGTTATGAATAATTTTCTCTGGGGACAACGCAACGGTTGGAACTTTGGTTTTTCTTTAGGAGGTCAAGGTTCAAACCGCAACATGAGCAAGTGTGTGAGGGGTTGTGTTTGGCCCCTATTGATAAGCTTAGCTCTCACCTTTATCAGAGGTCATTGTTAGAATGGGATGCCCAACAGTGAGCATGGGTTATAGGGGTTTCTTACACTAACCTTAATTAAAAAAATTAAGGTCGTAGTTATAATGGGATGCCCAACCTTGAACATGGGTTGTAGGAGTTTCTCACATTAACCTCAATTTTTAAAAAAATCCAATTAAACATGATTTATATTTTCACTCAAATGAACATTTTAATATATAAATTAAAATCAACAAATATTTAATGGATGACATATATAAATAACATAACTCACACTAAAATTTAACTATATAACTTAATATAACTAAATTAATATTATATTAAAAAATTCAAAACCTACTTTTTATACATATAAATAAATAAATAAATAATCTATAAACCTCAGTTAAGCTTACGTTAGCTTTTTTAAAATCGTGTCTCGTAATTGAACTTACATTGCCACCTTGCTCACCCTGAACTTCAGATAAAAATTATCTATCTAGATTGATACAAATCTTCTTTCAAGGTATAATGGAAGAATTTGGGAGGCTGCGATATTCCAACTATCCTCATAATAAATATGAACATTACCCACCGGCTCCGTTTATCTGACTTAATGGATTGATTCCACAACAACCAACATACCCCTACGGCAACTTGAAATCGAAAGAGAAATGGATTTATTGTTGCAAGAAGGAAATAATGTGGTAAGGGCAAATTGCAGATTTTAAGCAAGGAAGAGTACTTTTTGTTTTATCTCCGTACTGCTGTCAACTTTTCCCAGTAGATTATACAACGGAGAGTACTTTTTGTGTTATCTCCGTACTGCTGTCAACTTTGCCCAGTAGATTAGTTTCCGTGACGGACGAGGGAACTCAGGAAAGGATCTCGAATAGAAGTTGAAACGCCTCTAAATCAATGCCAATCTACTATCTGTCCCACAAAATAGAACCCTCAATCTCTGTCCGATTGCTAGGTCTGAATCAGTTGAACAATGTTTCAATGTCAATGCGATTTAAGTGTCCATAAAAATCTTGTGGCCAAGATCCGTTCGAGAAAAGTCGATACCCGATAGGAACATCCACCCTTAACTTTCTCTTGGTCATGTATTCGGTTGTTCACTACATGCACATCGGACAACACACCTTGTTGAAACCAATGGGTGATATTGGACTCTCACTTAGAAATCGTGGATTCCTCGATTGCGGTCCCTAAGGCTTCTTGATTGTAAGTCTACTCTAATAATACAAAGATTCTAAGGGTTGAAGATGTAGTAAATGTCCAACTTTTATTATTGTATTTAAAAAAATTAGATTATATTAATTTATTAATTGGAAATATTTTAACAGTTAAAAAATAAAATAAAATGAAATGAGGTGGATCATCCATAACTGAATATACATAAGAATAGAAGCTAATATTAACAAAAAAAAAAAGATTATAGTTGTCTAAGGGCTAGGTGGATTGGTAAGCTAGTATGGATGAGCACTTACCAAGAAGAGACCTGGGTTCAAACCTTGGTGGTGCCAGTTTGCAAAGGTAGTAGTCTGCTCTGAATCCTCTGAGTGTGTGTCAACTCGACGACGACGGTACAAACCTTGAATGGCCGATGGTCCCCATCTCATGCTGGGTCAACAATTAACGAGACGAATAAGTTTGGTGGTTGCAGTCCCTATGGTTTGAACCTTGCGCTGCCAGTTACTAAAAATAATGGCTGTAGCCAACTTTCCTGTGTAACGAAAAAAAAACAAAAAGACTATAGCTATATCATATTGCATTTTATGGGCATGTTTTCCATGATATCTTCTTAAATCTTCAAATAAGAAAAAAAAGTAATCAAAACCTGAACTTGCTCATCATTGTTAATTATCTTTTTGTTAGTTTTATGTTGGACCTTATGAAGATCTTGAATCATATGAGAAAGTTGATGAAGTTTGTCAATAACATCTCCAGGAAATGTGTTGGAAGTTCCATAGACTTGGGAATGAATGCCTCTCACATATAACAAAAGACCAAAGGTTAATATTAACGATTATAAAAAATAATATTATTGTATTGTTTTTGTTTCTTATAATTATTAATATTAAGGATTTTTTTTTTTGGTTACATAGATGAATTGGTTACAATCACAATTTTTAGTAACTTTCAAGTAGGTTCAAACTATCAGTGAAGGCTTCCAACACACCCACCGTCTTGTTAATGGTAACCCGACGTGAGATGGGGACCGTCGGATGCACAAGGTTTGCACCGTCTTCGTCAGTCTGGTTCAACATGTGGCATGAAGGAGAATGTCAGACAAACAGGAGACAAATCACCATTATCAATCAAGTGCAAAACGTAGAAGAATCGGATCGAGCTACTGGCTATGCATGGGCACGCTCGTGGGATTGAAACCTAGGTCTCCTCTTGGTAAGCGCCCCAACTTACCAATCCACCTAGACCCACGGACATGAAGGATATCTCCATAGTTGAAATGTTAAGTAAAATTATATAGGTGTGACATTGAGTTGATATCATATTGATTTGGTGATTGTTTTGGTGTTTCAATGTTTTTGCTAGTGATTAATGAGGTGTCATGTCAATCTACATTCACTTTTACATTCATTTTTATAGGTAACAAGTCCTGTCAATTTTTTTTATATATTCTCGTGTACGAGATAATAAAAAACTTTAAATAATAAAAAATACAACGCTATTTTCAGTGTAATGCTTTTCTTTAGAATTTATCTTTTGTTTTTCTTTCTTTTTATAAAAGTGTTGCATTGTATTTTATCGTATTAAAGTTAAGCTCTCGTTTATTTTATTATTCGTATCTATATTGTATTGTTAAGGTGTAAAGAGATCCATTTTATAAGTGACTTGGCAGCATTCCTTGGGTTCAAGGATCAAAGAGTAATGTGCTCTCGTTTATTTTATTATTCGTATCTATATTGTATTGTTAAGGTGTAAAGAGATCCATTTTATAAGTGACTTGGGAGCATTCCTTGGGTTCAAGGATCAAAGAGTAATGTCCCATTCTATAACATACAACCAATTTGGTGTTATTGGTGGAGGGAAGACCTTTCAAAAGTAGTGAGGCAAAATATTTCCTACCATGCAATAAGATTTTGGGGCTTGCATACATATCCAAAGTAAGGTGTGGATATTAATTTTTAAAGTTTGATTAAATAATTTTATTTTTTTAAAAGGGTTTTTATATTTTTTTAAGTGGAGATTGTAATTTTTTTAGACATCAAAGCTTAAGACCTTGGAGGCATTTGTAAAGCTTTCGATTTGAAATTGCATGAGATTTTTTTAAGTCTTTGAGAGAGTGGTTCATTAAGAAGGCCAACATCAAGGCACAATCGTAAAGAGACCTCAATTTGTGTGTTGGTTTGGGGGTTTAGTTCTTCAAGCTTTTGTATTTTTCTGAAGAATTTATTGTGTTTTTGGAGTGTTTTTTTTTAACTATGGCAAAAATTCAAATTTTATGGTTACTACAAAATTGGAGGGTTCTAATTATGCAAATTAGAAATGTGAGAGTGAGTTAATTCTACAAATGAAATGATTATGGGAATTAGAAAAAGAAAATAAACCTAAAAATGTCAATGAGATGTAAAATGGGATAAAATGGATATGAATTCCCAGTTAATTATTTTGTGGTAAATGAGTCTAACAATTGTTCCCATGGTCAAGATCTTAAAATAAAAATAGAAGCATGGGAGACTTAATAATCAATCTATGAGAGAACCAACAAATTAAAAGTTAAGGACATTAAAATACAATTCACTCATCTAAAAATGAAGGTGATAGCATGAATGATAACATTGCACATTTGAAGAATTTAAGAAATCAACTTGCAATTATAAAGGTGAAATATGAAGATTCAAAGATGGTAGATTATTTTATTGAAAGTCTTCCAAATGTGTATCAAATTTCATATGCACATTAAAGCTAATAGGAAAATTTGATAGTACAAAACTAGAAGATTTGTTTAGGGCTTTGTTGAATGAAGAAGATAGACTTACAAATTTTATAGGTGAGTCTAGTAAGAGTTCACAAGCATTTATAGCTAGAGGTAAAAACAAGAATTTCAATCAAGGAAAGTCACTCCAAAATCAATGAAAATAGATAAGGAATAATCAAAGGCAATGGAATCAAGAAAAATATTATAGTCAATAAAGGAATAATTTTTAGAAATAATAAAAGAAATGGAGAAATCAAAGGGATAATACTAGAAGTCAAAGATACATTACATGTTACAGTTGTGGACAGGAAGGACATAAGAATGGTAAATGACCTAAGAAATTATATGGAGGACAAAGAAATTTTTATCAAAAAAGGTAGTCACATTTTGTTCAAGAAGAGGAATAAAACGATAAAAATATTTTGATAACCTTATTTATTTCTCAAGGAAGTTTAAAAGAATCATGGTATATTAATTTAAGGGCTATCCAACATATGACTTACAACGATAACTTCTATGATTATTTGAAAGCAATGAAAGGTGCAAGGATATTTCTTGGTGATGATACTTCATATCAAATTCAAGGAAAAGGTTCAATTCCAATGAAAGAATATGGTGACAAGGAATTTCAAATAAAATAGGTGAATCTTGTGCCTATGTTAAGGAAAAATATTTTCTCAATAAGCCCAATAACTCAACATGGTTATAAGGTTGAGTTCTATTCAAATAGATGTTTGATAAAGTACACAACCATATGACTATATAGATGCTAAGAATATATAGATACCATCACTTTTAAATCATGTTTGAGTTCTATACTAATATTGCGTTCACTCAATATAACCATAGATACCATCAAAAGACTCAAAAACCTATTTATTCCCTAATGATCCCATTTATGAAGACTAATGATCCTCAAACTTATGAGAAGGCTAAGAGAAAATTTGAGTGGAAATAAGCAATGAAAAGTGAACATGACTCTTAAATGAAAAATAGAACCTAGGAATTGGAAGGGTTATGTAATGGGTAGAATATCATAAAAAATAAGTGGATGTATAAGAATAGGTTCATGTATGATTAAAAAAATGAAAAATATAAGGTAATATTAGTGGCTAAATGGTATTCACGAAAGGAAGAGATTGATTATATGGAAGTATTTGTTCCAAAAACCAAGATGACTACTATCAGGACTATTGTAGCTTTAGTTGCTCATTTCAAAATGGTATTTTCATCAAATGGATGTTAAAATGCAAATTTCAATGGATAACTTGATGAAAAAATATATATGGCTCGACCTCATGAATTTGAGAATTTAGAACATAAACACTTAGTTTACAAGTTGAGGAAATCTCTCTATGGCTTGAAGCAAGCTCAAAGATCTTGGTATGTTAAAATTGATGAGTACAATGAGGCACAAGGAATTCATAATAGTCACTATGATCCAAACTTATATGTGAGGAACAATGATTTAGATGGCATATTTATGGACATGA
Source organism: Wollemia nobilis (assembly GCA_028583015.1). Taxonomy (NCBI): domain Eukaryota; kingdom Viridiplantae; phylum Streptophyta; class Pinopsida; order Araucariales; family Araucariaceae; genus Wollemia; species Wollemia nobilis. The sequence continues at coordinate 2,207,004 of JAQPPZ010003251.1, read as the reverse complement.
AAAAATCCACACCCACACTCGAGATCTATGGAGGCATTTAGTGTAGCCTACAAATCTATATTTGATGAGTTTATTGGAATACACCTAGGGTCTTGCAAATACTAAGTCCTATTCAAATTATATATTTGGATGATGATATGCAATACAATTCCAAACAATGATGCAAGAAAACAAGCCCTAGGTCTATGTACCCTTCTGCTTTTTAATTATTTTTAGAAAATAAAATGTTTTCCTTTTTCTTTTTTACATTAACAGATCAAGATAAATATGCATGAAAATTATGAAATTAGCCTAAAATACCACTACATGCATGTTTGGGTTTATGCCTAAGTGCTCAAAAAAAGGGAAAATAAAGTCATTTTTCTTTTAAGAGTTCACACAAAAGCAAACTTTATATTTTCCTTTGAAAAATTCTATAAAATAAAGCAAAAGCATAAAAAATAACTATATTATGCCCTATAATCAAAGCATTAATCTCACAACCTTGATATAAACACAAAAATAAAGTACTAATACCACCTTTAATATGGATTTTGTAACAAATACATGGACTTCGTACTTTTTACAAAGCTTTAAAAAACTTGCCAAAATGATCACAAACAATCTGAGAACCCTGATATAAAAATTTGATCTAATGCATAATCTAAAGTATTTTACCTGATTTTACAGTCTAGACAAATATGTCATACTAGTGTAGATGTTTCATATAGAAAAATGTACCATGCATTTCAAATGTGCCATGTAGATAGATACATCATGCAAATGCAAATGCATCATATAGATAGATGCAACATACTAGTGCAAATGCACCCTATAAATAGATGCATCATACCAATATAAATGTATGCTATAGATAGATGCACTATACTATTTTTTATAACTCAATTCTTTTATGTTTGTATTATAGAAATGAAGGGTATTTAAGTACATAGGTTGCCTATTTCAAGCATAATAAACCTTCAAATAAACTTACCACTATCTTGTCTTATACTACATACATTAGCCTTGTGAGGGGTGATTATACCACTTGAATTATTATATGGTCTATGATGTAATAAATTTTAACATAACCCCTTTACTACATCATAGTCATAGCTCTATTTTGCTTACAATCAAAGAATAATTTCTAGGATGATGTTTGAATTTTAAAGTGAAATTCTCCTTCTTAATATAGACTTTCTACTTTGAAACTCAGGAGTATTTTGTTCTATAAATCATGCATTCTAATTACTTTTATTAAAAAAATACTTATTCAATGCATGAATTTTGTTTCTCCAATATGGAGGATTTTCATTAAATATATCAATTGCTGATGAGATTAAATGTTCTCCTACAATGTAGACATGTTGCCAACTCTTATATTTCTTCTTTGGTCCTTGCTCATGATGAATTTTGTATTCATGTTTTCTTTAATCTTTAGTGTGATGTGTTGGCATGCATCCTATGTCGATCATAGAATTAACTAGTTTTCAATACTTTTTGTGTGATATCATATATTATATTTGAACTATTTTCCATTTCAAGTTTTGATTATCTATTGATGTAGTGATATTATTCATACTTTTTTTCTTCTTTGCATTATTTATTTGAAGAAGATATTATTTGTAGAAAGCCATGCATTCATTATTTATTTGATGTGCTATTGATGGTTGAACTTGTTGCATTGATTCCTTATTCTATTTTCTAACTTTTATTTCAATTTTTCTATGGATGCTCAGGAATTACATTTTGAGTGTACATATTTACTCTTAGGTGCTTGACTCTTGATGCACTTCATTGCATTGTACCAATAATAGTTTGGATGATTTAAATACATACAAGTTTCTTGACTTTTCATATTTTTAGAATCATATCAAACATTATTATGTTGTCTCAATTTCACTTGTACAACAAACACATATTCTTCTTCTTCTTTTCCTTCTTCAACTCGATTCTCCTTGGCTACATTATTTTATTTTTCCTCTCTCCAACATTGATTTTTCTTTTCTAAAGATGACTTGTCTTGCTATTGGTTCATCTCTCATGAAGGTGATCCATTTATGATTGGATTATGCCAATATTACCTTGTGGAGACTGATTTTGCCATAATGTTCACACATATTTTGCATGTGGAAAGTACTTTGAGAATAATTTCTCTAATTCTAATATATTTAAAAAAATTATTGGTTGGAAGTATTGTGGAGGTCTCATACCTCTTTTGAATGGCCGCTTCTCTCTTTTACTTATAAGTAGTAATTGTTCTTCTTCATCTACTATATGTGAGTCCTCTCCTTTTGTAATTAGGTTTACTATATTTTTAAAGCTTGGTGTTTGCTTAGTAATATTTAACATAGTCAAAAGAATATTGTAATTTTATGAGAATGATCTCAAAAATATTAGAACTAATGTTTCATGAGATACTTGAGTTCTCAATGCTTGCAATGATGCATGTAACTCTACAATTATCCTCATAAATGATTCTAGTTTTTCTTCATTCTTCATCTTCAAACAATGCAACTAGCTCTAGATGAATATAATTTTATTTTGATTCTTTTCTTCAAATAATATTTTTATCTTCCCCCATGCATACTTGGTTGTGGTTTAATATTAAATGTATGCTAGGACCTCATTTGCTACTCCAAACATGATTATTAGTATTATCTTTATGTCTACCTTGTCAAACTTTCTTTGGTCTTCTCGTTTTGTAGTAGGATGCATAATGGCTCCATCTATTACTTTCCATACTTTCTCAAGCATAAGTTGTATCCTAAGTTTGGTGTTTTGGCAACATAATTGTTTCCCCTCAATACTTGGGAATCTAGAAACCAAAATATTAGTGTTCCAAGAGATATAGTAAATTTTCATAAAATTTAGACATTCTTCTTTTATCGAGTCCACCTCAAAAAACTATTTTTGATGAGTATGTATATGTCTATACTCAAAATTTAATTTATGAATAAGAAAATATAAGAAATAATTGTGTCTCACTAAGTAAAGGTAGAGAGAATGCTTCTTCTTCCCCTATGGAATATTTCTTCCTTTAAAATATTATATTTTATTTTTCCTCTATTTTGAAAAATTTCACATGTGCACTTTTTCCTTTTCTATGTGCTACTTTTTAATTGTATTTCTTAATCCTTCGCATTTTATGTCTAAATACATAAATGGTTCCTAGTTACCATACCTTTGTCAAATATTAAATGTTGAATAGAAAATACCAAATTTGGATTGCGTGTTGGAGTATATTATATTATTTGGTACATTCTAATGTACCCCTTGGTACCTTCATGGTACATATTGTAAATAATAGATTAGGGTCGATTCATAATTTAGAGTGTGAGTATTATTTCCCTTTATGTAAGTGTGAATATGCAGGATATGCACAAGTGTCATGCGAGTTAGTGTGCAAGTGTAAGTTGAGTCTATGTGCAAAAATTTCTAATATATAAGGGTGCAAATATATAATGTAAAGATGTGCACAAGTGTATTATATTAGAGCATGCAAAGTGAAGGTCAAGAGTCATGTATAGGTGTGCATACATTATAGAGTCAATTTTTCATCAAGTATGCAAGTGTCAAGTAGAGAATCCAAGTCATGAGACTTGGAATATGGAAAGGAATGGTCAAATATCCTAAGAGTAATTCTACTATGGATATATACTCCATAAGGATACTTCATATGATATCAAGATGTAACACATTATAGAGAAGAGCAATTTTTTATCATATATGTAATAGAAAAAGGAGAATAAATATTATATACATTTTGAGCAATTAATATTGTAAGTTGTTCTACATGCTTAGTACATGTATGATTCAGGCTATTTACATTCATATTGTTGCTTATTATTGAATGTTATTTGATATATTATTAGCCTTGATTTACATATTAATTTGCTCATATTATTATCTTGACCTTATTATATTGTGGTTATATTATATTTGATCCTGTGATATTTTACCTATGATATGTCTAGTAGTATTAAGACAAAAAAATCCATCAGTGGTATCAAAACTTTTACTAGGTTCATATCTAGGTTGATAGAATTTATTTAGCTACTTACAAAATTTGATTTTTTCTAGTTTGATAAAATTGATTTAGAGTTTGTCTACTTTAAAGACAATAAGACTTAGACTCTATTTTAAGGTCATAGTGAGTAGAAAGGCTAGAGCATTTCCACGATTGAAGAATAACCAATGAAGACTAGGACTTAGCTATAGAATATTTCCAAGGTTAAATTATAACTAGTGAAGACCAGGATTTAGCTATAGAGTTTTTCAATGATTGAAGAATAACCAATGAAGACCAAGAATCATCTATAGAGTTTTTCCATGGTTGGAGAATAACTAGTGAAGACTAGGACTTAGTAATATTGAAGGTGTATCAAATTTAATATAGTTGATCATTCAAGGACATAGCCAACCCTTGACATCGATAGAGGAATTAGGGACATTCAGAGTCACATTGACATTGATAGAGGAATCAAGGACATTCAATGTCACATTGAAATTAGAGATTTGATTTTCAAAATAGAGATAATTTCAAATTTATTTTGGATTCTTAGGTTGCAGCAATAGAAACCTAATAAATTATTTGTAAAATAAAAACAAACAACACCTAGATAACGATAACAAATCAAACACAAAAAATATTGCACAATAAATAAATGATATTATATTGATATTATGGGAGCCTTGATCTCCACTATTACAATGCAACTTGTGTTGATACAAATGATTTTACAATCAGAGGGTTTAAAACCCTTGTTCAAATGAATATTCAATGTCTTTGCATCATCTTCACTCCAAACAATTTGTATGTGGGCTTGCATATCCCTACGGGGCCACTTGAGCCACAACAACCATCAATGAAGATATCTTCTGTACCTACAAACAAATCACAACACAAAAATATTAGTAGTATATGCGAGGGCTCCATTGTGTGAGATCCTTTAAATATCAGATCTACAAACCCTAGGTGTAGTTATGATAAAATATAAGTCAAGTACAAAAAATATAAGTTAAAAACCAATAATACATGTTACCTTGTCAAAATATATCTGATTTATCCGATCTATATCTCTGCTTCCTCAATCTGATGGTGCATGAATACCTATGAGCATCTGAGGGTTTGTTGACTACAAACTAGCTGATGGAAAATGCCCTAGAGCATCCATGAATGACTATGAACACCCTGCAACATTCCAAAAATACATTTTAGTATTTGGATAATACCCTGGAGCATTTGTGGGTGATGGGGGATACTCTACAAAATTAGGGTAGGATTCATAGAAGTTTTGGTGAGGGCTTGTGAGAATGCAAAGAAAATATGAAATGAATGGGATGCTAGGGTTCACGACCTCTAATATCTAATGTTCTCTCTAACTCTAATTCACAAAAATGAATCATCTTTTATAAATTTTCCTTGATCATGTTAGGGTTTCGATGACACCAACGGGTGATTGAGATTAAAATATAATGAAGGATTGAGATTGAGATTTGATAATTGACATGGATCATGTTAAATGGATGGTCAGGATTAAGTCATGATGGGCGGCTGAGATTTATTCACATATATACATATATATTTATTATATATAAATATAAATATATATATTTATATTTATATATAAATAAATATGTATATATATAATGAATGGTTATGATTTGAGGATGTGTGGATGACAAGTGGTAAGGATTTGATTTCTACAGATACCCCTTTTTGTATCGTATTGCATGAAACACAATGCGGTGCGAAAACAAAGACACTTGGTTTGGTGAAGTGGCTTCTTTATATAGGTTTGTAGGAAGACTTTGAAGACCATACTTTTTGTTGTAGCTTACCCCCTCAATTTGTGAATGAGTGAAGAATGAATCTCACGAGCCAATTGACAAAAGTGTGGATGATGCGATGAATGTGCAAGATGTAGTGAATGTGAATGATGTAATGATTGATTTTTTTTTACCCCAACAAAAAAGAGGTTTTTTGTTTTGGAAATATGCAATGACTGTGAATAATGTAATGATTGATTCTATTTTTTCCCCAACAAAAAGGGGTTTTTGATTTGGAAAGATGCAATGACTATGAATAGTGCAATGATTGATTTTGCTTTTGCCCCAATAGAAAAGGGATTTTTGGAAATGTGGATGATATGAATGATGTAAAGGAATGTGAATGATTGATTTTATTTTTTCCCCAATAGAAAAAAGGGGTTTTTGAAAATGTGGATGATGCAAGAAGTGATTCTATTTTTATCCCAATAGAAAAGGTATTTTTGATTGGATAGTGCAATGGATGTGTATGATGTATCTTGATGTGGGAAATAAAAATCAAATTTGGTTACACCAAGTTTGGAGTGATTCTATGATGTTAAAAAATATACCTTTTGGCATCATTGAAATGTAAAATGATGGATATGAAAAATGAAAAAGTCAAGAAATCAATCATCCTAGGGGTCTGCTATCCATAGTGACTAGATCTAATTCTTGAATGTAAAAAGAGATGATGCAATAAAAGTTATCCATGTTTATAACCCCACAGATAGGGCATCAATGACATCCTTGGGCAATTTTGCTTGAGCATAGTCACACTCAAAAAGTGAGGAATCAAAATGATTTTTTTTTTTAACAAGAGGATGTTGGATGATGATACGAGCAAGCGTCATTATGGTGACCTACCCATCCTACCAAATTGCATGAATAACTAATAATTGCAACCACTAGGGGAATAGAGTAAATTACTAGATATAAGCTTCACTTGATAATTTAAATGGATTTGATGATATGAGGGGATGATATAAAAGCATTGATGAGTGAATTTGAAGGGTTTTATGGAATGAGATGGAGTAAGTGTATTTCATTCTTGCAAAGTCAAATAGGATGATTTTACCTTTATCGTGGCAAGATAGGGTTAATGATGGATTGATTGGTTTTACTTTTGCCTCGATAGGATAGGGTTTTTAATTGGATGATGTTGTCTTTGCCCTAGCAAGATAGGGTTGATGATGGGTTGATTTGATTGTGAATGCAAGGCAAAGGGTGTAACCTTTGACAAAAGGATACAACCTTTTGAACCTAGAAACTGATTTAATGAAATAATTTGTTGGACTGATGGGGAAGGTACGATACCTTAAGCACCCCTAGTTGATTGATTGTTTTATTAGGGAATGTGTGATACCTTGAACATCCTCAAGTGGATTTTTTTGATGTGACTGATGGGGAAGGTGTGATACCTTAAGCACCCCCAATTTGTGTGATGATGGTTTGGTGTATATAAATAAATGAATGGTATCATGTTCTAATGATCATTTGTAAAAGGTTTTAGACTCTTTCCTGAACAACTTTATCTTTGTTGCTTAATCAAGGATACCAACATCGAATGGTGTGATATGGAATGGAAGACTCATGTAGTGATGTGTTTATGGTATGGATGTTTTTTTGGCTTGTGAATAATGGATATAGAATTATTTTGCAAAGACTCAAACATCCTAGTGATTTTGAACAAACTCAATAAGTTCTATTAATTCTCTCCAAGACCAAATGTGTGTGCAGTGAGTGTTTGTTTACCAATCATGAGCATTGTAGTGACTCAAGACAATCAAGAACTAATGTGTGTGCAAGTGAGTTCATTTAACCATATTGAAGAAAGTGAGATGAAACCTTTCATGGAGAAGACCAATAATATAGCTTGTTCTTATGTGCGGTCAAAAGTCTCTTCAAGAGAGATGTGTCACCACAAATGAATGTATTCCACTATCAATCAGGTATTTATAGCCCCAGTGGATATTAGATCCATAGTCCAATGATCTAATTTCTAAGATTTGGGGAATTGGACTACCTAACCATCTAGATGGAAATGTAGTTCTATCCTCACTACTTGAGGATCTATGGTGTGTGATATGTAAATGAGTTAGAGCTTTAGAGAATAAGATTCTTAATCGAAGTGTGGTGATAATTTTCCCTATCCTTACTACTCATTATTTTATTTGGAAGTGTTATTAGTGGTGAAGACCACTATTTTAATTTTGGACTATGTGCATAATGGGAAAAGCAAAGATGACTTTTTCACTTCAAGGTTTAACCCAATCATGGTGTTATCCCTCTTTAACACAATATTTTTTTAATAAGTGTTAAATGTGTTTGGTTTAAGAACCTTAGAGTCAACTTCCAAAACTCAAGATTTTTTTTAGTGATAATGTGCTTTGTTCCTAGAGAAAATTTGACATGTATTTGAGGTTGCTTGAAACACTAGGAGTGGTTGAGTGATCGAAAACACCTAAGGTATGATGAAAATTTATGGCCAATGATGACATGACTTATCAAATGAAGAAATGTGATGGATGTGAAATTAAAGGTACCCCTGATTAAGGTAAATAAGACATATTAGATTAACAATTATTCGAACTAAGAAAATGATCACTAATATGGTGGATGAAGTATACTGAAATAACATGGATGTAGAGATGAATGTATGAAATGAAGTATGAGTGCATAATGCTTTTTATGTGGGGAAGGTGGGATACCTTAAGCATCCCTAATTTGTTTTATGGTTGATGATGTGGATGATTGGGAAGGTGCGATACCTTGAGAATTTCCAATGTTGTTTGAGTTGATACCAAGGTGTTTGATTGTGGTTGATTTTGGGTTTGTGGCACAAGTATTGTAACCTGAGACGTGGATTAAAAAAATGGATGTTGCAGCTACTGAGGTTGTTGAGATGGATGTTGATGGGATTGGTGATGCCCAACTATAACTCAATGGTTGTAATTCGAGTTAATATTTTTTGAAAAATTGGAATGTGTTGGCAACTTGATTATAACTCGATGTTAGCTAATCACTCCAAGATTTTATGTAAGTCTAGTGGTAGTTGTTGTTGGTATTGTTGAGGGGGTTTTTGTATGGATGTTGATAAAATTTATTGGCAATTGGTGAGTGGTGGAGGTGGACTAGATGCAGGTGATGGGAAATAATTCAATGGATGTGGATCGAAAGTCCTCAATATATGAGCCAATATGGACGGTTCATGATGATTTTGGCTAGTGGATATATCCACATGCTTATGTTCCTAATTTAGCTTGGAATTTTTAGCTATGGTAGCTAGATTATCCCCATTTTGGTGTAGTGTGTACACATGTTATTGATTTTATGGAGATGTTAAGTGATATGGGGTAGGTGTGACTTGATTCGATGGTAGTGATACTTGTGGTATGGAGGGAATTTTGGGAGGAGTTACAGGTTATGTGTATTAGTTTGGTAATTCTTGATCCTTTTTCACAACATTGATCATTCCCACAAATTCTTGGTGAGATGGACTATCATGCACCTGATTCACTTTCTTAGGTTGCTATTCTTGATTGGTGAGTGTTGTGTTACTCTCATGTGTTGGCAAGGGGTATTTTAAGACTCCTATTTGTTGTGTATGACTTGGAAGATGAATGGGTTGAGATGAACTGGTAGAAAAATGAATGGGTGGAGATGAAAGGGTGGGTTGTAGAGATACATTTTATTGAGATATTATGGGAGGTTGAACTACTTGAGATTGTTTATTTTGGTAATTGGTGCATTGTTGACCTTGAGTGACTACATGGATAGCCCCCATAAAACCTTGGTACTATTGCACATGATTGACTTGGTTAGGGGGAGTCATCGTATTTGATCCCCCTGTTGTCTATTGTGTTTCCTCATGATCAGGAAGTGGTGTTTAGGAGATACCAAGATTTTTATTTTATTGGGCTAAGGGGTTATCCAAATTAATGGCCTATAGGTATATAAAATCTTGCACCATGTCTCTGAATGTAAAGCAATTATTAATATCATACCTATTCTATCGATGGAAAGGATAAAACAAATACTTCTTATAGTTCTTGCCATGTTTGGTTAGATCATATGGCTTGACTTCGGGGAAGGTAATACCATTAGTATCATATAACCTATGGTATATGGAAGCATATAATTATAATAAAGGTGTGTAAGGATAATTTTGTCAAATAGATTATCGATGTTGGTGGTTTTCCACAGTTGGCGACATGTTATGAACTTGTTGTGGTGGGGGAACTGTTTGATAGGACACCTATTGTGGTTATTGCGATGATGGTTGTGGTTGATATTGACCATGAGATTTTTGAGTCATTTGGGGTTGAATAAAAAACACTTGATTTACTTATCCTAATTTTAATTGGATAGAATGATTTACTTTAGATTGGACCTTATTGTACCATTCTTTTTTCTTGGGATGGAACACACTCTCTTGGATTTTTATCTCTTCAATTACATGAGTTGGGTGAGAGCTTCATCAAATTTTCTATATTGTTGTAGTTGTAATAAAAAGGAGATGAGTTTCAAGAAACTCCTTGCAAACATTCGAGTCAATTCTTCCATTGGTAGGGAGGTTGAAAACTTAGTGATAATTGCCCTCAAACGGTTTCCAAAATCATAGACCAACTCTTCATTGAATTGTTTAAGGTTGTACAAGTTGGTCAATGTGGTTTTATTATGGACATTAAGGGAGAATATTTCCAAAACAATATCCATCAATTGTTAAAATGTGTAAATGCCATGGTGTGGTAGATGATTATACCAATCTAAGGCATCTCCCCCTAATCTCTGAGGAAAAGTTTTGAGCATCAAAGCATCTTGATATTGAATTTGAAAGCATAAGTGAATGAATGTACTGATGTACTATCTAGGGTCCTCAATCCCTTTGCATTTGTCAAATTTTAGTATTGTAAAGTCTATCGGATAAGGCGGTGATGGTACCAAAAAATGAATAGGTTGATTGATCAACTATCTCAATGTAGGCTTTTGGTACATCATACCAAGAGTATGCATAATCAAGTTGTCAATATGTTGTTGCATGACTTAGATTTTAGGGTCTTCCATGTGTGTGTAGAAGCCCTAAATTATTTGATGATTGTGTGGAGGTGGGGTGTGTGGAGTGGTGAATTATTGAGATGGAATGTGATGCTAATGGTTTAATGGATTGAGGGGTATTTGATGATGCTGGGTATGTTTTTGTACTTGGTGATGGAGTGGAGATGAGATTTGTGGAATGTGAATGTGTTGGGTTGTGGAAGTGGGGTTAATGTGGGTGAATGAAGGCATGGGTATAACAACCTGAGAATACTATTATACCTAGGATGGATCAAGGGTGAAGAAGGTGTGTTGGTTTTGAATGGAGTGGGGTTTACAATCTTCTACTTGTGATTGTTGTTGAGGGCAAGAACGAGCATATTATTGGCCCATGAGCAATTGATTGATGTGTTTTCATGCTTATTGTATGGCAATTTCTAATGCAAATTATGTGGTTGTGGTGGAAGTGGATGTAGGTAGGGTGTGAGTGTTGGCAATTTTAGTTAGATTAATGGAGTGTAGTTTGTGAAAGGAATCACAACTGAATGAGGGATGGTAGATGGGATGGTGGATGGAATATGTGAAGCAACATTAACTTGTTCTTCATAGAGTGGGTTGGAATAGATGGTGGTGTAGGTATATGGGATGGAGGTAATTTGACTACATTGTGGTGGAGGAATTTGATGTGAAGAGGTGGATCTTGCCTCAAAAAGAGGGTTGGTGTAGACTTGGCTGAACTTGGTGGGACGTGAGTAAACAAATTCCTGTTGAGAAGAAGAAACATGTATGGGTGAAATGTTACGTGGTTTTAAAATAGGATTGGTTAGTCTTAGATAAGCTTCAACTTTGTCCATGTCTATGTAGGTGATGCGGGAGTCAGTGGGTGTGGATGACTTAGTTTCTAGGACGTAGGTGTGAATGGCTCTATGCATCACCTCAATATTCGAAGTGAATGTTGTGTGAGAAGGTCCTACAAACAAGACAAAATAGATTATATGTGCTAGACTAGCTGGGTTAGCCACAAAAGTGGCTGAGGAAGGAGTGAAGCACTCCATAAAATGATTTTGGTGCTTGATTCATGGCTCTGGATTGATTTTTGGTCAATACCATAAGCTATAAATAAGAAGAGGTAATAAGTTTGAGGGATGTGTATGAAAAGTGAAATGGTAAATTAAAACACATAAAATCAAACAAAAAGTTGTATCCTATGTCTTGCAACAATGTTTTTTATTTTGATTTTTTTTTGTGTGTTTGATTTTATGACCCTAAGCCTAGACAACTATGCAGGGTGGCTTCCTAAGGTGGATGTCAAGTGAAGATTTTTTTGGTGATGAAATCCAAAAAAATCACTCATGGGTTGCTAAGGTATCTAAGGGGTGAGCCAACGGATGGAGATGAAGCCCACCATAATTGGTCTTGATCAGTGGTTGGTGATGAAATCCAACTCGCTGGTGTTGAAAATGAAACGTGCAAAGTGTGTGGATTATTTTTAAATTTTTGTTGTCTATGGTTTTTTTCACAAAATGCAAAAGAAACCCTCTTTCACTCAACCAAGTTGGTGACTAGGAACACTAATACCAAGCCCCTCAAAAGAGTCTAGGGTACACCTCTTAAGATCCACTTTGAATCTACAAGTGTTTCTAATAGTGGAGGGTTTGTCTAGGTCTTCCTCTTTGAATCAGCAAGTGTTTCCAACAGTGGAAGGAAGCTTGAGCACAAGTGACTTTGTTCTAGCCTAAAAGAGTGAAAATTAGAAAACTTTAACTTAAAGTGCAACTACTATACTTTTCAATTTTATTGCATACAACAAGCAAGGAAGAAAGTAAAAAAACCATGAAAGACAACCAAAAAATTTGAATCTAGTGTAATGAATATCTAATGCAACTAAAATGAATGCACAAATGCATATTTATCCCTATGTGCAATTCTATATGATTTTAAAAATGCTTATGAATACCTAATATATTTAACAATGCAAGATGTTGCTTTTTAAATAGAACAATAAATATTTCTTTTCTTTTATTTATTTTTAAAAAGTAAAAAATGTGAGTAGACTTTAAATAGGACTTACCAAAAGTCCTACGTATTTTTGTCCAACTCTGCAAATGCGATGTAAAATCCCACAATTTTCTCTATTGAAACCTATAGTTTTCTCTGTCAAAACTTGCATATACTCGGTGGCATATCCAAGATACTTTGTGGCATTCACCTAGATACTCGGTGGCATCAATTAGATGCTATGTGGAATCCCCAGAATACTATATGGCATCTATGCAATCACAAATCAAATGTTGATACTTCTAAAAACCCTAGCCCTAGATCTCACAATTTTTGTGCAAACGTATTTCTGAAACCTGCAACAAAAACAAAAAGATAGATAAAAAATATTGATAATGTAAGTTAAAATGTAAAACCCTTTGGGGGTCCCACTATGATCACCATTTTGTAAAATAAAAACAAACGCCAAGATAACGATAATAGTCAAACACAGGAAATATAGCACAATAAATAAATGATATTTTATTGATATTGTGGGAGCCTTGATCTCCACTATTATAATTTAACTTGTGTTGATACAAATGATTTTATAATCAGAGGGTTTAAAACCCTCATTCAAATGAATATTTGATGTCTCTGCATCGTCTTCACTCCAAACAATTTTTGAATGGGCTTGTGTATCCCTACAGTGTCATTCAAGCTACAACAACCATCAATGAAGATATCTCATGTACCTGCAAATAGATCACAATACAAAATAGTAGTAGTATATGTGAGGGCTCCACTGTGTGAGACCCTCTAAATAATAGATCTACAAACCCTAGGTGTAGTGATGATAAAATGTAATTCAAGTACAAAAAATATAAGTTGAAAACTAATAATATTTGTTACCTTATCAGAATGTACTTGATTTATCTGATCTATGTCTTTGCTTCCTTGATCTAATGGTGTGCGAATGTCCACGAGCATCCGAGAGTTCGTTGATTGCTAACTGGCTGATGGGAAATACCCTGGAGTATATAGGAATGATTTTGGAAACCCTAAAACATTCCAAAAATGCTCTATAGTGTTCAAAGAATGCCTTGGAGCGTTTGTGGGTTATGGGGTATACTCTATAGAATACAAGTAGGGTTCGTAGAAGTTTTAGCAAAGGATATGACGATGCGAATGCAGTGAGGGATTACAAGAATGCAAAGGAAAGATGAAATAAATGGGATGCTAGGGTTCATGAACTCTAATATCTAATGTTCTCTCTAACCCTAATTCACAAAAATGAATCATATTTTATACTTTACCCTTGATAATGTTAGAGTTTAGACGACACCAACGGGCGGTCGGGATTAAAACATAATGAAGGGTTGAGATTGAGATTCGACAATTGACATGGATCATATTAAATGGATGGTAAGGATAAAGTCATGATGGGTGATCGAGATTTATTCACATATATGCATATATTTATTAAATATAAATAAATATAAATATTTATATTTATATTTATATATATATATATAAATAAATTATATATATATATATATATATATATATATATATATATATATATATATATATATATATATATATATATATATATATATATTCGAATGGTTGTGATTTGAGGATGTGTGGATGACAAGTGGCTAGGATTTGATGTCTATATTATTGATTTTAGAGAAAAATTTATAGTAGAGATTAAGAGATTAAGCTACAGAAGTGTAAGAAGTTTTGTATAATAGATACAAAAGAATTTCAACTTCTAATTGTTGCAAAAAATTTAGCAGTAAAAGGAAGAAAGAAGTTTGATTTTGGATAAATATAAAGAACCCCATAGCTTAATTTATATAGATTCAAATTTAGATTTATAGTTAGAAGATATTTAGCTTCAAGTCCTAGGGATAGACCTTGACATAAGTATAGTTTTCAAGTCTTGGAGATAGGCCTTGACATAAAAGTGAGATTCAAGTTAAAGAAAACTTGATATTTAAGACTCAAGTCTTATAGACATTGAAATTAAAAGCTTAGGTCTTATACACCTTGACAATGAAGGATTAGGTCATATAGATCTTGACATTAACAATTGAAAATTTAGGTTTAAAAAAAACCCTTGACATTGTGGTAGCAGAGAAGTCATATAGAGAAGATACAACCATATATAAAAGAGGTCTTACAGTAGAAAGAAGAAGGTTCAAATCAAGATTTGATTTCAGAGGAGACACCCAATATTTGATAAAGAGAATATGCTCAAGGTCTAAACTATGAATGTTAAAAGAGTGAGAATTTGGCTTAAACCATAGCATAACTATTAAAGAGGCCTATATATAGTTGCAAAAAAAAGAGATATTAAATAAGAGCGTTAGTGCAAAAAATATAAGAAGAGTCATTCAACTCATAATGTAGCAAAAGAAGATCCATTTGGCTCACAATATAGTACTAGAGCCATTTGGCTCATTGTATAGGGGTAAATTGCCCTGCTGCATATGATTCTTGTTTGTATTTGCTGAGAGTAGAGGTGATCATGGGGGTGTGTTATATCTCTACACTCAGGGATACAAATAAAGGTTCATCAGGAGAGGTTTTAGGACTCGCTCCAAGTCCAGGGTGGAAATTTCTAATATTTTATTTAAGAAAAGCACCTATGATTGGCCTTTCTAAAGCTAAACTATGGAAATTGAAGAACAATGCAAAACACACAAGATGCAAGAAGACAATGACTGCACTAATATGATTTTTTGATTCAATATATAATCCTAGGTTGCAAGAAATGAAATATTTTCTTTGAGCAAGGGGCCAAGGGAATGCACAAACAAGGCTAAACCCTAGATGCAAAACTATATGCCCTTTTCTTTTAGATGCCTAGAAAGAAATTAAATGTTTTTCTATTTTTATTTTATAACCTAGGTTATGAATAAGAATAACAAATAATAAACAACACACAATCTAACAACTTTACTTAGGGAACTTATATGATTTGGTGTTTGATCCAAGCTTTATCTTACGTCCAAAATATCCCACAACTTTAGATCTATAAAATAGCTTCACAAAACCTCTAGAAAATATGGTCAACTTTGGGGGCCTACTTAGGCCACTATAAGACTAAGATTGAAGGTGCAACAATCAAGACCCGTATATGATGCATAAAGGTATTTGTATCACTAATCGTTTTTATCTGTGCAGGGATAATTGGGAGACCATTTATCATATTTTCCTTTAGTGCCCTTTTTCCTTGACTGTCCTAAGTGGGGTTTTTTAGGCCTTCAATATTTCATGGGTTAAACCAGCCATCGTACTTGATTTGTTCGTCCAGTGGCCTTACCCCTTTTCAAGCCAAAAACTTAGATACATGTGGAAAATTTGTCTCAATTACTATATTTGGTAGGTGTGGTTAGAAAGGAACCATACAGTCTTTAATGAGTCTATCCATGATCATCAAACTATCATTTCCAGGATCCTATCCTTTGTCAATGAGAATGTGAACCTTATCCATTTTGATAGCCATAAACCTCATCTGCAGGAGACCACGATTGCTCAATATTTAAGCTTAACCTTGTTAGATGAGTCTATGCCTAGGTTAGTCAACCCCAGAGCCAATGTTAAGTGGTCCCCACCTCCTACAAGTTGGTTTAAGCTTAATTTTTATGGAGCGGCTAAGGACAATCTTGGAAGAGCAAGCACTAGCGGCATTGTGTGAGATCATAATGGGAATATGATGCTTGCGTTTTCTAAATATTTGGGAACAAGGAAAAACAAAGAAGCTGAAGCTAGAGCTATGTGGAGAGGCCTTCAAATGACTCAAGACGTATAAGGCAATTTGATCGTAGAAGGAGACTCTACGCATGTTATAAATCTCCTCAATAATTGGAAAACACCTCCTTGGAGGATTAAAACAATTTTTGAAGAGGCTAGGATACTTTTCCAGGGAAGACAGGATATTAAAGCCCAACATGTCTTTCGGGAAGCTAACAAAGTTGTTGATAAGCTGGCCAATTTGGGTGTCTATGGTGATGAAATTTTCAAATGGGAACACGGTGTCCTAAGCGAAGTAGAGGAGCTTATTCAACAAGAATGCCAAGAATGATAGTCAAATTTACCAATAGGGAAGGCACTGTAAGTTCGAAGGCTATGAGTATTCTGGTCTCTTTTTTGAAATGGACTCACAATAAAAATTATTCAAGTTGTTAGTCTTGGTGGATGCTGCTTGGAAATACCACAAAGACTAATGGGGACAGTCACATGTCAGATAACATGGCTCCTAGTTGTCTTAGTAATTTGAGGTTTGTTGATAATCATAAGATAGGAAATAAATGACAATATAATACTTCGAACCAGAGCCATGTGGACCACTAGATAGCCACCGCCATAAATCTAGCCAGCAGGTTCACTTCTCCAAGGATGATTGGCCAAGATGGGATGTGGTCCCAAAGCATGTCATATATGGAAGAAAGCAATTACCAAAGAATTATTAAAAGTAACTATCAATACAGAGCTTGTGGGAGTTTTTTTTAATACTCTACTATGTGTGTCTGCAGCTTTTTGCTTCTCCACTATTTCAAGGAAGGGATATGTATCTATTTCTTTTTTTTGTAATTATGATGCAGGTGTGTTTTCTCAGGGTATACCAAAAATGTTGTATGGGAAGTTTCTTTTTGATAACAGGCTATGTGCCTTACCAGATGTAATGGCTTTGGTGAAATGTAGACATGTAGGCTAATTTTTGTAAAAGATTTTGGGTCAACCTGTAAAACCCAGTATTAATGCTATAGTATCTTATCTACCAAAAAAAAAATAGTCAAGACCCGTAGGTCATTTTAGTTGATCATTTGAAATAAAATGAGCTTTGACCTTTGGAACAAACACATCAAAATATGATAGCATGAAACAATAAATGAAATGCAAACAAAATGGACACAATGAAATGAACAAGAATGCAACTTTGAAACCTAGGATTTGGGAACAAGTGATTGCCCCCAAGCTAATGTGATATGAAATGCAAGTAAAATAGAATGATGGAAATTTTAACATAGCATAAATAGAGATGAAATAGTTTGTAATAGGTACGTAAATCAAAACCCTAGAATTTTGGAATAAAAAATCACCCCAAAGTCTACCTAGACCAAATTTTCATACCCTATAAATTATTGAGTATAGATTCGATAACAAAGAAGTAGATACAAAATTATTGATGGGTGAAAGTAGAGCTTTCACCTAATATTTATCCTATAGAAGATGAGGTATGGATTTGTAGAATAAGGCTTAAAACCCTAAAATAGAGACAAAAATATGAAAATACATAATGAAGAAATCAAATGAACTAATGAATGCAAAGGAACAACCTAGTGATCTTGTGGAAGAAGCAAGAGAAAAGGTGGAAGACCTCTCCTCCTTCAAGAAGACAAGTTATCATCAAGGCTTTCTCCACTTGCAGATCACAAGGAACACACCAACAGTAGAACACCAAAGCACCAAGAGCACCAAAATATTGCACAAGAAACCAAAAGGAACTCTTATTTCATATGAACAATTGATAGCTTGATTGCAGGAGGAACTAGGAATCATTGTGGAGAAAAGGGGAATCCAATCCCTTTATTTATAGAGGGTTTGGAGGGCTAAAAGGTGAGAAAATAAAAATTAACCTTGATTAAGTAAATGCCCCAAAAAGGGTTAGCTTTTTCAAGAAAAACCCTAAATTTACTGAATTTGCACCCGTAATTTACCAGGCATGGATTCGATCAAGGTTAAGAAAAGCAAGGCAAAACACAAGAAAAAGGGGTCAAACTTGCTCCTAGAAAGTTTGAGAGCCTCCCAAAGGAACCTAAGGAAAATGACTCATTTGGGTGGGTCAATTTTTTGTGTCTACATTTTCCCCCTCTTTGATGCATTTATGGCCTAATAAATGCATCAAAGAAATATGTAGACACCTATGGGTGAAAAAGATGGCAAACGCAAGGAAAAAGGGGTGGCTAGTTTAGAAGAAAAGGGTGGTGCAAAAATGGTGTCATTCTAGACACTTTGAATATTTTGCACGCAAATTGAGGCATTAGGGACATTAATGCCTCTCAGGCTAGGGTGCCCCCTCAAGTTTCGAAAGGAATGTAAAATTCCTAAGGAAACTCGAAATGGCGGACTCAAAAGAAAATAGAGTGGAACAAACAACAAAAAAGAAAAAGGCATCAAAAGAAAGAAAGAGGAGAGAGAAAAGATTTATTTACTTATAATTTTAAGTGTTTTTTTATTTATTTGATCATAAATATAACAAATACAATGCACAATGAATAAATGGAACAAGATGCATTAGTGAACCTAACTGATGTGATGAATGCTAAATGAAACACATGAGCAGGTGGAAAGAAGAAATAATAGAAATAAAAGAGAAGGGGAGAAGGAAACAAATGGAGATAGAAGAAAGAAAGGTGAAATAAGAAGAAAGCAAAGCTCTAAAAGGTCAAAATGAAGAAAAAAGAAAAACAAGAGCGAAATCCTTGGAAGGATGTGTGCTCGCAAATGATCGAATGGAGGTTACCCCTCGCTTGTGGCCATGAAGCTATCCCATAAGGGTGTTATGCTCACAAATATGGATAGGTGTGGAGCAATACCCACTATGGGTGGTGCTTGCTAATGGCCAGATATGAAGAGATATACCCACTAGGATGTATGCTCACAAATGGTCAAATGGAGGCTACCCCTCGCTCGTGACCATGAAGCTATCCCGTATGGGGTGTTGAAATGATGTGATTAATGTTTTACAAAATGAGTACTACCCAATAGGGGTGTGGTGTGTACAAAATGATGTATGAGCAGAGAAAAAGCAGATAAAAATAGTGTGAGTGTGTGCATGTGTTAGAAGAAGATAAAAGAAAGCAAGAGAAGTAAGAAGATAGTGTGTGTGTGCATCCTTAGTGAAATTTCAAGAGCTAAGAGGTGTGTATAAGATAGTCAGTGGTCATATGAGTATCATAAATGATATTCATGCGGTATCTACCCTATCTCATGAGGACCACTTAACACTAAAAATACCAATAGGTGTGAAAAATAGAAGAAGGAACGTATATCCTTTGTCTTGATAAAAATAAGAAAGAATACATGTAAAGGACAAGGATATACAAAAGGAGAACTATATCCCTTGACTTGGAGAAAATTTTGATGATCATTTTAAACATTCAAGGTCAAGGAATATAAGAGAAGAAAGAGAAGAAGAAGAGATGGACGAAATGCAAAGATGAAAATGTGTGGAGATGAGCCCTAGGTTGGGGATTCACTAGGCATAAGAGCCCTAGTATGAGTGCAATGCATGTGAGCTAAGACCTAACTAGGTTTCATCACTTGCCATTATCACAAAATCCCCAAAAATCTATATGATCAAGCAATCATGCAAATATGGACAAACAACAATGCAATTGTATGACAAGAAAAATGTAAGTGGAATAGAATTTCAGGCAAACCATGCAAAATATGATAGGAAATCATGCAGTATGAACAAGCAAACCAAATGCAGTATGAAAACTAATCTAAATGCAATATGAAAATGCAGAGTGCCAAGTTATGCATAGTATCTCTTTAGATGCATTATGTTCATTGGTTCTTTAAGTTCTTTACCATCTAAAGAAGCTAAACGATAGGCCCTTGAACCAAACTTGGCTATTATGACAAAGGGGCCTAACCAATTGGGTTGAAACTTACCTTTAAGATCTGAATGAGCATTGGTGTTCTTTTGGTTTTCCTTGAGGACAAGGTCCCCAACCTCAAAATAATGATTGTGAACTCTCTTGGAATAAGATCACTTGAGCCTATTTTGATAGGCTCAAAAATGCTCTAAGGCATGAATGCACTTTTCATCCAATAGCTCCAATTGGCAAAAATGATCAAAGTGATACTCATCATCGATCGAGGCATCTTGCAACAAGATGCACAATGAAGGAACCTCTAACTCGAATGGAAAGACCACCTCAGTCCCATAGACCAAGATATATGGAGAAGCACTTGTAGGAGTTTGCACACTAGTACGATAGGCCCACAAGGCTAGATAAAGTTAGATATGCCAGTCATGACCGATCTTACTAACCAACTTCTTGAGAACCTTGATCAAAGACTTATTGGATGCTTCATCTTATCCATTACCCTAGGGGTAATATGGAGTTGACCACCTATGCTGAATCTTGTACTTAGCATAAAGTTTATGGACATCCTTGTTCTTGAAAGGAGTACCATTATAAGAAATCAATCATCGAAGGAATCCTGAACCTACAAAGGATCTGGTTAAAGATGAACTTGGAAACTTCAGCTCTAGTCACCGTGGCCAGGGGTATGGATTCGAACCACTTAGTGAAGTACTTTATCATTGTTATGATAAACTTGTGACCATCAGATGACATTGGGTTAATCTTCCCGATGATGTCCAATCCCCACATGGAAAATGGCCAAGGGGAAGAAATAACCTGAAGGTGTTGAGAAGGAGCATGAACAAGGTTGTCATGGCATTGACACTTGTAGCATCAAACATGGTCACATGCATCTTTCTCCATGGAAGGCCAATAGTACCCCATCTGAAGGAGCTTTTTGGAAATGGCATTACCGCTAAAATGACCTCCACATGAACCTTCATGAGCCTCACTAAGAGCTAGTTGGGCTTCATCAAAGTTAAGGCATCATAAGAGGATGCCTTCAAAAGAACATTGATACAAAGTATTACCAATTATAATGAATTGACATACTCTTTTGCACAAAATATTACACTGATTATGGTCTAAACCATCAAGAATCGAACCATCCTTAAGGAAATTAAAGATGTCGATATACCATGGCTCAGATGGGGAAGCTTCGATGGTCAAAACATCTAATGAAACAAGACAAGAACCAAGCGATATGGGCTCCTAGAGTTGTCTAATGATAATTGATGCTTGATCATCTTCCAACTCCAAAGGAAACAAGGATGCAATAGTGGCCATGGCATCCACATGGTGGTTGGAGGATCTAGGGATAGACTCTATGGTCACTCGATCGAACATGGATAAAATATTGGTGACAATCTCTTTGTAAGGTTTTAGCTTATCATCCCGAGTCTGATAAACATCATTAATATGATTCACCACAAGTTGAGAGTCACCAAAGACCAAAAGAACTCTAACCTTCAAGGCTAAGGCTACTCTAAGACCAAGGATCAAAGCTTTGTATTTTGTAGTGTTGTTTGTGCAAGAGAAGCAAATCTTGAAGGAAAGAGGGATGAGTTATTTTTGTGGGGTAACTAGAATAACTCCAGCACTAATGCCCTTCATGCATCGGGCTCCATCAAAAAACAAAGTCCAAGACTCTGGCTCTTTGGCCTCTATGCCAAAGCACTCATTGGGAAACTCGATGACCAAAGGATGGGCAACTTCTAGGGGAGTAGAGGCTAACTAATCAGCAATCACCTGACCCTTGATAGCCTTTTGACCTATGAAAGTGAGGTCAAACTCACTAAGGGCTAAAACCCACTTAGCAACTTGACCTAAAAGGTGGGGCTTAGACATTAAGTAATGCAAAGGATCAAACTTTGCAACCACCAATGTCTTATGGCTGAGCATGTAGTGTCTTAGCTTTTAGGAAGCAAACACTATGGCAAGGCAAAGCTTCTCTAAGGGAGTGTACCAGGTTTCATAGCTAACCAAGGTTCTATTGATATAGTAGATAGCTCGCTCTTTATTTTGATCATCATGTTGAGCCAACAAGGCTCCCAAAGTGTGAGTTGTGGCTGCTATGTAAAGCATCAAATGCTTATCCAATCTAGGGAGAACTAAGATAGGTGGGGAAGTGAGATACCTTTTGAGTTCATCAAAATCTTGCTGACACTCAGAATCCCACTAGAACACAATATCTTTCTTAAGAAGCTTAAGAAAGGGCTGACACTTATCGACTAATTGGGCTATGAACCGATGAATAGCTTGAAGCCTACCTTGCAAGCTATGCAACTCATTCAGGGTGCAGGGAGGAGGCATGTCAGTGATAACCTCTATCTTAGTGGGGTCCACTTCAATACCTCACCTAGAAATGATGAAACCCAACAACTTGCTAGATGTGACTCCAAACACACACTTGGAGGGCTTAAGATGAACCCTAAACTATCGAAGCCTTTCAAAAATTTATCTTAGATCATGAACATGATCCTATCAATGTATGGAATGACCCAGGAGATCATCCACATAGTCTTGTAAAATATCATGCATCATGTCATGAAAAATATAAGTCATAGCCCTCTGATATGTGGCACCAATATTCTTCAAGCCAAAAGGCATGACTTTATAATAGAAGGTACCCCATGGTGTGATGAAAGTTATCTTGGCCTAATCTTTAGGGGCAACCATGATTTGATTGTATCCTAAAAAACCATCCATGAGCGAAAGCATGCCACATCTGGTGGTGAAATCTATGATCATATCTATGTTGGGAAGAGGAAAATCATCCTTGGGACATGCTAAGTTAATGTCCCAAAAGTTGGTACATATTTTGATTATTCCTATCTTTTTAGCCATAGAAACGATGTTGGAGATCCAATCAGAATAGTCGATAGCTTTGATAAATCCGATGTCAAGGAGTTGTTGGAGCTCCTCCTTGACTAAAAGGGTGACCTTAGGATGCATCTTCCTAAGTTTCTACTTAACAGGCTTAGCACTAGGCTTCACTACCAAATGATGCATAACAAGGGAGGGATCAAGCCCTGGCATGTTAGCATATGACCAAGCAAAAATATCATGAAATTGTTTTCAACAAATTGGTCAATTGCTCCTGCTCATCCATGGACAAGGCTTTACCTAGCTTAAGGATTCTAGGGCTCTCCTCAGAACCTATGTTAACATCTATGGTCTCCTCAATGAGAATGGATGACTCATCCTCAAGAGGAGGTAGGGCAAGAATCACTCCTAGTTTCTCAAGGTCCTCGGGAGACATAGAACCAAAGTCCTCTTGAGAACTAGAAGACTCAACCTACACAATACAAGGGACTGACCCATCAAAGAAGAAGCTATTCTAAGGGATATCCTCATGAGCCATGTCACAAAGAGTGTCACCTTCAGCATACTCCCCTAGGGTCACAACTAACTCAGGATGCACCAAAGTTACCACATTGTAAAATAAAATGTCTGAGGGATAAGGGGGGCCCTCATCCTCATCACTCCACTCCAAGCCTTGATGATCTAAATATTCAGCATAAGTAACAAGGTGATCATCATCATCAAGGTTTTTATGAGGGATGTAGCCTACGCCACATCTCCCAGGCCAAGGCTCAATTTCCAAAGGTTCTTGAATACCTTTCTATCATGGCCCCAAACCTTTACCTATATATCCCATACTAGATAGGATTTGCTTAGGAAGTGGGTAATCATTGGATAGGTAACAATGGGTAAAAGAATGCTCTACAGGAAGAGGGTTGCTACCATGGATATTTTCTTCGAGGATCATACCCATGAAGATAAAGGTACATATGCCAATGTGTACAACTTCACCCTTCTTATAGGGTAAACCCATAGTCCTTGGTGAAGGTGGTAGCTTGGCAAGATCCAGAAGAGGTTCTTGAAGAAAAGGATTGACTTGATCCCATGATGAAACATTGATGAGTGGTTCCTCACTCACCTTTATATTTTCAAGTTGCTTAGTTATGTGAGATGAGGAAACTAATGGACATAAATTGAGATTAGATTGAGCTTGCTCAACCATTGAATAATATTGGAATGGATGAGGATCACCCAGAATGGTGACAAGTTGATCCTTGAATTTGAATTTCAGAAATTGATGAAAAGTAGAAGGGATAACCCTCATCGCATGAATCCAAGGGTATCCAAGAAGAATATTAAAAGATGTAGGATAAGACACCACATAGAACAAGGTATCTAAGATCTTAGGTCCAACCCTAAGGGGGAGAGATATAATACCGCAAGCCTCTTGGGACTCGTTGTTGAAAGCTTTGATGATGATATCAGATTTAGTTAAATCTTCCTCTTTTAATCCAAATTTTTGGAAGAATTGATAAGTGCATAAATTGAGGGAAGACCCATTATCAATCAAAATCCACTTGATAAATGTTTCCCCAATAAATGCAGTAATGTAGAGGGAAGAATCCCCTCATAAGTTTGAGGAAGGAATATCATCATCCAAAAATGTGATATGATGTATCCCAAGAGAACCTACAACATCAACTATAGCACTAGGGGAAATATCTTGAGGAACAGATTGTTGTCTTAGAAGCTTCAACAAGGCTTCCCTATGAATAGGAGAAGTTTGCAAAAGTTCTAAGAGGGAGATCTTAGATGGGGGTACTAGCTAACTATTGTTGAATATCAAAGGAGACTTTAGGTTGTGGCTTCAACACTAAAGGTGGTGTTTCTAACCTTGTGCTCCTTTTTTGGGTATTCTTCAAAACTAAGGTGGGTTTTGAAGGTGGGTTGGATGAAGAACTCATCTCCTACTGAGAGTGTTGAGTCAGTTGAGCTTGAGCTTTTTGCCTTGTAGTTATTGCTATCATACCAACCATATTATCATAGGGAGGTGGCACATTATGATATGACACTTGATTAGTTGCCTATTGACCATGCTTAGGTAGGGGGTCTTGGAAGATCCCCATGTATTGATTAGTTGTGGGTGCTTGTTGAGTAGGAGGTTGATTGTTTGTTGGAGGATTAGGTTGAGAACCTTCTATAACAAGGCATCCTTCATCAATTAGGTCTTGAACCACATGTTTCAACCTCTTACATCCATTTGTCATGTGCCCCTCCACCCTATGATATTCATAATGTTGACCAGGCTTATACCAATTATCCATGGTATCTGGTTACCTTATGGGAGGCAACTCAATCATATTAGCTTCCAAAAGCTATTTTAGGACCACATTCATAGGTATATTGAGTCTTGTGAACTTCCTTGGTGGGGGTTTTTGGGGTTGGCGAAGCACCATCTTTTGTAGGGTGTTAACAACACTATTAATAGGCCTACTATCCATTACCCCATCACCAACTACATGCTTGTTCTTATACTATGCTTTCATGGTCCTATCTTCCTTTATCTTAAGTTGACCTCTTCGGATAAGGGCTTGCTCTACCCTTCTTGCTAGATCTATTGCTTGGTCAAAAGAGGTGATAGTTGTTTCCAATTCATAAGATATTTTCTCTTGTAAATTCCCAATAAATATCTCAAGCATGTCTTAAGGAGGTAAGGTATATCTCAAGTGTCCAACTAGACTCCTCCAATGAGACAGAAATTCTAAAAAACTTTCATCTTTACCTTGTTTTAACATATAAACATCTTTCATAGTCACATTCTTTTCAACATAAGCTCCGAACTATTGAACAAATATTTTAGTTGTCTCTTCAAAATTCCTCAAAGAATGATTAGGCAGTTGATAATACCACTCTAATGCCATACCACCAAGGCTCTTAGGGAACGTCTTTAGTAACAACATGTCATCATATATGATATCATGGCATGTTGTCCTAAACATTCTTAAATGCTCAATTGGATCTTCCATTCCCTTATAGATAGGTAAAATCGACATTGGAAAATGCTTAGGGTAGGGCCTAGAGGTAACGACAGGGTCTAAGGGCTGATTGCACATTTCTCTATAGTTGTAGGTGAAACTAGGAGGTTGAATCATATCCACTCTTGAAACCAATTGTTTCACCATATTTGTTAAACTTTGCATCTTGAGATTGTTGTTGTGCAATACCCCTAGGTTCCCTAGGGGAGGGGTATAGGTAGGCTGTTGAAAGGGAACTTGGCCAATGTTGGAGGTATTGATACTGTTATGGTATGGGTTATGATATGTGGTATCTTGTTATGAAGGGTAGTTGACATTTGGAGGAATAGAAGCATGAATGTTGAGATGAGTAGAATGAGGAGGAAATTGAACATAATCTTGATATGCACTACTAGTTGGAGGAACTTGCAGAATCCTTCCAACGTTGGTGGTTACAATAGTGACATATGTTGGTTTATGACAAGGATTAACATGATGTGAAGATTCAAACAACGTATTGGTGTGAACATTTTGAGGAGAAATGATTTGATGATGAGAAGTCCCAACTTCCTCGAGTTGAGCTTCCTCATCCATAGCCTTATTCAAGGTATCTCTATGATACTTGTAGAAATTCTAGACATGATCAAATGATTTAAAGGTAAGGTTTCCATTGGACCCCTTAATAGGATCAAGGTCATTACCAACTTCTTCATTTTCTTCCTCTTCTAGATTAGGATTCTCTCTATCAATCTGATCATCTTCTTAAAGAATCTCATTAGATTCTAAAGGTCTTTGCTCACTCCTAAGGTTGGGAGCCATTAGGAGAAAGAGAAGGGATAGAGTAGAAAAGGAGGAAAACTAAAAACTAGCAAAAACACACAAAATATTTTTAAGATATTTTTAATTTTTTTTATCCTAACAAACAAATTAGTGGTCTTATTTAAAAATTTCAAGAGAAAAGCAAAGGAAGAGGCTTCCTATCTTGGCCACTAAGATATGTTTTCACGTTAGGTTCACCAAATATGTAGAGGGGGAAAACTGCACTATCACGTATGATTCTCGACTGGATCCGCTCGGAGTCGAGGTGACCGTGGGGTATGTTATATCTCTACACTCAGGGACATAGAAAAGGGTTCACCAAGAATAATTTTAGGACTCACTCCAAGTCCGGGGTGGAAATGTTTAATGTGTGATTTAAGCAAAGCACCTATGTTTGACCTTTCTAAAACTAAACTATGGAAATGAAAGAACAATGCAAAACACACAAGATGCAAGAAGACAATGATTAAACCTAATATGATTCTTTGATTCAATGATATCTAACCCTAGGTTGCAAGAAATGAAATATTTTCTTTGAGAAAGGGACCAAGGGAATGCAAAAATAAGATTAAACCCTAGATGCAAAACTATATGCCTTTTTCTTTTAAATGCCTAGAAAGCAATCAAATATTTTTCTCTTTTTATACTTATAACCTAGGTTATGAATAGGAATAAAAAAAACAAACAACACACAACCTAAAAACTTTACTTAGGGCACTTATCTAATCTTGTGTTTGATCCAAGATTTATCTTGCATCCAGAATATCCCACAACTTCAAATCTACAAAATAGCTTCACAAAAACTCTAGAAAATATGGTCAGCATTTGGGGGCTTGCTTAGGCCATTGTAAGACTAAGCTTGGAGGCACAAATATCAAGCTTGGTAGGTCCTTTTAGTTGATCATTCAAAATAAAATGAGC
Organism: Wollemia nobilis; assembly: GCA_028583015.1. Lineage (NCBI taxonomy): Eukaryota > Viridiplantae > Streptophyta > Pinopsida > Araucariales > Araucariaceae > Wollemia > Wollemia nobilis. Next base: position 2,178,968 of record JAQPPZ010003251.1, on the reverse strand, counting down.
TTTGACCTTTGGAAAAAACACAACAAAATATGATAGCATGAAATAGTAAATGAAATGCAAATAAAATGGACACAATAAAATGAACAAGAATGCAACTTTGAAACCTAGGGTTTTGGGAATAAGTGATTGCCCCCAGGCTAATGCAATATGAAATGTAAGCAAAAAGAATGATAACAATCAGAACATAATGCAAATAAATATGAAACTTCGCAAACAAAAAACCTAAGTTTTTGGTTATGAGCAATCACCCCAAAGTCTACCTAGACTAAATTTGTACCTTGTAAATTACTGAGCATGGATTCACTAATAGAGAAGAAATGAACATAGAATGTTCAATGAGAAAAAGTAAATCTTTTTTTGAATCCATACCCTATAGTAGACAAGGTGTAAATTTGGACAAGAGGGCTTAAAAGCCTAAAACAGAGATCAAAATGTGATAGAACATGAAATGAAGAAATTAAATGAACTAATGAATGCAAAGAAACAACCTGGTGATCTTGTGGAAGAAGCAAGAGCAAAGGTGGAAGACCTCTCCTCCTTCAAGAAGATAAGTTATCATCAAGGTTTTCTCCACTTGTAGATCACAAGGAACACACCAACAACAAAACACCAAAGCACCAAGAGCACTAGAATATTGCATAAGAAACCAAAAGAACTCTTATTTCGCATGAACGCTTCATAGATTTATTATGGGAGAAACTAGGAATCATTGGGAAGAAAAAGGGGATCCAATCCCTTTATTTATAGAGGGTTTGGAGGGCTAAAAGAAAGAAAATAAAAATTAACCTTGATTAAGTCGACGCCCCAAAAAGGGTCAGCTTAAAATTTAGGTTTTTTCAAGAAAAACCCTAAATTTACCAAATCCATGCCCCATAATTTACTAAGAGTTGATTCGGTCAAGGTTAAGAAAAGCAAGGAAAAACATAAGAAAAAGGGTCCAAACTTGCTCCTAGCAAGTTTGAGAGCCTCCCAAAGGAACCTAAGGAAAAATGACTCATTTGGGTGGGTCAATGTTTCATGTCTACACTCATATCAAGCAAAGTAGAGAAGATCCATATAACACATACAAAATCTAGGAGTAGAAACCATTCTACATGCAAGAGAGTGATCTAGCCTATTCATAGCTAACTGGATCACTGATAACCATTTCTTACTAGTTCATGAAAATTTATAGAATCACCTGTAATGTGTTTCTCAATGATATTATGTTCATGTTGGTTACATGTTATAAAACCCACCCATAATACTATTTCACCCCAATCACTCACCATTCACTCTCAGATAGAAGGTAGAAAGCTATGTCTAGCTATGATAGAGGCAAGGGAGCTAAGTCTTCATCCAACTATCTAGAGGCTAACTAGAGACTATCCAAAGGTTATCCAGAAGATGAAAAGACTATCCAATGGCTAAGAAGTTTTGGAAGACTAACCAGAGACTAAGTAAAGCAATCTTGAACATTCTATAAAGGAGGATAACTAGAAGTGATCCAACCAACAACATCATCGATGACTATGTGTAGTGGTTCCCAACATCCTAGAAAAGGGATAATAAATGGTCACAATAATTTTAATGGAATTCTAAACAGTTGCAAAGGAAAGCAAGTAGAACATTAAAATAAAAGGTACCATGTGTAGAGTGTTACACTTAAGGTGTAAACATTTCAAATGTGATTGAGCATAGTGTAATGAGATGATGAACAATGTAATAGAATGAGAAGTGACACAACTTAGGTAACTGCCACCATGCATAGTCTCATATTGCAAGGACTTGTTGTATGTTATATAGTGGCAAGATCTTGCATGAATTAGGAAATCACCATAGAGGAATTGTAGAATGGTGTGTGCACAATAATCTAAGCCATGTGATAAGGTATTTTTAGGGTTTTAATAATTCATAGCTTATATTAAGTTTGAAGCCATAAGGTTAAGTAGAGAATATTTAATTATTTATGTTATTAAGATTTTGGAGTGATAAGTAGATTCTTTAAAGTTAATTTAGATTTATATTAATGGAGAGATAAGTTTGTAAAAGTTCTTTTAATTTGAGTTATTGGAGAAATAAGGATTTTAAGAGTTTTTTATTTTTTAAAGATTTTTAAATTTGAAGTTTATTTAAATTGATTTCATAGTTTTTTGAGAGAAGAAACTTATTTGAATGATTAAATTATTTGCAAATTTAGTTATTTGGGAGATAAAAAAATTTCAACCTCAAAATTTAGGAAAATATAAATTTGCAAAGAATTATTCTTAGTTTCTAGAACTAGGGAGATATAAGGTTTTCTACCTCATAGGATTTAAGTTAGAAACTTTGAAATTCTTGAATTTATTTAAACTTAGGAGTTATAAGGTTGTCTACTTCAAAGGAAACAATTGCATATCATGGAAGAAATTAAAAATGAATTCAATATAGATAATGAGGATATTGTAAATAAATTGAATCTTTGTTTTCAAAGAATGATAAATGACCTTGATAGTGAGGAGAAACCAACAAGATCACAAAATATTCATGAGGATTCAAAATTGGATATTGTTACTACAAAACCTTATTCTAGTAGTTCATAAATAAAATCCATTACAAAATCAAAAACTACTAAAAGTATTAAAGACCTTCATCATCTACAAGCTTTCTACATGGAAAATAAGGAAATAGTAGATTTGGAAGTACATAAACGGTTATTTTATTTTACTAAGAAAACATGTGAACTTGAAACTCTAAGAAGGATGAATTTAGAAATAAAAGTTTCTTCAAGGTGCATCTATTGTAATATAATTTGTCATGAAAAAGCAAATTGTTGGAGTCTTCATCCATGTAAATATTGTGGAAGAAAATTTCATTCTTCTATTTTTTGTTGGTACAAGGACAAGTATTGTAGAATATTTGAAAGAGCATTAGTGTTTAGATTATATTATCTTTTTCAAATACTCATTTTTGAAGCATCTTCTAACAATGGATCCAAGTGTACAATCTCTAAAGTACAATAAAAAAAATTATTCAGAAAACAAGTAAAAGGAGAATGGATCAAATATGGTCCAAACCTGTCTTACAAAGAAGGTAGATCTCATAGTCATTCCAAGAGTAAAGGTAAAGGAAATATTCTTATGCAAGCATCTGATAACAATGAGAGAGTTCAAGAGACTTGTAATCTTGAAGCTACAAATATTGAAGAACATGAAGATGATGATGAACACAAAGCAAAAACCAAGCAAGAAGAAGAATAAACTAATGGATATCAAGAAAAAGATCACATGCATTGCAAGGTCACTTGAAGATTGGAGATTAAGATGAAGACCATGATAGAAGGCTAAAGTCTTCAATAACAAAATAATATAATACAAGGGGGTGTGTGAGTATATTACATTATTTGATACATGCTAGTGTATACCTTGGCACCTTCATGGTATATATTATAAATAATAGATTAGGGTTGAGTCATAGTGTAGAGTGTGAGTATTATTTCTCTTTATGTAAGTGTGAATGTGCAATATATGTACAAGTGTCATCTAAAATTGTAATGTATAGGAAATGCACAAGTGTCATATGAGTTAGTGTGGAAGTGTAAGTTGAGTCTATGTGCACAAATTTATTATATGTAAGGGTGCAAATATATAATGTAAATATGTGCACAAGAGTCTTATATTAGAGTGTGTAAATTTAAGGGAAATAGTCATGTATAGGTGTGCATACATTATAGAGTCAAGTGTTCATCAAGTAGAGAAGCCAAGAGTCATGATACTTGGCTTATGAAAAGGGATAGTCAAGTATCCTAAGAGTCATTCTACTATGGATATACACTCCATAAGGATACTTAATATGATATCAATATGTAACACATTACAGAGAAGAGCAAGTTCTTATCATATATTTAAGAGGAAAAAAAGTAATAAAGATTGCATACATTTTGAGAAATTAATATTGTAAGTTGTTCTACATGCTTAGTACATGTATGATTCAGGCTAGTTACATTCATATTGTTGCTTATTATTGAATTTTATTTGATATATTATTAGCTTTGATTTATATACTATTTGGCTCATATTATTATCTTGACCTTATTATTTTGTGGCTATATCATATTTGATCTTGTTATATTTAATCTATGAGATTTCTAGTAGTATTGTATTAAGGCTTAAAAAGCCATCCATGTGGTCATACTTACTCTTATTTTAAAGTGATTCTTGTAACTATATTGTGATTGTCTTCTTTTAAATACAAATGTTTCTTTACCTTAATATTTTAGATGAAGAAAATATCCTTCTTGATGTTTAGTTTCATCTAGCTAAAACTACTTTGTCCTAGTCTACTACATTCACCTTCTTCAACTATGCTTCCAATTACGTCTGAATTGATCAAGCAACTTCTAGGTGAGTAATGTTTGGTTGTGTGTTGACTAAGTGACCTTTGGGTGAGCATCCAAGATTTCTATTTTAATGAGTAGTACTCTCTTTCTTTTACCTCTACACTCAAGTCAACTTATATTTCATCGATTTAGAACCAGGTTATAGTGTGATCATTATTGGGTTCAATTGGTTTCCTAACCTATGCATTTGACAATGGGTATTTGTTGTTGTTGGTGTTATTTGCCTTCATCTAGATATTTTATCTCCTATTTTAGGTGTTTCCAATAAGTGTTTTTTTCTCACTTTAATTTTAATGGGTACTATATTTTCTTTTCCATTCTTGTAGGTGCTATTTTATTTTCTTCTATTATAGTGGGTGGTAACTTCTTTCTTCTATTATTTGTTTCATAACTAATGTAATAGTATTTCATTGAATGTAATCATCTCTCTTTAAATGTAATTAATTTTCATTTAAACATAATTTTCTCTCTTAAGACACAATAATATTTCTCAAATACAAATATATTTCCTCAAATGTATAAATATCTCTTTGGACATAGTAATATCTTTTTGTACACAATCATCTTTCTAAAATGTAGACATCTCTTCCTTGCTATTCTTTCTCAATATATTTCTTGGTTTTTTTGGTGTTTTCACCAGTGTTGCACATTTAGGAATTTTAATTCTTCTTCTTTATTTTTACGCACTTCACAAAGCTCTTATGAGCAATGTATGAGGTCTTTGTGAGTTATTTCATGGGGTTCTACCAAACATTTTTCTTGGTGGATATTAATTATCCCTTCTTTTCCTAATTCAACAATTTTTGGTACTTTCTACTTCCAAGTATAGGACCTATAGGTAATTCTCACTACACTTGGGAGGAGTATGCCTCTTGGCAAATTTTATGGAATAGGGATACGATGGAAAGCCAGATAATTAGGATCTAGAAGAAAATAAAATATATGCACAAGATCAATAACTAAACTTTCCTTATTAGAGTTGACAATAAGGAAGACATCCAAAATTTTGGTGATATCCTAAAGCACTGATGTGTGAAACTAAAAAGAAAAAATGATTTGGAAACTCCTGCTTGACTTGAATATTTGGTAATGGTAGGTTGAGCAATGATATCCAAGACATTTAGTGAGAATAGATATCAATAAAAATGCATCAATTGGACCTAAAAAAAAAAACTAATATTTAGGGCAAAAAGTAGGAGATCCATCCCCCAAATTTTGGTTAAGCTTGCACTACCCAAGATCCCAAAATTTAGGAGGCCAAGTCTTGTTTTGGGGCTCCTACCCCAAACCATCACATGGAGGGTTGTTGATCCCCCATGCCCCCGAATTGATGTCATAGCTCTAGACACCGTACATTATTTCAAGGTGTTCAATATTCTAGGATGTATGGTCCCTCCCTACAACAAAGTACAAGTATTAAAGGTATAATAATGAACTCATCAAGGGAAATCCATAGATCTAACCAGTATTAGTGATAGAAAATCTCCACAACATACATCTAGCATCGACAGTGAGATCTAACCTCAAATCACTCTATACCTAAAGGTCTCAATATTTTGCACCATTAATGCAATAGTACTATGGATTGGATTTTGAAATGGAAATTTTAAATTTTGAAAAGGGAAAAGTTCCCAATTTTTGCCTATAAATACTAGTATTTTTATTATTGTAAAAAAGGTTGAATTGTTCTCATGTCTAGTATATGATCTTGAGCAATTTTTACTCCTCTTCCCATTTTGTATTTTAGTCTAGACTTGAGCCTTGGGCTATTGTATGTATAGGTCACCAATCCTCTTTTGATTGTTTAATTATTTTAATGCACTTAAACATAAATACAAGCTATGACTACTTGAACATTATTGTCCTAGTCTAAGTGTTTGTGTATCATTTTATGGGAGGTTGTGACTACTATAGTATTTTTATCCTGTATTTCATAGGGGATTATTTTATTTGCAATCTTATGCAATTGGGGATCGTGTTCGCTTTATGCTATCATGCTTGGTTTGTGTGTCCACTCATACCATTGAGATACTAAATGGAAATCAATATCTTTGGTGCATCACCACCTATAGCTTATGCTATTTAGGGTGCTAGCTAGGACTACTTTTCTACTATTTTATTTTAGTTATTTACTACTTTTTCTATTTTTATTTTCCCTAAAAAAAAACCCAATAAATTAGGATAGCATAGGAGGAAATGCATCAAAGATTGCACCTAGACAAGGAGTCGATCTTATTAAAAAATCTTTGAGATTGTCTAAAGGAGCCACATCCCATGCTACCTAGATCTCCTAGGACTAGCATTATAAGGCATGGCCACTAGGCATGCTTGGATAAAATCATACAATGTGGGAAATTGTTGCTCCTAAGGCATAAGGGTCATTTTTGGCCCTAAATAGGACCTTTTGGGGTTGCATTTAATTATAATTCAAAGTAACCTTTCTTGCCTTCTTTTGATTTCTTAAATGATTCTAACATTTTTTAGCTACATTTAGTTCATGTATTACTTTGTGTTTTGTAATTTTTATATGTTATTTTCAAGAATAGCTTCAAGGATCAAATTCTTCCTTCTATTTTATTTCCTTCTAGAATCTACGAAAACTTCTTTGTTCTAATTTGGTGATCTTGCAATGCTCTACTTGAATAGTTTGCTACACTTTCTCCTTTTTGCAACCAATTCTTTTAGGAACTTGTATAATGTTGTTGATTTGAGAGTATTCTTTTGTTATAGGAAGATCAAAAGGAGAATTCTTTCTTCATTCTACTTGCCTTGATACCACAAGTTAGAATAATGCTTTGATGTTTTTATTATGGAAATGAATGGTATTTAATTACATAGGATACCTATTTTAGGCATAATAAACCTTTAAACAAACTTACAACTATCTTGTCCTATATTGTACGAGTAAGCCTTATGATGGTTGGTTATACCACTTGACTTCTCAAATTATCTATGACTTAATAACTCTTAACACTAGTGTAATTTTTAAAGTGGAACATTTGTAGCTCTATGGCACACTTGTCTTGTTCTTGCAAAATAACAAATATGCAACTAGAACTAACATAGATAATGATCAACATGTAGGGTTTGTTTAAATTTCTCTAGTAATTACAAAATTCCATGGTAGTAAGATCAAAGCTTGATTTTATTTTATGACTACTGATCCAATTAATGAAAAATGTAAAAATAAATATAATATGCAAAAAGGATGCAAAATATTTAAAAGGTAATAAATGTGCTAAAGAAAGAAATAAGAGTAAGGGAGATAGAGATATGTCAGAGCCAATGTGATTGATTCATTTCTTTATTATTCATGTAACTAGCTTGCCAAGAGACCTCATATATGTTCCTTGATCAACCTAAAAATGCCTAATTAGAAGTAGTTAGAAGCAAAATATATATATGTATTAGGATTTTGGTGGATCTTCAAACCCCACAAACCAAAAGGTGACTATAATAGCATGTACCCATAAAATAAAATATTATTTGTTCCTAACCTACCCCAATGGGTAGTTTTATAATCTATTTAATCCAATTGAAAAAAAAATGTGTGAACTGTGAAGTTTCAAAGGTGGTAGAAATGAAGGTGAGATGGTAGGTGAATGATTATATAGAGGTTGAGAGGTGGGAGCAAAGATAATGATATGAAAATAAAATAAATATAAATCAAGAGAAATGCTTGGATTAATTAGAGAAAATAAGAGTATAATTTTGTACAATTGGATTTGGTTGATAGCTAAAACAATTAATCATGTAATTTATCCATTGGAAAGTCAAGATGTAAAATTATGTGGTTGTGATTGGTAGTTAGCATGTTCGCACCTTAGTTTTGGCAGTGGTGGTACAAGTGCATCATGCCAATGCAAATGCACCATATGCATTTTTGTAAGGTTATGGTGCATTTTTTCTAGACATTTTGGGTCTTACATATCATAGAAAAATAGGCATGTTTCTAGGCCTCTAATTTTTCTTGGAGATATTACATTATTTGGTACCTTTGTAAATATTAAATTAGGGAGTGTGTCATATATTTTTCTAATATATGTATCAAGTGTGGATAGTTTTATGTGTTATGTGCAAAGTGTCAAAATATCAAGTCAAAAGTCATATATGTCAGGTGGAAAAATGTAAAGTGAAGAGTCATGAAAGTTTAGTCATAATGTGAGGAATGTGAAAGGATGCATCTTCTATATGTTTGAGAAGAATAAAAGCTGAGAGTATTGAAAAGTCATGTAAAGTTATATAATGGAGAAAAATCTCCATGCATTGTAATTTGATCTTGATGTAATATTGATGCTTTATGAAAATATGAGTAAGATTTATTATTGTAATAAATTATATTATTATATGAATGATCTTGAGATATTGATCTATGAGATAATTTTGGAGAATTCCCAACAATGGTATCAAAGTTACATTATGATTTTTGAGAATTAAGGGAAGATTGAAGAGACTAAAGTATGGAGAAGTTGTTAGATTATTATTGAAGAAGAGATGATGATTAATGCATTGAGAAAGACTATGTTGACATGTATATTGTGAGGATGTATACTAGTTGGAAAGATTTGTTAGAGAATATTGCATTATTTGATATATTAGTATGTACATGATATGTACATGTATCATTATAGAAGACTGAGAGTCTTGTATAACAAGTGGTAAACTAATAATTCAAAGGTCATATGGAAAGAATTAATCAAAAACTTGAAGAGCTATCTTGCAAACCTATATTATGGAGATAAATATCCATATAAAATATTAAAAATTAGAGAAAATATCAAGATTGTATATTTGACTCATGAGTAATATTTACAATATATATTTTTAATAATATTATTATTGATAAATATGAGATTTATATGCATTGTTATTATATAATTAGAATATTCATTATTAAATCCATAGAGATATCAACTAACAATGTACATGAAGGATCATCCACTCACTCTAAGCATCAGGAGCTCCATTTGCTCCTGTACCGGTTTACCTTGCAGAAAGAAGCAGATATAGTTGCTCTCATGGTGATCTATTTCCAAGAAGCTAGTGTTGAGGACCCTGGTGAAGATGATGATTCAGAATCTGATGTCAAAGTCAAAGATGAGGCTTCTTTGGCCTACACTCATTTCCCTACGAAAATTGGTCCCTATCGATGCTTGTCCCATAGGAACACTTCCAGGAAGATCAATATGGAGGTGGACTTATTGGATTCCAATGTAGAGGTGACCTCGAATTTAGTGAAGAAGATTAAGGTAGAAGGTGTATCCACTCACACTAGGGTTGCTACGAATGGTAAGGCATCAAAGAAGAAGAAAACCTGGGTATGCATGGTAGAGTTGTTGAGATCTATATCTTCCACCCTTCTCCAAGCGAGTAAGATTATTGAAGATATGAATGAATATGTTGAACTTTAAGCAACTACAAAAGCGTCAGATCAAGACAACCTTGACAATTGATTGCCTTGAGGGCTTTCTATTTTTTTATCTAAATTTACATAGACCTATGGGCTTTCTGGGTTTTTTGGTTGTTTACGTAATTCTACTTTTGTTTTTGTGAGGTCTCATAGCTATTGTAGCATCCTTCTTTATTTGTGTTTGGTTCAGTTTTTGCTACTAGGTAGTTTCCCTAGGGTTGTTTCTCCGAAGTCTTCCATGGCCTTTTGTTGCATGGTTGATTTCCTTTTGTGTTTAGTTTGGAGGAAGGTTTCCTCTTCTATTTTTGGTGGTATGTCCACCTTCTTGGCCTCTTTGATGTACAAGGTTTAGGGTCCTTTCAAAACCCTCTTATCAATAAAAAAATTGACCTTTAATATTGTGGCTTATTTATATTGATTCCTATGATATCCTATGGTAGTAAGGCCTAAAAGTCGAACAGTGGTATCAGAGATACCACCTAACTCTTTCTATTTTTTATAGAGTTTATTTAATTAGCCACAATTATTGATATTTAACTTTGTCCATTCTTGAAAGAGTTAATTAAAAGTTTTTCCAGTTTGAAGGTAGTGAATACTTGGACTCTATTTTTAAAGGTTTTACTAATTAGAAATTAGGGAGACAATGATTAGTCACCCTAATTTGTATGCTAGGGCCTCTCCACTTGGTTGAAGGAAAAATAGTGAAGAGTAGGACTCAACTATATTGATAGAAAGGACCAACTTAGAAGGAAAGTTGGATATTGATAGAGATAGAACCGACTAAGAAGAAAGTTGGAAATTCATAGAGATACAAAGTCGCCCTGATAATTTTTAGGATTATTAGGAGAAAATAGGAGAATCACTATTGAATATTAATAGATCCAACTCAAGAGGAAATTTGGTCATTTGGGGATATTCATAGTCACCCTAACATTGAGATTGGGTTCTCTAGAAAGGAGGATAATCATATTTGGTTCTTAGGTATGACCTAAGATATTATGAAAAAAATAGAAAATGTTTAGGAGAATCATTGCTAACAAATATTGAGAAGCATCATAGCTTCCTATAGGGATAGAGAAGTATTGTAGCTTCTAAAGATAAAGGAGCACCTAAGCTTTCTAAAGATAGTGTAGCAGTTAATATTTTAGAGAAAATAAGCTATAGAGAACAAAGAAGAAATGTAACAACAAAGTTATGAGAAAAGAAGCAACATTAAGCTTCTATAAAAAAGAAGTAAATCATATAGAAGAGAAGAAGGAAGTGTCATAAGCTTCCCAGGATATATTGAAGAAGTAGACTAACTAAAAATATCTTTATATCAATTCAGTATTAATCATGGATCAATTTTTGAAATAGGTTCTTCAAGAAAGGTATTCATAGTAACATTGAAAGAAAGAGGCCATTATAGAGGGCAATATAGAGGTTATCCAATAGAATAGCCATGAGAAATATATTAAACAAAAAACACTATTAACATTTAAGTGCTATAGAGGCACTAGCTTTTAAAGAAATATAGGTCCTAGGGTTTATTTGGTTGAGCTATTATCCACATTTGAAATAGGACCTATTGGTTAAAATTGGATAAAGAGGCCCTAATGACCAACATTAGAGAAAGTGGCCCAAAAAACCAACATTACAGAAAGAGGCCCAAGCGTCCAACATTGAAAAGAGGCCTAAGAGGCCAGATTTGAGAAAGAAGTCCAAGCAACTTGAAGAGAGAATGAGACCTCCAAAATAAAAGATAAATCATAGAGAATATAGACAACACACAGTCAAGAAAATTAACAATCTAAAGTGGAAACATATTTGTTAGAGTAATATTCCATTTTTTGGAATATTTACCCTTTTACTCTACTAGGTAAAATAGGTAGTATATTGCATTATACTACATAGGTAGATTATTACATTTACTTTTCTACTTTCTACCATGTATATATTTACTGTCTTAAATATCTAATTTTAATTCCTAAATATCCTAGGTTAAGAATCCTAAACCAAACGCTCTACCTCCTATGACATGTTGGTTAGCGTTATTTCAGCATTATTATTTTATATGCTATTTTGTACCCTATTTAAATTATAGTTCCTAAACTATATTGTTAATGCAATTTATCATTTGATTAATCAAACTATGATCTTCTGGTCATATTGGTACCAGAGCTGGGGCAAGGGAGTTTAGCAGGGAGCGTTGGAATTTTGGAACCATGGGTGACCTCTAATTAATTTTCATTTTATGCTCCTAATGTTTTTAACTATCCCTATTGTTTTATTATCTTGTGCATCCTAATTGTTGCCCCACCTTGGTTGGAAACCCCACAGGATGTGACACGGGAGGGCAGGAAGGCCCGCAGTGTCTTAGTACCCACAACATAGGGCACGGATCCCAAGGTCGAGATCATTTGACCCCTGGTGGTGATCACCACCTATGAGGTTCTTTTCCCCCATTGAGGATTGTGACCATCGGGGATTTTACTCCCTATCGACAATCCTCTATACAGGCCCATAGATCGCTCATGAGAGCGTCCGAGGGTAGGCGACCCTCACACTCTTCGTGGCACGGGGAGAGCTTTATTGGCTCCCTTGTTAGGCCCACATACCAAGACTGCCAGCGAAAATGCCTAAAGATTAGGAGCACCCTCATGTTTCTTGTAGCATGCATCCCAAGGCAATGCTGACTAGACCCTGATAGGCCTACATGCACCTCGAGGAGGTGATGACCTATCACTATCGACCTACATGCACTCAAAGGCATACTGACATGACCTACTACCTAGGTGACATGTGGCACTATGGCCACGTGCCACCTGGCCACTGACTGGACCCATTGGACAATGCATACCTGATGTGGCAGACAACCACTGGATGATGCAGACCTGACGTGGCGAACAACCATCGGACTGATGAGACTTGAATTGGACCCCCTTGCCACACCATGTGGACACCGACAAAAGGAGGGTCCAGACTCGATTGCCTGAGGGCAATCACGAGCGATAAGCTTGTCAAGGCCTTTAAAGGCCTTTGCATCTAATTTTTGGATGCATGTGGGATAATTCCCACAGAGTCCTCAAAGAAGCCCGAAGGCTTCTTCAACACTCAGGCGCCAAGGCCTGAGAACCAAGCTCGACGCTTGGTTGGTTGGCCAAGGCGGATGCCTTAGGCCAGATCGGGTCGCAGGTTCAACTCCCCCGCTCGTCGATTTACAAAGGGAAATAATTTTGTATGGAATTAGTTTTTTTAAATTTTGGCAAACTAAAGTTTAATTTTTTTTAATTTTTATGCTTAATTAAAATTATTTTTTTTAGTTTTTTTTTTTAGAATTTTTTCATTTTTTTGCAAAATAAATTGTATCAATTTTTTTTAAACTATTAAATTGATATTTTTATTACAAAAATTATGTTATTTTCTATTTAAAAAGCTTTGAAATTTTATATTTTTTAGCATTCAAATTGAAAATAGAAGTGCCAATTTTTTTTATGCAACTAAGCAATTGTCTTTCTTTAGTTTTATCTAAATGTGGGGATAAAGAGACAAAGTATAGAAGATATTTTGTTGCTCTAATTATCAAATTTTCATCAAAATTTCCTTTATTGCTCCTAAATCTTCAAGTTTTCATGAAGATCAAGTCTTGGGTAAGGAAAGCTCTTCGTCGACAAAGAATCATAAGAAAGAGAAACGAATTACGAAGGCAAACAACACGATCTCATTTTCGTTGTATGCTTCATGAATATCGTAGAACCATTCCTCACTCAATTATCTATATTGATCCATGGAAGGGGTTGGAAAGAAGCTATGGTCCCATGAGGATTCATGAACCTTTTGATCCTAATGCACCACCTATTTTTGAGTGTTGAAAATAAAATCCAAGTCATGTGTTGACTGGTCTAGAAGCATTTCAAATGCGGGTCGTGTGTCGACTTGTCTTGAAAGGAGTGCTCATATTTTTCAATTTTGTAAAAATTAAAGGGGGATAGAAGTCATATCATGTGATTCTATTTTTTGCAAAATTGTAAAGATAAATGGGGGATATTTCAAAACAATATAGATGCATTCTTGATTATACTCAACACCTTTTCTTAAAAATTGACTATCCTAGGTGCATTTTCGGTTGCATCCGACACCTATAGTGATAAAAATTTGGGTTGCTCTCTTTTTTATTATTGCACTAAACATCATGTTTTTGCAATTAAACAATCATAAACATTGAAGAGCATTTCAAAAACCCAAACTTCACTAAATTGTGCTACACTTTGCACAAGTTAAACAAGTCAATTTTTACTCCCCATCAAAGGTCAAAATTCAAACACCTTGATTAACTCCCTTTTTTTGGCTTAATTTCCTCAAAATTTCCATCCTTCTTGAAGGGTGTTAAGGCAGGTGCCATTAAATATCCTAGAGAGAAAAATCAAAAGTTTTCAAAAACCTACCCCTTTAATTTGCTCTATTTGTTTGGCTTAAAATTCCTCAAACTTTTCATCCCTTGTTAAGGGTGTTAATGTAGGTGCCATTAAATATCTTAAAGAGAAAATTAAATTCTTCCATATACTATTTTGAGGGTATACTAAAAGAAAGATCATCTTAGTACAAATTGTAGGACCTTCATCATGGCAATTATCAATAAATACTTAAGTGATACACAATTGCTAAAAGGTCCTAACTATTCAACATGGAAAACTAAGATGAAAGCCATATTGACTGTAGAGGACATGTGGGATTTAGTTGATGGCACTGAATCAAGACCTGCAATAGCAGGAGTAGATAAAAAAGAATGGGACAAAAAGAACAATCGTCTTATCATGTTAATACTCTTAGCAACTACTGATGATATCCAGCCTCACATAAGTGAAGCTAAAACTGGTAAAGAGGCATGGGATGCTCTTAGTACCATTTTTGAAGGTAAAAATCAATCAACTATTCTAAACCTTCAAACACAAGTTCATACACTCCATATGAAGTCAGGTGAATCAGTAAAACTATTCCTCTGCAGAGTGGCAGATCTGAAGTCTAAATTTAATGCTTTAGGGGCCAAAGTTGAAGACACCATTTTGACTTCAGTAATTTTGAGAGCTCTTCCTTAAACCTATAAAATTTTGATTACATCCCTTAATTTTTCACAAATATTTGTCACCTTTGTGGAGTTAGTCAATTTGCTTCAAACTAAGGAAGCAAATTAACTCCAAAATTATGAAGTGTCAAACAATGCACTTTATTCAAAAAATAAGGGTGATAAGAAGAAAGGAAACTTTAAAAAGGGAGGATCATCCTCAAAGTGTAAGGGAAAGCAATCTCAAAAGAGGTTTTGCTTGCATTGTAAAAATGACAACCATGACACCAATCGGTGTTGGTTCAAAAACAAGAAAAACAAGAAAGACAAATACAAAGCAGAAAAGCAAAACAAAGGCAATATTTCTAGTGAAGTTTCTAGTTCCGATTCTGATTTTGGTTCAAAAAAATCACACAGAGTGCTTATTGCGAAAATAGTATTGTAGAAGGAAAACACATTTGTCACCTTGAGCAAAACACCATTTCCTCTCTCTCTTTTTTAGGATTCATAAATAGCATAAGTTTTTGTTTGAAGTACTTGTAATAAAGGGGTGTTTGTACCTCTTTTAGGCTTCATAAAATAGCAAACTCTCATTGTTTGAAGTTCTTGTAACAAAAGGAGGGAATTTTCTAGTGTAAAATTGCCTAGGAGACAATCTTTGTAAAAATCCTTCACAAAACTCTTGAGTTGCACATCTTTTTGCTATTTAGAGGGGATATACATTTCTTTTTCTTCACAATTTTTTTGTAAAAGGAGAAGAATTATAAGGGTGCATTTTCGGCAGCGACTGATACCTTAGTCATACTTATTTCAAAAATTAATTACAACATGTTTTGCAAAAATAAGGGGGAACTTATAAGGGTGCATTTTCGGCAGCGACCGACACCTTAGCTACCTTATATTTTGCAAACTCATATTGTACTTGAATGAACCTCGTATGAAGTGATCTATTCTACTACACCTAGTGATTGTAGCGGTTGGTTACCCATGCAATTTGGTTGGATGACAAGATTACAATAAGGACATTCATTGATGTGAAGACAAAGTGAGGAATGACCTATTTTTTGCTTAGGAGCAGCTAGAGCATTGTGACAGAGCAAGAACCAGCAGATCAAACATCTTTTTCACTGTATTGGGAAAATTATATACTTTACCCAAATATTGTTGTATAGGAGGATGTATATGTATTACCCAAATAATGTAATAAGAGGGGATGCTATAGTAATATTCCATTCTTTGGGATATTTACCCTTTTACTCCACTAGGTAAAATAGGTAGTATATTGCATTATACTACATAGGTAGATTATTACATTTACTTTTCTACTTTCTACCATGTAGATATTTACTGTCTTAAATATCTAATGGTAATTCCTAAATATCCTAGGTTAAGAATCCTAAACGTTGGTTAGCGTGATTTCAGCATTATTGTTTTATATGCTATTTTGTATCCTATTTAAACTACAGTTCCTAAACTATATAGTTAATGGAATTTATCATTTGATTAATCAAACTATGATATCCAGGTCACAATATTTTGGGTATTATAGGAGAACCATTCTATCAATAGAGAAAATTTTGAGCATCATTAGAAGAGAGATGTTCCACTAGAGGAAATATGTCTAGAAGAAGTTTCAAAGAATAATCACTTAGACATTATCCACAACAGAGAATAGATTCAACCATCAAAGGTTTGACACTACTCATAGGGAAATGTTCTACCAATACTCATAGGGAAATGTTCTACCACTACTCACAAGGAAACATTCTACCACTGGCCACAAGATATGTTTGACCATTGCGCATAGAGGAGAGACGTTTCTCACAAGAAATTCAAAGAGATAGCTACCAACAAAAGTGAATGCAATAAGTCATTTGACTCACACATTCTCTAGACCACAACAATGACATACTCATCGATTATCCAAGTAACATATTTAGGCATTATATTCTATTCTTAGCACATATTAATATTTTGGAAGGAAATATATTTGAGTTGGTTTTTGATAATCTAAATGGAGTAATACAGGTTAGGAACCTTTTATTAAATTTAAATTGGTTTTTGATAAGCTAGGTGGAGTAATAAGGATTTTTAATTTGAAGATATGGAGTCATAGTGAATACAACTTAAATAGTTTGTAAAGTTTGAAGGTTTTTTAAAGGATTGAAAAATTAGAGTTTATTGGAGTTAAAAGGGTTTAAGATATAAAGTTTTTAGCTTTTTAAGAGTAATATTTTTGATTTAAAGTTATTTTAAGTTTCTAAAAACTTTTGAAAATTTGAAATTTTGCAAACTAAATGTATTAGGGATTTAAAAGGGTTTCTACATCAAAATATTAGAAAATTTAGAATTTGCAAATTTCTTATTTGAGTTATTCCTTAACTTGGAAGATATAACGTTTACTACTTCAAATAAACTTACCATGGATTATTGGCATATTTATTCTAGAGCAAGTAATCATATGACTATAAATAAACAATGGTTTAACATTTTTTAAAAGAAATATGAAAATCTAGTTATCATAGCAGATAGTATGACTTATGAGGTCAAAGGAATAGGAGATGTCTTAATTGATCTATCAAACGAAAAAGGAACAATTAACAATGTACTATATGTACCTAGATTGACTACTAATTTTATTTTAATATCTCAACTAATGGGTCAAAACCTAGTAGTTGATTTTGTATTTATTAAAGATAAAAAAATATTTTATTACCAAACAAGGAAGAGTTATAGCTGTTGGCTCTTATAAAAATAGTTAGTTTACTCTAGATACAATGTCAAATATGGCTCTATCAACACAAATTTAAAATTACAAGAGAACTTTGGCATAAAATGCTATGACACATAAGTGCATATTCATTAAATGAGATGAATAAACATCAAACGGTTAAAGGTTTATATAGAATTTCATGGGAATCTACAGTCTGCCTAGAATGTCTAGTAGGAAAATAACATAGAATACCTTTTGAACTCCATCTCCATAGAACTCAAGAACCATTGGAATTAATATATACATGTTTATGTGATTTAATAAATTTTACTAGTATTGGAGGATAAATATTTTCAACTATTTTTTGATGATTAATACAAAAAAAGGTGGGTATATTTAATAAAACTCAAATATGAAGCATTTAGTTGTTTCAAACAGTTCAAACTACTGGTGGAAAAAGAATCAAGAAAAACAATCAAGAATCTTCATTCAGATAGAGGAGGTGGATTTTTGTCAAAAAAAGTTAACTTGTTATTAGAAACCAATGGTATAAAAAGATGGCTTACTACAACATATTCACCACAACAAAATGGTATTGTAGAATGAAGAAATAGATCAATTATGGAAATGTTCATTGTATGCTAAAACAATCCCATCTTGATCATCAATATTGGGAGTAAGAAGTTAAAATAGTTGTATACTTGTATTATATATTATCTACAAGAATAGTAAAAAAAGGTTACTCATAAATAAGTATGATTAGGACAAAAACCAATAGTAGAATAACTGAGAATCTTTAGATGAAAGGCATACATGCATATTCCAAAGCAAAGAAGAACTAAAATACATGACAACTATGTGTGGAAAATTTCTTGGTTATGATGATGATTCAATAGGTTATAGAGTAATTGATTCCACAAAAAAGAAAATTTGCATAAGTAGTGATATAGTATTTGACAAAGGAAACAAAAATATTATTTAGAGAATAAAATATTGATTCAGGGATAATTCTAAATTTTTTAGAAGAAGAATCATCAGATGAAGACTCAAAATTAGACATAGATGATGAACAAATAGATAACATAGATACTGCTATAACACTTCAAAGGAAAGAACCTATATGGCTTAGAGATACACTTAAGGACTCAAAACTTGAGCAAATGCTAGATCTTGCTACTACAAGACCTCAAATTCATAGTTTAATGAGAATGAATAAAGGATTGATAAGTTCTATAATAGAACCTATAACTTCTATAACTGTTTTAAGTAATCTAGAGTGGAAGGCAACCATGGAATTAAAATATGCAACATTAATAAAAAATAAAACATGAAATCTGGTTGATCTACCACAAGCAAAGAAAGTAGTAGGATGTAAGTGGGTCTACAAGATAAAATACAAAGCTTGATTAGTTTCAAAAGGATATACTCAAATAAAAATAATAGATTATAAAGAAACCTTTGCACCAACAACAAGAATGACTACTATTCAAATAATTTGTGCTTTAGCATCACATTTTGGATGGAAACTTCATCAAATGGATGTAAAAAGTGCATTTCTTAATGGTGATCTTGAAGAAGAGGTATATATGTCACAACCAAAAGGATTTGTAATCAAAGGATAGGAACAAAAGGTTTATAAATATTTATATGGTCTAAAGCAAGCACCAAGAGCATGGTGTATAAATATTAATAATCATATGATACAACATAATTTTAAAATATGTTTATAAAATGCAAGTCTCTATACAAAAAAGGTTGGACATAATAGAATAATACTTATAGTATATGTTGATGATATAATAATCATAGGAAGCTCAACAATCCTGATAGATGGACTTAAAATAGATCTAGAAAGGACTTTGAAATGATAAATTTGGGGCTTCTTCACTATTGCCTTTGTTTGGAAATTTATCAAAATGATAACAATATCACATTAACATGAAAAATTGTAAGCCTAAATACACTCTTATGGGGCAAGGACTGCAATTCTCTAGATATGATGATACACCTCTAGTCTCAACCACTCTCTATTGTTAACTAATTGGAAGTATTTTATATTTAACAAATAAAATATTGAATATAGTTTTTGTTGTAACTTATATTTCAAGATTTATGCAAGAACTTAGAGAAAGACATTGAAAATCCATAAAAAAAAATACTATGGTATATTAGCAAGACTATAGAATATGGACTAACATATAAAAAGGATGATGATAAATTCTGCCTATAGGGATATTCAAAATTTGATTAATTTTGGATCTATAAAGGACAAAAAATCTACATCAAGCTATGTTTTCTATCATGGTTCTAAAACCTATTTCTTGGTATAGTAAAAAACAGTGCAACAACACTTTCACCTATAGAAGCATAATATCATGCAGCAAAATATGTAGTCTATGAAGCACTTTTGTTATAGTACATATTATTAGATATGGGAATCAAAAGAACTCCTATAATAATAAATTATGATAATAAAGGAGTACTTAATCTAATTAAAAATCCAATTATTTATGAAATAATAAAACACAATGAATTTTAGTATCATTTTATCAAGGATCATGTTCAAAATCATCATATCCAATTGAAACATGTGTCTACTAAAGATCAGATTGTAGATATTTTACAAAAGCACTTGGTCAAAGCAAATTTTAAATGTCTATATAGATCAAGAGAATTTCACATCAAATATTGTAATATAGGGGGTGTTAGATATTATTACATTATTTGATATATTAGGATGTGTAGAATATGTACATATGTCATGCTAGAAGACGAAGAGTCTTGTATAACAAGTGGTAATATAGGAATTCAGAGGTCATATGGAAAGCAATAGTCAAGAATTTGAAGAGTTACCTTATAAAGCTATACTATGGAGACAAAGCTCCATAAAATGTATTGAAAAGTATAGAAAATCTCAAGATTTTTTATTTGACTCATGAATAATATTGAGTATTTTATTTCAATAATATTATTATTGGTTCATATGATATTTGCATGCATTTTTTTTTTGATTGGTAGAAAGGGTTTTGAAAGGTCCCTGAACCTTGTACAAGAGAGATTACAATAAATCCATATCGACCGAGGTGGTCCAAGAAGAAAGGAAAAGAATGTTGGCAAACCTCCACACTAGGGAAGGTGTCGCGAAATCGCGACCAAAATGGTGATGTCACGAAATTGCGACAAGATGCGCCGTTGAAGCCACAGGAAGAAAAGAAGTCGCGAAATCGTGACAAGAATCGCCGTCGAAGCCGAAGAAGGGAAGAAGTCGCGATATCGTGACATGTTGCAAAGTGTCGCGATATCACGACAAGTTGCAGGGTTGGAGCCGGTCGAGAAGAAGAGTCACGAAATCACGACAAGAAAAAGGAGTCACGAAATCGCTACAAGAAGTGAGAATGCTGCCGAAGAGAAAAGGTGTCACGAAATCGTGACAAGAATGAAGACCGTAGCCAAAATAGAAAATGAGCCCCGAAATCGCGACGAAAGTGGAAGCCTGCTGCCAAGAAGAAAAAGTGTCGTGAAATCGCGACAAAAAGGAAGACCGCCGTTGGAGAGAAAAAATGTCGCGATATCGCGACAAAAATGGAAGTCCGCCGTTGGAGAGAAAAAAGGTCGCGATATCGCGACAGCCTGGAAGACCGCCGTTGGAGAGAGAAAAGGCGTCGCGATATCGCGACAAAAATGAAGACCGCCTTTGGAGAGAAAAAAATGTCGCGATATCGCGACAAGTTTGCGCAAAGGCACCCGGAGAGAAAAAGTGTCGCGATATCACGACAAGTTTGCGCAAAGGCACCCGGAGAGAAAAAGTGTCACGATATCGCGACAGAATGGAAGACCGCCGTTGGAGAGAAAACTTGTCGCGATATCGCGACCGAATGGAAGACCGCCGTTGGAGAGAGAAAAGGTGTCGCGAAATCATGACAAAAAGCAAGACCGTGCCTGAAGGCCAAAAGTGTCGCGATATCGCGACAAGTTTGCGAAAAAGCACCCGAAGGGAAAAGGTGTCGCGATATCGCGACAAGTTTGCAAAAAAGCACCCGGAGAGAAAAAGTGTCGCGATATCGCGACAAGTTGGAAGACCACACCAGAGGGAGAGAAAGGTGTCACGATATCGCGACAAGAAGCAACCTCGCGGCCTGAGCAAAAAGGAAATTTTGAGATAACGCGGCAAGCTGAGATTTTGCAACCAACTTAGAAAAATGACGCGAAACCGCTCCAAGATGCCAAAACACAGCCGAAAAACTCGGAGACCAGTAACCCACTCACATTGTGCAAACATTGGAACTTGAAGAAACGTCCCTTAGGCCGATTGGGAAGGAATCTCTCCAAACCTGAATGTCTGTTGCGTCAACTCCCTTATTAGCAAGCCAGTCCGTAGCTTTGTTTCCTTCCCGGTATTGATGTTGAATGATTAATTTTGGATAAACACCAATTAGTGTCTTGCATTCATCGAAGATGGAAACAAGGGCCCAGGGAGGCACAGAGGTTCCTTTGAGCCAATTGATGCAATGCAATGAGTCTCCTTCTATGATGAGTTTATTGATAGTCAAGCCTTCCAAGAGAATCAAGCTTTGGAACAAGGCCCGAGCCTCGGCCATATTGTTAGACTGAATTCCTAAGTTCTGAGCAAAGGCCAAAATTATTTCTCCTCTATGATTTCTGAGAATTCCACCTCTGCCAACCGCTCCGGGGTTGCCTTTGGCTGCACCATCGAAGTTAAGCTTGTGCCACCTAGAAGGAGGTAAGACCCACTTGATAACAGACCTGTCAACAGAAGTGCGGGGTGTGGCAGAAAAATTGAGAAGATTGAAATGATTTGCTAGATCCAATTCAAGTCCAGGAGGGGGGGTTTGGACGATGAGACGAGAGAGGCATTCTCCGCAGCAAGGGCCAAGATTTTGGCAACAACAATCTTCTTATCCTTGACAAGGTTTTGAAAAATTTTGGCATTTCTCTCAAGCCAAATCTGCCACAGGAAAATGTGAAGGCAAGCTTGCCACATGAATTTGAGTTGACTGCTTTTGAAATGCCGGGGCCACTGTTGAAAAAGGAGGGGAATGGAATGAGGGAGGGCTATGGAGATGGCGAAAGTGTTGAAAACCTGGTTGAGCACTGCAAGGGAGAAGGGACATTCCAAAAAAACATGCTCAGTAGACTCACAGGCGTTTTTACATAGGATGCACCAATTGGGGATGAGAAGCCCTCTGTTTATCAGATTGTCAGTGGTGAGGATTCTATTTTGGATGGCCAACCAGCGGGAAGAATTTAACCTTGGGAATGATCTTGGGAACCCAGACCAGATTAGAGGAGTCACGGCCATCACTGGGAGCTTCTTGGCTGTAGTAGGCAGATTTGACAGTGAACTGCCCAGAATCTTCAAGGTTCCAAACCATGGAGTCTTCTTTGTGAGAGCTAGGGATTATGTAGCTCCTCAGTAAGTTTTGAAGCCGCCTAAGCACCTCGGTGATAGGTCTAGGCCCATTCAGATCCAGTTGTTTCCATTCGGGTCTTGTAGTACCTGGGTTAATGAAATGACACACCTTATCTCCAAAGGTAGCTTCGGTCACCGTCTTGAGCATAGCAAGATGAGGATCTTGATTGAGAGGTTTGTCACGGATCCAAGGGTCATCCCAGAAATGAATGGTCAATCCATTTCCAAGACACCACCTTAAACCTTCCATGATGATCTTCCTTGTTTTAGTGACACCATTCCAAAAATGAGATCCGCCAGGAAGGTTGTGCTCTCCAAGAAAGGGAACTTGATGAAGGTACTTGGCTTTGATGATGTCAATCCAGGTGGCTTTTTCATTGATGGTAAGTCTCCAGGACTGCTTGGCAATGAGAGCCATGTTCATCCGCTTGATGTCCCTGAAGCCGAGACCTCCATCCTTTTTCTTGGAACAAACCTTGTCCCAGGCAACAAGGGAAAATTTGTTCTTGTTTTCGTTTCCCGCCCAAAGGAATCTGCGTTGAATTTGCTCAATTCTCTGGCAGATGGAGGCTTGGAGCTTTGAAGATAGATAAGAAAAAAATAGGAATACTTTGCAGGCAAGCCTGGACCAGAGTGGCTTTGGCTGCCTGACTGAGCATTGAACTTTTCCAGCCTGCAAGTTTCTTGTTGAGACGATCTAGAACAGGGTTCCACATAGCCGAGACCGATTTGCCATGGAACAACGGTAATCCAAGATAAGTAGTTGGAAGGCTCCCAATGATACACCCAAGGATCTCAGCAATCTTGTTTTGCCTGTGGATGGGAGTATTGAGGAAGTATAGCTTGCTTTTGCGGTAATTGACTTTCTGGCCAGCCGCCTCTTCATAAGAGTCAAGGATGCTCTTAATGACTTTTGCTTCGGGGACAGAAGCATGAGAGGAAAGGATAGTATCATCCACAAACTATTGATGGGAAATGGCCTTGGTAGTTGAGGCAGGTTTGATCCCAGAGACGAGTCCACTGTTGCAAGCAATGGTAAGGGTTCTTCCAAGAGTTTCGGCCAAAATGATGAAGAGGAAGGGTGACAGGGGGTCCCCTTGGCGAATGCCTTTAAAACTTGGAAAAAATCCAGCAGGTGAACCATTGATAAGAACAGAGAACCAAGCAGTAGAGATACATTCTCGAACCATCTTAACCCATTCTTTGTGAAACCCAAACTTCTCAAGGACCTCGAACAGGGAATTTCCATGAAACTCGATCAAAAGCCTTGTTCATGTCAAGCTTAAGGAACATACTGGGTTTTTTTTTTTGTATGCCGAATGAGCCAACTCGTGGACGGTTATCACTCCATCAGCAATGAATCTGCCTTTGACCGAGCTGCCTTGGCACTGGTCGATGATGGAGGGAAGGATGTCTTTCAGCTTGTTTGCCATAACTTTGGTGATAAGTTTGTAGATGACACTACGAGAGACTTATAGGTCTGAAGTCGGAGAGGGAAGCACGCTCATTAGACTTGGGAATTAAAACAATGAAGGTGGAATTGGCTTCTCTCGACATATTTTTGGCTCTCTGGAAGAATTTAACCGCAACAACAACATCAGGGCCCACGATATCCCAAAAGTGTTGAAAAAACCAGGGTGGAAAGCCATCAGGACCAGGAGCCTTGTCAGGTTCCATTGCAAACAGAGCATCTTTGATCTCCTCTTCAGTGTAGGATTGGAGCAGTTTCTCATTATCATCGTTAGACACCAACATTGGAATGTTCTGAAGCAAAGAACTTGCTGTACGGGGGTGGCAGTCAACACTTGGACCTAAGATTTCCTGAAAGTGGTGCACAGCTTCCTGTCTGATGGCATGGATATCAGAGACAATGGTACCATCAGCCTTGGTCAACTCTGAGATTTTATTTGAACCTCTGTGGCGCAGGGTGGAAGCATGGAAAAACTTCGTGTTGGTGTCTCCTTCTTTGAGCCAGAGGCTTCTGGATTTTTGTCTCCAGTAGGACTCTTCCTTAGCCAAAACATTGTGAAGGTTTGAAAGGAGGCATTTTTCTTCCATGAAAGTTTCAACCCTCTGATCCCCTTCCTGAATCAGATTTTCCACCCTTTTGAGCTCATCCAGCAGAAGCTTTTTTTCACTAAAAAGGTTGCCGAAAACCTCCCTGTTCCAGCATTTCAGCTTGAGTTTGACTGCTTTGAGTTTGAGGAACAGATTCAAGAGAGGGTTTGGACAAAGGTTTTGCTGCCACCATTGTCGAATACACCGACCTAAATCTGGATGAGTGAGCCACATATTTTCAAACCTGAAAGGGGTTTTAAAGGTTTTCTAGGGTCGAGAACAATCCAAAATTATAGGGTTGTGATCAGATCCAATTTTTGGGTGGCTATGCAGCCTGGCATCGCCAAAAATAGGAATGAGTTCTTTGGACAAGAGAAATCTGTCAAGCCAAATTTGGATGTGATGAATGCCCACCGTCTGTTGCTCCAAGTATAGTTGGATCCTTGGAGCGGTAAGTCCATAAGCTCATTAAGGTTGACAAAATCATTGAAATCTTCAATGCAGCGGCTAGTGATCGGATTGCCTCCTTGCTTGTCAAACAGGTGAAGGGGAGTATTGAAGTCACCACAGAGCATCCAAGGAAAGTCAGGAAAGTTGTTGCGCATTGCGGTAATGTTATCCCACAACAATCTTCTGTTGATAGGACTGTTTGGTCCATAGACATTGGTGGCAATCCATTGAAGGTTGGTGACTTTGTTAGTGAACAAAATGTTGATGGTTCTGTCAGAGACTAAAAGGACTCTCCCCTCAATAGTTGTCGGATCCCACAAACAAAGGAGACCCCTAGAGGCCCCCGAGGAGGGGCAAGAGGCGAAATTGCTATTTTCCCAGATTAGCTTGCAAACTTGATTGTTGTTGTTCTCATCCGGTTTAGATTCTTGAAGAAACATGATATTTGGTTTTAGGTTTTTTCTCACCGACTTGACGAGTCCTCTGTTTGGCGGTTCCGTTGAGGCCTCTGACATTCCAGGAGACAAACTTCATCGATTTGACTTGGGATTTGCTTTGCGACCTCTGCCTCTCCCTTGAGACGGAGTAAGTTTAGGTCTAACCTCATCCAAATCTTGATGAATGGGTTGTTCGAAAGTAGGGCCCAAGGAGGTAGGCACAGATCCATCAGCCGCTTCAAGCTCAGCTGCTTTGGCAAGCTTTTTTGCATTGGACGGTCTTCCCCTTCTCTGCTCTTTGTTGACATCAGCTTTGGGGGAGGAAATGGGAGATTTCAGAGGGCTGGAAGATTGAAGAATTACGGTGGTGTTGGTCCCAGGAGCAGGCCTATGGGGGGATGGAGAGCGGGGAGACTGGCGTAGGGCAACAGACTCAGGGGAGAGGGTAAGAGGACGGTTTTGAGTCGGGGGAAGGGGTGGGAAGGGAAGAGGAAGGTGAGAGGGACCAGAATCTGAGGGTGAGTTCGGGGAGGTCATTGCAGCCTTACCCTTGGACAAGGGAGACTGAAATGCAGTGGGTGTGGATGAGATGATTGGATCTATGGGAAGGTCATTGGAGATGTCCTCATTAGTTGGAAGATTATTTAGAGGAGCAAAATGATTGGTACGAGAAGGCAGAGCACTTACGTTGTTGGGAGCAGATGATTTAGGGGGGCCTACAGAATGGCCATGACCCCTGCCAGGAGCCTTTTTCTGAGCATTGGGAATCTGGGAATCCTTCTTCCTACCAGAATCACTGGGAATATCTTTTTTTTGGGAAGGGCATTGAGAAGCCAAGTGACCCTGAGTGTTGCACTCCAAAAAAAAAGTGGGCTTGTTCTCGTACTCAATGCCTTGACGCCTTCTGAAGCTTTCGACGTTGATGCCGATGCAGGTAGGCAGAACCGAATCCAGATTAGCCATGACACAGACACGAGCATAGGTCATTCTGGTTCTTGCTCTGGTAGCAGGGTCGATGGCAACTAGATCTCCAATCGGTTGAGTGATGCCTTTGAGAGCATCATTATAGAAAAACTATGGGGGAAGCCCATGGAGTTTGATCCAAATCGGAGCGATGTTGATAGACTGAGTTTTAGGGTCGAAATCTTCCCCCCATCTCCGCAGAAACAAGCTTTGACGACCAAAAAACCAAGGTCCACCAGTGAGAATGCGTTGGGTGTCGAGGGCATTGTTTAGCCTTATCATAAAGAACCCCTTAGGAAAGGCCACGAGCTCCATGCTTCCAGACAACCGCCATTTGGAAAGGGCCCATTCGCGGATAGTTTCCATATCGGGTCGGGCATCGACAAATTTCCCAACCAGAGAGAGGGACTCTTGAAAGATTAGTGGCTCCATAGCCTCGCTTGGAAACGAAACTTCAGTGCCCAAAATAGAGAAAGGCAAAGGAGTTTGAAAAGAGAAAGCTCCAGTCGAGGACCTGACTTTATCCGCAAAGGACAAAGACCAAGGTCGCGCTTTGGAGGGAGAGGAGGTTGAAACCCTACCATTACCAGACGTCATTTTTGCCACGCCGTTAGGGTCTTCACCATGACAAAAGCTGAGTGGGCCTGCAGTAGGCCCAACACCAACTGTAGGGCCCGAGGACAAGGCTGCCAGGCCAGCAATCCCCGTCGACCCACCATTCTCGTCATCGCCATCGCCATCGTCCACAGACGCTCCCGCTCCCGTTCCCGCTCCCATTCCCGCTCGTGACATTTTCCATATTTGTATGCATTGTTATTCTTTAATTAAAATCTTCATTATTAATATTTTCACCTTTAATATTATGGCTTCTTTATATTGATTCATGCAATATCTATGGTAAGGCTTAAAAATACAATAAGATTAAAGACATGAGGATTGAAGACATATGTTTGTTGCTTGATATTCAAGAGATCTATATGAGAATTAATGGAGTTGACATAAGAAGAGTTGCTGCAATAGTGAAGAATTGTTGGATTTGTTGATGTGAGAAGAGTTATTGGAACTTATTGTTATTAAAAGAGCTAGATTAAAGTGAAGAGACAACTAAGATTTTCTCAATTATGAGTGCAAATATCTACATGAGAATCCATCAATATTAGAAGATATGAAGCATTTATGAGGAGAGTTAGTATTCAAGTGAGATAAAGTGATGGTGAGCTTGTGTTCATTTGAGAAGAAGCGGCTATGAACTTGTATTCAAGAGATAAGAAAATAGTGAGGATAAGTTCCTATATTGTAGTGTCATGCTAAAGTAGAGGATTGAAAAATATCTGGTTATGTTTCACCTAAATCTAAGAGAGTGGGAATACATTCAAGATGATTTGTAATTATTTTGAACCAATAGATATGAAGGAGGTGTAACATTCGGGTCAAAAACATTATATGCAAATATTCTATATTGCCATATGTGTAGAGAAGGAAAAGGTGAGTGACTCAGGTATAGCTACGTATTTGACTAAATTATTTTGGAAAATATTATTTTTTGGATATGCTTGATTAATGAAGGGAGTTATGAGGTTGCTTGAATAAATCCACTTCTAATATTAAAAGAAAGGGATTTATTATTTGGATACATAAGGGAGATAAAGCATGTATTTTTTATTGAAGAATAACATTTGAAGGAATAAATTAAATGCTTGGAAGAAATAATAAAACCATATGCTTGAAATTTAATTTGAATATTGATGAATTTTTCACTATTGATGAATGATTAACTAATATTAAAAGTTAAAGGAGATATTTTAAAATTGATAAATCATGATAATTTTCAAAGATAAATATGGTACAAATTCAAATCATTGCTATATTGACTTAGGGGCAAGCAGGAATATGACTAGAAATAAACAATGGTTTAATAATTTTCAAAAAAATTATGAGAAACCAATTACTATAGTAGATGATAGAGCATATGAGGTCAAAGGGGTAGGAGATATAATAATCAATTTATTTTATGCAAAAGGTATAATTTAAAATATGTTATATGTGCAAAAATTAATTACTAATATACTATTAGTATATCAAATGTTCGATCAAAATTTGGTGGTTGAGTTTAAAGTTATTAAAAATAAAAATAAATGTATTATTACTGCGTAAGGATAATATATAGCCTTCAATTCATACAAAAATGGTTTATTTGCTCTTGAAATATTGAAAAATATGGTTCTATGAGTAAGAACATTAGAAATAAAAGAACTTTGGCATAAAATGTTAGGACATATAAGTGTATCTTCTTTGAATGAAATGAGTAGATATCAAATGATGGCAATATTGCCTAATTTAATATGTGAATATACAGTTTTTTTAAAAGTCCCTATAGGAAAACAACATAGAATACCTTTTGAGCTGAGTGTATACAAAGCTAAGGAGTCACTAGAATTAGTATACACAAATTTATGTGAACCAATGAATACTACTAACCTTTGAGGATACAAATATTTTCAACTGTTTATTGATGACTCTTCTAGAAAAATATGGGTATACTTCTCAAAACTTAAATCAAAAGCTTTTAGTTGATTTAAAAAATTTAAGCAACCAGTGAAAACAAAAATATAAATTTTAGTCAAGAATCTTTGTTCAGATAGAGATGGTGAATTTCTATCAAAATAAATTGAATAATTTCTAATACTAAATTTTATAAAAAGATAACTCGGTACAACTTATTCACCCTAGCAAAATGATATAGCATAAATACAAAATTTTTCCATTATGAAAAGGGTACATTGCACACTAAAAGAAGCACACCTTGATTGACAATGTTGGGTAAAACCTATCAAAACTATAGTGTACATATAAAATAGATCATCCACAAGAATACTTAAAAATATTACTCATGAAAAAGCAAGTTTAGGATGAAAACTTTCAATAGAACATTTAAAAAATCCTTGGATGTGCATGTCCTAAAGCAAAAAAGAACAAAATTAGATGACCAAACTATATGAGGAATATTTATTGGTTATGATGATGATTCAATAGGATATGAATATTTGATACAATCACAAATAAAATGCATGTGAGCAGAGATGTGGTTTTTGATGAAGGAAACAAAAATCCAAAGGTCAATACAAGGCTTATTCTAAATATTTTATTAGATGAAGAAATATCTTCAAATGAAGAATCAAAATTAGATATATTTAATGAACCAATTGAAAACTCAAAAATTCATAATATCACCATAAAAAAATGGGGAAAATAGTACATAAGTACACTTAAGGACTCAAAACTAGAACAAATGCTAGATCTTGCGACCATAAGACCCCAAATTCATAGCCTAAAAAGAATGAATATGGGAATAATGAATTTAGTAGTAGAATACAACTACAAAAACTACCATAAGATAATTAGAGTGGAAAACAACGGTGGAATCATAATATGCAACATTAATGAAGAATGAAACATGGGATCTAGTTGATCTACCATAAGGAAAGAAAGTAGTAGGTTGTAAATGGGTCTACAATATAAAATGTAAATTAGATGGTCCTCTTGATAAATAGAAGGTATGATTAGTTTAAAAGGATTATACTAAAATAGAAGGAATTGACTATGAAGAAATCTTTGCACCTATAGCAAGAATGACTACTATTTGTAAAACAAACATTGAGAGCATGGTATATGAAGATGAATAATCATCTACTATGACACAATTTTAAAAGGAGTGCATCATATATAAATATTTATACAAAAAAATTGGATCAAAGAGAATAATTCTTGTAGTATATTTTGATGATATAGCAATCATGAGAAGTTCAAATACTTCGATAGATGAAGTTAAAAAATATCTAGAAAATAAATTTGAAATGATAGATCTAAGACTGCTACACTATTGTCTTGGTCTAGAAATTTGTCAAATATACAGTAGCATCACAATAACATAGATAAAGTATTATTACTCAAGAAATATATAATAAAATATATAAATCTAAAGAAACTCCTATGAGTCAAGGGCTACAATTATCAAGATATGATAAGGTGCCACTAGTTTCTGCTACTATGTATTGATAGCGAATTGGAAGTCTTCTATATTTAACAAATACTAGGCCTGATATTGTTTTTGTTGTAAATTATATCTCTAGGTTTATGCAAGAGCATGGGGAAATTCCTTGGAAAGCTAAAAATATAATACTACAATGTATTAGCAAAACCATAGAATATGGCTTAAATAACAAAAGAAATGATAATTTTTGCTTATAGGGATATTTAGATTTTTACTATACTAGATTTATAGATGATAGAAAATCAACATTAGGATATGTATTTCATCTTGGGTAAAGACCTATTTATTGGCATAGTAAGAAATAACATGCAATGGCCCTTTCTTCAATGAAAGCAAAATATCTTGCAACAAGAGATGCAATATGTGAAGAACTTTGGTTACAGTACATTATATTAGATATGAGAATAAGAAAGACTCCTACAATACTAAATTGTGATAATAAATGAGTTCTCAAATTAATCAAAAATCCTATGATTCATGAATGGATAAAACATATTGAAGCTCAATGTCACTTTACTAGAGATCATGTTTTAGACCATCATATTTAGATAAAATAAACTTCACTAAGGAACAACTTGAAAATATTTTTATAGAATCACTTGGATGAAACAAGCACAAGATATTTCAGGTCCACCTATGTACATCAAAATATATTCATATCAAATAATGTAATAGGAGGTGTTGGAGCTATTACATTATTTGGCACCTTTGTAAATATTACGTTAAGGAGTGTTTTATATCTATTTAATGTACATGTCAAAGTGTGGATAGTGTTATGTGTTATGTGCAAAGTGTCAAAAGCACAAGTCAAAAGTCATAGGTGTTAGGTGGCAAGATATAAAGTGAAGAACCATGAGATTTTTGTCATAATGTGAGTGTGAAAGGATGCATCTCCTAGATGTTTGAGGAGAGAAAAAGTTGAGAGTATTGAAAAGTAATGTAAGGTTATATAATGGAGAAAAAGCTCCATGTAATATAATTTGATCTTTGATGTAATATTTGATGATTTATAAAAATATTAGTGAGATTTCTTATTGTGAAAAATTGTGTTATTTTATGAATTATCTATTGTGATTTATATTTACAACTAAGATATTTATCTGTGAGATACTATAGGAGAATCCTCAATACGTTTCTTGAATTTGGGTGCAAAAGGTCTGATTTCATCCAATTGACCAAAATGACTGATCATCAATGCAATTGGAATACAAAATTGATTGTCTATATTTGCACCTTTTGATGTGTTTATTGCATAATGAATACATAAAAAACAATCATAGATCCTCCAATTTTATAGCAAAATGGTGTACATATTTTCATAGGATCCAATTTGTGATTTTGACAAATTTCAATTAAAATGAACCTAGTATGCCTCATGTTTTAGAGAGAAAAACCAAATTGGATTAAAGAAACCTCATATTTATTTGAACCATATGATAATGATGAGGAGAGAGGGTATAAAGGATGAGAAGGATTTTGGTTGGTTGAAGGATGTTTGATGATTTAATCCAACATTTAAGGTACATGGACGAGGGTTATACGCCTTGGTAACGATGATTGATGTTAAAGATAATAAAATATAGACTAAAATATGAAAGGAAAGGTGTTTGATAAGAGACACAAAAAACTATCAAAGATATTTTTTTTATTGACATCATCTGGATTGATTAACCCTTAGGTAGATAAATATGTATAGTTTTGATTTTCCACTAAGTGATGGCATCTAGGCTTCATTATTGGACAAGCGCTTAAGTGGATTTAAGATTATTAATATTTAAGAAATGACCTAAAGGGAATTTTTTCTATTGAGATTTGTCTAGAGGACTTATTTGGATTTTCTTGAAGTACTTAGATTAACAAGGGGGACTTTTATATGATAAAATGCAAGATACCTAAGGATTTATGTCTTTTGATGTATCCTTAAGTAAAGCATCATGCTTGAAGGACTTGTAATTATTGAAATCCTCCTTCCTACTTGAAGAAATTATGGTTTAATTAGTTTATTTAAGGATGCACTTGAATTGTTTACTCTATTATCCATAAAATATATCTCGATTGCTTAGGATATTTGTATTGATTAGCCTATTGGTCTCAGGGTATTTTGATTGAGATTTTCCCCCTTAAACTTTGGGTATTTTGACTGAGATTTTCCCCCTTAGCCTTTGGAAATTTTTATTGAAAGGCACCTCCTAGTCTTGGGATATTATGGTTTAGATTCCCATTAGTCTTAAAACATGTTGATTGGAAGGTTCCCTTTAGCCTCAAGGTGTTGCAATATTATGCATTATATTTATCCCTTAGTCTTAGATCATGTTGACTAAAAGTTGCCCCTTAGCCTTAGGAAATTTTTTATGTAGATTTTCCCTTTAGACATAGGGCTCCTTGATGTGAAGCTAATTTGTTTTAGAGGAGTGCCATAGAGGACTTATGCATTATTGGTATAGCAATGAATGATACTCGTAGTTGGAAAGATATTTTTTTGTTGATTGGTTTTCCCAACATATGATATTTGAAGTGGAAGGGAATATGAAGAGGCTGATGGGGATAAAAATCAATGCAAAATATTGCAATGCCAATCATGTAGCCATTGGCAAGATAAAAGGAGATAGTGTGACAAGCATTTTTCATCAATAATTATAGACTTTACAACATTATTCATACAACAAGGAGAGTTTTGTTGTTCAAAAGGATTAATGGATGTGTTTTTGAGACAAGTTAGATTTATAGAAATTAGATTAATAAAGAGATATGATTAGAATGATAAGGAGATTATTGTGCAAATTTTGATGTAATTTGTAATGATGGGGACTAGGATATCCACTCACATCAATCACCTAGTACAAGTATGATTATTCTAACTAGGATAATCATTAGCATCATTGTGGATATTTGATTAAATGTGCAATAATAAGTCTTGATGGTGATAAGAATGAGCATACAAGTATTTAAGACAAGTAGAATGCAATTAGGTAGCATGCATATAAAAAATTGGATGAACTGGTAGTCAATGCAGACTCATAGGTAGATTCAAATGTAATTTCTATTAAGAGGCACTTAGGATAAGAATTTTACACTTTTGGAAATGTGTAAATAGAAAGGAAAAGAACCTAGGAGGAGCAATGTCTTCTTATCCATATTAGTCAAATCCAATCCATCTATAGAAATAGTTTTTTCATGGGATTCTTAAAAGAAATATTAGCTTTGTTGTTGCTGGTAGAAAAAATAAAATGGGAATAGGCTTGCTATCCCTCTATTGTTTGACTAGGTAAGGGTTGCTACAACAAGTTTGCTCATTGTTGGAAGTACTAGTGCAAATGAAAGTGCATCTTCCTATTTGCACCATTTGACCCTTCCTATAGGATAGACCTATGATTCAAGGAGAAAAAGGGCCTTTGGCTAAGTCCAATATGGAGTGATTTTTATCTTTATCATTAATTTTAAGGTGAATTGGACTAACAATATTAAATTTATTATCTATGTTTATTTGATTATAACTTTTATTTTTATATTGATTATCAGGTTGATTGGATTTATCCTTTGGATTAAATAACCTTAATGCACCTTTAATTTTAGAGGAAGACAAGGTATTTGATGAGGATGGATTGAGGTAAGGGATAACACTAACTTTAGAATTCTCAACTTCAATCATCTTGCAATGAGTAGGGGATTTATGGTGATCAAAAGTATAGATAATCCCCACCATATTTTGATATGTAGGTGGAATATTCCTGTGGTAAATATTATTAGCTTCCCTTTTGTCATGGCTTGGTAGTGGATCTTGAAAGATATCAAAGTTTTTGCTTAAGCAATATTGAGAATTGGAGCTACTAGAAACAACTTGACCACTTTGTATGAAGTCCTTGATGAGGTTGTAAATACACTTACACCTATCAATTGAATGACCATTGACATGATGGAAAATACAATTCTCTATGGGATGAAACTCATGAGGCTTCCACTTTTTAGGATCTATAAATATGATAGGCAATATTTCTATCATATTGGTTTTAAGAAGTCATTTAAAGATGTTTGAGAGGAGTTGGTCTAATTGAGTGAATTATCACTTGGGATTTTTCTTTGATTATGAGAAGTTTTTGAAGGGCTCCTACAACATTCACATGGCTAACTTAGCATAGTTCAATGACTCTATCACCTATAACATGATCATTCTTATTCTATACCTCCAAGTGTAAGGAAGGTTTCTCATCATCCTTAGGAGTTTTAGTTTTTAATTGCTTCCTTCTATAGAGGTCAATTCCTACCCTCATGGCCATTTCTATGGTGTCTTCCAAGGAAGACATATGGGATGTTTCTAGGTAGAAGGATAGTTTCTCATTAATGTTTTTTTATAAATATGGCTAAAATATATTTTTGTCGAGATATGTATTGGAGCCTCCTAACAAAGGCTTACCACCTTGCCATGAAGTAGAAAATATTATCATCTTTACCTTTTTAAGCTCAAAAGGTCATTAAGTATGGAACTTTCTTTGATGTAGATGGAAAATTGCTTGATGAAAATTTTGATGTCTTTGAAGCTTTTAAGGGATTGTCTTGGTAATTAGTAATGCTACTCGAAGGTAGAACTACTAAGAATTTTGGAAAAGGGCTTGAATAACAATATTTAATCATAGGTAATGTTGCTACATGTTGTGCTAAATAGGCTAAGATGATTGATAGGGTCCTATTTCCCACTACACATTTGAAAATTAGGTATTTTAAAGCTAGGGTAAAGGGGAAATTCAACTATGATAGGATCTAGGGGTTGACTACACAATTTCTAAATTTGGAAAATGACCCTTGGATGGAGGTCATTTTTTTTTCTACTGCTCTAATTATAAGGTCAAATATTGAAGTTTAGAAGAAGTAGGATTAGATAGCACAAGAGGTATGTGTGATGGGATAATAAGACCTTGATAATCAATAAAATAATAAGGTTGGGATAGTGGGGTATATGATGCTTGATGGTGGAACCATATAACTCATCACCAAGCTATTTAGACTAAAAATCATTAATAAATGTAGGATGAGTGATAAAAGGATTAGATTTTTGCAAAAAACTAAAATTTGCACTAATGGGACTAAAAGAAATATCGATGAAATGTTAGGAGATTAAAGCACTAGGAGGTGCATCAAGTTAGGGATGCAAGTTGTGCTTGCTTATTGGGATGTAGGACAACTTGCATTGATCCTTAACAATTCCTCAAGAGGAGGGAAATATGGATGTAATTATAAGAATTATGGATTGTATTGCATCCCAACATTACTAGAAGTAGAGATAATGAAGGTATTGAGATTAGCTATTGATGCATTAATATTTTCATTTATGATATTAGAATATGAGGGGTTTGGGTTGTGTTTTGAGGGAAAATCCATGAGGGATTCCCCTAATGAAGTGCTTTGCTTATATTTATCATCCCTAATGATGATAGGGAAAATATCCTTGTGATTTTATAAAAATGATGCAATATAATCTAAGAATCTATTTTATCATGCAATGGATTAGAAAACCCAAGGATATAACATCCTTATCTTCTCTCTCAAATTCAAGGTTCTTAAGGGTGGAAGTATCTTCATTATATTTTGCTAAAGGTTTAGGATGAATGACCAATTGACATACTACTCCACTATTCATGTAACATCCTTCAACCACTATAAATATTTGAAAGGGAAAGAGGATTAATTTCATAAAGTTTATTTAAGATAAAAGGGAAGAATATGTGTTGGTCATTTGTATAAAGGATAAATATATTCAATTAAAAAAAGTCTTATTTAAAGAGTTGATTAAGAAGTAAAATTTTATGTTCTCTCATACTACCTTATATTGATATACATTATCTAATAGATATACCTTAGGGGGATTCTTGATATATTTCAACCTCTCGATATATCTACCCTTCTAATATACAATCAATATATCAAAGAACATAGTCCTCTCGATATATATCCTCATACATGAGAGAGATCTTGAGGTACATAAAAGAATACAAAATATGGGAATGACCTTCCTAGGTATGTGACCTAAGAGTAGTGTATGAGAGGTAATTAATATCCCATAATTATTTCTTTAATTGCCCCACTAGAATATACTCTCCTAGAGGCTTAAAGTATGTGTAATATCCTATGTGGGAGGCTAGAATACCAAGCTCGATATATACGTAATATAGCCTCAAAGTTTGTATGGTAACTACTTAAGGATTCATACACAACCCCCAATAGGACTAACCTTTAGTTGTGTTCTTATTAATATTTATTAATCTATTATAACTACACATAATCTTAATAGACTTGTTTATGTGTTGAATTAATTCTTATCTTTAATTAAGGATTTGGGCATGGATAGAGAAATTTTGGACCTGTGTGGTGTTCATGTTCAGTTCACCAAAGATATGGACATAGGAAAATTCACACCCACAATTGAGATCTATGGAGGTGTCTACTATAGCCTACAAATCTATGTTTGATGGGTTATTTGTAATACACCAAATATATTGTAAATACTAAGTTGTAGACTAAATGCTAATTTATATGATGATATGCAATGCAAGTGAAACAACAATGGAGGAAAATAAGTCCTAGTTCTATGCGCCCTTTCACTTTTTAATTGATTTCAAAAAAAAAAAAATATATATATATATATATATATATATATATATATATATATATATATATATATATATATATATATATATATATATATATATATTCGATCAATGGATTAGGAGAAATATACATGTAAACAATGAACATAACCTAAAATGCTACTACATGCATATTTGTTTTTATGCCTAAGGACTCAAAAAATGAGAAAATAAATTCCTTTTTTTTTTTTATGAGTTCACACAAAATAAAACTTCCTATTTTCCTTTACAAACTTCTACAAAACAAAGAAAAATGATAACAAGTAAATAAATCATGCAGTAACATTAAAGGATGAAGCTTGCAACCCTGATTTAAACGCAATAATAAAGCACTAAGACAACTTTTAATATGGATTTTTTAATTTACAAAACTTTATGAAACTGGATAAAATGATCACAAAATAGTCTAAGAACCCTTATATAACAATCCAATTTAACACATAATATAATCCAAAAGCATTTTATGTGATTTCAAAATCTAGACAAATGCATCATACTAGGTAGCAAATGTTTCCTATAGATATATGCATCATGTTGGTGTAAATATGCCCTATAAACAAATGTGCCATGCAGGGTTATGCATAGCGGCTATTTATCACCAAATTGGCTAAAATTAGGATTTTTGAAATTTGGAATTGGCTAATATTTGTGACCCTTGACCAGGGCCCATTAGCCAAAAATTTATGGGTGCAAATTTTTTTGGGAGTCGATTCGCCCCAATTTTATAATAATTTGACCATTTTAAGTTTAAATTTCCAACATTACCCTTAATAATAGTGAACCTTCTACATACATTTGGATACTATTCACCTGGATTTCAAAATTGATTCACCAAATTTTTATAAATAAATTTTGGTGCCTACCCCTTACGCATAACCCTAGTGCCATGCCAATACAAATGTTCTCTATAGGTAGATGCATTGTACTAATGTAAAAGTGCCATGTAAACATATGCATCATATCAGTGCAAATGCATCCTATATATAGATGTGTCATACCAGTGTGGTTTTCCATATGATACACTTACAAATCTATGGTGCACTTATCTAGTTCTTACAAAACAATAAATCTACAACAAAAACTATGATAGGTAATGATCAATATGTAGGGTTTATCTAAATTTCTCTAGGAATTATAAAATTCCTTGGTAGAAGGATCAAACCCTAGTTTCATTTACTAACTATTGATTCAAAAAAATTATAAACACATAAGTAAATACAACATGCAAAAATTATGTAAAATATTGGAAATGCAATAAAGACACTAAATAAAGAAACAAGAGTGAGGGAGGTAGAGAGAGGTCATAGCTAATGTGATTGTATTTAGCCCTTGTTTCTTTATGAAACTAGCTTTCCAAGAGCCCTTGTATATGTTCCTTGATGAATCTATCAAATATCTAATTGGGAGTAGCAAGAAGTAAGATTTGGATCTAGAAGGATTTCAGTGGATCGTCAAACCTCATGAGTCAAGAAGTGGCTATAGTAGCATGTACATGTAAAATAAAAATTAATTATTTAAAATATGCCTCAAAGGGGTAGTTTTATAATCTATTCAACTGAAATCTCACCATGTTGATGATATTATCATCACAAGTGATAGATTGGACAAAATAAGTGAAATAAAGATGAATTTCAAAGATAAGTTTGAGATGAAAGACCTTGATTTTCTACATTATTTTCTTGGAATTTAGGTGTGGAAAATAGATGATGACATTTATCTCTCTCAAACTGAGTATGCTACAGACTTGTTGAGTAGGTTCAAAACAGAAAATTATAAGAGTGTTTCTACTCTACTTTCTCCCAACTTTAATTTAACCAAGGATATGAAAGATGATGATGTTGATCCTACATCTTATAAGCAACTTGTTGGAAGCCTTGTGCACTTGATTCATACTTCGCCTAATATCTCTTTTGTAGTAGATATGATTTCTAGGTTGAGTTCTCCTATGGTTCACATTGGAGGAAAGCAAAGAGAATATTGAGATATGTATAGGAGACATTGAATATGGGTATGTACTCTTCCTCCTTTATAGACTTGACACTTGTAGGGTATTTTGATTCAGATTGAGCAGGTTGTACAAATGATAAAAAGTCTACCATAGGGTATGTTTTCTTCCTTAGTTTTGGTCCAATTTCATGGTGTAGTAAGAAGAAGTCTACTATTGCCTTAGCAACTATAGAGGCTAAATATGTAGCAACAAAATAGGCAGCTAAAGAAGTTAGTTAGGATTTATTACCTTACTACTCCAACAACATTTGAAAAGAACTTATTTTAGTTAGGATTTATTGCCTTAGTATTCCAACAACGTTCAAAAGGAACTTCTTGACTCTACTGTGACAATTAGATTCCCATTCACCTTTCCAAAAATTGAATGTTCCATTTCCGCATGAAGCATATTGCAATATAGCACCGTTATGTCAGACAACTCATTCATCAATAGGTGATCCATCTCTAGCATTAGAAGATAGAGGACCAACTAGCCGATACTTTTACCAAGTCCTTATGTGTAACCAAGTTTGTACATCTTAGAGGTCTCCTAGGCTTGGGTCATACAAGATTTGGGTATTGACATTCAAGGTTCGAATGTTATGAATGCCCAACTCATATTTTTGTATTGAGTTTTGTAACCCCTAACATTAAGGAGGGATGTTTATAGGTGTAATGTTAGGTGTGATTGCTCAATTGCCATAGTGAATTGGTGGTTGCTTAAGTGTCCTAGTGTTTTGATGGTGATGGATGAGGTGTCCTAAATTAACGTTAATTTAAATCCACTTCCATAAATAATGAGTCATCTAAAAATTTCAAAAAACATTTTGAATAATAAATCTTTAAAATAATATATATTCAAAATATTGAAAAAAAAATCTGAATAATGGAACATTCTATGTAATAAATCTTTGTAATATATTCAAAGCTTAATACTTTTCTTCTACAGTTTATCATTTGTTTTTCTTCGGCATTTCAAAAGAAAAAATTAAAAAAAAAACAAGAATCATGATTGATAGATAACCGGTCTTACAATTCTTAATTTATGATAAGAAAACAGCAAAGACTCACGACCTACTCGGCTATTGGAAGAGCTGCAGCTTCAATTGTTGATTTATAAATACAGGATTTTTTTCTTCGACCACAGCACGTTAAGCTGAAGAAATATTATTCTTTTGCCCAAATTGGGTGAAGAAATATTCTTCCTTTGCTTAAGTTAGGACTCAGATCCGTTATACCGCAAGCTCTTGCTACTTTTGCCTATGCTGTTTCTCACCGGGATTTTAGTACTTTTGCCTATGTTCCTTTCAGTAAGTTCGTCTACGATGGAACTAAGTTTTTTTTTCTCATTTTTATGTTATGTTAATTATGTTGGGTGCAGTTGCAACGGGAAAATGATTTATTGCAACTAAGAGCATGAGATCCTACCAAGATACCCTCTACGCATATTCTCAACGCTAGATTTACAAAGAGTGCGACATCTCCGGCAGCGTGGACTTCAAATTGAGCCATTATATTTTTTTAGGGTGTTTAATATTAACACCATCTGATAGGTTTGTAATACAAACGGCTTATGGATTTTAGTTATTATTATTTTTTTATTTTTAAAT
The DNA here is from genome assembly GCA_028583015.1 of Wollemia nobilis. Taxonomy (NCBI): domain Eukaryota; kingdom Viridiplantae; phylum Streptophyta; class Pinopsida; order Araucariales; family Araucariaceae; genus Wollemia; species Wollemia nobilis. The sequence goes on along the minus strand of JAQPPZ010003251.1, from coordinate 2,137,823 downwards.
AAGTTATACCTAGTTTTTATTGGGTAATTTTTATTAACTTTTAAAATGTTATAATTTTTTTTTTTAGATTAATTAGATTATATTTACATGTTTTTTTAAATAAATATTTATATTTTTTCCCTATTAAGTATATTTTTCAATGTCTTTCAAGTGCTATGTTTTCACAATCAGTTCTTGGATATCATTTTGATTAAGAGATAAAATCTTCTTTGCCTAGTTGTCTTTTAAATTTTGAATTTTACCATGATAAATATCAACAACATTATTAGCTAAATTACCTCCTCTTTCCTTCTTTATAAATATGCTCATATTTTCAAAAGATTGTCTTCAATAATAGATAATGAACACTAACAATAATATTATTGTTTAGCTAATTCCCACATCTATTTTTCTTGATAGAACTAACGATAATTTATGAACTCCTCAATTGAAATATATTTCCATCATTTTTTTTGCAATTTTAATTCTTATAAGAAATGCCTTGGCCTTTGCATAGTTCTTACCTTCTCCAGTTCTTGAATATTCTTTAGAAGCACCATCAAAATTAATTTTGATAAAACCAATTTCTAGAAATTTTTACTTTACCCTAGATGGAAGTAGCTCCTTTGTTTTAATAAAATTATCACATATGACTTTTTTACTTATGTAGGAGCATCCAGTGGTTTAAGAGTGATCTTGCATCATCCAAAATTTATATTTGATGTAATTATTTGCTAAGTGTATTAGTCGTCTAAGGGATAGAAAATTAGAGCCATTGGTGAAAGAATTACCCCAATACCCTGAAGGGTTTGGGAGATATGTATATTTTATGGCAAAACCCTCCCAAAAACAGTGAAAATTTGGATACCCGAACTTGCAAGTGAATTTTGAGGGTCTTAGAGGATGAATTTGAGAAATTTAAAATAGATGCAGGATTTATGAAAGCTTTGCCCTGTTTAGTTCGTCTCGTGCCCTTTCTGAAAAGGTCTCATGGCAGTCAATCGAAGCAAGGAGCGCGAAGTTATGACCTTGGGAAGTTTACCTCCGAAATTCAAATTAATGCATTGTTTTAGGCGGAAAAAGGGGAAAATAGGGTATTTGAGAGAAATTTTGAAATTGTAAAAGGGGCTCTTTCTTTTGTATCCTCTTTTGGATGAAAGTAATGAAAGGCTTGGTTTAGCTGACATGATCAAAGGAAAAATACTTGTGGATTGTTCATTTCGTGTTGCATGATCTGCTTCATTTACACATGTTAAAGTCTTATAACCAAGTTTTTGCCACCTCTATTTATGCACTTGAGACTTCCCATGATAAGTACCATATCTATAAATATTTTACAAGAGAATTGCATTATCCTTTCAACCCATAAATTCCAACAAATAATGACAAGTCCAATTCTCCATAGATTACATAATGCTTTAGATTTGAAGTGATTAATCCAATATTTCTTTAACTTTTTCATTGTTGATGGAGCTACCCAATTTATTTTCATATTTTTAAAAAAGTAACCCCCAAATGGTATGAGCAAAATGAAGAAGTAAATGGCTTGGAGTTTTAAATCCTTCTCACACAAGACACATCTAAAAGATCCATGATGTCATCTTCTTTGTAAATCTTACTTTGAACTACTAACTAAAGGAATATTGAGACCTTAGGGAGAACCTCTAGTGACCAAATATTTTTCTAAGAAAAAAAATTGGGAATAGAAAATTTTGATTGGTCTAAATCCTCATATCCCAATTTGACTAAGTATTCACCATATTTTGATATATTTTATCCAAAATCATTATTTCTTATAAAATTTTATAAATAAAGCTATTGAAGCTTCTTTTAAAGTTGATCTATAATTTGTTTTCTCTCCTTAAAATAAGTTATTAATAGAAATCCATGGCCTATAGCAGTTGCTCATATTAATATAGAATTTGATGTTTAAATCTTTACAAGCTCAACATGCTCAATCCAATGCTTACCATTTTGATTTATAGACAAGAGGATAAGTCTTCAACTAATCATCAAACCTAAAGATTGCATAATTCTCCTCGTTAACTAACCCTTTACTATATTTCTTTATCAATTATAAACCATATTATACGAACTTCCATGTTTATGATCATTTGGGTCTAGTTATTTTCCTAAATAATTTCATTGCATCATGAAAAATGTATATTTTTAAGTAATAGATTTCCCAATTCTTTCCTTGGTCTTTTTATAATCTCAATCCAAGCTTTGTTCCTCCAATATGCTTTTCTTTGCAAACCCTATCCCACTTACAAAGAGGAAGCCTAAATGTTTTCTCACATCATTTAAAAGAAAGTGATAGGATTTAATAAGGTTTAATATGTGTATTAACTAATAAGTGGATACATTTAAATTAATTGTAATGTTATATAATATGACCATCTTTCTTAATATGTTAGTCACCTTTATTTGTGGTCATCCCTATAGCATCCCCGTATTAAGGTACGCGATAGATTTTCCAATTATGTAATATTGTATGTGGCATTTTCAAAGAATGTCAAACCTCTAGGTCTTTATCTATTTTAGGTATGATCCTTATCCATTGGTAACATAATATTGCTATTTATAACCTATTTTGTAATGTAAACACTCATCTTGGTATTTTTTAATTCTCTATATCATACTTATATCAAAGTGGTTCGCTCTTGTGTGAACTCCCTCAGGGAAGGATTTTCCTCCTAGAAGATTCTTCCCTCCTCTCTAAGATACTATAGCCCTAACATCTAATTCTCTTTGTAGACACCAAAATCTAGCCACTTGTCATCCATCTGTGTCCTCCAATCATAGTCATTCATTATATATATATATATATATATATATATAAGTGTGTGTGTGTGTGTGTGTGTGTGTGTGTGTGTGTGTGTGTGTGAATAAATCCTAATCATCTGCCACGACTTAATCCCATCCATCCATCGATATCAATCCATGTCACTTACCCAAGCTTAATATCCACTCTTCCTCATGTTTTAATCTTGGCCACCCATTTTGTGTTGTCAAAAACCTAACATGTTCAAGGGCAGATTATAAAAGAGGAGTCATTTTGATGAATCAAACCATTATAAAGTTTTAAAAGGTCCACAAAAATTCTTGGAAAGCTCAGATTCTTGAGATTTTCCTAATCATTTTCCATCATCTTCATCCCTCACCGTCGCCCTTGCCCATCCCGTTTCTATCGTCACCAAACCCTCATGAACTAGATCTGGTTTTGCCTCACTTCCCTCAACTTTGAACACCACCCAAAGTTTACATAATGTTGTTGTGTATTTCTGAAATGATGTTGGGTGTTCACAACCATCACTGAATGCCTCTAGGTATTTCCTAAAACTGATTTGCATTTTGTAATCCCTCAAATTATTTTGAGTGTTAGCATGACTATCGATGATAGAAATAGAAATAGAGATCAGCATTAACAAGAAAAAATATTTGTTGCATTATTTTATATTCATACATATTTGTTTACAATTCCATTTTATAGCATCTAGGGTTTTATATATTTTATCTTTCAAAGGGCCTCACACAGTGGAGCCCTCGTAGGTGCTTTTAACCTATTTTATGTTGTTTACTATTTGCAGGTACAATAATAACGTTTCTAGAAGATATTATAGCTAGGACGGTCCTATAGGGAGTCCACCCACACTCTTGTTTGGATCAAGGACGAGCCTGAAGACATTAGTTGTTCATTGAAATAGGGTTTCAAAAATCCCATTATCTGTAATCATTGTATCAAAAGCATTTATAACCCCATATTGGGAAACATTCATTGTACAATTTAGAGATCTACCTATATCAATAAATATTATTCATCTTGTGCATTCTACGGTGTTATTGTGCTTTAGTGCTTTTATATTTATTTCGATTTTGTTCAATTTTTTATTTACAAAATGACGATCATAGTGGGATAACAAAAAATTTGTAGCTTGATACAACACACTCTTGGTATGATGAACCAAAAGTCTACTTTACGACAACTCATCAATAAACCCATTCACTTTTTGATACCATCATCGCCATATCTGGTAGATTTTACAGTGTCAAAATTTGATAAGTTTAAAGCGACTAAGGACCCTAGAGAGCACGTAAGCACACTCATTTACTCATACTTCAGAATTTAAACACAAGATGCTTTAATGCTCAGAATATTTCCTCAAAAATTAGGGGGAGATGTCGTGGAGTGGTATAACCATCTGCCTCATCATAGTATTTATACATTTGAATAGATGGTGAACCAATTCCTAGAGATATTTTCCCTCAATATTTGAAATAAAATTACATTATCTGACTTATAAAACCTTACGCAATTTGATGATGAGTCAGTATACGATTTTGGCAACCGTTGGAGTGTTATTATTACAAAACTACCATTATCCCTACCAATGGAAGAGTTAACTTGATTGTTCACCAAGAGTTGCTTAAAACCCATCTCCTAGTTATTACAATTACAACAATACAACTCATTCAAAAAATCTCTTGCATAGGCTAGCATGATTGAGGAGATAAAAATCCATTAAGGTGTGCTAAAGCCTAAAAAGAAAGAATGGTAGAATAAGGGTAAAAAAATAAAATTATTCTGGCTAACCTAAGCTAAATAAATCAAATCAAGTGAATCAAGTGGTCATTAGTTAGTTGGTAGTGGCTCAACAACAACAACCACAACAAATTGCATATCAAGTGGTTCTCCCACCACAAAAAAATCAAAATACAACACCAACTATGGATAATCACCAATGTTGACAATCTATTCAACAAAACCATCTTTATTCACCTTTATCCAAATCATATGATTCCATATTTTATAGGTTGTATGGCACAAATAAAATTTCCTTTCTTGAGGTTAAACCAGATGACCCTACTAAGCACAACAAAAGCTATAGGGAACATTGTTTTTGTCCTTATCATCAACAAAAATGGGCATGATATTAACAGTTGCTACACATTCAAAGATATAGCGCAAGATCTAATTCACTTAGGGGCCATCAATATTGATATTCCCTTAGCTCAACAAAATCAGAACCTTTGCATCTATCAAATATCACTTCCTCATCATGAAGAAGTGCAACAAACAATAAGAGGATCAAATATCAAGACTTCTCCTAATCAAGTCATCCATGTGCAACAATACCAAGGTTTTATGGGTGTTTTTCATGCAGTCACCCGAGGTCAACAATGCACAAATAAACAAAATGCATGATGAGTTATTATTTGACACATATTTTTGTAGTAGATTGTTTGATTTTTATATTTAATTTGTGATTTTAATGTATTTTAAGTTAGTTGTTTATGTTTATTTTTGTGAATTTTCAGTAAACAGATGAATGCAGTTAAATTTTAAAAATGTGTGTATTCTATGTAAAATATGTCTGAGTTATGGGTAATTATGCAGGAAAGTATTGAAGGGTGTTCTACAGATGCACGATGCAGTAGTGCAAGCTTCAGAATATACCTTGGACATGAGAAGATGGACATAAGGACAAAGGATAAAGCAAACTTTAGGCACGATAACAGAATAGTAGGTGATTACTATTACAAAATATGGTAGTTGAAGTATGTTATGAAAGATAGCTACCGACGTATATTGTAGAATGCAGCTACTGAAGAATGTTATCGAAGAGAATTCTTACCAACAGTTACCAAAGAGAGTGACCAACGTCGTACACCACATCAACAACAACATGGCACTCTCACATGGTAATAAAATATTACAGTCAACTTGGATTAATTTGACTTGTCACATATTCTTCACAAGGATATTGTGATTAATAGAGTTGTTATCACTTTATTTTGTAAACATTGTATAATTGCAATATTTTTAGGTTGATTAGATTTAGACGCAAGATTGTTATACCTTTTCCGAGAATAAAGGACATATGATTATATTGTACATCTTGCAAAATATTCAAATTAGTATAGTTTTGTAAAATGCATTTATAAAATACCACTTGGACCACTTAAGATGTTTCTTGAGTCCAAGAATTAGGAATTTTATTAGTTTAGATTATTTTCTTTAGTGCATAGTTGTCGCATTATCAAGTCCACAACTCCACATGGCAAAATACGTGGAAGAGTATTATTCAAAATTTTCCAAGTCACAATATAAATTACATAGGGAGACCTTTGAAAATGTCTAATGTCAAAAATTCTAATGGAGAAATGTCTAATGTCTAATCTACGGAGAACTGTACAATTTTTGAAGAATTGTGTCAGCATGTACATTTGAATTTTCGCCAATAAAAGTAGTACTTAATTCTTCTCATATGGTAACTATATCATTTGTATTTACTGCTTAATTTATTTTATGTAGTTGTAACTGTACATTTCTACATTCATAGAATAGAATAATGATTAGTAGTAATTATACATTTTAGTTACTGAGATAAAGTAAATTAGGGGAGAAAGACTTACACTGTCTTCTAGGAGGTAGGACCCACTCCTATAGCCAGTCCCTAAGCTCTTGCCTCTATAGTAGGTTATAAATAGTTAATTAATCTTAGAATATAAAATAAATTAAATTGCATTCTTATAAAACACAAAGTCAAAATAGATTAATAAAACTAATTGTACGAGGATCCTCAACAATAAATTAACTCACCAATAGATCAAATCATCAGTAGGTAATTACTGTTAGTTATCCTTATTAACAAATCAATTTATTAATAGGTAATTATCATATTTACTGCAGAAATCATAACTTGCATTCTATTTTTATTCTTGTACAATTTAATTTCTATTTATTACTTTTATGCAAACACCTATAACTGAAAGAAATCTAAACTAAGCTTAGCATTAATCCCCATGGTACAATCTATACTGGATTTCTACTATTTAAATCTAACCTTGATTTACCCTCAAATTGATAAATTAAATGTAGCTATTACAACCGATCATTTTAGCACTTTTTTCGAGGAGAGTAGCACCGTAGTGGTTAATCAGAAAATTTATTTGGCGATGCAAAAATGCAAGGCTTAATTGTATGTGGAAAGAGGTACCTATGAGTCCTTGGCATGCATATAAGTTAGAGTGGCACGATATGGTCCCAACAAGCCCCTTAGTTCGACGTTGTCAAGTTCATTTCTCTTGAGAAATCAATTTTACTGATTTCTTAATTAGAATTTTAATTTTTGCAAATTTCAATTTCTGCAAATTTTATTTCCTACAAATTTTATTTCCTACAAATTTCCTACTTTGGGTAATTATTATTGCTTAGTTTGACTTAGGACCTATGAGAAAAATAGGAAGTAGGTATGCCTGAGTGAGACACACATACTGAAATAGACCTAAACTTGGCTTAGGACCCTGTCAGAAGTAGGAAGTAGGTATGGTTGAGTGACACAACCATAGTGAAACCCTCCTAATAATAAAAGAAGTAGTAATACTTTACCTTTTATTTTAGCAAATTTTATTTCATGCAAATTTCCTACTTTGGTTAATTATTATTGCTTAGTTTGACTTACAACCTACAAGAAAATAAGAAGTAGGTATGCCTTAGTGAGACACACATACTGAAATAGACCTAAAATTGGCTTAGGACCCTATCAGAAGTAGGAAGTAGGTATGGTTGAGTGACACAACCATAGTGAAACCCTCATAATAATAAAAAAATTGGTAGTAGTTTACCTTTTATTTCAGCAAATTTTATTTCCTACAAATTTTCTATATTTGGGTGATTATTATTGTTTAGTTTGACTTAGGACTTGTGAGAAAAATAGGGAGTAGGTATGCCTGAGTGAGACACACATATTAAAATAGACCTAAACTTCATTTAGGACCCTGTCATAAGGATGAAGTAGGTATGGCTGAGTGACACAACCATAGTGAAACCCTCCTAAACAATCAAACAAACAGTAATAGTTTAACCTTTTATTTCCAATTAATTTTACTTTTCCAGCAGTATTTCATATTATTCCTAGTGTGCTAATGTTAGTTGTATAAATATTTGTAGGAATGCGAGTCATATCTAATTTTAGTAAAACATTAGGATTCTTGTGAAATTTTATTTCAATTGTTCCCTTTTGTATTAAGGATAGTTATAAACTCAATTAATGTGATTTGCATCTAAACTTGACAACAGTGGGATTAAAATAAAAAATAAAAATCAAAACCCAAATAAAAACAAACTAGAAAGAGAGAAAAAAGAAATTAAAAATAAGTTGCTAGATGGTGGAAAATAGTCTGAATCAGACTACACTTATAGACCTTAGATAACTATTAATAAAACAAGAAGTTAACCTTCTTTTTGAGCAAGGAAATAGAGAATCCTATAAGGAGTGGGAGTGTCTGTATGAACATATTGACATTATAAAAAAAAAATCAGACAAACTAAAGGAAATCAAAAGGATTGACATAGAAAAACTCTAAGGATGAACTATCATTCATCTTACCTAGATCTTAAAAGGAATTATGAGTGTTGGCTTTGGGATAGAAGAGAAACAATAAATCCAACAATCTACCCTTGGAATCAATATTTTGAAGACTCCCTCCTTATTCACAAGTTCCTTTCAAAACTAGAAAATAAATAAGTAGCCTTAGAATATAGAAATAAATATTAGAGGATACCTAGAGTTGTGCGCTTTAAGGAGTTGTGTCAAGATTTATGTTGAGTTACAATTTGGAGATCCTGACCCCATTCCAAATCAAGCTTTTCTCATTCAATTAATTCAATTGGTTATAGACCACTTTGATTTTGAAGAAGAATACTTTATGACACCCAAACAACTTTATCCAATCAACGATATTCATAGACAATTCAAGGAAGATTAGACGTGTTGCAAAAATAAGAGAACTTAGAAAATTCATGAGCAGACCTATAGACTCTAAGGAAAGATTTATAAAGATCAACAATTCAGAAGGAAATTTCCAAAGAGACTTTAGTAGGTAGCCTAGAATTTATAAGTTAGAATAATTTGAAAAAACATCAACCAATCAAGATGAAATTCTAGAACAAGATCTTGACTCATACTTATTACCAGAACCAGAATTTGACAATCACATAGATCCTTCTTCTATTTTTACTAAATCCATATATGGTCCAATTATTGAAATATTACATTAAGTCATGGCTAACCAACAAAGTGGGAAGGGAGAAGTAGAAGATAACTAAATGGGGAATGAGTAAAGACAGAATCAAGACCAAAGAAGAAACAGGTAAAGAAAGATATTTGCCTTCCCAATATTACATACCGATGAGAAAAAGAGAACCTAAGTCAGTCTCTATTTTTGTATTGCCCACCTTCCATGGGAAACCACATGAAGATCTAGATGCTTTTCTTTTCGAATTTAAAGTAGTGTGCCAAGCTTACTTTTACACTACCGATGAACAAAATCTAAGGTTTTTTTCCTCCTCTTAAAGATGCAGCTTTAATATGGTTCATGGGTCTAGGATAAAATATTTGTAATCAATGGGATGGAGAACATGGATTAAAAGAGTTATTCCTTGAACGATATCAGGATTACTGTAGATTTGGGGATAAGAAATCTAAGCTATTCCACATGAATAAAAAAGAAGAGGAATATTTTAAGGATTACCTTGAGATATTTCTATTTGTTGGGTCTCGACTAAATATAGACCTTGATGAAGAAATCTTAAAAGAAATCTTTCTAAAAGGACTAAAAGAATATGTCCTTGAGGTTCTTAACCTGAAGGCAAAATGAGATATCCATATTATGGCATTTGAGGAGATTGTGATTCTTTGCAGAACCTATTCAAGAAATAAATGTCTAAGAAGTAATAAGTATACATCTATAGGAGGAGTGATGAGAGCAGAAATTGGGAAACATGTTGGAAGGTTTGAAAAATTATTTTTTAAGTACCTTGACTACATCTTTGGATTTAATGGATAAGAAACCAAAATCATAGGACATTGAAGAAATCTATTGTCACAGATGTAGGAAAACGCACAATCTGAGAGAATTCCATCTCACCATTACAAATGTTTCCAATATTACTACTTGTTGTAAAATTTGTGATAAAAGTCATAAAACTAAAAACTACAAATATATCTCCATTGTTAAAGCTGTCATAAAGGAACTTGAAGTTGAATAGGTAGAAGATGTTTATTTTATAGCACAAATACGGAATGGTCCATTCAACGGACCACCAAATTGGTCAAACCCTAGTTATTCCAACTCGCAAAGGCCTAATCAATGGTCTAATGCACCAAAATTGGAAAATTAGAATTCTTATTCAAACAATCAAGATTGGAACATACCCCATGGCCCAATTTATGGCCAATACCTATGGAAATCCACCATGGAATCAAGGAATGTCAAGTAAAAACAGTTCGAATACTAATGGCCAATATAACCAGGAAGGATTTGGTTGGTCTCAAAATCTATCATAAAAACAAAACTTTCAAAACCAATTTAGGGGACAAGCCCCTCAAAATCTTCCTCAAAATAGACTTCTTCCACCTCTAGTCAATAATAATAATCCTCCTAAGAAACCTCCTCTTCCGGCTTAACCGGTCCCTAATCCTAACAACAACAAGAACATTCAACAAGCCTATGAAACTAGTGATACGTGTTCCATATCTATAGCACCTTGTCAACAAATTTAATTAATATCAGGAAAATTATTGGAAAACAATATAACTCTCACAAATATTGAAAACCCCACTGTATATTTGTTCGAAAATGAGGATAACAATGAGAAGGAAATAGAAAATTCACCAGAAAATATTCCAACAAAACAATAAGAAATCCAAATTCCTCAAAGGAAGGAAGTAGATGTACCATTTCTTCAAATATTAGAAATACCAAAATAACCATCTAAGCCAGCATTTAACTTCCTTCAGGAGTTATAAAATGTTACTATCAATATTCCCTTGTTACAAGCTATCAAGGATATACCCATCTATTCCAAGATCATTAAAAACATATGTACAAATTCAAGAAGGAAAAAGAAGAACGAAGCCCAAACTATTCAAGTCATTGGATAATTATCTGAGATAATAATGGGAGGTCGATCATTACCAAAATACACCGATGTTAGAATAACTATGCTCACGGTACACATTAGTGGCATAGCCTTACAAAATATTTTGATCGATTAGGAGCTGCTATTAAATTCATGACTAAAAAAACGATGGAATTTTTAGGAGTACATAAATTGCAATCAACTTTTGTTGTACTCCAACTCACAGATAGGTCTACTTTTAAGCCATAAGGAAAACTAGAAGATGTTATAGTATTCGTAAGTTCATGGGAATACCCTATAGAATTTATAGTCTTACAACCTAAGAAAAAATTAGGGGGACATCCTTAATTTTAGGGCATCCATGGCTTGCGATAGATGATGCTTATATTAGTTGTAGATCAAGAAATATGACTATTTCTGATGGTAAGAATACTAAAGACCTTAGCCTATTCCATGAATCAACAATAGAAGACAAATTTCCAAAGAAATTATGATATTATTTCCCTCATGATTTTGATGAAATCCAAACCTTATCAATTAATGTTTTGAACGAACATCTTAACAAAAGGTCGAGGGACCATTACCATTACTATTAGGGAATCAAAACAAGGATCAATGTCAATACAATGGTTGTTCATATGAGTCTACAATGGCTATAAATAAAGCAAGCACAATTCAGTCTCAACAAATGATACCATATGATTGTTACTTAAATATTCTTGAACATGAAATAATGGGGATAGATGCAAACACAGAAAAATACAAGCAAATAGATATCACACTAGGAAGGACCTTGAATAGCAGTGATGAGCTCACAAGCATACAATAATCACAATTAATAGATGTTCTTAAGGAATATCAATCGGTATTTGCATAGAACTACGAGGATATGAAAGGAATACATCCAAATTTTTGTACCCATATTTTTTTTATCCAAGAAGGATGTTATCCAGTAAGACAACCCCAAAGAAGATTGAATCCAACTATGAAAGACGTGGTTTAGGAAGAAATCATTAAACTCTTGAAGGTAGGATTTATATATCCAATTTTTGATAGTCAATGGGTGTCACCTCTTGTGAGTGGACTATAGGAAATTAAATAAAGTAACAAAGAAATATTATTTTCCCTTGCCATTCATTGATCAAGTTCTTGATACATTGGCTGGAAAGAAATACTTCTGCTTTCTTAATGGGTTTAGTGGCTATAATCAAGTTTCCATAGTTGTAGAATATTAGGAAAAGATAATATTTACATGTCCAATAGGTACCTATGCTTATAAATTCTTATCTTTTGGATTATGCAATGCACCTACAATTTCAAAGAGTTGTTTTAGCTATATTTTCTGATTTAATAAATGAGTTTGTATAAGTCTATATGGATGACTTCACAGTCTAAGGTAATACCTTTGAAGAAACCTTGTCAAGCTTACAAATTTTTTTGATTAGATGTCAAGAGCAAAACCTCTCTTTGAGTCATGAAAAGTGTTTTATGATGATGAGAGGAGGAATTTTTCTAGGAAATTACATATCAGAATGAGGTGTTAGAGTAGATACTGTAAAAATACAATTTATTCAATCCCTTCAACCTCTAAAAATATAAACAAAGGTTCATTAAAGACTTCAGTAAAATCGCTGCTCCCATGATTAAGCTCTTAACTAAAGAAAGTGAATTCAATTGTATTGAAGCATGTTAAGAGGTATTTGAAGTTATTAAATAAAAATCGATTACTACTCCAATCCTAAGAGGAAAAATTTGGAAATTACCATTACATATACATTGTGATGCTTCAGGTTATGAAATAGGGGCAGTATTGCAACAGGTTGAGAAAAAAATACCTTATGCCATATATTATGTAAGTAAAATTTTGCATGGATCCGAGCTTAATTACACTGTTACTAAAAAATAATTTTTAGTTGTGGTTCATGCCATCAATAGATTTAAACATTACATAATGAGGTAAGAAGTATTTGTTCACAGTGATCACTCTGCCATTAAATACTTAATGAACAAAGCAACAATAGGAGATAGAGTGGTTTGATGGATTCTTTTGCTACAAGATTTTAATTTCATGATCATAGATAAGGCATGGAAAGATAACGTTTATTTTAGATCACCTATCTCATATGCAAATATTTGATGATGATGAGTTAATCCCTGATAATTTCCCAGATGAACATTTTTTTTCTCTTTCTATTTTTACCCCTTGGTATGCTGATATTGTAAATTACTTAGTAACAGGAAAAATACCTCAAAAATTTACACCACATGAGCATAGAAAATTAATACGTAAAATCACTTCTTATATGTGGATCCATGGAGTCTTGTTTAGAAGATGTCCTAACCAAGTAATTAGGAGGTGTGTGCAAGAAGATGATGTATATGATATCATTCGGGGAACACACGAAGAACCCTATGGAGGCCATTATGCCACCCAAAGGATAGTCAGTAAAATAATTCAAATTGGTTACTTTTGGTCTACCATGAATAGAGATGTCCATAAATTTATTGATAGATGTGATGCATGTCAAAGAGCTAGTAAGCCTACTCCTTCTATGTAGATGCCTTTGGTTCTGCAAGTAGTATTTGAACAATTTGAGAAATGGAAAATTGACTTTGTTGGACCAATAGACCCTCCAATAAATGGTAATAAACACATACTTGTGTGTATGGATTATGTTACTAAGTGGAGTTAAATCTTTACCACGAGTGTAAGCTGAACTAGCTGTTGATTTCCTTTATGAAAATATTATGCAGTGCTTTGGAGCATCTAGAGAGTTAGTTTTAGATCATGGAACCCAATTTCTCTCCAAGGTAATTGAGCACTTTTTTGACATATTTCAAATAAAACATAGGAAAACCTCACCATATAACCCTCAAGCCAATAAACAAGTAGAAGTTACGAATAGAGAACTTGAAAAGATCATTACAAAAATTGTAACTGTTAATAGGGGTGATTGGGCTGAGAGATTGAAAGAAGTTGTATGGGCATACAACATAACTTGTAAAACTACCATAAGATTATCACCTTATGAAATGGTGTATGGAAAACAAGTTATCGTGCCCATCGGATTTGATATAAAAACTCTTTACACAACAATACAACTTGACATAAATTTGGATAAAGCACATAAAGCTAAATTGGAAAAATTAAACATTATTGATGAAAGGAGACTAGAGGTATTGCATAAGACTAAAATAACCCAACAACAACAGAAGAAATGGCATGATAAACAAATTGTACCACACACATTCGAATCAAGATATTGGTCCTTGTTGTTTGATTTCGATTACCAAGACTTTCAAAGTAAATTGAGGACCAGATGGCTAGGACCCTATGAAATTAAAGAGATATTCAGAAATGGTATAGTCAATATTAAGCCTATAGATGATTCAAAAAGAAAACTACTAGTAAATGGTCATAGGCTTAAACTTTATAAGAAGCCATTATCTAAGGAGGAATTCATACACCACCTTAAGCAGCAAGCCAAATTGTAGCGCATTTCTAAACTGCAATCAGCCACTATTAAATAATAATTTCTCTCACTTTTAAAAAAATATATTATGCTTCCTTTGTTTCATCATGAAGTTTCTATATTTGCAGTTTTTCTATCTTATTCTCATCAATTTTCAGTCTCAATATTTCAAAAATAGCCCAAGAGGATATTTCTTCAAAAAGAACTTGTAGGAAAATGGCCATCATATGTTGCATAATACCTTATTTTCTAGATAAAATCTAGATATTTTTTAATCATTCAAATAACACTAGTGTTTTGAGAAACCATGGGGTGATCCTCATTATAGTAATGGGTTGAATGAAACTCGCCTGGCAATGAGGTATCCTTACGCAGTAGCACTAAGTCTAAAAAATACCTATGGATGCTCATAGATAAGCTAGCTTGTTGGCATAAGTGATCTTTTTTGTTACTCAATCCTTACTCATAATGGGAAATGAATACTCACTACACACACAGTTGGTCCTTGAGAAGCTTGAAAACATTAGGATAAATTTAACACCATATTGATTTGTGAAATGAATAGATGAAGTTGTTTAAAATTCACTAGGATGTTTAAAGTCTTTGAGAAATAACTCTAGAATATCATAAGCAAGCAAAAGTCAAAATCAAATTCTTATGGAAGTACCATAATTCATTTTCTCCTACACAAATGAGGCTTATATCTCTCAAAACTTTGTATCTCTTAACATAAGCCATCATAATATCATAATATCTATTCTATTTTTCTAAATGATTGAAAATACTCCAAGTCTTTGATAGATATCAAATTTTCTATACATTGATGACTGATATCAAGCTTTATAATCATTTTTTTCTCACTTGGATACTCCTTAATGAAATTTAGGAAGCGCAATCACAAAAATTATAATAAACCCCCATAAATAAAACTTCCTATTATATTATCCACCAATATAAATAAAATACCCTTCATCTTGTTTTGGCTATATAACCAAAATTACAGTTTGGGGGGGAAGTAAATAGAGGTATACAAAGTTCACAATATAGTTTTGGGAGAAGAAATAGGTAAAGTATTTTCTTAAACTCTAACAACTAAAGTTCCATAGATGTCTTCTATAGAGATCTTTCGTAAAGGTCTTCTGTAGATGTCTTCCATAGAGGTCTTCCATAGAAGTCTTCTGCAGATGCCTTATGTAGATGTATTTTATAGAAGTCTTATATAGATGTCTTCCATAGATGTCTTCCATAAATACTTTTAGTACTAATTTTTTGTAATAATATTATGTAGTAATCTTCTGTAATAATCTTATGTAATAATATTATGTAGTAATCTTCTATAATAATCTTATGTAATAATCTTCTGTAACAATATTTTGTAGTAGGTCCGAGGTGTAGACCAATTGGTTTATCCAAACCCCATAAGGGGGTGGAGGTCCAAGGTTCAAATCTCGAGCCTCGTCGGACTGAACGCTTGTCCCTTTCCTGGTGCTTTCAATGGCGTAAAATGTTTAAAATGATTATGACATGGTGGTTATAGGGATGGAGTGCGTGAAAATCTATGTGGCGGCTTCCAATACGGACATCATAGAATACTATGGCGGCCATAAAAGTCGGAAAGCCTACCCAGATTCATGGCGGCTACCGATTCCACCATGTAAATACAAAAAAAAACAATCTTTTGTAGTAATCTTCTATAAAAACCATCCATAGATGATACCTATGAGACATATCATGAAATATTTCTAAGTGTCAATATTTAAAACTGGCCCTTGATATGAGCAACACATGGCAATTTAGAACATGATAGAATGTGTCAACCGAGAATATGAAAGAATGCATCAATGCTAAATATAAAAGAATGTGACATAAAATTTCAATGGCATTCATAAAGGTTTGGGGAGATAAAATTACACAAATATTTATAACATCCTTTTAATACCTTTGGCATATGGACTAAGGTATCAAAATTAAAATTTAAACTTTAAAAATTCCTTACATTTGCAAGTATGCCAAAATTTTGTCCATGTATATATAAAGGTAAAATTTAGCATGCGACAAAAATGCTCAAAACGATGCCACATATCGCCTATCTTTAATTTTCCTATACGTTCTCTATGAACACATGGAGACTCACCACAAAGTTTCAAAGGTACCAACCATCGATATACGTGGATGCTAGAGTTAATAAAAACTACCATGGGACCAGTATAAAAGATGACACAACAAGAAATAATAAATAATTAAATTTAAAATCAGAATTCTAAGCTAATGGACTGACATCTAATGAACAAAAGACATAAAGCATAAAAGGATGACCATAAAAATGGTAGGTTTTGACCATGAAATTGATACTTCTCCATGTCAGCAAGATGAAACAAATAAATATGACATGGACATCCGAACTGGAGAAATGTATAAGGAAAATGGTACATGGGTGAAAATTTCTAAACAATTGTTTTTGAATGCATGTCACCTATGCACAATGTGTAAAATTTAAATAAATTTTTATTTACGCCAATAATTAACAAGGTGGCAATTATATGCGCCAACCTACGATTATCCCCTTCCACACAAGAGAGGCGGTAAAAAACTTTGCAAAAGAACGTTGATGAAGATAAACATGTGGCACATGCAACCAATAGCCAACATTGATGCAGATGAAAAATGATGCTCATCGATTAAGAACTCCATGAAGGGTTGTGATTAATGTGAAAAATTGCGTTAGGTCTAGAAGATTCATTACAATGTTGGCACGAATCTTTCTTCGGCTAATTATATGAATGTGATGTGGATTAACCTTTTTGACCGTCGATAGAAAAAAAAATTGAGGGTTGTGATTTGCTAAACCACAATAAGAGCTACTACCATCAATTTTAGGATAAATGAGCGATCAAGATTTGTTGCATGGCAAAAACATGAAACATAGGAAAAATAAACCCTAATTCGATTTCTTTTCATAGAATGCAGTGAACACCAAACCAAAAATCTGCAACCTAGTCGAAACTCTATAAAATTTCTCAGCGAACATGAATTAAAGGTTTTGAATCAAAATTCGAAAGGGGAAAACATCGAATAAGGATGGAATTGTGAAAAATATGGGTGAAATAACTCATAAATTTACGATGTAGGGTGACAAAATTCTAGTGCAGTGAAAAAGTGAAAATGATAGGTAATATTTTACTCTTTCGTTTTTTTTTTTAGTCACAAGCTTAGATATTTAAAAAAAAATTACCCTAATAATTATGCTACAGGAGTAATCAGTAAATATTTTTTAAAATATTATGCAGAAGGTTAGGTTTGGATTAACATGTTTACTATGGAGCAATTAGTAAATATTCTTTAGGAAATATGTGAAAGGATGGGTCATAGTCATAAACTGTCTATATCGATAACATAACCTATCAGTTTATTTCAAAGATAAACTTGTCAAAATTATAAAATGAAGATGATTATTTTCTTAATTTCGAATTGTGTGTTTTTTCTTAAGTTCAATAATGAATTATTTTGCAAAAATTATAAAATTCATTTTTCTGTGTGCGGATGAAAATTGTTGCAGGTTTCTCAAATCCTAAAATCTGAAATCCTATCTACCCTCTACCCTAAAATCCATGTCCCATTCCATGTTCCAAAAATATAGTGAACCCTCGTCTGTCGAAACATAGAATCCTAGAGATTATGTAATAGAGTTGTTTCAAAAGGCTAGATGGTGGGATGCCTTCACGAAATTTAGGGGGCACAACTAGGGGGTGGCTAAACAATTTTCCTAAATTTTAACCTTATGAAAATGACTACCCGCATCGGAGACATCCAATTCGATCTTAACCCAAGTATTATTTTTGAAGTTCTAGGATTACCAGAGGTAGAGTTGCCATACTCTAAAAACTCCTCTAAAAATATCACCCAATTAGTGGAAAATTTTAGAGAAAAATGCACCATTATCCGAGATAAAGAGGGGTGGATTAAGGGTGTTGCTACTACTTCACTCCCTCTCATGTGGCAGGAAGCCACCATTTTAATTATCAAATTCTTCACCCTAGAAGGACATATGTCCACCTATGTAGCCTACCATATTTACATGTTGATAAATTTAAAATTCTTAGAGAATAATGATTGTGTTATCAACCTACCGTATTTCCTATTTTAGTCTCTAAAGTCTACTGTTATTCGTTTCCAATCTAAAAATCCTCAAGAAAAGCCTAAATTACATCTACTTGCACACCATGGAAAATGAAGATGTTACATAAATCTAGGTCTGGGTCTATTGAGTACTCTATTTGTTCTCATGCTAGGTCTCTTTGTTTTTGGTCTTTTGATCCCCTACGTGGGATTTTAATTATAGTCTATAGTGCCCCTACGTGGGCCTTTTTGAGCACTATGTTTATTTCTATACATGTGTCTATTATAGTTTTTATGGATCTTTTGTGAGCTTCCCCTATGCAGGTTTTTATCATAGCTCTTTTACAAGTTTTTTAGGTAGTTACTTCTCTTAAGAAACCCCTGCATGGGTATTGCTTGGGTTGTATTTTTGTTTATCTGATGTCATCATTCCATCCAACCTTTTCTATTACTATTTGGACCTTTTTCTTCAGCTTTTTGCTCACTAATATATAGGCCTGTGTTATCTTATGTTGTTGGTTTAGCTAATAGTTTATGTACTTGGTTTTGGGGCCCATTTAAACCCTACACTTAATCATTTATACCTACCAAAAAAAATTTGCATGCTATTGACATTGCTTACAATGCTTGATGTAAGTGCAATAGTCATGTTCCATGGTGGGACAATAGTAACCCATGCATAAAATATGCTTTGCAATGACCATTCCACTAAAATGACCATCACAAGTACCATTATGAGCTTCATCTATGGCTCTTTGTGCCTCTATAGACTCGATACAATGAAGGAGGACTCCATCATAACCATGTTTATACAACACATCCCCCAAGAGAGTAAAACAAGCTATTTTTTGCTTGAAAGTGCATTTAATAGTACGTGACATGTCTTATGGGAGTTTTCTAAACATGGCCATTATTTTTTTGGACCAAGGATCATATGGCTTTGTATGGATAAAGCAAACATCCTTCTCATCCTTAGATTCAACATGAATAATTGTAGATTTAGAGGTCATTGTAACAATGAGTGGTTGTACCTCTCCTATGTAGTTCTTTGGAATCAATGATCCTAGAGAGGCCACCACATATGCAAATCTATTAGTCGAACATGGCAAACTATCAATAAAACTTAGTAAGCATTGTCATTGCTACCTCATAGTAAAGCTTTATTGTCGATTTCTTGCATTAGTATTCCCTATTTATTTGATGAACAACAAGTTGGGAATCACAAAATATCCTGATACGCTTTATGAAGAACATAAGCTTATAATGAGAGGGGGGGTGAATAGTATAATACCACCTTTTACTTTTCTTTTGCAATCAATATTATGCAATGTATCAATAGCAATATCAACAACAGTAATCAAAGCAATGCACAAATCACCACACACAATATAGACACCAATTTAATGTGGTTCACCTAATGTGGGCTACTCCACGAAGAAAATATTTCACTAATATTTTCTCAATAAATCTCTTGGGAATTATTTCCCTATTACAATGTTTATGAACTACTATCCAAAGGAGACACCAATCCATTGATCAAGTTCATTGATCTATACCATAGGAGAACTCCTTTCTCCTCT
Source organism: Wollemia nobilis (assembly GCA_028583015.1). Classification (NCBI taxonomy): domain Eukaryota; kingdom Viridiplantae; phylum Streptophyta; class Pinopsida; order Araucariales; family Araucariaceae; genus Wollemia; species Wollemia nobilis. The sequence goes on along the minus strand of JAQPPZ010003251.1, from coordinate 2,117,748 downwards.
GCTCTAGCTGGTGATATTCTATAATAACTGCTACCACCACTACACTGGCTAATGGATCTCTATCCACTGAAGACTCCTATCCTCACTCAAAATACCTATCCTCACTAACCTGGCTAATGGATATCTATCCACTAGAGACTGTCATCCTCTATAATCTGCCACATCCAAAGCTCTATCTCAAATTTGTACTAAACACAGTCCTTCGGTCTAGTACAAATTTGCTCAATATCTATCTCTGGTCTGGCACAAACTTGTTCTCAAATCTACACCAAAATCTATCCTCAAATATACACTAAATACAATCCTTTTGTCTAGTACAAATTTATCCTCAATATCTATCCTCTGATATGTACTAAACATAGTCCTTTAGTCTAGCACAAATTTATCCTCAATATTTGTCCTCAAGCTTTAACACAAAGCTTGAATTAATCACAAATCAACTCTACTAGATCTAACCCAAACCTTAACTCAAGGTTTGAACAAATCAATCAATCAATCAACTTTGCTCGCAAGTCTTCTCAAATACTTATCTCAAATCTTCCTTGTAAGCTTCCACAAAAGCTCACACCAATATGTTCACAAGTCTTCTTTAAGACTTACCTTAAATATTCTCAACAAGTCCTTACTAGAACTTATCCAATCTGCTCTCAATATTTATCCTCAAATTTGTATTGTAAGCTTCCACAAAAGCTCACACAAATCTATCCACAAGTCTTCTCAAATACTTGCCTCAAATCTACTCAACAAGTCCTCACTATAACTTGTCCAATCTCACATAAACATATAGAGAATTGTTAGAGACTCAATATGCGTCACATTCACCACAATGCTTAATCACTTTCAATATCTCTTTTTACCACAGAAACATATAGAGAATTGTTAGAGACCCAATATTTTTTACATTCACACGCACTCAACCTCTTTTTCAAATCAATTTAGAATATGGAACAATTTATTTCACAGAACTTGAAATATCACTTCAACATATCCACTTGACTAGGCTCAACCAATTCTACTCAACCAATTACTCAATGAAATAATCCTTGCTCACAAACCCTATTCCAAGCATATGAACACTCACTCAATTATTTTCAATAATGATTATCAAACAATTTCACATAACAATGATACTCATGATTTTCACAAACTCTAATTAATGACAGTTTACAACTTCACATAACAATGATACTCATGTTCTTTCACAATTTCACATAACAATGATACTCATGCTCTTTCAAAAACTCTAGTTCAAGCATATGAAAGCTTTACTCAATATTTCCAACAATGCTTATAAAACAAGGTTTTTATCATCAACTCTCACTCAGAAAAACCTTCAAAAATCAAACTCAACAATTCTTTTTAAACAATCCTTTTCACTCCAACTTTAGCATTCACAACATCCAACTATCACTCACTAGGAAGATGTGCCCATACCTTTTTTTTTATGTAGAAGTGCCCTTAAAACTTGTCTTAATCACAATTTTCTTCTTTGCCAATTTCAATGGTTAGATGACAAAATATCACACTAACACTCTCTAAAAATTATTTCTCAATTACAAAAATAATCAAACTCAAATACACCTTATTACTCCTTGAAATTAGCAATCATCAAATCATACATAAAAATAATCACTCAATTACTCCTTATAATCTCCAACTTTAATTAATCAACCTCCAAAAATTTAACTTTCAAAAGTAATATTGCCTACCCTTTTATCTCCTTCAAATACTCAATATCCAAATTAATTTAGGCAAAAATAAAATTTATAAACCATCAAAAATATTTTATTTTTTCAACCTTAGCACATCTGAAATAATCAAGCGACCAAGACAAATGACATCAGCACATACCTTTAACACTAGCTAAAAGGCCTTAGTGGGTTTCGAATGTGAGACCACCCTTAGTTGAGCACCTTATTTAGGTGCTAGCCCACCACATGGGCTAAGCGCTTCCACATGGAATGGAAGGCACAACCCTCCCTTTATTCCTTTCATTCGATGCTACTCAAAATGAAAATGCCCTCTTACTTACAAAATGAACTCAGTAGGATTCGAACCCTGCACTCCTTGCCTACCACAATATTTAGAACCATCTGCCATTGCCAACTGTGCTACATAGGGCTATGCGAGGTAAGAGGAGCATTGCTCCTATTTATCTAATATTTGGCGATCGAAGACCTTTCAAAATGCGAAAAGCTCTTTCTCATTTTTGCGTACAATACTTTGGAGCTTAGGAATTCGATCGATGGTATGAAGTAAGGCAAAGATTTTTGCCACCTTTTATACACAAATACCTCGTGCCATAAAACATTGGTGCTTTAAATTGAATTTCAAATTTGATTTTTAATTTAACCTTATAACCCTCTTTAGGGTTATTTAAATTAGTATAAATTAATTTATAATTAAATTAAAACTTTAATTATAATTAACTTAAATAACTTTGGAAGTTAATTAAATTAATTTATAATTTTCCTTTTTAATATTATAATATTATTTGCTTGGGCCTCTTCTTTGCACTTTGGACCACATCTGACTACCTAGAACCGAATTTGACCAACTAGAGGCGGACTCTCCTTTTTGTACTGATTGTGGAACTGCTTCTCCTTGCACTGCTCACTGAAACTGATTATTGACATCAATGGACATTCACTCTTGACATCAATGACAACTCATCTACTCAAAATATACAAGAATATTCCCCTTTTTCATTGATGGCAACCCAATTATCTTTTCAAATTTCTTTAACCTTTTTTTGTTTTTCTCCCCCTAGGAAACTATTTCCCCTGACTCAATGGTCTCTCCTTAAATCAAATATCTCCCCCTTACTCAAATCTCTCCCCCTTTGACATCAATGGAAAAGGTTCACCTTTGGGGCTCGAGACTAAGAATGATACTCTTAGCTTAGTCCCTCCTCCACCTCCTCTTGAGGTGGTTAATTATGGGGTGGTATTATTACTACTCCTAGCAAGCACTGATCTTTACCTTTGTCCACTTTCCTTCTCATCTGATCCTTCTAATTCCTCTAATTGTTCCTATTTTTTCTTGTCTCTAGAATTTTTGCTCTACACCACTTTGTTGTATGTCCATCATTATTGCACTTGTAACACTTAATATTGTTATTTCTTGAAGGTACAAATATCTTGGAATTTCTTCTGGTGAAGCCATATCTATTCCTATCATGGACCCTACAATTCATTGCCTTATGACCAAACTAATTACATGAGTAGCAATACCCATGAAAAATCTATCTATTTTTGAAGTTCCCATATTCATGTCTTTCATGTGTCCTGCACTTTGAAGCCTTGTGCCCAAATCTGTGACATGAGAAACATCATCCATTGAAATTTCCTTGCCTTGACCTCATTGCTCTCTTAGTCTCTTTTACCCTGTGCTGGTTCTTGTTCCATATGTTCCTCTTTTATGGATTGTTCTTTTCCTTGTTGAACTTTCTATTGTCCAACTCATCCTCAGAAGTCTCACTTTCTCTCACACTATCTTCTTCTAAAGTTTCTTCTTTTTAAGAACTTGAGATTGACTCCTCTTCTTGTTTCTTTTGTAACTATTCAAAACCAAGACCTATTTTGTTTTTTGACCGTCTTTGTATCTTGATCATCTTATCTACGGTCTTTGAGCTCTTTCCAAACTTGTGTAGCTTATCCTTAGACTTTTCTATTTCTTCCCTTAGTAGAGCTAGTTCTCGTTCTAATATTTCACATTCTAAGACCTTTGCTTCTAAATTATCCTTGAACTTCTTTGTCTTAGCCATTGACTTATTTAGATCCTCTATAATCTTTCCTCTTTCTTCATCACATTCTTGAAATTAAAGCTTAAGTTGGGAATTTTGTTTTCTTACCTTCTTCAATGTGTTAAGAGCATAAATAAGCTCTCCCTCAAGATAAACTTCTTCTTTTTTTTATTCTTCCTCTATTTGTTTACCTTTGAAAACATATTCATTCTCTTATGGCTTGTCTTCTATAGGATCACCTCCTTCTTCTTATAGTACCATTAGAATATTCTATTTTGGTCCTTCAAGTGTATCTTCATATTCATCATCACTGAAACTGAAACCATTCTTTGTACAACTATCTTCAAGATGTCCAAAATTACCACATCTAAAACACTTGAGAATTATTGGTGACCTTTTCTTAACTTATTCATTTTCTTCTGTAAGAAATAGAACTTCATATTTATCATTATCTGAGAAACTATTATCACTATCACTTGAGTACTTACTTACCTTATCTACATAGTAACTCCTCTTCTGTCTTTGAAATAACTTTTTTCCTTATTTACCTTATCCGTATTTACTTTTCTTTTGGTACCTGTATTTTTTTGATTCCCTGTTCTTATGATCCTATTTTTCTTCATCATTGCTATTTTTAGCTTCTTGAAAATCAGTTGCATAGTGACCATACTTTCCATAGTTGAAACATATAACAAATTTTGCATCTTTAAATCTTCTTGGATCTTTATTTCTTCTACCATAATTTGCTTCTTCATCAATGGATGACTCATTGCTTGAATCTGACTTCTTGCCCTTTGTCTTCTTAGTAGCTTTGAATGTTGCTTCCTTTTGGAGATTAGGTTCCTCTTTTGTTCTCATATCAAAAGTTGTAAGAATACCAAGTAATACATCTCTTGTCAAAATATCACCATCTTTTGATTCCTCTATAGTATATATCCTTTCACTAAACCCTTTTGGGAGAGATCTTAAGATCTTATCACAAACATCAGATTCTTCAATCTAAAGTCCAATTCCTTGCATTGCGTTAACAACCTCGTCTATACAAAGTAGATAAGAACTAATGTTTTCTTCACCCTTCATTATTAATTCTTCAAATTGTCCTTTGATATTTTGTATCTTTGCCTTTTTGACACTTTTATCTCCTTCATATATTCTTTGCAACTTATCCCAGATTCTTTTTTCTAATTTACAATAGATAACCTTTATGAACTCTGTTCTATGCAAACCTCTCAAAATTGCATTCATTGCTTTTGAATTGTAATTATGTAGAAGCTTACCATATTTATCTGTAGGTGGAGTAGTTGGTGGTGTGTATCCATTTTCAACTACTTCCCATATTTCATTTCCAAGTGCCATCGGGTGAATATTCATTCTCATACTCCAAAATATATGATCGCTTCCATAAAATACTGGTGTTGAATTATCTGAGGATCCATTCTTAGAATCCATTGTATTCTTGTAAGCTTTTATTTAAATCTTTTAAACTCTTTTGAAGGAACTCGATCTGATACCAATTGAAGAACACAAGCTTATACTAAGATGGGGGTGAACAATATAAGACCACTTTTTACTTTTATTTTTCAATCAATATTATACAATGTATCAATAAAAATATCAATAATAGTAATCAAATCAATGCACAAATCACCACACACAATAGAGACAACAATTTAACGTGGTTCACCCAATGTGGGCTACTCCATGAAGAAAATATTTCACTAATATTTTCTCAATAAATTTATTGGGAATCCTTTCCCTATTACAATTTTTATGGACCTTTATCCAAAGGATACACCAATTCCCTAATCAAGTTCGTGGATCTCTATCCACGGGAGAACTCTTTTCTCCTCTGCTCTAGCTGGTGATCTTCTAGAAGAACTACTACCTCCACTGCACTGGCTGATGGATCTCTATCCACTAAATATTCTTGTCCTCACTCAGAAGACCTATCCTCACTACCCTAGCTAATGGATCTCTATCCACTGGAGACTATCATCCTCTATAATCTGCCACCTCCAAAGCTCTATCTCAAATATGCACTAAACACAGTCCTTCGGTCTAGTACAAATTTTCTCAATCTCTATATTTGGTCTAGCACAAACTTGTCCTCAAATATGCACCAAACTCTATCCTCAAATCTACACTAAACATAGTCCTTTGGTCTAGCACAAATCTATCCTCAATATTTGTCCTCTGATCTGTACTAAACACAGTCCTTTGGTCTAGCACAAATTTGTCCTCAATATTTGTCCTCAAGCCTTAACACAAAGCTTGACTTAATCATAAATCAACTCTACTGGATCTACCCCAAACCTTAACTCAAGGTTTGAACAAATCAATCAATCAATCAAATCTGCTCACAAGTCTTCTCAAAGACTTTTCTCAAATATGCCTTGTAAGCTTCCATAAAAGCTCACACCAATATGTTCACAAGTCTTCTTTAAGACTTACCTCAAATCTGCTCAAAAATTCCTTACTAGAACTTGTCCAATCTACTCTCAATATTTGTCCTCAAATCTATATTGTAAGCTTCCACAAAATCTCACACAAATCTATCCACAAGTCTTCTCAAAGACTTGCCTCAAATATTCTCAACAAGTCCTCACTAGAACTTGTCCAATCTCACATAAATATATAGATAATTGTTAGAGACTCAATATGCTTCACATTCACCGCAATGCTCAATCACTTTCAATATATCTTTTTACTATAGAAACATATACATAATTGTTAGGGACTCAATATGTTTCACATTCACACACACTCAACCTCTTTCTCAAATTAATTTAGAATATGGAACAATTTGTTTCACAGAACCTAAACTATCACTTCAACACATCCACTTGACTAGGATCAACCAAATCTACTCAACCAGTCACTCAATGAAATAATCCTTGCTCACAAACCCTAGTCCAAGCATATGAACACTCACTCACTTATTTCCAACAATGATTATCAAACAATTTCACATAACAATGATACTCATGATCTTTCACAAACTCTAGTTTAGAATAGTTCACAACTTCACATAACAATGATACTCATGTTCTTTCACAACTTCACATAACAATGATACTCATGTTCTTTCATAAACTCTAGTTCAAGCATATGAAAGCTTTACTCAAAATTTCCAACAATGCTTATAAAATAAGATTTTTATCATCAACTCTCATTCAAAAACCTTCAACAATCAAACTCAACAATGCTTGTTAAACAATCCTTTTCACTCCAACTTTAGCATTCACAACATCCAACTATCACTCACTAGGAATATGTGCCCATACCTTTTTGTTTGATGTATAAGTGCCCTTAAAACCTGTCTTAATCACAATTTTCTTCTTTACCAATTTCAATGGTTAGATGACAAAATATCACACTAACACTCTCTCAAAATTATTTTTCAATTACAAAAATAATCAAACTCAAATACACCTTATTACTTCTTGAAATTAGCAATCATCAAATCATACATAGAAAATAATCACTTAATTGCTCCTTATAATCTCCAACTTTAATTAATCAACCTCCAAAAATTAAACTTTCAAAAGTAACATTGCCTACCATTTTATGTCCCTCAAATACTCAATATCCAAATTAATTTAGGCAAAAATAAACTTTATAAACCATAAAAAATATTTTATTTTTTCAACCTTAGCATATCTGAAATAATCAAGCAACCAAGACAAATGACATCAATGCATACCTTTAACACTAGCCAAAAGGTCTCGATGGGTTTCAAACATGAGACCTTTAACTTAAATAACTTTGGAAGTTAATTAAATTAATTAATAAATTAATTTATAATACAATTATATTAATTAATTTATAATTATTTTAAATTTTTCTTTTTAATATTATAATATTATTTGCTTGGGCCTCTTCTCTGCACTTTGGACCACATCTGACTACCTGGAACCGAATCTGACCAATTGGAGGTGGACTCTCCTTTTTGCACTGATTGTGGAACTGCTTCTTGCACTGCTCACTGAAACTGACTTTTGACATCAATGACCATTCATTCTTGACATCAATGACAACTCATATACTCCAAATTTCCAACACTTTATGCCCATAGCTATGGCTACTTGATACTATGCATTGTTGTTTGTGCATTGGAAGTCAAGTTTGAAAGACAAGGGAATAGGTACCCCCTGTGGTGTATGAAACATTATTCCAGAACCTTGACCTTTCTTGCACTTAGAACCATAAAAGAATATTTTGATATCGACATCTTCCTCCGAAATGACATCTTCTTCTCATTTAGTGATAGTGAATACCGAATCATCTGGGAGCTCAATAATCAAGTTTTGATCACCAGGAAGTGGAGTTTTCACAAGTTTATTAGCTATGACATGACCTTTAATGAATTTTAGTTGATGAACTCAAGATTAAATTTAGTTAGAAGCATTATCCATTTTGTGGTGTGGGTGTTATTGTAAGTGCGATACATCATATAACGCAGAGGATTTTCATGAGCTATGACATATGTGGTGTGACTAAGCATGTAATGTCTGATTTTCTTAGTGGTAAAAACCACTGCTAAGCACAATTTTTCCATGTAAGCATATCTAATTTCGTAGCTTACCAATGTTAGACTAATGTAGTAGAAAACTTGCTCTCGATTATTTCATTCTTTTGTGAAAGCATTGTCCCAAATGCAAAGTCCATTTTTGAAACATAAATATGAAAGGGGACCCCTGAACGAGGATGATTTAAGATTGGTGGATAAGTTAGGTATTTCTTGATGTCATCAAAATATTTTTGACACTCATGTCCATGAAAATATCACTCCCTTTTATAACAGGTGATTGAATGGCCTGCATTTGTTAGAAAGTTACACAATGAAATGACAGATCAATTGAATCTCTCCTTTTAAACTACACAATTCCTTAAAGTTTGTTGGGGGAGGCATCTCCATGATGGCCTTGAATTTGTTTAGGTCCACCTCAATGCCTTTTTTGGAGATAATTAATCCTAGTAGTTTACCTAAGGTGATACCAAAGACAGTTTTTGGGGTTCAGCCTTACATTATGCTCTAGAAGTCAATCAAAGACTTTTTCCAAAATACCAATGTGCTCTTGTCGAGTTTTAGATTTTACCAAGAGATCATCCACATAATCTTCGATGATCTTATGCATGTAATCATGGAATATGTATGTCATGGCATGTTTATAAGTGGTACCTATTTTTTGAGGGCAAAGGGTATCACCTTGTAACAAAAAGTCCCCCAAGGTGTAGTGAATGCTATTTTATGTTGGTCATCAGGATTGATTCAAATTTGGTTGTATCTTGAAAATCCATCCATTAGAGAAAGTATTTCAGGGCCAACGTAGTTGTCGATAAGAGTATCAATGTTTGGTATAAGAAAGTCATCCTTAGGTCACACTTTGTTAAGGTCTCAAAAGTCAGTGCAAATGTGTATCATCTTATTAGGTTTGTGAACAGGTACCATGTTTGAAAGCCACTCAGGATAATAAATGGGGATAATGAAAACCACATATAAAATATTTTGAAGCTCTTCTTTTACCATGAGGGAAATGGTAGGATGCATCTTTCTCAATTTTGGTTTGATCGGCTTAGCATCAAAGTGCAAGGTGAGATTGTGGACAACCAAGTTAGAGTCAAGACCAGGCATGTCTTTGTAATACCATATAAAAATGTCATTCTTCTTCTTGAGGAGAGTAATTAATTTCTCTTGTTCATCTGCAGATAAAATTTTACCAAGTTTGAATATTTGAGGATTGTCTAAATATGAACTAAGGTTCACATCGATGGTATCTTCAATGGACATATGAGAACCTTCCTCAATCTGATGGGGTATTGGGATCAAATGAATGTCATCTATGATGTTATCAAACTCTTATAACTCAACCTCTTCTATGTTTGCCTAGGAAATATTAGGACCTAAAGGTGAAGGCGAAGGTGAAGGTGACAGAGGCATGTAGTTGGATGAAGCCCTTAACAATTCCTCAAAGAGGATGAATTCAGAAAAGGATGAAGGTGATAAAATCTAGTCCATATCAATAAGGCTCATGTCAATTGGAATTGGCTTTGCCAAATCATATGGATTATGGAGTAGAGTGAATAAGTCAACCGGATTCATGCTAACTTAAAGGGAAAATTGGTGGTTGGTGGATAGATCCTATCTACTATAATTGATGCAAGAAATTTGGAAACCTCAAAAACAATGAGCAACACAAATAAATGCAACAAAAAAAATCCATGCACATGCAATGCAATGATGATTTTTTTAAATTTTGTGTGTTTTTTATTTTTATTTTTTTTATATACATATATATTACAAAATTGTTCGTTGATGTGGATCAATAAAATTGATGTGGTTTACTAGTTGGTTCAGCTTGCTCCCTAGAGAAGAGCAAATAAAATATGGGTTGATGGATGGAGAAAATTCTAAGGTAATACTCATCCTATTCATTGAATATAATGATGGGTGTTGAATCCTGACCAGATTCATCAGAAGCTATCGATATAATGTCGTATTCTTCATAGATTTCCTCTTCAAAGTCATCGATGTGATGGGTTTCTTCTTCTAAATTCAAATGGAGATTCTGAAAATCTTGTTCAAAAGAAGAGGTGGAAGAATGAGGGTGATAGCATAAAACTAAACGGTTATGTACTCCTCGATATAAAGTATCAATGATTTCGTGCATTCCTTGTTCATGTCTTCCTAGTCCATAGCCTTACCAATTGACCTGATGGAATTATCAGGATGGAAAATCCAATATGTGTTATATATTAGCAAGGTTTGGTTGTTTGGATTCATCTAGGGAATATGGATTGGACGCTTAATCAATCCCCCCATACAAAATATTGATGCTATTAGTAATTGAACCCATGTTGTACACCACTCCTATGGATAAGGGTGGGTCACGTGGGTGACCATAATCCCTAGTAGTTTGGATGCTAAGCAGTGTGACGGTGATGTATTGGACCATGTATTCACCAATACCAGGATTAGTGAGGTGGACCACAACTTGGGATGATGTGGAAGTGGATGTGGAGGTGGATGGCATCTCACAATCCATTAATTCAACTTGTGAGACATTAAATAATATGGATGAAGGCGTATTTGGCTGAGATATTTGATGAATGGGCAATGATGTGGAGGGAATAGTGGTGGGAGTTGTTGATGTTGATGATGTGGACAATGTGGATTAGTCTTGACTACATGTACATGTAGTCGATGATGATGATGATGGGGGCATGGAGATGGAAGCTTTAGGTGGAGTAGTGATGGGGAGATCCTCAGGAATAGGAGTCTTGGATGAAGAAATGGATGGCATGGTTGATGCAGTCAAGAAAAGATGAGTGGATGGAAGAGTGGATTCATAAGGATTTGAGATGAAATTGCAATACTTAAACAGTTTGATGTCTACTAGTATGCAATGAACCTATCTCTTGTGTACATATTTGATATATTTATGGAATATAGAGAGGACACATCTCATTTATCTCATCCAAGTATGTATAAGGAGTACATTGTATGCCATGAATATTTCCAAGATGTGTAACATTGTGTGCAACATTTTGAGCCCCACTTCGATGGGTAGAACAATAGTGTCAACTATGGAACAAATAGCATCATTGAAGGCTTTTAAGGCAAAGGTATATTTGGTGATGTGAGATGGTGGAATATTAATATGTTGAAGAGTGAAGGTGGTGATGATGTTTATGGAAGATCCAGTATCAATCAAAACTTATTTGAATGGATTCCTATCAATTTGAACCATGATGTGTAATGGAGGGTCCATCGAATTTGATGATATTGGTTTGATTTCAAAATCATATAATGTGATGTAAGGCTCCATACATGTTTGGATGCTCCCCATAAAAATTTTGAAAGCATTAGCATCCTGAGATTGGAGTTCAATATATTTTAAAATCTCCATTAATGCTTCACGGTGTGGGGAAGATTGTTGAATTAGCTCATAAATGGATAGTTTTGTTGAAGCAATTTTAAGGCTAGTGGTTAGTTAGCTACTTAAATAGATGATTTGTCTTTGTGGATGATTGGTAGGATTAGCGGGTGGAGATGGAAAACTTAGAATATGAATGGGTTGGGAAGAATTGAAGGAGAACTGTATCGATGATGATGAAATGGTAGGTTAAGCAGACACACTTGCCTGAGGTGCTATGGGAGGCTGAATAGTCTATTGTTGTGCATTGATTGACTATAATAGCTTACATTTAATTTATCAATCCAAGGGTAAATCAAGGTTAGATTTAAAGAGTAGGAATCCAGTATAGATTGTATCATGGGGATCAATGTTAAGCTTGGTTCATATTTCTTTCAGTCTCAGGTGTTTGCAAAAAAGTAATAAACAAAATTTAAATTGTTCAAGAATGAAAACAGAATGCAATTTATGATTTCTATAGTAAATATGATAATTGCCTATTAATGAATTGATCTCTTAATAAGTATAACTAACAGTAATTGCCTACTTATGAGTTGATCTATTGGTGATTTTATCTATTGTTGAGGATCCTCGTGCAGTTAGTTTTATTGATATATTCTAAATTTATGTTTTATAAGAATGCAATTTAATTTGTTTTATATTCTAAGGTTAATTAACTATTTCTAACCTACTGTAGGGGCGAGAGCTTAGGGACTGGATGTAGGAGTGGGCCCTACCTCCTAGAATATAGTGTAAGTCTTTCTCCCCTAATTTACGTTATCTTAGTAACTAAAATGCATAATTACTATTAATCATTATTTTATTCTATGAATGCAGGAATGTACAATTACAACTACATAAAATAAATTAAGCAGTAATTACAAATGATACAGTTACCATATACGAAGAATGAAGTACTACTTTTATTGCTAGAAATTTAATGTACATGTTGGTGCAATTCTTCAAAAATTGTACAGTTCTCCTTAGTTTAGACATTAGATATTTCTCCATTAGAATTTTCAACATTAGACCTTTTCAAAGGTCTCCCTATTAAATTTATATTGTGACTTGGATAATTATGAATAATACTCTTCCACATATTTTGCCATGTGGAGTTGTGGACTTGATAATGCGACAACTATGCACTAACGAAAATAATCTAAACTAATGAAATTCCTAATTCTACTTGGACTCAGTAAACATCCTAAGTGGTCCAAGTGGAATTTTATAAATGCACTTAACAAAACTATACTAATTTGAATATTTTGCAAGATGTATAATATAATCATATGTCCTTTATTCTAGAAAAAAGGTATAACAATCTTGCGTCTAAATCTAATCAACCTAACAATATTCCAATTATACAATGTTTACGGAATAAAGTGATAACAACTTTATTAATCACAATATCCTTATGAAGAATATGTGACAAGTCAACTTAATACAAGCTGACTGTAATCATTTATTGCCATGTGAGAGCGCCATGCTATTTTTGATGTGGTATACAACGTTGGTCAACTCTCTTCGGTAACTACTGGTAAGAATTATCTTCGGTAACAATCTTCAGTAGCTACCTTCTACAATATACTTCAGTAAATATCTTCCGTAACATACTTTAGCTACCATATTTTGTAAAAGTAATCAACCACTGTTCTATCACTGTGCCTAAAGCTTCCTTAATCCTTTGTCCTTACGTCCATCTTCTCACATCCAAGGTATATCCTAAAGCTTGCACTGCTGCATCGTGCATCTGTGGAACACCCTTTAATACTTTCCTGCATAATTACCCATAACTCGAATGTATTTTACATAGAATGCACACATTTATCAGATTTAACTACATTCATATTTTTACTGATAATTCATAGAAATAAACAGAAACAACTAACTTAAAATACATTATAATCACAAATTAAATATAAAAATGAAACAATCTACTATGAAAATATGTGCCAAATAATCACTCATAATTTTCCCCCAAACTGAAATATATGCATGTCCTCATGCATGGGAAGAAAATGAGACAAACAGAAGCTTACAGATTTTACACATATATCAATTGTCATCATCCAAATCTTTGCAAATAAATGAAGCATTAGAATCAATCAAGATATATGTTTTCTTCCAGAAAATCATTTGCAATACCATGAAACAGTAATCACAATTATTATTATTTTTTTAAATAAGCAAATAGGTTATCAGATATTATCTCCATATATCATTGGTAGCAATACTGAGAAATAGACATTTTCAAAGATAATTTAAACATAAGCCAACATATTACAATATAGCACATGGTTTCAATCAGATATCTGCAGTTAAGAATACAATGTTTCAGATTTTTCTAGGATTATTTTCATGATAACATAAATGTTTACAGAATCTATCAAATAGATTGGAGTATTGATATCTACAGTTGAAAGTAAGATATTCTAGGTTGTCATATATCATTCTTATAACAATACAAATTCTCAAAAACTATTTAAGCAGACAAAAAATGATGACTTCTGAAATTTTTTATACATAAATGATTTCATCAATTAAATGCAGAACATCTGATCATCTTTAGGAAAATATATTGTTCATGATTGTTTTTAGAGAACAATTTCTGCAATAGCATAATAACATAACAATCCTTAGTAGAAAAATGATTTTTCCAATTTATTTCACTGCAGTAATGTACTAAAATTATGATCATAAAACATCAAACACTGCATATACGGACAGGTTCAAATATAAAATACTATTTACAACATTATTTCAAGAATATATATGTTACTAAAACATCTATAGACAAAAGACTTTGAACATTTTATAGATAATAATAATATAAAGATCAAATATTGAAGTCTAAAAATGATAAAATATTTAAACAGTTTTTTTTCAGTTCATCCAACTTGTGTATGTCGAGTGGAAATTCTTGATGATGGGGATCTTGCTGGTGGCAACTTGTGTTCCTGTTTCACCTTCTATACCTGTTATTTGGCCTTCTGGTCACCAACCAGTGTCTCAACCATGATAGTTTTGACATGTTCAACTTCAAGGGAATCCTCTCTCTGTTTTGCATCCTGTGTTTGAGAAGGTGGAGGTTTCTCAACTGATGCAACAATGTTGTCTATCACTGCATTAATTTTTGGAGGTATCCCAATGTTTAAGACAAGATTCTCATGTGCAGTTCCTATCTTGGTGGAAGGAATTGGTCTTTTCGATTGATTCTGTTGTGTCAGACTGATGAACGATTGGGAGCTCTCTTCTTTAAGAAACTTAGAAACGTCAAAGGGCTTGTTGGTGTGGGCCGCTTTTTTGAAATTAATAGATTTTTTTGCTTTTTACAGGTGGTGGAGCTTTTGTTAGGGGAAGCATCTATAGGTGGCAATCGTTTGACAGAATCAACAGGTTTCGTCACCTTATTCGCTAAGAGTTGTTTAATCATGTATATATGGAGGGCAAGGGCTCGTTGAATTAATTTTGAATTTTTTTCTAAATCCTCCCTTAATTTATCAATTTGTATTTGTAGAACAATGTTTTGTGCCCGCAGATGAGACAGGGTTTCAGCAACTGATTCAAGTGCAGGTAAGTCAGATTCATGCCCTGATGTATTTCCTTTCTCAGGGGTTTTTTAATCTTTTTTGAAAAATAAATTTATTGTATGGTAATTACTATATTATGTGCTCATGGAATATTTTAAGAGAATGTGAAGCACCAAGAGTCTCTTGAGAAAACCAAGAGACATACCATTGTATATATATATGTGTACATATCTAAGGTTTATGATAAAATAAAATTAAGGATTCCAACTCTTCATTTGGTAATAGAGTCATGTTAGAGGAGGTGGACATATTTGAGAAAGAATAATCAAGTTTGAAGTAGTTGCATTACTATCTACAACTGCTTCCATCACTTTGATAGAGTGGGAGGGAGCATGTCTTAATACATACATGCCTAATACATTGTGTTGTGCTAACTTGAGTGCAGTTGAGATGAGATGCCATGACTATGTAATTGCTGAGATTCTCTCTTGATTTTTTCCTATACCTACATATTATCCCTTTTTTTTTTCAATTGTTCCTCTTAGGTGACATCTACCATGGTACCCTATAAAACCTAGAATTTTAGAACCAACTACTAGGTTGAGGGGTTGAGTCCAACTACCATCAATTATACTAGTACTTTGTCCTCTTCATTGAAAAATCATTTCTATGCATGTATCTACATTTGAAATCTTCAAACTTTTAGTGATTAGATGAGGTGAAAGACTTACATTGTAGTTAAGAGAGGGTTTTTGTTTTTCCTTATGTTGAAATTCACCATTGTTTTTTGGTAAATCCACAACTACTTTGTTTGGATTGAAGATGTTCAATAGCTACTATTTGTGTCAAGGCTAAGATTCTACATAAACAACACCACCTATTAATATCGATAATTTCTCTATATAGAAAACTCTAATTTATTGGGATCATGCATGGCTCTCCTTTAATATAATAGACTCGATTTCAATATTCAATATAAAGCCTTCATGGATATCTAAAAAGCCACCTCTCCTTACTTTTGTGTGTGAATCGAAGTGATAGTTAGATGGATGAACCAATTTACGCATAGAAAATCCACGCTTATCTTCAAGCATTAGCATTAGGATCGGAAGAAGGTGAAGCAAAAAAACAGGATATTTCTTGAAAGCTAGAGGGTTTAAAGTCATAATGTTTTTTAGTAGCAATATCTTTAGGGGATCCAATCCACATAGTTATCTCAAGTTTTTAAGGCATAAAAGCATCGATGCTAAGAGATATATAAGTGTATTTTGTATTTAAGAATAAATAACTATATATTTTGGAGAAGAATTTCTATTATCCAAAGATGACAATGAGAAATGTAGAAAGGTTTTTGAGTTAAGAAATAAAAAATAAAAAAAGAGGATGAAGAAAGAAAGATGACAAAAAATATTGAGGCCCACATAAAGTCTCTATATTCAAATACAAGCAATGGTTATTACGAGTAAAAATAATTTCAAATCCATGTGATATAAAGCATCGTAATTGAGTTAATAATGTTAGTCAATAAAGAGATATGGCTATGTTTTTAAAGTCCAAATATATTATGTCAAGGTGAGTTATAAGTCAATTTGTGGAGTGTGTGATTTTCATAAATGTCAAGTTAAGAGTCATGTTGTGAGAGTAGTGTATGTTGTCTAATGATGTGTTAAAAAGGAAATTTTTGTAAATGTCAAGTTATTATGTCTTAGTATATAGTGTCCAACTGTGAAAAGAATCGTAGTTGTAAATTAATCAAAGGTTAGAATTCCATTTAGTGATAAATGAAAGTGGTTCACCTCATAAAACAAGGATCTTAGTAAAGGTGAAAGGTATTAAAGGTTTTATGGTCAATAAAAGGGTAAAAAAGTAACGTGAGAGTTATTTTATAGTGTGGTGAGGAGGTATTATATTTTGGGTGTCAAATGATTTTGTAATTCAAATGAATGGTGTGTTAAATAAACATTGTGGGGTGTATGATTAATGGTACCTGACACCCCTCACTATTGTATTGAAGAAGATAAATTCCAAAGGCTACAAGAAGAAGTATTTATATCACTTGATTAAATGGGAAAGACAAATAGGAAACACACCAAGAAGTAAGTTGAAGCTCAAAAGTCTATGACACTAGATAAAGATCTTTATTTCCAATAAGCTAGTGAAGGTGGAGAATTCTTAACACTTAGGTGTTGCTTACAATCAATTCTCAAAGAAGTTGATGCTTGTGAAGATCACTTTGAAAATGGTGTTACATTTCCTATTGATGTTGTGAAGATAGTATACAAGGCATTAATCACTATTAACATCCTTAAGGAGTGTTAAAGACAAGAGGAAACAAATGAAAGGTTGAAGGTCAAGCCCACAATGGCAAATGTTTGTTAAGCGACGTTATCCAAAGGATAAATTTTGCTTGCGGATAAATTTTTCTTGTGATACTGGAAATTTGAACATCATTGGTGATAGTGGTGTTTGTATTGAAGATGAACATCATCCTGTCATGCTCAATCTTGGTGATATGATTATTGTGTTGGTTGTGGATTAGGCCATGTTGTTGAAGAACATAGTGATGATGAAGATATTGGGTGCTTTGAAAAGTACACTAAAGGTATTGGCTCTAAACTAATAAAAAGAATGAGATATAATGGCAAAGAATTGGGAAGGATTTGACAAGGCATAAGAAATCCCATAAAGCCAAACATAAGGACATAGAATGAAGGCCTTGGTTATGTTTGTCAAATAGAAAGTGATGCAACCATGTTCGTGAAAGGAGAAACCTATTCAAAGGATGAAAGTGACAGAATAATTTATTCCAATCATTGTGGACGATTAGGACACTTGACAGCTAAGTGTTGGGATTTGTATCCATATGAGATTCGTGGTGGAAATAATCACTCTAAGAAAAATTGTTGGTACAAAGATAAAATGACCAATAAAATACATGTTGATTGTAGATGGATGGATGCCATAGAATGGGATAAAGCAAATAAAATATTGAGTGGATTCTATAGTAGAATGATTTGTTCTCAAAAGAGAGCAAGGTTATTTGTTGTTTGCCCAAGGACTATGGAGACATGGGTTTGTTTGATTGTCACCGACAAGGTTTTTCCCTTTGTGCTAAATGGATCACCCGATCTTTAATTGGGGATGAATCTTGAAAAGTGTTGATCAGGCATTGAATTTCTTATGGTTTGCTTCAGGCGAAGAAAATTTGGAAAGGGATGGGATTGCAATCCATTCTTATTGCCCCTGTCCCTGTTAAATTTAAAGGGTATTTTGTCATTCAAAGTATTTGGAAAGCCTAGGAGGCCTTCAAACCCTGGCTCAGTTGGAAAGAGAGTTTTCGTAAAGCAGGTGCCTCTTTGCCTTCCATGAATATTTGGTGGTCTCCTGTTATCACTCGACAGGGATCTCCCCTGGCTCTGGTGTAGTGTGTCAGAGCGCAAAGGTTCTATAAGTGTGGTATTGCTTCCATTTTTTATTTCTTCTCCCAACATACCAGTTGGAGTTGTAGTACTTACGTACCCTCATGGATCATTAGGGGAATATGCCCTGCGCTATGAGTCGTGTGCCTCTTACTTCCCCTTCTAGGTCCCAGTTGTTGACTCACCGGGGGACCTGTTGTCGGCCACAACCCTCTGCTACCAGATACTGGTCCCAGACCCCCCTCCACAACACAAATGTGGAGAATCTAGAGTTGGAGGCCCATCTTGCTCGACCTTTGGTTGGGATGTTCGACCTCTTGAGCAAGATGATGCCCCTGGTTGGGGTGAAATTGTACCAAATGCACATACTTGTACTATTAGTGGTACTACTACCGATGGTTGGGGGGCTTCGACTTCTTCAACCGTTGGATGGACTTATGACCTTATGGAGAAAAACTTCAGGCCTTCCACCTGGCAGTGATTTCTCGACTTCTTTCTTTCTAAATGCATATTTGATACTGTTTTAACGGTTGTTACCTGGCTTTTTGTGGACTGTTTCTACACTCTTGTGTACTCCTAACCATGGTGGTTAGTGTATTGGTTTACGAGGTGTGCTAATCTCACCCACTTTTTTTGTATGATTAAACATTATTTTATTAATATAATAACTTTTTCATAAAAAAAAAAACTAATATTTATTAAATAAATGTAAGAGTTCAACTAATTAAAATTAAAGTTATCTAGCTTTTGAAGCTTTCAAATGTCTTGCATTAAAATTAATTTGTGTAGCTTTTGAAGCTATTTAAGTTGGAGTGCCAACCCAAGAGCATAAGTGGGTCGTGCCTTTTGTTGATTATGCCAATTTATGTGACTGGTTTTAAGAGCGTTAGTTAGGTCATCACTCTCCTCAGCTTGACTGATGGATAATCACTACCAACTCCTTTACTCTTGTTTTTTTGGGGGTTTGTATTGTTAGATTATAAACAAGTATAGTCTAAGTAGTCGACTCTGGTACCACATGTTACGGATATACCGCATGAAAGTACTGGTTTAATCCAAATCAAATATTTTTGAACATTCGTGTTGTGCGTTGTCGCTTTAATGGCAGAACACGGAAAGGTAGAGATGTGATGTTGCTCTTCCTTCCACCCTATTGGCTTTATTAATGTCTGACTTTGTTGAAGACAGCCACAAGGTTTGGTGGAACACGTGTACGGTCTTGCTGCAGGGCTGAGATGTTGACGGCCCAACCTGTCCGTCAATTAAAAGCCTAGTAACGTTTTGCCAAGGCCCCTTTTTGAATCAAAGATTATATATATCATATTATATATATCATTAAGTTAATTAAGATTATATTTAATTTTTAATCAAAATATATTTATATTATTTTTATGAAGAATTTTTTTGGTTCATTGTTTTTTAAAATTTTAATTTTGTCACGATGAAGTAAATATGTGGGCATTTCTTAGATATTTTTTCCATATTAATTAATGGATATTTACAATAGTACTATTGTTGCTATTATTTTTATATCATTTTTTATAGAATTTATAATAATTTGTAAGTCCCTCTTAAAGGAAATATTTTTTTCATCTTTTCTACATGCCTAAAAACATGTGTTATATCCTCTACATAATTGTTTGTTGAAGTCCCAATATTGAGTAGGTAAGAAGTTGATTATCTCAAAAAGTACACATCAATAATTTTTCTAAGGTTTCCTTTCAAAGCACCATCAAAATTCAATTTGGTAAATCTAACTTTTAGACATTTTCTTTCTACCATGAGTTGATGTAGATCCTTTCCATTAACTCCATTTGCAAATTACCCTTACATGTATTATTAACTCCTATAATCAAGCAACTAACACATCTTTTGCATACATTAAACTTTTCATGATGAGCACCATGCCTATAAATATTTTGCAAGAGAGACAACAATATGAGTCCAAACATGGGTATGATTTTGATATTTTTTGAAAATTTTACTATTCCTTTCAAGACACAAATTTCAATAAATATTGTTAGGGTACTTACCCTCCATAAAATGCTTAATTCTTCAGCTTTTAAATAATGTATTTAACATTCCATCAATTCTTCTAATTTCAATGAAGTAATGAAGTAATCCAACATTTGTTTTTAAGTAGATGAATCATGAAGAGGTAGATGATGCAAAATTTTTACCTCAACCTTAAGTAAGCCTTATCTAAACATTCTATGATATCCTCTTTTGTAAATTATCACATATAATGCTTTAATTTTGGATTACTAACCAAATGAATATTAATGGATTTTGGAAGGATGCCAAGTGATCAAACACTATTCTAAGGAAAATCCTATCAGAATTGACAATATTTTCTAGAAATGAATAGAAACAATTTATCCACTCAAATCTTATATAAAAATTGTAAAAAGGATGAAAGGAAGAAAAAACAAACATAGATATTGGGGGCACCTATAGGCACCATAAAGAATCACTGAATTTTCCTTGGATAAGAATTGCGACCCTCTAATAATAAAATGATGAGTAGTAGGGGTATTGTGGGTAAAATTTTGCATGTTTTTATCCACTGGCTCCTTTTTGTAGAAGATGATGATTTTGATTAGTATGCTAAGTAAATTTTTGGGATCTTGGCCCTTGAGCATTCAATACTGAAAACAAACCTTCGTGGATTTGGAGAATGATGCTAAGTAGGTGGAAGTAGGGTGGAGGAGTTTTTGGCAATGTCAAGAAGGGCAGAAGGGTCAGTCAGCAAGCAACATTTCACATGTTCCAAAATTTTACCCAATGGTGGAATCCAAAGTTTACCTGAGTAATAAATTCGAGTGGAGAGTTAAGCCATTGTAAATTCCAAGTGGTTTCCAATACCCCACCCCATCACAAGGGTTGAGAATCAGGACAACAACACGTCGATACAACACCCAAAACACCACCCTAAGGGTAGGCCAGAGGATTTTTTGAAGTCTAGAGCTAAGCAGGGAAATAAACTTTCACCTGATATTGAGGGCTTCCAAAATTTTGCCCTAGAGGTGAGATGGATGATAACACAAATTTGGATCTCGATGGGGGTTTTGGCATTCATCATTCCCTGACGGATCCCAAATTTGTGCTCTAAATAAAGCTGGGACAGAGGCCTAAGAGCTTGCCCTATTGAAGGTGGAGTATAGTGGGTGGAGTTTCGAGTTAATACTATAGAGCGGGAAAAATATCCTACCACATATAATTCTCAAGGCTGGATCTGCAAGAGAGAGAGCACCTTGAGGTGAACTGCAGGGGTATGTTATTCTCTACACTCGGTGCTAGGGAGAAGGGTTCACTAGGAATGGCTTTAAGGACTCGCTCCAAGTCCACGGGAATTTCAAGAATGTTTGATGTATTAGATTCAAGACAATCACCTAGATTTTGGCCTTTCTAAATCTATGCTATGATAGATAAAGGACAATGCAAGAATACAAGAGCTAACCCTAGAATTATTCTTTCTTTGATTGTGTTTCTAAACCTTCTAGTAAGGGATCAAATAATATGCACAAGTAGTGTTAACCCTAAATGCACACTATATGTTGTTTATCCTTTAATGCCCATAAATTAATTAAATATATTTCTATTAAATCAGATCTAGGGTTTACAACAGAAATAGAAGGCACTCAACAAACAACCTAAATACTAACTAGAACACTTATCTCATCTAGTGATTTATCCTTGTTTTTATCCCTTATCCAATGATATCAACAATTCATGTTCCTGCAAGATAACTTGGTAAACACTTAAAAAATATGATTATCATTAGGGGGCTTGCTTGGGCCACTATACAATGTTTGGAGGCATAGTAGCCAAGTCCCCTAGGTCCTTTTAGATGACCTTTGAAAATAGAAGTAAAAATTGACCTTTGGAAGAAAACAAACATATGAAAGTACAACAAAATAATATGATAGAAACATTAAACAAAATATGATACTATGCTCTACATGCAGCCTAGAATGTAAGTATAAATTCTGGAACAACAATTTACCCCCAGGTACAGCTCGAGCAAAATCACATCCCGTAACAAGCGACCATGATATCACACCCCGTAGAGACCTAGACGTGATTTCGTAGAAGTGAGACGAAACATCTCAGATCAATGTAAAATAATAAATGTCAGATGTAGTGAATGAAAATAAGAATGCGATAGAGTGAATTCACCTGGCAGAGTGCGAGGAAACAAGTAATAGGGTGAAGACCTCATAAGTAGTGGATCTCTCCTTATGGCTTCCACACAAATCCACCAAAGAAAACAACATCAATCAATAATTCAATGTAATAGAGAATAAATCAAACTTCACAATTCAAATTTAACTTGCTTACGGGAGAAGAAGAAGGATGCAGATCAATTAGCAAGCACTTAAGACACTTTGCAATAATAATCACCAAAAATCATCATCGTTATATATCGTCATGCTCTATAAAAGAATTCAAACCCTCCTTATATAATGGATTTGAAGACGATATGGAAGGAAAAACTGAGGAGGTCTAACGTAAAACATGTCAACTCTGAAGAATTAAGTTTTTCTTAGATAAAACCCTAAAAAGAAAAAAACGTGCCCTGTCAAGTCCGACCGTGATCTCTCTCTATGCGAAATCACGCCCCATCAATGGTGAGCATGATTTTGCATAGAGAGAGAAAAAAGGTAAAAGAGGGGGGGATAAGCCTAACCCTTGACCTAGGCAGGTCTAAGGGGTCTCCTAGAGGGCTCAAGGAATATTTCCCACTAAAGTGGGTAAATTTTATGTGTCTACATTTTGCACCATCTTTGATGCATTTATGGCCTAATAAATGTGTCAAAGAAAAGATGTAAACACTGTTGGACATTTTGAGTCCCTAATTAAAATTTGTCATTGATGTCACCAGATGAAGTCATCATTAATATCAAGGAATTTAGCAAGAAATAAAGTCATCAAAGTTGTCACTGATATCCAGGAAGAAGCTTCAACAGTGCAAAAGTTAAAGGCAAAAGGGCTCCATAATATTTTAATATTATATGGGAGCATAAGTTAAAAGGTTTTTATAAAAACCAAAGGAGGCCTATTGCAATGTTAAAAGGAGGTATAATACTTATAAAATATTTAAATTCAAAAGGAATTTAAATTTTATAAATAAATATCATTAATACCAAGTTGTGCAACTAGAGAAGGCCCTAATAAAACCAAAGATTTTATTAAATTAATTTATAATATTTAAACTTAAATAAATTTAAATCATTTATAAATTAATTCAAACATCAACATCGAATAAAGTTGGAGGAGCGCCGACGTATTTGCATAAATGTGGAAAGGCTATATATACCATGCCTTAAAGGCATTCAAAATTATCCTTGCTTCGAAACGTGATTGCATGTGAACTATGAAAGAGGAAGCTCGTGAGAAAAAAATGATTTTGTATTTCCTTGTAACAGCGATTGGGAATAATTTGAAAGCGACAAAAAGTTTGGAGCCAGCTGGGCAGCGTGGCCTAGTGGCAAGGAGGCATTCGCTAAAATATTGAGACGTCGAGTGGCCTACGTTGGAAATGCGATGGCAGTGTTTGTATTGTGTTGAAGCACCAAGGGAAGGCACACATTTTTATCTTTGGCAGAGAAAGGAAGGTTCATAGAGCACGTGGTGCTCTCCCCTTCCCAAGTGAGTGCTTAGCTCGCGCGATAGTTGGAGCCGTGGCTAAGGTGTTGGTCGTGGGATGCATTGAGGGTTCAAATCCCTCTAAAGGCAAGGTAATTAAATTTTGATTATTTTTAATATTGCCTAAAGTTTTGAGTTAAAAGGGTTGCTAGTTGGAAATAGTTGAAAGGGTTGCTAGTTGAAAATTTGTGATTGTTGGAAATTATTTTTGGAGTTATAAGGAGTTTGATTTTATTTTTAATAAAGTCTTAAATTGTTATATTTGCATATTGGAGGAGTAAGACTTTAAGAGTGTTGATTTTATTTTTAAAGGTATTTTTGCCAAAACGATTATTATGAAGGTGTTGGATATTATTTTTAAGTTGGAGTGATAAGGTGTATTTTGTTTGATAGCTTTTTGTATTGTGATTCATTGAGAAAATTATTATCTTCTAACCCTTGTTGAGATTGGCAAAGAAGTGATTGTGAGTGTGGCAGATTTGTGTGGTTTACTCCTTGTCAAGAAAAATGTATGGGCAAATTCTTCCATAGTTGAGTTGATTGAATGGTTTTTTGAAAATAAGTTTGGAGTGAAAAGGACTTGATTAGGGTTTCTTTTTTTAGAGTGTTTGAGTTAATGCTTCAAGGTTTTCTGGAATAAAGAGTTGTTAAAACCTTGTTTGATAAGCATTTTTGTTGAAGCCATTGGTTGTGTGAAGAATTTGAGTTAGATTTTTGAAAAGAACATGAGTATCATTGTTATGTGAAGATTGTTTTATGAGCATTGTTGTTGAAGTAAGTTGTTGTGCAAAGAACTTGAACTAGGGTTTGAAAATAACATGAGTATCATTGTTATGTGAGATTTGTTGTTGAGCATTGTTGGAAACATTTTGAGTTAGTGGTTATATGCTTGGAATAGGGTTTGTGAGAAAGGGATTTCATTGAGTGATTTGTTGAGTAGAGTTGGTTGAGCCTAGTCAAGTGGTTGTATGAAGTGATTGTTCAAGTTCCATAAAATAAATTATTCTATATTCTGATTTGAGTTGAGAAAGTGATTAAGCATTGAGCGTAGGACATATTGAGTCTCTAACAATTCTATTTATGTTTCCTTAAGATTTGGATAAGTTTTGTGTCGACTTAGTGAGCATATTTGGACAAGTTCTGAGTGGAGTTGTTGAGCAAATTTGAGCAAGTTTTGAGTGGACTTGTTGAGCATATTTGAGCAAGTTCTAAGTGGACTTGTTGAGTAGATTTGAGTAAGTTCTAAATGGACTTGTTGAGCAGATTTGAGCAAGTTCTGAGTGGACTTGTTGAGCATATTTGAGCAAGTTCTAAGTGGACTTGTTGAGTATATTGAGCAATTTATTAGTGGACTTGTTGAGAAAAATTGAGCAAGTTCTCAATGGACTTATGGAGCAGATTTTGGTGCAAATTTGAGGATAAGTTTATTCCAGACCAGAGATAGAGATTGAGCAAATTTGTGCTAGACCGAAGGATTGTGTTTAGTGCATATTTGAGACAGATATTTGGAGGTGACAGAGCAAAGAGGATAGTAGTATCCAGTGGATAGAGATCCATCAGCCAGGGCAGTGAGGACAAGTCTTCTGAGTGGGGACAAGAGTCTTTAGTGGAGAGATATCCACAAGCCAATGTAGTGGAGGTAGTAGTCTTCTAGAGGATCACCAACCAAAGCAGAGGAGAAGGAGTTCTCTTGTGGATAGAGATCCATGAACTTGATTTAGGAGATTGGTATCTCCTTTGGATAGAGTTCCATAAATATTGTAATAGAGAAGGATTTCCAAGAGATTGATTGAGAAAATGTTAGTAAAATATTTTCTCCATAGAGTAGCCCACATTGGGTGAACCACATAAATTGTGGTGTCTCTATTGTGTATGGTGTTTTGTGCATTGCTTTGATTACTATTGTTGATATTGCTATCTATAAATTGCATAATATTGATTGGGAAAGAAAAGTAAAAAGTGGTATTATACTATTTAGCCCCCCTCTTAGTATAAGCTTGTGTTATTCAATTTGTATAAAAGCGGGTTCCTTCAAAAGAGTTTAACAGCTTGAAGGAAAATATAATAAGTGTTGGGATTGAAAAATAAGGCACACTTTATTTACAAGTTATATTACAATATATAAGCATTAAAGTTAGGAGGGAGATATGACAAGTGTCATAAGCTCCACTCCAAGTGTCTTTTAGAAGACACCACTCCAACTCAAACTGAAGATAAGGACAAGTGGTAGAAGATAAATGTCAACCAAGTGGTAGAAGACAAATGTCAACCTATCAATTACAGGCATAATGCACATTATATGTAGCACCCCAAAATTGGCGCAATAAACCTTAGAAAATAATTAAAATTACTTTAGTAATCATTCAAATTCAATTTTACCCCGAACTGCCCGTTAACTGCCTGTTAAACAACTTTCCCTATTTTTTGTGCCATTTTTAGGATTTGTTGTGACCGTTGGATGATATCGTCTTCGATCAGACGATATCGCCTCAGATCGGACGATTTCATCTGGAGCAGAATGTCCAGACGATCTCATCCCAAACTGATTTGTGCATAATTAGATTATGTTCCAACGACATCTCTAATCTGGGTAGAAGCGTGTCTGCGTCGTTAGAGACCCTCCCCATTGGAGATCTCCCAAATTGGGATGATCCCCAACCTCCTAACCTCCCTCCTAAGCCTATTTAATCTTAGGCCCTCCCCTTGACATTCCCCTGGCTAAATTTTGCTATAACTTGACCTTTGCACGCATTAGAATACCCTGGATTACCATCTGCATTTGTGCTTTCCAAGTTTTCTTACAGGGACCTCATTGATTTTCAGTCGGAGTCAGCTCAGATCGTCGTAGACGATCTTTTACAATCTTGGACGATCCCATCAAAATTTGAGACGATTTCGACTGCTTCAAAAATTAGAATCTCCATTAGACATCCGAAATCAGGTATGGCTTTTCTCATCTAGCATATTCTCTGTGTTTTATGTTTAATTCTATTTTTTGTATTCATTTAATTTGCATTTTCATAATAGAACAACTTAGATTCATTTGGCCAAACCTAGGATTTGAATGTTTAAAGATAAAATTAAACACATTCCCAACCTAGGCGTGGAGACTGCCACTAAATGTTTCCTGGTGAACCCCACCATCCATCGAAAAATCACCTTAATACCCCTCCCCCGAGAGGTGGGACCTTCAAAGGGCCTCTCAGTCCGAGGTACCGTCCCATCCTTCCCGCATCCCCATTTTGGGCGCGGATCCTTTAGCCTGAAGGTAAGGGTGCATAAAATTTGGTACGATACATTTTGGTGAACCCGACGTGAAACTAAAACCTTTTGAAAACAAAAAAAAAAAACAAAAACATAGATGCATTTAAAATCATTAGAAAACTACTAAGTTGCATATCATGTCTAGATGGTAATTCCTAAGAAAAGACTAGTTGTCACTATAAATGTTGGAAATCAATTAATAGCCATAGAGGTTGCTTCTTTGTTTAGAACATCTGAAACATATAGAGTTCCACCTTTGTGGGACGAACTTAATAGGAGGCTAGGTATCATTTCATCTAGGTCAGCAGAACTTAGACAAATCAAGAGGTTTGCCCTAGATAGAATCCTAGATCCTCATCAACTCATTTTTTATCATGAACTCCAGAGAGTCTGCCATAGGTGGTTAGCTTATAGGAGAGCTCTTGTGTCTTCAGAATTGTTCACCTTCGAGGAATACCTCGAGAACGTAGCTGTTATACACCAATTTCTAGGTCATGTAGAGGATCAAGAGGTCGTTCTTACGGATAGGGAAAGGTGGAGAAGAGTTCCTAGGGCTATGTTATATCGAGAGTATTGCCACAAAATTTATTTCTACCAACCAGAGTTTGAGACAGATAATATCACTATAGCACTTTTTATCAAATTCTTGAAAGAAAAATTTCAATTTGAATAACACTTCATGACTCCTGAAGAACTCGAGCCCATTAATGATATTTATAAATTGTTTATAGAAAACTAGATCATTGCTTTCGGTATTATTATTTCTTGCATGCAGTGTGCTATTTGTTATCTTTATAATATTGTTATAAAAACAAAAAATAGAAAAAACAAGAAAAACCAAAAACATAACAAAAACCAAAACATTTTATTTTAAATACTATAGTAGGTATATAATTAAAATATATATACCTCTTAAGCTTGTTGCATATATATATATATATATATATATTTGCTGAAATCTAAATTTAAGCACAATGCCTAGACTTAGGAATGGTAAACAAACTGAAGAAGAAGAAGAAGAAGATTGGCTAGGAAACAAAAAAAAAAACCCAAATTTCCTTCCTAAGGATTCAATTCTGGAAGGAGAAACTCTAGAACAACCAGAAGATGAGCTTGTTGTAGATGAACAAGAAGAAAATATTAAAGAGGAAGGATCCTCATCCCCTAGAATGGCTCAGACAGAACTATTGCTTTTGATAACTTAGATCATTTCTGGAAATTTTTCAATAATAACATTGATGCTCTTAATATGGCAGTTCGTATTGATAAAGGACAAATTAGTGACACTCAAGCAGCCATGGAAGATATGTTTAACATACACACTAATCCCTTGTCCTTTGTTGATCAAGAAAGTGATAATGCTGGACCATCCAATAGAGATATGGTCACTATGATTCAGAACATGCAAAAAAAATAGGTTACCCAACCCCCTAAGGAACCTGTTATTGAGCCTAAAATCATTCCCACACAAAATAGACCTTCATTCACTGCTTTATTTTGCCAAACTATTGATCAATATGCTTCAAATCGACAAAAACCTAAAATGAAGCCAAACACCAATTTTCAACAATATGGGATACAACATAATACAACTTCAAAACTTCTTCATAACACCCTTCCTACCAACAATTTACACAATAGCAATATAGCATCTAATATTCATGTCCCTTCATCATATGCTCACAAATCCCATATTAATACCCTACCGAACCAATATGGTGGGCAAACCAGTAATATGGAAGCCATGGTGAAACAGTTAGCTTTGCGTATGGACCAGATAGATCCCTACTATCCCTCGTACAATTATCGAGAGATGTGTAGTCAGCCTTTGGATCCCATAGTTGTAGCACAACCATACCCTAAACACTTTCCCATGCCCGTCCTGCCTATATATAAAGGAATTGAAGATCCCATAGAGCATCTTCGTATGTTTAGGATAGCATGTCATGATATATCACATGATGACTTGCTATTACTAAAAATGTTCCCAAAAAGTTTAGGAGGAATGGCATTAGAGTGGTACTATCAACTACCCACTCATTCTTTGAGAAATTTTGAAGAAACAGCTGAATCTTTTGTCCATCAATTTAGTGCCTACATTGAGAGACACGTGACCATTAAATATTTATACAACTTAAAACAAAACAAAGATGAATGTTTTGCTGATTTCTTAGCTAGATGGAGGCAGTTGACAGGAAAACTGCACTTTGTGCTACCTTATAGGGAAATTTTGTACATTTTTATTAATAATTTACAAGAACAAATATCCTATGAGTTATCAACTGCTACCTTGACCACCTTCGATGAAGCTATAGACTTAGCTCGAAGAGTGGAAGATGCTCTCATTAGGAGATGCCAGCTTAGGAAGAAAGATGATGAGAAAACATCCCGAAATCAATATAAAAATAAACAAGTTGTAGGTGACGGAGTCACCGACAGCAGAAATGTTGCTAATATCAAGACAACGAAGACAACAAAAAAGTTTATATTGAAGCCTCCTCGAGAATTTACTAGAATCAATCAACCATTATCAACTATTCTATCCCAATTACTCGAAAGAGGTTTGATTCAATTACCAGCTATCCGAGAACCTGATCCAACTATACCCGGATACAAAGTTGATTTACATTGTGATTTTCATAGAGGACCTGGACACTCTACAAACTCTTGTAAAATATTGAAACATAAAATACAAGATCTGATTGATAATAATGAAATTGAGGTGCAAGCCTTCCAACCTAAACAAAATGCTTCTAATAATGTCCAAAATACCATTCCCCAAAATCAGAATCAAAATGCTAATCAATCATTGGATATATTTCAACATCCTTTACCAAAACATGGTAAAGAGGTGGCCAATAAAATTGAGCATCATAATGTCCCTCCTCCTACCCGATATGTAGGAACTATTAGCGGACATTTACCTAATCATGATTTACAAAAATTTGACACAACTTTATCCATGGTCACGACCAGGCCCCTATATAATACTCAAACTTTGAATCTTAGTGATGTAGAATCAGATACTGAAAGTGAAATAGACATCACCTCAAACCAATCGAATAGTTCTGAAAATGAATCAGACCCTATTCAACCTATCACAGATGCTATGGTTCTAGAAGAACCATTTCCTAGAAGAGTTACTACTCGACCCTCTTCTAATCAGTTCCTTCCTAATGAACAAGCCATAAATGCTCAACCAAGACTAGTTTAGCATCATAAATATAACATTGTAGGTACCATCGGAGCCATTACCAGAAAACAGGCTCAAAAATCTCAACAGGATCAAACTCAGAATGATGGATCAGCTCCATTTATTTTGAAAAATCCCACTAAAGGGAATCATATGTC
Organism: Wollemia nobilis; assembly: GCA_028583015.1. NCBI lineage: Eukaryota > Viridiplantae > Streptophyta > Pinopsida > Araucariales > Araucariaceae > Wollemia > Wollemia nobilis. The sequence continues at coordinate 2,086,874 of JAQPPZ010003251.1, read as the reverse complement.
TAATGTTCAACCAAAACCTTCTTACAATATTAATGAACAATTATCCAATACTACAACCAAAATTTCCCTTTTGGACTTGTTAAGATCTTCTCCTACCCATAGGGATGAATTAATGCTCACATTAAGCCAAATGATGGTACCTCAAAATATTCAACCTAAAGCCATGTCCAATACTATCATCACTCGAGAAGTCGATTGTATTGACTTTCAAGATAAATATATACCACAACATAGTCTACATAAGGATAACCCCTTATATATTACTGCCCTAATTGGATATGTAGCTGTTAAACGAGTCTTGATTGATAATGGTTCATCTCTAAAAATTTACACTTTTGACTTTTACCAAAGATTTGGCTTTAGAAGTGATGAAATGAAAAAAACTGACATGATTATCAAAGCTTTCAATGACAAAACACAAGAAACATGTGGAGTCATTACTATACCCTTGCAAGTTGGTCCTAGAACCCTAGATACAACTGTGTTTATTGTACATTGCCCCGCATCGTACAATATACTCTTGGGTCACCCTTGGATCAATGCAATGCGGGTTGTCCCATCAACTTTACACCAATGTGTTAAATTCGAATTTAAAAATCAGTTGGTCACTATTCATGGTGATCCTAGACCCTTTGATATGTGTGCCTTGGCAGAACCTGTTGGAGTTCAGTTTTGCCCTGCTTTGTCATCCACACATCCTAATTCTTATTTTTCATCTAAACATGTGAAACACACACACATAACATCATATACCCCATAAACTACACCTATACATTTAACTCAACCATCTTCTAAACAAACCACACTAGAACCTCAAAAAGATCTTAGATCTACAACCAATCCTTCATGTTCTATCCCTATAATTTCAAAACCTATAGACCCATTCATTAACACCTCCACATTATCTACATCTATTATACCTTCCACATCTAAATATATAGGGAATGATCCTTCTACATATTATGCTCTTTCTGATGAGATTTTATCGGATTTATCTAAAATTTTAATATCAGAAAAAACAAATGCTTCTATGCAAGATTCATTTCTTTTAAATAATTTTCCGCCATATCCTCGTACTTTGGGCCTCCTACAACCTATGGGAAGTACTTATCAAGTTGGGAGTTGTGCTTTTATTTATAAAGGATATGATTGGGGAAGAATACCCCGAAACATCAAGACGCATTGTGATGGGTATGCTCGATGCTATTTTGCTAATGAATATATTAAAGCTAAACCTATAATGCTTAAAATGGGATATAAAGGGAAATGCTTGGGACCTTTCCAAAATGGTATGAAAGAACCTATTGAGGTAGAACCATGGCCCGCCTGATGTGGTGTGGGCCAATTTCCTAGTAAGGGTCAACCCTTCCCTTTTGAATGTGATGATCAACTCATATGTTATCAAGATTATCTAGATAAACAAGATTCTTTGTGTCTAAAGAATAATACCTGTACATGCAATATGCTATCCATAGCTTACCTTGAAATGATTGTCGAATCCGACGATGAGTTGGAAGGAGATATTTTCCATGATGTCTCCGTTGAAGAGTTGTTACACAATGATTGTTATTTTGATGGTTCTATACGTACTATAGCCCAGCTTGAGGCCATGACTCCTCAAGATGAAGTATCCAAGTTAACCTTAAAAGAATTACAAGAATTGGGCATCTCACCCACCCCACCTAATTTTGAAAGAGATCTACACATGGAAGTAGAAAATGCCATTAAAGTTAACATTGGAACTGAGGATAATCCTCACATAATCAATATTGGATCAGAATTAAGTCAAGAAAAACAAGATGAATACATTGCATTCCTTAAAGAATATGAAGATGTCTTCGCTTGGACATATGAAGATATGCTAGGTTTAGACCCTTCTGTAGTCATGCATCACCTAGTAGTCCATCTAGATGCTAAACCTATTAAACATAAACTTAGAAAAATGCATCCCAAAGTGGCATTGCTAGTCAAAGGGGAGTTAGAAAAACTCCTGAATGTTGTTTTTATACAAGCTATTGATTATGCTGAATGGATCTCAAATGTGGTTCCAGTCACCAAGAAAGAAGCTACCAAAGTTAGGGTTTGCACAGATTTCAGAGACATTAATGCTGCATGCCCTAAAGATGATTTTCCTCTTCCAAACATGGATCATATCATTGACTTTACTGCTAGAAGTGGAATGATGTCCCTAATGGATGGATTTTCTAGCTATAATCAGATCAGGATAGCTCCTAAAGATTAGGCTAAAACATCCTTTATTACCCCTTAGGGTACATTTTGTTGGAAAATGATGCCATTTGGTTTAAAGAATGCAGGTGCAACATATCAATGAGCCATGACTTATATATTTCATGATATGATGCATGATATCCTACTTGATTACATAGATGATATTATAGCTCGATCTATTAAAGAAGATGATCATTTAGATGATTTGAGAAAAAGTATTTAATCGGTTAAGAGAATACCTTATTCGATTAAATCCAGCCAAATGCATATTTGGAGTTAAGTTCGATAAACTATTAGGGGTTTTAGTTTCTTTACGTGGTATCGAAATCGACCCTCTCAAGATTGCGGCTATCACTGATATGCCCGCACCTACCAATATATCTGAGTTACGAAGTTTACAAGGTAAGCTTCAAGCTATCCATCGCTTCATCGATAAGCTAGCGAACAAAATCGATCCCTTTCTTAAGATTCTTAAGAAGGATGTCCCTTTTAATTAGATGACGAATGTAAGGAAGCTTTTGAAATTCTCAAACAATACCTCCTTAACGCACCTGTGCTTTCACCGCCTAGACCTGATCGCTCGTTTATCCTGTATATTTCAGCTTCAGATTTTGCTTTAGGAGCTATGTTAGCTCAGCTTGATGATGAGAAAAGAGAATGTGCTAATTATTACATTAGCAGAACCCTCATCAGTTATGAAACCCGCTACACAGCATTAGAAAAACTGTCTAGCCGTCATATTTTCTACCCAAAAATTACACCATTATATGCTTAGTCCAAAAACATATGTCATTGCTAAATATGATCCCTTGCGGTATCTCATGAGTCAACCTTATTTATTGGGTCACACAACCAAGTGGGTTCTTGCTCTAAGCGAGTTTGAACTCACGTTCATAGGACAAAATTCTATTAAGGGTCAAATCATAGCAGATCAATTAGCTGCTGCACCCTTAGAGTCTACCCATCCCCTCATCATTGAGTTTCCTGATGAATGCCTTCAATTAGAGGTAGACCATATTGAACAATGGTCCTTATACTTTGATGGAGACCGATGCATGAGTGGGGCTGGTGTGGGTATTATTTTAATATCCCCACAAAAACATCTTATACATTTGTCCTTTAAATTAACATTTGCTTGCACCAATAATACTATCGAATATGAGGCTCTAATCCTTGGATTACGAGCTGCCTTGGCGCTAAAAATCAAACATCTGCTAGTTTTTGGTGATTCTCAACTTGTTATAAACCAAATTAATAAATTTTATCAGACCAGAGATGATAAATTGCACCCATATAAAGCATATGTTTTACAGTTAATATCTCTATTTGATCAAGTTACCTTGGAATCTATTCCTCAAACTAGCAACCGTGCAGTTGATGATATGGCCGTAGCTGCATCTCTTCTGCCCTTGGAGTTAGATGACGAATATGCCACCATAATTATTCATCAAATCCAGGAACCCGCTTCAAATAAGTCATGTTTAGAACCTTTGGATGTGTTTCTAATCAATGAAACTACTCCTGAACCTTAGTATACAGATATATTTGATTTTCTTCAAAATGGTACTTTCCCTGCCAATTCTAATAGAAACCAGCGTTAGTTATTATGTAGACGAGCAAGTCGATTTGTAATAATTGGCAATAATTTATATAGGAGATATTTTGAAGGTATCCTATTGAGATGTTTGAATTTAGAAGAATCCAAATCAGCTTTAAGTGAAGCCCATGATGGATCTTGTGGAGGACACTTCACTGGTAGTGTCATTGCTAAAAAGCTCCTTAGGATAGGATACTTTTGGCCTACCATGGAGAATGATGCACATGAGTATGTGCGCCATTGCGACAAGTGCCATAAACACGTTGATATTGTCCATGCGCCAACACAAGAGCTACAGGCTATTTCATCTCCTTGGCCCTTTTCAAAATGGGGCTTAGACATTATTGGCAAAATTAATCCTGTGTCATCTAATGGACACAAATTCATCATAACCGTCATCGAGTATTTCACGAAGTGGGTTGAAGCTATGCCTTTAGCTTCTTGCACTGGAACACAAGTCTCTAAATTTATTTTTAATCAAATTATTTGTAGGTTCGAAATTCCTGCAAATCTCATCTCAGATAATGGAACTTGTTTAAAAAATAAAGATGTTAAGAAATTATGCCAAAAATATAAGATTCAACATCACTGGTCCACTCCCTATTATCCTTAGGGTAATGGCCAAGCCGAAGCATCTAACAAAACCTTAATTAAAATCCTTAAAATATTGGTCAATAAATCTAGTCGCGACTGGCACATTCAATTATATCCAGCTTTGTGGGCATATCGCACTAGCGTTCGAAATCCCACTGGAACTTCACCTTTTGTCTTGGTTTATGGCATTGAAGCTATTTTCCCCTTTGAATTAGAAGTTCCTTCTTTGGCTCTACTACTTCAAGATACCGAAGTAGGGGATGATTATCGAGCTGGCAGACTCAATCATCTAGAACTCCTAGATGAAAAGCGCATCAATGCTTTGGAGCATCTTCGTGCCTACCAAAACAAGCTTAAAAGATCATATGCTAAGAAAGTTCGTCATCTATCCTTTGAGGTCGGTGACCTTGTTTCAAAAGAAAATCAAAGAAATACTAATGCAACTAAAGACCTTAAAGGTAAATTTGAGCCCAACTGGCTTGGACCATATATTATCACTGCTAAATTTGAATCGGGAGCATACAAATTAGCTACCTTAGATGGTAAATATTTAAAAGAACCTATGAATATTATGCATCTTAAGCAATATTACGCATAAAATTTGGTCATTTTATCAGTTGTTTATATTTTGCATGTTGTCTCATTTTAAAAATATATATATATATATATATAAAACTGTTTAAATAAAAACAAACAAAAACAAAAATAAAAGTAAAAACAACAATATTAAAAAAAATAATAGAGAAGAAAGAGAGAGTCAAAATTATAAAACTCCTCAAAAATATTTGTTGTATATATTTCTTCTTAAAAGTATTGCAGTTATATTTTCAAATTATTTTGGATAAATTAGCATTTATATGGAATCCCTCACATTTCACAAACACAAAAAAAAATATCTTGATTTTATCTGGCATGATTACTAATCTCTCTTATATTAAAGTCCACCAAATTTAATTAAATAAAGTTTGAGCATAGAGAATTTATCTTGTTATTTACTTAAACCAAGCATATCCTTTCACAATAAAATGATTACATTTGTAATTTCCATGCTATGCTATGCTACATAGTAGAAGTGGTTTCTTGAGCGAAAAGTTTCCCCTGCTATCCTATCATGCACATGGTCTAGAATCTTTGAGAATTGACAAAAGGACAAACTCACCCCTACCCAGAATAAAAATCCCTTGCTCTACAACTAATCCGAGCAAGTATCCCTAGCATAGGAAGCAAAAGAAAAAGAAAAATCAAGCAAAATTATGAGCAAAAGAAGCATTATTCCAGTATCATTTTGTACTATCTCAGCACTATTTTAGCATTATCTCAAATATCAAAGCAAAAATACAAAAAAAAAATAAAAGCAAAAGAAAAGCAAAACAAGCAAAAGCAAAAGCAATAAAATCCCTTTCCCTACCCATTGAAAAGAAAAGAAGGGTTGATGAGCTTGAATCCTTGGAATTCTCAATTATTCGAAAATTGTGAGGTAAGCCCCATAACAGGTGGTTTGTGCCCAACCCGCTTGGCCTTGGGTAACTCCTAGCGTGGCGATATGTTTGTCACATTAGCGACCTTCTTTTGTACAGACATATGTCTGCTTATGGATTAGCTAGCTCTTGATAACCCAACTTACATAGTAGTCTGGTACGGTTATATGCATCTAAATCATGGTTAATGAACACTTATTTGGTTAATTTAAATCACTTGTATCAAATTATCTTGCTCAAAACTTGTAAATGCACAAAGCAATTGCACACACATTTGTATTTGAGAGATTTTGTGTATCATTATGATAAATCAAGATTGGTAATGAACTCACATACGCACATGGGATTCCTTATAAATCTAACTGTTGTCTTTAAGATACTTTGAAATATTTTTGCAAATTGTTTGGAATAATTTCATTTTCTTATTTGAGAACAGTTGTTTAGTATAAAGACAACTACATACATTTTCAAAAAAATCAAAATTTCTTTCAAAACATACACTTAAATCATTTATATATTATCGATTTTCGCGACGATGGTATAGTTACAAAACTTCAATTGGAATTTTATGCCTAGCGCAAGTCCTCATCTTCATATTATCTGTTTATTTTCAAAAAATTAAAAAATCAACCATGCAATAAAACTATTATTTTCTTCTTTGGATTTCGCAATGATGGTAGAAGTCTATACCTAAATATTCTATGCCTAGCACAAACCATTGTTTTTATTTTTCCCATTTATTTAAAATCATAAAAACATATGACTTAAATCATTATGTTACACAATTATGCTTTACAAACAAACAAACACCTATTCTATTTCATGACATTATGTTCAAATTCAATTGTTGCAACCATGGTATAATTCCTAGAGAATTATTCAAAATTTTATCACACTTAGGAATTTATGCCTAGCAAAAATCATCTTTAATATATTTCATGCATAATATTTTCATGGAAATCTGAAAACAAATCACCATCATCATCATCATTTGCATCATCACAACAAAGTCTTAAGATAGTCTCTTAAGCACTCATTTACTTTTAGCAATATTTCTATACCGGGATTAGCTTGACGACCGAGTGAGCGGCGACTCCATGAAATGGTATATAATGGCGATAATGTCATTTGAAATTATTGTTAGAAGTCCCCTTTTATTTTTATCAAATTATCACACCACAACCATCATTTGTTTACATCAGATTATTTCATTTAAATTTTAAAAGCATGACATTCAAACCATAATATTTTCAAATGACATAATTACATGAATCATCAAATCAATCACATCAAAACATTAAAGCATCATACAAACACATAAGACAAGTCATATGATCAAAAATATCATATATATATATATATATATATATATATATCTCAACAAATTATATACATCATATCAAAACTGGATTGGTATGCCACAATCTATACCCCGGCATACTCAATCCTCTCAACAATCTCTACCAAATCCATAGTCCATAGACACTTAGCCTCGATAAGCCCTCGAGCTCTCAGCCTCATCTCCTCCCCCACCTTGACGTGGAGGAGGTGGTCCCATAGAGGTCCGAGATGTATCTCGGGTCCTCGTCGTCGAACGGGATGAAGTCCTCGACGACCCAACCCTGATTGGATCCGTAATGCCAGCTGGCAGCTATACCCTCTAGCCCTTTGGCACCAGCTGGAAGTAGATACCCTGATAGAATGCGGTCTGAGAAATCGACTGCGCCAGCTCCTGAGTGCTCGCTCCTTCGCTCTGTTCTCTAAGGTATGCAACCTCATCTCTAAGCTGTGTAGCCTCAGATCGATGGTGTGTAGCCTCATCCTGTAAAGTCTGCACCTATGCTTGGAGATGAACAGTCTTCACCCAGAGAGTAGCCATCTCACTACTCTCTCCTGTGTCCACACCCTTGCCCTTATCGGGCGATGGTGGCCTCTCTCTCCATGGAGAAGGGGGTCTATCCTCCCTCCTCTCCCATTGTCATGGCCTCTGCTGAGCCTGTGGCCTCCTCTGCTCTCTCCTGCTATGACCTTGTGCCACCTCAATGGCTGCCTGGGACCACCTCCCCATCCGACGCACAACTGTGTGAATCAAACCTTGAGCCCTCGTCATCCGAGGAGAGCGGATGCCTACGTACCAGGCATCATAGTCGTCGGCTACCCCAGCGTCATCCCCATCCACTGGCTGGATCGGGGTGTCATCTGTGTCCTGACTCCAGAAGTGCTGCATATCTAGAGCCCCACTAACTATAGTGTTATCCCAGACGGTCTGGGAAAACTCATAGTCTATGAGAGATGGGATCCCCTGTTGTAGACCGAACTGCCTCAAAACTCGGTCATAGCAATGGAGCTCCACCTCTCCCCTCTCCATCCTCAGCCAGTAGGTTTGACTAACATGAGCCAGCTCCTGTCTGTCCTTGGCCCACCTTGGATGATCTCTCCAAGGCCTATAGGTGATCTGGTTGGAGACAAGGTCATCAAGTAGTCTCCGGGACATTGGCAGATCTATCCGCCAATGTGACCCTCTTCGGAGCCACCAGTAGAAAGCTCGAGGCCTCTCCCTGTCAATCCCTGTCAATGGGAGCCCTACTAGCCTCCGCACTACGATGTGCTCCCAGAACCAAACCTACAATAGTGATGTCATAACCAGACATCGATCTCCCTTGTATACGACCCCATGCAGGATCCTATACAATCGACATAGTACAAAGCTCCCCCAAGCAAACCTATACCCATGGTATTTCATGTTGTAGACCACATCTATCAGTAGCCATGGTACTCTGCATCCACTCTGATGGCATAGCAGTAGACCACCTACCACCCCAGCCAAAACCTATGTCAATCTAGATGCCCCAGGCATCTGGCATAGCGACTCGATGTTCACTCCGCCCTTCTCCAGGGCGAAGCTCGGATTCTCGCACAGTCGCATCATCGCATGGCCTTGATTGGCCATGGGATTTATTAGCCATCTTTGTATGGGGATCCTCAAAATCCTCCATACATCCTCCAATGTGGGAGTCATCTCCCCTGTCGGTAACCAAAAATAGGAAGAACCCGGATACCACCTCTCTTCCAGGGCTGTCAATAGCCCCATATCCGTAGAAACCTATGGCATATCTGCCACATGCTGCAAGCCGACTTGAGCCAACTAATCTCGCTCTGCCTGAGATAGAGCGGCCAAATCATCCCTCAACCCATCGTATTTCTATTCCTGGCTCTTTAGTAATCCTCTCTGCAACATAAACAACAAAACAATAAAAATCATCAATAAAATAGTGATTAAAAATGCAAGTAACACAAGTTCAATTTGAGCAAATTCGTCTTCGATTTCGCAAGCCGAAATCATCCTTTATTTTATGAAATCGTCCCCATTTCATCGATTTCGCCCCTAGACGAAATCGGCGATATCGAGACGATTTCGACGAAATGGAGATGATTTCATCTCGACGATGTTGACGGCCCAAAAAATGGTCGCGATGCTCAAAAATCATTTAAAATTAATCTAAAAAGCATACAATATCAAAATTAAAGCATTCTAAACTAAGTTTAGACTCTTACCCATCACCCGCGTCGGACCTCTGTCGATCTGTGCGATGTCTTGACCATTTTGTTTGCAGAGCTCCAAAAACCAAAAAATGAAAATAAATAGTAAAAATGAATTAGGGTTTTTCCCTATTTTTCTTAATTTTATTCAAAAACAATTAAAAACATTTTTAGAAATTTTGCTTTTCCGTGTTTTTACCTCAAACGTTTGATTTGGGTAAAAACACGGAGGCGGCACCATAGTAAGCTGTCGTACGATTCGGCCTAGAATCGTCGCCTAAAAATGGGAATAATTTTTTCTTTCTCATAGATCGAGAAAAACTCATCTTTAACGCATTTTCTTTGAAAAATTCGCTAAAGGGGGGGCAAAATGTAGCACCCCAAAATTGGCGCAGTAAACCTTAGTAAATAATTAAAATTACTTTAGTAATAATTCAAAATTCAATTTTACCCCGAACCGCCTGTTAACCGCCTGTTAAACAACTTTCCCCATTTTCCATGCCATTTTTAGGATTTGTTGTGACCATTAGATGATATCATCTTCGATCAGACAATATCGCCTTAGATCGGACAAATTTGTCTAGAGAATAACGTCCAGACAATCTTGTCCCAAACTGATTTGTGCATAATTAGATTATGTTCCAACGACATCTCTAATCTGGGCAGAAGCGTGTCTGCGTCGTTAGAGACCCTCCCTATTGGAGATCTTCCAAATTAGGATGATCTCCAACCTCCTAACCTCCCTCCTAAGCCTATTTAAACCTTAGGACCCCCCTTGACATTACCCTGGCTGAATTTTGTTGTAACTTGACCTTTGCACGCATTAGAATACTCTGGATTACCATATGTATTTTTGTTTTCCAAGTTTTCTTGCAGGAACCTCATTGATTTTCAGCCGGAGCCAGCTCAGATCGTCGCAGATGATCCTGTACAATCTTGGACGATCCCGTCAAAATTTGATATGATTTCGACTGCAGTCTGCATTGGGGGCAATCAGTGCCCAGAGTTTGCACTTTTTCTATACTTTGCTGCTATTTTATTTTGCATTTAGTCAGTTTTATTATTATTTCCTATTATTCTACATCTTGGAGTTCACCCATGTAGTTTAATTGCATAATAAAATCATGATTAACTATTAAATAATCGTAATTTACTTGCATTTATATTTGGGATTATCTTATTAACATCCTTATTATTATTTCATATCATTTTCCTTTATCAGTATAGCTGCATTTTCTTATTTTGTATCTATTTCTCTGTTTGCAGGTCTCTGACAAATTCGTCTGACGAATTCATCAGATCTCAGATGATCTTGTCTGATTTCAGACGATCTTGTCTAATTCCAGATGATCTAGACTGCTTCAAAAATCAAAATCTCCATCAGACATCCGGAATCAGGTATGGATTTTCTCATTTAGCATATTCTCTATGTTTTATGTTTAATTATGTTTTTTGTATTCATTTAATTTGCATTTTCATAATAGAACAACTTAGATTCATTTGGCCAAACCTAGGATTTGAATGTTTAAAGATAAAATTGAACACATTAAACACATTCCCAACCTAGGCATGGAAACTACCACTAAAAGTTTCTTGGTGAACCCCACTATCCGTCAAAAAATCACCTTAATACCCTCCCCCAAGAGGCAGGACCTTCAAAGGACCTCTCAGTCTGAGGTATCGTCCCATCCTTCCCGCATCCCCCTTTTGGGCGTGGATCCTTTAGCCCGAAGGTAAGGGTGCGGAAAATTTGGAACGATACATTATAACAATAATAATATTCTAACATTCCCCCTTAATGTGCACTATCCTAAAAATATAAGTCAACATTAGATAACATTCCCCCTTAATGTTGACTTCTTTTACATAGATATAGCAAATTTCTAAATTGAGAAAAATTATCTTTTCCAAGTGACTTGGTGAAGATGTCTACTATTTGATATTGAGTTGGTACATACTTCATGTGTATAATGTCTTCTTAGACCATATTTCTAATGAAGTGATGATGGATCTCAATGTGCTTTGTTCTAGCATGGAAAACTAGATTATTGGTCATCTTGATGGTACTTTGATTGTCACAATATATATATGTTGGACCATGTATGAATAGCCCAATATCCTAAATTAATTGCCTCAACCATATTGCCTCCTTAGTTGCCTCAACTGTTGCTCTATATTCTGCTTCTGCTGAAGATAGTGAAACTATGTTCTGCTTCTTTGTGCTCCATGAAATAGAGCCTTGGCCTAATTGAAAGCAATAACCTGATGTAGATCTTCTAGTTTCAGGACAACTGGCCCAATCTAAATCGTGTATCCAATCAAAGAAAAATTATCACTTGATTTATACATAAGGCCATGATGAGGTGTGGCCTTTAGGAATATCACAATCCTCTTAGTTGCTATCCAATGGCTCTTCTTAGGATCCTACATAAATCTAGAAATAAGTCCAACTGAATAGCAAATATCTAGTCTAGTTGAAGTTAAGTAGATCAAACTTCCAACTAGTTTCCTGTAAAGTGTACCATCAACCCTTTCTTCTTCATAATTATTTACCAATTTCAATCTAGTTTCCATGGGAGTTAGAGAGGGCTTACACTCCTCCATGCAAAACCTCTTCAAAATAGACTGAATGTACTTAGCTTGTGAGATAAAAATCTTATTAGGATGTTGCCATACCTCTATTCCTAAGCAATAGTGGAGGAGGCCTAAATCTGTCATCTCAAAGTTCTTGCATAAGTTCTCCTTGAGCAACCTTATTCTTTCTATGTCATCACCTATAATGAGAAGATCATCCATATACAATGTAACCAAAATGATGCGGTTCCTCTAATGTTTCACATAGAGAGTAGATGTTGTTGCAGATCTAGTGAAACCAAGGTTGAGAAAATAGGAGTCAATATTTGCATACCAAGCTCGGGGTGCTTGCTTCAACCCATATAGAGCTTTCTTTAATCTGAGTGCTTTGTTGTTTTGGCTTTCAACTGTGTACCCTGGTGGTTGTTTCACATACACTTCCTCCTTCAAATGACCATTAAGAAATGCACTTTTGACATCCATTTGATATATTGGCCAATTTTTTTGAGCTGCCATAGCAATAACTATTCTTATTATAGTCATCTTAGCAATAGGAGCAAAGGTCTCCTCATAATCAATTACCTCTTGTTGCTTATAGCCTTGAGCTACTAGGCAAGCCTTATAGCGATCTAGTGAGCCATCTGCTTTATATTTTGCTTTGTATACCCATTTTGTGCCAATGGTATATTTTCCTTTGGGTAAATCAACTAACTCCCAAGTGTGATTTTTTTCAATGGAATCTAATTCTTGATCCATGGCATGAAACCATTCAGGATCACCAAGTGCTTCTTTGACATTAGAAGGTTTAGTTTGGCTAAGGACTTTGGCCATTAGGGCATAATTCACTTGGTGTCTTAGGGCTGAAGGCCTTTTACCTGTATAGGTGGGCAAATGATTTTGGGCTTCATCTATTGTGGCTTGAACCCACTTGGGTAAAGGATTGGATGATGTTTCTTGATCATTAGGAGGAGGATATGGAGGACATGGATCATTTGTAGGAAGTTCTTCTTGTGGATGAATTTCTTGATTTATGAGTGAAGGAGAAGGACTAGATGATATTGTATGCATGAATGGAGCAACTATTTCATTAGTTATTTCTAAAGTGGGGGCCTTAGGAGGATTAGATTGGGGATACTCATGAAAGGTAACATCCCTAGATAAAATTATTTTCTTGAAAATAGGTTCATATAATTTATATGCATTGGCACTATCACTATAGCCAACAAAGATGCATTTTTGGCTCTTATCATCAAAATTCTTTATTTTCTTATGAGGAATATGAGCATAGGCATCACATCCAAATATTCTCAAATGGCCCACATAGGGCGTCCTTCCACTCCATGCTTCTTCAAGTGTTATTTCATGTAAGGCCTTTGTGTATGACCTATTAGTCAAGTATGCAGTAGTAAGAATAGCTTCTCCCCAAAATGAGTTAGGTAATATAGCAACATGTAACATTGATTTTGCCCTATTTATGATTGTTTGATTCATCCTCTCAGCAACTCCATTTTGTTGCAGGGTATAATGGGTTGTGAATTGCATCTTTATCCCATGATACTTACAAAAATTAAAGAATTCATTGGAGACATATTCTCCACCATTATCTGATCTTAAGGTGGAGATTTGATAGCCACTTTCTCTTTCAACAAGTGCGATGAATTATTTGAACTTATCAAGGGCTTGCCACTTATATTGAATTAGGTAGATCCATACCTTTCTGTTGTAATCATCAATGAAAGTGATGTAGTATTTAGCCCTAGAATAATATTGAATAGACATTGGCCCACAAATGTTTGAATGAACCAATTGTAAAGGTCTATTGGCTCTCCATGCCTTTCCTATTTCAAATGGTTTCCTATGGTGTTTGGCTATTACATATGGCTCACAAAAACATTTTGACTCCTTAAGATGTGGAAGTCCTTTAACTAATCCTTTTGTAGCCATAATTGAAGATTATTAAAATTTAAATGTCCCAATATTTCATGCCACATGTACTCCAAAGAGAAAGTAGTTTTTGTATGCAAAGATGTTTGTGTTATAGATTTTGTAAGGAGGTAGTAAACACCATCCTTTTTCACTCCCATGGAATTGACATTACCATTGGGTTCCTTAATGTAGCATTTGTATTTTTCAAAATAGACATTATAACCCTTATCTATAAGTTGTCCAATAGAAAAAAGACTCCTTTTAAGACCAGATACATACAAAACATCTATTGCAGGAACATTATTACCATCATGCAAAGTAAGTGGTTCCTCCCCAACACCTTCAATGGGTAGAGTACTTTCATCACCAAAAGTAATGAATTGATTTGATGTAGGCTGAACCTTGGTCAACCAATATTGCCTTCCTGTCATGTGCTTTGCTGCTCCAGAATCAATATACCAACATTCTTTATCTTCAACATTAACTTGGTTAGCTGCATATAATGTGTTCAAATTATTATTTTGTGGTTCTCCCTGTTCTCTTTGCCTTTTATAGCAATTAGCAACATTATGATTCCATTTTCCACAATATTCACACCCTTGTTGATTGTTTTTTTGACTCCCTTAAGGTCTTGTTTGCCATCTTGGCTATTACTGGTACTACTGCTAATTTGGCTGCTACTGGTATTGTGTGTATCTTTGATGTTGTCTACCCCTTTGATTATGATTATGCTAATTTTGAGCCTTGTTTTTTTAGGCTGTAAAGTTGCCTTGGTGGCAAAATCTGATGATGTGGTTTCAATTTCTTCATTTTTGATTAGGGCTTGCTCATGTTTCTTAAGTAGGATCTCAATATCCTCAAGTGTGGAATTCATTGTTTTACCACTCAAGTCTAACATGGTAGCATAGGAATGAAACTTTGAAGGAAGACCATGCAACATTATTAGAATTAACTCATTATCATCTAGGGTTTTACCAACATCTAAGAAATCATTCTTAATAGACTTGACTTCCATAAGATAATTGGTAAGTGAGCCTTTCATACATAGATTGTGCAATTTTTATTTGAGATACAAAATATTATCTTGACTTGGCCTATCAAACAATCTATTGAGAGCATCCCATGCTTGTTTAGGTGTTTTTGCAGCCCTTACAGTTTATCTGCATTGAATTCCTGTAGCTAGCTTGATTAGACTTAAAGCTATATTGGAATTCTTCTCAAATTATGTTTTTTCTTTAGGGTCTATAGGTGTAGTGAGTGGCTCTTCATTATCCTGCCTATATTTCACAAAGTCCCACATGCCATTCATCATTAATATTGATTTCATATCATACTTCCAATTTGCAAAAGGTTGTGCTCCTTCAAGTTTCTATGTAAGTCCACTTAATAGTTTTTTTGTAGCCATGATTTCAAAAAGGATCAGTATAAAAGGGATCTCAGCAAATGATGAAGTAAGAATGACAAATGCCAAATTAGAGTCCTCAAAAAAATCTAGGGTACACCGCTGAAGATCTAGAGGAGGGTTCGCCTAGTTTTCCACTCTGAATATTCAAGTGATTCCAATAGTGGGAGGGTTAAGTTGAACATAAGTGCCTTTTTCTATCCAAAGAGAGTAAGAATTAGAATTTTTCCAGACCTTTATACCAAATTTCTCAATATACCCGCCCTTACGTGAGGGAGACTATAAGCATTTGAGCAGTTGATACATGGAACATAGGCAATTCTGAAAGGGAATAACCTGCCAAAAACCTGCCAGACCTTTATACGAAACTACTCAATATACCCGCCCTTACGTGAGGGAGAATATAAGTATTTGAGCAGTTGATACGTGGAACATAGACGGTTATAAAAATGTGATGCTTGCTTTTTGTAGAATTGTTACGATAGATGTGCCAATGTATTATTGCTTTATAAGAATTTGCCTGTATGTGTTTTCTTGCTTTTATATGGCTTAGTGTCAAGTGTGTATGAAATGGAACTACACTTGATTACAATTATAAAACCCAAAGTCATGCAAGGGTAATAGCAAGCATAAAATGTAGACAAAGCCCAAATAGAAGATGCAAGCAAAAAAAACCTAGTGGCCAAGAGAGTGCCACAAAATGAATCAACCAAAAAGGGACAAGGGGCCCTAAATCACCCCTTAATTTGATGATTTGTATTTGGCTAAAAAAAAATTAGCCCCAAATGTACCTCCAAAATATGAGACAATATCAATGCCTCCTTTTACAAGATTGCCTTCAAACTTGCCAAATTCAATGAATGACTTGGCATAATGTCCCCCCCAAAGACTTAAAATTGAGATTCCCATAATTTTTCCAAATATTTTGTCGAGTTTTGGATACTACCAAAAATATACTCCAAATTACAATGTTAGTTTCAAACTTCAATTTATCATATTAAATGATTTCAAAACTGAAAATAAACTGCACCAATGGATTCCCCTCAAAAAATCCTTTCCAATGACTATATATAAGGCTATAGTCGATTACAATTTGACCTTTGATTTTAAGAAAATACAACAAGACTTCATAGAGGCAAAAAACAAGACAGATTGCCCTCTACAAATTTGAAATTTGAAATTTTGGCTTGAAATTGTTTCGACAGGAAATTTTTGAAATGACCGAGTGGGAAATTTTGGAGAGAATGACTGAAAAATTTGCAATCTAGCTTATTGTTACCTACTACAATTGTAGATGTTTCTCAATCCAACAATTTGCAACTGATGTGCCTTAACAAAAAAAACAATTTTTCCGCAGTCCCAAAATTGCTGCAAACAACCAACTTTGAGCAGCTATAACTTGCTCAATAAATTATCAAATTAAGCAAGTGAGTACTTGATGTTGTAGTACTTCTCATAATATATATGATGGTGCAAAAACATCAGGAAAAGGACTACTAAAACAATTAATAAAAAATTTTCCGTTTCAGGAAAAATCGCTTAGGAAAAAAAATAGCTGCAACAGTCTGTCTTCAAACAATCATATCTTGCTCATTTCTTGTCGTATTTTTTGCGTGCGAGTACTCGATTTTGTAGTAATCCTTCCGATATACGTGCTGGTGTACTCAGATTCTAAATATGACTGCTCTAAAAAAAAATTGTTGCTGCAAAACGTGACATTTTTATTTTTATTTTTAAATGTGCCTTCACCCTACAAAAAAAAACAGCCCCACATTGCCAGAATTGCCAAAAATATTAAAAAATTCTCTTTTTTTCTCATTCACAGGATCAACTTAGCAAGTGAAGAGGATACTTCGGAGAAAAAATTTAATCCTAAAAAAAAACTCTCAAACCCTAAGGGTCCCCATAGGCGGATTTCACCGCTCTGATACCAGATGTTAGGACTGAAAAATAAGGCACACTTTATTTACAAGTTATCTTACAATATATAAGCATCCAAATTAGGAGGGAGATATGACAAGTGTCATAAGCTCCACTCCAAGTGTCTTTAAGAAGACACCACTCCAACTCAAACTGAAGATAAGGACAAGTGGCAGAAGACAAATGTCAACCAAGTGGTAGAAGACAAATGTCAACCTGTCAATTATAGGCATAGTGCACATAATAACAATAATAATATTCTAACAATAAGAACACAATGGATCCTACGAAAGTATCCTCAAATAATTTAGCACCACTATTTTATGGAAGTGACTATATGTATTGGAGTATGACGATGAAGATCTACCTAATGGCACTTGGAAATAAAGTTTGGGAAGTAGTGGAATTTGGATATGATCCCTTAATAAATACTCCTACATATAAGGAAGGTAAGCTTCTACAAAACTATAATTCAAAAGCAAAGAATGCACTTGTGAGAGGTTTGCGTAGAACAAAATCTATGAAGGTTATGCATTGTAAAACTACAAAAGAGATGTGGGATAAATTGCAAGGCATATATGAAGGAGATAAAAGTGTCAAGAAAGAAAAGATATGAAATCTCAAAGGACAATTTGAAACATTAAGAATGAATGATGAGGAAAATATCAGTGCTTATCTAATTCAAATTGATGAGGTTGTTAATGATATGCAAGGACTTAAAATGAAGATTGATGAATCAGATGTTTGTGATAAAGCCTTAAGAACTCTTCTAAAAATATTTAGTGAATAGGTTTATGCTATTGACGTATCAATGGATGATGATACTTTGAGAAGAGATAAATTACTTGGTATGCTCACAGATTTTGAGATAAGAACAAAGGATCCTATTCCCTAGAAAGAAGTAGAATTCAAAGAAATCAAGAAAACAAAGGGTAAGAAGTCAGAGTCAAGTAGTGAGTCATCTAGTGATGAAGAAGCTAATTATGGTAGAAGAGATAAATATTCTAGAAGATCTAGAGATCTAAGATCTATTAAGTGTTTCAATTGTGGAAAGTTTGGACATTTTACAACAGATTGTCAAGAACCAAAGAACAACAATGGTGAAGAAAAATAGGATCATAGGAACATGGAATCACAAAGATATAGGCATCAAAATAAAAGCAAGGATAGACAAAGCGGACAAGAAAATAAGTTCTTTCAAATACAGAAGATGAGATACTATGCGGATAATGCAAGTAAATACTCAAGTGATAGTGATGCTATTTTTTCAGACAATGGTAGAGGTGAAGTCCTATTTATGATTGAAGAAAAAGAGCAAGTTAAGAAAAAGACTCTAGTTATTATCAAGTGTTTTAGATGTGGTAACTTTGGACATCTTGAAGATGATTGTATAAGGGATGGCTATAGTTTCAGTGATGATGAATATGAGAATGCACTTGAAGGACCAGATGAAAATCTTCTAATGTATTTAGAAGAAGAAGTAAGTGATCTTATTGAAGACAAGCCAAAAGAAAATAGAGATGTGGACAAAGGCAAACAAATAGAGGAGTATTCAAAAAAGGATTATTATGATCTAAAGGGAGAACTTATCTATGCCCTTGACACGGTAAAGAAGGTAAGGAAGCAATACTCTAAAATTGAAATTTAGTTTCAAGAATGTGATGAAGAGAGAAGATTTCTCATAGAGGATTTAGAAAAATCAAAGGCTATGGCAAAGAGGTTCAAATATAAGTTAGAAGTAAGGATCTTGGAATGTGACAAGTTAACACAAGAAGTGAAACTACTAAAATAATATTTAGAGGACTCCAAGATCAAGATGAAAGGGTTTAAAAACAACTCAAAGAACTTGGATAAGTTCATCAAGACACAAAAGACTACATCAAGTAAGACAAGTCTCAGATTTGAACAGAATCAAAATAACTAGGAAGGAGAGTCAACTTCAATTTTTGGAGGAGAAGAAAATTTAGATAAAGATACTTCAAAAGAAGATAGTGTAAAAGAAAGTCAGACATCATAGGATGAGTTGGACAATAGAGAGTTCAACAAAAATAGGAACAATGCACAAAGAAGATACAAATAGAACAACAATAAAATTAGGATACTAATGAGGTCAAGAAAAGAAAACTTTAATGGAAGATGTTTTTCATGTCATAGGTTTGGGCACATGGCTTCACAGTGCAAAAAACATGAAAGACATGAATATGGTAACATACAAATTTTATATGGGTATTACTACTCATGTAATCAGTTTGGTCATAAGGCAATGAATTACAGGGTTCATGACAAAAGAGGATATGGCTTCACTAGGAGAAATCCTAAGACATTTGCACCTCCAAGGAATAATAACATTAAGTGTTATAAGTGCAATAATGATGGTCACACAACAAAGTGGTGTAGAGCAGACATTCTAGAAATAGGTATGAACAGGAACAAAAATAGGAACAGTTATAGGAACAAGAACATGGATATGAACAGGAACAGGAACATGAACAAGAACATGGATATGAATAGGAACAGGAACAGGAATAGGAACAGGAATAGGAACAGGAACAGGAACAGGAACAGGAACAGGGAACAAGAACATGGATATGAATAGGAACAGGAACAAGAATAGGAACATGGATATGAATAGGAATAGGAACAGGAATAGGAATGTAGACATTGATAGGAACATGGACATGGAAAAAAATCAAAGGAATCATAAGGATCAAATAAGAAGAAAAGAGGATAAAGGTAAAGAATAGTGCTTTCTAGGAGTAGAAATAATCCCACCCAAAAATTAACCACCTCAAAAGGAGGTGGGGGAGGGGCTAAGCTAAGAGGCTCATTCTTAGCCCCGAGCCCCAAAGGTGACCCTTTGCCATGTATTTCAAAGGGGGAGAGATTTGATATTTGAGAAAGCATTGAGCCAGGGGGAGCAGTGTCCCAAGGGGAGAAAAACAAAGGAAAGGTCAAGTTTTTGGTAAAAAGAATTTGGGTTACCATTAATGACAAAGGGGGAGATTATTGGACATTTTGAGTCCCTAAGTCAAAGTTGTCATTGATGTCACCAGATGAAGTCATCATTAATGTCAAGGAATTTGACAAGAAATAAATTCATCAAAGTTGTCACTGATATCCAGGAAGAAGCTTCAACAGTGCAGAAGTTAAAGGCAAAGGGCTTCATAATATTTTAATATTATATGGGGGCATAAGTTAAAAGGTTTTTTATAAAAACCAAAGGAGGCCTATTACAAAGTTAAAAGGAGGTCTAATATATATAATATTTAAATTCAAAAGGAATTTAAATTTTATAAATAAATATTATTAATACCAGGTTGTGCAATTAGAGAAGGCCCTAATAAAACCAAAGGTTTTATTAAATTAATTTATAATATTTAAATTTAAATAAATTTAAATAATTTATAAATTAATTCAAGCGTCGACGTTGAATAAAGTTGGAGCATCGACATGTTTGCATAAATGTGGAAAGGCTATATATACCATGCCTTAAAGGCATTCAAAATTATCCTTGCTTCGAAACGTGATTGCATGCAAACTGTGAAAGAGGAAGCTCATGAGAAAACAACGATTTCATATTTCCTTGTGGCAGCGATTGGGAATAATTTGAAAGTGATGGAAATTTTAGAGCCATCTGGGCAGCATGGCCTAGTGGCAAGGAGGCATTGGCTAAAAAATTGAGGCGTCGAGTGGCCTACGTTCAAAATGCGATGGCAGTGTTTACATTATGTTGAAGCACCAAGGGAAGGCACACATTTTTATCTTTGGCATAGAAAGGAAGGTTCATAGAGCACGTGGTGCTCTCCCCTTCCCAAGCGAGTGCTTAGCTCACACGGCGGTTGGAGCCGCAACTAAGGTGTTGGTCGTGGGCTGCATTGAGGGTTCGAATCCCTCCAAAGGCAAGGTAATTAAATTTTGATTATTTTTAATATTGCCTAAAGTTTGGAGTTAAAAGGATTTCTAGTTGGAAATAGTTGAAAGGGTTGCTAGTTGGAAATTTGTGTTTGTTGGAAATTGTTTTTGGAGTTATAAGGAGTTTGATTTTATTTTTAATAAAGTCTTAAATTGTTATATTTGCATATTGGAGGAGTAAGAATTTAAGAGTGTTGATTTTATTTTTAAAGGGATTTTTGCCAAAAATATTATTATGAAGGTGTTGGATATTATTTTTAAGTTGGAGTGATAAGGTGTATTTTTTTTTATATCTTTTTGTATTGTGATTCATTGAGAAAATTATTATCTTCTAACCCTTGTTGAGATTGGCAAAGAAGTGATTGTGAGTGTGGCAGATTTGTGTGGTTTACTCCTTGTCAAGCAAAAGGTATGGGAAAATTCTTCCATAGTCGAGTTGATTGAAGGGTTTTTTGAAAATAAGTTTTGAATGAAAAGTACTTGATTAGGGTTTTCTTTTTTAGAGTGTTTGAGTTAATGCTTCAAGGTTTTCTGGAATAAAGAGTTGTTAAAACCTTGTTTGATAAGCATTGTTGTTGAATCCATTGGTTGTGTGAAGAATTTGAGTTAGAGTTTTGAAAATAACATGAGTATCATTGTTAAGTGAAGATTGTTTTATGAGCATTTTTGTTGAAGTAAGCTGGTGTGCAAAGAACTTGAACTAGGGTTTGAAAAGAACATGAGTATCATTGTTATGTGAGATTTGTTGTTGAGAATTATTGGAAATATTTTGAGTTGGTGGTTATATGTTTGGACTAGGGTTTGTGAGAAAGGGGTGTTTCATTGAGTGATTGGTTGAGTAGAGTTGGTTGAGCCTAGTCAAGTGGTTGTATGAAGTGATTGTTCAAGTTCCATAAAATAAACTATTCTATATTCTGATTTGAGTTGAGAAAGTGATTGAGCATTGAGTGTAGGAAATATTGAGTCTCTAACAATTCTCTTTATGTTTCCTTGAGATTTGGATAAGTTTTGTGTGGACTTATTGAGAAGATTTGGACAAGTTCTGAGTGGAGTTTTTGAGCAGATTTGAGCAAGTTTTGAGTGGACTTGTTGAGTAGATTTGAGCAAGTTTTGAGTGGACTTGTTGAGAATATTTGAGCATGTTCTAAGTGGACTTGTTAAGCATATTTGAGCAAGTTTTGAGTGGACGTGTTGAGCATATTGAGCAAGTTATAAATGGACTTGTTGAGCATATTGAGAAAGTTATGAGTGGACTTGTTGAACAGAATTGAGCAAGTTATGAGTGGACTTGTGGAGTAGAGTTTGGTACATATTTGAGGATAAGTTTGTGCCAGACCAGAGATAAAGATTAAGAATATTTGTGCTAGACCGAAGGACTATGTTTAGTGCAGATTTGAAATAGATCTTTGGAGGTGACAGAGCAGAGAGGATAGTAGTCTCTAGTGGATAGTGATCCATCAGCTAGGGCAGTGAGGATAGGTCTTCTAAGTGGGGATAAGAGTCTTCAATGGTGAGAGATCCAAAATCCAGTGCAGTGGAGGCAGTAGTCTTCTAGAGGATCACTAGCCAAAGCATAGGAGAAGGAGTTCTCCTATGGATAGATATCCACAAACTTGATTTAGGGGATTGGTATCTCCTTTGGATAGAGGTCCATAAACATTATAATAGGGAAGGATTCCCAAGAGATTGATTGAGAAAATTTTAGTAAAATATTTTCTTCATGGAGTAGCCCACATTGGGTGAACCACGTAAATTGTGGTGTCTCTATTGTGTATGGTGATTTATGCATTGATTTGATTACTATTGTTGATATTGATATCTATACATTTCATAATATTGATTGGGAAAGAAAAGTAAAAAGTGGTCTTATATTGTTCACCCCCCTTCTCAGTATAAGATTGTGTTCTTCAAACACTCACAGACAAAGACAAAATATGGTGAGCAAAAATGGGGTGGCTAGTTTAGAAGAAAAGGGTGAAGCAAAAATGGTGTTATTTTGAACACTTTATTATTTTACACGCAAATTGAGGTATTAGGGACATTAATACGTCTAAAGACTATGGTGCCCCTCAATTTTTATGAGGGACCCATCCCTCATGAAAACTCAAAAATACAAACATAGAAGAAGAAGAAAAGAGGGAAAAAAATGAAAATAAAAAGGAGCAGGCAAAAAATAGGGATAAAAGTGAAAAAGGGGTAAAACCCTAATTCATTTTTACCATGTGAAATAGGAGAAAGGAGCTCTAGAGAAAACATGATGGCTCTACTAGTGCACTGTTTAGTGATCGTGAGGGGTGAGGCCAGCACAGAGGCAAAGTAGGCTGATGTAGGGTCAAAAACCATCCTAGCATTTTTCAAAATTTTCAAATTTTTACATGCTTTTGAGTGATTTTTAGCCAAAACTAACGGTTTTACCGTGTACGACCTAGGCACGATTTCATGGCTCGATCGTGATTTCGCCCTAGGTGGTAGCGATGAAATCACACCTGATGGAAAGGACCAGGTATGATTTTGTAAAATTGTGCCTCACAAAAGGTGAGGTGCGACTTCACCCCGTTGAAATCGTGATCCTGGAAAAGTAGATGCGTTTTTGCTGAAGGGAAAGAAAAAGCAAAAAGAAAGAAAATAAACAAGAAAATAAAGGAAAGAGATAAATAAACAAGCAAGCTATATCATAGAAGTGTAAACTTTTATTTTTAGCAATTAGTTTTAAAGTGTTTAATTTAATTAAATTAAATTTTAATTTTTTGATTAGTAATGAAACTTATGGAAATTTTTGTTATTTTTGTGAATGCAACTTAGAGTACTTGAGAGCTGCGAGTGGCGAGTAGGCTCCTTGGAGGTGTAGCTAGAGGAAATTAGGTAGGAAGAGAGAGATACACTAGGAGAAGTGGGGCTAGATCACCTAGTGAGGATACCTTGAGTAGATGAGAATAGAGCATTACTAACGACTCTGATGGACAGGTGGTACCCAGAGTCATCTACCTTCCGGTTACCCATGGGAGAAATGACCATTACATTGGAGGATATGTGGTGCATATTTCACATCCCTATCATAGGGATGGTCATTTATAGAGCCCAAGGGTGGCAAAAAACCTTACAACAATTTTTAAGAGGCTGGATACACCAGGTGTGAGAGAGCACCATAGTCATAAATGACTTGGTGGGATGATATGGGGTGGACCCATTGATGATCATGCTCTACGAGATGGTGGCAGGACTATTGATGTTCCACATGAGTAGATGAAATCTACCATGGATGATGGTAGGTGTAGTAGCAAACATGCGATACCAGAGAGTTAAGTTCACATGGGATCCAGATATGTTGGCCCATTTATATAGGACATTGTACAACATCGTGTATAAGTGGTATACAGGGATAGTGTGCATGAATTTGCTCTAGGTATGGAGCTAGGAGTACATAGTAGTGAAGAGACCGAATGCATTTCCAGGACCATTGTCTAGCCTAAAGTTACCAACACCATACAAATGGTCTAAATTCCTAGAGCAGGTGCCAAGGACCTATGTCGAGAACCTGTCACTAGCAAGGTAGGTAATAGATGAGCTGAGGGAGGCCATTGTATGGTGATACTAGCATCTACACCTAGGATGGGTTGAGGATAGGATAGATCTAGCCAGGGTTAGGAGGACCAAATGGTTGATCATAGAGAGAGGAGAGCCAAAGGTCTTCTAGTTCGATTGAGTCTTGAGGTAGTTTGAAATCTTGTAGGGAATCCTAGACCAGAGGGATTACTGGTACTAAAAAGTCTACCGAAACCCATCAGGGATTAGGAATGAGCCAAACTTATCTAGGTGGCTATAGAACTTAGATAATCCTCCTTACATGGATCCCAGGTTTTATGACATGAAAGTGGCCTTCAGCTAGTGGTATTCTTACACTTGTGCATTTATTACAATACCTTAATAAAAAACTTAATTCCTAATATACTCCTAATCTAAATATGTACCCATGATGGTACATTAGTAAAAAATCAAATAATGTAATATATTCCAATAGTCTTAATGGATCCCAAAAAATAAAAATTAAAACCTCTAACCTTAGAAATATAAGAGTTATTTTTTACTTGTTTCTTGGAAAGACTTGATTTGTTGGAGTGCTCAAATTAAGTTTTGCCACATTAGCTATCTTGAATTGAAAAATTGATGATGCATGTTCTTCCTTAATTTATTCAAGTCATATATATATATATATATAAATATATATATATATATATATATATATATATATATATATATATATATATATATATATATATATATATATATATATATATCGTAGAAATTAGCCCACAGGTGGCATAGCAATCATGGAGGTTTATTTGGCAGTTGGTGTGGCCAACATTGATCCCATAACTACCAAATCAACCTCCATGATTGCCATGCCACCTGTGGGCTAAGTTTCTTATGCTAGCCAAAGCACCATCATTTCCACCTAAGAGCTAAAGTCAAGAGAACTTGGAAAAAATACACAAATATTCTAGGACTATAGAAAAGTGATTAAGAACTAGAATAAAATTCTCTACAATTTAAACCTAGAATATTAATGTAGTGAATGCCTTTGAATGCATGGAATAACCTACTAATCTATCTGCTTGATGGATCTAAAGTTGGAGATTACCCCATAGATGTATCCATGCATATGGTCCAAGGGTTATCACTAGACTAATTAAAACCAATTTGCATGTATTTTAAACTTGGAATAACTCCTAGCAAGCACAAATTCTTCCACTCAACTATCTAGTAGTCTAGTCTAGAACATCTAGACATATACATCCTATGATCCATATCTACTAAATCATGCTCATTATAGTACCAAGAAATGTGTATGCAACTCACAATCTCTTGAATGCAATTCCCTAGACCCTTCTATACTATTCAACTTATCATTCCATTAAATACGTCGAAGAATCATCTAAAATATATGAAGCTAGACTTCATAATTTCAAGAAATGACAAACCATTCATTAGAGGAGTGTGCATGAACAATAGAGTGTGTGCAAAGGTAGGAAATTTAAATTCAATTTTTTTTAGACTTTACCTTTTTATTTTTCAATGGAGATAGGATCCTACAAAGATCTAGGGGAAGAATAAAAATATAATTTTGAATCTACATACCAGGAATAAAAACATATTGATGATAATGAAGTAGAAATAAAATTCTAAATATTTTTGGAAAATAAATGCAAAATCATGAAGAAAACTCCCCTTTTCCTATTATGCTAAAAAAAATTATGATACTTTGAATAGTAATTTACCCTAGGAATCAAAGTAAGGATTGAAGGATCCAAAAGAACTCTCTACATGTTCAAGTGACATTGCTACATACCCACTCGAATACCATGTTGAAATTCACACTTATCTCCAAAAATGAACATATGCAATTTATCCACTCAAATATTATATAGAAAGCATAAATAAAAAAGACAAAATCTAAAATTATATATTGGGCACCCATAGGCACCACAAATAATCCAATAGTATCTAGAAATAAGAATCACAACACTTTGATGAGAAGGATTTTAATGCCAAGTATTTATTACAATATAAAAAAACTAATTAAATGAAAATTTTTAATCTAATATGGCATAACAAGTAGTCTTTAGGTTAATTATAAATATTAAATGAGGTTTAGCCATAACAAGGTTAACCATGGCCCATTGGGCTTGTATAATAAAATATTACAAAATAATAAATACATTGCACAATGAAACACCCTTAGTCTTATCTAATACATCATACAATATTAGCTTTTGTCCGTAATTTCAATTACAAATTAAACAATAGTATGATTATAACTCTATTCAATACGATTATTTTGAGGCATATAAATATTATCAATTAACATTGAATTTTATTGTACTTTAGGAAAGCAAAAAAACATTAGGAGTACTTTCTCTCAATCTAAGTCGGGTGCTTGGATATAATTACCAACAAATGTATCCACATGAGATTTAAAATATTTAAAAAAATTAAAACAATTCCTTCATCTTAAGATTGTACACAAACAATAACTATATTTTACCAATTATATCCATTGTTTTTATCATATATGATGGATAATTTATTTTTAGATTATTGATTTGATACATTAACTACTGGATATTTCTTCAAACTATACCTACACATTGACATATTGAATGCCACTATATTAGTTTTGTAGTTTATACATTCTCTATAATTATTTTATTAAAATTATTTCTATCAGCTTACAAACATATAAATTAGACATATCTTATATCCACATGCCTTCACATTTGTCATGATTATGATTTCACTTGTTTTTTTCATGTTATAGATAAAAATTTAGTTAAAATATACTTTTCTTTAACTATATCCACTATGGACCTTACAACAATAGTATGTATTATGCACTACCACAATCATCTCCTCATATGACACCCACACCTACTAGTAGTGTGACATTGGCTTGGATTATATATCCTCTCATTTTTTGACCATACAATGACTCTTTCTAAAATATTTTAATATTACACAATTTTTTCATGGCCTAGATGACCCTCCTCTTTGTCATTGTAGATGACAATTACATTAAATTACATAGATGATAAGTCTATGGTAATTGTAATCGTAAACATCACATTCAAACAAGATAACTTTTAGAAGTTATATAAAAAATGCTATCTCAATACTTATATTTTTAATGTCTAGATGACCTTCTCATGTCGACAATTTATCATATTATGTCCACCTTTTATAAGATCTATTTTTATTTTAATATGGTGTGATCTAATTAATGATCATATATGGCCTTTTAAGCACATTAGACAACCCTCATGCCATATTGGAGGTAAAATTACTTAGACTTACCATTTTATAATAATATTATGATTGGCATAATCTTTCACATCAAATATATATTATAATACTCTAGTTATACAACAAAATAAATATTTTGGATGAGAAACAATTTATGCTAGACATGCAACTTCTTTATATAGGTGTTATGTGGTAAAATTATATTTATATGTAAGTCTTGCATGCTGAAATTTCCTTCACACCAAATAATGAATCCACATACTAATATAATGCCTACTTGAAAAATGTAAATGGTCTCTAGATGACCCATATTAGATGAATCTCACAATTGTATACACCATATGGAACAATGTTCACTCACATATAGATTAGAATAAATAAAACTTACTTCCTTAATGATCCTTGGTTTTAGATTATTCTACCTTGACTTTTCAACCCTTCTTATCATCTAGGTATCCCTTACATGGTATGTGATGATACCCTTTCATGTCTTATTGGTAGATTTAATATCATTGTCTCCATCACTCCTTGCTAGTTCATTTCACCTCATATGACTCCTCTTTTAGGTGATGCATTTGTATCATTTTCTATACTAGACAACAAAGGATGTTGGGCACATCTATTGTTATTCACTCATAAACACAATTTCTTCACTTGTTTCAAAATATTCTTAGATGCTTTGGTAGGTTTTCAACAACTGCTTTCACTTGAAAAAAGATAAAAACGAAAAATATAAGTAATAAAAAAATTATTCTTTTTGCAACAACATATTGGACATTATCTAGTTCTCTTCACTCCTCATGATCTTGTAGCCACAAAATTTCAAGTTTGAAAAAACTCTCTAGTTTGGCTAGAAAGTATTATTCTTGAGCAATTGGCTTCACTTCTCGGATTGGATAGGGTAAAACATAAACTTTCAATGATGTCATTTGTTATATAACCTAGTATTGCTCTAATACCAATTGATGTAAATGCATATTGGCTACAATAAAATTTTAATATAATAATTTTCTGTATACAATCAATAAAGGAGGTCTCCATTATGAATGAATGTAACCATCTTATAACCAAAAATATTTATAATTTCTTATAACATCTTTTTTTTTAATTTGAAAAAACTTGTATTAAAACAAAGATCATTTACAAGTTGGGATGAGACTTTTCCCAGCCTTAGTCAGATAGAACACATGTTTACAACAGTAAAAGAAGATTTGCATTGGAGCAAAATCTCTTAAACCATATTTCTACAATGATTGTTCACCTATTTACAACTATAAAAGAAGATCTACATTGAAACATAAATCTCCTAAACAGTATTTCTAGAATGGTTATCCAAATTAGCTAAGCACTAGATTTTCTCACCAACCTACCTAATCATCTCATCCTCAATAGCCATGTCACTGTGCCACTGAACCCCTACCTCCTTCTTAGTACCCATCTTAGCCAGGAAGTCTACCACTTTATTTAGATCTCTACTCACATAAAATGGAATCACATCATCTAATTACCTCCATAATTCCTTAATTTGAGTGACAAGAATCCTCAACCTCCATGTTTTCAAAGCAAAGTTCTTCATGCAATATAGAGCTCCAACCATTATTTGAGAATCTGATTCTAGGATTATCCTTCTATGACCTTGTTTTATTGCAAAAATAGAA
The DNA here is from genome assembly GCA_028583015.1 of Wollemia nobilis. Taxonomy (NCBI): domain Eukaryota; kingdom Viridiplantae; phylum Streptophyta; class Pinopsida; order Araucariales; family Araucariaceae; genus Wollemia; species Wollemia nobilis. Next base: position 2,057,246 of record JAQPPZ010003251.1, on the reverse strand, counting down.
GCATATTTGATAGCTAAGGCTTCCGCTTCATTGTTTGTGGCTCTTCCCAAGCCTTTCAGTTCCCAATAGAGCATTGTTCCAACATGATTTTGGCAAACCACTCCAATTCCAGCTCTACCCGGATTGCCTTTTGCAGCTCCATCAGTATTAATTTTAATCCAACCTTATGGGGGTGGTTTCCAACTAGCTCTGTCCTGTCCCTCTTGCACTTCAACTTCCTTCTCCATTGCCCCAATAAAAACCCGAGTTTCCTCTTTAGCATAGACTACCACAGTTTCTGTGACTTTGCTCCAAATGACCTGCCAAACTCCATCTAAAGAAGAAAAAATTTCTCTAAAAATTCTAGCATTTCTCTCCAACCACACTTGCCACCAAATAAAGTTTAATACAAGCTCCCAACCAATACAAAGAGCTTTAGATTTAAATCTACCCCTCTTCCATCTTTCCCAAATATTAATCCTATTCAAATCACCATTAACTTGAATTTTATAATATAAAAACCATCTCTCCCAAATCTGACACATGAATGGGCACTCAAACATCAAGTGATCAGTTGTTTCCTCGCTCTTGTAGCATAAAAAACATTGAGATGGACCAATGATTCCACTGCATATGAGATTATCAAAAGTAAGAATTCCATTATGCATGAACTGCCAAGCAAAAAAGTTAACTTTCGGCCAACCCTTGGACTGCCAAATCTTTCTCCAATCCTCAACCTGATATGTATGAGGAGGAGGCTCTGGAAGGATCTTATCATATTCATCCTTCACTGTGTAGACACCAAGGCTCCCATAGCCCCAAGCTAATTCATCCTCATTGTCTCTACCTATGAGAAATATTTCTGCCAATATTTTAGTCATGATGGGTGTCAAATCCGGAGGGATTGAAATTGGCCACTCATCCAACTTCTTAAACTGCTTAAACTTATAATCCCCCAGTTGACTAGTGTTGAAATAAATTTCAATTTGGACCCATCCCTTGGTTTCTATGGCTATTTTTATTGGTTGCAATTTAGGAAATTCAACAATGATAGGTGGGTATTGATCCCATGAATCTGTCCAAAATCGTGCCTTCTCCCCTCTCCCCACTTTCCAAAATAATCTATCTTTTACTACCTGAGATCCTAACTTGAGATCCTGCCACACTAAGGATCCATTACCATCCAAAGGGAAACGACCCACATCATTTGGGTTTACATGTCCCAAATATTTACTAGTTAAGATTCTACTGAATAAAGAAGTTGGTTGGGAAATCCACCTCCAATAAAGCTTTCCAGCCAAATCTTTATTATTTAACTTTGATCTTCTCAGTCCTAAACCTCCTTTTACCTTGGGCTGGCTTACTTTATCCCAACCTAATAAGGCCCATTTCCTCTCTCCTTTTACTCCTTCCCATAAAAATTTTCTAGCCATATTGTCCAACTCTTTCCATATGGTATGTGGGGCAACAAGGATAGAAAATTTATAAATTGGCATGGCTTGAATGATTGATTGTAAAAAGTTAATCTACCCCCATAGCTTAACCATTTGTGAGACCAATGATTAATTATATCCTTGATACAATCCAAAATATTCCTCCAGATATCTATTTTTAGTTTTTTAAAATGCAAAGGGACCCCCAAGTATACCATTGGGAGATAAGTCCTTGTGAATCCCAAGATCTCTAAAATTCTATCCTGAAGCCTTTGATCAAGATTGAAAAATACCACTTTGGATTTTTTATCATTGATGACTTGGTTTGTAGCCCTAAGGTAGACATTAAGTGTATCTCTAATCATTCTTGCTTCCCTGAAGCTAGCCACTCCCACCAATATTGTGTCATCCACAAACTGTAGGTGAGTCAAAACTTCCTCACCCACCTTGATATCTGTTAACAAACCTTGTTGTCTTCTCCTCAAGATGAGTCTACCCAATCCTTCAACCAATATGAGAAAAATATAGGGAGAGCAAGGATCTCCTTGACGAAGGCCTCGAGTAGCTCCAAATGGTTGCGATGGAAGACCCTTGATTAACACTGAGTATGTCAGAGTAGAAACACAACTCATGACCCATTCTATCCAATACTGAGAGAAACCAAAGGCTGCCATCATATTTGACAAGAAGCTCCACTCCACCCTATCATAAGCCTTTGACATATCTAATTTTATGAACATTCCTCTATTACCAGATGTTTGCATTGAATGGATTGCCTCCTGAGCTAGAACCACACCATCCAAGATCTGCCTACCCTCTACAAAACCCCCTTGCTTTGAGGAGATAATGTTATGTAGAAGAGGTTTTAGCTGCTCAACCATTACCTTTGTGATTATTTTATATATGAAATTGCATAAGGCAATAGGTCTATAATCTGAAATATGTACCCCCTCCTCCCATTTTGGAATTAAGGTAATGAAAGTATGATTTAATGCTTTAAGCATTATTTTACTACCTTTGGACTCCTCTATAACAACCATTATATCCTCCTCCAAGTTATCCCAAAAGGCCTAAAAAAACTCAATTGGAAAGCCATTTGGACCTGGTGTTTTTTCGGTGCTCATTCCAAAGACTACATTCTTCACTTCCTCTTTATCGATGGGTTTAAGTAGGGTCTGATTTTCTTCTTCAGATATAACAGAGGGTATGACAACAATAATTTCTTTTTGAGCCTCTTCATCTTGCACCATACTTTCCTTAAATAGTTTAGAAAAATAATCCATTGAATGGAAATGCATACCTGGAATTGTATCAAAGGAGTGTCCGTTCTCATCTTGAAGAGCTTCCATGTTGTTCATCTGTCTCCTAGCACAAGTAGTTTGATGGAAAAATTTAGTATTTTTATCACCTTATAATAACCAAGTGGTTCTTGCTCTCTATTTCTAGTAGGTCTCCTCTTGGTTGTCAATGTCCTCAATCGCTTTATGCAATGCATCATCCTCTTCTTTGAGATGTTCTGTAATTGTTCCTTCCCAAAAGTGTTTTTGAACCTCATCCCATCTGGCCACCAATGGAGCTCTTTGGACCTGGAAGTCTGTCTTGTTAGCTCGCCTCCATTGTTTTAGTTGATCTTTGACATAATGAAGTTGTTTGTGGAATCTAAACATTGTTGTCCCATATATTGGGCGACCTTCTTCCCACCACTGTGGAATTTTATTTTGAAGTTCGTCTTTTTGTAACCAAAAGTTTTCAAATTTAAATGGTTTGTGATGTTGCACTGTCTTGATCCCTCCTTCCAACAAAATGAGAAAGTGATCTAAAACTGGACCCTCCAAAATCTGAAATTTTATATTCCATTTTACAAATGCCTCATCTGAAACCAAAAAATGATCTAACTTCACCTTCTTGCTATGTGGCTCCCTCCTCTTATTAGTCCAAGTATAGTTTGTTCCAGGGCATTTAATATCCACCAAGTGTAATGCCTGGACTTGGGCAATCATAAGTCGATCCCCTGGGTCCAAAATTGTGGTTCCCCCTTCCTGATCTCTAGAGGATAATTTAGCATTAAAATCCCTAGCAATAATCCAGTATAAATCTTCCCTTGAGACTCTCATGTTATCCACAACTTTCCAGTGATGCATCTGACCATCTAGGTATTGAGCCCCATAAAAATTTGTGATTAAAACATGTTCAGCTGTGACATTATTTCTATAATGTGATGTGAGAACACCCCTCCAAGCTATATGTTCTATTGTAGTCCATTAAAGAGAGTTCCAAAGAGTAACTATCCCCCCTGAGGCACCTTGGGCAGCCACTTCCATATGACCAGCACCCCTCCAAATTATGTTAACTATTTTACACATAAGATCTAATGACATTTTTGTCTCTTGGATAAGCAAAAAATCTATTTTATATTTTTCTAAGAGTCTTCGAACAGTAGATTGATGGGTTCTATTGTTTAAACCCCTAACATTCCATGATTGTACAATCATTGGTTACCTTGAGAGCAGTAAAAATCTATTAGCCTCACCGATCCTCTAGTGATCAGTTTGTCTCCTTGAACTGCTATCAATTCCTTATTTGATTTTCTACCCACTCCTTGAGAGTTGCTATTTTTTGATCTCTTTTCCACCTGAGTTATCCCTAAAGTTGGCCTTTCTCTGTTCTTTTTTGCTATGCCCATGCTGACATCCTTAATTATTGGTTGCTCTTGGTTATGCACTATCAATGCCCCTGCACTCTCTGACTGCGGTAACTCACTGTACTTAATTACCTGCTCTATGATCGGGGGAGATGAAAGAGGAGCTTGAACATGGATGTTATTATTTTCATTATTCCCATCCACTCCTTCCATGAATTGTTCTTCTTGGTCCATTAGTAGTATCTGATACCTATTGGAGGGCTTGAGTTGGGTTTGCTCTTTACCATATTTTTTCTTTTGCCTTCTCCTTCTTTTGGGTTGTTCAAAACCATCTCCTTGTGCTTCTTTACCCTGAGAAATATTCGTTGGTTCTTTGTTGATTGTTGACTTACCCTCCATAGGAAGATTTGACATTCCTAGAGGAGCCTCCATTTTTATGTTCATATTATTTGGGAAAGATTAGGCCAAATGCCCATATTTGTAGCAAACTCTGCATCTGAAGGGCAATGCCTCATAATCCAGTTGTTGAATCCAAGATAGTCCTGCAAGTTCAAGTTCCACCTCTATCGGTAGAGGCTGGCTAAGATCCATTTCCACACATAATCTTACATAAAAAGCTGTGTTTCCTTCTATTGTGTCTTTGGAAACAACCAAATGTCTTCCATGGGAATTATCGATAATTTACAATACCTACTCACTCCAAAACTCCATTGGAAGTGCATACAAACGGATCCAAAACGGGATAGCAGTGGGTTCAATTCGAGGATCAAATCCCACTCTCCAGGGTTGAACAAATAATCCTGTCGGACCATGATTCCTCTTTTCTTATTTGAAAGCCCTATTTATATCGACAAGTGAAAAAAAACTAACAATAAAATATCCATTGCTAATAAACCATAAATAATACTCACCAAGAGGCTCCCAGTTTTGTCGGACCTAGGAATGCAAAAAATTTAGGGTAGGGTGAATACCCATGAATTTATAGATCAAATCATGATTGGATCTATATAAAACTATTTCTTCAACCATCCTTTGCTCAATGACAATCTTTGGCCTTGATTCTGATTGTGGCAAGCATCCATTAACTCATTGAGATGTTGATCTATTTCCAGCAGTCGTAAAGAGCATTTTTAATGTAGTTTTTTGTGCTTCTTCAGTATTTGATGGAGATTTATCCTTTAACAAATCTTCAAAAGAACTATGTCTCTCTAGAAGAGGATCCGAAGGTGTCCCCATTGGATCCTCTTGGGGCATCAATCTTGTCTTCAAATCCACAATAACCAGAAATCTCTTCGGCTACCCAACTGATGCCCTAGTTTTTCCCTCCTTATAACATCTTTACTTATCTTAAATTTTCTTTTTATTTGATGCATTTTAGATTATTTATCTTAGCCTGTAGATGTATATATAAGTGCTTGTCAATTTTTTATTCGTATCTAATTATTGTCTCTTCCATCATTTCTCTCATGGATTGCTTGGAACCTAAAATTTGAAATGCAACTTCCAACATATTTTAATCACAATGTGAAAAATGATCCTTATATATTGTTTATGGGATGGTGGTGGCACACGTTTTCTGTGTATTCCTTGTCTTCCTTCCTTTTATGAAATCCTTTCTTTAGTACTTGCACCTAAGGATCATAGATTCTTATCTTTTTGTTAATTAGTTATAGGCGATTGAAATAGGACCTACCCATATTACATTATGAGGACATAAAGCTTGAATATTATGCATGAATCACTTGGAAAGAATTAATTTTGGTTTTCCTCGTTAAAAGTTGAGGAAATTAATCAATTGAACTAATGCCATTTGATCAACAATCCCTTATCATTCACACACACACACACACACACACACACACACACACACACACAAAAACACACAAACACACACACACACACACACACACATACATATTTCCTTGAAGAAATCTATAATTTTCATTTCAGTATTTAAAATAATTACAATGCTATGGGTATAAAGTACCCTCAAGGATTTTAGTTACATGCTATATAGGAGTTGGCAAACTAAACTAAGGGGAGTATTAGCCTCCCTACTATAATATATTATATTCAACCCACAATCTAGAAAAAAAAGCTTAAAAATAGGACTAACAAATGAAGAGCAAGAATAATTTCTTGATCAATAAAAAATATTAAGTGAATCTTACTTGAGTACAAAAACGGAGGACTTAGGTTTCAATTTTGAATACAAACTCTATGTGAATCCTATATTTATATAAAATAAAGGTAAGGATCCCTTTCAAAACCATTTTTTCTATAATAGATCTTTGATATGATCCTTGATAAGAGGACTATGAGGAAATCCCAAGTCCTCTAACCACTTCTTCCCTATTTCAAATACCTATTGGAAGGTTCAAACCATCTTCTAAAATATTGGTTGCTTCTACATTTAGTTAGCTATAGATGTTCTTGTATGACTTTTTGGTATAGAATACTATATTAATTTCACTTGCTTATAGAAAGGACTAAGGAGTAGGTTTTTTACCTCAACATGGTCTACAACCCAGCTTAGCACTAATTTTGAATCTCCATAAACTAATAAAGTTGTAATTCCTTTTTCCACTACTATTCTCATCAGGAGGATCAATGCTTTTCATTTTTCCACATTATTTGTTCCTTCCCCAAAATCTACCTTGAAAGCGATCTTATGATTTTTATTTAAAATTAAGTGTCCCCCCTACCCCAAACCTACCTAGGATGCACTGGTAAGCTCTATCAAATAATACCCATGGCTTCATAGAATCTACTATTAGTGTTCATATATGCCTACTCAATTTTGGTTTTGTAAAGATTTTAAGAGTTTAAAAATTGGATTTAATCTGCATTTGTACTTGAATCACTATAATTTCCTTACCTTCAAATAGCCTAGGATTTCTAGCCATCCATAAACCCCATCCCACTATCAAAGGAATACATCTATACTCATTTACTTATATTTCTTTGAACCACTATTGTATGTTATCCAAAAGATTCCTAGCAGGCCACTTTCCTTTCCCTTGAGTCAAAGGTAGAATTGAATTCAACACTTCTCTTCAAAAAGGGTAATAAAGCAAAAGATGATCCATTGTTTCCTCTTTATTTTTGCACATGACACACTGAATTGGTCTATGCCAATACCTCCTTTGAAGAACATTCCATGTTGGTGATTTTTTGGCTAGAGATAACCAAACAAAAATTCTAGTTTTTAGGGGAGATTTTACCTTCTATATTCTACTCCACCACAAAATATTTTCCTCATTGTTGTCAAGGCTTGTCCTATAACCTTCTCTAACTATGTACTACCCACTTTCTATATTCTTGTACCATATTAGCAAGTCTCTTTGTTGATTTAGTCTTTATACTTGATATTTCCAATTCCTTTGTGTAATCATGCCAAATATGTATCATGATGGCTTTTGAAGCCTTATTATTAATATAAAACTCATAGAATAAATTTCATAGGATAAAATATAAGATAGCCATAATATAATAAGATCAAGATAATGATGTAAGTAGAATAATATGAGCCAATTAATATGTAAATCAAGGCTTATAATATATAAAATAACAATAATTAATAAATATCAATATTAATGTAATATCCTTAATCATACATGAATAAATCTTGTAGCACAACTTACAATATTAATTGCTCAAAACATATGCAGTATTTATTACTTCACTTCCTCTTACAAATATAATACTTGATGATAAAATTACATGTACTTATCTCCTTATGATCCTCTATGGAGTATTATATAGCCATAGTAGAATTAATCTTTGTATACTTGACTATTCCTTTATATATGCCAAGTCTCATGACTCTTGGCTTCTCTACTTAACACTTGAATACACGTGATTCTATCTTGTATGCACACCTAGACATGATTGTTCACTCAACGCACTCTAATATAAAGACACTTGTGCAAACTTACATATAAGACACTTGTGCACATAGACTCATATTACACTTGCACACTTACTCACATGACACTTGTGCATTTCCTACACATTATTACATTACATAAAATATTACTCACACTCTAAACTAAGACTTAACCCTAATCTAATATTTACAAGATGTACCATAAAGGCACCATGGGGGTACATTAGTGTATGCCCAAAATGGCTACATCTTTAGAAAACATAGAAAATTTTATTCTAAGGTATGAAGTTCCCATTCTGCACATTTTTAAGTGTATTTTGGAGTGGATCCACAACTTGAGTTTCCTAATCCGCCAACACTTAGTGAAAATTTTATCTTGAGCAATTCTTCCAGGTTAATAATGTATTTTGATGTGAATTGACGATGAGTCCTGATTCCACAATTTTTTTTGGTGAAGATGACATTAGCGTAAAAGAAAGTGCAAAATAGCGATCGAGAGTAATTTTTTCATGCTCTAAGCGACCAAGTGTCGGTAAGGCCAATTTCATTAGGTTTATAACATATTTTGGTGTGAAGCAATGAAAAAGAGGCAAAAAACACTACATAGAGCACAAATTGGTGACAAAAGCACTTTTACATTGCATAGAGTATGAATTGGAGATAAAAGCTATTTTACACTACAATCGATACAGAATGTCAACAAAGGATGAGTTGCACTTGCCCGAGTGTAGATTGGTGATTCTGCATATTTACAAAGCAAAGATGATGTTAGCATGCTTTAGGTTACAGATTTTGGTTGTTTCGAAGCCAAAGAAGAGAAAAGGAAGGGTAATGAGCAGATTGCATCCTGCTCACCTCTTAGTTCATTTTATGCCATAATTTGATTCCACATGATCAAGGCTATAATTATGGCATCAACAACTTAAAACTGTGGAATGGCACCTTGGTTTTCCTCTCCAATTTGTAGAGTATATTGGAAGGTTTAATCGCAACCATCCATGATGAATATCGATAGTCCAAGTTTTGTTGATATTTTTGAAGGATTTAAAAGGTCAAAACTCACCGAATTAGAGTGCAATAGTTGGAGGACAAGAAGACAATGCACCAAGGGTTTTCAAGAACAAGAACTAGATGCAATTGCAGATCTACGGGAGAGATGAACTCCCAAGAATGATTGATGGATGAGAAGCAGTTTCCAACAGTTCGAACTCTAACTGCCACCAACAAACCAGTAAGTTGTAGAGGTATGTCGCCATGGTGGATTTCTCACAGTGGATTTTCTAGAGCTCTCCAGCCAGTAAGATAATGCTAGAAAACTCTCTGCTGAGCTATAAATATACAATCTTTGTAATGTCACATTAATATAATTTTATTTACAAATTATAAATAGAGGCTGAAACCTCATTTTCTATGTCTAGCTCTAGTGTGTTTGCTTGCCCTACTATAAATATGCTTGTGAGCTAATGGAAGGAGCATTAATTTGATAGTTTGAATCAAATTTGTCATATTCATTATCTTGTGCAAGAGGTTCGAAGTCTTGAGCTGTATTTTTGTTAATACTTGAATGGTTAGTTCATTCTAGATTTTGGATTACTAGTTGTGAGAGTAGTTGAAATTTGTTCTTGATTAGATCTGTATTGTTAGGAAGTTTATTTCTGTTAAATCTAACTATTGGTCTATTCTACTATTTGGATTATCAATAATTGACGTTGGAATTAATTTTTGCAATATATCTCTATTTATGCTTTAATGTGTAAAGGTTTAATTAATTTGAGTGATGTTAATCTTGAGTGATGGGACACTAGAAGTAGCTTGTGGGAGCCTTTTGTTGTAGTTGTCTATACTGTTAGCCTATCGGGCCACTATTTTCATAACATTTCTAACCCTAAACCTTTTCTAACCCTTATCTCAAAATCTTATTCGAGCTTTAACTGAGCCAACACCATTTTAATTTAACAAGGAACCAACCTACTCTAGAGGTTGGATTGAAGTTGCCTTTTGTCCATCCAATGCTTGAGTTTCGAGCTGCGACTATTGGGTGCATGTGTAGATATAAAATTAGAAGATAGACAGTTAAAGTGTTAAGTAAAACTTGAGGTCAATTCGGTGCCCAATAGTTTTTGGCACAACCAGTGGGACCATTTCACAAGGAACATGAAAACCCATCATATGAGTTATTGTTTTATCTCTAGCCAAAGGAATCAAAATTTGGTGAATTGTCTTGACGTTGCTAAGTGAAGAATATAAAATTCACCTGGTGACTCTATGGTATTCAAATCTAGAAAAAAATTACCCCTGTAGACCAGTGTCCTTTCATGTATACTAGGTCTTTCAAAAGGAATAACCCTGACTCATATTTTTACTATGAGCTACCTTATAAAGGGCCTACTGTTATCAAAATTTTGAATAAATATTTACTCTCAGAAGAAGAGATCCTGAGGAAAATCCTATAGTTAATTCAAAAAATCCTGTAGCAATATCTACACTAAGAAATATGGCTAGAAATATAGCAGCAAATTAGGGAAATGTACCCCCAAATCAGCCATTACAAAAATTCTCCAACTGGAACACAACTAGTCCCCTTAGATTAGCCCATATGAATATCATTCTCCAGGCTATATCTAACGATATTTCTACTTATGATGGATCTAGGAAGATAACATATGAGCACTGTCAGGAAATTTTGAATCTGGTAGCAATCCACAACATAAATGAAGAAGATGTTATTGTGAGAATCCTAGCCCTATCCTTCATAGGGAAGATTTTGCATTGGTTTAGGAATCTTGAGTATAACACCATTACTTCATGGGCAGCATTGACTGAGCCTTTTGTGGAAGAATTTAATGAATCTGTTGACCCTTTCTCCTTGCTTAATTAGTTTACGTCCATGCAGAAATGTCAATAAGATACTATCTCAGATTTCAATTTGAGGTTTAGTAGAACATAGAAGAAAATTCCCCCTACAGCTAGACCAGCTTCATACCTTGCTTATATATATTATATCATAGCTATTGGATCAAAGCTAGGCTTAAAAACATAAAAATCTAGGGTAGAAAACTTTCCACAAGTTTATAATGTAGCAGTTCATGCTGAGAATATCCTAATTAATGTGTGGAGATTACCTCCCAAAGCTATGCTACCTTATAGTTCAAAAACCACTGATGGCCAAAGCCAAGCTATTAATTCATCTTACATGGATCCTCTTTCCTTGTTATCCCCATATCTATAAATGAATCCCATTCCTCACCCAAAATCACCATCTACTGCAGTTTCTTTCCCTCCCCTTCCTTCTCAGACTCCTTAAGAGTTTTTTGTCATTCTTGATATACAAAATACCCTAAAAACTCTGAGTAATAGAATGCATTCAATGGAAAAAAGAGATCAAAAGAGATCTCAACAGAGAACATTTACATATGTAAACAAAGATCAAATACTTGGTCCTAGTAATAGTACTAGGGTCATAGTAAACGCAACATATGAAGAGCCCGAGTTTTATTCAGAGACAAGTCTAGTTAATATCTAGTGGTTGGCATGTAATGATCCTCATGATTCAGATTCTTGTGTCATATACCAACACCATGTTCAAAAAGTTATGGATCAAGAATAAAGGAATCAAAAGGTTGAAGAACACAAGCTTATACTGAGATTGGGGGGGTGAACAATATAAGACCTCTTTTTGCTTTTTCCTTTATACTTCAAAACAATAAAACAATATACCCAAAGCAATATCAAAACAATGCACAATATCATCCATAAAGTGACACCAATTTTAATGTGGTTCACCCAGAATGGCTGGGCTATGTCCAAAATTTTTTTCTCTAAAAGTTATCTCAAAGTTCTTTGGGAAACCTTCCCAATTACAATGTTTATGAGCCTCGGCCCAAAGGAGATACCTTCTCCCAATATGAATTTATGAGCCTCTGCTCAAAGGAGATACCTTCACCCAATCAAAATTTATGAGCCTTTGCTCAAAGGAGATACCTTCCCCTCTGCTCTAGAAATGATCCCTCAGAAGATCAAATACCTCTACCTCTTGCCAGCATGTGGAAATACTTTCCACCGAAGACCTCCTATCCTCAATTCTTAGCCTAAGAGACCTCTGCCTTCTATGATCACGTCCATAGTAGCTCAGCAACCTGTACCAAACACAGTCAGTCGGTCTAGTACAAGTCTTCCTCTGTCTGTAAGATCTATCCAACTCTTGAACAAATCAATCCTCTACATACAAGCCTTCTCAAAGACTTGCCAACTGTCCTTAGGTTCTTCTCATAGAACCAATGCACCTCTGTCCTCAAGTTCTCTGATAGAACTATCAAACTCAGCTCACAAGTCCTCTGCTAGGACCTGTCCAAATCTACTCACAAGTCCCCACTAGAACCTATCCAAAACTGCTCACAAGTCCCCACCGAAACCTGTCCAAAACTACTCACAAGTCCCCACCGAAACCTGTCCAAAACTGCTCACAAGTCCCCACCGGAACCTGTCCAAAAATTCAGCAAGCTCACCAAGAAAAACTTTCTTAGTAGGAAATCACAAAGTGAATTGTTAGAGACCCAATGTGATTTGTCAAACTCATAGAAGCATAAAGAGAATTGTTAGAGACTCAATATGTTCTATACTCAAATCCCAATCTCAAAACTCAACTCAAATCAACTCGACTCAATCTCAATCTCAAATCTAAAAACTCAACTCAATATCCGAAATGGATAGGATAGAATGTTTTCTTTCAAGAACATGAAACCCCAACAATTGCCAACTATGCAAAGAATCACATAACAATGATACTCATGTTCTTTTCACCATCAATTAGGGTTTCAACAACAATGCTCATCAAACAAGGTTTAGTCAACCAACACCATTCAACTCAACATCAACCTTGAAGCATTCAACCAATCATCACAAGAAAAGGAAACAAGTAGAAATCCTTTTCCCTCCAAAGATATTTGAACAAAATAGCCACCAACACAATATCACCAAATGCAAAGAATAACTTGCTCAAATCAAATCAATGGAGTAAGCCCAATATCATGAATCAAGTAAAGCAATAACTTGATCAAACAACCTCTATGGAAGAAACTCAACCATCAAACTCAAAACAACCAACCAAGGGTTCCACCAACTCAATGCAAGTAGATAGACTCACAAATATAAACCCTAGTGCACAAAGCTTCCACTATCTCAAACCAAAAATTATGCATTCACCAAAAACTCTCCTTAAGGATAACAATGCATAAGTAGTCTTCAACAAACCAGAAAATAGGATTTACACCTAGCCAAAGGATACCTAGTAGAATACCTTTTCACTCCAACCTTATTTCAGAAAACATACACCAATCATACTCATAAGAAGAATGTGCCCATACCTTATTGGAGTAGAAGATAATTGAAACTTCAAGCTATCACCACACACAAATCTCAAACTTCCAACCAAGTTAGGGTTAGAATAAAAAGAAATGAGCAATAATATAAACTTCCTTTATTACACCTTTTAGCTCCACTTCTTTAAACACAACCACCATAACATGCCAATAAATCAACAATCATAGACTCACACCTTATACCTCCATTTTTAATTTTAGCATAGCAAAGAATAATCTTAAAGATACATCCAAAGAAATATGCCCTTATTTATCCTAAGATTTTATTCAATGCTAATCACAAAAGCCAAAACTCATAAAATTTAATCACACCTTATAAATCGCTGTCCAAGAAACTTCGAATTTCGCGGTATAAATATGTTTTAATAAAAAATGTGTGTTACTCTAGCAAAGCACCCCCGTGAGACTCGAAACGGTGACCTCTGCCAATGTAGCGCCCAACAACAGCCTTAGCTGCCACTAGCCCACGCGGGCTACGAAGTTCATAAGTGAACTTCCCTCCACTTCACCCTAAAAAAAAACTCCCGAAGACTTTTCAACCGCACGTGCTTCTAAGTCTTCCTTCGATCGCAGTGAATACAGAGCACAAACACCGCAAATTGCATTCGGGGAATTTCGAATTCATTAGCCTTCCAACCTTAGGAGTTGGAGAATAAATAGTCTCTTCAAAGACACCTTGACGTCGGTGGAAATAAAGACCATTTCGAAATTAATCAAAAGTCTTTTCAAAAAGGGTTTAAAAACCCTTAAATAATTTTAATAAATTAAGAATAAAAAAAGGTTTAAAAACCTTTAAGTATTTTTAATAAATTAAAAATAATTTCTCCCTTAATTAATTAAATAAGTAATTAATTAAAACCTTGAAGGGTTTTAAATAATAATTAAATAAATAATAAAGAGAACCTCCATTGGTTTTAATAAAAACCATTTAACTTGGTTTTAATAAAAACCCTATCCAATGGAATCTCTCCGGATTCTCTTAAAAATGTTCTCTTGGAATCTTCCACCTTTGAAGCCAACACATCCTCTTAACATTAATGCCATTTCCTTTTGACATCAATGACAACTCATAGACAAGAAGCTAGGATCTCAAACCCAAAATTGCCAACAAAGGTAAGAGTAAATATGTTATGGCAGCTTGACCAAATCATGGTTGGGAAAGAATTGGATGAGAATGGCCCAATTGTTGTTATGACAAGGTCAAGGAAGAAAACATTTTAAGTAGACCCAAAAAATATGGGACAATTCTAGGTTCCTTCTCAAAAAAGGAATGACCCACTTCCAAAAAGCATTGATACTTTTCATATTCCCTAGGCTAAAGGGAAAGAGAAGACATACAGTCTCCCCAAGAGATTTAAGAAATAAACTGAAGGAGATTGAATAAATTCTAAATATGAGGCTCAAGAGAGGCTTATATTCTCTTCTATTACCAAAATATAAATAATAGAAGACACTCAAAAATATAAAAGAAAATATGGTGAGCCAAAAAGAAGGCCCAAGAGGACCACTTTGTCTAAGTCTGATTACAATATTATGGAAGCGATGAAAAGGATTCCATAAAAAGCTAGTTTATATGATACCCTTTTCATTCTTGGCCAAATAGACTTGCTTAAGGCTTCCCTTAACAAGTATCCACAGGATAGGCAGGCTACCACAATCCTTAGCATGCCCTCAAAAAGAAAGAAATGTCCCCTACTATTTTGAAGAATAAATCCACTCCTTTATATATATCTTTAAGAATGGAAGGTTGAGTAGTCCAAAATTGTATGATAGATTCAGGAGCATCAACTATAATTATGCCTAAAGTAGACTGTGAAGAGATGGGTATGGAGTATACCCGATCTTGCCCTGTAGTACTACAATTGGATGGAACACCTGTAAAAACAATGGGAGTAATAAAGGATATTTTGATGAGGTTACATAGATCCCCTGAGGTGATAATAGTATAAGAAACATTAGTGGTTGACCTAGAGCCCTACTTTGGTTTATGCCTCTCAAGGGAGTTCACTGCAAAATTAGGTGGATGCATGTATATGGATTATTCTAGCATGATCATTCCCTTCAAATGGAAGAGGATAAGGATAACACCTAAAAATCCCGTGTCTTATCACATAGAAAATATTGAAGAAGACATGTGCAACCTCATCCCTCTTGAAGAGTTTGAAATTATGGATAAATTTGATGAATTGGAACTAGAAGATAAATTACATTTTAGAATATATTATAGTCAGTTTAGGACAGACATGGGCACATATAGTATTTTTGCAGAATTAGAGAAGAAAATTCTTGCTATACCTAATCAGTCTCTGAGAGAGACAGAGGTATGGACTATACACTTTGATGGTGCTATATGCAGAAATGGATCTGGTGCTAGTGTGGTACTACAATTTTGTTTAGAAGGAACAAAGATTTTTGCCTACAGATTAACATGGTAATACACTAATAATGTTGTAGAGTATGAGGTTCTATGCCTTGGACTGATCCAAGTAGATTATATGGTCATTAAGGTCCTAAAAATATATGGTGGCTCTAAGTTAATCGTGCATCATGTAATAAAAAGGTGCAGTAGTAAGCATCATTACCTAAAAACATACAGAAATAGGGTATGGTATTTGATGGAATCCTTTGATGCCCCAAATATAAATTTTATTCCCAAAGAAAATAATACTTTGGCAGACTATTTAGTAGCAAGGGGAGCTAATTTCAACCCTTTTTTAGACATTGGAGTTAATAAATACAAGGGAATAAAAATAATTTTCAAGACTGTAGTGCCAGATAAGTAGATTTTCTGGTAGGTGTTTGAAAGTGATGAATAAATCATTGATTTTTTGGTAAGAGAAGCCTGTATATCCACTTTTCAAGAAGAAAATCTAGAGGAAATTGATCATCAAGATTTTATTTAGCTTAGAAATAACCATATGCCTAGAGGGTTGGTCACCCTAGAGAGCCTTTTTGACAATGAAGACAAGAGAAGGATCAGATCTATGGAAGTCAATGGCAAAATATATAAAGAATTTTAAATAGAAAAAGAAAATCTCAAGATTGGAATTCGATCTTCTCCAAAGGAAGAAGAGAACATTAAAGCTTTATGCATAAAATTCAAAGACATTGTGGCTTGGTCATATGAAAACCTCAAGGTATATGACAAAAGGATTATACAACACACCATTGAGCTAGAGCCTGATGCAAATCCTTTTAGGCAGAAGAAAATTCCTGTAAATTCAAGGATCAAAGCTATAATGAGGGAAGAGCTCTTAAAGTTATTATAAGATCATATATCCAATTAAACATTCTACCTAGGCATCCAACTTGGTACCTGTGAGAAACAATAATGGCAATATTTGCTTGTGTGTAGATTTCAAAAATCTTAATCAAGCATCTCTTAAGGATCACTACCACATATTGATTAGATATTATATATAGTGGTAGGGGTAGAAAGGTTCTCACTATTGTATGGTTTCTTTGGATATAATAATATTTGGGTGAAGAATTAAGATCAGTATAAAACAACATTCACCAAAAAATGGGGCACATTTGTCTACCAAAGAATACCTTTTGTGTTGTCCAATGTGGGAGTCACATTTCAGAGAGCCATGGACTATGCCTTTAGATAACTTATTAATAAGGTCATTTTGATCTATTTGGATGACATGACAATGTTTTCCCATAACAAGCATGACCACTTAGCACACCTTGAGCAAGTTTTTCAAAAGTGTAGAGAATTTGGTATTTCCCTAAATCCTAAGAAATAATTTTTTGTAGTACATGAGGGAAATTTTCTAGGTCATGTGGTCTCAAAAGAAGGTATGGCCATAGAATCAGATAGAATCCAGTCAATTATAGACCTTACACTACCTGTAAATAAGAAATTCTTGCAGTCCTTCTTTGGCCAAATAAAATTTATCAGGAAGCTCATTTTTTATTTTGCATAGAAGGTAAGGCCTAAATATGATATTTTGAAGAAATATGCAGAGTTCAAATGGACTGAAGTGAGGAAACAAGCCTTCAATATTATCAAGCAGTCCATTGCCACTACTCCAGTGCTAGTAAATCTAAAATTTAGTAAGGATTTTATTCTTTACGCCTATGGAGCTGAAGAAAGTTATGCATCAGTGCTTGCCCAAAAGAATGATCAAGGTGAAGAGCATCCCATATTATTTTAGAGCCAGAATCTCCATGATTACTAGGTTAAGTATAATTTTATTGAGAAACAAGTATTTGTTGTGATGAAGTCATTGAAGAAGTTTAGGCAATATTTGGTTCAAAGTAAGACCTTGATATACGTTGTTCACCTAGATGTAAGAAGATTTATTTTGCAAGGTGAAATAGGGGATAAGAGAGCTGGATGCATCACCAAGATCCAGGAATATGATATGGATATACACCCCATAAATTTGGTAAGAGGTAGGACCTTATGCTAAGGTATAATAAAGGTAGCAGTATCAACCGAAATGATAGCTTGTCAAGCAACCGAAGATGATCAGATTAAAGGAGTACAACCAGGTGATTCTGATTGGGTAGACCAGATGATCAACTACTTTCAAACTAGATTATGCCCTCCTAATATTAATGCATCACAAAGAAGAAGATATAGGCTTCAAGCTTTGAAGTATGTCTTACTTCCATAAGGGCTATACAAAAGGAACCTTTACAGAGTCCTCCTTAAGTGTTTGAAATATGATCAACAATAAAAGGTCATAAAGGAGTTCCATGGAGGTCCATATGGAGGACATTTCTCAGGTAGAGTTACAACTTTTAAAACCATAAGAGCAGGCTATTATTGTCCTAATATATTTTTTGATACCTTCAAAGTCACTAGAGCCTATGACAAATGTCAGACGCATGTAGGGAGGACATGAAATGCTTCATTTCCCCTCAAGCCAATATAAGTTGAGGAGCCTTTTCAACAATGGGGGCTAAAATTTATAAGGGTCATCAACCCTCATTCTTTAGTAGAGCACAAGTATATTATAATTGGCATAGACTACCTCACCAGATGGGTAGAGGCCATTCCTACCAAGAAATCAGACTAGGAGGTTATGATCAATTTTATGGAAAGTTTGAATTTAAGGTTTGGATTTCCAGAAGCCTTGGTGAGTGAAAATGGGCCAGCCTTTATAGGAGCCAAATATATTAAATTTTTTAGCAAGTATGACATCACCATTAAGAATACTTCAAATTATTACCCTCAAGTTAATGGACTCGCAGAGTCTACCAATAAAAACCTATTAAGGATTTTGAGAAAATCTCTAGAGGGGAATAAAAGAAGTTGGCACCTAATGCTGGAGCAAGCTTTGTGGGTAGACAAAATCACTATCAAGAAGTCCATCAAGAATTCTCCCTATGCTTTGGTATATGGCAAGGAGGTAGTGTTACCTATCCATTTGGAAATTCCAACACTTAAAATGATAAATATAGAAGAAGAATCAAAGGAAAATCCAATGGAAATAAGGTTAACACACCTACCACAATTGGAAGAGAACAAAGCTCAGGCCTATGAAAACATTCAGAAGTATTCTGTAGACATCAAGGTATGGTTCGATAAAAAGGTAAGATTTAGAAAATTCCATATTAGAGACTCAGTTCTTAGGTGGAATGTTGAAAGAGAAAAACTAGGACATCATTAGAAGTTTTACTCCTTCTGGGATGGCCCTTTCAAGATAGTAGAAGTTAAGGAGACCAATGTTTTTCAACTTGAAGATCTAGAGGGAAACATACAACCAATATCAGTTAATGGTTTTCATCTTAAAATCTACATTGATTGAAGTATAATCTCATTGTAATATATGTACATACATTGTATCATACTTCTTTTATTTTTGCATTTTGTATCCAGTTTTGTTCTAACATGTTGTACAAAAAAATAAAAAAATAAAAGAGAGATTTTTTTTTTAATAAAATTGGCTAAGTGTTCCCACAAGATGCAACAAATGCCTATTCCACACTCAAATACACTATGTACGAAGTAGAATATCATTGAGCTCCAATCCATATTTAAATGAACCATCATACTAGTGGAATGAAAAGCAAGTTTCAATCCACACTTTAGTTGTTGGATATTTTGAGTCCCTAAGCTAAAATTGTCATTAATGTCAAGAAATACAGTTAACATTAATATCAAGGTTTTTTTCAAGGAACGAAGTTGTCAAAGTTGCTATTTGATGTCTAGGAAGAAGACCGAAGGTCAAGAGTCTCAGTGCAAAGTTGAAAAGGAGATATAATAATTTTTATAAATTATTTAAATTCAACAAGAATTTAAAATTTATAAAGAAATATTATCTACACCATGGAATGCAAGTAAATGAAGGTTTTAAAAATTAAACCTATAATTATAATTTATAAAATTTAAATTCTTTTGAATTTAAAATATTTATAAATTATAATGCTAACGTCATCAAATTTAATTTAAGCACTTTGCATATTTTATAAAGTGTTTAAAGGCACCGATGTCATTAAAACAAGGAAGCACCGACGTTTGAAGAAAATTCATGGTTGTGTATAAAAGGTAGCCTTAAAGACATTGCAAATTTTATCCCTTGATCAAATATATTTGCACCAAGGTAAAAGAGCTTCATTTGCATTTTTGAAAGGATTCATTGAGGAACAAGACGTAAACAATTTTCGTCTTTAGCGCCAAGGATAAAGTGGAAAGGTTGGAGTCTTCAAAGCACATTGGACACGATGGTCCAAGTGGTAAGTCATAGATGTTTGGAGGAAGCATGTGTTGTGTTCGAAACTCTTGGTGGTGAGAGCAAAAGGGAAACATTTTTCATATGTTTTCATTGAGTGGAAATGCTAAGGAGGAGAAAGAACCTTTTGGCTCTTAAACATGCTCATAGAGCACATGGTAGTGGAGCCCGCGACAGGTTGCTTGCGGAGGTAGAGGTAACGAGGTCGAAACCCATCGATGGCCAAGGTAAAGCTTTTTGAAATTAATTTTATTGCCTAAGGTTTTCATACAAGGTGCTTGGAGGTATAAGGTTTGCTTGTGAAATTTTTTAAAGAGTGTTTGGTGAATAACGTTGGTAGTTGGAGGTATTACTTGGAAGAATAATGAAGCTTTGGTATTAAATATTTTTGATAAAGTCTTAAATTATTATATTGTGAATATTGAAAGGTTAAGACTTTTTTAGTGTTGTTTGATCTTTAATAAAGGGTTTGTGTTAAAGAAAATTATTGTGAGGGTATTTGAATATTATTTGAGTTGGAGTGATAAGGTGTTATGTTGGTATTATTTTGCATTGTATTTTGTTGAAGAAATTAGTACTCTCTAACCCTTGTTGATATTAGCAAAGAAGAAATTGTGAGTGTGGTATATTTGTGAGATCAAATCCTTGCCAAGCAAAAATGTATGAGCAAATTCTTTCTTGGTTGATATGATTGATTGATTACTTTAAAATTAAGTTTGGGGTGAAAAGGATTTTATTAGGGTTTCCTTTTTGAACGTGTATGAGTTAAATGCTTCAAGGTTTTTTGAAATCAAGTGTTGTGATTAAAACCTTGTTTTATTAGCATTGTTGTTGAAGCCATTGGATTGTGCAAAGAACTTGAACTAGAGTTTGAAAAGATCATGAGTATCATTGTTATGTGAGATTTGTTGTTGAGCATTTTTGGAAATATTTTGAGTTGGATGATACATGCTTGGACTAGGGTTTGTAAGTGAGAGTTGGTTCTTGAGTGATTGGTTGAGTAGAGTTGGTTGAGCCTAGTCAAGTGGTTGTATGAAGTGATTGTTCAAGTTCCATAAAATAAACTATTCTATATTCTGATTTGAGTTGTGAAATAATTTTTTTTGTGAGGATAGAACATATTGAGTCTCTAACAATTCTCTTTATGCTTCTCTGATATTGAGTTGAGAAAGAGATTGAGTTGTGAGAATAGAACATATTGAGTCTCTAACAATTCTCTTTATGTGTCTATGATATTGAGTTGAGAAAGTGATTGAGTTTTGAGTGTAGAACATATTGAGTCTCTAAAAATTTTCTTTATGCTTCTATGATATTTATTTGAGTTGAGAAAGTGATTGAGCATTGAGTAAATAACATATTGTGTCTCTAACAATTCTCTCTATGTTTCTATGAGATTGGACAAGTTCTGTGTGGACTTGTTAAGCTGATTTGAGGTAAGTCTTTGAGAAGACTTGTGGACTGATTTTGTGTGAGATTTTGTGGAAGCTTACAATACATATTTGGTTAAGTCCTAGAGAGGACTTATTGAGAAGATTTAGACAAGTTATGTGTGGGATTATTGAGTAGGTTCTGAGTGGACCTATTAAGCAGATTTGAGTAGGTTCTGAATGACCCTATTGAGAAGATTTGAGCAGGTTCTGAGTGGACCTATTGAGCAAATTTGAGTAGGTTCTGAATGACCCTGTTGAGAAGATTTGAGCAGGTTCTAAGTGGACCTATTGAGTAGATTTGAGTAGGTTCTGAGTGAGCATGTTGAGTAGGTTCTAATTGAGCCTATTGAACATATTTGAGAAGGTTTTGAGTGGACCTGTTGAGTAGATTTGGACAAGTTATGTGTGAGCATGTTGAGCAGATTTGAGCAGGTTCTAAGTGGACCTATTGAGCATATTTGAGCAAATTTTGAGTGGACCTGTTGAGAATATTTGTGCTAGACCGAATGAACTATGTTTAGTACAGATTTGAGTGAGCTTGTTGAGCAAACTTGTGCTAGACCGATTGGATTGTGTTTAATGAAATAAGTGAGAAGATCTATGCTAGACCGACTAGACTGTGTTTAGTATAGAACTAAGATAGAGCTTTTGAGGTGATAGAGCAAAGAGGATAGTAGTCTCCAATGGATAGAGATCCATCAGCCAGGGCAGTGAGGACAAGTCTTCTGAGTGGGGATAAGAGTCTTCAATGGAGAGAGATCCACAAGCCAATGTAGTGGAGGCAGTAGTATTCTAGAGGATAACCAGCCAGAGCAGAGGAGAAGGAGTTATCCTATGGATAGATATCCACAAACCATATTTAGGGGATCAACATCTCCTTTGGACATAGGTCCATAAACATTGTAATAAGGAAAGGATTCCCAAGATATTAACAGAGAAAGTTTTAGTAAAATATTTTCTTCGTGGAGTAGCCTGCATTGGGTGAACCACGTAAATTGTGGTGTCTCTATTGTGTGTGGTGTTGTGTACATTGATTTGATTACTACTATTGATATTGCTATATTTACATTGCATATATTGGTTTGAGAGAAAAATTAAAAAGTGATCTTATACTATTCACTCCCCTCTTAGTATAAGCTTGTGATCTTCAATTGGTATCAGAGCAGGTTCCTTAATAAGTGTTTGATAGCTTGAAGGAAAAGTGGTCAAGAACATAATGTATCAAAAGGATCAAAGGGACAGTTCCTCAAACAATACAGTACTAGTATTTGATGGAAGTGACTTCTTGTATTGGTGTATGCTGATGAGATTTCACCTGATGCAACTTAGCAATGAAGTTTGGGATGCAGTGGAATTTGGATATGATTCAGCAATCAATCCTCCTACAGATAAGGAGGGTAAGCTTCTAATACATGCAAATTTAAGATCTATGAATGCAATTATAAAAGGGTTATGTAGATCAGAATCTATGAAAGTTATGGATTGTAAAATAGCAAAATAAATGTAGGAACTACTGCATAACGTATATGAGGGAGATAAAGGTGTCAGGAAATCTAAGATCAAAAATCTCAAAGGAGAATTTGAAAACTTAAGAATGTGGGATGATGAAAACATTTGTGACTATCTTAGTAAGATTGATGAACTTGTACATGAGATGAGAGGACTTGGAATGAAGGTTGATGAATCTGATGCTTGTGATATGATTTTGAGAACTCTTTCAAAAAGGTACAGTGAAAAATTCTCTGCTATAGAAACATCAATTGATAGTGATTATCTGACAAGAAATTATTTTCTTGGCATGATTACAACCTTTGAAATAAGAACAAAATATCCTATCTCTCCAAAGGAGGCTGCATTCAAAGCAAACAAAGAAATAAGGGGTAAGAATTCAGAATCAAGCAATGAGTCTTCTAGTGATGAAGAAGGCAATTATGGTAGAAGAGATAAAGGTTCCAAAAGACCTATAGATCTAATATTTGTTAAGTGTTTAAATTGTGGAAAGTATGGACATTTTACAACATATTGTAAAGAACCAAAGAACAACAATGGTGAAGAAAAATAGGATCACAGGTACAGGGAATCAGAAAGATATAGGCATCAAAATAAAAGCAAGGATGGACAAAATAGACAAGGAAAGAAGTTCTTCCAAAGACAAAATAGGAGCTACTATGCAGATAATGCAAGTAAGTACTCAAATGATAGTGATGCTAGTTATTTAGAAAATGATAGAGATGAAGTCCTATTTATGATTGAAGAAAAAGAACCAGTTAATAAAAATACTCCAGTTATTCTCAAATGTTTTATATGTGGTAACTTTGGACATCTTGAAGATGATTGTACAAGGTATGGTTATAGTTTCAGTGATGATGAATATGAGAATGTACTTGAAGGTGACAGGTGGTGGGCGATTAAATTTCAAATAAAAAATAAATAAACTAATTTTAAATAATTGTAAGGCTTCATTTTTTTCTCTTCATGCAACATAATACATTGTATTTATATTGAGGGGAGGAAGGTGGTTAGAGAAGGAGGAAGGGAGGTGGCATGGAGGGATAAGGGAAAGGAAAGGAGAGATAAGGGGCGAGATAAAGGGCAAGATAATAGTGAGGAAATGGGAATATGAGAGAATAGGAAGAGGAGAGAATATAAGGAGAGGACAAGTATATAAAAAAGAAAATATTGCCGACAATTAAACCCTGCCGACAAACACCATTGTTTTCACACTGAGCCTAGAAAAACCAGATAGTTCTAGGCCTTAACCCTCTTCACATTTGCAAAATTCTCCCCCTTAAATTTGAGAGGACTAAAAACACAGTCTCTCAGCTTTATAAATTGAGCTTTAGCCATCCCTTTGGTGAAAATGTTTGCAACATTCTCCAAAGTGTGGCAAAATTTAAGCTCAACAATTTCATGTTCCACCATATCTCAGATGAAGTGGTACTTCATATCAAAATACTTCGTTCTACTATGGTGGATGGGATTGTATGCCAACTGAATGGAACTGATGTTGTCACAATAGATTCTGGTCAGACCACTTTGCTGCTCTTCAATATCTTCTAGCACCTTTCTTAGCCACAAGGCTTGAGTACCTCTCAACTTGTCACATATCATGTGACTCTTCATACTCTCTTGACACTTTGCACTCTTTCTCATATTGCCACATACATTATAAAATATAAATCATTTACCAAACTAATATTTCAAGGGGGGAAAAATAATGTAATATCTCAAACACCCCCTCCCCCCCCCGTCGTATTACATTATTTGGTAGGAAGGATTTTTGCCTTCAATATATGATTCTTATTTCTCTTCAATATTTAGCTCTGAATCTGTCATAGTTGGATAAATAATCTATGTCTTCCTTTAGATCAATATATCTAAGTTACCTCTGGATCTTTGTCTCTAAGTAACTACCTTTGTGTCATTGCCATTGGTTATACCTCTAGGTCACTACTTCTAGGTCATTTCCACTGAATCATTACCTCTAGGTCACTACCTCTAAAAATATGCCCCTAGATCATCTCTAGATAAACATTGTCTCTAGATCATTCACTATAAAATCATCATATATGTGGGATCATAACTATAAATGCTTTATATATAAGTCATATTCCAAGCTATTCTTGGATCTTCTTTCTCTCTATCTGCTATGGGATCTATTTCATTGGGTCTCCTTAATCTATTTTTATTTTCTTATAGAATTTCTATAGATTCAAAATTTTTGCACTCCTTTCCTTCAGGCTAATGGATCCATGCCTAGAAGGGGGATGGGAAAATAAAAGATCTACATCTTAGACAAGAAATACTTGTGTCATACTCTCTTTGGTGATTATCAACGTATTGTTTGTAGATTCACCAGGAAACAGTTTATGGTAGTTTCCATGCCTATGCAGTGTGACAATTTTAATGAGTTCTTTATTTAATATACAAAAAAGGTTTAGGTAAAATGAAACTATGCCTAGACTACATGCAATTCTACTTTCATGAAGACAACACACAATTAACAAGGATATTTCTAGAACCAAAGTACGATGTAATAGATATACCTCATTGGTATATTATGAAACTGATCTACAAATGAGGTGCATAAACTTAATGAAGAATTAAAAAGTAAGTTCAAGACTAAAATAATTAATTACTTTCCTGATTCAGATGGCTGAAGAAGACAGATTCACTGTCTGTAGAACAAATTTACTCCTTGTAAAGTGATTTCACTCTTTTTTGCATGATTTTACGGAATGTTGGTTCTAAAAGTGAAAATGCTGATTCTAGAACGAATTTGCAATGAACTTGAAAACTGTCAAATAAAAACACTAAAAATAGGATTTAGGATTCATATATATGAATAATCCACTAAAGCTTTGATATTGTGGTCATAGAAGTCATATTCCTTTGGTCTTTTTAACCAATCGTATGTAAAGCAAGAAATCATAAGGTTTTAATTGCAGATGATAAAAAGAAACTATGATGCAATGATCAAACAAGGTAATCTATGATGCAATATGCAATATGAAATAATGTAAATCCAAAATGCACTCTTAAAATAGTAGATTTAAAAATCAAATTACCCCCAAGATAGCATTTTTACAATTTCGTTGACTCTATAGTGAATTCACTTCAAAATGAGCGAATTCACTATCTAAGGGGTTTGACCTATGAAAATGCTTAATTAAAACAAATACTAAGGTTTTACATAAAATCGACTATGAAAAGTCCCAAAAATTAATTATGCTTATAGTGCTCAGCTTGAAATTATGAAGTGGTTGGTGGCTAAGGATGGTAGGTTGCTGGTGAAACAATGGCTCTAGAATGGGTCATTCGTAAACCATTACTTGCAACCAAAAAAATTAAAACAAAAATAGAAAACCTTTGCACAAAATTCCACCATCAGGATCTCTAAAGAGCCAAAGAGCTCCTTTATATATATTTGTTTTTCTTAGTGTAGACACATAAAACACATCATTTCAATGACGACTACTCATATGGATGTGCTACAAGACCATATGGAATATCTTGGACAAACTCCAAGATAGAGTAGTGGTTCTAACCACTCAATTTGGGCTCCTTGGCCTATTCAGTCTGAACTGCAGTTGAGACCTATGGTCTACAGATTGAACCACGGTTGAGACCCGTGGTTTACAATCTAGACCACAACTGTCACCTATGGTCTTAACTAAAGTTCAGTTGGATTTCATCCAAGCCAAATTGGTTTGAACGACCATTTTTTCTAGAAGAAGGTGGTTAAAGGATGGAAGCTTCCAATCCAACTGTCCTAACCACCCCTTATTGATCTTGGATTCTCCATGAAGCCACCCCTAGACCTAGGATATCCTATAAGTACCCCTTTGAATTAGGGTAATGATAGAGAGCATTTTGATAGCGAAGTGCTATCGAAATATTGAATCAACGAAACATGGGAGTTTAGAGCAGCGAAGCCCTATTGAATTGTGGAATCACTTGAGTGCATAGAGAGAGATTTGTTGTCATAACCATTGTCAATTTGTTAAGCATCATGAAAATCATGCCATGGATGCCCTAAGGACCTAGGAGAGCCAAGAAACACTAATTTAGGAAAACAGAGGCCTTATTCAACAATTCAACCACCAAACCTGTCATAGGACACTGAGGCGATCCTTGATCATCAATTTTACAAGGAAGATCAAGCCCACTGCCCTTGAAATTGGAGGGTAAACCTAATTGGTTTCTCACTGTGGCTTTCAGCCATGGTTTATAGTGCAGACCGCTCATCAAAGCTATGGTTTGCCATAGTTATACAATCTCCTTACTGTTCTTATTTTAGATTGCTTAAGTAGATTAGATTAATCATTTTTATGGTTAAAGAAGGGTTTTAGATATTTCTGACCCGTAGATTTAGTGTTTAGAGAAATTCTAGTACATTAGTGTAGAATATGCAAGAATGGTTTCTTTTTATGCTTTCATGTTTAATTCCATTTAACTAGACCATTCAATACTTAGATACATAGTATTTTATGTATTTCCATGAATCTTTATTAATTTGGCATAGTTATATGTGTTTTTCATGATTTCTTGATTATATGCTTTTCATGTCTTTTTCATTTTTTAATCCTTAAAAGGGCCTCATCACGAGAGGCCGCCTATTTGTATAACGTTCTTATGTTATTTATTGATCGTAGGAAACAAGTTTAAAGGGAGATTCAATCACCAATTTCCTTCCTCAACGTGAAGAAGAGGGTTAACTCCACCCTAGAGCAGTTTCTGACTATTTGAAAAGCATTTATAGTGCACCTACCTCATTGGGGTCTTTGGGAATTGTATTTATTGTATCAAAATTTGGGTGACCCTAAGAGGGACAATATTGTAACCGATATTCATTGGTTGTATCAATAAAGAAACATACATTTTCTTTGACTCATCCAATCTTGTTATCTTGTCATGCTTTTATGTTGATTTCCATTAATGCAATAGCTAGGTGTACGCTTTTTGGGATAGGTCATAAAGTGATCACGATGGAACTCTAAAAAATTAGTGATTTAACTTTTGTTTCTTGAATTTTTGGAATTGCAGGTAAAGACCACAACTATTAGTTGTGGGTCAACAATTGAACCACAGGTTCAACACGTAGTTTACAGTTCAGACCGCAAACCAGACCTATGGTTTACATTTGACAGAGAAGATAGCAAAAAATAGAGTACAGATCATATGAGGACCTCAGGTAGGCCCCATTTTTACCCTCTGTGTTTTTTTATTTATATCTGTGTTTTCTAGAGAACAAAAATTGAAACGTAAATTTACTAAGGCTAAAATGAACTGAAAATGGATTAGGTCCTTAGGTTTCTTTTTATAAATTTTTGATAGGTACTGCTAGGAACAATGGATCTTTGATTGTAGTCTGCCCTATAATACAACATGTTATGTTAGAATTGTTTGTGTGGTTTGCATGTTTGAGGCCCAAGTAGTGGCCATTTGCATACTAGTTTGCATTGTCAAAAAATCATGTAGAGTATAGCATGCATCTGTAAATATAAAATGTTTCTTTTACATTACATGTAGAAAAAAATCATTATGTTGTATTATGCATTTTCATTTTATGCAAATTAAAACGAACCACACACACCACGTTTCACTTAAACACTAGTGATTTGGGCTTGACATCCAACCACTAGTAGGGTTCAATGACGGTGGGGTGATTTCCATCCATTGGCCCAAATCCTATGTACCCTTGGATACTAGACCAATACCAGATCCAAGAACCTTTCATACCTTGGAAAATTTACATGTATTTTCTTCGAAGGGTATAATGCTGACTGGGAGAAAATGGGTGAGGATCTGAGAGGACCTGTACTCCTTGTCTGGGTGTGGACTTTCATCACCACACATAGGGGATTTACATGACTTGGAAGTCACATCCACATTGTCAAGATACGAGCATACAGGTGAAAGACAATTTAAACTAAGAATATCATTCAATGCTTTTCAAAAATTGATAAGGAGTTCTATACTGATACAACAAATCATTGAAACAACATCAAATAGTCTAGTGCTCACTTTTAAAAATTAATATGAAATAAACATCATTGTATACATTATTTACTTAATAAATAATAAATATAGACACTAGGTGCACCATGGTGGAGACATAGGGCGATCGGCAAAGGCATAAGCCTAAAGCCCATGACCAAGCCCCAATAGATTCACATCAACACATGTCGAATCCTCGCCCACATGCACTTCTCGAACATCGTTCGACAAGCATTAGAGGAGATAACTTGAAAAGAGGGGAATCTATTCAGTGTACCCCTATTTGAGGAGCTTTTGTACATTCCTCTAGAAATAGAATAGAGTAGGGAGCCTCTCAGCATGAGGGTGTTCCACTCTAAATCCATTACCAGTATTGCATTACATGTGCATCCACAGGATCGGCTGAAGAGTATGTTATACAATGATCCAAGTTGGTACCCTTACATCATAGGTATGTAGGAGGATTTGTGGCTCCACATTTGGGGTATAGACATGATTGATACATTCCCATTTAGGGGCATGTAGACAGGTCCACCGCTGAGCATAGGCCTATGCAGAATCCCACACATGGTGAACACCAAAATATCACTATTGATATGGCTAAGATGGGAGCCAATGTCACACCATTGCATGAGCAGTAGAGATCTAGATAGTTAGATGGCTTAGGTAGCATCATTGAGTAGCTAGGCTATAAGCCTTTGGCTCCACCCACCTGTGCTCCGAGTGAGCGTAGTGGGGGTTCTATTAGGACTACTAGAGAACATGGAGAGGCTTATAAGCGCCCTCATGTGACACATCCACCATCCATGCATGGTAGCATAGAGCACAGAGCTCAGTAGGACGCCAATGTCATCTTTATAGACAATGGCAAAAGCATCGTAAATCATTCAGATGGGTACAAAACCCATAAGGCCACTCACACAGAGCATGCATACCAAATTCCTATCATGACCAATGACCTTGATAGATCATATAGACTGGTATCTGAGTAGCGATGATAACTCCTCCAAGATCAATTTGAGGATGCTTTCCTATAAAGGCAACACATTGAATATGATAATCTTCAAGCACATAGGCTCATCAAACAAAGACTATACGAGTAGTGCATGTGTGAGGAACACATCCTTGCCCAAAAGAAGTGCATAGAGTAGGAGGATAGGCTAGCCATGGTTGGTCTATATACTCATGTTGAGAATAGAGAGAACATTCAGAGAAATGATTTTTTACAAGCCGATGTGCAGCAAGAGTGTAGATACACTCATACTTATATTAGTGCCCAACAAAGAGAATGACCATCGTCGTTCAAACATGATAGGCAACAATAATACAAGGAAGAAGAGAGAGAGGGAAACCATTAAGAGTATCCTGAAGAGTCCCTAGTTGAGGAGGAAGAGCAACGACCTCCACCTCGATAGAGGAAGAATGTACCTTTGAGACCACCCTCGCATCAGATTAGGGAGAAGAACTTCTTATCCTCAGAGGCTTATAAAGCCCTAGCTGAGAAGGTAAAAGCGATTAAGAGGCAAGGCACGACACTTCAAAAGCTAACATTAAGAAAGATTCATAATGAGCCTTTGGACACCTCGATACCTACTCCAATGTACCCTAGGAATTTTATTATGCCCAGGTTAGACAAATTTAAAGGTGATGAAGATGCACAGGAGCATGTCACAGGCTTTTTGGATGTCTGTTTCCAAATTGGTAGCAATAACGCCTTGATTTTGAACACATTTGTCATGACCCTCTTAGGCCCAGCCTGAGAGTGGTTCAATTAGCAAAAGAGGCACAACATTACCAGTTTTGGGAAACTAGCTAATGCTTTTATTTTGGTGTTAAGAAATAGGCTAACTTTTTCAATTTGGTTGCGCTAGCTCAACGCGGTGATGAGCCAATTGAACAATATGAAAAGAGGTGGAGAAGATTGATGGCAAAGTTGCCATTCCCTATTCCTACTAAGGAATTAATCTAAATGTTCACCAAGAGTTGTGCCAAGCACATCTCGCTACTATTGCAACTACAACAGTATCCAACATTCGAGGAGGCTTTGGTGCAAGCCAAGGTCATTGAAGACATCAAGTCGTAGGAAAGCAATTTGAAGCTTAAGAATAGGAAAGGGGCCTAATAAAAGCTCCACAAAGCAAAAGGGCAAGCAATCCCATGTCAACCAGGTAGTGCTAAACCTCCAGAGAGAGGATAAAGGGTAGCAAAAATAGAATTATTAGGCCCAACCTCCTCCTACATAGTATGAAAAGTTCAATAATAACTACAAATGAAAAAACAAAGAACAATGTTCACCTCATCAATTAATGCCTCTAAAAAAATCATTGACATTAATATTCCACCAGTTATGCGAGGCTAAGGCCATCACACTACTTGAATTTAAGCTAGTCGATCTGAATCAGCCCAAGTCGAAGAGGTATCAAGACAACTTATTTTGCATCTTCCATCGCGGGAAGTGCCACAACATTGAGGTATGTTGGTCCTTCAAGAATATTGTGCAAAACATGATTGAAAAGGGCAAGCTTGTAATACCAAGTAATCTATAGGTGCCTAACAACCAAAACATGGGGATTTACAAAAATTCGTTCCCAAACCATGAGGCGCCATGCAACAATGTTGGCCAGGTCAACTAAGTGCATGTCGAACCACCTACCCAAGGGTTTGTAGGCATGGTGAATGTTGTTACAAGACATGGGAGACATGAGTAGCTGAATCAACCATGTTCTCCCATAAAAATACAAGCCACACTGAATCAAAGGCCAACACAAAATATTCCAGGCCCACCAACGAGACCGATGGTGACCATACGAAGTAGGCTAGTCCAAAACCTATAGACAACTCCTACAAAACTATCTATATATGAACTAATACAATAGTCCCCTAGGCATAGGGAGACTCTTATGGACATTCTAAGGTCCATCAAATTATAGTCTCAGGATGCGCAAGCATTTACCAATTTTGTGGAACATGTACAGTAGTGCCAGGAGCCCATGATCTAATTTTATGATCATGAAATTAAGATGGTTCCTACAGATACGGCTGACCCACCATTGCATATCATCGCATGTGTCAATCACATACCATTCAAGAGGGTCTTGATAGACACTAGTTTTTTTATCAATATAATAAATACCAAGATATTAAATCATCTAAAGTTACCAAAATCACACATCGTGCCCACCACCTTCACGTTGAGAGAATTTAACGATGTCCTATGCTCGATGGTTGGCATAATTGTCCTACATGTAGGTAGGCCTAAAGACCATCTTTGTGATGTGTCATGTGATCAAGGGGGCCATGCAATACAACATCCTACTTGGGAGGCCTTGGATTTGTGAAATGTGTTGTGTTCCCTCTATATTACACCAATGTGTAAAATATTTGCATGAGGCACGGGTTCACGTAGTGTCATCAGACAAAGAACCTTTTAAGTTCATGAACCTAGTAGATTTGCCTGGGGGTTTCATACTCCCATCAATGCACCTGGACATCCATACTACGTCATTGGTTAAAAATCCATGATGTAAAACAATAGTACATGCTCAATAATCAATATCTATGTCACACAATCTAAGTGCACTACTACTACTTCATTGAAACTGACTACATCAATGATGCTTCAGGATGACAGGAAGTTAAAGGTGAAGATGGAAGAAAAATAGAACAAACAAATGCCCAAACCAGTCGCTAAGGAGGCTCCCATCCCCATGGAAGTGGAGGAAGCCCAAGACATAGTCAAGGAGGTACCTCAACCTGCCTTGCCTGCATCATTAGTAGGGTCATTCGCACCATGGGTGACTGTACATCTCGCCAACACCAGATTAGGCAAGTACATTGTGTAAAATGTAACCTTCAAACCAATTTTTGAGATTATGCAAGAGATGTACCGACCGTTCTCTCTTTGTTATCCAGTTGGATCGGTGGTTCCGTTGGGAGATCTACCTAATCAAACTAACTTCATATACGCTAGCTGGATCAGCTTCCAATGCGAGAGCCCATGGATAAAGATAGTGACAAACATTTTGTAGTAAATATTTGTTATTTATCCAACCCAAAGTACTCCATGCGTATTTTCTAGTTGTATCACTACCACGGAAATGGACTTGGTCTATTTGAACAAGGGCGTAGAACTCCGTTCGAGCCATGTTTAAACTAGCAAATGATAGGTTTGGACTAGGGTTACAGATATAAGGACAAGATGATTTTATCACAGCATCCTTAGATCGCTTGTACCTTAGTCTGGGGGACGATGTGGACTTCAACCCATATCATCCTAATATTTCCAGCTTTTGGAGGACTAACCCGATGGTATCTATCATCACTTCTAAGCCACTTGAAGAGCATCATGAAGGGTTCCTATAGTATATTGATATAAACTAGAACCCCAAATACAACCTAGGTCATCAAATCCATAATGTAACCAATGACACAGGTATGCAGGGATATAACCCCATAGTTTTAGGTGATATTGAGTTAGGAGATCTCTACAACGATGATGGAGAGGAGTCCACCTCCAAGATAAGTGGACCAAGTTATGATGCCGACAATGAATCCTCAATCGATGATCAATATGAGAAGGAAGCTAAGGGGGTCTATTTAAAGCATTTTTATGCACATCACCGACTATCTACAGAGTTAGTACATGTTACTGAGGAGATCCTTCCCAACATTGATTATTTGGGGGAATAAGCAGAGCTATTTTTCTTGGCAGTGTCATACATGCATACTAATTATCCAATTTTTTTGGACTTGGGTGATAGCAACCAGGAAGTTAGATTCATGGGACCATACCTAATAGAGCGTCCTCCACCTGTAGGGGTAAACGAAGGACTATACTATGATAGTGACGAAGAGGATGAAATGGAGAGAGCCTACTTAGGGTCTCCTTACGTCATCGCCATGCACCGTATACGACCGAGGATATGTGAAGAGAAATCAATCTCGACCCTTGTATTAGGGGAATACCATCAAAACTTAATGTGATTTATCACATATTGTTTTCTCGTCCACTTACCTACATGGAGTTTTGTGTGTAGACACCAAAAAGTCACACATTGTCCCTCTCCCCATTCCCATGGTTAATTAATATGCAAAACCATCAAAAATTGCATAAATTGACCCAAAAACACTATTCATCACCATTAGCCCCTTTGGGCTAGCTAAGCCCTTTCCTACGCTTAACCCTAGGTCCTCATGTGACCTCATGCCAACTCAACTAAGGTTGAAACCTTTACCATGGTCAAAAATCACTTTATGGTCAAAAAGTCAATATTTTGGTCAAATTGTGCTTTATGGCTAATTTCATGCTTAATTAGATCTAATATTGATTTAATTAAACACCTCCACCTCACCTAGTCTACTTTGACTAGCCTAGCCTTCCACCTCACCTAGCCTACCCTATCCTAGCCCTACCACCTCTCACCTAAATATTCCTCCATATCACACACCCATGGGTCATTAATGCAAGATAGAGACATTTGCACATAATAATGATTAATTAATCCTACGATGCTCCCATAAAGGTGAATATTAATGACAAATTGATATTTACTTTTAATCATCATTGCTTTTGGATGGGTGAGGGATTCTCTCACCCAACTTCACTCATGACCAAGGGACACCTCTCTGGTGGACACCTCACCAATAACACCTCACAGGGGACACCTCATCCCCTTTCTCTCACCCTAGCCCACTCTATAAATAGAAGGCCATTTTCACCATTTCAAAGATCATCACACTTTTACATACCGAAACTCTGCTGAAATCACCACTGCCATTACATCCATCACATATCCATTGCATAGCTATCATACGACCATCACAATCATCTTGCCTCATGCTTATGCCCATTCTATGAGTGAGACAGGTTGACTTCATTATCAGGATTTGTTGTTCAGGAGCTCTACCCAACAAAATACATCGACAGAACCAATCAGAAGCATCCAGGGACCCTACCTAAGTAATCCAGCTTCAAAAGGGCCGGTTCACACCTCACACGTGTGAACCTCCCGGTTCACACCCCAGGAGTGTGAACCTCTAAAACAAGCACCAGAATCATTCGGACAGGTAAGGATAACTTGTTTTACTATTTTATGCTAGTTTTTAATAGTTAATTTCATGTTTTGAGTAGTTTTATGAGTCTTTTGTCTTCATAATCATGGGGTTTGACTGAGGCAGACCCCCCAATGCACTAATAGGATTTTGTAGGTTCTATAGGTCCAGCAAAGCACAAGGAAGCATCCAACAAGCGGAGGCTCACGCGCAAGAAGCCCACCTACATCGAGGAACCCACAAAAGGTTGATCTGCTGTCTTTGTACCATCATCAAAGAGCTCCCTAGGGGAGACTCCATTGTAGCCTAAGGGCAAATTTTGTAAAAGGATATTACCTCTTGTAACCCCTTTTATGATTATAAATGCAAATTTAGCAGATTCTGTAATATTTGAATGAAGTGTTATGGTGTCTTTTTGGTAGTTTCATTCTGGCACGCTCGGTGGGACCTCCACCAAGCATAAGTTTAATCACCTTCTAACCAAAAATTATGGTCTATTTTGTATGGCAGGTAGTTGTCATCTTTGAAGAACACCACAAACCAAAAATGCCCTGAAAGACATCTCAGGCCAAACCAACAAAGGTTCACTGGTGCACCGGTGAGCTTACAAAGAGAGTAGAGAGTACGTGCTTGGGTGCGTGTATTCCCCTAATCTGCCTCACACTTGATACTTGATACCCAGGTATTTGTGCATACACCCACAACCAACGACAAGGTAAGTCAGGGGAGGTTAAAAGCCTCATGTTCCCGGAGTCTGCGTGCTTCCATACCTAGATCCCAAACTGTCTCTTGCCACGACGTATGCAAGGTTAAAGCGTCCTTGTATTTTTTGGCACCAAATCAGTAGTTAATCTTACTTTTTGTAGTTAATCTCAGGTATATGCAAAATTTTCATAAGTTTTTGGTTATCTTGCTAGCAAAAAATTGAGTTTTGGAAATTTTTGTGCAGGTATTTGTGCTAAAATCACTCCAGAAGCTTCAAAATCATCACCAAGATCCCAGAAATAGTCAGCTCAATATTCGGATACTGGTTCACACCTCACACGTGTGAACCACTTTGTAGAAGATAGGTTCACACCTCAGGAGTGCGAACCTCCCAAATCTACATAGTTTTGGACCAGAGGACATCCTGGAGCCTTTCATACTCACCTGGATGCAGGTTTTGTCTAAAAAACTTCATTTTCCTTCTGTTTCGAGCTAATATTTCATAGTGAGCTACAAATTCCATGCAATCGCACATGCTTGTTTGTTGTAGTTAGATTTCAATTTGCTTTCTAGATTAGATTTAATTTCATAAATTTCCCTTCAAGTCATTTCCCTTCCAAAGTAATTAATTAGATTTCCTTTTGAAAAATCAATAGCATAAATTTACTTTTGTGTATACCACATAAATAGCTTTTTATTTCAAAAAATCAATAGCTTAAAGTTACTTCTCGCACAACCACATAGCATAGTTTTATTTTCAAAAGGTATTTAGAGTAGATTTTCTTCTAAAATAGTATCACAAAAACAAACACCACACACTCACGTTCTATCTTAAATGGTGTAAGGACTTGGGTTTCATCTCCAGGCTGAATTGGATTTCATCACCAATTCACCACCAGAGTTTGGTGTGGTCTGGGATTACTCTCCACTGACTCACCTCCAGTTAGACACCTAGTAGCCCCACCCTACGAGTGGTTCTTTCTACATTAATATCCAATAGATACTCCCACTTTTGTGACTGGGCCCTAGATTTTATCACCAACGGTTACTTCGGAGTGGGATAGTATTAGAGCCTTTGTCCACAAGGCTATTATAATTAGTGGACACGGTAAACTATCGTTCTTGACCAAGCCTGTTTGAGGGTGAAGCGAAAGCAGGGGGTATGCCAACCCTATCTAGCACATCATAGATAGTGCCACCTCTTCTCGTAAGAGGATTTTGTGAGCTCATTTCAGCATAGTGAGTACACCCCCCTTTTTGGATATCATTTTGCTATGTGCCATTTTACACCTAGGTAGCCATTTTCCTATTGGAACCATAGTTCTATTCTATGTGCTTTTGGGCATTGCAAGAGGTTCTGTGCTCCAATATACCTATTTCAAATTAGAAGATCATTCACTACCTTGGTTTTGTTCCTAGGATGCATATTCTATCATCAAAACACATAAAAAAACAAAAAATAAAGAACTTTTGCTTTTGTTGAGTCTCAAGAAAAGTGGTTACAACAGTGCATCAAAAGCACTATAACTCACTTATGGATTGTCTCACAGTTTCATTACCATGGTTTTCACTACATAGTTTGTTTTTAGGTGACTTACACCCCCCAACGTGGTCTCCCTACACTCAAACTCATTTTGCATGATTCTGTGCGAAAACATAGCATTCAGGCTACCATACTGATTCACACAGCTCTACACAACACATAGAGGGTACACACAACACATATTTTACCCTCTACTACACTTTTGGGTGGTCCACACCCTTGGAGTGCGAACCATTTTGGTCTGCACCCTTGGACTATGAACCTATTTTTTAGGTTCCAGATAGCATAGATTGCACACAGAGACACAGTACTTTTAGAACCTTTTTTCAAAAAGTACAACATTTTTGGAATTCTATTTTTCATTTTTGATGGTCCGCACCCCTGGAGTGCGAACCAATTTGGTCCACACCCTTGACCTACGAACCTATGTACTTATCACCAGAGAGTACCCTAGTCAATCATAGATAGTTTTTGAGTTCAAATTTTACACCTATTGATTGTTACCCCACCTAATGCATATCTCACCATGCCGGTTACACATAGTCAGATGCGTGAAGCCATTCATCGTGCCACCGAGGATGCCCAATGGACTATTCTTACCATCGGGGCCTCTTCTTCTCAGACCATAGATCCACCCTCTGAGTCTGATCAGGTTTCATCCTGAGTTACACCTGATATATTGATGGGGCCTTCCACCCCCAGTGCTAGTCCCATGTCTCATATACCATCTTCCACTCCATCCCATCTATTGGATGAGACTTTCGAGGAGACCCCTCCTTTGGAAGAACTCTCACCCAACCCCTCATCCACATTCTTCCAGCATGTTATCTATACCTCACCTGGTCGTCCTATCCCCGTTATGATGATGGAAGAGTTCACTCCACCTGCTTCACCTTTGGCTCACCATCCATTCCTCGAGCATTCATCCCATCCACTTTTGGGAGACACTTCTAGACCAGTTGTCTCTCAAATCATACCCGATGTCATCACCACTATCCAGATAGTTGGTATGATTTCCACTCCTTCCTCCACACCATCTTCATCATAGATATCGGTATCCCAGCAGGCCTCATCCAGTCACCCACCTTCATCTCAGCCTCTAGCCTCTGGTCCCCCCACCTATTATTCACACCCATATCAGGGTTATCACATCGCTTCATCAGGTCTCACAAACCCCTCCATTTAGGCCTTCCCATCATCTACATCCTTCACTCCGTAGCCTCCTCCTTTCACACCATAGTTCCCCACATATCCACCTACCAGCTATCCACCCTTTTCATCTTATGGACCACCATCGACTCCCGCTTCATCATTTTGTTTACCTCCTCCCCCTTCATTTTTCCCTCCATCCTTTGAACCCCACCTATCAGGGTCATCATCCTCGATACTCGATCCAACCAGAATCCCTTCTCGCCATTCCATCAGTCTCCCCATCCTTTTCTTCAATCCCAACTACCTCTTCACAGTAGCCCATCTTCACCACACTAGTATCTCTTCCACCCCCCTTGTCCGCACCTTCCACATTTTTCACTTCACCTCCCACATGGTCCTCCACCCCTACTGTTTAGGCCCAACCGACTTATTCATACGCGTAGCAACAATAGGTACCCATGCCACCTCCACAGGCTCCTGGATATTATGATCCACAGTAGCAGTAGATCCTGATTCTTGGTCCCGCACCCCTTGGATACTATGACCCCTCCCAGCAGCCACCACCCATGTCCCAGGCTTCATACATTTCACCTCACCCATCTCAGGTTCCTGTCCCATAGTACCACTCCATGACAACACCTACTCCATAGCAGGATGCTTACTACCAACAGTGGGAGGAACAACAGTTGCAGTACCCACCACATTTGGGTTACGTGCAGGCCTCATTACAGCCACTGCCTACATCCGTACCACCACTTCCATTTCCCACTCCTCCTCAAACCACCACCATGCTCTCTAGTGACTTTCAGGCTATGCAGGAGCAACTGCATGTGTTGGATCTATGTACAACTGGTTATGGGCCTCAAAAACCCACATATGATGAGCTATGCAATGAACCAATCCACCCATCTATTCCCATGCATCCTTACCCTTACAGATTTGAGATCCCTAAATTTGACAAATTTAAAAGTAAGGAGGATCCTAGAGAGCATCTCAATAATTACCACTTTTCTTGTCATCAGCTCCATGGTAGTGACCCCCTCATGCTCCGCACATTCCCACTTTCGCTTGGGGGACAAGCCTTAGATTGGTACAATCATTTGCCTCACCATAGTTTATTCACTTTTGAACAATTGGCCAATCTATTTCTAGAGCACTTCTCCATAAACATTAAAACCAAGCTTACCCTGTCCGATGTCTATGCATTACATCAGTGGGATGATGAGCCTATTACCAATTTTGTCACATGGTGGTGAGTGGTCATTCATGATCTAGCCCACCCCCTCCCACCATCTGAGCTCATCACACTCTTTGCCAAGAGTTGTCATAAACAAAT
The DNA here is from genome assembly GCA_028583015.1 of Wollemia nobilis. Taxonomy (NCBI): domain Eukaryota; kingdom Viridiplantae; phylum Streptophyta; class Pinopsida; order Araucariales; family Araucariaceae; genus Wollemia; species Wollemia nobilis. The sequence goes on along the minus strand of JAQPPZ010003251.1, from coordinate 2,017,520 downwards.
ATCCCAAACATTGCAGATCCATCAAGCCCGAATATTTGAGGAAGCCATTTCCCAAGCCAAAGTAATCGAGGACATCAAGGTCCACACGAGAAAAATCAAATTGCACTATAAGCCACCCTACCCTACCAATTACCACTATAATCACCCTCCATATGTATCACCTACCACCCGACCCCCTCAAACCAATCAAGTTCTCTTCAATTATCCATATCCTCCACCCCAAGTCACATCCATGCAAGCTCCACAACCCACTCCTCCATGATCTCCCCAAAATCAATTCCAAGCTAATCCTCCACTTCTTCCCACTCCACAATCCCCCAATCCTCCACCTCAGTCTAATCCATACCAAGGTCACAATCCACGTCCACCTCACCCCCCATGTAATTGGACACCTCTATCTGAACCCATGCCCACTCTATTTCATCGACTGACCGAGGGTGGCCTCATCCATCTCCCTAATGTCCAACCACTTGATCCAAACTACCCTCTCCCATGGGACCATAATCCATAGGCTTACTATGATTACCATCGACAACATGGCCATTCTATCGATTCCTATCGCATCTTTCACCATGCTGTGCAAGACCTTATCGATCGAGGCACTATTCATGTCTCTAATCCCCTCGCACCACAAAATCAAAACTTGGGGATATTCCAAAATCCATTACCTGAGCACGGGGGTAATCCACCTCAAACCGATCCATGCCAAGTCAATCATGTCAATCGAGGACCTTCTCAACAGGGATTCATGGGTATGATCAATATCTCTACTCATAATCAATGCTATCCACCCCTTGCGGCCACCCAACAACCTTCCACTTCACAACAACCACCTGTTACAACTACCATCGTCACCCCACCCATTCCTCCACCTCTCCCATGGAATGTCATCACCATCCATGGTAGTATTTCTCACCATCTCCATACCGCCCCTGCAAGGTTGTCCATCTATGACCTTTTGCAGCAATCCCAACCGCACCGTGAAGCCCTTGATTCCATCCTTCGCTCTCTCGATCTCGAAACCCAAGATGCCAACTCCTTTGCAAATTTTATTGGCAATATTCAGAGATGCTTACAACCTTCTATCAACTTCCATGACCATGAAATTACAGAAGTTGTAGGCGAGGGAGTGGATCCTCCGTTGCACATCCAAGCCTCCATCAACGTTGTTACCTATAAATGCATGCTCATTGATACCGGATCCTCCATCAACATCATTTCTATGGCCGCCTTGAGCCACCTTCACCTTCCTCCTTCTCATATTGCCACCCCATCCATGGATCTTCGAGCTTTTGATGGCTCCATGCATCCCACCATTGGTACTATTGTCTTGCCCATCAAGGCAGGTGCCAAAACCATTTCCACTCTCTTCCATGTTATTGAAGGTGAGATGCAGTATAACATCCTTTTAGGATGACCGTGGATTTGGGATATGCAATGCATCCCTTCCACCCTTCATCATTGTATCAAATATGTTCATAATGGATTAGTCCATTGCATCCCCACCGATGGTGATCCCTTTGAATTTTGCAACATCATCAGTCTACCACCTGGTCCATCCTTATCATCTACATAATTCACCCCCATTCCATACCGCACACTAGATCACACCTATCCGCAATCATCACATCCACCCCCTGCACCTGACCTAAGCAATATCACCTCCACTTCCTCCAACCCACCTCAACCACCACCGCCACCACCTGCTCCTAATTTTTCTCATAGTGCTTCCTCCTCCTTCACACCTCCACCCTTCACCTTCTCCACTATGCCAACCCCTCCCCCATCATCCAATACCACACCTCCCCCTGCTACGCCATCCCCTCACTACTTTGTGTTATGATCCACATGGGTGTGCATGGTCCATCACCCACTCACTCCCTCTCCTTCGCCTCCATCCCAATTTCAACATGCTAATCATCCCATTGTTGGATCTCCCACTGAATGCTATGAGTGGGCACAACATGCCACTCGACTTGATGTGGAGTTAGCCCAATCCACCTATATGGATGCCCATCCACCATCCAACACTCCCCCTCCACCTGCTGCACCATCACCCCGGCCACATAGGGGGTCCTCCCCTCCACTCGAGCATACTAATCCTCCCCATGTTTCTATCCACATGACCGCACCCGGCCCTGGCGAGTATCACATTACCGATTCTCATGTTTCACCATCCAATTTCCAAACCACCCATGATTTTGGCCGACCTCATGATGTGCCCTTGACTATTGGGGTTGTCATTCCTCTCGGTCCTCCCAATAATTCCATGAATTTTGTTTATGGAGGCCTTGACTCATCCGTGCTACCACCCGCACCTCCCCTACCACAAACCAAATTTTATGGTAATCTGAACCACATGTCTAATCCTATTTTTTCCTGGAAATATCTATGCTAGTATAACTGGCATGGGTACGACCTCGAGAGATATGAACAAGGATGTCATTCCTATATCAGTCCTCCCACTTACCTTCCCTCTGATCGATCTGGACTCGGTTACAATCCCACCATGGTCCACCATCTTGAGCATCTTGAGCATGATTTTCAACATCTGACTCTTACTCCTCTGGACCTACTGCCTGATGAGGAATTTGAACCTTCTATGCCACCTGATAGCTCTTCTCCTCATTCCATGTTCGACATCCCATCCACCTTCTTTCCCCCATCTCCACCTCATGACCCCCTTTCCCCCAAGGAAATTGATACCCTTGTCTATCACTTCACCTACCTCACCATTGATGAATCCCTACCTATCGATTCACCCCTACCTATCGATTCACCCTTACCTACTGACTCACCCCTACTTGCTGATTCACCCTTGCCTGCCGATTCACCCCTACCCACCGATCCATATTCCCCTCCCTCTCCAGCCCCATCCTCTCCACCTGCCATTCCCTTTTTCCCAAGGTATGAAACCATACCATCTCGATGCCAAATCACTCGCACACCTTCACCCCCCATAGTCTTGAATCTCGGTCACCACCAACCCATTCTCAATTTCTTCCTATCCTCTTTCGACTCTTTGAAACCTTCCTCCCCCACCTCATCCATTTATAGTGCATCGGTCAACATGATTTTTATTGACCTTTATGCTCCCCTTCACTACCCAAATCAACCTAACTACACCCCACCTCCCATTGATGATTTTGTTGACTTTGATGATATCTCCTCCACCCCATATGCCATTGATTTCCTCCCTACACCCCACATGATCCGCTCTGCTAGCGCACCATTACCTACCATCCCACCCCACATCCCATGGATTCATAATGCAGATATTTATCTCGATGATGAATTCCTCACCCCTGACTCCATTGATGACCTCCATCTCATCCCCATCCCAGCACAACTTCAAGATGGTTCTCACATGCTTGTTGAGGACACCATTGAAGTTGACATTGGCAATGATCCCGACCATCCTCACATCGTCTACCTCATCGCCAGCCTCACGGAAGAAGAGCGTATCCTTTACACCAATTTCCTCTGATGCTACATTAAGGTGTTTGCCTGGTCCTATCAGGATATGTCGGGCCTCGACTCGTCACTCGTGGTGCACAACCTTGTCCTCGACACCAATGCTAAACCTATGAGGCAAAATTTGCACCGCATGCACCCTACTATGGCCCTTATGGTAAAAGGGGAGTTACAAAAACTCCTCGATGTTGATTTCATTGTCCCCATTGACTACCCTGAGTGGGTTTCAAACATGGTTCCCATCGGAAAACCCAAGGGGGGTATCCGCATTTGCACCAATTTTAGGGATCTTAACAAAGCTTGTCCCAAGGATAATTTTCCACTCCCTAATATCGACACTTTGGTCGATGCTACAGCCGAACACGAAATACTGTCACTCATGGATGGTTTTTTAGGTTACAATCAAATTCATGTCAATCTAGCGGACCAACACAAGACCGCCTTCACCACCCCTTGGGGAATTTTTGTTACAAAGTCATGCCTTTTGGCCTCAAGAATGTTGGGGCAACTTATCAATGCGCCATGACTTATATTTTCCATGATCTTATGCATAAAACTCTTGAAGACTATGTAGATGATCTTATTGCTAAATCCAAAACCCATGGTCAACATATTGCAGATCTGCGACAAATCTTTGATCACCTCTTAGAACACAATGTTCGATTGAACCCGAAGAAATGTGTCTTTGGTGTCACCACTAGAAAAATATTAGGTTTCATCGTATCCCAATGAGGCATTGAAGTAGATCCCACCAAATTCCAAGCCATCATTGACATGCCCCCCTAAGAACCTCAAGCAATTACGTGGCCTCCAAGGATGAATCCAATCTATTCGATGATTCATCGCCCAGTTGTCCAACAAATGTCAACCGTTTAATCATCTATTATAGAAGGGGGTCCCATTTAAATGGGATAGCAAATGTCAAGCCACTTTTGATGACATCAAAGCCTACCTTACATCACCACCCATTCTCACCCCACCTCATCCAGACTGCCCATTTTACCTATACGTCTCCGCTACTGATGTTGCCCTGGGTATACTCCTCACCCAAAAGAATGAGAATGACAAAGAGCAAGTGGTCTATTACATTAGTCACACCCTAATTGATTATGAAACATGGTATGCATACATGGAGAAACTTTGTCTTGCCATTGTTTTCACCACCCAAAAGTTGCGACATTACATGCTCAGTCACACTACCTACGTAGTTGCTCATGATAATCCACTTCGCTACATGCTCAGTAGGAGCTACAACAACACCCGCACAGCCAAATGGATCATGCTCCTCATAGAATTCGATCTCAAATTCATTAGCCAAAAGTCCATCAAGGGCCAAGTCATCGTTGATCAATTAGCTGAGGCCCCATTACCAAATAATGTGCCAGTGCTTATTCAGCTTCCAGATGACTCAGTTTTTCACATAAGCGAAGCCGAAGAACCTGTAGAGCCTGAATCAACTGTCGAACTGACTCTTTTCTTTGATGGCTCCCGATGCACACATGTTGGGGGTGCAGGAATAGTATTTTTCACACCGCAAGGGGAGCCCCTCCCCTTCTCTTTTAAGTTAGGCTTTCCATGCACCAATAACAATGTTGAGTATGAAGCTCTTATCCTTGGCTTGAAGCAAGCACTCTCCATGCACATTCATCACCTAGACATATTTGGAGATTCCCTCCTCATTGTCAATCAAATCAAGGGAGAGTGGCAATGTCATTGCCTAGTCTTACAACAATACAAGCAGGTTGCCAAAGATCTATTGGCTAAGTTTGAGTGGTATGACATCACCGCTACCCCATGCTCCACAAACCACTTTGCTGATACCATGGCCTCTCTAGGCTCCCTCATCCCACAAAACCCACTTTCTGACACCACTCACGTGTCCATTCACACCCTTCTCCATTCTGCCATCTCCAACAAGCCACCTTCTCATGACGATGGCATCAATATCATCGAAGCCCATCCGCATGACCCATGGTTTTCCCAAGTTAAGGATTATATCAAGCTCGACATCATACCACCTGATCTCAGTCATACTCATAAATGAGCTTTTAAATTGCATGCCATTCACTACACATTGCTAGGTGATATCCTTTATAAGCGAAGTTATGATGGCATACTCCTCCACTATCTTGAACCATCTGAAGCCCAACACATTACTCAAGAGGCCCATGATGGTACCTATGGTGGCCATTTCAGTGGCATGGCCATTACCAAGCGCATCTTACGAATGGGTTATTACTGGCCCACAATGGAACATGACTATTGTGCTTATGTCAAAAAGTGTGTTAAGTGCCAACACCATGCCAATCTCACACACTTGCCTTCTCAGGCTCTACAACCTATCCAGTCAATGTGGCCCTTTTCACAATGGGGCTTGGATCTTATCGGCAAAATCACACCTGCATCATCTACCAATCATAAGTTCATCATCACCACAACTGAATACTTCATGAAATGGGTGGAGGCCATTCCTCTCATCCAAATGACCGACCCCAAAATTGTTGATTTCATCACTCAACACATCATTTGTCATTTTGGTATCCCCTCCAAAATCCTCACAGATAATGGCACTCCATTCAAAAACAAGAATGTTCATGCACTTTGTGAAAAATTCAATATCCAACATAGCTTCTCCACTCCATACTACCCACAGGGTAATGGCCAAGTGAAAGCTACAAACAAAACCATTTGCACCATTCTTCACAAAATAGTTGTAAAGTCACACCATGATTGGCACAATCAAATGCCATTAGCACTATGGGCCTACCATACCAGTATCCGCACTCCAACTAGGGCAACCCCATTTTCCCTTGTCTATGGCACTGAGGCCATCATGCCCTTGGAGCTTGAAATACCATCTTTACGGGTATCCATGCAAGAATTCATTGATGATGATACAACCCACCAAGCCCGACTTGACCAATTGACCTTACTAGATGAACGTCACATTCACGCGATTGAGCATACACGAGTTTATCAAGATCATCTCCGACGTGCCTACAATTCCAAGGTACACCAACATGAATTTCAAGTTGGAGACTTAGTCCTTAAGGAGAACCAACAAATCACTAGCCAACCGTGCCATCTCCATGACAAATTTGCACCTAACTGGCTAGGCCCTTACATGGTTACTCATAAGTTTGGATCTAGGGCATATCATCTGGCCATATTGGAAGGCATTATCAAACTTGAGCCCATTAACATTATTCATTTGTGAGCATTCTACGCCTAGTTGTAGGCACTACATCTCACCACCAGTTGTCCATATGTATATAAAAAAAAAACATTCAAACCACACAAAACCACACAAAAATCACATCATCATTTCTTTTTGGGATTCTGTGGCACTAAGTTAATTTGCATATACATTTATACCTACTTCATCTATCTCCTTTCTTCTTTCTCCTCTTCTTTCTTTCTTCTCTCATGAATTTTGTATGGTCACGCTTCGAGCGGCTACATACCTTTCATTTTTTCCCCAAAGTCCTTCTCCCTTTTCTTCTACTTATCTCCTCTTTCTTTTCTCCTTTTCTTTCCACCTCGAACCCCACCCATGTTGTATGGTCATGCTTCGAGCGGCTACATACCTTGGATAGGTTTCATTTCTTTGATCTCTTCTAATATGATTCCTCTAAGTTACTCATCAATGTTGTATGGTCACGCTTCGAGCGGCTACATACCATTGATAGGTTTCTTTCTTCTTTGATTTCTCCCTCCCCTTTTCTTCCTCATTATATTCTTCAATTTCACAATCCATCCCATTCACACCTCAGTCCAATGTCCATAAAAACTGGGGCACCCATGTACATTCATTTGCACCTTTTGTTACCACTACATAGGCATTTGTACATATCCATTGTAAATATCATTCTTGGGGATTTAAACATGCACATGCTAGCATACCAGAATGATGCCCACATCCCCTTTTTAGGAGACTGGATTAGAGATATGCCTTGATGGCTTTGCCCACAAATAATTTTATAATCAACCACCATCCAATGTTGGCATATTTCAAAAATACTTTTAGGCTTCCCTTGGTCGTATTGCTCTCTTTCCTGGATTTAATTGCATGACTTACATACTAATAACATTCTAGAAATGGGGATGATTACGTTGCATGCCAGCTGATGCTTAGCAAAAATCACTCTGCTTATTATATCATTCACATGATTTCTCATGAACTAGAGGACCGAAAAAAGGACAAGCTCCCCCTAGAGAATAAAATCCCTTGCTCTATATCTAAGCTGAGCAAGTATCCCAGAGAATCTAGAGAATAAAATCCCTTGCTCTATATCTAAGCTGAGCAAGTATCCCAGAGAATCTAGAGAAGAAAATCCCTTGCTCTATATCTAAGATGAGCAAGTATTTCAGAAAAAGCAACACCAAGAAAACTTCTTTGCTCTATATCTAATCTAAGCAAGTATTACAAAAAAAAAAAAGAAGAAAAAGAAAAATAGAAAAGAGTCCTACCAATACAAAGATAGTCATATCCAAGGAGGCTGAAAACACAAGCCAAATGCCTCAAGAGTAGTAATTGCTTGAATCCCTGTAGTCCTCAGGTCTTTATCAATGAGCTAGCATACAAGCTAAGTTGGCATGCAATTACAACCCACTCTATTCCAGAATGGTACAATGAACATCACTTTCCACACACAAGTCTAGGATTGAGGTCTTGTTTACCGAGATAGCCTCCAAGTGCTTCATGAAGTTTTGCTCAGTTAGTCAATGGGATTGATTCTATAAACTGTAGTGTTCGAATTTACTCAAGTCATGTTTCACATCCACCCTCATTGAAATAATGGAATGGATTACATCAACTGACTATTGTGATGATGCAAATGCTATCCCTAAGCAATACATTTACTTTGTTATATCATACTACATTATTTTATACCATTCACACCAATTACTTCATGCATCCAACATTCCACATTCACAACCACTTAACCATCATTGCATTCACATAATTCATACATCATCATAAGCAGAAATAAACAAACACAAACATGCAAATAAACACAAGTGCCACAAAATCTCATATGTATATATATATATATAAATATAATCAATGCCATCAGGCTACAATAAAATGTGTGGGCCCATATGGGCACATCATCACATATCCATGTCTATACATCACCATCCACAAAACTGCCATACGACTACAATAAGGAATGCACCATCATCAGGTACATCTCCCCATAAAAAGAATCTGCTCCTCATGAGCACCTACAAAATCCAAAAACAAAAAATAGTCATCCACCAACTGCTCCCATAGGCCCTCATGGCTGTTGTCTCCTCGATGTCTCCCCACTCCCCTCACCTATGCCACCTCCTCCAGCTACCCATTATGAGGACTCTACCTCTCCTGCATCCACCACTCCCACCCTCTCCACCTGTCTAGGTGGTCCCATCCTCACTGGTGCCTATGACATCATAGGTGCCATGAACCCCTACACTCTACCACCCATGGATGGCACACTCTACTATGGCTACACAACCGATGAGGCTAGTGATCCCTCATAGACAGGGATAGGTATCCCCCAAATAGCTAACTCCCCCTCACATCTCACCCGCCTACCCGCCTCCTTAGTATTCAATGCCAACAGTCGATGGTTACCCTCCTGTAACTATGCCATCATCTTATGTGCCTCCTCCAACCATGCCACAACATCACCTAATTGAGAAATCTCCTACTCTACCCTCTCTCATGCCTGCTATGTCACTCTCATAGTCTACACCAACTCCTCCACCCACTCCACATGATGGGCCTTCATGGCCTCCATCTCCACCCTCACCTCCTTGGCCAACCGTTGGTACTGTCACATGGTCTCAACCACCTCATCCCACTCCCCTCGGATAGTATCACACTCATGCCTCAGCCCATCTCGCTCCATCCTAAGTGCATCCATCTCCTCTACCATCTACTATACCTAATCCTCAGCCGCATCCCACTCTCTTAATGTGGCCCTCATATCCTCATCTACCTCCTCCCTCTCCTTCTCCCATAATGACCACTCAGTCCCCCACTCTATCTCCCACTCAAATAACATGTCCTACATCCTATCGCAACTCCACCCGAAGTCACTCTACCTCAGCCTCTACTGATAGAGCACCATGTAGATCACCCCCAAAATCGAAATCCTCCACATCTCCTATCAACCCCTCCCCCAACAATGACCCCTCACATGGTACATCCTCTCCCATATCCATCATGGGAACATCCTCCATAACACCCACCCTCTCACCACCTCCTCCTGATGGCCCTGCACCACTACTCCCCACCAGCCACTCATCCATAATGACCACATCCTCCATAGCCACCATCCCACCACCACCCCTACCACTGCTCCCATACCTACATCATGCACTAACTGATCATGCTCATATTGACGTCATACATGCCTCACCAATTGCTCATACTCAACATCCTCCTCCTCACCTAGCTCAGGTGGCCTCGTATCCTCCTCCTCCTCCACATCCTGTATAGGTGACCCTACTCTCACCCCTCCTGGTAGACCTACATAGGGTAGAGCTTCGGCCACATCCACCCATCCATCCACCACACCTCACCTGGGCTCCCAAGTCTACCTCACCCACCACACCTCATACTCCATTATCATCCCTACATTGTCCACATCTGGGACATCAATCACCTCATCTGGAATCAAGTCTAGTGGTGGCACTATAGGCTATGGCCCCCTATCTCCCCTCACCCTATAAATCTCCATAGGCACATCAGGCCACCCCTACACCAACCCAAACTATCATTGCACCCTAGAAAATGGAAAGTACTCCACCTCCTCCATGTACTTCCCCACCAGCCACCTCCCACATCGAATGCATGCCAAGTGCACAGGATCCTGATCCCACACTGGCCCTCCCCACCATGGCCTCCACCTCACATGCTCCATAGTCAACCACCCCAACTCCCCCCTGATAGACAATCAACTCACCAACATGCTCCCTCGCCTCTTCTTCTCCATGTCTGCCCACCATCTCCTAGCATAAGGTATCTCAACCCCCTCATGTGCATGCGCATCATATGGCAAATTTGTAGGTCTCAAGATGGTAATATGCTCCCACGCCCATACCTACAGCAATGGAAGTACACACAGGCCCATCCTATCCATCCGTACCACTCCATGCAGCTCATGGTACACCTGAGTCAACAATGTGGGTGCCCATGCATATCGTACCCCCTGCTCCACCATGTCACAAATAACCCCCATCATGTTCTAGGGGAATCTCACACCGGAAGCATCCGGTAAGGCATGACTCGCCACCAACAACATCCCCATTGCATGATGCAATGAGAGCCACCTCTCCTTCTTCCTCCAATACTGCATATAGTCCACCCCCTTCTTTGCCTCCACCCACCTCCACCTCTCCCCAAAGGTCCTCTCCAAAACCTGGTCTTGGTACTCCTTCTTTGCCACCATCATCGTCACACCATCAATCGACAATCGGTATATCCGATAGATGTCCTCTAATGTCACCGTCATCTCCCCGATCGGTAAATGGAAGGTGTTCCTCTCAGGATCCCACCTCTCACATAGCGCGGCCATATATGCATGGTTCACATGAACCTCGCGCATCACCCATACCCCATACAACCCCACTATCTTCAGCCACTCCACATCTGCCTCCCTCCACTGAGCCTCCAACTCCTTCCTACAAGTCCGAAGTTGATGGCGTGTAAATACTACTTTCACCTGCCATAACACACACCACATGTTAGAAATCACTCACATTTTTGTACATAATCTGTTTACATTCATATGTAACATAAATGCACACATTTTTTACTATTTCTAAGCATTTATTAGATAGAAATTGAATTGATGTACATATACACTTAATTCAGTGCTCATTTACACAATGCATTCCACGCATTTTGCATCCACATGCACATCAAAAAAACATGAAAAATCCTACAAAAAATACAAATTTGGCCAAACTATGACCAACCCAGATGCCAAAAATACATAAAAATGCCAAAAAATGTGGTTCGCACCCCACACATGCGAACTGTACGGTTTGCACCCCACACGTGCAAACCTCTGAAACTCGATGAAAATTGCACGGTTGGGTGTGGAATTCCATGCTGATTCCAATGGTACCCAACACGCATGCGAAAAAAATTAAACACGTGCCAAAAATGCAAAAAATGACACAAAAACCCTCCCCATTGGCATGCAATATGAGGCAGTCAAAATGAGGTCAAAACAAAAAAATAAAGGCAGATCGGGATACCCATTTGGCTTATTAGACAGATTTCATTTTTTAGTTTTCACTCCCATGCACATTTTCCCACCTGCTTTTTTACATCACATCTCACATCACATCCATGCACACATCCCCATGCATCCACAAGTCAAAATAAAAAATGGACAATGTTTCGGGATACCCATTTGGCCAATTTTACACGTTGTGTTCAAATTTTACTCATTTGCTACCCACACCCCCGTTTCATGGTTGTAAAAGTGAAAATATTCATTTTAAAACCCTCCCCCTAAATTCACACATTTCGAGAAAGCAAAAAACCACCTACCTCGGGCACTTTCGCCCCCATGCTGGTACTCCCCGATGCACTCGCCATCTCGTCCCATCCGATTTGTAATCTGACAACACTCTATCACCCTTTTCTCCTCTCCTCCACCTCTCCACAATTCCTCGTGCATGCAAATGATGTCATTTCATCAAAATTTCACCTTTTATAATGAATTTTGGGTGGGTTCGCACCCCACACGTGCGAACCGACAGGTTCACACCCCTGAGGTGTGAACCATATGGTTCGCACGTGTGACGTGTGAACCTGCCATACATTGCCAAATTTTTCCCATTAACCTCACATTTCATCATAAAAACCATCCCACACCTCATTTCATTGATTTTTGTGCCAAATTTTTCAAAATTGGCCTTTCATCTTCATCAACCGTCACATCGCCGACCTCTACTTCCTTCATCACCAATTCACCGTTTGAGGGGGTTATCATCAATCACACCAAAACTCTACCTTGCACATGATCAAACAACCAAACATCCAATCATGGATAAAACAAATGCACACAAATTTTTTTTGCTAACGATTATCTCAATGATCAAAATTCCAATTCAAAACAAAATGATGTTTGCCAAAATTCAAAATGCCTCTACCTGTAGATGCCACATGGATCGTCATAAGTGGCAGACGTAAGACCACTTGTGAATAAAAATCCTGAAGTTCTACCTTAGGCTCCAACAATTTATCAAATATCATCAAAATGAGCTCATCAATCAATCGAAAGCAAAAGTTAACAAAAGCATCTTGTTTCGTCCAAAAATTGAAACATTTCCAATTAATCATAATGCAAGGTAATCATACGACCCCCTCCAAATCAACCATTCACCAAACCATTTTTTATCAATGCATCTCTTTCACAAATCATCAATCATCATCAATGCATATCATCATTTTTTGTACTAAACCATGTTTCACACACTCCAGTACAAAAAGGGGTAAATGTAGACACCAAAAAGTCACACATTGTCCCTCTCCCCAATCCCATGGTTAATTAATATGCAAAACCATTGAAAATTGCATAAATTGACCCAAAAACACTATTCATCACCATTAGCCCCTTTGGGCTAGCTAAGCCCTTTCCTACGCTTAACCCTAGGTCCTCATGTGACCTCATGCCAACTCAACTAAGGTTGAAACCTTTACCATGGTCAAAAATCACTTTATGGTCAAAAAGTCAATATTTTGGTCAAATTGTGCTTTATGGCTAATTTCATGCTTAATTAGATCTAATCTTGATTTAATTAAACACCTCCACCTCACCTAGTCTACTTTGACTAGCCTAGCCTTCCACCTCACCTAGCCTACCCTATCCTAGCCCTACCACCTCTCACCTAAATATTCCTCCATATCACACACCCATGGGTCATTAATGCAAGATAGAGACATTTGCACATAATAATGATTAATTAATCCTACGATGCTCCCATAAAGGTGAATATTAATGACAAATTGATATTTACTTTTAATCATCATTGCTTTTGGATGGGTGAGGGATTCTCTCACCCAACTTCACTCATGACCCGGGGACACCTCTTTGGTGGACACCTCACCAATAACACCTCACAGGGGACACCTCATCCCCTTTCTCTCACCCTGGCCCACTCTATAAATAGAAGGCCATTTTCACCATTTAGGATGATCACACTTTTACATACCGAAACTCTGCTGAAATCACCACTGCCATTACATCCATCACATATCCATTGCATAGCTATCATACGACCATCACAATCAGCTTACCTCATGCTTATGCCCATTCTATGAGTGAGACAGGTTGACTTCATTATCAGGATTTGTTGTTCAAGAGCTCTACCCAACAAAATACATCGACAAAACCAATCAAAAGCATCCAGGGACCCTACCTGAGTAATCCAGCTTCAAAAGGACCGGTTCACACCTCACACGTGCGAACCTCCCGGTTCACACCCCAGGAGTGCGAACCTCTGAAACAAGCACCAAAATCATTCGAACAGGTAAGGATAACTTGTTTTACTATTTTATGCTGGTTTTTAATAGTTAATTTCATGTTTTGAGTAGTTTTATGAGTCTTTTGTCTTCATAATCATGGGGTTTGACTGAGGCAGACCCCCAACGCACTAACAGGATTTTGCAGGTTCTACAGGTCCAACAAAGCATAAGGAAGCATCCAACAAGTGGTGGCTCACGAGCAAGAAGCCCACCTACATCGAGGAACCCACAAAAGGCTGGTCTTGCTGTCTTTGTACCATCATCAAAGAGCTCCCTAGGGGAGACTCCATTGTAGCCTTCAAGGGCAAAGTTGTAAAAGGACATTACCTCTTGTAACCCCTTTTATGATTATAAATGCAAATTCAGCAGATTCTATAATATTTGAATGAAGTGTTATGGTGTCTTTTTGGTAGTTTCACTGCGAGCTAAACAATCCCATATTGCAATCAGTGCATAGATAGGATCTAGTATTTTGTAGTCCTCATAGAGAGGACCCATTTGTGCTAGTTTCATTAGAGCCAGATCTCACGTATGAGAGTTGTATCGACAATATAGAAGTTGGTCCATGTGGTCCTGGAGATCAATTCCATTCCATCAATATGGTCTCCATTGATTTGACCACCCCACTCCGTAATCCAACAGATCCGTCCAAACCATTGTATCTCAACAAAGATGCTATCGACTGGGATCACGCTGATTCACTCGTTGAGCCTAAAGATTTCTTCCCTAATGAAGAAATGTTACAACCATTCCATTTTGTGCTAGGTTGTGCATATGATGTCTATCATGCCGAAAATGCTTCCAACATGGAACCTATCAACCCGGTTGATGACATCCATTTGATCCCTACGCCTCATTAGCTTGAGGAGGGATCACATATGTTAGTAGAGGAAACCTTCGAGGTGGATATTAGTAATGATCCCACCAATTCAAAGAAGGTTAAATTTGGAGAGAGTCTCACTCCATATGAGCGGGCCACCCTCATCCCTCTACTAAAAGAGAGACCAAATATGTTTTCTTGGACGTATAAGGATATGTCAGGTCTAGACCTGAAATTGGTTACTCATAACCTTTCTCTAGATCTGATGAAGAAGTCGGTCAAGAAAAAGCTTAGAAAGATGCATCCAATAGTAGCCTTAATGGTGAAATATGAGCTACAAAAGTTGTTGGATGTAGAATTTGTAATCTCCATCGACTATCCAGAATGGGTGTCCAATATGGTACCCGTAGGAAAACTTGATGGAAGAATCCATATTTGTACGGATTTTAGAGACCTAAATAAGGAAACACCCAAAGATTCATTTTTGTTGCCCAATATTGATGCTCTTGTGGATGCAACTACAGGTCATGAAATGCTCTCCTTAATGGATGGTTTTTTTGGTTACAATCAAATTCGGATTAAACTCGAAGACCAGCATAAAACCATGTTTATAACACCATGGGGAATGTTTTTCTATAAAGTTATGCCATTTGGCCTCAAAAATGTTGGTGCCACATATCAGCGGGCCATGACATACATTTTTCATGACTACATGCATAAAATTCTAGAAGATTATATCGATGACTTGTTGGCCAAGTCATTGCTATGAGAAGAGCATGCAGAGGTCTTAAGGAAGGTCTTCGATCACTTGATAGAGCACAATGTCAGGTTGAATCCTAAGAAGTGTGTATTTGGCGTAACTTCTGGTAAACTACTAGGATTCATCGTCTCTAAATGAGGCATTGAAGTTGACCCAATGAAGGTCAAGGCTATCTTAGAAATGTGTCCTCCCACTAATATTAAAGAGTTAAGAAGCCTTTAGGGCAAAGTAGCATCGATAAAGTGATTCATAGCTCAGTTATCGGATAAATGTTGACCCATGAATCGACTGCTACATAAGGGGGTCCCATTCAACTAGGACGAGGACTGTCAAGCAACCTTCACTGAAATAAAGCAATACCTGGTGACGCCACTAGTGCTAGCTCCACCAAGGCTAGAGGTGCCTTTTCTACTATATATATCGACAACTAACTTTGCACTGGGAACCATGTTAGCCCAAAAGAACATGCAAGGCAAAGAACAAGCCATATATTATATTAGTCAAACCTTGGTGAGCTATGATCTCGGGTATGCATATGTAGAAAAACTATGTTTAGCAGTAGTGTTCGCTACCAAGAAATTGTGACACTATATGTTAAGTCATACGACATATGTTATATCCAAACAAAATCCTTTGTAGTACATGATGAGTAAGACGTATCATAATACACATACTGTGAAGTGGATCATGCTACTAATAGAATTTGATTTGGAATTCATAAGCCAAAATTCCATTAAGGGACAAGTCATAGCTGATCAATTAGCTGAGGCACCATTATCAAATAGTAGACCTCTAACCATAGAGCTTTTGGATGATGCAGTATTCATCATATTATGAAGCTCCCGAACCCGAAGAACCAAAGAACAATGTTGATATGACTCTGTTCTTCGATGGTTCGAAGTGCAAGCAAGGGGGTGGTGTAGGAATAGTGTTTTTCATGCCACAAGGAGCTCCTATGCCCTTGTCGTTTAAACTAGACTTTTCGTGCACCAACAACAACATTGAGTACGAAGCCCTACTACTGGGCCTCCACACAGCCGTCACCATGAATATTAAAATATTAAACATCTTTGGTGACTCCTTGCTCATAGTAAATCAAGTTAAGGGGCTCTTCTAGTGTCGATGTCCCATATTGAAAGCTTACAAGGATCTTGTTGCTATATATCTAGCTAAATTGGAATGGTATGACATCGAGGCAATCCCTCGATCATCAAATAGGTTCGTAGACACCATGGCCTCTTTGGGATCCTTAATCCCTCAAAATTTTTCTACTGATTTCACTACCATTCATGTTAAAATGCTTTTACACCTGACTACGAAACACGAAGCCTTTGATAATAGAATGTCAATCAACATGATCAGCATAGAACCAAAAGCTGAATGGTTCTGTAGAGCTGAAGACTTTCTAAAGAAGGCACCCTGGGGGTCATTAACCTCTCAGATTTCGATGGGGAGTGGTACCACCATTCACCATAAGGTTTTTTTCCAGTCTGCATTTGCAAAAGTAAATACGTAGGGGGAGCAAGTCATCTTAGCAGTTGAAGTTAAGGCTTATCAAAACTGGATGTCACAAATCCATGACTTCCTGAAGCTTGGTGTAATCCTAGAGGGATTATCACATGCTGCAAAATGCACATTTAAATAGAAAGTGGCTAAATATGTCTTAATAGGAGATATCTTGTACCAAAGAGGCTACGATGGAGTTCTCCTTCATTGCTTAGAGCCCCAAGAGGCATCATGGGTGATTTCACAAGCTCATGATGGTACATGTGGTGGCCATTTCAGCGGCATGGCCATCATCAAGCGCATCCTTCGAATGGGCTACTATTGGCCCACTATGGAGAAGGAGTGCAATGTGTATGTCAAGAAATGCATCAAATATCAGCATCATGCTAATCTTACGCACTTGCCATCATAGGCCTTACAGCCCATCCAAGCAGCTTGGCCATTTTCTCAGTGGGGACTAGATCTTATAGGCAAGATATCTCCTCCGTCATCGGGTCGACATACATTTATAATCATGGCTACTGAGTATTTCATAAAGTGGGTGGAAGCAATACCCTTAACAATGACAACTAGATCTCGTATAGCAGAGTTTATATTGGAGCATATCATAAGTCATTTTGGGATTCCATCCAAAATAATATCGGATAATGGAACATCATTCAAGAACAAAACTATGAGAGCTTTGACATCTAAATATAGAATCAAACACAGTTTTGTGACTCCATACTATCCACAAGCAAATGGGCAGGCTGAAGCTTCAAATAAGATAGTGGTGGCCATATTGAAAAATATGGTCCAAGAAAACCACAAAGACTGGCATATTCAGCTACCTCTTGCATTATGGGCTTACAGGACTAGTATTCGGATGCCCACTAGGGCAACACCGTTCTCACTAGTATATGGCGCTGAGGCCATTATGCCCTTGGAATTAGAAATTCCAATGTTGCGCATCACATTGAAAGAGTTCATCGATGACGACACCATGCAACAAGCTCGATTGGATCAACTGACGCTGCTTGATGAATGTCACGTGAATGCCCTGGAGCATCTCCATATTTATCAGGAGTGACTAAAATGAGCTTACAATATCAAAGTCCACCAGAGAGACTTTGAGGTTGGGGATCTTGTCTTGAAAGAGAACCAACAGAACTCTAATTTTCCACTAGATATGCAAGACAAATTTATGGCTAATTGGCTAGGACCCTATATCATATCTAAAAATATTGGTCTGGGTACCTATCACCTAACATCTCTAGGAGGTGTTGAAGAGCCTGAACCTCTCAAAATCATCCATATTAAGGTATTTTATGCTTGAGAGCATAGTAAAAGGCTCTAAGGGTTTTCTTATAATCGCTCGGTCATCCCAAAAGGCTCCAAGGGTTGCTAAAATTGCTTGGTCATGTCAGTCAAAGGCTCCAAGGGTTTGCTTATAACTACTCGGTCATCCCAAAAGGCTCCAAGGGTTCCTGAAACCACTTGGTCATGTCAGTCAAAGGCCCCGAGGGTTTGTTCAAAACCGCTCGGTCATCCTAAAAGGCTCCAAGCTCGTCTATGAGTAGTTTGGTCAATCAAAAGGTACCAAGAGTTTCTGAAAAGCTGCTTGGTCAACCCAAAAGCTCCAAGGATTCTTAAAGATCACTTGGTCATCCCAAAAAGTCCCAAAGGTGCTCATAATCCCTTTGGTCAAACCCAAAAGGCTCCGAGGGTTTGCTTAAAACTGCTCGGTCATCCTAAAAAGCTCCAAGGATTTTGTTGAAAAATTGCTTGGTCAATCTAAAGGCTCCAACGGTATTTCCTCACCGTTTGGTCACTCCTAAAGGCTCCAGAGGCATGTACTCACCGTTTGGTCAGATATGAGGCTCAAAAACTCATAAAAATTATAAAATCAATAAAATCCAAAAAAAATTGGTAAAACATAAAATCCAAAAACATTTGCATTTGCATTTTGCATTTTCATTTTGCATTCACACATGCATCTGCTGCATTATTGCATTGCATATAGGTATTCGTCATCCATTGCATTCCATAGTAGGAGGGATTGTGTTTGTTAGTATTACAAATGACACCACGTTTGTGTCTCAATCATGCATCTCTGCATTTATCATAAATCCATCATTCATGTGAGTAATTGTGTTTTTCAACACAACCCATTTTGTTGCTATGGAGAATATACTAGGGTTTTTGGTCATTCAACCATACCTAGAGGTCTTCTCAAGAGTTGATAGAAAGCTTGCTTTGCTTTTGTAGTTGAGGTCTAGTTAGTATAGCCCTTAGCATATCAAAATCCTATCACTAATCAACAAATTAAACAATCCTAACAAGGACTAGGGGAAGATGAAAGCCATGAAGTAGGACCGGGTATCCTGAGGTGAAAAGAGTTATTCTTGCTTATCCCTCTATGCGGATGGTATGGGAAATGTTGGCAATTGGCAAAAGGATAGGTTAGTTCCCTATTCAGAATCCCTTGCTTACGATAAAATGAGCAATATCCCAGAGTGATATCCCACATCAATCCTCAAGATTGATACCCTAGATCGATATCATAGATCGACTTCCTAGATTGATATCCCATATTGATATCATAAGATCGATATCCTCAATAGATATACCAGAAATAGTTCCCCCCAAAGTCAAATCCCCCAAAGGGAGGTTTCTAAAGAAAATTATCAAATGTAAATGCCAAAAAGTGAAGATCAAATGAAGATCAAAAAATAGGCTCAAGTGAAGATCAAATCAAGTTCAAATCAAGATCAAATGAAGATCATAAATCAAAGTTCGAGTGGAGATCAAATGAAGATCAGAAATCCAGTTTGAAGAGAGATCAAATGAAGATCCAAATAAAGTTCAAAGTCAAAATGGAATCGACTCCCTTGCTTCACCACATATGAGCAAGTATCCCAAAAATTGAAGGATAGAAAGGAATGAGCCTGAATCCCTGGAATTGTCGGCACTACTGTACCTTATGCATGATGATATGTCTGATACACTTGCATTTTTCTTGTGTGTAGACCAATGTTTGAATGTGGAAGAGCTAGCTTCAGGTGTCCTGCATTGCCTAGTGGCTTAGTCCAACTAAAATCTAAACTTGGGATTGGATAAGACATTTGTGGAGCCCCTATCTTAGCAATGGGCTGAAATAATCTTGCCTGACATCAGGGAATGCTCGTGTCTTATCTTAATATACTCATGTGCACACACAGGGATAATGAATAGTTAGGGCCTATCCTAGCAAAAGCCTTGCACTTTAGAAGTCTAGTGTGGTCAGTATGCAACTTTTGATAAGTCTACTAGGGTGTTTGAGTCTCATGGAAAACCTCAAAAATTTCTCTAATAGCAACAAAATACCAAATATCACAAACCATATAGAATAAAATCATCAAACTGCAAAGTATCGAATCCATGATACATCATTATATAAAGCACAATCAAGATATAGGATAGATACCGGATGGATATTAGAAATAATATTTAGATGACCACTGACTATATTGTGCATATTTTTCAAACTTGCAAAAGAAAATAGAATGACATATTATATCATTCGCATCATAACATCATACATCATTGCATTTCATATATGGGTGATTAATTGATCAAATTATTATTATGAGGATTTTCAATTACATTCATGATTTTTATACATTCTATGGTGTCGTCCATTAGATTGATAAACACATATTGCATTCATTCCTTATGTTTTAAGTGATTAAAGCATACAGGTTCATTTACATTAGATTACCATCATGTAAATAATGCATTACATACATTGCATCAACATATCGTGACATTGTCATAAAATTAAATGCATGCAATAAAGCAAAATCAAATATGCATTTAAGTAAACATCGCATCCATATGCATCCATCATAAATAGCACATCTAAATATCTAGATCACTACATATCATCATCATCATAAATAGAATAGCTATCTAGTGCATGTCATCCATACATCACATCATATAGCATCAAATTAACATAAGCATTGCATCCATGTGCATAACATAAACAAAAAATTAAAAACATATACAAGTACACATAATGAGCCATAAATGATCAAATCATATATATATGTGTCTCAAGAGTACATCAAGGTACATCAAAATGCCCATAGGCTACATCCGTGTAGGTCCTCGACCTTACACATAAAATAGTACATCAAAATAGCAACCCATGTGTATGCTATGGAGGGCCTACACCCCTAGCCGGAGAGTCACCTGTATCACCTCTGTCATCCCTGTGCCTCCCGTGTGAGCTAGCACCATGTGTACTAGAGGACCTATGTGTCCTCTCAATCCTGTGAGTCCTATGACTCGAGCTCATGGATGACTGTCCTATAGTCCTAGATCTGGTCCACTGGGACCTTGAAGCATGTGGATCCTCTGGAACCTCCCCACCTATCAATCTAATCCATCCCTCCAGCTGAGAGATGCGAGCTACCCTTGCATCACATAAATCATTCCCCTCCTATACGAGGGAAGTAAGCCACCTAATCTCAGCCATAGGATCATGGCCTCCTAGAAGTGCGAGTGCTGGTGCTGAAGGTGGTGCCATGACAGCACGAGAAGATGATGGGTCACCTCTCTGAGCCTGGGACTGAGCCAAGTCCCTCTCTACTATAGCCATCACCCATCGTGCCTCTACTAGCTCAAGTGCTCTGGTCAACTCCTGAACTCATGCCTCTACTATTATAGCATGCTCTATCATAGTTGTGGCCTGATCCTGGGCCTCCTAGAGTCACCTCTCCCTATCAGATAGCTTTACCTCTAGCATGGTGATAGATGTGTCTCGTTGTAGCTATTGAGACTGTAGCCTACTAACCTGGCTCTACAAATCTACTACCTAGGCTAGCAGCTACCCTACCTCACTATCTGGAGGTACCTCACCCTCATCTAGGCCCTCATCCTTGGCCTCCACTGGTGGTGCATCCTCTACACCCCATCCGCCCTCAGTCCATGGGTGCACATTGCACCCCTATGGATCAGCCTCCATTGCCTCCTCAACCCGACCGAGAGGCCCAGATCCCTACCACCAAAGTAGGGACCACTAGGTATCATATGTTGGGGTGGTCCTAGCAACAATAACTCTAGACTCCTAGAAATCATCTACAACATCACCCAGAGCTGTAGGCAGCACCCACTATAGATGAGTCTCTAGAACTAGCCGCCTATAGATAATGGGTAGCTCTGGAATGTCCTATACCAAGCCAAACTATCATTGGACCCATGAGTAGAACTGGTACTCATGGATCTCGGCCTTGTGGTCGAGCAACCATCTATCCCATCGAGCCTGGCATAGCCACTCGCCAGCCTCCATCCACGTAGGGCAATCCATGTATGGACACCACTCAATGTCCCTAGGGCTCAGTGCTACAAATTGGCTGATGTAATGATCAACATCCCTAACATGGGACCTGCTCTAGAATCCCTCCTCCTCACGAGGCTAGCATGCAATGTAACACTGATGCGCATCATCAATCATAGTGATATCTAAGGGCAGCTCTATTGGTCGCTCGATTTAGATGTGCTGCCAACCCTAGATCTATAGTAATAAACTATAGCTGATCCCAACCCAGCTTCGATAGGTAATCTGGTATAGCTCATGGTACAACTGGCATAGTAAGGTACTCCCCTAGGCTAGGAGCAATGGTCATCATGTGGAGCTCTGAATGACTCTCCTGATGTAGGCTAGAAGGTTCCAGGGAATCCTCACACCTGAGGAGTCTGGAAGCACAACCTACATGACTAGGTGCATGAAAACTGCCTCATGGATAGAGAAGACCTGCTCATCATACCACTATCCGATGTGCACGCCTCCATGGTCCATCTTACGCTGAGCCTCATCGCTCCGATCATCAAATATAGCATCACAAACTACCTCCTTTCTCCTACTGGAGGAGGAGGTGATGGCCTCACCATCAATAGGGATCCAAAAGATCTTGTAGACATCCTCAAGGGTGATAGTCATTTCACCTATCGATAGGTGAAATGTGTTGGTCTGGGCATTCCAGCTCTGGGCCAATGCAGTCATGTAAGCTTGATCTACCCTGATGGTGGGTAGATCCAAGACATAGCCAAAGCCTATGGCTCCAAACCACTCTCGCTCCCCGTCAGTCAGTAGTGGGTGGAGAGTGTTAAGGAGCTCTAGCTCCCTAGCTCTAGAGGTCAGTCTCTGCAAAGAAATATAGTATAAGGAAAAATCTAACTAAAGGCTAATTAAATAGCTAAAAAATGACCTAAAAAGAGATAGATCAAGCAGAAAATAGCTAAAAATACAAAATTATGCTAAGCATGATCAAAAAATTTAAAAATACATCTCATAGGTGCAATAAAATGGCATTAACTGCCAAGAAAATCACAAAAAAATTGAAAATTTTGAAAACTTTTCATAAAAATGGGAACCATAGGTCAAACCCACGGTCCGCCCAATGGTCAAATTTTTGACCGTTGTAATTCAAACCTAATCGTAGCTGATACCTACAGCCCCCAATCGGTCAAAGGGGAACCATAGCTGGCAGCTGCGGTCTAGGGATACGACCCATTCCAGGTCTTTTCCTAGCTGAAAAACAAAAAAAATGCATTAAAATTAATCTAAGCTAGCCTAACCTAGGGTGTGGTTCATTGCCAATAGTTTAGTGTGATTAATTAACCAATTCATTAGTTTGGTTCATTTTATTGGCAATGAATGTGAGGTCTTGGTTTCGAATTACCTTTCCCGCATCGAGGCCTCGGCTGGAAGAAGGTTGGTCGTGGTCTACCATTCTGATGTGTGAAGGGTAGTAAGGTTTCAATTGCTTCAAGTTAAACTGGCACACCTCTCAGAGCTCTTGAAATGGCAGTCACTATCAAGGAATAATGAGGAATTTTGAAAATGATAGATTTTTAAACCTTTTCCTATTTTCTTCGGACCGTAGCTGACACCCACGGTCCTAGGATTAGGGTTTTCCGCTCGCGGGTCCGACCTACGGTTCCCAAAATTTGAAAATTCCAACCGTAGACTGCACCCGTGGTTTGCAAATGGTATCAAAAATAGCAAAATCCCATCGTGGGAGGGTCTTAAATGATAAATTAATGTCTCCTACCAGATCAAATGTCAATAAGAGCAATCAATTTGCAAATTTGGTGATTTTTAAGCACCAGGATTAATCAAAAATTCAAAATTAACAAAAAAATTAAATAATCAAAAGCCAAATGCACCTCGTATTCAGTTATTTACCCTATACACTTGGTGGTTGCAGTGACTTGCACTCCATGCAATCCGACGAGATGAGTAAATAACCATAAGGAAATTTGGGGCAAAATTGTCATCATTGACTTGATATGCTTCTTTTCAATTCCGAAGAAGGCCTTTGAGGCTAGACTGCTCCATGGGAACGAGGCGTTTCATGTCATTTCCCCTATGACATATTTTTAGAAAATCATCGACGAATTGATTCAACATAAAACTAATTGGATTTGCATCATTTCGATTCCCTAAGATGGCTATTGTAGCCCGACTACTCCATGGGATAGGAGTGTGCAATTACTATTAACAGTTGGAATCATAAGCTGAACTAGGCTTAGCCAAGTAATTAAATGCTTAATTCTAAATTTGTTCAGATCATTCATTGTGGTCAAGTGACCTCGTCGCTTCATACATTGTCATTACCCTCATCGAATCGTCACTTGAGGGGGTAGTCATAATATCAAATCATAATCAAAATTAGTAGAAGATCCCTGAAATCATAGATCCCTTGATCTTGTCAAAATTGTGTTCGTCCTTGCGAATCATTGTCAACAACTATCATAAGCTTACCCCTTTTCTTGGGGAAAATAGCAAATATGAAGTTTGCTTGTTGTTCTCCACCTTTCGGATCTATGGGTCAAAATATACCTATGGAATGCACAGCCACACCGAATGAGATGAGATGGGCACAAGCTTTTCAAATGTAAGCCTTTCACCTAGTTGGAAGCAATGATTCTAGGATGCACGTCCTTTTGTAGGACCTAGGGCATCTAATGTTGATCCGACTAATGATCATCATAGAACCTTCGACATCATTTTAGGAGGTCTATTTTTTCTCAACATTGTTTGATCTCACAATGCATCTCAAAAGGGGCATTTGTAGACACCTAAAATGCATCATGTCGATGGCGACTACTCATATGGACATGCTACAAGACCATATGGAAGATCTTGGATAGACTCCAAGATAGAGTAGTGGTTCTAACCACTCAATTTGGGCTCCTTGGCCTATTCAGTCTGAACCACAGCTGAGACCTATGGTCTATAGATTGAACCACGGCTGAGACTTGTGGTTTACAGTCTGGACCGTAGCTGTCACCTACGGTCTTAACTAAAGTTTAGTTGGCCTTCATCCAAGCCAAATCGGTTTGAACGGCCATTTGTTCTAGAAGAAGGTGGTTAAAGGATGGAAGCTTCCAATCCAACTATCCTAACCACCCCTTCTTGATCTTGGCTTCTCCATGAAGCCACCCCTAGCCCTAGGACATCCTATAAGTACCCCTTCAAATTAGGGCAATGATAGAGAGCATTTTGATAGTGAAGCACTATTGAAATATTGAATCAATGAAGCATTGGATTTTAGAGCAACAAAGCCCTGTCGAATTGTGGACTCACTTGAGTGCATAGAGAGAGCCTTGTTGCCATCACCATTGTCAATTTGTCAAGCATCATGACAATCATGCCATGGATGCCCTAAGGACCTAGGAGAGCCAAGAAATGCTAATTCGGGCAAACGGAGGCCCTATTCAACAATTCAACCGCCAAACCTATCAGAAGGACACTGAGGCGACCCTTGATCATCAATTTGATAAGGAGGATCAAGCCCACTACCCTTGAAATTGGAGGGCAAACCTACTTGGTTGCTCACTGCGGCTTTCAGCCATGGTTTACAGTGCAGACCGCTCATCAGAGCTGCGGTTTGCCACAGGTATACGATCTCCTTATTGTTCTTGTTTTAGATTACTTAATTAGATTAGATTAATCATTTGCATGGTTAAAATAGGGTTTTAGAGATTTTTGACCCGTAGATTTAGTGTTTAGAGCAATTCTAGTACATTAGTGTAGAATATGCAAGAATGGTTTCTTTTTATGCTTTCATGCTTAATTCCATTTAATTAGACCATTCAATACTTAGTTGCAATAGTCTTTTATGCATTTCCATGAATCTTTATTAATTTGGCATAGTTTAGATGTGTTTTTCATGCTTTCTTGATTATATGCTTTTCATGGCTTTTTCATGTTTTAATCCTTCAAAGGGCCTCATCACGAGAGGCTGCCTATTTGTATAACTTTCTTGTGTTGTTTCTTGATCATAGGAAATAGGTTCAAAGGAGCTTCAATCACCAATTTCCTTCCTCAACGCAAAGAAGAGGGTTAACTCCACCCTAGAGTAGTTTGCGACTATTTGAAAAAGCATTAATAGTGCGCCTACCCCATTGGGGGCTTTGGCAATTGTATTGATTGTATCAACATTTTGGGTGACCCTAAGAGGGGTAATATTGTAACCGAGATTCATTGGCTATATCAATAAAGAAACACGCATTTTCTTTGATTCATGCAATCTTGTTATCTTGTCATGCTTTTATGTTGATTTCCATTAATGCAATAGCTAGGTGTACGCTTTTTGGGATAGGTCACTTAGCGCAGGGAGAATTAGTTGGGTTAAATTATGGCTATTGTTCAACTATTAATCCAAGCTGGGAAAACTGCCAATCTAGGTAGATTTGCAAGCCAACTCGCAAGCCAACGTAACAAGGATAACTAGAAATGGATTTCATTGGAATGGAATCCTGATGGGTTGCCAAATTTAGGTAAACTACAAGATTTAGCAATTTTGCTCCTTATTGTGCAAATTCGCTCTATTTCGAGTGAATTTATGGAGGGTGTGAAATTTCTTGAAACATAGCGAAATCATTTGAAAGAGAGTGAAATCGCTCGAAGTGGATTGAAACTGCAAAATAATAAGAAATAAATGATTAAAATTAGCATATGTGAAAAAGGAAGGGTGAAGACAATGAAAACCCAATTTTGGGGAGTTAGAGAATTTTGTCATGAGTCAAAATTCTGTGTCTCCATTTTATCCCCTATTTTGTGCATTTATAAGTACTAAATGCATCAAAGAAAGGTGTAGACATGCTAGGAGAAAATTTTATTAATGAAAGAAAAGGGTAGCTAGTTCAGGATAAGTCAACCTAAACAGGTCGTTATATTATTATTATTATTATATTATATATATTTACATGTAAATTAATGTGTGTAGGGTTATGCATAAGGCATCAGCGCCAAAATGTAGTTATAAAAAATTGGTCAATTAGTTTCAAAATCCAGGCGAATAGTATCGAAATGCATGTAGAAGGTTAACTATTATTAGGGGTAATATTAGAAATTTAAACTTAAAATGGTAAATTATTATAAAATTAGGGCGAATCCAGCCTCCCTAAAAATATTGCACCCAAATTTTTTTGCTGATGGGCCTTGGTCAAGGGTCCCAAATATTAGCCAATTCCAAAATTTGAAAATCCTAATTTTAGCCAATTGGCTATAAATAACCACTATGCATAACCCTGAATGTGTGAAAGTAAATTAATATATTAGGGGTGACCCCTTGAGTTTAAGGAGGAATAAATTATTCCTCACGAAAATTGAAATGATAAAGGAGGATCCGGTTGGGATAGGGTTAAAAGGAGGAATAGGGTAAAATCCTAATTCATTTTTACCATGCAAATTAGGAAAAAAGGGCTCTAAATAAAATGGCATGTCCAACTCATAGAGTTGATATCGTGCAAAATGGAGGCAACTGAGCAGATCCGAGCATGGGTAAGCTCGATTTTAGGTTTTATTACATTTTTGCTTTTCATTTTTGAGTTTTGCTTTCAAAATATAGAGTTTTTCCAAATTTAGGATCATGCGACCATCGCGACAAATTCATGCCATGATCGCATGATTTGGTAGGGATGCACAAATTCATGAGAAACCCTGTGAATTCATCGTAAACCCTGCGAAATTACATCAAACCTTATGAATTTGATGAAATCACTTGCTAAAGACTACTAGGCATGAAAATCCTCAATATGCAGTGAATATGCTTATATGAAAGCGTATTTGCACTACTATACTTATGCATTTGAAATTTAACATATTTAATGTTTAATTTTTTGATATATGTACCAATTGAGTGATTTATGTACTTTTGTTGTAGTATGGTATGCTCAAGAATCAATAATGGTAGATAAAGGACTACGAGGCTCAGCTAGAAGCCTTATATTAGATAGATAGAGAGTGAATCCAATAGGTGGAGCTATTGGATATAGCGGAGATGCCTTGAGTCAAGGTGGATATAACTCTACTGATAGCTTTAGCAGAGTGATTGTACTCAGAATCTTCTACATTTTGGTTACCAATAGGGGACTGTTACTTTAGAGGATGTATGGTGCATCCTAAAGATTTTTATTAGAGGAATGGGTATTTACTAGTCTACTTCATAGGCAAGGGCCTTGGAGAAGTTGATCGAATATCCTTAGTTTTGGGTTAATCAGAGTGGTATCAGTGTGGCAGAGACTAGGAATGTGACTACACTGACAATAGTGCTAAGTGTAGTTGTTACTGGCCTGGTATCTAGCCATATGAGTAGATGACATCTACCATGGACCTAGGCTAGAGTTGTGGAAAATATGAGGGATACAGGGAGATGCTTCGTGTGGGGTCCCTTTGCCTTGTATCATCTATATAAGATGTTATGGAATATCATGTATAGGAACCATAACTGCATCGTGGTCACTACTTTGCTCCAAGTATGATGTTGGGAGGATATTACAATGAGAAGGCCTGATGGATTGAGCTTGGAGGAGATGTATGATGGTCATTCAATTGTATATCAATGGGCTCTAGCAAGAGGAAATCATAGAGGGTAGTGGGGAGGATTGGATTCAATGAAGTATTTAATGAGTTACTGCCTTATCATATTGTGTAGAGATCTTAGAGTGTGCATCCAGGGTGGGTGATAGATGAATTCAAGCTTGATTGGGTGCAACATATTCGATGGCTACATTCTAAGAAGGGAGATATGGAGTTGTATCGATTTGATTGAGTACATCATCAGTTTGGGCTAGTACAGGGTATACCAACATTGAGGGTTATTTGGTTCTAACAAGTGACACAAGACACTACTATCATAGTAGGAGATATAGATTTCACTCGCTTTTAGGAACCAAAGGTATATGATACTCCTATTATGAGTTCTAAGGTGGATGATTTAGGGGTTAAGGATGGCTGTGATGATTGGTATACTAAGATCAGACCCCAGAGGATTACTATAGAGTTACAAGGTTATCCTTGTATAGTACAAGAAGCTCGATAGGTTGTACATCAGAAAGGTAAGTAGGGGATCCCACCGAGGTGTAAGCTACTTCAAATATTTAAGGTAGGGGAGAGGTCAAGGTAGAGGTGAATGGAGGGGCTTGAGCAGAGTCATGGGTCTACGACTAGATAGGAGGTAGGAGGCAATCCTATATAGAAGGAGGTATCACAACAGATAGAGGAGGCTCCTCAGTAGGAGGAGTGAGTAGCAAAAGGGATGAAGCATCAAATTGTTAGAAATATGAGCAATTTTTGTTGTCATTGAGGTCAAGAAGATCATGATCAAGTTTTATTGTCATCGATGCATTTATGTCAAAAGGGTGATATCCAAGTTTTGGTGTTATTGATGTTCTCCAGTGGTTTTTCCATCAAGGCAAAGAAGCAGGTTCAATGGAATTAATAATATTATAATATTTTGGGTTACAGGTTAGTTTAAAGAAAAAAAAGGCCAAGGAGTTATAAAATTCTAATTCCTCCAAAAGACCCATGTGACAAATTTTAAAGTCTAAGGTTTAAATTATTTAAATTTAAATATTTTAACCCTAAGGTTAAAATTTAAATTTAAATTAATTAAGGTGCCAAAGTCAAATTTAAATTTGAATTAAATTCAAATTTTAAGGATCTTCGATGTTTTGTATATATGGCACATTACATATAAAAGGAGGCAAGTTTTAATTTAAATATTTATCCATGCAAATTATTAATTACCCAAGTAAATCGTGCATTGTGTGTTTGTAACGGAAAGGTTCGCATGTGTTTAAGACTTAAGAGGGCAAACGAAGAAATAAAAGCAAGTGGGAGAACCAACGTTTGTGCTAAGTGTTGGGTAGCACAGTTGGCAACCAAGGGAAGTTCTAAGATGCACGTAGGATATAGGTCATAGGTTTGATCCACACGATCATTGTTTTGGCAAAAGCTCATTTGATTTACGCCATCAGTCAAGGAATAAAACGGAGACGTGTGTCTTTATTTTTATGTGAGGGCACATAGCTCAGTTGGTGGGCACGCGTTGTGCAGAGGCACTTGGAGAGAAGGGATCGGGTTTTCAAAACTTGCTAAGGCTCTTTTGGTGTGATTAATAGAGGTATCCACTCACACTTTTGCTATGGTTGTGGTGAATCCAAAAATTGTGTGGTGTGGAAATTAATAAAATATTTTTTAATTTTCCCAAAGTTTTATTAAGTTGGAAATTACATAGTGGTAAAAATTAAAAAGGCTTTATGAACATTAGAGGGAGATAAAAGGGAAAATAAAGTTGAAATAATTTTTTTTAATTTTTGGTGGTTAAAGTTTATAAAAGGAGTAATATGGTATGTAAAGAATGTTATATGTTATATGTTGAAATAAAGTCATATTGTGAAAATTGTTTTGAAAGGAGAAATAAGGTATAGTTGAGATTTAATACTTTGGAATGGTGAAATATTTTTGAAGGAAATTATTGAGGATAGATTTTTGATATCTAACCATTGAGATTGTCAAATAGGTTGATTGTTATTGAGATAGGTCTTGAGGTCAAAACTTCTTCAAAACAAAAGGTATGGGCATATCATCATTGTGAGTGAAATATTGTTAAATGTTGTGAAGTGCAAGTTGGAGTGAAAAGGTTTTGTTTGATAAGCATTGTTGGAAATGATTGAGTAAGTTTTCACATTCATGATTGGTGAATGTTTATGAGGACAATTGAGTGTGAAATTGAGAACTATATTGAACTAGGGTTTGTGCAAGATCATGAGTATCATTATTATGTGAGATTGTTTGATAAGCATTACTGGAAATATTTGAGTAAGCTTTCATGTGCTTGACTAGGGTTTGTGAAAGATCATGAGTATCATTGTTATGTGAATTTAGAATCATCTTGAGTCAAGGTTGAGTTCCATAGTGAAAGTTGTTGAAAGTATTGTGAAACACTTGGTTAGGATTTTTAAGCAAGTTGTGTTTCATTGAGTGAATGGTTGAGTGGAATTGGATGAGCATTATTGATTGAAAGTGTTGGAGCGATATTTCAAGTTCTGTGAAAAAAATTATTTTTTATTCTAAATTGATTTGAAGAATATTTTGAGAGTGATTGAGTGTTGTGTGAGTATGAAACATACTGAGTCTCTAACCATTCTCCATATGTTTTTGTGGTTAAACTAGAGATTTTAAAAGTGATTAAGTATTATTGTGAGTGTGAAACATATTGAGTCTCTAACCATTCTCTATATGTTTTTGTGAGATTAAACAAGATTCTGTGTAAAACTTGTTTGTGTGATTGAAGAGGTTTTTTGTGATAGACTGAGTTGAGTTGAATAAGATTTTGTGAAAGCTAGTGAACAAATTTGAATAAGTCCTAGAGTGTGTGGGAAATTTTGAGTGGATAAGTTGTCATTGATGTCAAGAGCAAGTGGTCATTGATGTCAAGGTTTCAACACCAGTCAGTGGCAGTTTTGATGGGTAGCATCAGTTTTAGGTTCTCTAGTTTCAATTGATCAAGACCTGATTCCAAGAAGTCAGATATGGCCCAAAGTGCAAAATAAGAATCCCAAGTGGAGAATACTATAATATTTTTTATAATATTATAAAGGGAAGTTTTAAATTAATTATAAATTAATTAATATAATTCTCATTTTAAATTAAATTATAATTTAATTTACTTAAGTTATTAATTTTAATAACTTTATAATATTAAGTTATTTAAATTAATATAAATTAATTTATAATTTAATTTACTTAAGTTATTTAAATTAATTATTAATTAAATTTTATATTAGTTACAAAGTTAATTTATATTAATTTTTAACTAACTCTAAGGTGGGTTATTAAATTAAATTTGAAATTTGAATTCGAATTATTAAGTGCTGACATGGGGAACAAATACCCACATGTGTATAAAAAGGGGATTACCCACCTTACCCAAAATCACCATGCCTTTTAGAATTTTGATTAATGTGAGCTTGTGCGAATCGTGCTAAAAAGAGTACTTCTTGATTTTCATGGGAATTCAAAGGTGCATAGAGGTATAAGAGGAAGGAAGTCGTCCTTCCTTCACATGGGCACAAATAGCCCATGCAGTGGGCTCCCAAGTGCTTAGTCTTGGGGAGACGGCGGATCGAATCATGTTGAAATCCCTTTTGGGGGAAATCAAAGGTATGCTTTAAAGTTGAGCACTGAAAATTTTAGGGATATTAGTTGGGAATTTAAAAATTAATTTTTTGCATATTGATTTGGTTTGTAAGGTTGTAAGGGGAGTTAAAAGGCTTATGCAAAATTAAATTTTTGGTGTTATTTGCTTTAGTGTTTGGAAAGGGTAGTAAGGTGTTTTAGGAAGTTGCTTAGTGTTGGATGTTATTTTAAGTTGGAGTTTATAAGGTGTATCCAAGTAATTATTTTTCATGTAAGATTTTATGGATGTTAATTTTAAAAAGGGAGCAATAAGGTATAATTGAGTTTTGATTATTCTTGTTTCTAAGGAATATTTTGAGAAAGTGTTGGAATGATATTTTGTTATCTAACCATTGAAATTGGAGAGAAGAAAATTGTGATTGAGACAGGTTTTTTAAAGGCACTTTTACATCAAACAAAAGTTATGGGCACATCTTCCTAGTGTGTGATTGTTGAATGTTGTGAATGCAAAGTTGAAGTGAAATTTTTTTTTTGGTAAGCATTGTTGAGTGTGTTTTGAATTAATTCTTCAAGGTTTTCTGGAATAAAGAGTTTTTGATGAAACCTTATTTTATAAGCATTGTTGTTGAATTGATTAGTTGAGTGCACTTGAACTAGAGGTTGTGGAAAGATCATGAGTATCATTGTTATGTGAGTTTTTCAAAGATAATGAGTATCATTTTTATGTGAGATTAGCATTGTTGTTGAAGCAATTGGTTGAGTGAGGAACTTGAACTAGGGTTTGCAAAGATCATGAGTATCATTGTTATGTGATATTTATTGATAAGCATTATTGGAAATATTTAAGTGAGTGTTCATATGCTTAGACTAGGGTTTGTAAGCAAGGATTAGTTTATTGAGTGATTGGTTGAGTAGAGTTGGTTGAGCCTAGTCAAGTGGATGTGTTGATGTGATAGTTCAAGTTATATGAAACAAATTGTTCTATATTCTGAATTGAGTTGAGAAAGTGATTGAGAGTTTGTAAATGTGAAACATATTGAGTCTCTAACAATTCTCTATATGTTTCTGTGATAAAAGAGAGATTGAAAGTGATTGAGATTTTGTGAGTGTGAAACATATTGAGTCTCTAACAATTCTTTATGTGTTTCTAAAAGAGCGATTGGAAGTGATTGAGCATTGAGGTGAATGTGAAGCATATTGAGTCTCTAACAATTCTCTATGTGTTTCTAAAATCGGGATTGAAAGTGATTGAGCATTGTGATGAATGTGAAGCATATTGAGTCTCTAAAAATTCTCTTTATATTTTTATGAGATTGGATAAGTTCTAGTGAGGACTTATTGAGAAGAATTCGATATGTTCTAGTGAGGAATTATTGAGCAAAATTGGACAATTTCTAGAGAGTATTTGTTGAGAAAAATTAGATAGGTTCTAGTCACATCAGATATGTAGTCAGGTCATGCATCATATCCACTAGATCTATGACCAAATTCATTATATATCAACTAGATCCATGTCAATCATGGATCCTCATTCGCATCCTCAGGTGTCCACCTTGATCGTGTCGATATAGCAATCAAGGTCGCTAGTCGATCAGTCCAGTCCACTGAAGCTGGTCCACATTGTCACCATGTCAGGTAGATGTATCCTCATAATAGATTTCTATGTGGGCCCTCCACCATAAATCCACTCGTACAAGGTCAACTAGTTCAGTATCCAGTGGATCCATCTCCCTGCTTGCATACAGGTCACTGCAATGGTGAGGATAGTTCCTATTGTAGATGTGGGCTATCTACAGCTTTCACCAATTGCTGCAGTGCAGTCACAATAATCTAACCAGTATCCAGCCCAAGTCATGAATCCACTCACCAAATTGGAGTGGATGGATACTCCCGCTATGATACCATCTTCATAGTAGAAGATTTCTATGTAACCTGAATGCTATCGACTGTCACCATCCATTGCCTAAAATCACCAATAATCGATGATGCTGACTAACATAATATCCCTAAATATATGAAGAGAAGTAGTTTAGGAGAATAATATAATATCCTAACAAGAATAATGATGCTAACTAACATAATATCCCCTAACAACTAATAAAACTGTCGACATAGGAATGTCGGTAAAGCTAACAAACTAACCTAGGTAAAGTAAATAAAACTAATCTACCTAGGGTAATATCTTGAATAATGGAAAATAACTCTAACAATTAAGTCAAGCTTTGTGTTAAGGCTTGAGGATAGAGATTGAGGATAAATTTGTGCTAGACCGAAGAACTATGTTTAGTACATATTTGAGGATAGAGTTTGGTGCAAATTTGAGGACAAGTTTGTGCCAAACTAGAGACATAGATTGAGTAGATTTGTGCTAGACCGAAGGACTGTATTTAGTAGAGATTTGAGATAGAGCTTTGAATGTGACATAGTATAGAGGACAATAGTCTCCAATGGATAGAGATCCATTAGCCAGGGCAGTGAGGATAGGTGTATTTAGTGTATAGAGATCTATTAGCTAGAGTAGTGGGGGTAGTAGTTCTTCTTGAAGATCACCAGTCAGAGCTAAGGAGAAAGGAGTTCTCCTATGGATAAATATCCATGAACATGATTAGGGTATTGGTGTCTCCTTTCGATAGAGGTCCATAAAAATTGTAATAAGGAAAGTATTCCCAAGAGATTGACTAATAAAATTTTAGTGAAATATTTTCTCTATGCAGTATCCCACATTGGGTGAACCACGTAAAATTGGTGTCTCTATTGTGTGTGGTGATTTATGCATTGCTTTAATTACTGATGTTGATATTGCTAGCTATATATTGCATAATATTTATTGGGAAAGAAAAGTAAAGAGTGGTCTTATATTGTTCACCCCCCCTATCAGTATAATATTGTGTTCTTCAGAGTGGACTTCAGGATAGATTTAAGTAAGCTTTTGTGAAAGCTTGTGAGCATATTTGAAGTAAGTCCTAGAGTGGACTTAAGGACTGAGTTGAGTAAGCTTTTATGGAAGCTTACAATGCAGATTTGAGGTAAGTCTTGGTGAAGACTTATTGAGAAGATTGAGCAAGTTCTAGTGAGAACTTGTTGAGCAGATTTGAGGTAAGTCTTGGTGAAGACTTGTGGATAGATTAGTGTGAGATTTTGTGGAAGCTTACAATGCAGATTTGAGGTAAGTCTTGGTGAAGACTTGAGAGAAGTTTAAGCAAGTTCTAGAGAGGACTTGTGGATAGATTTGAGGTAAGTCTTTAAGAAGACTTGTGAGCAGAGTTGATTGATTGATTTGTTCAAACCTTGAGTTAAGGTTTGGGGTAGATCTAGCAGATTTGATTTGTGATTAGATCAAGCTTTGTGTTAAGGCTTGAGGATAGATTTGAGGATAGATTTTGGTGCATATTTGAGGATAGGTTTGTGCTAGACTAGAGATAGAGATTGAGCAGATTTGTGCTAGACCAAAGGACTATGTTTAGTGTATATTTGAGATAGAGATTGAGCAGATTTGTGCTAGATTGAAGGACTATGTTTAGTGTAAATTTGAGATAGAGATTGAGTAGATTTGTGCTAGATAGAAGGACTATGTTTAGTGTAGATTTGAGATCAAGCTTTGGAGGTGATAGAGTAGAGGACAATAGTCTCCAGTGGATAGAGATCCATTAGCTAGGGTAGTGAGGATAGAGGTCTTCTGAGTGAGGACATGAGTCTTTAGTGGAGAGAGATCCACAAGCTAGTGCAGTGGAGGTAGTAGTCTTCTAGAGGATCACTAACCAGAGTAGAGGAGAAGGAGTTCTCCTGTGGATAGAGATCCACGAACCAGCAAAGGAGATTGGTGTCTCCTATGGGTTGGTGCCCATAAACTAGATTAGGGGATTGGTGTCTCCTTTGGATAGAGGTCCATAAACATTGTAATAGGGAAGGATTCCCAAGATATTTGTTGAGAAAATTTTAGTGAAATATTTTCTCCGTGGAGTAGCCCACATTGGGTGAACCACGTTAAATTGGTGTCTCTATTGTGTGTGGTGATTTGTGCATTGCTTTGATTACTATTGTTGATATTACCATTGATATATTGCATAATATTGTTTGGGGAAAGAAAAGTAAAAAGTGATCTTATACTGTTCACCCCCCTCTAAGTATAAGCTTGTGTTCTTCAATTGGTATCAGAGTGGGTTCCTTCGAAAGAGTTTAACAGCTTGAAGGAAAATCTCACAAGAACATAGATGGATTCTCAGAATGGATCTTCAAGGAATTTGGCACCATTGTTCGATGGGAAAAATTATGTACTTTGGAGTATGAGAATGAAGATTCACCTAATGGCACTTGGAAATGAAATATGGGAAGCAGTTGAGAATGGATACATACCGCCAACTACTCCACCTACAGATAAATATGGTAAGCTCCTACATCTAAATAATTCAAAGGCAATGAATGGAATTTTAAAGGGTTTGCATGAAACAGAGTTTATAAAGGTTATGCATTGCAAATCAGCAAAGGAAATTTGGGATAAGTTGAAAGGTATATATGAGGGAGACAAAAAGGTCAAAAGGGTAAAGTTGCAAAATTACAAGAGAACATTTGAAGACCTAAAGATGAAGGATGAGGAAAACATTGTTGCATACCTACTTCGTGTGGATGAGGTTGTTAACTCCATGCAAGGACTTGGGCTTAAAGTTGAAGAAACAGATGTTTGTGATAAGATTTTAAGGTCACTCCCAAAAAGGTATAGTGAAAATATTTCAGCTATAGAAGAGTCAAAATATATTGAACTTTTGACAAGGGATGAATTACATGGAATTCTCATAGCTTTTGAGATGAGAATAAAAGAGGAACCTATTCCCTAGAAAGAAGCAACCTTCAAATTTATAAATAAGACAAAGGGTAAGAAGTCAGATTCAAGCAATGAGTCATCCAGTGATGAAGAAGCAAATTATGGCAGAAGGAACAAAGACTCAAGAAAATATAAAGGTACAAAATCAGTTAGATGTTTCAATTGTGGAAAATATGGTCACTATGCATCTGATTGTCCAAAGGTTGGAAATAGCAATGATGAAGAAAAATAGGATCATAAGAATAGGGAAACAGGAAAACACAGGTACCAAAAGAAAAGCAAGGATGGACAAGGCAAGCAAGGAAAGAAGTTTTTCCAAAGGCATAAGAAGAGTTTTTATGCAGACAAGGTAAGTAAGAGTTCAAGTGATAGTGATGGAAGTTCCTCAAGTAATGATGAAGATGAAATTCTATTTCTGGCAGAAGAAAAAGAAGTGGTTAGAAATAGGTCACCAATAATTCTCAAGTGTTTTAGATGTGGTAACTTTGGTCATCTTGAAGATAGTTGTACAAGGAATGGATTCAGTTTTAGTGATGATGAATATGAAGATGCTAGTGAAGGTCCAGAAGAAGAAAGTCTTCTTATGGCAATAGAAGAAGAAGGAAGTGCTTCTAGTGGAAATAAATTAGAAAAGAATAAAGATGATTTTGAAAACAAAAGAATAGAGGAAGAATCAAAAAAAGAAGAGGAAGGAGAATTTGATCTTGAGGGTGAGCTTATTTCTGCCCTTGATGCATTAAGGAAGGTAAGAAAGCAGAACTCAAAACTCAAGCTTCAATTTCAAGAATGTGATGAAGAGAAAGGAAAGCTTATAGAGGATCTAACCAACTCAATAGCTAAGACAAGGAGATTTAAAGAGAAGTTAGAAGCTAAGGTTTTAGAATGTGAAAGGTTAGAGCATGAAGTAGCTTCATTAAGGAAGGAAGTAAAAGAGTCTAAATACAAGCTACACAGGTTTGGGAGAAGCTCAAAGAAATTGGATAATATTATCAAGGTACAAAGATCTTCATCAAACAAGATAGGACTTGGTTTTGAACAGGAACAAAAAGAACAAGGAGGAGAGTCAATCTCAAGCTCCAAAGAAGAAGAAACTTTAGAAGAGGAGAGTGTAAGATAAAGTGAGACTTTTGAGGATGATTTGGACAATAGAAAGTTCAATAAGAGAAGGAACAATGCACAAATGAGGAACATATGGAACAGGAAGCAGCAAAGGGTAAAAGAGACTAAGAGACCAATGGGGTCAAGGCAAGGTAGTTTCAATGGATGATGCTTCTCATGTCACAGGTTTGGACACAAGACTACATAGTGTAGGACACATGAAATACAGGAATATGGAAAT
Organism: Wollemia nobilis; assembly: GCA_028583015.1. Classification (NCBI taxonomy): domain Eukaryota; kingdom Viridiplantae; phylum Streptophyta; class Pinopsida; order Araucariales; family Araucariaceae; genus Wollemia; species Wollemia nobilis. The sequence continues at coordinate 1,978,808 of JAQPPZ010003251.1, read as the reverse complement.
TTCAAAAATAGGCATCTCTTTCAAGGGTATTGCTACTCTTGTAATCAGTTTGGTCACAAGGCAGTTAATTGCAGGGTTCATGATAGGAATGGATATGGCTTCACCAGGAGAAACTTCAAGATATTTGCACCTTTAAGGAATAACAACATTAAGTGTTATAAGTGCAATAATGTTGGGCATATAGCCAAGTGGTGTAGAGCAGAAATTCTAGAGACAAGCAGGAACATGAATAGTCAGAGGAATCAGAAGGATCAGTTGAGGAAGAAGGTGGACAAAGGTAAATATCAGTGTATGTTGGGAGTAGAAATACTCCCACCCCAAAATTAACCACCTCAAAAGAGGAGGTGGGGGAGGGGCTAAACTAAGAGTCTCATTCTTAGCCCCAAGCCCCAAAGGTGACCCTTTGCCATTGATGTCAAAGGGGGAGAGATTTGAGTTAGGGGGAGAGCATTCAGTCAGGGAGCAATTTCTCAGGGGGAGCAGAACAAAAAAAGGTAAAGGAAATGGTAAAAAGAAAATGGGTTGCCATCAATGACAAAGGGGGAGATTGTTGGAAATATGAGCAAGTTTTGTTGTCATTGATGTCAAGAAGATCATGACCAAGTTTCATTGTCATCCATGCATTTATGTCAAAAGGGTGATGTCCAAGTTTTGGTGTTATTAATGTCCTCCAATGGTTTTTCCAACAAGGCAAAGAAGCAGGTTCAATGGAATTAATAATATTATAATATCTAATATTATAATATTTTGGGTTATAGGTTGGTTTGAAGAAAAATGAAGGCCAAGGAGTTATAAAATTCTAATTCCTCCAAAAGACCCATGTGACATATTTTAAAGTCTAAGGTTTAAATTATTTAAATTTAAATATTTTAACCCTAAGGTTAAAATTTAAATTTAAATTAATTAAGGCACCAAAGTCAAATTTAAATTCGAATTAAATTCGAATTTCAAGGATCATCGACGTTTTGGATATATGGCACATTACATATAAAAGGAGGCAAGTTTTAATTTAAACATTTATCCATGCGAATGATTAATTGCCCAAGTAAATCGTGCGTTGTGTGTTTGTAAAGGAAAGGTTCGCATGTGTTTAAGACTTAAGAGGGCAGACAAAGAAATAAAAGCAAGTGGGAGCGCCAACGTTTGTGCTAAGCATTGAGTAGCACAATTGGTAGCCAGGGGCTGCGCTAAGACGCTCGTAGGTGACAGGTCACGGGTTCGATCCATGCGATCATTGTTTTGCAAGGCAGAAGCTCGTTTGATTTGCATCGTCGATCAAGGAATAAAAGGGAGGCATGCACCTTTCCTTTTATGTGAGGGCACGTAGCCTAGTTGGTGGGTGCACATTGTGCGGAGGCGCTTGGAGAGAAGGGATCGGGTGTTCGAAACCCGCCAAGGCTCTTTTGGTGTGATTAATAAAGGTATGCGCTCACATTTTTGCTAAGGTTGTGGTGAATCCAAAAATCGCGTGGTGTGGAAATTAATAAATTATTTTTTAATTTTCCCAAAGTTTTATTAAGTTGGAAATTGCATAGTGGGAAAAATTAAAAAGGGTTTATGAGCTTTTGAGGGAGATAAAAGGGAAAATAAAGTTGAAATATTTTGTTTTAATTTTTGGTGGTTAAAGTTTATAAAAGGAGTAATAAGGTATGCAAAGAATGTTATATGTTATATGTTGAAATAAAGTCATATTGTGAAAATTGTTTTGAAAGGAGAAATAAGGTATAGTTGAGATTTAATACTTTGGCATGGTGAAATATTTTTGAAGGAAATTATTGAGGATAGATTTTTGATATCTAACCATTGAGATTGTCAAAGAGGTTGATTGTGATTGAGACAGGTCTTGAGGTCAAAACTTCTTCAAAACAAAAGGTATGGGCATATCATCCTTGTGAGTGAAATATTGTTGAATGTTGTGAAGTGCAAGTTGGAGTGAAAAGGTTTTGTTTGATAAGCATTGTTGGAAATGATTGAGTGAGTTTTCACATGCATGATTGGTGAATGTTTGTGAGGACAATTGAGTGTGAAATTGAGAACTATCTTGAATTAGGGTTTGTGCAAGATCATGAGTATCATTGTTATGTGAGATTGTTTGATAAGCATTGTTGGAAATATTTGAGTAAGCTTTCATGTGCTTGACTAGGGTTTGTGAAAGATCATGAGTATCATTGTTATGTGAATTTGGAATCATCTTGAGTCAAGGTTGAGTTCCATAGTGAGAGTTGTTGGAAGTATTATGAAACACTTGGTTAGGGTTTGTAAGCAAGTTGTGTTTCATTGAGTGAATGGTTGAGTGGAATTGGATGAGCATTATTGATTGAGAGTGTTGGAGTGATAGTTCAAGTTCTATGAAATAAATTGTTCTTTATTCTAAATTGATTTGAAGGAGAGTTTGAGAGTGAGGTTGGTGGGGGTGAAATGTTCTACTCTCTTTTTGTTAAAGTTTGAAAGTGATTAAGTATTGTTGTGAGTGTGAAACATATTGAGTCTCTAACCATTCTCTATATGTTTCTGTGAGATTAAACAAGATTATGTGTGAAACTTGTTTGTGTGATTGAAGAGGTTTTCTGTGATAGATTGAGTTGAGTTGAATAAGCTTTTGTGAAAAAGTTTTGTGAAATCTTATGAGCAGATTTGAAGTAAGTCCTAGAGTGGACTTAAGGACTGAGTTGAGTAAGCTTTTGTGGAAGCTTACAATGTAGATTTGAGGTAAGTCTTGGTGAAGACTTATTGAGCATATTGAGCAAGTTCTAGTGAGAACTTGTTGAGTAGATTTGAGGTAAGTCTTGGTGAAGACTTGTGGATAGATTAGTGTGAGATTTTGTGGAAGCTTACAATGCAGATTTGAGGTAAGTCTTGGTGAAGACTTGAGAGCAGTTTGAGCAAGTTCTAGAGAGGACTTGTGGATAGATTTGAGGTAAGTCTTTAAGAAGACTTATGAGCAGAGTTGATTGATTGATTTGTTCAAACCTTGAGTTAAGGTTTGGGATAGATCTAGCAGAGTTGATTTATGATTAGATCAAGCTTTGTGTTAAGGCTTGAGGATAGATTTTGGTGCATATTTGAGGATAAGTTTGTGCTAGACCAGAGATAGATATTGAGAATATTTGTGCTAGACCGAAGGACTATGTTTAGTGCATATTTGAGATAGATATTGAGCAGATTTGTGCTAGACTAAAGGACTATGTTTAGTGTATATTTGAGATAGATATTGAGCATATTTGTGCTAGATCTAAGGACTATGTTTAGTGTATATTTGAGATAGATATTGAGCATATTTGTGCTAGACCGAAGGACTATGTTTAGTGCATATTTGAGATCAATCTTTGGAGGTGATAGAGTAGAGGATAGTAGTCTCCAGTGGATAGAGATCCATTAGCCAGGGTAGTGAGGATAGAGGTCTTCTGAGTGAGGATAGGAGTCTTTAGTGGAGAGAGATCCACAAGCCAGTGTAGTGGAGGTAGTAGTCTTCTAGAGGATCACCATCTAGAGCAGAGGAGAAGGAGTTCTCCTGTGGATAGAGATCCATGAACCAGCAAAGGAGATTGGTGTCTCCTGTGGGTTGGTGCCCACAAACCAGATTAGGGGATTGGTGTCTCCTTTGGACAGAGGTCCATAAAAATTGTAATAGGGAAGGATTCCCAAGATATTTGTTGAGAAAATTTTAGTGAAATATTTTCTCCGTGGAGTAGCCCACATTGGGTGAACCACGTTAAATTGGTGTCTCTATTGTGTGTGGTGATTTATGCATTGCTTTGATTACTGCTATTGATATTGCCATTGATATATTGCATAATATTGTTTGGGAAAGAAAAGTAAAAAGTGGTCTTATACTGTTCACCCCCCTCTCAGTATAAGCTTGTGTTCTTCACACATCCCACCTTGACCTGAACCCTTGTGCTTAGCAAAAAGAAATTAAATTAATGCTTATTTTTGAAGGCATATAAAATATTTGAAATTTTCAAGGTATTATTATAGTGGTGATTTATCTAGTATTTTAAAAAAAGCATCCAAGAAAATAAATAACATATATTTTAATAGAAAAAGAGAGTCTCGTGTGAATTTAATTATTAGTGTCTTTGCAAACTAATATGGTGTTAAAATACTTTGATAAAAGTATTTTGGTCCTAAAATGTCATTAAGAGCCATGAGGAAAAGAATTTGTACCCTCCATATTCTAGAAATAATTTAAAAAATATATATTAGTCATTTAAAGTCCTCCAAAACACTATTGGTTTTCCTTTGGTGTGCATCATGTCCTCAAAACTGCAAAAAATACTATGCCGCTAATTTGCCTACATCACCATCCACCTGACCTCTTCAGCAGGTTATTACCTAGACTACCCTTCACCATTGAGAAGGCACCCCCTGAATGCTATAAAAAGCCACCATAGGTTAACCAAAAATGGTATGTTGGAAAAATCCTAAGGAAATATTGATAGGTAGGCTTGGGCTTAGGTATTATCCTCTTCATGCTTGGGTGAATCAGAAGCCAAATAGCCTTAAGTGGTAGAAAAATTTGATCAAAAATTTGGTAGAGTGACATAAGAAGGAAGGGTTGCTAGATTTAGAGGATAGGGAAGAAAGTTTGAAACTCTTGCAAATTTCATAGGTTAGAGTATTTTTCTTTCTTAACCATGTGTCTTATTTTAATATTTAAAGCCTTGTTATGTATTCGATGCATTATTTATCAAATGGATCTCCCTTTATTATGTTTGAATAGATTTATAATGGTCACATATCTATGTAACTTCAAAATTACTGAAGGAGTAAGGGGGGATTATTTTAATATGAATCAATGAAATGTTTGACTAATATGAGTCGAGATGTCATGATAGTTTGCTAAAAAATTAACTAATGACCCTAGAACCATACGCAGCGGTGAGCCTATCTCAAGCATTGCCTACAGAACCCTTACAACCACCTATGGGTGGTTACAAGCTATAGAATCCCAAGGTATTATTATGTATTAAAGGCCCCATAATACCATCGATGTGGGATCTTTTTTTTTTGTGTTCTAGATTTTATCACTAGTATTTACAACTACCAAATATCTCCAAACCTGTTTCAGTAAACCACCACATACCACCAACAACTTGTTACTCTCCCTGACATCATTGTAAGATTGATCATTTGATTTACTTGTGCATAGGTCTGTAACATGTTTCATTTGATGACCAATGAAAATTGGAGGCCCTGTTCTGGGTAATGCTCTGGTAGAATCCCCATCCCTACCATTGGAGGGTTGAATCTCAAATTTAATACTTACCATATGAGTGTAAACTCGACACTGGAAATCTATGAGTCTTAATCATTTGATTAATTGAACTAATGCTCCTGTGAGTAATTCCTTATATCAAATGCTAATTAATCATGTTTTCATCTGGTGATAGTATTAGAAGAACCCTACATGTTTTCTTTTATACTTCAATGGCTATCTAAATCTACTTCATCTCATTATGATGATGCAAAATTTTGGTTCGTCGACGGCCAATGAAAACTAAAGCACTCTGATTCGCTCTCTATAAGGGGTTAAGGAATGATAGTTATTAAATAAAAAAAACTCATGATTATCACATTCACTGTCATTGGGTATTGGCAGTATTTTTAGGTAGATGGATCATGTAGGGGTCCAACGTTCACTCTTTGTTTGCTCTAATTTAAATACCACATATATTATAGGAAAGAAAATATTGGTATGAAATGAGAATTATCTTCCTTAGTTAGAAATCACTAATCGGTGGTCACATCACACCAGTTAAAGGCACCCAAGTCATGTGAGGTATCAATTAAATCAATTAACCCTCAAAAAAAGGTTCCCCTATGCCATGAGATAATGATTGATGATTGTAAAATACCCTTTGATATTTGTGTTAGATCGATGGGTCGATGAGTCCAATCCTACAAACCTATAGGAAGCATTATTATCAACATACCCTTTGAAACAAAAAGGGATTAAAAGGAAAGTGAAATCTATTACACAAAAAGAGAAATCATAATTATGAAAATTAATATGATTTAATACCCTTGGTTATTCTTCAAATAGGAAGGAGCACCTTGGAAACTTCAAGAAATTGTAAGTAACAATATAACCTTTAGTTCAATGGAAGGCCATATTGATAAAGATTGTTATGAAGCAAATTAAAGACAAGAGTTGTAATGTTTATAAAGCAAATTTATGGAGAAATTTGTGAGACAAACTTGTTGATCGAATATGGAATATAAACTTCTAAAAAATTATGTAAACCATGTTGGAAATTTTGAGTATATTATGTTGTCATTGATGCCAAAGGATTGATGTCATAGGTTTATGACATTGGTTGTCATTGATGTCAAAGGAAATATAGGTGAGAATAATCTTAAAAGGGTACATGAGGCAATGTGGAAGCAAGAATTTGTGTAAGCAAAACAAAAACAAGACACTCTCCATAGTTGTGAGACAAGCAAAGTCTCCCCAAGATAGAATAATGCTCCACAAGATCAATCACACATAAAAGAGGTAAACCCACAACACAAATATTGAGTGGTAAAACCCTACTTCAAATGAATAAGGGAAACATCCACTATGAATCTCACTATATTACTCAATGATTCAATAGTACAAGAATGCTTCAATGTTATGCAACAATATGCATCAACATAAACTACAACACAAGTCAATATGACAAGATATAATCATATGTAGTAGAAAACACCCCTATTTAAAGAGAATATTTTATACTACAACCCTAAATCTTATCACAATATAATATTATCATAATCTATCAAATATTAGAATTTTTTTTAGTTACTTTCTAATTTTATCACATTCTAATCTTTGAGATATGTGATAAGTGGCATCTATCAAATATTAGAAAGTGATTAGTTACTTTCTAATATTTTTTAGAAAAGGGAAATGAATTTTTCCCAAGAAATTAAATATTCCTAGCACCTTTAATTTATTTATTAATTGGGTGGGAATATTTTACATAAGATAGAATTATATTCTAATTCAAATATTATTCTTTAGACTTTATATTTTAGTCTAAGAATAATTTACACAATGTTGCATTACATATTCCAACGCTCCCCCTTAATGCAATATTTGGGAAAGGAATTATGATACAAATAAACATTCTCCCCCTAAATATACAAATGAGGATGAGAATCAAATGAGTAATATAGTTACAATGAGCTTCTATGACCAAGAATGGTCTACAATAAGGCACCAATACAAAATGGGCCAAAATGAGACTGCAAGCCCCCAATGGAGTAGCTTAAGATACAAGAATCTTACAAAGCCATCCATCAACCACAAGTGGTTGTAAATGACAAGAAGAAAACATCACAAGGGTGTCTTCAGTAAGCCTACAAAATCCCAAATGGAAGTACCTGCAAGCTACAAGCAACTCAACATAATATCAGTTAGATACATCATCATAAATATATTCACCACAACATATATGAATATCCAAAGATGATAACAAAATTGATCTAACAAATAGTGAACTATAAGTCATCACAAAAATATGCCAAGCCATACTTATAGTCACATGCTATATAGTTGATCAAAAAATATCATGTACAAAGTTGCATAAAGCAAACAAGGAGTACCATGATAATGCAAACTCTAAAGTACCATGTACAAAAGTAGCACAAGGCTAACAAAAAAGTACCATGTACAAGAGTTGCATAAGGTATATAAAAATAATAAAGTGTGCACACCGGTTGCATAAAGCCAACCATAAAATATCATGTACAAAAGTAGCATAAATGCTAACAAGAAAGTACCACGATAAACTAATTGCATAATGCCAACCACATAAAAAAAACATGTACAAAGTTGCACAAGGCAACAAGAAAGTACCATGTAAAATAGTTGCATAAAGCAATTACATCATATACCATAATTGCACAATGCCATCTACAAAGTAACATGTACAAAATTTGCACAAGGCAAACAAGAAAGTACCATGTTCAAAAGAGATGCAAAAAGCAATTATACCACCAAAGATCAACTCATATATATAGCACAAAACATATCATAAGGATGAATTTTTCATCACACAAGTGTAACTACAGTTCATTCCCCTTGAGGACAACTTCACCAAACCAAGTGAGTCCCTCAGCTTACAAAACTACACCTTGGAAAGAGGTTTGGTGAAAAACTAAATAGAATTAGAAGATGATGGGCAATACTCCAACTGAATAGTCCCATCCAATACCTTATCTCTGATAAAATGGGCTTGGATTTCAACATGCTTTGTCCTTTTATTATCAGAGAGCAAACATGAAGGACCAAATTGCTCAAAGCCAATTTCCTTCATGAGGGTACGAATTGCAAGTGAAATCAACTCTAGGCTTGTTGGGTTGGAAATTTTAATTTTTCCTTCCCTTGTATTTCTTCTTGAAGTAAGATTTAGTGGCACTCAAGGCAAAATTCTTCTCCTTGAAAACTTGACCATTCACTTTGTATCGATTAAAAGACTCTTCATGTTGAATCAATAATTGTGAAAGAGTGTTGAGAGGAATGCCATCCTCTTCTTGCTCTAGCCTAGTCTCAATAATGGTGACAAAATTCTTGAACTTGCTTGAAAAGTTCCTCAAAATTATAAAGCTTAAGAGCTTCTCACTTATCCAATCACAATTACAAGCCAATAGTTGATTTCTCATGTCTTTCATCTTTGAGAGGAAGATCAAGGCACTTTCTTCTTCACCTTGCATAGTGCTAAGAATTTTGAACAATAAAGTGAATTTCCTTGATGTGTTGGACCCTATATGGACTTGTTTTAGCAAATCCCATGCATCTTTAGCATACTCACAATGGCTTATAGTGAGCAATATCTCATCACTCACACTATTGATAATCATGGAAAGTGCAAGGTGACTCATGTTGTTGTATATCTCAAGTGCCCTTGCCTAGGTTGGGATTTATTCATCTCCATTCACAATGGGCCATAACTTTCTTGCTTGAAATTCAACCCTCATCCTTGGTTCCCATATTCCAAAATTTGATCCATCAAGGATGTGCTTAGGTGTGAAGGAGATTCCATGATCAGTCATTCTTAATGGATTTTTCACCTCAAAGGATTGAAGACACTTGATGGAGATCCCAACCGCTCTGATACCAAATGTGAGACAATCAAAGTCTCCCCAAGATCGAAGAATGCTCCACAAGATCAATCACACATAAAATAGATAAACCCACAACACAAATATTGAGTGGTAAAACCCTACTTAAAATGAAAAAGGGAAACATATACTATGAAGCTCACTATATTACTCAATGATTCAATAGTACAATAATACTTCAATATTATGCAACAATATGCATCAACATAAACTACAACACAAGTCAATATGACAAGATATAATCATATTTAGTAGAAAACACCCCTATTTAAAGAGAATATTTTCTACTACAATCCTAAATCTTATCACAATCTAATCTTATCACAATCTATCAAATATTAGAAAGTGCTTTAGTTACTTTCTAATTTTATCACAATCTAATCTTTGAGATATGTGATAAGTGGCATCTATCAAATATTAGAAAGTGATTAGTTACTTTCTAATATTTGCTAGAAAATAGAAATAACTTTTTTCCAAGAAATTAAATATTCCTAGCACCCTTAATTTATTTATTAATTGGGTGGGAATATTTTACATAAGATAGAATTATATTCTAATTCAAATATTATTCTTTAGACTTTATATTTTAGTCTAAGAATAATTTACACAATGTTGCATTACATATTCCAAAAATAGTGGCACTTGCAAAGAAAAAGAAAAATATTATTTGATCTTCCATGGTGGTAGTCACAAAAAAAAGACAAAGACTTCATGTTGAGAAAAGGCCCAAAGGTGAAAGTGAAAATTATAATATTTAAATCTATTTAGATTTAAAATATTATAACAATCAAAAGTCTGAAAGGTGGGCACCAAAGCATAAAGTTTTAATTTAATTAAATGGTGGGCACCAAAGCATAAGGTAAAAACATAATAATTCTCCAAGCACCGACATCATGTTTCAAAGCACCAAAGCACAAGGTAAAAATATAATAATTCTCCAAGCATCGATGTCATGTTTCAAAGAGCCAAAACATATATAGGTGATTAATTTTTGCAAAGGCTAAGGTTCTCATGACAAAGAAATTTGAATTATCCGCTTGCTCGTTCGATCATCGAGGGTAGATAAGGAGTAGAGTATGGTGCACACTTTAAGGCAGAGTTCATAATTAAAAATAGTAGACAACGAATTAAAGACACATCCTAGAAGCTAGCCTAGATGGCAAGACCCCCTGCACAAAGGTGTGGCAGAGAAAATATCTCAAGTTTGAGACACAAGGAAGGGTCTATGATAAAGTATTTGTTCATGAATATTTCACATTAGATATCATGCATAATGTGGATTATGTGTGCCTTGAGTTCTATGTGGATGGCCAGCCCACGTGGTGGGCTAGCTAGTGCTGGGGCGCAGGCTAGCAAGTGGCATAGGTTCTAATCGCGATGGTGATAGTAAAGTGGACACATTTTTTATGAAATTAATATCTTCTAAGGTCTAAGGTATGTGCTTGCTTAGGGAGTCATAAGGCCATCATTTTGTTTTAATTTTTGAAATAAAAGGAGGGACAACGTGGAGTTTTTTTTAAATTCATATTGTTAGAGCTATGTGTGGTGCATAAAATAAAGTGATGTTATAATGTTCATGTTGGAAGTTTGAAGTGCATTGAAATATTTTATTTCAAGTAGGAGGTATAAGGTGTATATGGCAATTTCATGTGTGTAATTTTTGCCTTGTTGTGTTGAATATTATTTTTCAAGAATAGGAGTAATAATATGTGATATTGATTTGATATTTTATTATGATTCTTGCATGGTGAAAGGAGAATATGAGAGGTTTTTATTGAGTGTTAATGCTTCATATTTGAGAACAAAATAAGGGTCATAGAGCATCATTTTTAGATTTCATTGTGCACATATTTTTGAGAAGAAAGTTCATGTGGATGTTTTGAGAAAGTACTTTGCTATCTAATCCTTGAAGTAGCACAAGAAAAATTGGTTGTTTGTGAGACAGGTTCTTGAGGACACTTCTTCATAAAATCAAACTAAGAGGTATGAGAAAATTACTCCTTATTTGAGGTGTTTAGTTGGGCATATCTTTTGATGTTATAATAAGGAGATATAAGTATTAAGTTCATGTGCATTTTTGGAAATATTTGAGATAGAATTTGTGCTTCATTGTTTGAACTCCATTGTTGAATGATATTGGATACACTTAAGATAGAGTTTATGAAACAAATTGTGCATCCTAGTTGAAATAAATTGGAAACACTTGTGTTAGGGTTTGTGAAACAAATTGTGCATCCTAGTTGAAAGAAATTGGAAACACTTGTGTTAGGGTTTGTGAAACAAATTGTGCTTTATTGTTGAAAGAAATATAAAATACTTGTGCTAGGGTTGAGATCAAGTTTGTACATCATTGTGAAACATTTTGAGAAGTGGTTTGAAATACATTGAAAGTAACTGTGAAGTGTTTGAGATCAATCTTATGAAGGAAATTTGTGCATTATTGTGTTTGATCCTTGAGAGAAAAATTGCAAGAAAGACAGACCAATTTTGTGAAGAAAATTTATACACCGGTTTGATTTGATTTGAAAGGGTTTTTTTAAGAGGTAGAGATTGGATTAGATGAAAGTAATATTTATGAATGTGAAGAACATATTGGGTATTTGATAGTACATATAATTCTCTATATTTTCCAGAGGTTAAAATAATTCTAAGTAGAATATGCTTGAATTGCCTAGTTGAAGAAAGCATTTTTGAAAGAGATATAAGCTTTGTTTGTATGCAATATTTGGAAATATTTGAGTAGGTTCAATGAGCAGCACTGAGGCAAATTTGAGAAAGTATTGTGAGAAGAATTGAAGCAACATTGAGGCAGATTTGAGCAAGTCTTGTAATAAGACTTGAAGCAACATTGAGGCAGATTTGTGCAAGTCTTATTAGAAGACTTGAAGCAACATTGAGCTATATTTGTGCAAGTCTTGTGGAAAGACTTGAAGTACCATTGAGGAATATTTGAGAAAGTCCTATGAGAAGACTTGAATAAGCATTGAGGTATATTTGAGCAAGTCTTGTGAAGAGACTTGAAGCAACATTGAGGCAGATTTGAGCAAGTCTTGTGAGAATACTTGGGATAGAGTTGAATAGATTTGAGGAAAGAATTGAAGCATATTTATGCATGTAACGTGTGCAGATATCAATATATTTGTGAGAAGATTTAGAAAAAATTTATGCTAACCTTGTAATAAGGTTTGGTGTAGATTTGAGGTAGAAATTTGTGAGCAGAGTTAGAGCAGATTTGTGCTAACCTTGTAACGAGGTTTGGTGTAGATTTGAGACAAATATTTGTGAGTAGAGTTGGAGAATATTTGTGCTAGCCTTGTAACGAGGTTTGGTGTAGATTTGAGGTAGATATTTGTGAGCATAATTAGAGCAAATTTGTGCTAGCCTTGTGATGAGGTTTGGTGCAGATTTGAGATGTATGTGAAAGCAAACTTTGGATAAGACCATAGTAGAGGGGATAGAGTTCTCTTGTAGAGAGATATCCACAAACCAGAGCAAATGGGATAGATTTTTTCTATGGAGAGAGATCCAAAAACCATAGCAAAGGGGATAGAGTTCTCCTATGGAGAAAGATCCACAAACCAAAGCAAAGAGGATAGAGTTCTCTTGTGGAGAGAGATCCACAAATCATAGTAAAGGGGATTGAGTTCTCCTTTGGATAGAGGTCCATAAACATTGTAATAGGGAATTTATTTCCATTATATTTATTGGGAAAATTTAAAAGAAATATTTTCTCCATGGACGTAACCCACATTGGGTGAATCACATTAAATTTGTGTCTCTCATGTGTGTGATGATTTGTGCATTGATTTGTTATTGCTATTGATATTGTAATTGATAACATTGGATAATATTGTTTGGGAAAGAAACGTAAAATTTTACCTTATACTGTTCATCCCCCCTCTCAGTATAAGCTTGTGTTCTTCCAACCATGTTAAATTCTTGTTTAAGGAATTTAAGACAAATTTTGATAGATTTATAATAGTCTAATTAATGGACTATGTAATACCCCTTTTAAGAACAATAGTTTATCCTTAATGAGATATCGGTTAATAAATCTCATTTGCTAACATTTGTAAATGTAATGTATTTATTATGACAAATTTAGGGCTAAGTTGAAAACCTATAGTGTAATCTTGTGAGTAGATTACGAGACCAACCATAGCTAACCTTGAGTGATCTTAATAGTATATTGCAAGAGAGTTGTAGCTAACCTTGGGGTAACTATGGTATGATCTTGGTGATAGATCATGAGGCAACTTGGTAGCCTAATTTTGTGAAACGATTATATATTACAATACAAATTAGCAAACACATTCATAAAGGAACTATAGTGATGGATTATAGAACAAATCTAGTTTATAACCTTGTGGTAGGTTATGCTTAAACCCTTGGAAGGATTTGTAGATCTACAATTAAATCCATCTGATTAAATGTTATTTTTGTTTGAAGAAATATGAGATACTTGTGAAAGTATGATTTGATTAAATGCTATTTATGTTTGAATAAATATGAGATACTTGTGAAAGTATGATTTGTGTAAATGTTATTTATGTTTGAATAAATATGAGATACTTGTAAAAGTATGATCTGATTAAATGCTATTTATGTTTGAAGAAATATGTGATACTTGTGAAAGTATGATTTGTTTAAATTCTATTTCTTTTTGAGTAAATATGAGATACTTGTGAAAGTATGATTTATTTAAATGCTATTTCAGTTTGAGGAAATATGAGATACTTGTGAAAGTAGGATTTGTTTAAATGATATTTCTATTTGAAGAAATATGAGATACTTGTGAAAGTATGATATGTTTAAATGCTATATAGGGATATCATTTATGAATGAATTTATGGCATTCTCTTAAAAGGACTAGCAATAGCTAATTGTAATAATATTTGTTTCAAGGGCACATCCTTGGAAAGAAGGATATGATATTAAACGTGATTTTTAGTCTTAGAAAAGTATGGGATTTCCTTCCTTTGAATGGTGGAATGCTTTAGACAATTACATTGTGGAGAATGTATTATGTTTAGTTTCATTCAATGAAGAATTATTACATGATATTGTTTATCTATAATATATTTCATATACATGTATGGGTTGTCTTGATCCTAAAAACATCTAAAATATAATATGGGTGGCTTGAATGGAACCAAGCAAAAGTTACAACTAGTAAACTCCTATTGATTATGTATACATGTTGTAACAAGGGCATCTTTAACGAAAGGCCTAATTATTGTAAATGGATTTATTGAGATCAATTGTAATTGACTATACTACTCCTTGAGAGGAGATGTATACAATGTAATATTTGACTTCAAATGATCATAGAAGAAAAATAGAGTTATATTATGATATGAAGTTATCTCATGATAAGGTTTAATATTTAAAAGTGAATTAAGAATTGTGTCTATTTGAAATAGTGTATCCTTAAAACTAGAAGGAATGTATGATTCATGCATGTCACTTAGAGATTAACTATGAGAATGATTATAGAGAGAAACATCGAAAGTTATCTAATTCATGGAGATTATAGTTGGTTAAATCAAGTAAGGTATAATGGTATATATTCATAATTCTATGAGGATTTGTGTGATAACCCCCTTAGCTTCCTATGGTTGATATGGGAAGGTTAAGGATTACAACGATTTTTGTTCTATCCTTAAGTAAGAATAAACTAATCCTCAAGGCATGCACCTAATGTACAATTTGAAAGAGACCTAACATAAAAGCTAGTTTAATGTTTGATTTAAACTAGTAGGGGAAAAGAGTGTTCCTATTTGAAATATGAGAATTCCCAAGTGCAAGGTAAAGAAACCTTACCTGCAGGTAATTATAGGGGTTGGTCACTCCTATCCATAGGATAGACACTAACCATGTTGGAATATTGTGCAGTGCAGCCTTGAACTTACTTGGAAACTAAACTATAAGAGAACCACATGGAGAGACTTTCAATTCACTCATGAACTAGTGACAATGATAAAATCTAAACAAAAAATATTTCCCTAAGGTTGGTTGGTCTTGGAATTGGGGTTGTTATAGTTGGTATCATAGCCTAGGTTAATTAGGCACAAAAGCTTCCATGAAAATGCTAGAACTCTAAATAGATACAGGTTTGGCAAGGAAAGAAAAATTGCTTGGAGGTTACTTATGGATAAGTTATTTCTCCCAAGACTAAACCATTGGTGAATTGGCTTGGAATATTTAAGCTCAACCTCAATGATAGTGGGTCTTAAGCGGTGTACCTGAGACTCTTTTGAGAAATTGTACTTGAAATTCATAGCTCCAAGTTAAGCCTCTTTCTTGCATAGGCACTGTATCGCAAATAAACAAGAGTTATTTATAGATCCTAATAATAATAAATTGTCTTAGTAGGATATTCCCATTAGAAGAAAATATCAAAATATTTTTCTGATTGATGTTACAACATGACCCCTTGGTCGAATATGGAATTAATTTGAAACTTAACTAGGATATGAGAAAACCTATCCCACCAATAGTAGTAAATCGAATCCTTAGCATGGTTGAATCACCATTACGTGACCACCAAATGGTATTCAATTATATTAAAGTGTTGCATACTATTTAAACATAGAGATACTTTTTTTGCAGAATGCATGTGGTATTTAAAGTTTACATATAGTAGAAATAAATTCATAATTACAAAAACTAACACCACTCTTAAATTCAAGAAAATATGGCACCTAGGTTGAGAAGTGGAATAAAGAGGGTTTCTCAGAAGGAGAAGTCAACTAGCACTGATAGTTTTGAGAATAGACTCATAGGGGATAGTTCAAAAAAATAAAATAGAGTCAAAAATCTCACAACAATTGTGCAAACAATACAAGGGGAAATGACTCTATATATAGAGCAAATTGTTCAACAAAATAGTTTATTGAAAACCATTAGGGCAGAGATGCGAAAACTTGAGAATAGGAACCCTGAGCCAACAAACCCCAAGGTAGGGCAGACTAATGACACAAATAAAGTAGATCATGTAACTAAGGCTCGTATTAATAGAGAACTAGAAAGGGACTTGAAGCATGTCAAGTTTAGAAGGTTATCTAGTAAAGAAGATGGATATTCAGTAGAATCTTGGTTGAATGAATTAAAGATCTACTTCTCCATGATAAATTATTCCTCAACAACTAAGATAGTCTAGACCATAGGACTTCTAACAGAAACAAGAATAGAATGGTGGGAGACCTATAGTAATGACTAAAGTGGGAGGACTTCGTGAAAGACTTTATAAATAGGTTCCTTATGGAACAATTTTATATGAAGAAACTTGATGAGTTTGTTCAACTCCACCAAGGGACTTAGTCCGTAGAAGGGTATTATAGGCAATTCTTGAAACTACTTAAGTATGCTCCATATTTTAAGAAATATAACAAGATGAAAATGCATAAGTTCCTATCAAAAGCTAGATATCATATCAAAAATTTAGTAAGCATGCATAAAACTAGTGATTTTGAGACAACTTATGAGTTGGCTTGCCAAGTAGAGTACAATTAGCACCCTAGTAAGAAATTTGGCAACTCTTCAAATGGGTAAAAGAAGGAATATTATCACCAAAAAAATAGGAAGTGGGAACCTGAACCAAGCCATAAAGAAAAATAAAATTCCAAGTTTGCAAAGAAGAACAATGAGAAACCCATGCACTTTAAGAGGAAGTTCTATCCAAGGAATAAGAACAACAATAATGCTGAAAAACTACAACCTCTGGAACAAGCATGTTCACCTCCTACCAATGAGAAGGATAAGCCAGATCAAGGGACATGCTTGAATCATAAATCAATATGTTATGAATGTGAAGGTTTGCATTATGCTAGGAATTTTCCCCTTCATGTAGAGTCTAGCCAGAAGATAAATTGGAAGGGCCAAAAGATCTATGCAGCCATCAGGAACCAGAACTTAGAAGGATAATCCACTCCTTTACTCATAAATAGTAAAATATATGGTAGATATGTTCAAATTATAATAGATAGTGGATCTACATATAGATTTATTTATAGTAGCAAAATAAGGAACATGTCGGGGAGACCTAGATATTTGGTATAAGGGTGGAAAGTGGAGTATAGGTTAGGTCAGATCTACTCCATGGATCAATGCTTCCCCATAGATAAAATTTCCCTACCCACTAGTTCTACCATTTTGCACCTATATGTAGCATCGCTACATGCCTTTGACATCATATTGGGCATGGATTGGTTAAAAGCTTATAAGGTTTTCATTAATTTCCAAGATCGATGGATTGAGTTCACTAATGATAAGGAAAGAAGGGTAAAAATGGTTAATGAACAAGGTTCCTTTAAGCTTGTGCTATTGTCCACAATGCAACTAAATAAGACCATAAGGAAATAAGGGATGGTCTACGCGGTTAAATTGAAAGAAATTGAAGATGTCAATGAGGAGGAAGCATTTTAGAGATTCCCAATTCTGCAAGAATATAAGGAAGTATTTACCTTATAACTTCTTGGAATGCCTCCCAAGAGAGAATTTGACTTCACCATTGATCTAGTACCAGACATAGAACCCATACATAGGTATCCTTATAGGATGAACCCTATAGAAATGAAAGAATTGAAGGTGCAACTTTAAGAATTTCCTAACAAAGGGTTAATCAAACCAAGTGTATCTCCATGGGGTGCACCAGTATTGTTTGTGAAGAAGAAATATGGTTCATTAAGGCTTTGCATAGACTACAGGATGTTGAGAAAAGCCACCATCAAGAACAGATATCATTTTCCAATGATAGAAGATCTATTTTATCAACTAAATTATGCCACCATCTTCTCCAATATTGATTTGAAATTAGGATATTATCAGTTGAGGATCCAAGATGAGGATACTCACAAAACTACTTTTAAAACCTAGTATGGACACTATGAGTTCACTTTCCTATCATTTAGGTTGACCAATGCACCAGTTGCATTCATGAATCTGATGAACAATGTATTTAGAAATTAGTTGGACCAATTTGTATTGGTATTTTTAGATGATATTCTAATCTATTATTGCAGTAAATAAGAGCATGATAGACAATTAAAAATCATACTAGAGTTACTGAAGAAACATCAATTCTATGGGAATATTTCCAAACATGATTTTTATGTATCGCAAGTACACTACATGGGACATATAATCTTTGCAAATGGTATTGTAGTAGATCCTTAGAAAATCAAGGCCATTTTGAAATGGCCACCTCCCACTAATGTGACAAAAGTGAGGAGCTTCATGGGATTGGCAGGATATTATCAAAGATTTGTGAGAGACTATTCCAAGATAGTCTCTCTAATAAAAAATATTCAAAGGAAAGTAAAGACATTCATATGGATAGACAAATGTGAAGCAGCCTTTTAGTTACTTAAAAAAAAGCTTACTTTTGTACCTATACTAAAAATTCCAAACCCCCAAGGTGAATTTTTATTGTGCATAGATGCTTATTTGTAAGGATTGGGAGGAGTGTTATCCCAAGATAAATCAATAGTGTCCCATGAGTCAAGAAAGGTCAAGAAACATGAGGCTAAATATGCTACACACATAGGTCCGAGGTGTAGACCAATTGGTTCCACCAAATCTCGTAAGGGGGTGAAGTTCCAAGGTTAAAATCTCAGGCCTCATTGGATCTAATGCTTGTCCCTTTCCTAGTGCTTTTAGAGGCATAAAAGGTTTAAAATAATTGTGGGATGGTGGTTATAGGGGCATACTGCACGAAGATCTATGTGGTGGCTTTCAGAGTGAATAGCATAGAATACTATGATCGCCATAAAAGCTGGATAGCCTAATCAAATTCATGGCAGATATCGATTCCACCATGTAAATTAAAAAAAAACTAAGCTATACATGAATTAGAATTAGATGTAGTGGTACAAGCCTTAAAAAATTGTTAATACTACCTTGTGGGTAAATACTTTGAGTTAAGAACTGATAACTAGAGTTTAAATTATATTTTTACTCAACCATTGCTAAATGCAATACAGAGAAGGTGGATTGAGTTATTGTATGAATATTATTTTGGCATATAATACATCAAAGGTAAGAAAAACAAGGTCACCAATGCTTTGAGTTGAAGAAGGCACATTATTTCACTAACCCGAAGTCATATAGATCTTATGTATCAAGTTAAAAAAGCCCAATATTGGGATTAGTTATGTATTGAAATTCAATCCAAAATGGCACAAGATCCTAAGATAGCTAGAGAATATGGTCTCAAGGATGGACTTTTGTGTTTTATGGATTTGGTAGTCATTCCTAAAGCTGACAATCTAAGAGGGGCAATCATGAGGGAAGCTTATATATCCCCATACTCTGTTTATCTAGGAGGGACCAAGATGAAGGAGAACATGAAGAAGATATTCTATTGGCATGGTATGAAGAAGGATGTCACTAAATTTATTGCTTGATATTTATAATGCTAAAAAGTGACGGCATAACATAAGCACCTAGTAGGTCGGTTATACCCACATGATGTGCCCATGCAAAAGTGGCAAGTGATATCAATGGATTTCATAGTTGGGTTACCTAAGAACAAATACCAACATAATGCGATACTTATCGTGGTGGAAAAACTAACCAAGGTAGCACATTTCATACTAAGTAGCACCAAGGATGATGTGGTAGTAGTCACCAATAGATTTACCAAAGATATCTTTAGGTTGCATGGATTTATTGAAGTAATCATCTTTGATCAAAATTCTAGGTTCACATCTGATTTCTAGTAAGCCCTCTATCGTGCAATTGGCAGTACATTGAATATAAGTTTTTTTTACCACCCAAAGATATATGGGTAGATATAAAGAGTCAATCAAGTCTTAGAAGACATGCTTCACATGTATTACATGGATTATAAGTCTCTATGGAAAGACTTCTTACCTTTAGTAGAGTTTTCCTACAATAATGGATACCATGCTTCTTTAAGATGGTTCCTTTTGAGGCTTTGTATGGCCAGAGATGCAAAAAACCATTGTCATGGGATAATCCAAAGGATTGGGATATTATTGGGCCTGATACACTCAGGAAGATGGAGGAAAAATGAAGGTAATATGACAAAGGCTTAAGGAATATTTGGATCGCCATAAGAGTTATGTTGAATTGAAGATGACTCCTCAGGAGACATGGTATTTTTAAGGTTAAAGCCTATGAAGAGTGCCATAAAGTCAAAAAAACTAGACCCAAGATATGTTGGACCATTTTCCATTCTGGAAAGGATTAGTCCTATTGCCTACAAACTTGACTTGCCACATAATTTGGCAAAGATCCACGATTATTTCCATGTGTCCCTTCTTAGGAAGTATATTGGTTAAAAATGGGAATCAATATTTGGGGATTTGCATAAGCCACTAAATATTTGATCTTGTGGTCGTATTAGTCATATACCTTCGGTATTTTTAACCAACTGTATATAAAACAAGAAATCATAAGATTTTAATTACAGATGATAAAAATAAACTATGATGCAATGATCAAACAAGGTAATATATGATGCAATTTGCAATATGAAATCATGTAAATTCAAAATGCACTCTTAAAATAGTATATATGAAAGTCAAATTACCCTGAGGATAGTGTTTTCATTATTTCACTGACTCTACAGTGAATTTACTTTAAAATGAGCAAATTTGCTCTCTTATAAATGAATTTATTTTCTGAGGGGTTTGACCCATGAAAGTGCTTGATTTAAATCAAAGCCTAAGGTTTTACATAAAATTGACTATGAACAAACCCAAAAATTAATTACACTTATAGTGCTCAGCTCGACATCATGAAGTGGTTGGTGGCTAAGGATGGTAGGTTGTTGATGAAACAATGGCTCTAGAATGCATCCTTCATAAACCGTGACTTCACCTGCAACCAACAAAAATTAAAATAAAAATAGAAAATCTTTGCACGAAATTCCACCATCAGGGTCTCTAAAGAGCCAAAGAGATCCTTTTTATATTTTATTTTTTTCTTAGCGTAGTGGGGGGAATTAGTTGGGTTAAATTAGGGTTTTCATTCAAATATTAACCCAAGCTAGGCAAACTGCCAAACCAAGTAGATTTGTAAGCCAAATATGGGATTCGACGCAGCAAGGATAATGGGAAACAAATTCCATTGGAATGAAATCTTGGTGGGTTGCAAAATTTAGGTAAACTTCCATATTTGGCAATTTCGCTCCCATTTGTGCAGTTTTGCTCTATTTTGAGAAAATTCACGGGGGGTGTGAAATCATTTGAAAGAGTGTAAAATCACTCAAAGTGGAGCGAAAATGAAAAATAATAAGAAATGAATGATTAAAATTAGCATTTGTGAAAAAGAAAGGGTGAAGGCAATGAATACCTAATTTTGTGGAGTTATGGAATTTTGTTGTGAGTCAAAATTTTGTGTCTACACTATCTTCTATTTCGAATATATTCTTGGAATAGATAAACTTAATCTATATTATAATTTTCATGGATTTATTCTTTCTCAAAATTTTGAAAATTATTCTTCACTAGGTGTTCTTCAACCTAGTGGAATTAATCCTTATCTTCATTAGTTTTCCTTCAATCTAGTGGTAATACTTATCTTTTACAACTTTCAAATACTATGCAAGCAAAATTTGACTATACTTGATTTCCTTCTATAGAAACCATACAATATTCCTTTCATATTATCCCATTCATCTATGCTTATCCATCCACAATCAACTTTTACTCTGTAGTCTTTCTTTTCCTTTTGTAGATAAAATATTTGTGAATTATTATGTTCTCAAAATATTAAAATTATGGATATTCCAAAATATTTCTATCTTACTTTCATATCTGCCACAATGACTACATCTATTTTTTGTTACAAAATTTCTTTGACCATTTTGTTCTTTATTGCAACTGATTCTACTATTTCCTATCACAAAGTTAGTTTTTGATTCCTTGCTGCTCATTTGACTTGTATATTCAAGAACTTCATATTTTGGTTATATTTTTGATACAATTGGTTCTTTCATTCCCTATTCATGTTTACCTAAACCTGTATCTTTATATTCCATTTTCTTCATCACCTTTAGTAAACATTTCAAAATAACCAAACATATCATTAGACTGATCTTTATCAATATCATCACAACTCTGAGCATCATTACCTCTATCATCATTTGAATTCATATCAACATCAATTCTAATAGTATTAGCCTTTTCTAAATAATCACTAACTGCATTTAAATCACTTGTATCACATATAACATCTAATTTTATAATAAGTTCTTCTATATTTGTCATGAATTTTAAATGACTACTATCATTGCTTGCATTACAATATTTCCTTTAATTTTGACAAGAATCATAATTTGCATATTTTTCCTTTTGAAGTATATCAATATTATCACAACATGCATCAATCATAAATGGTTTTTATTATATAGTATTGTAAATTGAATCTACCATCATAGGCCTTAAGTCATTTGTATCACAAGAAGCATATTTTATCACTGATTTGTTCTCTACTTCTTCAACCTTTTCTTGTTTTCTCATATTAGAAACATTAAGAGTGATAATTCCTTTGTATATTATTCTCCATAGACTAACAGGTATAGTAACAAAATCTTCATAAAAATATTTAGCATAATTAAGAACACTTTGCATGCATTTTTGAAGTTTCTTCTTCACTAATGTGTGCTTGAATTTCATCTGATATACCAAATAGAATTAACATAAGAGCTTTAGCATCATCATATTTGAATTTTTGAATTCTTGTTTTATTTATTGGAATGTTTCTTTATCCATTCACTACATCCCAAAGTTTTTCAACAATAAGTATTGACCTCATCTTATTTTTCCATGGGGTAAAATTAGGCCCCTTTAATAACTATGATTTAGAAAATAATATTCTTGTATTTGCCATTTCCTTTGAAGTTGACTACCTTATGACTCCCTAAGTTTTGAATAAATGATTTTTAAGTTTCTAAATTTTACTAACCTTTGAAGTAGTATTCCTTTTATCTCCCTAGGTTAGAAACTAAAGAATGAGTTTTGCAAATTTATATTTTCCCTAAAGTTTAAGGTTGAAACCCTTCTATCTCCCAAATAACTAAATTTGCAAAAATTCACTAGTTCAATAATTTTCCTTCTTTTAAACCTTTGTTTTAGAAAAAATAAAAGACTTTTAGAAGAAATAATAATCTCTAAATAATTTTGGACTTTGTTGTGAAAAACCTTTTACCTCCCAAAAAAAACTTCAACAACCTTAAATTTCCTTTCCCTTTTTTTTCTTTATTTTTTTCCTAAAATTTCAAACTCAAATTTATATTTTTATTTCCTTATATCTCCACTTTAGAAAATAATTTTCCTTTTTTTATTTTCTTTTTCCTTTCTTAATTTAAATTTCAAATTAAAGTACTCATAAAAACTTACAAAATAAAGAATTCTTATATCTCCCTTAATACTCTAATCAAATTTAATTTAAAAAACTAAACTTGCCCTAACTTGGCATAGGTAGCGACCTCAACGCCATAACTGAAGGTGAATACAATAAATATTTATAATACCACCCTGTGGTGGTAGACCTACACCACACTTAGCACTTCCAAGATGGCCCCGCCTGTGAAGGATTCCCTGACCACCGTGAGGTGGTCAATTTTATATGGGCATGTTTTCATTTCTAAATCGCCCTGAGCACTCTCCCACAGTGAATGTGGGACAAAGACCCTGATAAAACTCTATCGTCATGCTTGAAAAACCAATATTCATTGTGCCCAAACACATGCCATGAATTTTTTGGGCCAAGCTAGGATGAAACTGTTGTGTCTTCTCCACATTCCTCATGGTATTTCAACCCTGCCACATAAACCTACCTGTTACACTCTATAGGTGACCATTTTTATCTACAAGGAAATTAGGAAGAATGCATTACCTGAAGTTTCTAATTAGCCACTAGAAATATTTTCTACTACCATCAAGTGTTTCAATCTAGCTATTTCAATACACCATTGTTGGTAGGTTGGTCTGAGAGTGCCTCAGTGCAAATGTGATTGTTTTCAATTCCATAAATTGATGGCCATGTTTCTACACAGCTATACTACAGTGGTGAAAAAATAGAAATAGAAACCATAAATTAAAAAAATAATTAATCCTCTTCAACATTTTGTCTTGAAATTTTTTCCTCCTCAATGCTTTGCTTTGCTATGTTTGTTTACTCTCAAAACAATTTGTCTTACACCTGAGTCAATTGCCCTTTCTCTTCAACTAATGGTGCTTCAAATATCTTGTGTCTCTTGGTGATTTTGCTTCTCACTTGAGTGAAGTTATATCTTTTCTTTGATGCTCATCCTTGCTATGATTTCCAAACTAGGTTTGATGTCCACAATGTTGCCTTTTTCGATGCTTAGAATTTTTCCCAGTTCATCTTCTCTAATGCAAGATATTGATGTCATTTTGGATGGCTCTCAATGCCCTCTCTTATACCTGATCTATATGTCATATCTGCCTTGATTTGGCCTCTCTTTTGGATGGTGCTTGATGTCACTTCTAATTGTATCTGATATCAACTTGAAGGTGATATTCTCTACCTCTTATTTTCTACTTTAACATATCTTTCTCTAAGCTTTCTGCACTCAATCTCTTATTAGGTTTTCCCTTTATTCAGATTCCTTAGCTCTTGAAAATTCCTAATATTCCCTATGCTCTTATTACCTTTACATTGGCTTCCTTTGGTGCTTAAAAATCAACACTTTATTCTCTTCTAACACTGTATTTTTCTACAACTTGTGTAGGTTTAATGGTGATAAAAAACTCCTTCAAATATCAACTTCCAATGCCTTCTTTATGCAATTTTCTACTTTGGCTATAATGCTTAAAATATTGCTAAAAACAAAAATTTTGAATGCTTAAACAAAATGCTCTTAAAAAACTAATTTTACAGTCCTTTATAACCTTCATATTTTAATGTTACCCACAATTGCTATTATTCTCTTCAAATTATTGTCCATAGCTCTGTATTTTTGCAAATCCAAATGTTGCCAATATGCTACCTTTTTGTTGTCCAAAGTTTTCCTCTATCTCCTTCAATCACCCTTATGGATCAGATACCACTATTAGCTTTTTGAATAGGTTAACTCATAAAAAGCTTCAACCAAGATCTAAAGATAAATCAAACCAATGCTACTAACAATGAAACTTAATAACAACAATATATTATAGGTAATATCTCATGAAATATAACACAAATGAACACAATATACAAATATTACATTAATGATACAACTTGGTTACAATGCATGGAGATTTACCTCCAATATATCATTTTTCATGACTTTTCAGTTCTCTAACTATTGCTCTCCTCTTTCATCTAGAAGATGCATCCTTTCATATTCCTTTAATAAATACAAAGCTTTCAACTTTCCACATATCATGTGACTCTTCATACTCTCTTGACACTTTGCACTCTTTCTCATATTTCCACATACATTATAAAATATAAATCATCTACCAAACTAATATTACAAGGGGAACCAAATAATGTAATATCTCCAATAGGAATGTACCAGAGATGGATATCTTGATTCAAAACATGATCTCAAATGAAATGGCATCAAGTTTTAACATGCTTCATTCTTTCATGAAATCCTAGATTCTTAACCAATTTTAGAACACCTTGGTTGTCACATTTCAATAGTTTTGGATGTTTCTTTTGTATACCCATTTGTAATAGAATCCTATGTAATCATATTGCCACACATGTAGCTCCTCATAAAATGTGATATTTTATCTTTATGTATGATAAAGCTACCACATGTTTCTTGTTATGCTATGAGACAGGTCTACATCTTAGATGAAATACATACCTAGATGTTCATTTTCTATCATTTAATGATCAAGCATAATTTGAGACTATGTATCCCTATAAGAAGAACTAATAATTCTTCTTATACTCCAGCCCATATTCTAATGTACCATGGATATAATTTAGTATCTTTTTTGTTGTTTTCTAATAAATTTCCTTAGGATCCTACATGAATATTGAAAAATATCCTATAGAAAAACTAATGTCAAGCCTGGTGTTAGTTAGGTAAATGAGACTCCCATTCAATTGATGATATCGAGTACTAGATACATGAGGAGACTTACCATATTGATATAGTTGTAATCCTTGCTCCATTAGTGTTGCCCTAGGCTTACAGTCTATAATTCGATATCCTTACGGTAAGGTCTTGGTACATTTGTTATGTGTGATCATAATGTGATTTTTATTTTTCTAAACTTCCAATCCAAGACAATAATTTAGAAGTCCTAGATCTATCATATCAAAATATTTTTTCAAGTTATTTTGATGACATCTATAAATTCATTTGAATTACTTACAATGATCAAATTATCAACATACAATAGAAGTATTACTATCTTAGATCCAACTTTAATGTAATAGATATTCATATTTTAGGGACTTATTTTGAAACCATGCTACAATATATGTTCACTCATTTTTATGTTTAAGGACCTAGAAGCCTACTTTAAACCATATAGGGACTTTACTAGTTTTCATACCTTTTGTTCTTTCTCTTTGACAACAAAACCTTTGGATTGAGTCATGTACACTTCTTCTTGAAGATAATAATTTAGTAAGGAACTTTTGACATCAATTTGATGCAACTTCCAACCAAACTACACTACCATGGCACAGACAACGTGGATGGTGGTTATTTTTACTATGGGTGCAAAATTTTCTTTCTAATCTATTACTTCCTTTTATGCATAGCCCTTTGCAATGAATCATACCTTATATTTATCGAGTGATCCATTTGACTTGTATTTGTATTTGAAGATCCACTTGTATCTTATGGACTTCTTTTACTTCAGGTAGATCAACAAGCTTCCATATTTTATTTTTTATTAGAAATTCATATTCAAATTCCATTATTGCTTTCCACTATGGTGAACTAAGGGCATAATTCACTACTAATGGTTTTGAATTATCCATCACTGAAGACATAAAACTTAGATTTACTTCCTAATAAGTCATACTTTGAGTTTGAGGATGAGTTCAAGTGAGATTAGGAGGTGCATCAAGCTTGGCATCTATAATAGTACTTTGGACCCTTTTTGGAGTCTTTCATTATTGTACAGGAGGAATTTTTGTAGGTTTATCATTCACAACTAGAATTTATTATTGAATTTCCTCATTAAACTCTATTCTTACAATAAGAGATGTAGAATCTTGAGGGGCTTCAATATCTAACTTTTGATCAATTGCTTCATCGAATACATCTTGACTTATCTATAATTTATTGGTTTTTAGATCTATCAACTAATACCCTTTTGATTCTCATCATATCCAATAAATATGCATGGTAGGTATTTTACATCTTAGCTTGGTCCTCTTTTTCTTTCACACATGCATGTATGTCTTACTTTCAAATACTTTGACATGGTTTATAGATGGGTTGCTCCCAAAACAAGCTTCTTTTGGTGTAACTTCTTATAGTACCTTTATAGGTGTTTTTTAAGAAGATATATTATAGTGGTGACAACTTTAACACAATAATACTACTATAGATTGGCTCTTGTGAACATGCAATGAACCATATCCATGATGGAATAGTTTATATTCTTAGCAACCCCATTATACTATGGAGTATAGGTTGTAGTGAGCTATAAATTTATTCTATTCTATGCAAGAAATATTGTAAATTCCTTGGATGTATGTTCCTCCGTCAATCTAAGTAGAGGGCCTTAATAGAACATCCAATATCCTTTTCCACATGCTGCTTGAAATGTTGAAAGTGCTAGAATACATCTGATTTTAGTTGCAAGGATATCCATATTTTCTTGGTGTAGTCATCAATGAAAAACTAGAATGATATTTTACCACCAATACTAGCTTGCATGGGTCCATACAGATCGATGTGTATTACATCCAATAGACCTTTGGCTCTTTGAGAGATCAATTAAAGGGTACTTCATGTTGCTTTCTTGCTAAATAACCTAAGCAAACTAGCAATATGGGTTAAATATTGGGAAGACCGATCACCATTTGATACTTAATTAGTTGAAGTATCTAAAATTGAGAGGTCCATATTGCCTATGCCATAGAGAAGTTGTATCCATAATATCTCCTAATAGTACTATATTTGGAGTATATTGGATATCTAGAGAAAATATTCCACTTTTATAATAACCAATGGCAATATATTCACCATTTTTTATGATAAAACACCTCTTATGACCATTCTTAACTTAGAAATCAATTTCCATGATTTGATCCAATAGTTGGGGCACAAATAACAAGTTGTTTGCTAGACCTAGTACATAGAGTACCTATTTGATGGTGCATTTACAATATTGAAGATGAATTGAAACATATCCTTCTCCTTTCATATTGTAGGTTTGATTATCAACAGTGGTCATTGGTTTCCCTTATTTTTATTTGAAGGTAACAAGCCATCCTTTATCCCCTATCATGTGCTTACTAGCACCAAAATCAATGTACCAAATATAATCCTTGGATTTGATGGTAAATTTGGTCAAGAGCACCTTATGTGCCTATTAAAAATCTAAATTTGACTCTTCAATGACAACATCAAAATTGGAATCTAAATACTCAATGGCAACATATCCTTTTTGTTGCTTCTATTTGGGATGTGGTTTGTATTGCTTCTTCTTTTACTAAGTTTTGTAGACTTTATAACCATGTGTGGCTTCATTGTACCAACAATAATTGGTATTATATCCTTCTCATTTATAGATATGATAATATATTTTGTGCTTCTGAGGTTATCTTTATGATGATGATGAGGAGGAGGAAGAACCTCTCTATGAAGAACCTTTTTTCAAAGAACCTTGTGGTGTTTTATATATCCTATATTTTTTATTAAGTAGGGCACTATTAAATGATTTGTCCCTCAATTTATTGGTTGATTCTTCCTATTGTATTATATTGACCAACTCTTCAAAGAATACCACTATGGTGAAGACTTGCAAGGATGTTATTAGAACTCAAAAAGAATATGGTAAAGCTTAAAGTATGATGGGAACTAAGATCTTATTGTCCACTTTTGCATCCATAAAATTAAATTTAGATTTCAGTTCTATGACTCTAAAAATAAATTGATCTATAGTATCTCTATCTCCAACTTGCAATATGTGAAGCTAGGATTGTAGGTTAAGAATAATGGACTAATTATTCCCTTCATAACTTGTTGAAAGAGCATACCATGCTTGTATGGAGTTCTCTAAATTACAAATGGGAGGTTGGACCTCATGAGCTATAACAAGGGTGATTATAATTAGTGCTCTAGCATCTAATTCATCGTATTTCTCTACTTGGTCCTTGTATTTAGGTCATATTTTGGTACATATCACAATATCCCATGGCTTCTCCACTACCAAGATAGTCTACATTTGTCTTCTATGGTCTAAATTTGGGTCCTTTTAGGATTTTAGAATATATGAGAGACACTTTGGAAGTGGACATTATGAGGGTTCCTTATCTCTCCAAAAATGGTTCCCCTTTTAATATATCATCAATTTGATAAACCACACCTTCTATATATTGACCCTTCTAATATACTCGTTGATACTGGAAGAAGCTAGTCCTCCCTATATACATGATTATACATAAGAGAGACCTTAAGTTATGTGATAAAGCATAGTAATTTGTACCTAGGAAGTGCAAAAAGGGATTCATTCTATCTTGACACCTACTTAGAAATACCTCCAAGGAAAGTCTTAATTTTAGGGTTTATGTCGAGCAACAATGGTGACTAGGGTGAATTACAAAGTGAATAAAATATTTTGGGCTTCCTTATTTATTCTTGATAATTTATAGGGATAGATCCTAGACATAATTTTTGCATATATATTAGGCATTAAACACAATAATAAATTGTAATAGCATGACCTATAAAAAACTACTAAAGGTATTGTTTATATCGAACACTCATTCAAACCATAAAAGTTTGAGGAAATGGTGATTGTTGTAAATTTATTTTTTCTCCAATGCAATTAAGCATGAAGATACAAAATATGTCTTTCAAAACATTGAAAATATGAAAAAAATTAATTGTGTTAGACTTTGTTGAAATTGCTCCTTGTTTACAATCACAATTCTTGCAAAATAGATTTTGAAAGTTTGCAAAAGTGATTAAATTATCTTATAAAAAAGGCTCTCCTCCTCTGATCAATGAACATAAGCATATTTTTTATTTCCATTTATTTGGTTGTTTTTTATTTAAAAATACCCCCTTTTAAGATTAATTAGAGTGCTTATAAAAAATTATCACTTTTAATAAAGCACCTAAAAATAAATAAATCCTCCCTTATAAGATTAATTATATTTCTTTATATATAAAAAATTTGCATGGTAGTGGGACGATTTGAGCCTTGGAAAGCAATATAAAAAGTTCTAAACATAGCACAATAACCACCTCATCAAAAAATTTCATCGGATCAAGAAAAAATGGGTGCACAATTTTGAAAACAACTCCTAGTCGTCGACTAGGGGTGGCATTGCTTGTTAGTGGTGGTGTCACTCAATCTATGCCTCATCTCATGCAAGTTATTATATAATAGGATGGTCAAGGCTTTAATTCATCACATGTATACTTGGAATGTGTCTCTTGTTGATTTATCTACTACTCCAAATTATCAATCCCTTTGTGTCTCCCTTGCCACTGACATATTCCTGATGTTTGATGTCCATTATGGAGATCCTTGTTATGGTGCTTAAACTAGAGCTTAGAGATTTTGTTTTTGGGAATCAATTATTTTTCTTGCTCTTATATTGATCATTTTTTCTATTAGTGAATGACCATTACAAGATTTTTCATGATTATGTGTTTCTCAAGACCTCTCAATGATTGCTTTACTAAAACCTTAAATTTTAGATTTGCATAAAAATATTTTTTGAAGGTGAAATTCATCATTAGTTTTGTGATTTTTGATTAAAATTACTCTGTGACTTAGAATTAGTTTTTTGAATGATGCTCTAAAGAGCATGACTTCATTGATGATGCCTCTTAATTTAGTTAGCCTACGAGTGATACCATTGCCTTTATGTCACTATTGCCTATGATCGTGTCTCCTAATTTCTACAAAGAATCTATTTAACTTATATGAGCAACACGTAGTATAAACAAGGTTGGTTTTATGTAGTATCAATATGTACACATGGAATATGAGGATTGACTACATAAATCTAGCACCAACTTGTGTGCAATCATCGAGTTTTCATCAAGGTTCTTATGATCTTAGAGAGGAAGAGATAAAGTGACATGGCCTACCTACATCTTTGAGTTACCTCAGACCACTTACATATCTAAGCTACGAATCTTGGGAGTCTATTGGTTTTATGGTGATTGACCTCATTGTCATTAACACCATAATGATCTTGGATCTTGTTCATGGGATAAAAGTCACACATCTACATGCCCAATGACCAAGTCAATAGGAGTTGAATTTCTATGTACTGCTTCTTTACGTTCACTACTTTGAATGAAAACTTCCATAAGTCAAAACAAATAAAAGGGCTTGTCATCGAAGAGTGACAATTGTTCCTTCTACTCAAATATCACACACTCAATAGTGGTCAAGCTCAAGCAATCATTTTTGATAAACCAAATCAAATTAATTCCTTAGGTTTAGATCATACTCGAATTACCTTGCTCTAATACCAACGATAGCAAAATTTAAATCAATTCATTCATTGAGGAATACGCCTATTTAATATATGCTTTAGGGTTACAGACTAAAATATTGATACTCCCAAATGGGAAATCATTACATACAATGAGTATTAAAATAATAACCCCATCTAATAATGGATATAATGGAATAATACATTCCTAAAAAAAATTTGTTAAGTTGAGTGTATAAAAAGAAGCAAAAGAAAAAATAGTCTACAAAGAAGGTCATTATCAGTTGTTGAAACTATATAGTATGCAGGCCATTAACAATTGATATTTTAAATGCATATTTAACTGTTTATTGAAAATAATAGAGGATACTTGATTTTTTTTTAAATTCAAGTTTTAAAATTTTAAGAATTGAGGATATGGAGCTGCCAATATTCACTAGACAGTATGATAGTGATGCTTGGGAATGATGAAAACAATTAAGTATTAAAATCTTTCTAATGTTTCATGGAGACATAATATTTTGAATTTTGCAAGGAAAAATTTTTACTTGGTATTGGAGAATTAGATTTACCCATGTTATTTTTTATACAAGGAAAGAATTTGAAGTTGCATGTTTAAGCCAATAGATTTTGGATAAAAATGAAAAGATGGCTAGGCTTTATGATGAAAAAATAATTAATAATAAAGTTAGAAAATTGGAAAAAATTATCAATAAAATATAAGGAGAATAATATGTAAGTAGAAGGAAACACATATTTGATGTTGAATAAGTCAAGTAGTGATAAGGAAGAATAGTTTGAATTTAATAAATTTATTTTGCAAGTTTATTGAATACAAAAGAAAAATGTTATTGTTTCTATAAACCCTAACAGTAGATATAGTGCCATTAATATATCTTTATCCAAGAGGTTATGGGTTTAGGCAAAGAAAATCAAACACATACAACTTAAGGGTACGAAATGTTGAAATTTTTGAATATTATAAGATCACCATGGACAAATATATTTTACATTTAGATGTTTATGCTAATGATATGGATGATGTAGATATTGTTTTTGGTTATCTTGGTTAAATTATTTCGGTACTATTAATAAATATTAATATACAAAATAAGTTCTTGAAGTTCTAGTATAAGAAAAAGAAAATAACAGTACAAGATATTTCCTAGTGTAAGAGGCAAGGATATAAGGAAAGACAAGAATCTCTTGTTATAAAAAAAATAGGAATTTATTGTAGAAAAAAAAAAATGAGAAAGAAGCAACATAATATAAAAAAAAATTTAAAAAAGAAGTAGCAACAATAAATTCCATGGAAGAAACAATAACAAAAAATTCCATGGGAAAAATAATAGAAGCGTATAAGAAAGACATAAAAGAATACAATGACACATCAAACGAAGGGCACATGAGAGAAAACCATGCAAAAGAATTTAAAATAAAGGAGAAAAATATGGAGTAAAAAAAGAAGGTAGAACTTAGGTTAAGGTTGCAACATATCGCCATCCACACCACCAGGAGTGACAACAATCTTGGAGGCATGGCTTAAGGCAACAATATTATGGTTCTACATGGAATCAAAATGGAACCAACTATGGTAGTTTTTAGCAAAGAAAGTGTAGTGAATTTGGTTTTTCGAGTGGTGTGATAGCATCAAGGAATAAATGGACGCATCATTCAAGTTGCTAAAGTAGAGCAGTAGAAGCATGGAAGCAAAAAAGTTGTCCTAGATACTCAAGTGACAAAAACAAGCATGGATGAAAGTGTGATAATTATTGCTAGTAGAAAGATACCTCTAACACATGGAACCAAAGTATTACTTCTAAATATTATAATGGCCAGCATCAGTAAACAATACCACAAATCAGAGTTTTATTAGGATGGATGGATGATTGTGATCAACACCATATCACATTAAGGATTAAAAGATCATATTATTTAGTCTTTTCTTATGTTTCAAGGATGAAATATTTTCTAAGAGGGGTGGAATTTTAAGTACATAAGATATGAATTTAATATTATAATGTTGTATTTAATATTATAATATTATATTATATGTAATTATCTTGCATGTGTGGATAAGTGGAAGTGGTAGATAGTTGAGTATTATATAATATGGGCAAAAGGCTTATATGGGGGAGGATAAGAATATTGTATTGTTAGGGTCTCATATTGAAATGTATTAAGGAGTGGCTTCCTTTCAATAAGGAGCATTTACAATGGTGCCCTACCTCAAGGGTTTGGTTTATAATTTAAAACATATTGGAGTAAATTGTTTATTTTTGTGTATCATTGTGAAATTGTTATTATGCTTAATATTTACAAATTAATGTTGTTATTTCAATAATTTTGAGTTATTTTTATGTAATAAGAAAAAAAGGTTCATAACATATTGTAGGGTTTAATATGAAGTAGCTCTCATCTCAATGAAATCATTAACTAGATAAAATTTCAACACATTTTGGGATAGGATGGTTCTATAAAAAGTTGTGATTAAGGGTATGTTAGAATAATGATATTTTCTCACCATAGATAGATATATATATAGAGAGAGAGAGGTGATGCTAGAATATGGAGACTTGTAAGGCCCTTTGATACATTTAGACTGATAATTATATTGTGTTAGCTAACTAATAATCATCATTGATCTTTGAATTATTTTACTATCATTTATCTTGTAGTTAAAAATAAAGTTTATTTGAGATCTTATTTCAATTTCACTTCAATCCAATTTAATTCTTGATTTTTCTTGCATGTTCAAAGATATATTTTCATAATAATTATTTTATGTTTTTTAAACTTAATAATGTTTAAATAAAATAATAGGACATTAAAAATTTTGAACAAAGAATTAGGTTTAAAAAATATAAAATATACAATTTTAAAAGATGAAAAAATTTAAAACATATTTTATAATATTTCAATAGAAAACAAGTTATATAGAAATATGTGCTTATTAATGTTTATGAATTTTATATACAACTTCAACAAGTTCGATAGTAAGGATTTAAAACTCAAAATAGAAGGTTCAATATTTGAATTCAATGGGAGTAGAGTTGTATACCACACTTTGGTAGCCAAATTTTAGTTGTATAGACATATATTAGGTAAATAACATCCTTTATGAGGATCATTTCATATGACAAATGATCTTGGAGTTTGGTTGTATAAACATATATTAGGTAAATAACATTTTTATAAGGATCATCTCATATGACCTATGGTTTTATGGACTATTATTTTTGTGAGCTAATATTTTTTCCATGGTTGATTAATTAGGTGGAATTGTGAATTGATAGTTGCAATTATATCTGCATCTGGATCCTATTCTCTTGGAATTACTTCTATATTGATTGCATCAAAATATTCCATTAGATCCCATATTCTATTTTTGTAGGATTTCATCAACCTATTTCTAGCTAACCATTGAGTTCTAACCTATCTAAAAATTAGTTCAACGTCACCAAAAATATAAATCATCTTGATTCCTCTTTTTTATGCCATTTGGATTCCCAGGGCTATGGCATCATGTTTTGATTTTTTTTGGAAAAAACAAACTACAACCGATATGCTTGAAATTATTTTATCCCTATTATAAAAATAAGATGTATTCCTACCCCTACTCCTATTCTGTTTCTAGCACCATAAAAGTATAAGTTCCATATTCCTATTAGCTCCTCCTTTTCTTGAGATATTTTTAGAATATGATTTTCTTCTTCCTAGATTATATATGTTCCCATACCTATTTGACTATAACAAGTCTTATAATTTTGGGTGTCATATTGTTGTGCTACCTATATTCCTTCTTCACTTTGATGTAGATTACTATCATTTTCTCTTGTCTTTGCCTATTTAGTTTCTTGACATAGATTATACCTTTATGAAGTTAGCCTATCCCAAAGTGGTATGGCTATAGTTCCCCTTTTGTAATATTCTACTATACTAAATGGTCATGGTACAATTTTTTTTTATTTTTAGTTTAACAGTAGCTTCTTGAATTCCCATGTTTTCCTCTTCTCTTGTTACTAATGGTTGGAAGTCTCCTATTCTTACCTCATTCATGATTTGACGTTCTTGCTTAAAAATGTGTTGCATATCTATACATCATTCTTTTATACTTTTGCTATAAACCCTTTCTAAACTAAGTCTTTTTTTAATTCTCTATTAGTAGGCATTGTTATTTGCTCTTGTGATATTAGGATTTGTTTAGGGATTCCCCATTGAAAAGGTTATCCTTCTTATTCTAGATTATTTCCATAATATTTGTTGAACTGACTCATCCTCTTTTTAAAATTCTCTTGGGAATGAAATGAGGTTTTTATCACTTGACTAAATTCTCCCTGGTCTACATTCAAAGCAATATGAAGGATTATTAGTGGATGCAAACATATAGTTTGTTTATCACAAATTGATTGGGAGTTTCCTCCATTGCATTCTACTATTGCTTGCAAAACGTTTGACATGAAAGTTTATATTGAAGGTGGGCTCCCTTGGTTATCTTTTGGATTACTACTAGGACTTCTACCAAATGTACCTTTATAGAATTATCGATCATCCAAAGTTCTTTTGAGATTATTCTCCACATGCTTAGATAAAACTTTGACCATTGGTTATCATGGTTTTGCCTTAGTCACAAGAGGATAGTGGTGGACCACTACAGTAGATAAGAGATAACTTAAGGTATGTGATAGAGTATAGTAAGTGGTACATATGTAGTACACAAATTTTTATCCTATGTTGACACCTACTTACAAAGATCTCCAAGGAATGTCTCAATTTTAGGGTTTATATCGGGTGATAATGGTGAATAAGGTGAATTATAGTGTGAATAAAATATTTTGAACTTCCTTATTTATCCCTGATGATTTATAAGGATAGACCCTAGGCATCATTGTTGCATCTATATTAGGTATTAAGCACAATAACAAATCACAACAACATGACCTATAAAACAACTACTAGAGGTATTGTTTATATCAAACACTAGTTCAAATCATAAAGGTTTGAGAAAATGATGATTGTTATAAATTTATTTTACCTCCAATGCAATTAAGCATGAAGTTACAAAATATGAACTAAAAAACATGGAAACCTTGGAAAAATAATGAAGGTGTCAAACTCCGCTAAAGATAAACCTTGTTTACAATCACAATGCTTGCAAAATAGAATTTGAAAAGTTGCAAAAGTGATTAAACCATCCTTATAAAAAAATACCCCTCCCATTTGGTCAATAAACATAAGCACCTTTTTTTCACTGCCCTTTATTTTGTAGTTTTTTTTTATTTAGAAAAAATACCCCCATTTTAATATTAATTAGAGCACTTAAAAAATCACACTTTTAATAAAGCACCTAAAAATAAATAAATCCACCCTTTAATATTAATAAGAGTGCTTTATATATATATAAGTTGCATGGCAATGGGAATATTTGAACCTTGGCACGCAATAGAATTCTTTTTAAATGTGACACACTAGCCACCTCATCGGACTTACTCATTAGGCCGAGACAAATTGGGTGCACAAAGTTGAAAATAATTTCTAGTCCTCCACTTGGGTGGCATCACTTGTTAGCGGTGGTGTCACTTGGTCTATGTCTCCTCTCATGCAAGTTATTATAGAATGGGGTGGTCGAGGTTTTAATTCATCACATGTCTACCTAGAACATGTGTCTCTTGTTGAGCCAATTCTACTCTAGATTATCAACCCATCTGTGTCTCCCTTGCCATTGATAGATTCCCAATGTTTGATTTCCATTACAACAATCCTTATTGTGATTCTTAAACTAGAGCTCAGGGATTTATTTTTAGGAAATTACTTGTTTGAATTCATCTAAGATTCATTATATTGTCTACCAGTGATGACCATTTCAATATTTTTTGTGATTATGTGTTGCTCAAGATCTCTCAATGATTTCTTTTCTAAGAGCCTAATTTTTAACTTTGCATAAAAAATTATTTTCAAAGGTGAAATTCATCATTGCTTTTGTGATCTCTAATTTAAATATCTTAGTGACACATATACAAGGAAATGACAAGCTAAAATGGTTAGAATAAATGTTATGAATGATGCTCTTAGGAGCATGCCTTCATAGATGATGCCTCTCAACCTGGTTAGCCTATAGGTGATATCGTTTCCTTTATGTCACTAATACCTATGATCATGTCTCATAATTCCTATAAGAAATCTCTTTGACTTTTGTGAGCAACGTGTAGTAGAAATAGGATTGGTTTCACATCGTACCAATGTGTACACATGGAAGACAATAGATGATTGTAGGGATATGGCAATAGCTTGTGTGAAGTCATCAGGTTTTCATCAAGGATTTACTTGTGATATCTTAGAGAGGAAGAGACAAAGTGGCATGGACAACCTACATCTTTGAGTTGCCTTAGACTGCTTACGTCTTTGAGCTATCACTCTCAAGTTTCTATTGGTTTTATGTTGATTGACCTCATTGTCGCTTGCACCACGATGATTTTGGATCTTGTTCATGGGATAAAAGTCACAGATCCACATGCCCAATGACCAAGATCAAAATAAGTCAACTTGTACTGCTCTTTTATGCTCACTACTTTGAATGAAAACCTATACAAGTCAAAACAAATTGAAGGTCTTATCATAAAGGAATGGTCAGGCTCAAGGAATCCTTTCTGATAAACTAGATCAACATAATATCCCAAGTTTAGAGAATACTTTCATTGCCTTGCTCTAATACCAATGATATCAAAATTTGAAGCAATTCATTCATTGAGATATAAGCCTATTTAATACATGCTTTAGTGTTACAAACTGAAGGATCGATACTCCTAATTAGGAGATCATTACATGCAATGAATATTAAAATAATAACCCCATCTAATAATGGATGACCTAATATCTAAAGATGCATGACCTAATTATAATATTAAAATAATGGAATAAAGTATTCCTCACAAAAAATTATTAAGCTAAGTGCAACATGAAATAAACATAAGAAAAAATAGTCCACAAAGAAGGTCAATATCAGTTGTTAAAACTATATACTTTTCATTCCATTAAGAATTTCTAGTTTGTATGCATATTTAATTTTTTTATTGAAAAAATCGAGGATACTTGAGGAATTTTATTTTTAAAAAATCTAAGTTTTACAATGTTGAGAATTCATTAGATATGATGATAGTGATACTTGGGAATGGTGATAAAATATTAAGTCTTCAATTTTTTCTAATGTGTCGTGGAGACATAAGATTTTGGATTCTTTGCAAGGAAAAATTTTAACTAGGTATTGGAGATTTAGATGTACCCATGATATTTTTTTATACATGGGAAGAATTTGAAGTTGCATTTTAAGACAAAGGAATTTGGAAAAAAAATGAAAAGATGGCCAGCCTCTAGGATGAACAAAAATAATTAATAAGAGAGTTGGGAAAATTGAAGAAATTAGCAAAAAAAGAGAAGGGGAATAATATGTAGATATAAGGAAACACATCTTTGATGTCAAATAACTCAAAAAGTAATAAGAAATAATTGTTTGAATTTTAAAAAAAATATTGTGTAGGTTTATGGTTGAATCCAAAAGAAAATTCTTATTGTTTTTATAAACTCTAGTAGTAGACACAATGTCATTAATATGTCTTCTACTAAGAGGTTTCAAGTTTAGGAAAAGAAAATCAAAGATATAATGATACAAATGTTCAAATTTTTGAAGATTCTAAGATCTCCATGGATAAATATATTTTACATTTAGATTTTTATGCTATTGAATTGGATGATGCAAACATTGTTGGTTATCTTGGCTAAATTCCTTGGGTATTGTTAATATTAATGTACAGAATAAGTTTATGAAGTTCTGGTATAAGAAAAAGAAAATAACAATATAAGATATTTCGTAGTGTAAGAGACAAGAATCTAAGAAAAGACTAGAATCTCTTGTTATGACAAAAAAAAAGGAATTGTTGTAGAGAAAAAAATTGAGGAAGAAGCAATAGAACCTAAAATAGAATTAAAAAAATAATTAGCAACAATAGAGTCCATGGAAGAAACAATAGTAACAAAGTCCATGGAAAAAACAATAAAAAAGTATAAGAAATACATAAAAGAACACAAAGACACATCAAATGAAGGGCACATGAGAGAACATCATGCAAAAGAATTTAAAATAAAGGAGCAAAATGTGGAGGAGACAAATAAGGTAGAACATTAGGTTAAGGTTGTAGCATATCACCATCCATACCACCAGGAGTGACAACAATCTTGGAGGTATGGCTTAAGGCAACAATATTATGGTTCTACATGGAATCGAAAGGGCACCAACTATGGTAGTGTTGGGTAAAGAAAACATAGTGGATTTGGTTTTTAAAGTGGTAGGAGCATCAAGGAACAAATAGACCCATCATTCAAGTTACTAGAGTAGAGCAGCAGAAGCATGGAGCCAACAAAATAGTTCTGGATGAAAGAGTGATATTTATTGCTAATAACAAGATACCTCCAACACATGGAATCAAAGGATTACTTCAAAATATCCAAATAGTGGAATTGTATATCATCATAAACAAATACCACCATGAATCATAGTTTCATTAGGATATACGGATGATTGTGACCAGTACCAGTTCATAGTAAGGTTCAAAAAATCATATTAAATAGTCTCTTCTTATGTTTCAAGGATGAAATATTTTGTAAGGGGGATGGAATTTCAGATACCTAAGATATTATTTAATATTATAATATTGTACTTAATATTATAATATTATATTATTTGTAATTATCTCACATGTGTTAATAAGTGGTAGTGGTAGGTGGTTAAGTATTATATAATATGGGCAAAAGGCTTATACAGGGGAGGAGAAGAATATTTTATTTTTGGGATCTCATATTGATATGTATTAAGTGGCTTCCTTCCAATAAGGAGCATTGTACAATGGTGCCCTAACTCAAGGTTTTTATTTATAATTTAAAACACATTGGAGTAAGTTATTTATATCTATGTATCATTGTAAAATTGTTATTGTGCTTAATATTTGCAAATGAATATTTTTTTTTAATAAGCTTGCAAATGAATGTTTTTATTTTAGTATTTGTGAATATTTTTTATGTAAATAAGAAAATAGGTTCATAACATATTGTAGGGTTGAAGATGAAGTGGCTAACATCTAATTGAAATCATTAGACAGATAAAAATTCAATATATTTTGGGACATGATGGTTCTTTAAAAGATTTCATTAAGAGTATGTTAGAATAATGACATCTTCTCACCACTTTGATATATATATATATATATATATATATATATATATATATATATATATATATATATATATATATATATATATATATATATATATATATATATATAGATAGATAGATAGATAGATATCGAGAGATGATGTTAGAATATGGAGACTTGTAAGACCCTTTGATACATTTGGTTTGATAACTATGTTGTGTTAGATAACTAATGGTCATCATTTGTCTTTTAAATTGTTTTATTATCATTTATCTTGTAGTTAAAGCTAAAGTTTATTCGATAACTTATTTCAATTTCACTTCAGTTCAATTTAATTATTGATTTGTCTTGCATGTTTATAGATTTATTTTTTTACAATATATTTTTTGTGTTTTTTAACTTAATATTGTTCTAATAAAACAATAGAACATTCAAAAACATTTGAATAAATTTTAAAAATATATATATAAAATATTAAATTCTAAAATATTAAAAAAATAAAAACATATTTATAATATTTCAAAATAAAACATGCTGGATAACAAAATGTATACTTATTAATGTTTATGAATTTTATATACAATGTTAGCAAGTTTGATAGTAAGGATTAAAAACTCAAAATAAAAGGCTCAATGTTTGAATTCAATGTGAGCAGAGTTGTATGACACACTTTGGCAACCATAGTTTAGTTGGATAAACATATATTAGGTAAATAACATCCTTTATGAGGATCATTTCATATGACCTATGGTCTTCGAGTTTGGTTGGATAAACATATATTAAGTAAATAACATCCTTAATAAGGACTGTCTCATAAGACTTATAGTTTTGTGGATGTGAAAATCTATCTTACCTTTAAAAACCATAACACACTTTAATCATTTTTTTTTTAAATATAATAAATAAAAAATAAATTATAATTAAATGTCCAATTTGGGGGAAATTATGAATCAGTGGAGCTAGGGAAAATTTTTCCAAAAAATCAAATCATTTGTAGGAGGTATATCTTTACATATATTTACCCGATTCAAATGATTTTTGTCTCATTTTCAATAGAATTTGAAAAGCTTTGAAATGGGTAGTCATTCAAAAGAATCCAAATAGTATTGATGGAGATATGACCATGTCAAGACAAACATTCAAAACTAGGATAGCATTAGGGAAATATTTTATTGAAAATATCTCATCTTTTAGAAATCATCTCTTTGTGAAGGATTGTCCAATTTAGATAATTCTTGAATCAATTTATGCAAAATTTGAAGAGATTAAAATGTGTTTCCATATGAAGGAATTTGAGTGGTATTGGTGGAGATATGACCCTATGAAGTCAGCCATCTAGAGCAAGGGCAATAAAAAATTTTCAAGTCCTGGAAAATAAAATTGCATATATTTGCTAACTAGATTTTGGATAATGGGAGGAGCAACAAAGGGCTACAGCATTAGCGAGACATTAAATTATGTTTGGGAGACGAATTTTTAAGTTAATTTTCTTTTCTCCCTTCATTATCTTAGAAATTTTTTATGCAAATTATTATAGGTCTATTTTTAAATAATATAATCGCTATAGGATATACTGGTAAATTTTAGTAGATTTTGAGTTGCAGTTTCCTTTCCATGGACCAATTTATAGCTAAATCCTTATAAAAATTCCAAGTAGTAGATTTTAATGAGGACTTCAAAGAGAAGTGATCCTTTTTTCTCAAAGATATTTTTGGTAAATTTAATGGGTTTTGGCCAAGGGCTTTGGCCTTGAGAAAATTGATTGATGGGAGTTAGAAGTCTCCAAGAGTAATTTTATCCTTTCTTCCCAAAATTTTATTCCTAGCCATTTTTTGTTCCAAGGATGAAAGAGATAGAATCCTAAAAGGGGGTCCTTGGTTAATGAAAAGAGCCATACCCTTCCTTAACCATTGGTATGAAGGCTTTGCACCTAAAAACATAAATCTATCCTTAGTACCAATATGGGTTAGGATGTATGGGTTACCCATTAAGTTTTGTAAATGGATACCCTAAAGGAAATAGGTAATGCTTTAGGAGAATTCTTTGAGATTTTGAAAACTATAAACGATGGATTCTTGACTATTGGTCATGATTGATATAAGTAAACCTTTACCAGTTAAGCATGGGAATAAGTTGTGGATCCAAACCATAGATTATGAAAATATATATTAGATGTA
Organism: Wollemia nobilis; assembly: GCA_028583015.1. Classification (NCBI taxonomy): domain Eukaryota; kingdom Viridiplantae; phylum Streptophyta; class Pinopsida; order Araucariales; family Araucariaceae; genus Wollemia; species Wollemia nobilis. Next base: position 1,935,733 of record JAQPPZ010003251.1, on the reverse strand, counting down.
GAATATGTCATGAGGTGGGACATATTGAGAAATCATGCCCTAATAAGAGCCCAATCTAGCCATATGTAAAAAAATGTAAAAAAAGTTTACAAATGGATATGGCTGAGGATGGCTTTCAACTTCAAAAAAATAGATCCAAATAAATGAAAGTAAATAAATAGTTGAGACTAGTAAGGAAGGATAATGGAAGAAATACCAATTCTTTTAAGGCTTTATCCTATGAAGAAAAATTAGATCAAAGCTTAGAGGACATGGTACAACAAGATTAGAATATTAACAAGGAACATTCTATTTAGTATGATCATGATTTAGGGATGAACATTCCTGTTGAACCTAAGGAATGTGCCTCATCAAATTTAAAATACTCTCTTGAAGTACTATGCACCATTCAAGAGAAGAAAAATGGTATAAAAAATGCAATGTTATATGTTAATACCTCTACCATCAACAAGGAAATACCAAAAAATGAGCAAGACAAGTCAAAAGCTTCCATAGCAGAGCCAAGAGAGGATAAATCTAATGAAAAGGAAAGTTGTGAAAGAATATTGAGGAATAGAATAATAAGACCTACTCTTGATACAAGCAAGGCAAAAAGAGGAAAACCCTCAAATTATCAAGTGAGAGCCAAGGAAGCAAGAGCAAACATAGAGAAAATAACACAATCTAAGTTGGTTGAACTTCTCTTTACCAAATAGAAAAATGATATTGGTAATTCATAGGTGGGGCTAGTAGCCCTAGTAATACATGATTACCATCTCATTGAAAATAAGGGTTGTTAATACCCCCTCAAAGCAGAGGTTTATCAAGGACCTTTGTTTAAGCAATAAGCCTAATATCCTTTGTATCCAAGAAACTAAAATGACAAAGAAAGAATTTTCTAAAACTATGAAATCAATATGGGTAATATTTGAATGGGATATTGTGGATTTGAAGGAGTGACAAGGGAAATTCTAACATGTTTGAATCCTTTTAGAACCTCCTATGCAACCATTCATAAAATTAGGCATTGGGTAGCCTCATTAGTCATATGCTAATTTTTAGATATTTGTTTCATCTCTATCAATGTCTATGGACCTACAAGTCAATTAGTAATATTGGAAGTATGGAGTGGGATTGAAGCCTTTATGAGAAGAAAATACCAAGAAACCTAATTCATGATCATATGATATTTTAATGACATAACCAAGCTAGATGAAAAATTGATGGAATTAGGAAAATAACCCAAAGTATGATAAATTTCTCAACTTTTATTCAAACAATAATATTTTGGAGGTTGAGTTTGAATAGGACAACTATACATGGACCAATAACAGGAGAGGTCAAAAATTACTAGCAAAAAGGTTAGATAGATGCATACTCTCAAATCATTGGATGGGAGAAGGGGTGTGTGGTAAAATTAATACCTTAACAAGGAATTGTTCAAATCATTGGCCAATAAGAGTTAAAATGGTGGTAAGTAAATTTTAAAAAATATCATACTTTAAATATGAGTAGATGTGGTAAGATGATCCTCAATTTGTTGATATGATAGTGCAAACATGGAATTCTTTAGGAAAAGGTGGGTTGCATACACTTCCAAAACAAATTAAATCAATGACTTCTAGATTAAAAGAATGGAACAAGAGCACTTTTGGAAATATTTTTGAGAAGAAAGAACTAAAGGAGAAACTTTCAAAATTCTAAAAATGTGAGCATAATAATCCAAGTCTGAAGAAAAAGAGTTGCTTAGTGAATTATCATAATATATTGAGTAAGAGAAATTTTGGAGATTAAAATCAAGACAAACTTGGTTAAAATGAGATAAAAACACAATTTTTTTCATAGGATGTCAATAGTATAGAGATCAACATCCGAAATTAGTAGAATTAAATCAATAGAATGGGTTTGAATTGAAGACCAGAGTGAAATCATAAAAGAGGTAAGGATTTTTTACTAGAATATTCAAGGATCGAAGGAGTTTGAAGTTATTAATGATAAACTACTACAAAAAGTACCTTTAATTATAATCGATTAAGACAATAGAAAACTGATAGAGCATATTACTCTAGAAGTTCATTTAGTTCTTTTTTCTTTGATAAGGATAAATCCCCATGTCTAGATGAGATTTTTGCAACATTCTATTGACATAATTGGGATATTGTGAAGATTTTTTAATTGGTGGTAGTGGAATAGTCTAAGGTAAAACAATATATACCTTTTAAAATAAATGCAACAAATCTTACCTTGATTCCAAAAAAGAAGGATGCATAATTTTTTGATTTTTTTAGTTCCATAGCCTTGTAATATGGCATATAAAATAATCTCCAAAGTGATGGTAAATCAATTACGAGCACTGGTAGATAAAATTATTTCAAATGAGCAAGAAGGATTTGTGAAAGAAAGACCGATTATGGACAAGATCATAGTAACTCATGAAGTTATGCATTCAACAACTTCAATAAAAGAGAGAACAATGATCTTAAAACCTACTATGAGTAAAGCTTATGATAGGGCTAAATGGAATTTTCTTTTTGCATTATATTAGTTTGGATTTGGGAAGAAATGGATTAAATGGATTAAAGTTTGTATCTCTATAGTATCATATCTAGTGTTGGTCAATAGGTTAGTAATAGAATTATTTAAAGCCAAGAGAGGTCTTTGACAGGAGATCCTCTATCACCCTATCTATTCATTATTAATATGGCAAAGGTATTGGGTAGAAACTTGAAGAAGGCATATAAAGATGGGCTAACAAGTGGACTTAAGACTAATAATAACATCGACAACATCACCCATCAATAGTTTGTAGATGATACAACCCCTTTTCAGAAGGCAAGGATAAACAAGGCCAAAGCTTTGAAAACTAATTAAAGGAATATGAAAGAGCATCAAGGCAGAACATTAATAAGACAAAATCCAAAATTTACTTCCTAAACACTCCAACTAGAACCAAGGTAGGGATATGCAAGTTACTTCAAATCGAAGAGGCAAATTTGCTAGCAACTTATCTAAGGATACCCTTATTTGAGAGGAGAATGAGGATAAAATTGTGGAATCCAATTATAAGTAAAGTTTAAAGTAAACTACTGACATGGAAAGGAAAATAGTTATTATTAGCAAGAAGAGTGCAACTAATTAAATCAATCTTATAAGCCATTCAAACATATTATATGCCCTTGTATACTATGTCAAAATCAAAAGAATAAGTTTAATCTTATATTATATGGTCAGCATAGCATAGCATTATATGATAAAAGGAAATTTCCTTTAGTGAAATGGAGCACGGTTTGTGATGATAAAACTAGGGAGATTTCATTTTAGGAGTGATGATCAAATGGAGCACGGTATATAATGATAAAATCAATGAGACTTCATTTTAAGAGTGGTGATCAAAGAAGGTTTTAGTTTAAAAGTTCTTATGATACAAAAACCTTAAAATTATATTTAAAATGATTATCTAATTATATCATCCTTATTAACCTGGAGTTTGGACATGTATGTAGGGGTTGGCTTTCTTACTTTCTAACCTATTAATATGATGATACAAGTCTAAAAACATATTTAATTTTAATTGGAATGTCGTTCCACGTTAATACCTGTCTCTCTGCTTTTGAAAAATATTTTTAATACAGAAACCTTTTAAAGTGCACACGTCGTTTAAATAATCCATGGGGAGCTAGTTGTTGGTAGAATGCCACATGTTGATCCTTAACGGATAAAAGTGATTTTAATACACAAAGTTATTGTTTTGTGTTTTATTTTTATCATTTTTAATTTCTAGATGTCACAGCCAAAGCAGCACGCTTTCCATGTAATAATATATTTTGAAAATTCAAAACTCAGGAATACATATAGTGGAGTACCGGAGGCGGTCCCATATCAATATCAATCACCCATAGTTAAGACGAAAGATATCATTTTGAACATAGAAATTCCCTTCCGGAGTTGCTAAAAGATGGAACATCTGCACATTCACCAAACCAATAAACAAACATGTTTTTATTAATCTCTCCAACCAAAAATGGAAAAAAAAAAAAGAAAAAAAGATAAAACAGACAGCAGGAAACAAACAGTAAACTCTACAAAAAGAGGGGAAATTAAATTATTTATACTAATGCAGAAATTTCAATCTGCTTGCCCTGCTCTGCTGGGTAGTTTTCATCTTTGTAGAAGAAAGGGCAATAATTTTTCCCCTTAATTAAAACTTGGTAGAAGCAGTGGCTGACCTGGCTGAATCTGAGGTGATGTTCTTCGCCAGGAAGCTGGAGGTTACCGCTAACAAAGACCAAAATACCATTGGCAGGGCCTGACTGCTGGCAATCGATGGTGAGAATATTGTGCTTACATTGCTCAAAGGGCAGCGAATTGAGCTTGGTCACTATGCTGTTGGCCCCCTGGAACTTCTGCCCTTCGAAGCTCAGCATCGAATTCGGTTCGTTATACAGCGAAACCAAGTTCGGCCTACTGTTATCAAACAAATAGTAGTAGTGCGCCACAAACGCCTTCGCTACCTCCTCCACTTGCTGCTGCACCTGCGCCATCGCCTTCATCTCTTCCGTCTCGCCCTCCATTTTCATTCTTCCCTTGATCTCACAGAAGTGCAAATGCCCGGTTATAATCAACCTGCATATTAGGAGTATAAGCGTCCATGGCGATGGACTTGCCTTTAAAGTGGAAAGATAATGCGCTGTGGCGTTCAGCCCACGCAGAATCTTTCGCTTTACAGTCGGGTTTCATGTGGATTTTCTGTGCGCGATTTGTACGCTATCATGAGGATGTTCTCATTAGTGTGCGCGATTTGTACGCTACTTTCCTTTTCTTTCTTTCGGTGAGCGCGTTTGTTTTGAAAATTGCCAAATGCATAAGCATCTTGTAAAGAATACAAGCTTTCGGTTTAATCGGTGGAGATTGACGCATCTGGACACGGGAATCGATGCGTGTCTTCTTTCGAGAGGAAGGGACCCATTTCTTTTTTCTTTTAATTTGAAAAGTACTACCACTGGCATTAACTTATATCTTAGGCAAATATTATTTTATTTTATTTTTATTTGAATAGTGTGAGAAACCTTTGTTGAATATTTCTATTTTAGTCACTTGTATTATCAATGTATACGTATACGATGACCCTTTGTAAAACCAAGAGTTAAGCTTATTTTGCTACACTAAGATCTATAAAGTTATCTGTATTGCTAGTCTAGCAATTCAACATCTTGTGTCCCTTGAGAAAATCATAGGCTATCGGACATTGTGTTGTTAATATTATTATCATGGCATTCAATTAAAGTGCAGGTGTTTTCTACATGTGTCCATTAGGTATATAACTTCATCACCCACTAAATTAAGGTGTTCTTCAATTGAGTTCAAACTCCTCCCTATCTTGAACTATGTCCAACCAATGTTTTGTATTTGTTTTATAACCATTGGTGCCAATGGAATGCTTCAAAGTTAAAGTGGAATACAATCACAAAAATGCATTGGTTAATGGGTGTCTCATGTAGCTTATACCATTATTTAGCCTTAATTAACCAATTGTGTGGATTGTCCCAGTGAACCTTGAAAAATATATCTTAGGGAGTCTAGGGGTCATGTCTCTATTGTTCCTTGATTGTTTATAGCTATCCTCAACCATGGCTCTAGAAAATTTTGTCCTTTGAAGAGATTTTCCAATATGGCCTTTGGAGCTATTTTTAGTGTGTCCATCAAAATATGGATTTTTAAGCTTAAGTACTTGGAGGTCTTATATTATTGATATTTGTATATCTATTGACCATGCTAGTGAGGGTAGATATCTGGGCGATAAGTTCATTTATGACATCCAAAGTAGCAAGCTATTCCTCCATCTTATGCATTATAGCCTTCATTATTTGAGTTATAGGCTCTAGTGGCATTTACTACGAATAGAATTGTTATTTTACTAGTTACTTTGTTTTAGTAGGGTCCTAAAAATGTGTATGGGTGTTATATACCAAAATGATCAACTCAAAAAGATGATCAAAATGGGATATGCCACAAAATGATAATTTTGGGGTCCTAAAAAAAGTGTGTTATATACTAAAACAATTAGCCCAAAAAAGATGATCAAAATGGGTTATATTACAAAATGATGATTTTTGGTTGTTATAGACTTTTTTACTAGATAGTGGTTTTGGTGTTGCATATCTCTTTCAAAATGCTTTAGATTGAAAGAAAACTTAACTGTGAGTTGAGCTTGCTAACCCTTTATTCTCTATTTTTTTGTCTTACTATGGATAAGGTTTGCCCAATTATGAGATTATTACAAGTAAAAAGAAAGGGCAGTAATCTAGGATGGGGTGTGTGTACTTTCCATAGCCCTCTAATATATTACTATTGTAATACATGAGGGTAATATTCCTAAGTGTTATTATTGATCCATTATGCATAACATGTTTGAGTTGTTTGGCTTCCTACATTTGAGGGTTTAGCTTAAGGTTCCTAATAATGGTCTCCTAATATATTAAGGTACATGGGATATCAAATCTATGTATGGGTGTTATCTAAGGCTTGGGTATTAGTATTTGAGCACCCCTCACTTCACTAGATGCTTTGTGGGTAATCTAGCTAAGCCAAAAATAATAGCTAATCCATGATATTTTAAAATAATTGAAACACCATTTCTAACCTATATACCTAGGATTAAAAAGAAAAAAACGGTCACAACATAAGCTTACCATTCCCTAGAAAAGGCTCTGATACAACTTGGAATGAACCTCTTTCGTTGATGTGAGTATTTCACATAGACATTACTAGTTCTAAGCTAAATTGAAAAAAGAAACTTTGTACCAAGGATAATTCTAATTGTAAATATAAGGACTAGTGAAAAAAGTAGGATCAATTTCACAGTTTTAATAATAGAAACATTAAATAAGTGATACAAGGAAATTCATAATATGAACAATTATATTGATCACTTGGCTCTTCAAGGGGTGGCCTCTTGAACAATAATCCAATCCTCTCTAACTTACGAAGGTTGCATCCTTACCTTTTTATAAGGCTTACAAGCATATTTCCTAACTATTATATGACAATATTCCCGACTATATTTTCTAATGATAATTGCATATATGATTATATGGCAATTACATATATGATTCTATGATCATGTTCTCCTATCTATTCCTAATTTGACATGTGTCCTTTTCCATATACACTGTATAGTATAATAACATGGGCCAACATGTATTACATTTATGGGATACATAACATATTACCAAGATACTAAATAAAGACACCTCCATATACTAGATTGAATAGGGAAAAAATACTTCGAAGAATTCCAATATGACATCATTGAGGCCCCTATTGTAACTAATCCTAATTCCTCTAAAGATTTTAGGATGTACATGTTTGAAAGAAATGAAAGTATTATAGTTATCATTACTCAAAATAATGACTAAGATGAATATCATATATCCTTTATAGGTCAATCCCTCCATAACTATGAAGAGAGGTATACCATGATTGAGAAGAAAGTATTTTCCATAATGAAGACCCTAAAAAAATTCAAGTATTACCTCTTGTAAATAAAGACAATCATTTTTGTAGCAGACCTTGATGTCTAGTCTTATATGCTACACAATGATCTAAGAGAAATGATAGCTAAGTGAATCAATAAGATACAATAATTTGATATTGAAACCAAGCCTACTCACTTGATCATAGGAAGGTCTTTGTATCAAATATTAGAAAGGAAAATGGCTAAAAAATTGGTTGCTCTAAATATGAATATGGACAACAACTAGGAAACTAGATATACAAGTGATATGTGTAAGTACATGGTTATGATATAGGTCCCTAAAAGGTTATCCACAAAGGAAAGGTCCAGGTTAAGATAGAAAAAAATACACTATCAATGGCTATATAATGTATTGTTTAGAAAATGTTATGATGGTGTTCTACTTTTTTGTATAGAGAGACAAACATAAAGCCTTAATCAAACAATATCATAACAAAGGAGGGTACTTCTCTACACCCACAAAAACCCAAAATATCTTGAGTGTGGGATATTACTAGCTTGCAATATTTAATAATTGATATTAATGGGTCAAGGTTTGTAAATCTTGCTACATGTTTTAAGGAAGGAAGAAAATAGCTTTGATGCCTTTAAAATTGATTATTATAACTGAATTGTTCCAATACTGGTGGATTAGTTTCATAGGCAAGATCAACCCATCGTCAAGTGTAGACCATGAGTGGATCCTCATCACCATAGACTACTTTACCAAGTGGATTGAAGCTATCCCATCCAAAGCAACAATCAAGAAATAGTGGTGCAATTGTTTGATGATATCATCATTAGGTTCTATTAGCAATAGAGTGCTCTTCCAATATCTCATAAAATATCAAGACATAAAAACATGCATTCACTCAAATAATTGAACAATAACTCATTAAAATATTTTATTGAAACATCTACTATAAGCAATGCATAAATGCAATGCTTTATTTGATTACATATTACAGAGCTTTGTCTTCCATATATACATACATGAGACTCTTCATATGCACATGATTCTTGACCTTTACACTTACATAAACTCTTCATCTCCTCATACTCATGGGATATCTAACTCTTCATCTCTCTCTTACATAATAATAAATATCACATATTACATAAATATAAAGTCTCTCATGATTGCACATAACTCCTCACTTCTAAATATGACACTTCACTCACATAACTCACACTTACTAACATGACACCTCACACACATAAATCCATACTTATTTACATGATACATACTATAGACACAAATATTAAACACACCCTAATCTAAACTATTTACAAGGTACCAAATAATATAATACCTCCAACAACCCCCATTTTACATTATTTGGTATGAAGACCTTTTGCCTTCATGTATTCTCAATCTTTGATTTTTTTCTAGCATGTTCTGATGTTGTTACTGAAATGAGTTTAGGTTCTAAATCTATCCATTTGAGCTATTACCTGAACTTTTGAGAAAGCAATGAAAGAATATATTGTCATATTTCTTTTCCATACAAGTTTTGTGTTCAATATAATACTTCTTATATTGTTCTTTTCACAAAAGTTGATCCAAATTTTTTTGTGCAATTTCAATTACATCCAAAGAAAATATACCACTTTTGTAGGATACCATGGCTTGAATTATATTTAGTATTTTAATAAACATATCTTATTTTAATTTATGGTTTTGAATTCTTCCATTCTTCTTTCATCCAATAATTGTGATAATAAAATCAGATTATTTGTTATATTAGGAACATAAAGCACATTTTTCAATATATATTCTAAATACAATAGATTAAGTGTGATATTCCCTAATCCTTGTACTTGATAAATTTTATCATTCACTATATTAATTAGCATACTTCATTTAATTTTAATTGAATCAAACCAATATAAGTTTATAGTCATATGATGGCTAGATCTTGAACCAATGTACCAAGTATTATCTTCATATTCAAGTTTTTATTTTTTGAAGATTTGGTGTTTTATTGTATTGTAGAACATGTTTGTGATAATATCTTGTTTGCATTTGAAAATATCTCTTCATGATAGTTGCTTCTTTGAAAAATATCCCTTTCATGCACTCATGTTGTTCTTTAACAAATTTATTCAAATTACTTTCTTTTGTTGTAGAATCCCTTATTCCTCCAAAATTTAAATTGAATGAATTTTATTTCAATCTTCAATAATCTTCTTTTAATCAATTTCTTAATTTCTTTCTTAAAATTTCTCTTCTGTTAATTTTTTTCAGTCTTCTTCAAATTTTCAATTTATTATTCTTTTTCTTTTAGAAACCCTTTTATCTCCAAATTTAATTCTTCTTCAATTATTTTCAACCTTCAATTTTTCTTCAATATATTTTTTTTATTGGATAATAAGGGGTTGTATTTGGGTCCCCCACCCTTTACAAATTACATCTCTCTTCTTTAGAGCTTGAGAGTTTACAAATATATACACTTCTTATCTCAATTGAGATGCTATAGCTAGAAACCTACATCATTTTACATAAAATGTCTAAATTCTTGATTTTTATTTTCTGGATATTTTCAAATTTTTGTATGAATACAATTACTCCAAAATTTAGCATCTTTCTTGATATTTTCCTATAGCAACCTTCACAATGCCAAAACTTCACCTCTATTATCTATGCCTTGCATCTTAATAGAGTAATATTTTTAAAACATAGCACTATCATAGTTCGCTTTACCAAATATGAATTGCTAGTTTCTTCCTTGCTGAAGTCATAGCCCTTCATTGCTCTTCCTCTTGATCGAACCCTAGTTGGAAAATATTTGCAATTTTGTTTTCCATGACTTGAAAATTTGTCACTGCCCTTGTTTTGAATGGTTTACTTCATAGTGTCGTATCTCCCTCAATATTGCTCAATTTTTTACATATGACCACTCATTTTAAACTATTCAAATTTTGCACAAGTTGGTCCAAGAATCAACTGAATAGGATAACTCTTCGCAAAGATATGGCTTGTAAAATATGAGATATTTTTTAGGAAAAATCCCTAATCCTTTGCACTTTGCAATTTTGTTTTTTGCAACTTGAAAAATTGTCATTGTCCTTGTTCCAAATGGTTGACTTCATAGGGTCGTATATTCATTAATATTACTTGAATTTTTGCATATGACCACTCATTTTAAATCTATTCAAATTTTGCACAAGTTGGTCCACGAATCAGTTGAATCGGATAACTCTTCGTGAAGATAGAGCTCGTAAAAGATGAGATGTTTTTTAGGAAAAAAATCCTAATCCTTAATGCTTTGTAATTTTATTTTTCTTCAAGTAAGCAGCCTTCCATGCTCCTTCAACCTTCCTATCATTCCACTCAGTATCCTAGCCTTTCATTATAGCTCCTTCAGCCAACTCAACCTTCATGCTTCTTCAACCTTATCAACCTTCCACGTTACTTTAGCCATCCCAACCTTCCACCCAACATCCCAACCTTTCATTGTAGCTCCTTCAGCCAACCCAACCTTCCATGCTCCTTCAACCAACCCAGCCTTCCATGCTCCTTTAGCCTTGACACTCCAAAGATCAACTCATCATTCAACCTTCCACGCTCCTTCAACCTCTAGCCTTCCACGCTCCTTCAACCTCTAGCCTTCCATGCTCCTTCAACATCCAACTTCCACACTCCTTCAATCTCTAACCTTCCACGCCCCTTTAGCCTTAATATTTGTTGATCATTAAAGCACCAGACCATTTTCCAGGCCCCTCAAGGGGCAACCCCCTGATTACCATAATTTTTCTTCAATAATTTTCTTCTTCAATTCATTTCTTTTCTTCAATAATTAAATTATTTCTTCAAATTTTTCTTCAATTCAATTTGCAATTTTTAATTTCCTCCTTAAATTTTTCATTCTTATAATATTTCTATTCAAATTTTTAATTCTTTCTTCTTTTCAATCTTCTTTTCTTCTTTTTTCTTCAATTTCTTCTCTTTCTTCAATTTTCAATTTTATATTGTTTTTTCCAATTTCAAGTTTTCCTTTTCAATATTTCATCCTTTAATGATTCTTTTCTTCAATCTTCTTTAATTCATTTCCTTCAATTTTTAATTCAATTTCTTATTTCAATTTTCCTTCTTCAATTAATTATTTTTCAACAATCTTCTTCTTGAATTTAATCAATTATCTTCTTATAACTTCCTCAATCATCAAGCATTCATTTATTCAAATAAAAAAATAATAAATACTTCTTAATACTTTAGCTTAAAATATTTTCTTCAATATTATGCATTATTTCATGCAAATAAATATTTAGAGGTAAATTAATAACCTAGTTAGTGAGACCACTCTTTAATATGAATTATGGTGTCAAAAATAATTGCATGCTCTCTAACAAATGTTTTACCTTCTAAATATATCTTTATGTATGTGTTACAAGCATGATTTACATTATGATTGCATCAACCTATTGCCTTCGCTTCTTGCATGATGTCCCCTTCCATCCCTAATATGGTTGTTTCCTTAGTCCATGCCTCGAATCATCTTCGACATGCATTTTTCCAAATAATATTTTGCATTCTAACATCTAGGTTTTTCCAAAATTCTATGTTTTTAATGTCTAGATTATACATAAATTTTACATTTTTTATGTCTAGCATGCCCCTAACTTATGCATTTTTTACATCTATGTTTTAATGTTAACCTAGTGCTAAGTTTATTGTCTTTTGAGTCTTTTTATTTTATGTCTTGAGTGTTGATCTCAATGTTACCTCTCAACATAGTCAATGCTATATGTTTATCCACCTCAGACAAAATAACTTTATCTAATGTCTCATTTAATGCATTTTTATTTTCATGTTTTCACCTCTACATTTTGTTGTCTTTGAGAACCTTATCTTATCATAGTTCATGCTTCAAGCATACACACTCCTCTATATGCCATGGAGTTTTAGAAAGCACATCCTGAGTGGCTTTGATACCACTATTAACAATAGAGTTCTCTTACAATATATCACAAAATATCAAGACATAAAACATGCATTCACTCATAATTGGACAATGACTTATTAAAATGTTTTATTGAAATATCTATTGTAAGGAATGCATAAATGCAATGCTTTCTTTGGTTACATATTGTAGAGATTTACCTTCCATATATATACATGATAATATTCATATGCACATGAATCTTGATCTTTTCACTTACATAAATTCTTCATCTCCTCATACTCATGAGAGATCCAACTCTTCACATTTCTTTCTTAATAATAAATCTTAAAATTACATAAATATAAAGTATCTCATGATTGCACATAAATTCTTTCTTCTAAACATTACACTTCACTCACATAACTCACACTTACTAACATGACACCTCACACACAACTCCACACTTATTTACATGTTACATACTGTTGAGTGTGCAAATGACATATTGTCAAGGGTAAGCCAACATACTTGGAATAGAGATATATTCCCTCTTGAAAGGAAAATCTCTTGCCCCCAAGGTTTGGATATGTCAGGTCTTGGCTAGTGCAGATAAACTCAGTTATCATTAATAATTGTTCCTTCAAGGGGCCTTTGTTGGTTATGACTCTAAAGATAAGTTTATGGGCATAATGATTTAAAATTAAAATACTTAACTACCAAAAAAAATTCCACTACACTAATATTAATATGCATGCAAACTTAGCAAAATATAAATGGTTGCACACTAGAATTTATCATGTATCGCATTTAGATTTATTAGCTTGCAAACTTTTAAATTGACACAACAAAGATCAACTTCAAAGCTTTATTTAATCTACTCCTAATATAAACAAGTTCCAAAGAAAGAGCAAAGGTTTTTAAAGGTGAGAGAAAATAAAATAAAACAAGCTAATACTACCTTGAACTCCAGCTCTAGTCTGATAAAGCAACAATTCTAATTTATAACTAGCCTCAACATGATTTGTATTCACACAACCTGAAATCTGAGATGGTGCAATCTTCAAAAGAGAAAATACTATGAAATACAATAAACACAACCACCATCAACATGCACAGATTGAACATAGAAATTTCATAATCCTTGTATCAAAACATAGTCTTCAAGCACATTTGTCCTAGATTTTCCTACTTTAGTGTATTACATAGCAGAGCTCAAAACAAAAGCAACTGGGTTCAGATAATCCATCCCACTACCAATAGAAAAGCAAAAAAGAGAATAAAGCTAAAATTTATGTCATTGGATGGATTACAACCCTTACAAATGAGGATCAATACCCCTTATATAGTTTTTTCTTTACCCTAAAAAATAAAAAACCTATTACATAAAAATATTAGCCCAAAATTAATTAGGCATGATGTTCAGTTAATTTGAAATAAATCGAACTCTTATTTTGCTTTATACGTCCTTGCATTGAGATCCTTGAATCGAGTATTCTATTACATGTTCATCCATATTCACATTCGCATTTTTATTTCCAACAACCCTGCAAAACAAAGGCTAAATTAGAAAATATTACTATTATTATTTCTCCTTGGGTTCCTTTCTAATATTAGCCAAATTCTATTGTGCCAAAATTCTCTCTCTCTCTCTCTCTCTCTCTATCTCTTTGTGTGTGTTCTCCCATGAGTGTTCAAGTTTCGGCTAGGCATATATTTCCACTTAAACTGATAAGTTTAGGTTGGACATAACATTCATAGTTGCCAACAATATTTTGCTCTTAAATTTTCTCTTGATTGACCAAAATTTTAGCCGAGGAAAACTCTTTAATTATTTTCTAGATTTACAACCATTTGTTAGCAATTTTGGGTACTTTGGGTACATTGCCTTTGCTCAAGTGTATAAGTTGTCATTGATGTCAAGAAGCTATTGAAGGAATTTGATTTGATGTCAAATAATTTGTTTTTATGAAGGTTTCAGCATGTCAGTTTCAAAGGTCTTTTGTAAACCCCAAGTTGGCAGGTTTAAAGATTATAGGTGGATGCATTGGTTTAATGCATTTGGGTCCAGGAGGAGGTATTTATTTAAATAATTAAAAACCTTGTTAAGGTTCCATTTAATTATTTTTAAATAAATATTAAATTATTATTTGCATGGGTTCTCCTAATCCATGGCACAAATGTCTTAACAAGGTGGGCGCTATGTTTTAGCATTGTGGGCGCTAGCCAAAGACCTCTACCGATGTGTTAAACTCCTCACCAACATTAAAGAGCTTGTGGAAGAATACATATAAATATCCCTTGATGAAAATCAAATCCATCCGATCCGAATTTTGAAAGGAGTTGCTCGTTGTGAATTCGACTGTGTGTCTTCCCTGTTTTCATAATCCGCTGTTCGTTTGATTGTCTCGCCGTTTGTTGAATCTGCCATATAGCTTGTCATCTGTGAGTTCGCATTAGAAGGAAGGGAGGACTATGTTTTATTTTCCCTAGCGCAGAAGGGACAAGCATAACAGCATGAGGTTTAAACCTCACCGGGTGCCTTTGGCGCACTAGTAGTGGCTAGGCTGTTGGCACGCTACCCAAATGGGAGGTTCAGCGTTCGAATCACGCGAAAGGGTTTTTCGTCGTGAAGTGGTCACAGCAGGTGGTGTTATAAGTCGTGCGCAATTTCTCCATAGCGATTTTTGATGTTGGCTAAGGTATTTTTTGAAATAAATTTTTACTAAGTGTTTTTGCAGATGGAGGAAGTTTGTTAGAAGAAAAACAGCTTAGGAGTCATAAGGAGTTTAAAGCTTGTTGTTATTTTGATAAAAGATTATTTTTAAGGTGTTGTTGAAATATCTTATTGCATTCTTATGAGAGATAACCTTTATTTTTGATGAGACAATAAGGGAGAAATAAGGTGTATAATGGATAAATTTTTCTTGTAATGTTGAGAGTGCTTTTGATTGATTATGGAAATGAAAGCATGATGTTTTAAGGTTAATTGCTTCTTGTGTGAAGTTGTGAAACCTTAAGTGGGCAGCTTTGAGATTGACATTTGCTTTCATTAAATTGGTTATAATCAAGCTATTCTTTACTTGGTTAAAGTGTTGGGCTTACTCCTTTGTTGATGAATTGAAAAGTTGTTTTTATGCTATTGTGAGTTGAGTTGGTGGATGTTTTTTGTTCAAACAATATTGGAGAGAAAAGGAGTTATACTTGTTTCCTTTTTGATGTTGATTGTGAAATGCTTCAAGGTTGTGTTTTGAGCTGAATGGTGTTGATTGAACCTTGTTTTGATGAGCATTGTTGTTGAAGCCCTTATTGATGATGAAAAGAACATGAGTATCATTGTTATGTGATTCTTTGCATAGTTGGCAATTGTTGGGGTTTCATGTTCTTGAAAGAAAGCATTCTATCCTATCCATTTCAGATTTTGAGTTGAGTTTTCAGATTTGAGATTGAGGTTGAGTTGAGTTTTTAGATTTGAGATTGAGGTTGAGTTGAGTTTTCAGATTTGAGATTGAGTTTGAGCTGAGTTGAGTTTTGAGATTGGGAGTTGAGTATAGAAAATATTGAGTCTCTAACAATTATCTTTATGCTTCTATGAGTTTGAAAAATCACATTGGGTCTCTAACAATTCACCTTGTGATTTCCTACTAAGAATTTTTTTCTTGGTGAGCTTGTTGAGGTTTTGGACAGGTTCCGATGGGGACTTGTGAGCAGGTTTTGGACAGGTTCTGGTGGGGACTTGTGAGTAGGTTTTGGACAGGTTTCTATGGGGACTTGTGAGCAGGTTTTGGACAGTTTCGGTGGGGACTTGTGAGCAGGTTTTGGACAGGTTTCGATGGGGACTTGTGAGCAATTTTGGACAGGTTTCGGTGGGGACTTGTGAGCAGATTTGGACAGGTCCTAGCAGAGGACTTGTGAGCTGAGTTTTGTTAGTTCTATCAAAGAACTTGAGGATAGAGGTGCACTGGTTCTTTGAGAATAACCTAAGGATAGATTTGGAAAGTCTTTGAGAAGGCTTGTGTGCAGAGGATTGATTTGTTCAAGTGTTGGACATATCTGATAGATAGAGGAAGACTTGTACTAGACCGACTGACTGTGTTTGGTACAGGTTGTTGAGCTGCCGTGGACGTGATCATAGAAGGCAAAGGTCTCTTAGGCTAAGCATTGAGGACAAGAGGTCTTCGATGGAAAGGAGTTCCATGTTCTGGCAAGAGGTAGAGGCAATTGATCTTCTGAGGGATCATTTCTAGAGCAGAGGGGAAGGTATCTCCTTTGAGCAGAGGCTCATAAATTCAGATTGAGGGGAAGGTATCTCCTTTGAGCATAGGCTCATAAATTCAGATAGAGGGGAAGGTATCTCCTTTGAGCAGATGCTCATAAATTCTGATTGGGGGAAGGTATCTCCTTTGGTTCGAGGCTCATAAACATTGTAATTGGGAAGGATTCCCAAAGAACTTTGAGATAACTTTTAGAGAAAATTTTTGTGGACGTAGCCCAACCATTCTGGGTGAACCACGTTAAAATTTGTGTCACTTTGTGGATGATATTATGCATTGCTTTGATATTGCTTTGGGTATATTGCTTTACTATTTTGAAGTATAAAGGAAAAAGTAAAAAGAGGTCTTATACTGTTCATCCCCCCTCTCAGTATAAGCTTGTGTTCTTCACCATTTTCTTATATGCCTTTGGGATTTATCATGGGAACTTGGATAGCCTATAAAATAAGTGTTTTGAAGCCTCAAATCTCTTTGAAATATAGGAAAAATTATACTTTTGGAAAGCTCTTTTTAAGGGTCACCTAGTGAAAGTGGATTCATGAGATTTCTTTGAATATTATAAGAGATACAAGGATTCTAAAGTGAGGCCATCTATGTTGTTGGGAGGAAAATCAAGTTTATGATGTCTAATTTTAAGCAATTTTAAGGTGTTAAGGTTATGGAACATAGACATGCAAGTACCTGTTGGAAAGTTTATTTTGAGCCTGATTTAATGGAAGATGTTATTTGCTAAAATAATTTTACCTAGCACATCCATGGAAATAAATATCATAACAAGATCAAGGTAAGCAAAAATTTTGGTACCTATACTAAAAACTTCCAACTAAAAACTTGAGTTTTAGATGGCTAAAAATTGTAAACAAAACCCAAGAAAAACAAAAGAAAACTTACCAAAAATTTCAAATATGGATCCCCAATCCATGCAGACTAGGGCGTGTTGTGTGAGTGCAACAATAAATGGCAACTTTGTCGAAAAATTCTTCTAAGCATTTTGGAAATAAAACGAACCCATTCTAAAACAATGAATCTTCAACCAGAAAAACCAATAATTTGGCATCTACTAAAAGTTAGGGATAAGCAATTTACCTTAAAGCAATACTCCAATTTTTTTTAGCTAAAGCGTGTGCATGTGAATTCAATTTTGTTTCAAAATCAATTAAAATTTGCCACCACAGTTTGTAGATCAAGCTAGTTTACGAGTATATATCTCACCCATTATCGAATATTGCTCCACTGCCAGCAAAATGTCTTTAGCCCTAATATATTTATCTCTAATCCTATTTTAGACATTTCTCTACTACTAGCCAGGTGTCCATAGTCCTGGTAGAGGTTGTCTGAATCACCCAAGCACTTGAGCATCATTTTTTTTAGAACAAATTCATTTTGATCATTTTACAAATAATAGGATGTGCTTTTGGGTTGGGGATCACTATGGAAAACATGGGGTGAACATTCAAATGATTTTTTCCAAAAAATTAAACCATAATGGTTTCATTCTTCTTGATTTGGTGTTTTTAGTGTGAAGTTGCAACATCATTTTGCATTACTTTTAGATTCATTTGCTTTGCCCCAAAATAATGGATGTACACCAAATAGTTGATTAAACCAATTTTAGCTTCATTGAACTTAGTGTGGTACTTTTCATCCCCAAATTATACAAAAAACCTTTCTAGCTTAGAGAAACTATAAGTTGGTTGCACTTGGATGATTTGAACCAAACAAAGAAAAAGCACAAGACAAAGCAAAACTAAACAAGAACAAAGCAAAAACATAAAAGGAATGAAACCAAACTAGCACACCAAAATTTTTAAAGAAACAACTATGTACAAGGTTATTTATAGGGTAGGACTAAAATTTTTATATTTGAAATGGTCCTAGCCAAAGGAGGTCAAATTTCCTAAGGTCCCAAACATGATTACTATAATTTGAGAGATGCCTATTTTTGGTATGGAAATCTATCTAATGGAAAGGTTGTGTGCCCATAGAACTTGACTAACATTGAATGACCCAAAAGATTTGGAACTTCTATGGTCAATCTCTGAAGGAGATCGATTCCTTTGAAGTTCAAGCTAACTATTCCTAAAATGTGGGGGGAAAAGGGTGCTGAAAGAAACAAAAAGGAGTTGAAGCTAGAACATATGTTGGTGCAGATTAAGCAACATCAAGACACATACATAATAGAATATTGTGCAAATAAAAAATAAATAACCTAACAAACCATCCAATTTTACTGTCAATCACAAAATGTTTAATTTCAATATAGTGTAGCTTATCAGACTACAAATTCCAAAACAAGTGAATGAACACAAGCATAAATTTAGAAATTAGAATAAACATCATGAACATTCAACAGGTTAAAATTAGAAATAAGGAGTCATTCATACTTACATGTTCTACAAATGAATTAAACCATAGGCCAAACAACAATCCTTTTGTATTAATATGCAAATATTTTATTCTTACATATGAATTGTAAAAGCCTAAGAGTCAACCATTTTTCATTTTACATCTTAGTATTTATAGATTTTTTACAATGTTATAGTTGTCAAAGCATCATTGCCTTAAAAATGAATTGTTGTTATGTTAGAGGGTGTGCTAGCTGGTTGAATTGCTCGGAGGTATGGTTACCTCAACTGCCTAGTCATGGCTTGTTGACCTATCCAAAATTTATGCCATTTTGAGTCGTGCTAACCTTGCTTGTTGCATCTGGTTCATTGCTCTTCACTAATACCTTTTAGTTAAGCTACCTTATTACCTCCATAATTTCCATGAGCATAACTATATTGTTGAGATTCTTCTATCAAGCGATCTTATCCGATAGGTGTCATGAGATGATGTTAATCCTCATATAGGTAGGTCTATACCAGGTTTTTATTAAACCAACTACCAAACTTATACGTTGTGATCTCATGGTATCAAATATTTAAGATCATAGAGGACTTTGATCAGGTACAAAGTCTCTAGTGGGATCAACATCTTTTTTTTTTGTAATCGGGTAACCTTTGGTATTTGAATGGAGATTTGGTACCCCACCGAGTTCAAATCAAGTACAAATATTTCGACACTCTTTAGACTTAGATATTTTATCCATTTTTCTCCTATCAGCTTTCAACCTCTATGCAGAGAATTCATGTCATATCAGGACCCATTTAAGTATGCATATTTCGATACCTTTTATACTTCGCCAAAATTGAACCTCCAATAGCAGGATGGAGATTTGGTACCCCACTGAGCTCTGGTTGGGTACAAATATTCTAACGTCCTACCATATTAACCATTTTTTGTTTTTCTCCTATCAACTTCCAATCATTATATGAATAATTAGCACCCTAGCAAACTTTGATAGGGTGTAAATCCTTTAGTGGGATCAACATTTGGCCATTTTTTACAATAAAACAACCTCTGGTAGTGGGACAAATATTTGGTACCCCATTGTACTTTGATTAGTGTAGACACCTAAAACACGTCATGTTGAGGAGACTACCTATATGGACTCCTTTAAGGCCATATGACCCACCTTGGGCAGCCCTAGGGCTCAATAGTGGTTTTCACCACTCAAATAGGGAGGAATTTCCTTTTATATCCAGGACCGTCCCACTAAAGGATGGCCTCTAGAGACTGTCTTACCATGATATGACCTCCAATAAAGGCCATATCACTTTGATATGGTCACATCATAAACAAGTTCAAATCCCATTCTATGGTTAAAGTGGTTACATGAGCAAGCTAAGCATAACAACATACACAATTAGTTGCAGGGAAGATTCAAGAATGGGTAGTTACCTTTCTTGGATCTAACTACTTCTTGGATTCCTATGCAATATTGGACTTCATTTTGGAGGTCTATATAATGGCACCTATCCTTCATACATTTAGATAAAGGAGAATTCATTTTTTAAGCAACGAAGTGCTACCGAATTTCAACCACAAAGCTCCCAACCCTTTTTGGATTCTTTTCTCCATATAAAGCATGCCAATGGATCATTTTTAAGGTTGAAGATCACATCCATACTCTTTGTGTAATATAACATCCTTGTTTCAATGTTGAATTCCACCCCCCAATTCGTTTCCCACAAACACACCAATTTTTTGACCAATCCACAAATCAAACCCGACATTGTCTTGCATTGACCATAAGAGAATCATTCACAGATTACCAGTTGTCTCTCTTAGAGATAGTTCATAGGTACGACCATCTCTCTTAGATATTGCTCGTAGGTACAACCATCCTGCATAGAGATGGCCTCCCGAGTAGAGATTTATATATATTTTTCCTTCTTTTGTTAAGCTTTAGTAGCATTTCTAGTTACTATTTAGCATAGATAGATCTCATTTTCATGCATGCATTCATATTATTTCAATTTCTTTGTCATTTTCCTTGCTATTAATACGGGCCTTATCTTGAAAGGCTTTGCATATACTTTTAATGTTCTTTAATATTCTTATGTGCAAATCACAGGTATCTATGAGGAAGCAATAGCATAAAGATTCACATATCATCATCATCCATTGTGATAGTTCTAAAAATATATCCCAAATCAGTTTGTGGATGTGAAAATATTTTGTGTAGTACATTCAAATTGTTTCATTTGTAATCTATTGCATCAAGATTGGTAGCAATCCTTCAAAGGGGATTTCATTTATAACCTTCTTGGAAAAGAATAAGATATTATAAATAAAAAGGGAACCGTCCATAATTTTATTTTATTTTTTCTTTATATTTATGGTTGCATCTTTATTTGCTATATTTTGATCTTGTATTTCATTTTATGGATGTATGATATTTTTTAGCATTTCTAGTGGCGATCATGGTGGGACCTAACCCACATATTGCATTCACATTTCTAATTAGGGTTATGCATAAGGGGTTGGATTCAAAATGTACTTGTAAAAAATGGTGAATCCTAATCGAAATCAAGGTGGATCAAGACGAATCCTAAGAAAATTAAATAAATTATCTTCACACAAAAACTTGGGGCATTTGAATCCCTAAAACATAAGGTCATATTTGGGACAAATTTTGACCTATTAAATCACCTTATAACTTTATAAAAATACCACCATTATATCAGTCTCGAAAATAGCTTTCCAATGAGTATAAATATACCTATGTTTGGATATATATTGTGGTGAATTGACCCTAAGAAAAATTGGTCCTAAAAATTTTAGGCGAATGGGCTGGCATCGAGGATCCTCATATTCACAAATTTCCAATTTTGGAAATCCTAATATTCACCCAATTTGTGAATATTCACCATTATGCATAGCCATGTTGTTAATTGCTATTTTTTGTGTGTTTGTGAGTTGTAGGTGTGACCATATCTCTTAGAGATGGCCCGTAGGTATTACCATCCCTTCTCGAGATGGCCAGCAGGTGCAACCATCCTTTGTAGAGATGACCTCAGATCAAAAAGTAGAAACACCAAAAAACAATATCTACACTAGACATAGGATATCATAGTGAGCCATTTTGTCTTTCTTTATTTGCTCTCAATAAATAAAAGTAATTTTTTCATATGTAAGTGAAGGAATTTTAGAATATTTTGAGTTTTTAAAACTGTCTGTGATCTTCCTTGGGTCAGACGAACTTTGTCTTTGGTCATTTCTATCCCAGATGACCCCTATTTCTAATCATTTTGATATTATGCAGTCTCTGTTTGCAACCGTCCCTATGAAATATGATCTATATTTAAATATTGTTGTGGTTTTCTTATTGATTACCTATTCAAATACTGGTTTCATTATAGGGTTCTACATTTTAGAAGTTTTGATTATTTTAGGATTTCTAAAAATCAAACGTTAATTTTTGCATTAGTGAAAATCATCGTGTGCTTCATAATTTATTTAATTTTGCATAATAAAAAAGAACCCCATACATCACAATTCATTTAAAAATCAATGAGTTGAATTTCATCACCAACTGTTGATCGAGACCAACAACAATGGGTTCATATCCATCTGTTGGCTTGCACCCTAGAAAATTAATGGTTAAAAGTGAGTGGCTTTTCAGATTTCATCACCGAAAGGTCCCCTACTCTTGGGTGCACCCAGAGTGGGAAGGTTAGCAAAGCTCTTTTACCATAGGAATCTTTAAAATAATTAGTGGATGCAACTATCATTACTATACATGCGTTAAATGTGAGGATTGAGGGAAAGTAAGGCTTTTTTGGTACCAGGACATTAAACAATGTTGCCTCTTTAAGGGGGTAATTTGTTCCCATAAGGTTAACTTGAGCCAATATCCAATAGGAAGCTACATTTTTCTATTTGAGTCACATCCCTTGACAAGAAGGTGTGTTTGAACTACCTTTTAGTAGTTTTCTATTTTGTTTACCCTTAGTTACAAAGGAATAAGGGTTTTCAACATCAAAATGCACTCAAATAGTATAGGGACTTACAATTAAAACTTAAACAAGATAATCACATTATTTTTTGTTTGTTTATTTACTTTTTGTTTAATCAACATCATGGTAACAATGTGCAACCAAGCTCATTCATGAGTTGATGTTGTTAAAAATTTGCAAGGAGGTACAAAACATCTTTGGTTCAGTCTTGAGGACATGGTCATTCCTAAATGGCATCCTGGTGTCTATCGTAATGCTAACATAAACTACAATAAATCCAATATTTTGGATATTCCTATCCAGAATGTATGTATGAGTCCTCAATATGATAAAGTATATGAGATTCTTCATCAAAACCAATCCCGTGCTACTATTAGATATAACCCACCTAGTGGGGGGCCTAGTGGGGGGCCCAGTAGGGGAGTGTTATGTATTCACATCCCAAATAAATCTATCCATAAATTTGAGTAGGAGAAATATTATATAGCGTCACCTAGCCTAGATGAGCGGGCCACTCCACTTGATTGTCCATGGATAAGCCAAAAATTTGCTCACCTAGATAGATACGACCCTCATCATCATAATAGGATAGCCTCATCTACTCACTTCCATATTGAAGATGAGGAAGAGGAAGATCCAGGTCATCTTATTTTAACCATGGAGAGTGTTCCATGCAAGCACATTATGCCTCTATGTCATCCAAGTATGTAGATATCATCTTCAAGCCTAAGCACTAGGTCAATACAGCTTCCCTCGATCATGGGAAATGAGTAGTCAACCTTGTTGGGTCCACAGAATAAGCCAAGTCCCTTCGTATTAATACAAGGACTCATCAACATCACACGGTTGATCAAGTGAATCAAATACCTAGGAATAACACAAACGGATGAGAGTAGCTAAACCAATTATGATTAGATAAGTTACAAATGGATCAATAATACCTAGAATGAAGTCGATTAGAACAACAAAGGGTGCACCAACAAACGTTGCATCAGCAATAATTGCACCATAAAAAATTGCAAAAATCAATGCATGAGGAGGTCCTCACACCTAGTACCTATAGGCAACAAACCCATCAAAGGTGCATTGTGTAGCACCATGACCCACCTCCTAGGCCAAAGCAAAATCACCCTTCTCGTATGCCCATCCATCACCATAGGTCTCAACAATGTCAACCACAAAATCATCGACCAAAGTATGAGGCCTATGAGGATCTAGAGTCAAAGTATCAGGACCAAGGATATCCTGAATCACTCTATGAGGATATGGTTGATGATTATATTCAACCACACCATCCCAATAGAAATATTCTACCTTCTCCTCGAAGACCAATGTAGGAATATGAGATAATATCATCTCAAGCTTACAAGGTGCTCACAAAGTGCATCAAATTATTAGAGAAGCAAGGAATGGGTTATCAAAAACCCACATTACATCAACTATGTAATCAACCACTCCATCCTTCAATACCATGTCCTCCATATCCTTAGCATTTTGAAATGCCAAAATTGGATAAATTTAAAGGAGATGATGATGCATAGGAACACATAACCAATTTCATGAACCTCTATTTCCAACTCCAATATGATGATGCATTTTTACTTAGGACCTTCTTGATAACGCTCTCCGGCCTAGCCTTAGAGTGGTATAAACATCTACCAAGGCATAGAATCTATATATTTGAACAACTTGCAAACACATTCCTGGAATGATTCTCATTTGGAATAAAGAAGAAAGTAAACTTGACTGACTTGTCCAACCTTCAACAATTTGATGATGAACCTATCACAGAATATGGCAACAAGTGTATAAAGGTTATGTCAAAATTGCCTTTCACCTTATCTGGCATAGAACTTACCCATATGTTCACTAGGAGTTGTTCAAAGCAAATATTATTTTTCTTACAACTACAAAAATACCAAACATTCAAGGAGGCTTTGGCATAGGCCAAGGTCATCAAGGAAATCAAGGTCTAGGAGGGGGACATCAAAATTTACAAGAAGGAATGGAACAAGAACCCTAGAGGTAATTATAAGTAGCAAAAAACATCTTCAATCAATCAAGTGGTCTTGAGTGTTCCAAATCTTGAGAAAAAACAATGCCCCAACAACCCAACTATCAGGATCAACTCCCTCCTACACAAAACCATGACCAACCTCAATGAAATTAGGTACAAAATCAACTATGCGGTTTGCATTGCAACTATACGCCATTGCCTGAATCTTTGGTATTAATTTTTAATCGATTATGTGAGGCGAAGGATATCACCTTACTAAAATTTACTCCATGGAACCAAATTACCTAAAACCTAAGTGGTATAGGGAGGACTTGTACTATCTCTCTCATCAACAAAATAATTATGATATTCAAGCATGCTATACATTTAATAATATAGTATAGGATATGCTTAAGAGAAATCAACTACAAATTGATAATCCTCTTGCTACCAATAACCAACATATGGGTATATTCAAGGATCCCTTACCTACGCATGAGGTTAAGGAATATCATATAAGATAGGTCAATGAAGTCCACACAGACCCACCCAATTAGGGGTTTTTTGGGATGATCAATATTATGACAAGGAATAAGAGATATTCTAATCAAACTACACCACCTGTAGCTCCAACCAATATTCCTTCTATATCATAGCCCTTGTTGTAATCAAATCCTATCAAATATCCACCACCCCAATCGATGGTAACAATCAGAAGTAGGCTTACCCAAATTCTATGAATGGTATCGGTCAAACTCTTCATTTATGAGCTGATACAAAAATCACCAGAACATAGAGAAGATTTGATGGAGATTATGATATCAATTGAATTGCAACCCTAGGATACCAAATAATTTAACAATTTTGTGGGTCACATTCAATAGTGTAAGGAGCCTATAATTACATTTCATGATCATGAGATCAAAGCAACTCCCACTATTGGGCCTGATCCTC
The DNA here is from genome assembly GCA_028583015.1 of Wollemia nobilis. Lineage (NCBI taxonomy): Eukaryota > Viridiplantae > Streptophyta > Pinopsida > Araucariales > Araucariaceae > Wollemia > Wollemia nobilis. The sequence continues at coordinate 1,909,790 of JAQPPZ010003251.1, read as the reverse complement.
CAATGCACATTATTTCTAGTGTGAATCAGATTCCCTAAAAGTGGGTTTTGATCGACATAATATCCTCCATAAATATTATCATAGTTGATGCACTACACCATATTAGTCTTCCAACGTTACATATTATAACATCCACTTAAACTCTTTGAGCATTTAATGATGCTCTATGCTCTATGGTTGGTACAATAGTCCTTCCTATCTAGGTTGGACTAAAGATAATACCTAAATTGTTCCATGTCTTAGAGGATGCAATGCAGTATAATATATTTCTTGGAAGACCTTGGATGAGGGACATGAAATGTGTCCCATCCATTTTGTATCAATGTCTTAAGTATATACATGAAGGGAAATTTCATGTGGTTCATGTCGATCTAGAGCCCTTAAAGTATTGTAATATGGTGTACCATCCACAAGAGTCCACCCTTCCATACACACATCTAGACATAATACCTAATGATCCCATCAAGAGTCCAGATCCAGTACCATAATCAACCTTTGATCTATCTCCATCTCTGCCATTACCATCAGTTTATCATGATATCCTTTCTTCATCATCGAATTCTTCAAGCGAGAAAAAGTTGAAGGAGCCAATAAATGAGACTCCCCCATCCATTTCCATCATTTTAGCAGCGTATATTACCACTCCTATCAATGAGTAAGAATCTATTATTTCTATGGATGAGTCAAATCACACCACACCATCTTCATTCACCCCATCATAGATCATGGTTCATTTGGTCAATCCCAAACATAGTAAGCATATAACGCAAAATGTTACATTCACACCTATCATTGAGTCAATAAAATATCTAGGTCACCCTCCTATCAAGTCGTTACCCATAAGTACCATTCATGATTCATTACCTGAACATGGGTAATAAGTAGGGCATCCTAGGTAGGTTAATGGGGTATACATGACTTGTCCAAATGAATGGTTTGTTGGAATGATCAGTGTGGTGATAAATAACAAGAGTTCTAAGGTTCCATATAGCATTTCTCCAATGTTACAACCACTCCTCCAACCTCCTCAATCACCTACCAATAGCTACCAGCCACCCTCACTGGTCTTACAACATATATTGGATTAGTTAGCCAAAATTGAGATGCAAGTGAGTCACCAAAATAATGCTTTACAACAAATCATGACTCAAATCACAAAAATTGAGCTATAGTAGCAAATTGCATCCAAGTCCAAACTGCCTCCTCTACAACCACAAAATAAACCTCAATAAAATCAAGGGCAAAAGCAACAACGTCGCCAGCCTCACGATTATATGCCACTGCCTGAATCTTTAGTATCACTTTTTAATCGATTATGCAAGGTAAAGGTTATCAACCTATTAAATATTTTCCCTTTGAATCCTACTAAGCCAAAGCATAAATGGTATCAAGAGGACCTGTACTATCTTTATCATCAACAAAATGGTCATGACATTCAGTCATGTCACTCATTTAACAACAAAGTACAAGATATGATTGACAATAATGAACTTCAAATTAACAATCCTATCACTACCAATTATCAATAGATGGGAATATTCAAGGATCCATTACCTGCACATGGGGTTCAGGTAGAACAACCTAAGTAGGTGAATGAGATGCACAAAATCCTACCACTTCATCAAACTGATCCACCATGTCTACCTCATTCGAGATGCTAGCCTTGTACTTGGAATACTCTATCCGAGCCCAAGTTGATAATATTTCACAAGTTATAGGTGGTAAAAGCAATTTATTTACCTGGCATATGCTCATTGCACCCCTATCAACATAAATTCAAGTCATGTAGGGATGACCACTTTTGCCTCTATCCTCAAAAACAAGTCCATGACATCAAAAATTGCTACACATTTAAAGAGGTGGTTCAAGATATTATCAATAGGGGGCCCTTTTCCATAGATGTTCTTCTTACTACATATCATCAAAATATTGGCATTGACCTAAATGCATTACCATAATAGGAGGGATCGACTTTCATCACTCCTCCTAGTTAGGTCAATCACATCACATCAAGCATAGTGCATAGTGGGGGTGCTCAAGGTGTCACACTTCCCCCATCATCCACATCACAACCAATGATGCAATTTGAGGATTTTGAAGGTATCGCACCTTCCCCACATTTTCCAATCACCACACACTTTGGGGGTGCTTAAGGTATCACACCTTCCCCCAAAAAACAAAAAAAAAAGATTAATAAAAAACCACATTTTTTTTAGAAAATCATAAAAACACAAAAACATTGCATTTTTATTTACATTTCAAAACATCATGCATATCATGTAGTTGCATTTTTTAACTTGCATTAGGCATATCCTTTCATTTGCATTAGCATTAGGACTAGTTTGGTTCTTACATGCTAGGATTTGGCACCACACCTGTATAGTTGCCATATTTCTTAATCAACCTTATCCATCATCAGCATTTGTAGTTTTCCTTATGGGCTTTTGCTTATTAAGAGGTCCTCGTAATATAGGGTAGATACCAAATAAATATCAACAATGATGTTTAGATGGCCACTGACTATTTTACGCACACCTTTTAGTTTCCAAAATATCATAGGGAAAACCCCATATTTCACATACCAATACCATCCACATTCCCCTTTGTGAGTATTTGTGTTTTTCAACACTACCAATAAGTTTCTATAGGGTGTTCATTAGGATTTTCGGTCATTCAGCCATTCCTAGTTTTTCTTTCAGATTTTTTAAAAAGCTATCTTGGATTTTAGAAGGCAGGGTCATGCTTTGATAGTATATTGCATATGTCAAAATCCCAAATACAAATTCACATATTAAAATCCAATTTTTAATAAGGAAGGATGAAAATGCAACGTAATACTTGATCCCTTAAGTGAAAAGTGTTCTTATCTCATCCTATTATGTGCATGGTCTAGAATGCTAATAATTGACAAAATGACAAGCTCCTCCCTACCCAATAAATCCCCTTGCTCTTCCACAAAATGAGCAAGTAAAACAATGGTTTTCACCACTAAAGCAAATAATTCCCCTTGCGCCTCATAAAAAATAGCAAGTATCCCAAAGAAATTAAAAGAAAAGAAGGGGGTAATGAGCTTGAATCCTTGGAATCCTCAATTATTCAAAATCCATGGGACAATATCCATTATAGCAATGGGTTGAATGAAACCTGCCTAGCAATGGAGGAGTCTTATGTGAGGCGATATGTCTGTCACATTAGCGATCTTCTTTTGTATAGACCAATGTCAGCTTGCAGATGAGCTAGCTTTTGGTGGCTTGTATTTCCTAGTAGTCCATTCCAACTATGTCCATAATCAAGATAATGATGACCATAGGATGATCCTCGTTATAAAAATGGATTGAACGAAATCCACCTAGAAATGGAGTAGTCTTATGTGTCATAATGAAAATCACATGCACACATAGGGATATTAAATATCTAGGCCTTCCTAGAAGATATTTATCTTATAGAGTTAGTTTTAGTCAATAAACAATCTTTGGACTAGTCAAATAGGGTGTTTGAGTCTTATGAAAACCCTGTTGTCTCCTCATAACCTCTTACTAGTTATCCATCCATCATATACATTCTCATCATATTATATATGGTTAGCTTTTAAATGTATGACTTTTGTAAAAAGGTTGAACATTTTGATTGATTACTTTTATATATGTGGTGCTTACATATAGGTTATTGAACATCGCAGACTCATTCATATAAACATAAAAATAAAAAATTGGATCGTTATGACATTAGTAAAACATATACATACATCTAGGCATACATCTATGCATACATACTACAATATTTAGGTATACATTCATCATCCACAATTGCATCCATAAAGTGCATCCATACATCACATAAAACACAAACATGACATAAACACATGATGGGCCATAATAAAAAATATATATCATATATATGTGAGTGTCTAATACATCATGATACAAAATACCCGTAGGCTACAATAAGAGTGGGTCCTCAGACCTCACACCCAAAAATAGTAGTACAATACATGAATCTAAATCAAGCAAGGCCTACACCCCTAGAATCACCACCACCCTCCACCTCATCTCTATGAGGCTACCCTAAACCATTGGCTACTAAAGCCTCTAGCTATTGACCTAGGAGTTTGCACCCTCATAGATGGCTGCTCTGACTCACTGTGTCAACTTCACTAGGATCCTCCTGCTGAAGAGCGCTCAGGTAGACGACCACCAAGTAATCCTACCCAATCCTCTAGATCTTGGATATAAGCTCCATTAGATCGATGGTGATCCTGGTAGTTGCTCAATAGTGTTTGAAGTCTACCCACCTCAACCTATAGCCCTACTGCATCTCTTGTAGCCTATCCATAAATCTCTAACTACCCACATTCATAGAGCATATCACTCTACTATCACCCTAACCACCTCCTCTTAAGAGATCTACAACTGTGTAGTTAGAATAACCTTATCCTTAGAGAATCCTCTCCCCCTTTGTCTCTCCTTGGCCAACTATCTTTATAGTACTATAATCATAGTATCTCGCTCAACCAATTATGCCTATAGAGACTACACCTATCCTCTAAGTCAAGAATCCTCATCTTGGGAATCCTCATCATCCCTGCCCTCATCCTATTTCTCCCCCACTCCCTATAATTTATGATTCCACTCCTCCTCCATCCAATGGTGCTCTCATCGCTTAGTCTTAGCCTTCATAGTACTCTCATCTCCTGCCACTCTAACTTATACATCCATAGGTCTACCTCCCTACCATATTCAAGTTACCCACCATGCATCGTACTTTGTTGTAGTACCTAAATCATCAACACCTGGATCAGCTAGTGATTGATCTACCTAATCTCCCACTGGCTCTACTCATGGTCACTCTAGTTGAGTCTTAACCCCTCGATGTTGGTAAAAGATAGGTTCACCAAGCGTATCCTAATAAACCTTAAACCATCGATAAATGCAAGAGTACTAGAAGTACTCCCACTCTGTGTTGTGGTGCCCAACTACCCATAGTCTTTATTTGACATGCCTCAACTGGTCCACTACCTCCATCCGTGGTGGGCAATCCTAATAAGGTCACCATACCACCTATCCTTACCATAGTCCCTCAAAGGACTTTGTGTAGTGGGTAATCCTGCCTGAATGATATCGACTTTGACCCACCTCCTACTCCCAATACCATCGAGTCATATAGCCAATCTCATGATCCACCATTTATACCTATGATGCCCATGGAAGCCCCTTTGATCTATCCACCTGGATGTGCTCCCACCCCCAGGCCTAAAGCAAGAAGTTGTAGTCTAATTTGTGTCTACCCCAATGTTGGATCTCATATAACTCATCATATAAATGTGCAAGTAGGGTACTCCCCATGCCATGATCAAAGGGACCTTAGTAGTGAAATACACTAACTCCTTTGCTAGCTCAAGGAGGTTCCATGGGAACATCACTCTTTAAGAATCAGGTAGTAGGATGTTTGACATGAGTAACATAACCACTATATGTCTCCTCATAAGAAAATTTGTGTCATACCATACCTCCACTAGAACCTCATCGCTATCCAAGCTACCCCTAGCCACCTCCCAATCCTCATCAAAAACCCATTGAAGTATTTTTCTTTGTTGTCTAACGTGTGTAGAAGTGATAGGATGTTCCTCAAATGAAACACAAAGAATATGGTAGACATCCTCCAATGACACCATCATCTCACCTATCGAAAGATGAAATGTAGTTGTCCAACTATCCTAATGATCTATTAAGGTTGTTAGATAAGCTTGGTCCGCAATCACTGTCTCTAACCTCATCATCTACTTAAAGCCAATGGCCTTAAACCATTTCCAATAAACATCAGAGAGACGCCATCATGCAGTCCTAAATACCATCAAAAATCTATCGTGGGCCCTAATAAGTTAAATACACAAGCAAATAATCTGACAATCAAGTCCAAAAAAAATCACAAGCATAATGAGGCTATATCGGGCTGAGATGATCTCCAAGCGAGGCTGTATCAAGTCAATATGACCTCCTTGATGGTCAAAAATTTAACTATTGCAATTCAAACATGGTCATCCCACCTTGAGACAATCCCCAAGCCCAAAAGAGGGACCATCTATCCCTAATATGATCCCAAAATTAGGGCACATACATGCTAAAATACAAAAACAAAACAAAAAAGCAATCAAACCTACACTACATCCTAATATAAGGTGTGATTCCTTGCCTTAAATTTTTAGGTGAGGTTCATTACCTACTTTACTTAGTGAGGTTCATTTTACTTTGAAAAGTAACAAAGAAGGAAAAGCAATGTTTACCTTTCTCCTTTGGTCTCATCCGATCATTGAAGTCTCAGGTTGGTCCATAGTGGTAGTACATCATGTTTTAGTCATGCTCTATGTAAAAAATTATTCTCCTCATTCTCACCTCTCCTTTTCTCCAAATGCTAGCTATGCAAATGACATCAAAAACATGAAAAATATACTTTCATATTTTCAAAACAATGCGACCATCTTGGGGTCAAATGGTCGCATTTATTACGATCGTCCTACCAAGGGATGGCCCCAAAAATGCAAAAAATTCCAAAAAAAATCTTCAAATATACCCAAGATCTTATGGTTAAAATTCTCTCAAGTGATCCTTCGTATCTACTGATTTACCCTACACACCTGGTAGTTGCAGCAACTAACTATCCATTCAATCTGGTTGGATGAGTAGATTACCATAAGGCCACTTGAACAAAAGCAATCACCAATAATGGTCAAATAAATTCAAAAAGGTCACTCACAAAAAATAGTAATATAATGGTTGAAATCAAAGTTGTAATGGGATATTTCCCTCTTCCACTTTCGCAAAGGTCCTACAAAACCCAAAATAAGTCATTTTGGTCAAGCGACTCATCACTTTCATCATTTTCCATCTCCTCTATTGACTCATCGCTTGAGGGGATAGTCATATAATTGCAAAGTTCATAATCAAAATCAATAATAAAACACTCAATCAATGCAAATTGCATTCATTCAAGAAGCATTGCCAAAAACTATTATACACTTCCCTATTTGCTAGGGCAAAAGCAAAATTTTTAAAAAATGCTTGGTACGTTTGAAACCCAACCCATTTAAGAGTGCCAAGATCAAATATGCCCAAAGTCATTGCGAATAGATATTGGCTTCACACACAAAGATGCTCTACCCATTGGCTAAAAGGATTACCAAAACCAAGTCCATAGAAATGTTGGAAGCAATGATTCAAAAATATATGCTCTTTCCATGATTGGGGCATCTAACATTGATCAGATCAATGAACACCACCAACCCTCAATTTGACTACAGGTCATCTATTTTTCTCGTGTTGTGCTTTCACACAATGCATCCCAAAAAGAGGTATTTTTAGACACCTAAAACATGTCATGTTGAGGAGACTACCTATATGGACTCATTTAAGGCCATATGACCCACCTTGGATAGGCCTAGGGCTCAACAGTGAAATTCACCACTCAAACAGGGAGGAATTTTCATTTATAGCTAGGACTATCCCATCAAAGGATGACCTCTAGAGATTGTCTTACCATGATATGGCCTCTAGTCAAGACCATATCACCCTAAGATGGTCGCACCAAAAACAAGTTCGAATTTGATGCCACGGTTAGAGCAGTTACACAAGCCTGGAGGCCATCTCACCCCGAGATGGTCACACCAAAAACAAGTTTGAATCTCATGCAACAATTAAAGCAGTTACACGAGCCAACTAAGCATAATGACATACATAGTCTATTACGGGGAAGATTCAAGAATGGGTAGTTACCTTTCTTGGATCTAACTACTTCTTGGCTTCCCATGCAATATTGGACTCCCTTTTGGAAGTCTATATAATGGCACCCAATCTTCATACATTTAGATCAAGGAGAGTTCAATTTTCAAGCAATTAAGTGCTGCAGAATTTCAACCACGAAGCTCCCAACCATTTTTACATTATTTTCTTCATAGAAAGCATGCTAATGGATCATTTTGAAGGTTGAATATCACATCCTTGATCTTTGTGCAATCTAACATCCTTTTTTCAAAGTTGAATTCCACCCAACCCGTTACCCATGAACACACCAATTTGTTGACCAATCCATAGATTGAACTCAATGTCGCCTTACATCAACCACAAGAGAATCATTCATAGATTAGCAGCGATCTCTCTCGGAGATGGCTTGCAAGTACAACCATCTCTCTCAAAGATGGCCTATAGGTACGCCCATTCTGCATAGAGATAGCCTCTCAAGCAAAGATTTATTTCTTGTTTCCATTTTTTTGCTAAGCTTTAGCAGTATTTCTAGTTATTGTTTAGCATAGATAGATCTCATTTTCATGTATACATTCATTTTATTTCAGTTTCTTTATCATTTTCCTTGCTATCAATATGAGCCTTATCTCGAAAGGCTCAATATATACTTTTAATGTTCTTTAATCTTATTATGTATAAATTAAAGATATCTACAAGGAAGCAATAGCATAAAGATTCACATCATCATCATCCATTGCAATAGTCTCTAAAACCTATCCGAAACCAGTTTGTGGATGCGAAAATATTCTGCATAGTACATCCAGATTGTTTCATTTGTAATCCATTGTATCAAGATTGGTAGCAATCCTTCAAAGGGGATTTTATTTGTAACCTTCTTAGAAAAGAACAAGATATTATTAATAAAAAGGGCATCGTCCATCATTTTCTTTTATTTTGTTCTTTATCTTTATGGTTGCATCTTGATTTGCTACATTTTGATCTTGTATTTCATTTTATGGATATATGATATTTTTCAGCATTTCTAGCCAAGTACAAATATTTTGCCACTCTCCAAACTTAGCCATTTTATCCATTTGTTTTTTGCATGTGTCGGACCTTTGGGACTCCATCAGGTTACATCCAGGTAAAAATGTTCCAGCACCTTGGGCACTTAGCTAGTTTTTTGCTTTTGAGACTACCAAACTTTTGGTACTCTGTCGAGCCCCAACCGGGTGCTAATGTTCTGGAATCCTTCATACTTAGTCATTTTATTTATCTTTCTCTTTTTGACCTTAAAATTTAGGATGGAGAATTGGCACCATATTAGGCTCCGATCAGGTGCAACTATTATGGCTCTTTCAACACTTAGTCAAATATGCACCTTTTGAAACTGTCGTAGTGGCATAGGGATTTGGTACCCCATTAGGTTCTGGCTGGGTACAAATATTTTGGCACTCTTCAAACATAACCATTTTGTTGAGGCCATAATGTTCTGCTCCATAGTACCCCATCCTTTTTATGATTTTGATGTATTATCCATTCTTTTTTGCACTTTCCTGCTAAAGTGCAAGTGGGCGGTGATTTGAAAATACCCACATTCTTGGTGACTCACTGGGACTTTTAATCACATGAAAAGAGAACTCAAACTGGCTATTTATATCGCAAAAACATAAGATTTGACAAAAATAGGGCTAATATAGGAGACAAACGACTGAAGCTTTTATAAATAGAATCTGCTTAACCAAAGAAACAACTAGGAAGAAAAGAGAAAATAAAATTGTGATGATGGAATGGATAGTGGATTTTATCGTAAACTCTATAGGTGGTAGGTGATAATGGGATGGATACAATGAAACCAAAATAGTGCATGGGATACCTAGAGAATGGGATATTTCTAGGAGATCCAAGCTATGACTCATAGGATAAAATAGGAAACAAAACTAAAGGTGAAAGTATGGACAAAAGTGGAAAATGGGAAGCACCAAACAAAAAGGGGAATACCTAAAACCTTAGACACACCCACAAAAATGGAACCCCATGAGTAAATTTGGTTGTAACTAAAGGTTATTTTAGGAAAAAGTTAGGCATCTTAGGAAATAACCATTCTTTTGCTTGTTTTGCTTCCTATATTTTCTTCTTTTATTGACCTGGCCCAGTAATAAGTCCTTCATTACATCGTCTACAAGCTTCCAATTCTTTATGCTCTTCCTCATCCTGTCATATGTCCAAGCTAGAGGATGCTTATCCAAGTGTGGTCTAAAATAGGTGTATCCCCTAAGCTGATTTGTGTGAATTGTCACTTCATCATTATTTGTAATCTAGGGAGATCCTGCAAATGCCATTGATCTAGTTTAGATTAGTACACAAATTTATGTGCTTACAATCTTCAGTATTGATGATTTGATGGCAATTACTATTATTGCCCTATTGTTTGTTGTGGCATGTATGAATTTCATAGATACCTTTCAATCTTCTTTTAAGTTGTTCCATTAGGCTTCAATGTCATTATTTCTGAAAAGAAGTTATAATACAACTGTACAAGAAAAAAACAATATAATACAAGGAGGTGTTATTCTTCAGATTTTCCTAATCACCCCCCAATGATGTATGTTGTTGTGACTCTTCCTCTTGTGGAGGCTTCCTCTGTGTAGCTGTTTTTTATTCCCCATACTATGAAACAACCTTAAATGGAATAATTATCTAGAGCTATTGACATATATTATCCCAAAGATCTAGAGGGGGGTCTAGAATTCCTCTTAGTTCTGAGATAATTCCCCTTAGCTGGCCAACGTGGTAATAAGGAGGGTCACTGTACTTCTCAACCAAGTATTGTGCTTTTGCCAAGATCTAAGAAAGCTTATAGAATAATGTGAAGACCTTATCCACCTTTAGTGGTTCAAATAGTGAATGAATCTCACTTTGATATTTTGTTTGAAACTCTCACTTTGATATTTTATTTGCATTTCAAACAACTGGGTGAGTACTTCTTCTTTGTGCCAAACCGAGTTGTCATCCCAGAAGCTTGGTGCATCCAGGGTTTTGAGATCCTATGCAACAATGCTCATCTTATCAACCTCCTTTCTTATGACGGTAAATATTTCTCATTCTAAATTGACGAGCTCATTTACTTGGTAGATCTGGTGGGTCAAAAGTCTCCAATCCTCTACATCTTTGCTAGGATAAGTTTTCAAGGTAAAGAAGTTTTTAGGATATCTTATAATTTTTTTTGAACTTTTGTGCTTCCTTAAATTTGGATATCAAAACCTTTTCTACCCTTTCTATCTCCCTTCTGATCTCCTTAGAAAGAGCACCAATTTATTTAAGCTTTATGTAGAAAGAGGGGAAAGTTGGTAGAATCGTTCCATTTATTCTGATCTCCACTGCACCACCATGCCCTGCTCTTTGCACTTCTCAAGAAACCCTTCGGGCAGAATGTAATGCACGTCCGAGGCCACGATGTCCGGACGGAGCACCCACACAAAAGGCCGTTGGCTCTGCAGCAATCCCATCGCCATTTCTTCTATTTGAGCTTTGGAAACGTGGGCGAAGCTCCCAAAAGAAATATAGATAACGGACGCTTTAGCCTTACCGTCAAGCCAGCTCCTGCAATCGGACTCCGCCCACATGCTGGCTCCCACCTCCACATGTTGGGCTTGGCCGTCGACGAGATGAAAAGGAAGCAACGGACCCACCGACCCAAACGGAATCCCCAACTGCGCTTCCACTTGTTCGATTGTTTGGCTCTCCAGCTCGTGGACGGTATTGGAGATAATCCAATCTGCGCCGCGGACCGACTGAAAAGCTTCGTATATTATTTTATGCATGATCGTTGACACATCCCATTCCTGAAGATAGGACGGGAGGTCTGTTAAATTTGAGAGAATGGCTGTCTTGTGCGCATATTTTTCCATGGGCAGCTAGTTGGTAGAATGTCACACCGGTAATCCTTAACCGATAAAAGTGATTTTAATATACAAAGTTATTGTTTTGTGTTTTTTTTTTATTTTTAATTTCAAGGTGTCACAGCGAAAGTAATAATATATATTGAAAATTCAAAACTCAAGAATACATATAGTGGAGTATCAATATCAATCACCCAATCACCCATAGTTAAGACGAAAGATATCATTTTGAACATAGAAATTCCCTTCCAGAGTTGCTAAAAGATGGAACATCTGCACATTCACCAAAAACAAGAAACAAATATGATTTTATTAATCTCTCCAACCAAAAAAAATAAAACAGACAGCAGGAAACAAACAGTAAACTCTACAAAGAGACGGGGAATTAAATTATTTATACTAATGCAGAAATTTCAATCTGCTTGCACTGCTCTGCTGGGTAGTTTTCATCTTTGTAGTAGAAAGGGTAATAATTTTCCTTTTTCGTAAAATTTTGTAGAAATTTCAATCTGCTTGCACTGCTCTGCTGGGTAGTTTTCATCTTTGTAGTAGAAAGGGTAATAATTTTCCTTTTTTGTAAAATTTTGTAGAAATTTAAAATGTAAATTAATTGGTTTCACCAAACCTCAGGAGCAGAGGTCTAAGGTTGTTCAAGGTTTAAATCTGGAGCCTACAGAACCCTTGTTCCTGGTGCTTTTAGCAAAAACAGTGACAGCTATAAAAACTGATATGAGGAGCAGAGGTCGTTGTTCAAGGTTCAAATCTGGAGCCTCGTGGGACAGAACCCTTATTCCTTATGCTTTCAGCGAAAAGGATGACAGCTATAAAAACTGAACAACCTATACGCTGCTACCAATTTTACCATATAAATTAAAAAAAATTAAAATTAAAACTTGGTAGAAGAAGTGGGTGACCTGGCTGAATCTGAGGGGATGTTCTTCGCCAGGAAGCTGGAGGTTGCCGCTAACAAAGACCAAAATACCATTGGCAGGGCCTGACTGCTGGCAATCGATGGTGGAAATATCGTGCTTACATTGCTCAAAGGGCAGCGAATTGAGCTTGGCCACTATGCTGTTAGCCCCCTGGAACTTCTGCCCTTCGAAGCTCAGCATCGAATTCGGTTCGTTGTACAGCGAAACCAAGTTCGGCCTACTGTTATCAAACAAATAGTAGTAGTGCGCCACAAACGCCTTTGCTACCTCCTCCACTTGCTGCTGCACCTGCGCCATCGCCTTCATCTCTTCCGTCTCGCCCTCCATTTTCATTCTTCCCTTGATCTCACACAAATGCAAATGCCTGGTTATTATCAACCTGCATATTAGTAGTATAAGCGTCCATGGCGATGGCCTTGCCTTTAAAGTAGAAAGATAATGCGCTCTGGCGTTCAACCTACGCAGAATCTTTCGCTTTTTTCAGCTTCGTATTCGCGGTGTCGCTTTACAGTCGGGTTTCATGGGGATTTTCTGTGCGCGATTTGTACGCTATCATGAGGATTTTGTGATTACAGTGTGCGCGATTTGTCCGCTACTTTCCTTTTCTTTGGGTGAGCGCGTTTGTTTTGAAAATTGCCAAAAGCATAAGCATCTTGTATTGTAAAAAAGCTTTCGGTTTAGTCGGTGGAGATTGACGTGTCTCGAAAAGGTCGAACCACAGGAATCGATGCGTGTCTTCTTTCGAGAGGAAGGAACCCAATATTTTTTATTTTAATTTGAAAAGCACTGCACTTATGTGTAAGATTGATAATTCAAGGTTTAATCTCTTATTAATAGATTTTACGAAAACCTATAACTAAAATGGATAACCGTATTCAACTTAAATATTGATTATAAAAATTTCTTAAAAAAATAACAATTAAGCAAACATACACCAAACATCAACTACTTAAGTTACCACACTATTTATAAGTATCTTTAAAATGGTCTCACACAAGTTATATGTCAACTTTGTAACATTCTTTCTCTGTGAAACCTCTACTATAATTTTTAAATAAATATAATATTTTTTAATATTAAACTTTTAAAGTAAATGTGTCTATAATAACCTTTCTTTATTCTTCCATTTAAAATATTTGTTATGTTTATAATAATAATAATTGAATAGTGTCTACCTCAAGGGCTAGGTAGATTGGTAAGTGCAGGTGTAGTTGGGCACTTACCAATAAGAGATCTAGGTTCAAACCTTAGGGGAATCCAATTTGCAAAGGTAGTAGTCTACTTCGAATCCTTTGAGTGCGTACCAAATCGGTAGTGACGGTACAAATCCCTAGTGACGAGTGGTGCGCATCTCACATAGGGTCAACAAAAACAAGATGGATATGTTTGTTGGGAGCAGTCCCTATGGTTTGAGATAACCAACTCTCCTATGTAATCAATAATAATAATAATTGAATAATGTGTAAAGAGGTGGTTTATACTCTCCTCTTTTTTAAATAGAATACATTGTGAGGGGCGATGAAAACATATTTTCATTAGTTTATCCTAGGATAAAAAATTCCTGACCTACTAACCATACAAACATTCTAATTTTTTGGAATGTTGGGGCTATTCCAAATATCTCTTTATATTCTTATAGCATTCTTATTTTTTGGTGCTTTGCATTATATCCACTTCTTGTTGTGTATTCTTTTGAGCTATTTAACTCCCAAATCAACTTATTCTTTGATCATCTTAGAATAATCATCGTTGTTGTCTTTCTATTCAATTGTCTCCAAGCAACAATGTCCAATATACTTGTAAAAAAATATTCTCCCCATTTGTTTATTCCTTCGTTATCCTTGTACATAATGTTTGAAACCCTATCACCATATTTGTCTTCAAGTATTCTCATCCATGGTTTCAAAATTTGATCTAGATTAAGAGGTTTTTTATCACACAAGTATTCATCCAAATAGAAATATTTTCTCTAGTTCCCACCACCCATCTTATTTTTTATTTTTTATTTTTTTTATTTTTTTAAATTTACATGGTAGAATTGGTAGTCACCACGAATCTGGGTAGGTTTTCCAGCTTTTATGGCCACCACATTATTCTATGTTGTCTGCCCCAGAAGCTGCCACAATAGATCTTCACACAGTCTGCCCCTATAACCACCATGCCACAATCATTTTAATTATTTTACGCCACTGAAAGCACCAAGAAAGGGAAAAGCGTTTAGTCCGACGAGGCCCGAGATTTGAACCTTGGCCACCACATTATTCTACGTTGTCTACCCCAGAAGCTGCCACAATAGATCTTCACACAGTCTGCCCCTATAACCACCATGCCACAATAGATCTTCACACAGTCTACCCCTATAACCACCATGCCACAATCATTTTAATTATTTTACGCTGCTGAAAGCACCAGGAAAGGGAAAAGCATTTAGTCCGACGAGGCCCGAGATTTGAACCTTGGACCTCCGCCCCCTTATGGGGTTTGGTCGAACCAATTGGTCTACACCTCGAACCTACCCACCACCCATATTAGACCATTAATCACTAGATCAATTGATTTTTTTAAATTGCTCTATAATGTAGAATCATTTGGTAGTGAGAATACAATAAATATTAAGGTTGGGTCATTGGGTTCAATCTACTTAGAAGAATTCTTGCTCATTGTCTTTTACTCCCTTTGTACAATCTCTAAATTATTTTTTTCCTTACAACTACGTTTACATTCGTAAGAACTCTTAAAATGAGATCTCCCCTAGTTTTATCATCACACACCTTCCTTCATTTCACCAAATAAAATTTCCTTTTATCATGTAATCCTAACCACAAAAATGACCGCATAATATAGATTAAACTTTTTCCTACCAATTTTGGCATAATACACAAGGACATATAAAATGTTGGAATGGCCTGTAATACTGATTTAATAAGTCTCACTCTTTCTGCAAATAATAACCGTCTACCTTTCCATGCTAGTAGTTTATTTTGAACTTTACTTATAACTGGATTGCATAATTCTATCCTCATTCTCCCCTCAAATAATGGCACCCCTATATATATTGCGGACAAATTTGCCTCCTCTATTTGAATTAACCTGTATATCCCTTCTTTGATTCTAGCTAGAGTGTTTATGAAGTAAATTTTTTATTTTGTCCTAATAATTTTTTTCCCTAACACTCTTTCATAATATTTTAACCTTTTATTCAAAGACTTGGCCTCATTTATCATTACCCTCCAAAAAATGGTCATAGCATCTACAAACTATTGATGAGTGATGTTGTCGATGTTATTAATAGCCTTAAGTCTACTTATTGGCCCATATTTGTATGCCTTCTTTAAGTTCTTTTCCAATACCTCTTCCATAATAATGATCAAATATGGTGATAAAGGATATCCTTGTCTAAGACGCCTCTTGGCTTTAAAATATTTTTTCACTAGCCCATTGACCAACACCAAATATGAAGCTATGGAGACATAAGATTTAATCCATCTAACCCATTTCTTTCCAAATTTAAACTTTCTAATACCACAAAGAGAATCCCATTTAACACTATCATGGGCTTTATTCATATCAAGTTTTAATATCATTGCTCTCTCTTTTCTTGAAGCTTCTAAATGCATTAATTCATGAGATACTATGATCCCATTTATAATTTGTTTTCCTTTTACAAATAATCCTTGCTTTTTTGAAATAATTTTATCTAATAGTGGTCTGAATCAATTTACCATCACTTTGGATATTATCTTATATGTCATATGACATAGGCCTAAATGAATTAAATAATTCTATATCCTTATCTTTTGAAATCAAGGTGAGATATAATTTTATAAGTTATGTACTATTTTACCCTAGACTATTCCACTACCACCAATAAAGAATCCTTCACTATTTCCTAGTTATGTTGATACAATGTTGCTAAGGGCCCATCTGGACCTAGGGATTTGTCCTTATCAAAAGAGAAAATATCTAAATGAACTTCTTTCAAAGTAATAGGCTCCATCGGTTTGCTATTATCTTCATCTATTATAATTGAAGTCACTTCTTGTAGTATTTTATCATTGAGAACTTCAATCTCCTTCAACCTTAGAATATTTTGGTAAAAAATCCTTACACATTTCTAATTGTTTTTTGGTATTCAATCCAAAACCCTTCTATTGGTTTAATTCTACTAATTTTGGATGTTGATCTCTATAATATTTGTTAGAGTAGGTGTTTAGACTCTAGCTCACGATCACCTAGTTACTTTATTTTATGTTAGTTTAGTTTATTTTTTTCCACCCACTTTATGTGTGGATATTTGTTTTTATCTTATTTAGATATTATGGGGATATTTGGAATTCCTAGGGAGTTACACTTATTGATTACATTTGGAGGGTTGAGATATTTTCTCTATGGATCATATTGCACCTCCTTGTTTGTAGTGGATATTGATCCTTATATCTTTGTTGATCCTACGACTATGGTGGAACTTCTTATATGACCAAGATATACACCCTTTCATGAAATGAAAGTCAATACGATGTGATATTATTAAGCGCTTTTGAGTTACGTAGGAACCCTATTGGGGTTATTAAAAATGGATTCTCCAAGGTGGAGAACTTCCCTTTTATCAAACAATGATTTAGGGTGTCTTCGAGAGTATTCTTTTAGCCACACAATCAAGTTTTTAGGAGGGTTTTGAAGCATTGGATGCTTTACCTCTCAAGCATTTTTGCTAGTACAAACACCTACACACATGCAAATACCAAAATAGTTAGTAGCACCTATTTGTACATTCAAGCAAACTAAAGCTAACATAAACAAATTAAAATGTAACATACATACTTAATCTCTAGAATAATTTTGATAACATTTCAATAGCTCCTTCATGTGTTGTTGCAAATGAGTGAAATGGAGGGGATTTATAGGCTTTGTGAAGGGAAGGGGGATGACATGGAGGTGAGGTGGAAGTGACTTGGCAACAAGTGGAGGGTGGAAAATCCAAGGCAAATCTTGAGGAGGACACATGGAGGAATGTGCACCCTCCTCATTTAATAGCCTTGGGTGGGGTGAATCCTCACCCACCCAAGTGCCATAAATTGGCCTAGGGGGATGTGATATGTGCATGGGGGCATGTGTGCATTGGGTGATGTGGGCTCAATTTAAAATTACTAAAATGCAAGGGTGGAGGATGGAGTGTACAAGTGGATTAATGAGGGAGGTTGACTTTGGAATTAAAGGGCAATTTTAAATTCATCCAAATGGAGGAAAAATGGTGAGGGGACCAAGCCAATTAAATGGAAGGGATTTAGGTGAGGATTTTGGAAGGGATTTGACTTCCTAGGGATTTTATTGGGATTTTCAAATTAATGGTGCAATCTCCTAGGAATTTGACCAAGGATCAAGGGGCATGGTTAGGGGTTTAATGAAGGGTTTTGGTGAATGCTAGAATTTGTGAGGATTTATTTAGGAATTTAAAATCCAATGTGCACTCCTCTTGGAATTTGGTCATGGATTATGATATGATTAGGGCCTAATGGAAGGTTTAATGGAGGGTTAGGCTAGGCAAATGGAGGTTGGGAAAATTTCAAGGTGGATTTGAATGATTATGAATGCTAACAATGGATTAGAAGAATTAAATAGAGTAGGGGGAAATTAGAGGATGATTAAGAAGAATTAATGAATTGGGAGAAATTAATGGAATTAATGAAAAACTATGGAAGACTAAAGACACTTGAAGGGAATTTGGAGGAATTTATCAAAATTAATGGTAGTTCTAGGTGGATTTAGTGAATTAGCAATGGTTTTGGAATGAATCGATGATAATTGGCTTGGGTAGTAGCAAAATTGGCTATTTTTTGGTGTCTACACTTCCTTACCTATTTTAGCAAGGCTTCTCTATTGTACTCATAATCAATTTTGATATATGATATGATATTGCAATTCTTGTGTTAACTTCCATTATCTTGTTTCTAATTTTCAATATCTCTATTTTGGTTAATGAGGTGTTGCTTCAACTCTTGATCTTTGTGACTTGGTTTAATGTTCATATTTTTCTATTATTTCTTTCATGGTAGCAGATCTTTGAGGAGTGTTGGAAACATCCATTGTTGAGGTTCGTGCAACCAGATCATGTTAAAGGTTTTACTGTTGGAGATTGGAGGTTTCTAAGCCCTAGAAGGTGAAAATTGATTTTTTTTTCTCTTCTATTATTTTACAAAGAGCTTCTATATATTTTTTAGCCCTTCATTACATCTTGGTTGACCCTTCTGACCATGAGGATTGATCATAAAGGTTCTATTTTTTGGATTTTTTTTGTGGGTTGTTTTAATAGTTACGGAACCATTGATGACCCTATTCACCTAACCATCGTCGATCCAGAACCATCGTCGATCACTTTCGACCACCAGTGACAACTGTCGTATACAAAAAACAAACTATATGTAGGTTTTTCTTGCACATAGTCCCTGAAATATTTGGTTTTCTGCAATATCTAAAGTTGCTTATTGCAGATCTAGTTTTTTGAGATCTACAACCTATCTTCTTTACTCTTGAGTTCTTTCAAAATTTCAAACTCAAATTTGCATTTAAGTTATTGACAAGGCTCACTAAAAATACATTTTTTAAAATGTATTTTATGTGCAATTCCATGTATTTGAAAATAGATTTGTAAAATATTTGTTTTTATGAAGTTTTTACTCTTTTTTTCTCTTTTTAGATCTACAAAATTTTAGTGATTGTAAAAATCAAATCTGATCATATACTCTTTATAATGTTGTGGGTGAAATTTTACACTCGTCACCCACTCTTCCCTTCAAGAAGTGATTCCATTTATTTAGAAGGAGTGCACAAAATTTTGAGGGATATTGGTGGTCATGCAAAAGATATCAAGTAGTGACAGCAGTAGTAATCGATGGACTAAAGCAACGAGCGAATGGCAGATTGAAGTAGGGCAGGTAGTATAGTAGGTGAACATTCTGCTCTTGGCCTTGGATAGAACTCTTCAAAAGGCTCACCCACTTCTTGGGAGGAACTTTCCAAAAGGCCTACCCACTTGTTGGTCGGACCTTTCAAGTCATTAGTGAGAGCAAAAAAATCAGAAAACCCTGGCCTTAGGGAAGACATGAGACCCCGCCCATCTTGGTTGGAAGTTACAAAGCACAAGTTGGGCGAAACTACAAATAAATGTTTTTCGTCTTCCCTGATGCCTTCGCGAGTAGAAGGAAAGACAAAAGAAGTTGTCGATTGGTACACAAAACTCCTGCCATCACCTGAAATTCAAAAACAAATATGTACATGCTACTACAGTAATTCAAGTACTTGACATCATACATAGAAGTGGATGGTTTGAGGTGCATTTCTCCCAAGGTACTCCAATGTCTATCATGCATCACCCAACTAGAGGATCATCAGTTGAGGAAGAGGATGAGGTAGCTAAGAATTAATGAACTGGGCAAAAAATGTCAGAGGATCCAAAGGTCTATATCAAAATAGATGCATATACCTCCTAGAAGATCGATGTTATCCTGAGGAAAAATGTACTAGTGCAGTGCTTGTCAGCTGTAAGATTTATCTTCCTGTCTACCGCCATTAATGTCCAAAATTTTGAAATCAAATATACCTATAAATAGTGGAATGTTGGTCATTCCTAAGGGCAGATCTTTAGCCATTACAATTCATATGTAAGGTTTCACCACTATGTAAATATAGACTCAACATTGTTTGGTCTTTGATTTTTGCCTTCTTATTTATGTTCATTGTGTGAATGTGCATTTCTATTTTAGTTATCTATGTGTTACCATGTTATTCTGCTATCTATATTTTGTGGGATTCACTTAGTGACACGGGAGTGTGCATTCATAGATACGGGTTTGGGGTTTATTTTTGCTAAAGCTGGTAGGATAAGAGTGCTCTAATTCTGCATCCTAGATTTCATGCACCTAGCCTCTAGTTCTAGAATTCAACTCTACCCATCACTTAGTAGAGATTGATGAAGGTATCATTGGCTGATCTATTAGGCATTATCATAGTGTTTCCACCCGTGATGCACCGCCTACATAGGTCTTGATGTGGCTATACCCATCCTTGTGAGTTATGACTATGACTATTTTCCCATTTATTTTTCTCTTTCCCTACTTTATGACATAGATAGTTGGTACCATCCTAAGGAACTGGTCTCCTTTGAAGACCGTACATCCAGTCCTGATGTGATAGTCATTCTATGTTGCATCATTGGTCTACCCCCGCCCTAGCGCATGCTGCCGATTTGGCGATCAATAGTTTTTGGTGTCTCTACTATGGAACTCACTGAGTTTCCATGTTTTAGAAATTTAGAGTTTGGTGACTCTCTGATTTGCCCATATCTGCTCAAAATCACCTGGTGACTCCAACTGCACGACACATCCAGATCATGATATCAGTCACCTATTCATGCTAAAGATCCAAACATCTCAGAGGACTCAAGGTATGATGAACAACCTTAACCTTGCTAGCGAAGATAACATGTTCATCTAGTGACTCCGACTCCAGAATCAATGAGACATTTGAAGACCAGTGCCATCATGAATTTCTTGCACTGGAATGACTCTAGTCCCCTCAATCTCCCTGATTGACATGATATTCTAGAAGTTGCCTTCAATACCCTAACAAAATTCTATGGTGTCAAGGGAACTATGAAGGAACACCTTGAATATGTGGCTTCTTTGGCCATCCTTCACAATATCATGCATAAGGATGTGATGATCAGGATACTGGTTACTTCCCTTGAAGTTATAGCATGGATCTAGTTCAAAACCTTACATTCTATGAGCATCTCTACAGGGGTGGATCTGGCAAAGCCTCTCATGGATACGTTTGGTGAACTAAAGGACATCTTCCAATCTTTGAATTAATTTGCATTTATCGAGAGGAACCCTCCACTTTTAGAAGATCTAAAAGAGAATTCCATGATAAATCCTCTCAACCTTTGCCCAGTTGTATCTATTCTACATCCAAGCTCTTGGTCCTGATGTTAGCTTCCTTATGCACCAATCTAGGAAAACTAGTTTCCCATAACTTTACGAGGAAGCTATCAGAGCCAATAAATTTCTAATGTGGAGGCTTCATCTAATTATTTTCTTTTAGGAGCTAGTTCCAGATCATGCAATGGGCACATACCAAGAGTACGTGTGCCATGATGACCATGTCCATGAAGGAAATGTGATATATCAACCCCAAACTTAGCATGATCTGGGTAGGGACATGGATACCCATGAGCGGGTGAAGAATCCAACGGTGGAAGGAGAGTCAGCCATGAGATTGCCATAGCTGGATAATATCAAAAAGGGACAACATGAAAATTGGGTCCTTGATAGCTCACTTCCTGGAGGGTGGAATATGATGGTAAAAGTCTTTACCATCCTAGGTTTCAAAGGCTTGAGCATTAAAAGGCTCTGGAAAGATAATAAGAATTACAATTTCATCATAATTCTAAGCCAGTGTGGATGGTGCTAGATGGATTACAAGTGATGTCTTAAATACAATGTAATCTAGTCTAACCACTATAGATTCATAGGATGATTTTCGTGAGATACCTTCGCTTAGGCATACCTATAGTGACCCCATGACGTACACACCACTCTTTTTGCTCTACTTTCAATGTATTAAAAACCAAAACGAAATGGAAGACAATGAAAAAAGTATAACACAGAAATAACAAAGATAGATCTCTTTATTTGTATTGAAACTCGGTTACATGTTGGTCCCTCTTAGGGATACCCATTTTGATACAATAAGGTTACAAATAGGTAAAGAGTGCCCCTTTCCCAAATATGTGGTACACTTTCAAAAGCTTCCCATTTTTGAACAAGGAAATGTATGAGGGCTTACAAATGCCCCCTTCTCCAAGCATGTTTCCTAGAGGGATCCCTTTTGCTCTCGTATGTTGCAAATTTCATTTGATGAACCTGTGGCCCTATAAGCAATGAAACAACAACACACACTTAGATGTCCGAGAATACCTCCCCAGATGAGGTTGTTAGAAATGAATATAACAAATGAAATCAAGTGCAAATTAGACTAATGCTATGAATTCGAATGAATGAAATGATGCTATTCTAATGATATGCTAAACAAAATAATGAATCTAATGTCTAAAACCCTAAGCTAGGTTCATGGGCCAGTATCCAAGACAACGGTCACTAAAGTGACTCTCATCCTCTTTGCTCCAAAGCTATGGATCAAAGCTTGTATTCGATGTTGAAATAATGGTTGTTATGCTCTCCAATTTGGTAGGGCTTTGCCATAAATGGTAGTCTCCAAGGGAAGCTCTCCAAGTCTTGAAAGCTCTCCTCAATGACCTGTCCTAATAAATTTGGGATACTAATATGTGATGGATGGATGGTTAAAATATGGATCTAATATATATTCTCCTTGGTACTCTCAAGCTTGCACCTTTTATAGTGTGAAACCCTAGGTCTATGTCCAAGCCCTAGGAATGAATTTCTCATGCGTAGTGAGAGTTAGCATGAGAAGTTTTTGTCTTTTCTATGTTTAAATACCAGTTAATTAAAGTGTAAATGCAAACTCAAGTCTCCCATGTGAAATGGTCGTAAAATGGAATGCAAAGTTGCTCCCGCTCACCTTTATTGCATGCATACTGCCACTTCCACCCGTGATTAAGCATGTTTTTCGGCAAAACTACTTTTATGGTTTAGTCGCTTTCATCTACAGTGACTAAGATATGGTCACTGTCATCTGTAGCGGCTAAGGTCTGACCACTCTAGGCTTGAGTGCTTAAGATCTGGTCTCTCTTAGCTTGAGCGGCTAGGCTTGGATGACTTGAAAAGGCCCCAAATGAGTGGTGAGAACCATTGTTGATGCTTGGAAAGTCCAAGATTATGTCATATGATCTTATGAATGTGTCTATGTGAGTAGCTCCCTTAAGCATGACACATTTTAGGTGTCTACAGATACCCCTTTTTGCGATGCGCTATGTGGAAAAAACAACGTTGAGCAAAAATGTAGAATGATCTGTTTGTAGGGTGTATGGTGATCAATGGTTTGATCAACGTTGGATGGCCCAATCATGCAAGATGGCACACATCCTTCGAATCATCGCCTCAATGTTTAGAGGACTTAGCTCAGTGGCTTGGGCATGTTAAATTGCACTCATTCCTCAAAATCAATCGAGTAGCTTCAGCTGCTACAACAATTTCGATTGGTAGGAGAGCTACAATTGAAGATGTCATGTCTGCTTACATTCCTAGCAAACAAGAGAAATTTGTGATTGTTGTATGCAATGATTCGTAGGACAAACACGATTTTGATGTGATCGAGTGATATTTTATTGATTTTATTATGATTATGTTGAAGTTTTGAACTACTTCCTCACACAATGGATTGGTGAAGAAATGACAATGAATGAAGCGACAAGTCGCTTGACCAATATGACTAATCTAGTTCTTTTCTAGCATTTGTTGCTTTTAATGGGCAATCCCACATCTAAGTGTGATTTCAATTATTTATGATAATCATCCATACCTATCTCGAGGAGCGGTCCAACTATCAATAGCCTTCTTAGGGAGTTAGGATGAGTGATTCTATTTATGTTCATATTGTATCACTTTGGCTTAATATTTTTGGCATCATAGGGGAATTAGGATGATCCTTTCGCACCCATGGAGTAGTTCGACTGTCTTGGTCTTATTTGGGATTGAAGGGTGGCACGTCGTAATTCCAAAATGAAATGTTTTTACCCCAAGTGGCCTTATGGTAACCTAATAATCTCATCGAAGTGCATGGAGTATGAATCATTGCAATTGCTGAGTGGATAGAGTAAGTAACTGGGTATGAGGCCTACTTGAGATTATGCTTTTATGTGATTTTTTTGTTATTTTGATCATCAAGATGATTTTAATTCATCAAAATGCATTTATTTAATGTTTTTTGTTATCCCCCATGGAAGGAATCTTTTGTTTTCATTTGTGGAGCATGTTGCTATCAAGTCCAATGGCCTCTGAGTCTCTGCCTATAGCCGATGTCGCCTTGAGCAGCCACGAAGTTTGGGTCATTGATGTTAGTAGCGGCCAAGGCATAATTTGAAAATATAAAAATGCACTTTTAGGGTTTTTGACCTGTTATTTTCTTTGTTGACAATTCACTTTTCAGAGCTCTGGTGAGAAAACAACATTTGTAGTTTCAAAAGATACCTACGTTAAGGATATGGCTGCATTGTTGGGACTGAAAACTGAAGAGGATATCTTATTGATCAAAATGTGTTACATATATAGGCAGAAGACCTATATGATAAAATGACAAGTGTCAAAACAGAGGCATAGTGCATTTTAACTCTAACATTCCCCCTTAAAGTGCACTATCCTAACTAAAGAAAACAACAAGTCAACATTAGGTAACATTCCCCCTTAATGTTGACTTCTCTAAAAAAAATCTACATCCTCCTTTATTGCTGATTTGGTCTAGGCTTGTGCTCTTTGCGCTTGGCTCTCCAACTATGAATAATGCTAGATTCACTGTGTATACATCTCGGTCTGTTGCCTCAGGGTCAGCCACTTCCACGGGTCTGTTGTCATTGGGTCAGCCGTCTAAGTGCCTCAGGGTCATCATGGGTGCCTCAGGGTCAGCCACTTCTAGGTCTATTGCCTCTACAGGTCATCCTCAGAGGATGTTGCCTCTCGTAGGTCACTGACTAGATTCACCATAAATATCAAATATTTATTTATGGTGAATTCAATCTAGAAGGCGTCGATCTCTGTCGAAAATGCACCTAATACCAAGGAAAAACAAGCCATATAAGAGTGTCGGTCTCTGCCGAAAATGCACTCAATACAATAAAATGAGCCATAGATCAAAATAGGAGGAGAGAAGAAGAAAAGAAGAGAATATTCTAAAGTGTCTTTGTCTATAGTCTTCAGAAGTAGATCCGAAAAAAACCTCGGATAGAGTCTAGGGTGTCTTTGTCTGTAGTCCCTAGTATAAGTGTCCTTATGGTGACCATGTCATCCCACCGAAATGCATGGGTAACCAACCACTACATTCGCCAAGTGTATAGAAAAGATCACTAGGTACAAGGATCACATATAAAATTACCTTAGGAGTGTCGGGTACAACCAAGAGTGCACTCCAAGGTAGAAAAACTTTGAGGCTAAAAAACTCAATTGAAACAACCTCAAAATTACAATATGACACCACCATTGTGTCCATCATAGAAAAACATTTCCAACGACTATAAATACCCCTATATTCCATTATCAAAGGGGCCTTCATCATAATGAAAAACAACACCATACCTATTTAGGCAGCAAAATAAACATCAGGAATAAAAAAATTCCCGGCATCGCACTCTGGCGGCATAAAAATAGGCTCAGTTTCCCTCGCAGGGGAATTACATCCACTTTCCATGTGGAATAAAAAATAGGGCCCTATGGGCCATCATCTCTGAAAAATACAATAAATTGGCCAGAAGGGCCTTTGACTTCCATGTGGAAAATATATTTAAAAAATGACCAACGATGTCGGCCACATTATCACGGGCCAACGTGTCTTCATACATGTAAGAATTAAAGTGGTTCCCTCCACTTTATAAAAGATACCCCCATTGCCTTTTTAAAACAAATGCCCCCATCTATTATATAAAGCAATTGTTAAAAGAAATTATTTGTTGAGGCATGCAATTCATTTTGCCGCATCCATCGTCAATCTCGATGACCTATTGAATCTGACAGGTGGCAATTCCCCAAGGTGGAGCAGCAAAATATTTTGCAAATTTTTGAAGCTAGCTTGCAGAGGTAAACAAACTCTGAGAAAATTTGGGAGCTCCAGTTCTATTTCATCTAGCAAACACTGTTCACTTGATCTGGAAACACGTCTTCGAAACTGTTAAGAGTGGCATCAATCAGCTTTATCAGAACTACAAGTTTTAGATCGAGACGCTGCCTCGTGTGCCCATGCCAGCTGCTACCAGGTCATCTAAGGTTTGTAAGAAGAAGAAGAATTATTCAATTTTTTTGTCAACTGACAGACTCAGAAAATCCGCCAATACACTTCATGCCTTAACGGTTTCCAAAAGCCAAAAAGGAAGCATGCACTTCCAGTTTCTGGCAGAGAACTCACAGCAACACAAAATATGCCATGAAAAAGCATGTTCGAAGGGCATATCATAACTTCAAAATTTCCACCATATCACTTGCAGCATAACATAAGAAACAATGAAACCAAACAATAGCTCCAGAATCGAGCGTTCGTTGGTCATTAAGTTTCTTCACTTTTCGAGTCCCGAGTTTGATTTTCAGTCTCGCTCCAGCCATGGCTTCCACTACTACCGAGGCAAATGTACCTAAGCGAAATTGTTTACGACATCCTCTTTGCCACTGATGAGCTACTGCTACTGATGTCCTCATTCCTTGTCGATGACAATGGGCTCCAGATCAATGGATAACCCAAATGGACAAATGCCAAGACTGTGGGCGACGGCTATGATCCTGTTAGACAGAGACTTGGAACGTGATTATGATCAGGACAATGTCACCCATAATCCCCATGATGCCTTGTTCTTTTCTCCACATATCTACAAGATTCTTTCTTCTATCCTTAGTAAAAACAACTAACCGGAGTACACAATTAATGACAGAAATTGCTATTTTCTTTGCCCAAACTACAGATAAAAAATCTGTCAGGCATCGGCCCCATGCTCTCCATCGCGGTGCAGCGAGTGGATGAAGTTTATGGTGAGGGCTTCCTCGCTCTTAAGTTTGATCCTCCTCAGGTCCAGCTGCTCCCCCTCGCACCTGTGCACTACTCTGAAATGTAACAACTCCCACCATAGCTTCTAAGTTCAGCAATGGCTGTCGTGCTCGATTGAAGGTATGGTTGAGCAGCTTGGCTGGTGGGGACAATAATAGCTGCAGCAATGGCGGCATTAGCGACGGAGGCAGCGAAAGCACAAGTAGCAATTCCAACAGTACCCCAGGCAATATGAAAAATCGATTCAACACGATCTGAAAAAAAAAACAATACAACTCTTGAGAACTTGTCAGCTTTCTACCACACCATTCTTCATCTTTGCACACAATATTCTTATGACATTTCTTTCAATAGGAATGGAAAAATCTACAGCTGGACGGGTCAAATGGTTGGATCAGGCTTCTGGGCCTAATCTAAGAACACCTGAAGCAGCTCTAAAGACACCCATGGCAGCGTCAAGGAAGGGTCAGGCAGGATGCATTCCAAATTAAAAAAAAATTAAAATGATCTCCCAATTTTTAATATTTTTACCATCTGGTTTCTGATCCATCAAATGATGGAGAGCATACTCCCTCGATAAAAAAATAAATAAATAAATAAATAGGGAAGAAAAAAGTCACGGGGGAGGGAGGGATTTCCATGAGGGAAATCCCCCCTCAAGGGTTTCACAGGGCACGAAAAGTCTGCTCTGATACCAAATGTTGGGACTGAAAACTGAAGGGGATATCTTATTGATCAAAATGTGTTACATATATAGGCAGAAGACCTATATGATAAACTGACAAGTGTCAGTATAAACTGACAAGTTTCAAAATAGAGGCATAGTGCACTTTAACTCTAACATGCATGGGGTGAGGCATCAGTTGCTAGAGGAGCCAAAGCTTCTTAGGTAGTCTTTCAAACCCTAACCTCTTTTTGTATTTTTGGTAAATTGAACCTCACTACGTAACTGGTAAATGAACCTCACTAAACCTATTGGTAACAAACGAAATCCGTAGCTAGAGTTGGTATAGGTTTTTATGTGGTGGGTTGGTCCCCAATTTTATTGTTTTCATTTTTTTTACATTGTATGGCCTAGGGTTCACGGGTTTTCCATGTCACCCTTCTACCGCTGTCACTTAGAGTGGTGAAAGCTTGGCTGCTGTCGCTAAGAGCGGCTAGGTTTGAACCCCAATGATAAAAAAATTGATCGTTGGGCTTTAGCCACTGCTATCTCCAGTGGCTGGATTCTAGCCGCTATGGGCGATAGCGGCTAAATCCCTTAGCCAAATTTATAAAGATTTTATTATTATTTTTTGTTTATTTGGAATTTTTGAGATAATTTTTAATTTTTTTTTGGAATTTTGAACTACTCTTTAGCATGTGTTGCATGCCTAGGTGTATTTATCCCCCCTTCTTTGCTCAATTTTTAGGAGAGTGTCAAAATTTTTATGCTTTATTGGGATTTATGCCTTAGATGCACTATAGTTATGTTTCATATTTCTTTTGCTTTACTTAGATCCTTACTGCTTGGGCTTGGGACCCGAGGCTCATGAATGACCTTCTACCTCTTATGTATGACACAGATTGGAGGTGGATTAAGGCTCACGAGCTCCAGTATGTTACCATACTACCTCACATTATGTCGTATCAGGCTTACCTTATGGCTTTGGCCCATCGTTGGGACCCTCGGACTAACACTTTCCACCTCTCGATCGACGAGATGACCATTACGCTAGAGGATGTGTACATGATATTTTGGATCCCTTTTGATGGAGTATCCATTATTTCTTCAGCCACTAATAATCAGGTGGTTGTCTTCACTCAGGTGTTCAAAGGGTGCTCTAAGGAGGCTCTCAAGGACACCAAGTATGGACGAGTTTCCATTATCCACTAGTATCGAGAGTATGTTTTCACAACGAGGCACATAGTGTTACTGATGGTCATCAGCAACGTCCTTATCCCAGATTGCTCAAGATTGAGGTTCCTTTGGAACCTCCTTGTGATGGTTCAGGACTTGATGGATAGTAAGGAGCCTATCAGATATGCATGGGGTAGGTCTTTATTGGCTCAGTGTTATGATGAGTTGTACCACATCTACTGGAAGGGTCATGTCAGCATCGCCTATAGTTGGCTTTTGTAGATTTGGATATGGGATCACATTAAGGTAGATCCTCCCAAGGGGCTTCCTATTGAGATCATAGCTGTGGATGGGTGGATGTAGTGCTATGCCACCAGATGGGCTAGAGACAGCGAGGAGTGCAAGAGCCACACTTTTACAAGGGAGTTGACTCATTATACTAATACTTTCACTAGACTCTGGGCTGAAGATGTCATATGGTGCCCGTATCATGAGTGTCATGCTTGGGATGACCTGACCAGTTTTACTACTAGGATGCAGCATGAGCGATGGCCCATTGGCCATAAGGTTAGCATTCAAGAGAACTTCTTCTACTCTCGAGTTCTTCATCAGTATGAATTGCAATAGGATGTGCCACTAGTACCATTTTTGTGCAAGCACATCCGAGCAGAGAGAGACTTCCATCCTCGATAGGTTATATAGTTAGCTAATGAGGAGGATGCCCCAACTATTGATCCTGGAGTGGTTGGGGGAGTCATAGATGCATTTGTGCAGTTGTGGGGTGACCTTCTTTGGCACGATGAGGGTAGTCTAGATCGAGAGGATGATGGCAAAGATGGGGCAGATCCATCAGGGCGTAGGGTTCATGCTAGGACTACGATATGGGACCAATAGGTAGAGCAGGTGGCAGTGGAGGAGCAGGAGGCTCCTGAGGAGGTCGAGGAGGAGATGGAGCCTAAGGAGAGAGATTCTCCTATCAGGGCACAACTACATGATGTGGAGGTCAAGCTCCAATCAACCAAGATTTAGATACAATAACATGATGCCATTATAGGTCAGCAGGATACCACTATAGTGCAACTTTCACATCAGATACAGGCCTTGCAGGCTACTATGGGAGAAGTTACCTGGATGTAGGTTATTGTTGGTCCTCCTACTCCTAAGGGTCCTTCAAGAGCAGCTCTCAAGAATGAGATCAGGCATCTACAGGGTTTGTTGGATTAGAGTGATGTATAGATTATTGAGGATGCAACCCATATCATCGCTCTCTCGAGGTAGATCAGGAGGCTAGGAGCCATCCCTAGGGAGATAGGAGCCACATGTGAGTCATAGGTCATTAAGAGCTCTATAGCAAGGTGGTCTTCTATCTAGCCTTGTCATGGGGCCTAGACTCATACTAAGAGACCAGTAGTATCTAGCTCGCACCATTCTCCAAGAGATCCAGCCATAGGGGGCAATGTTGTAGGGGGTTAATACCTAGTATTTTGATTTATGGTGCTCTTGGTTTTGTTTTTGAGGTCGGCTGACCTAGATGACTATAGCCCATGGGTATTTTTGTATATCCATGGACTTGACACACATACTTTTATGATATATTTGTGTTATGACTCATTATGTGTATTGTTTATTACTCATGTTTTTGTTGTTATTTTGTTTTATGATGTGATGTGATGATGGCATTATGATGACTCAATGTATATGTTAGATGATAGATGATATTGTAGATGCTTATATGGATGTGTAGGTGCTTATATGATTTTATGATATGATGTGATGTATTTTGAGTTGATAAATGATAAATTTATGATTGTATGCACATGGATATTGCCTATATGGTTTATGATGTAATTATGGGTGATTTAATTTTTGTGTTTATGGATGAAATGTTATTATTAAATGCATGTCTAATTTTGCTTTAATTGTATGCATCTAACCTATGTGATGGGATGGTATAAACGAACCTATATGCTTTAATCACTTAAAACATAAGGAATGCATATGACATTGACAATATTAATGGGTGATACCATGGAAAGTAAAAATAATCATGAATTTAAATAATCACTCTTATCATAAGAATTGATTAAGTATTCATATATGAGATGAGATGTAATGGTGTGAGATGTATTTTCTTGATAAGTTTCTGTAAATTAAAAGATATGAAGTAGTTAGTGGTCGTCTATATACTATTTCTAATATATATGCGGTATCTGTCCTACTATGTTGATACCCCCTAATTTATAGAATCTTATAATGAAAGTGATTGTGTGAATGATGATATGATTTGTTGCTATGTAAGAATTTGGGGGCTTTTTGGATATTCAAAAACTCTAGTTACCCTATCAATGACTGTGTACTAATAATTTAAGGCTTTTGAAAATTAGGCTTTCATCATGGTCCTAGATACTCATTCTCCTTGTGTGTGCAAATGAATATATTTAGATAGAACCCATGCATTTCCTCCGATTTTAGGCAAGATTATTTCAGCCCATTGCTAATATTGGGGATCCTCAAGTGTTCATCTTATTCTTATGTTGGACTCAATTGGACTATACCACTAGGTAATTTTGGATTACCTAAAGCTAGCTCATCCACATCCAAACATTGTTCTATACAAATGCATAGATTTTGTGATAGACATATCGTCACGCGTAAGTATTTCTCCTTCCAATCCTATATAGTGTCGATAATTCCAGGGATTCAAGCTCCAATCCCATATTTTATTCATTATGACTTGGGATACTTGCTCGTATTTAGTGATAAAATCAAATTTTGTTTTTGACTGATTTTTTAGAGCAAGAGATTATTGTAGTGATGATAATCATTGTTTATTTTGCTTTTGTCCTTTTGATATTTTGAGCTATGCATATGGGTGTTGATATATGAATTTTGAAGATTTTGAACTTTGAACCTGGGATTTTTGCTTGTTGATTTAAGCAAAGGGATTTTTGGGTAGGGTGGAGCTTGTCCTTTTGTCAATTCTCAACATTTTTTGAAATGGTTGCACAGGGGAATAAGCAAGGATGTCCCTTTTCGCTTTATGTAACTTAACCACTTAACAAATTTCATATTCCATGTACCAACTAGAATTTAGTGTTTGTAATTAGTGGTGGGATCCTGAGATATGCTAGGCTTTGTCACCACTAGTCTATATCAACCTCCAATATAATAGCCTAACCCAAACTTGTTGGATGGAATTTGATATTGCGGCTCATATGGCCGCTTGCACCCCTGCTCATATATACCAAGGCCATAGCCATACCAATGGCAATGCTCAAATTATATTAGAGAAAACTTGGGATTAGAGAGGTAATGAACATTGACTGTGGATAATTCATCATAATCCTCTTCTATGTCTAAAGACTTATGGGCACAGTCCAGGCCAACATAGACAAAATTGGTTTGGTTGAGAGGGATTATGAGTGGAACCATTGTTCCCACTGGCGGTCTCAAGGCCTTAGGTCTTCCCATGTCTTGTGCAGACTCAATGATAGGCGTAAAGGTAATGTTTTGCACAAGTTACTCCCCTATGCCTGTGCTTGCCAAGTGTATTAATGCATGCGATGTGAATGACTCTATGGATGGCACCGATGAAGCAGGATGATAATCACTACCTTCATATTGATATTGAAGATCTTCTTCTTACATAGGACTTGGTATTTCAACAATGGCTAAAGTTTGCACTTCCTTGGGCCTTTCTTCCTCGACTAAGGGTGCCTTTTTGATGTGCATGGGTCTTTTCTTACCCTTTTGTGTTTGTTATCCAATTGTATGGTTGGATATAAAGGTGCTATATACAGGTGGGTATAAGGAATTATAAATTCTCCTAAAATTTCCTCCTGATGGATGTATTTGAATGGCTCTTCATCGACCAAAACCACATAGACTTTGTTTTCGTGCACATACTTGCCACACTGGTGCAAGATCGAAGGAACACACTTCATGGCCCTTATCCAAGGACACCCTAGGAGAATGTTGTATTGCATAGCCCCTTCCAAGATATGACACATCACAAGGATGGTCTTATGCCCCATTTTTATGGGTAGGACTATCGTTACCATAATATTGCATAAAGCATCATTAAAAGCTCTCAATGTGTAAGCTTCTGGAATGATATTGGACTTGGGGATATTGAGGTGCTTTATTATTGTTGTTGTAATTATGTTTATTGATGATCCTGTATTGACCAAGACCCTCTTGAAAGGTTAGTCATTGATTGCCACCATAATATTTAGTAGAGGGTTTGGTAAGGCAGTAGGTACTATCTTAATCTCATAATCATTGAATCAAATTACAGGTTCCTGGCATTCTTGTACTTGTCCCACAAAATGAGTGAATGCATTCTCATCTTGTGGTTGGAGCTCAATTGTCCTTAAAATTTCTATTAAAATCTCCCTATGCTTTGGGGACTGTTGTATGAGCTCATAAATGGATAACTTAGCTAGATTCGACTGTAGGTTTTTCTCCAATCTACTCTGGATAGTTACCATAGGTCATTTTGGTGGATCTAGAAGGTTTTCTTACCCCTGCCTCTCCGTAGGTGCAACTGGGACATTCATGGGAGCTACAGGAGGTTGCAGTTGACCATACTTTCTAGTCCTAGTTGCTATATTAACAATATCAACCATACCAATGCATCAGTGGGTAGGTATATCAGCTCAAACTTGATTTACTTGGGCCCCTTGCTCTCTAGGGGCATCATGATTGGGTAACGGGTTTTTTTATATGCCCATATCTCTGTTATCGGGAGCTAGTGGGTTTTCAACTTTGAGTTATCTCGCCTCAATCATGTTTTGCACTTGATGCTTAAAACCAACACAAGCCTCAATTTCATACCCCGGTATCCTGTGATAAGGGAAAATTTGATCTTCCCTATATCCTTTTGGCTTAGGATGGTTGGGATCTATAAGAGTTATATCAATAAATTTGATCCTCCTAGCCTCACTCGGCTGATTTAAGATTGATTGCATTAATTCTGTTAGAGGTGTGAAATAGCGAGGGAGCTTACATTATTTTTTTTGCCCTTGATTGTTCCCTTGATCATAATTGGCTAGCGGGGGATGTGCTTGATATTTCTAAGGTTGTTGTGCACCCCCATACTTAGGTGTAGCCAATACGACTTGATTGACTAGAGCAAGGTTGCCCTACTTCTGCTTGTACTTGTCATTCTTACCATTCTTGTTCCACTCCTTTTTGTTTAGGAGTTTAATGGTTCCCTCATCTATTTTTATGTCTTTGATGAGTTTAGCATGTGCCAAAGCTTCCTCAAATGAAGGATACTACTAAAGTTTTAGCAATATGGAGATGTGTTTAGAACAAATTTTGGTGAACATGCGAATGATCTCTTTTGTGGGAACAAAGAATGATAACTTCGTCATGAATTTTCTCCATCTATTCCCATAATCCATTACTGGCTCATCATCATACTATTTCAAGTTGACTAGGTCTGAAAGGTATACCTTCTTCTTACCACCAAAGGAGAAATGCTTTAGGAATGCATTTACTAGTTGTTCAAAGTTGGTTATGCTATGCTTAGGTAGTTGGTTGAACCATTGAGTGGTAGCACCTGAAAATGTCATTATGAATGTTCTTAGCATGAGAGCGTCATTGTCTTCAAGATGAAAACATGTGTTGAGAAAGTTTGTGACGTGCTCTTGTGCATCCTCTTCAACCTTAAATTTTTCCAACCTAGACATCTCAAAGTGCTTAGGATATGGGAGGCTAGGGATTGATGGGCACAATGGTTGGTTGTGTATTTTACTCAATGTTAGCGAGTTCCCAACTGCCTCTTGTTTCTCAAAGGCTTTTATCTTTTTAGAAACTTATTGAAATACCTTTGATACACATATTTCCTCATCTTGTAGGCTTGCTCATAGTGGTAAGGGAGGTAACTCTCTATCCATTTGTTTTGTTCTATTTTCCTCCCTCTTATGAGGGGAATCAAGATTATGATCCTAGTTTGTTATGTTTACCCTTTCCCTACTAGTCGGATTTTGTTCATGGTTTTGTGGGTGGTTTCATTGTGGGCTATCTTGTCTAGTGCGCCTCTCCTTAGGTGAGTCTATGCATCTAGTTCTTTTGTGGTCACCACCATTTATCTATAAATTTCTAAGAGCTAATTGCTTAGCTTGCTCTCTTAAGCGCTGCTCATGTTGGCACAAGAGTCTTTCTCTCTGTTTATCTTGTTTGAGAGTTTCCACTAGCTCTTGATCCTTATGTAATGCATTTTCTAACCATCTCACATGATCAATTTATGTTGTCATATAAGACTCATGTTTATCTGACTCTGTTCTTGTTGTATTGACTCACAGATTCCTCAAGGAGGTTTTTGATGTACCTATACTCTTGCTAGCTAATGTGACTTATTTAGTGTACTATTGAGTATCCCTACGACCAGACTTCGTACATCTACTATGAGTTCACTCTGAGGTACCTCCAGATTGAGAGGTGTGCTTAGAATTCTTCGTGAGCTTCCAAATTCAGAGTTCTCAGTAGCTATAGTTCTTTGAGTTGGTCATGTAGGACACCGATCCACCCGTCTAGTTGTCTTTTTTTCCATGGTTGGTCCCATGGGGTGCCATTCACTCCTATGATATCATAGTCTATAGGAATATTTTATTTTGTGTGAAGGGTTTCTTCTATATGATTCCCATGACTAGATGTAGCTCTAGTTTCCTACCCTTCAGTGGGCAGATCTGTTTCATATGTTTCTTGTGAATATTGAGGTGTTGCAACTCTTGCTTGCCTTCTTGATGAAGAAGGTTTTGTGGTGACATTTTTTCTCTATGTGGATGGAAAATGTAGCAGTCTCGTTATCCCTATGTGAAGAATTAGTTTTAAAACCTTCTTTATGTCCATGTGAGGAGGAAGCCCTTGAATATTCCTCACATATTTGAGATGTTTCTATGTGTTTAGAGGAGGCCCTTGAGGTCTCCTCATGTCTCCTTGATGAGGATGGTTGTGAAGACTCTTTTTGTTTATGTTACTTTGTTTCATTATGTGGTTATCTACTTTGGGTTTCTCGAGGAGATCCTCCAAGGGTTGAGTTATCAACCCTTAGGCTCACAAAGCTACTTCCCATGATCTTACGGGTAGGTCGTTCAATGTTACTATCACTCTGCCTATGGGTATGAGTTGCTTCAGTCTCTACCTTGGTATCATACTGAGGGTGTTTACTTCTTGTTTTGACCATGTTGTCTATGAATTGATCTTTTGAGTTGTAATTTAGGAATAGCCACACAATACCAGCCAAATATTTATCTTGATTATCGATTTAAGTGTGCCCTAAAATGTTTGGTGTGTTTTGATGTGTTGTTCTTTTGATTTCTTGCTTTTATTTTTGGATTAATAATGAGAAGACTCATCCATAGTGATAATAAACTACTCCCGTGTCAAACATGATTTTCTCAAAAGAAGCTAGGGTACACCGCTAAAGTCCTAGTGGAGGGTTCACCTAGCTCTTCCACTTTGAACCAATGATTGTTCCAATAGTGGGAGACAATTTGAGCACAAGTAACTTAGTACCACTATGAGTAAGTTTCTCAATCCATTTCTAGAAAGCTCTAGGGGGCAATCCAGTGGAAGGAGATGAATTCCAACGTCATCGAACTGAATTGAGGGTTGGTTATGAAATCCAACTCCCCAATATTTAAATGATACGTGCATGTGTGGTGTTAATTTTAAGATTGCATAACATAAAGTGCATCATATAATAGCAATGAGTCTTTCCTATATGCCTAAGTGCAAAAATATATTTCAATATTTAGAAAGATGCATGAACTATTATGATTTTTATGAGAACACTTTATTTCATGCAAATATAGCCTTTTGCAAGGCCTCAAAGCAAGCAAACAACATACAATGTTTAGCATGTTGTATTCTAGGCTGAAATTTTTAGGCATAAGCCATTGTTCCTAGCAACGCCTAGTGTAAATCTAAAAGAAGATCTAAGATATGAAAAATGCTTAATTCTTTCAATTTCCAAATATGAATGTGCTTTAAGTTATCCATTTTAGACACACAGAAGCAAACAGAAAGCTGTAAAATATCAGAGAGGCTATACCAAACTCTAATACAACTCTAGGAACCTTTCTTTTTGTCCTCTGCTACTCTCCAATTTTGGCCGCTGTTGACCAGAATGACTAGTTCTTGGTCATCGTTAGTGGGAGTGGCTAAAGCTCTATTGGCCACTATAGCTTAGAGCGACTGATTTTTGTCCACTGTAGCTCAGAGTAGCTAGACCTACACACAAAACTAAGTTAGTATTCAAGAAAAAAATGAAAAATCAATGGAGTTCCCACTGTGATCACCATCTATAGTGACCTCAGGATGCATGCACCACTCTTTTTACTCTACTTGCAATTTATTAAAACCCAAAATGAAATGGAAGACAATGAAAAGCGTATAACACAGAAATAACAAATATAGATCTCTTTATTTGTATTAAAACCTGGTTACATGTTAGTCCCTCTTAGGGATACTCATTTCAATACAATAAGGTTACAAATAGGCAAAGAGTGCCCCTTTCACAAAGAGGTGGTGAACTTTCAAAAGCTTCCTGGTTTCGCACACGAAAATGTATGAGGGCTTAAAAATACCTCCTTCTCCAGGCATGTTTCCTAGAGGGATCCCTTTTTGCTCTCATATATTGTAGATTCTGTTTGATGAACCTGTGGCCCTGTAAGCAATGAAATAACACACGCTTAGATGTCTGAGAATACCTCCCTGAATGAGGTTGTTAGCAATGACTATAAAAAATGAAAGCAAGTGCAAATCAGACTAATGCTAGGAATGTGAATGAATGAAATGATACTATGCTAATGATATGCTAAATAAAATAATGAATCTAATGTCTAAAACCCTAAGCTAGGCTCGCGGGCCACTGTCCAAGACAGCGTTTGCTAAAGTGACTCTCGTCCTCTTTGCTCCAAAGATATCTATAAAATCTTGTATCTGACTGGTTGCTATGCTCTCCAAATTTTTAGGGCTTTTCTATAAATGGTAGTCTCCAAGGGAATCTCTCCAAGTATCGAAAGCTCTCCTCAATGACCTGTCCTGATAAATTTGAGATATTGATATGTGATGGATGGATGGTTAAAATATGGATCTAATATGTCCCCCCTTGTTTCTCTCAAGCTTGCACCTTTTATAGTGTGAAACCCTAGGTCTATGCGCAAGCCCTAGGAATGAATTCCTCATGCATAGTGAGAGTTAGCATGAGAAGTGTTTTATCTTTTTTATTTTTAAATACCAGTTAAATAAAGTCTAAATACAAACTCAAGTCTCCCATGTGAACTGGTCATGAAAGGGAATACAAAGTTGCTCTCACTCAGCTTTATTGCATACAGATTGCCACTTCTGCCTATGATTAGGCTTGTTTGTCAAAAAAACTACTTTTATGGTTTAGTCGTTGTCATCTGTAGTGACTAAGATCTGGTCACTGTCATCTACAATGACTAAGGTTTGGCTACTCTAGGCTTGAGCGATTAAGATCTGGTCACTCTTATCTTGAGAAGCTAAGCTTGGATGGCTTAAAAATGCCCCAAATGAGTGGTGAGAACCACTGTTGATGCTTGGAAAGTCCAATATTATGTCATCTAATCTTATGAATATGTTTATGTGAGTAGCTCCCCTAAGCATGACATGTTTTAGGTGTCTACAATACCTATCACACTGTAATTTTATGACATATAAATAAAGCATTGCATTATGTAGGGCCAGTGCATTGGGAATCACAATTTTTTTCATAAACCATTGGAGATACATATGAAAGGTTATCACTTGATTAGGCATTGAGAAGCACCAAGAAGGGATTCTCCAGGAATTGTCTAGGAAATATAACATTCCCCTCATCTCTGTGTTGTCTCCCTAGTTTTCTATTCTTATGTTTTTTGTTCTTGTGATCCTGTAGCCCAATGGACACACTCAACAATTTTCAAGGCCTCTTAAATTATCCTTGAGAGTTGTAGCAATCCTTGGTAAGAACAAGGAAAGGCGAGTTTACTATAAATAGACCTCATGGTTAGATAAAAATGAGACCATAAAGTGTAAACCACAAATTGTGGTTGAAGCTAAATAGTCTCTTGCTTGATAACAGCTAGTAAAAGAGGATCATTTTTGGGTTGTGTAAGAAAGAGGACCTGGGATAGAAGAGATAAGAAATATTGGTAATCTATCTACTCTTGGAATGTCTTAGAACCTCGGTGGGTTATGTTTAATGGGATTCAATCTATAAGAATATCTCATGGAGAAGGGTCTATACCCTATCATTTTCATTTGATAGGATTTATATTGTTTTTCCCTTTGTGTCACCCTATTTTCCCACTCTTTCCTCCCCTTTCCCTTCTTCTCCCCTTTGTTGCTTGTAACTCTTCCAGTTGATGGAAATATATACCTCGTCTCAAATATTTCCTGTTTCCCCTTCATCCCATGTTTATATTTCAGTAAGCCTTTTGAATATTTTCTTGCTATTTCCATTGCTTGTCTTCCTCTTGTCCATAATAGTTCTCTCTATGTTGGTCACCTTGGCCTTGTCTCTCTGGTTTTCTTTTCCTTGTTTCCCCTTCCGCTCTTTTTGGTTGTGTCCCTATTCCTTTTTCTCTGCTCTACTTTTTATCATGTTAAATGTCTCATTTATTATGAATTTTTTTGTGTGCTTAGTTTTCTCCTTACATCATTTTCATATTTGCATCTTACTTTCCTCTGTGCCCTTCCCTCCTCTCCTTCATCCCTCTATTTTTATTATTGCATTTCCTAGTTCTTTTAGGTCATTTTTTTCCACAAGATGGAAAACCCTTGTGAGTTGCCAGACCTGTGGGTGAAATTTTACACCCTTCATCCACTCTTCTCTTCAAGAAGTGATTCCATTTATTCAGAAGGAGCACACCAAATTTTGAGGGACATTGGTGGTTGGGTAGAAGATATCAAGTGGTGGTAGTAGTAGTAATCGGTGGACTAAAGTAGGGAGTAGATGGTGGATTGAAGTAGGGTGGGTAGTAGAGTGGGTAGATGATCTACTCTTGGTCTTGGGCAGAAATATCCAAAAGGCCCATCGATTCCTTGGGTGGAACTTTCCAAAAGTCCTGCCCACTTGTTGGTCAAACCTTTCAATTCGCTAGTGACAGCAAAAAAATTAGAAAATCCCACCCTTGGTAAAGACATGAGCCCTCACCCATCTTAGGTGGAAGTTGCAAAGCACAATTTGGGAAGAAATATGGACAAATGTTCACCCTCTTCCTTGATACCTCTGCGGGTGGAAGAAAAAAAAAGTGCCCGACCGACACACAAAGCTCCTACCATCGCACAAAATTTAAAAATGAATATGTACACACTACTACAATAGTCTAGGTACCTAACATCATATGTAGAAGTGGCTAGTTTGAGGTGCATTGATCCTAAGGTACTCCAATGCCTATCACGCATCGCCCAACCAGAGGATCGTCAGTTAAGGAAGAGGATGAGGTAGCTAAGAATTGATGAACTGGGCAAAAATGTTAGAGGATCCAAAGGCCTAGATCAAGCTAGATGCATCTATATCCTTCTAGAAGATCGATGCTATCCCGAGGAACAATGTACCGGTGCATCACTTGTCACCTACAAGAGTTGGCTTACCGCCTACCGCCATTAATGTCCAAATTTTGAAATCAATGTAAATATACCTATAAATAGTGGAATGTTAGTCATTCCTAAGGGTGAATCTTTAGCCATTACAATTCATATGTAAGGTTTCACCACTGTGTAAATATAGACTCAACATTGTTTGGTATTTGAATTTTTCCTTCTTATTTCATTGTGTGAATGTGCATTTCTATTTTAGTTATCTAGGTGTGCTCATGTTATTCTATTATCTAGACTTTGTAGGATTAACTGAATGACATAGGAGTGCACATTCATAAATACATGTTTGGGGTTTATTCTATTAAAATTGGTAGGATAGGAGCACTCTAATTCTACATATTGGATTTCATACACCTAGCCTCTGGTTAAATAATTTATCTCCTACCCACCACTTAGTAGAGATTTATGAAGGCATCGTTGGATGATCTATTAGGTGTTGTCTCCATATTTTCACCTGTGGTGCACTACCTGCATAGGTCTTGATGCGACTATACCCATCCTTGTGAGTTTCGGCTATGAAAATTTTCCCATTTCTTTCCCTCTTTCCCTTTTTCCCTTTCCCTAATATGCAACGTAGATAGCTAGAACCACCTCAATGAATCAATCTCCTCTGGAGATCATCTGCCTCAGCCCAATATGGTGGTCATTGTATGTTGCATCGTTGGTCCACCCTCACCTTGGCATGTGGTGTCGTATTGGCAACCAAAAAATTCTTGAATTATAAAGGCATTTGATATTTTTGGGGCTCTTATTTTTGGAAGTTAAAAGGAATGATAATCAGATCATTCTAAGTTGCAAGGATCTTAAGTGTTAACAGTTAGCCACATTCAACCAAAAAAATAATCTGAAAGCAAATTGATAGCATAAGCTTACAAATAGATATGCAAAACAAAGAGCAACAATAATATATATTAGATATGAAAATGGAACTTCTCTTCTATGAGTACAATTATGGTGCCTTGTTTATATAGGCAAGGATGATCAACCATAGCGGTAGGATCAAGCTAAGGACAAATATCCATCATACAAAAGGAATAAGTGATATCGTCCATAAATTTGTAACCAATATAGGGATAAAGAATATCAACCGTCAAAATATACCTAAAAATATCCCCATAACTCCTAGGAATAGTCAAACCTATAAATATCCCCATAATATCTAAGAAATAAATATGTATCATCTCATAATATCTAAATAAGATAAAGGAAATATCCACACATAAGTGGGTGGGGAAAATACATGGAATAACTAAATAAAAGGAAAATAAGTTACCTAGGTGAACATGAGCTCAGGTGAACAACCCACTCTAACAGAAGTATTGAATAAAAATATGTTGGGTGGGGTGTCTTGGTGTCAATTTGAATACTACCTTTGTGGATCTTGCATTTTATTTCTTGTGATTGAAAAAGGGGTTTAGAGTATTTTAAGCCACATAATTATCACATATGGAAGCCACACATGATGATGCTTATTTAATATAAAGTATTATCAAGATTAATGTAAGAAGAGCTACCTGAAGTTATAAAAGAGTATCATAAACTTGCTCGTGATTATAAAATGGATGAATGCAAGGGATTAATTAGGATGCATGTGATTGACAATTTGTTGTTTCATCTTAATGATTGTAACAATTCTTTTCAAATTTTGGAGAAGCTTGAGAAGCTATTTGGGTAGGTGGACACTTTGAGAGTTTTACATCATGATGTTGAACTTAGTGCTCTTAATCCAAATTATTTTCCATCTATGGGTGATTTTCTCACTAAGTTTCAATCCTTGCTCACACTTTTAAAGGGTAGTGAAAAAACTAAAATTGATGAAGAATGTATTTTCATGATATTATCACTAATTAGGGGTCCATTCCATATGTTTACCTCCACACTTTTTCCAAAGTGTCCAATCATAAACCTCAGCAACCCAAAAGCAAAAATAGGTCAAATGTTACTTGTTCATATTGTGGAGTCAATGGTCATTCCAATGACAAGTGTTGGAAAAAGTTACAAGACTTAGATGAATCCTTTAGGAATAAATAATTATCCTTCCCTCCTTAAAAATATAAGGACAAGATTTGAATGGTTTTGGGAAATCATATAAAATGCCATTTCTAAGGATTAGATTTTTTATTTTAGATTATGGAGTGATTCATTACATGACTTCATCTAGGGATTCATTTGCCACCTTATATTCTACTTCTATATATTGCATTGGGGTTGGATATTATTCTTCCATTTCAATTAAGGAAAAGGTGGCATAAAGGTTGATGGTGAATGCATTAAGAATGTTCTTTTTGTTCCAAAAATTTCCACCAATTTGCTCTCCGTGTGGAGGGGGGGAAAAATGTGTTGTTTATACCTCAAGGAGCTGAGATTAGAGATTTTAGTGACCCACAGTCTATTGTTGCACAATGATTTGTTGACCATAGATCACATATTTATCACTTTAAGGGTTTTGATTCTTCACTTGGAGGTACTTGTTTGGTGGCTCATGCAGATTTAGAAAGCAATATTTGACATGAGAGATTTGGCCATCTCAATTATAGATATTTGAAGGATTTAAGCACTCATGATATGGTCATTGGCTTACCTAAGGTCTCTTATATTTATGGAGTTTTTCTAGGTTGTGTACTTGGAAAACAACATCAAGATCCTTTTCCCAAAGGTAAGTACAAGAGAGCTTTTTCTCATCTTGAGTTGGTGCAAAGTGACTTGATGGTTTTTCCCACTTCTTTTTTGAGAGCTAAGTATACACTCACCTTTATTGATGATTTATAAAGGAGAACTTGGGTATATTTTTTCAAGTTCAAAAGTGAATTTTTTGCCACATTCAAAGTATTTAAGGCTTTTGTTGAGAATCAATATTTGAGTTACATCAATAAGCTT
Organism: Wollemia nobilis; assembly: GCA_028583015.1. Classification (NCBI taxonomy): domain Eukaryota; kingdom Viridiplantae; phylum Streptophyta; class Pinopsida; order Araucariales; family Araucariaceae; genus Wollemia; species Wollemia nobilis. The sequence continues at coordinate 1,866,175 of JAQPPZ010003251.1, read as the reverse complement.
CACATAGATAATGGAGGGGAGTATTTAGTAGGGAGTTTTTATATTTTATAGACCTTCATGGAATTCTACATCAACACTTTGTCCCACATACACCACAACAGATTGGTATAGATGAGAGGAAAAATAGAACACTCAAGGAAATGGAAAATTTTATGATGAACTCATAGGATTTACCTCCCAAGTCTTGGGGTGAGGTAGTCAATTATGTGAATTACATTCAAAATCACATACCTCGTCAAGATCTTGAGAAATTGACTTAGAGGAGGCTTGGATATGGACCAAGCCTAATGTTTCTCATTTTTAAGTTTTTAGGAGTCAAGCATGGGCTAATGTTCTGAAGAAGAAAATGATAGCTTTGGATAGAAATATCAAGTCACTCATTTTTTTTGACTATCATGATGATATGAGGGCTTATATATTACTGGATTTAGATACACATGAATTTATTTTCCAAAATCATGTCCAATTTTATGAGCATTATTCTCCAATTAATCCCACTTTTTCTACTCCTTCTCCATCCTCATCTACTTTTCACTTTGAATATGGTTATTTTTATGATGATCATAATAAGGATGAGGATATTTTTGAGACAATTTTAGAGGTTCATACACATGCTACCCCCATGCCTAGATGGGCTCAAAATACAGTTGAGGAGGCAACACCTTTCATTAAGGATATCCCACCTTCAAGGTATACTTCTACTTCTAGCACAAGTCTTCTTTTTCAGATAGTTTTTGTTCATCCACAAAGGTTTGATGAGGCCCATGGCATTCAGGAGTGGAATGATTCTATGGATGATCAATATTATTCCTTAATGAGGAATCATACTTGATATTTGGTTCCTCTTCCAAAATAAAATAAAATGGTGATATGCAAATGGGTGTATTGCCCCAATTATGCAGCATATAGATCCATTCATAGGTATAAGGCTCGACTTGTGATGAAGATAGATCCATTCATAGGTACTTTATTTTATATTAGTTTAGATTATTTTTCCCCATCCACTTTATGTGTGGATATTATTATTTAAAAATTATGGGGATATTTGGCATTCCCATGGAGTTACACTCATTTATTACATTTGGATGTTTGAGATCTTTTCTCTATGTATCAAATCACACCTCCCTATTTATACGATAGATAATTAAACCTTTCACTAAGCAACTTATTTTCCTTAAAGTTTGGATTATTGTGTTCATTATTTTTTGTTAAGTTCCTCTTTTGGTTCTTCTTTCTTTTCAAAAATATTTTTGAAAGGTTTCTTGTTCCATTTTATTATTCTAGATGTCATTGATTTAATTTATCTTTGAAGTGTATATAGCCCATGTTTTTCTAAATAATTCCATGTCTACACTATCATATCAACAAATTGAGGATGGAATTCCCACATTTGTTCATATTTAAAATATGATATTTTTTGAATTCACTTACCACCATTTTAACTCTTATTGGCTAGTAATTTGAACCAATCCTTGTCAATGTATTAATTTTAACAAAAGTACCTTCATCTAGCCAATGATATAAGAGTCTGCATTTGCCTAAATTTTATACTATCAGGTTTTGGCCTATCCTATTGTTGGTCCATTATAGTTGTTATCTTCAAAATAAACCTTCCATAAACTATTTTTTTGAATAAAATATGAGAAATATCTCATACTTTGGGTAATTTTTCTAATTCTTCCATTTTTATCTAGCTTAGTTATGGCATTAAAATATCCTATTATCATGAATTGGATTTATTGGTATTTACTTCTCATGAGGGATTAAATCCACTTCATACTTCTAATTTTCCTTATTGAGTTGTAGTTCCATAGACATTGATAAGGATGAAATGAAATCGAAAAATATAGCATGTGACTAAAGAGGTTATCCAATGTGTAGTTTTATGAATTATTTCATAGGAGGTTCTAACGATATTCCAACATATTAGAATTCCTCTTGCCACTCCTTCTGAATGCACAACATCCCATTCATCATATCACCCATATGACTTTCATAGTTTTGGAAACTTCTTCCTATGTCATTTTAATTTCTTGGATACAAAGAATATAAGGATTATTACTTAAATAGAACTCCCTAATACACATTTACTTTGAGAGGACATTAGAATCCCTTATATTCAATGAGATGGCAATCATATCTCATTAGGGTTTGTTGGTCCTGCCTACTAATTACCAATATTATTTTATTGTTTGGGAAAGATAATTTCAGCCAACTTAGATTGTATTCCTTTATCTATGTTTTCTCTTGCTTCCTTGGATCTTGCTTGATAATTTTAAGGTTTTATTATTTTTTCCTTGATGGTATTGATAGTAGGTCTTATTATTCTATTTCTCAATATTCTTTCAGAACTTTCCTTTTCATTAGATTTATCCTCTCATGGATCTTCTAAAGAATATTTTAACCAATTATGCTCATTTTATGGTATTTCCTTGTTAATGGTAGAGTATTAACTTATAACATTGTATTTTTCTACCACTTTACTTCTCTTGAATGGTGCAAGATACTTCAAGAGAGTATTCAAAATCTGATGAGACACATTCCTTAGGTTTAGTGGGAATATTCATTGTTAAATTGGTATCATACTGAGTAGATGCTTCCTTGTTAATATTTTGATCTTATTGTACTACATCCTCTAAGATTTGATCTACTTTTTCTTCATAGGCTTGTAATGGTTCGCCACTACCCACTTGTGACTAAGGAAAAATCTTGATAACTAATGATTAGAGATTTATCTAGCTCATAGAGAATAGATTCAAATAATTCATGATAATCAAGACATGCATAAATTTCATTCAATAAAAGTCTTGATAGAAATTCAAAGGAGCACTTAAGGGGTTGGACTTCGAGATATGTATCGATATAATATGTTTTACAATTAACAATAAAATGCAATGGAGAAACTCTCAACTAGACTATAAGAGATTCTAAAAAACCAAGTCAACATGGATGCCTAAGTCAAATCAAGAGAAACAAAGGTAGATGAGCTGAATTACTGACTTTTTCAATTGAAGAGACAAAGAACAACTACTAAAATATGGCCTTAGTAATTATCTTAGACATTCACTCAAGACTAAGTATGGCCCTAACAATCCCATACTGATCAGTCATTATGATAAAAAATTACATCATTCAATAATTAGAATCCCTAGGAAAATTAGATGGAATTATCAAGTCCAATTGCAAATAATTTTGGAGGGAAATTCTCTTGATGTAATCTATAAATAGTAGTAGTGTTAGCTTTGTAAAGGATCAACAGGTTTTCAATTGTATGCATTTGTAGGTTTTCCTGTCATTTCTCTTTATAAAAATAATTATGGTTCCTGAGAAACTTATGGGAAATCTTGAACCCCCACTTTTGGAACAATATTTGTAAGATTTTGCTTGCATTATATATATATACATGGTATCCTATACCTATTTTTTGACCTTTACTTGTAGACTCATTACCATGTAGGTGTATGTGTTTGTGATATTTTGCCTAAATATCATATTTTTCTAAGTGTATGTGTGTGTGAGGGACCTACATTTATTTTTGGACTGATTGACTTACTATATTGGCTCTCCTTGACATAGTGAAGTATGATCAAACTCTACCAGTTATATGCATGCAAAGAAACCTTAATGTTAATGTAAATTTCACAAGATAAATTCCATAGGATAAAATATATGATAGCCACAATATAGTAAGATCAAGATAATAATGTAACCAAAATAATATGAGCCAACTAATATGTAAATCAAGGCTAATAATATATCAACTAACATTCATTAATAAGCAAAAATATATGAATGTAATAGCCTGAATCATACATGTACAAAGCATGTAGCACAACTTACAATATTAGTTGCTCAAATGTATGCAATATTTATTACTCCTCTTTCTCTTACAAATGTATCATAAAACTCTCATACAATAATAATGCTTTCTATGCTCACTATGTAGACAATGTAGGCTATGTAGGTGATGGAGTAATATATAGCCATTGTAGAATGACTCTTTGGTTAGTTGACTCTTCCTTTCGATATGCCAAGTTTCATGACTCTTGGATTCTCTTCTTGACACTTGAATACACATGACTCTTCACATAAGACTTCCTAATATAAGAACACATGTGCACACTTACATATGATACACATGTGTACATTTACACACATTACACTTGCACACTCATTTACATGACACTTGTGTATTTCTTTCATATTATTACATTATATGAAATATTTAATCACACTTTAATCTAAGACTTGAACCTAGTCTAATATTTACAAGGCGTACCATGAAGGTACAATGGGGATATATTAGCATGTACCAAATAATGTAATAAAATCCAACACCTCCCTATATTACATTATTTAGTTATTGAAGACTTTATTCTCCAATTATGGTCTCCATCCTTCAATCGATCCTAGGAATTATCCTTGTTCTACTCTCCTTTTTTTCTTTATTTTTTGCCTTTTTGTATCCTAATAAAATGAATGATTCGTATATTTCAAAGCCTGTGAGAGGAATTCATCTTCATTGAATATTAATTTTGTTGAAAGAGTTTTGAATTCATTTTCTTTAGTAGTCTCTTCTAACTCTTGAATTTCATGAATTTCTTGAGCTAGATGTCCTTTTTGATTTCCCTCTCTATATTGTAATTGAGGTTGATTATACTGATACTAAGAAGGATATTGATGTTGAAATTTTTGTTGTTGTTGTTGTGGATTGTATTGAGTTTGATATTGTCTTTGATATACTTATTTATTTTGACCATTTTGATTCATCTAATTTCCTTGAGACTGATTCCTTGGATTATATCTATATAAATTTGTGTTATGTCCTCTTTTCTTACATACTTGATAATATCTATTATTCCATTTGGACCTATATCTTGAAGTTGAAGAAATATTGCCTTGTTCATTTTTTTGATTGGATAAGGATAGGGTTTTGAAATGGATCCCACCCTTTTTTACAAAGCAATACTACCAAATATTAGGATCCCACCTCAAAGCTTAGGAAAAAATAGCAAAACAAAAAAGGCTCCAGCCAAAAAAACAAACTAAACAACCACAAAATAATGAAACCCTAAATACAAGATAATCCTCGAACACAAATAATAATCAAACCCACAAAAGAACCATATCATGTCAACAATAAAATAGGATGCAAAACTCACAAAAAATAGATGCAACCATGAAGGAGAAAGCCCATAATAACTTAGCACCAAAATCATTCTTTTGCTTTTGAGCCATTCTTTAGATGTATTGAACATAAGAGATCACCATCTGGAGAGCACCCAATAGAGCTTCGTGTTTCACCTCAAGGCCGATCATGAAGGGTGTATTGGCAGGGGGATTATATCCCAATGAGGGGGAGGCCTCGTTGGCATCTTCCTTGTTCATTTTATTTTAACACTAATGAATTGTTAGTGATTTCATCTTTGGTAATATTTTCTACTTCATATTCTTGTAGAATGTTGACTAACTCATCAAATGAAGTATCTTTGCTTAGGACTTGCAAAGATGTAACTAGATGCTTTTAATTTTCTAGAAGAGCTCTCAATGTTACTTGAACAAGAAATTTATCCTCTAATTTCTCTCCTAGAGTTTATAACTTTGCTTTGATATTTGCTATCCTTTTGAGAAATAGTTCAATACTTTCACCACTATTAACTTTCAAGGAATATAACTGATATTGAAGATTGAATATAGTAGCTTTGTTTTTCCCTTCAAATATTTTAGCTAATGTATTCCAAGATTTTGTAGATTTTTTTTTGCATTTATATAAGGTTGTATTTCATCAAAAATTGTAAACGTTATTATCATAAGTGCTTTGGCTTCACCATCTTTGTATTTTTGAATTTCTCTAACATCTTCAACAGGTTTTATTTTTGCTCCACTAACTATATCCCAAAGTTTTTCTACTATTAAAATTGATTTCACTTTATTTTTCCATGAAGCATAATTTGGTCCTTTCAAAAGTTGAGATTTAGAAAGAAAGAACTTGTTGTTTGACATAGTAGTGCTCATATGACCTTTGATGTAGACTACCTTATATCTCCCTAGGTTTAAATAAATCAAAGTTTAGAAAATCCTATGAAGTAGAAATCCTTATTTCTACCTAATGTTTAAAAAATAAAAAATATGATTTTTGCAAAATTAATTTCATATGTTTGAAGTTATAAACCTTTTGCCTCCCAACTTAATTGATTTGCAAAAATTCAATAATATTTGATTAAAAAAAAACTTATAAATTAAATTAATCAAAGAAACTATTAAAAACATTATAGCTCCTAACTTGTTCTATTATAGTCCTACTTATCTCTCCATTAATAAATTATCTCTAATAAATCAATTATCTCTCCTAAACTTAATTAATTCTCTTTACTTTATAATTTCAAAACCTTATAACTCCAATAATTAAATAATTTAAACCTTAGCAGATTCAAGTTTGAAAAATATACCTTCACTCATATTCACACTCATGCTCTTCACTTCATTTCATTGGACTACCTTGATTACCACTGAATTAACTTGTCAACCACTTTAAACTTTTCATTCTTTGTTCTTGGTAGACATTCTAAATTCCTTGTCTATTCACTTTTCACATGGTAGGTGCATCTGAGGCACTTCAATTATCTCCACACTGCTAATATAATGTTATTTAATGTTACTAAGGATTATTAAATGCTACCAGGCTTACTAATGCTCAAAATATACTTATATTTGTTGTTTAACATATCTATTTTCCTCCACCTTAAATGTTACATCTCCAATTTCTGTCTATTGTCTTAGATGGATGTTTGAATGCAATCTTATGGAGTGAATGACTTAAAATTTTACAGTGATATTTTGAATGTTGTGAATGGCATTCCAAATGCAATTCTTTGATGATGATTTGAATGCCTTTGATGGAAGTGAGTGGATGACTCATAGTTTGAGCTCTCTGCCTGGTTGCTAGGTAGGATGAGCTCATTATTTGAGCTTATAGTATATGATTCTATCTGATAGATAATGCACAATATGTTGATGTCTTATTGGCACTAAGAACTTTTGCACTACTTGCAATATATTTTAGGTCTGAAACCTAATGTTTTACCTTGTTAAACTCATACTCTAAATTCTTATTTATTCTGCCTTGATACACAGGTGCCCAAATGTTCTCTTTTCTTTTATTATGCATTATTTACACTACTGACTTAAAAAATTTATTCTTATATAATGTGCAAACTAGATGGATAATACAATGGTAGTCTTCTTATGTTGGATAGATTTTGGATGCTCTTTCTGGCTATTTATATCCACTAAGCAAATAGACTATCTCCTTTTGTAACATTATCTATATCTATTTCCTATTAGAATAGATCATCTCCTTTACTAAACATTCTCTACCTCTATTATCTTGGAAGATGATGTAAATTTTATTGTTGTAATGTTTTTCAAATTTCACTCACTCATTGTTTTTCTAACGTTGGATTTTTTCCTGTATAGAACCGAATAACACTATTCTTTAAACTTCTATCATTGTAAAATTTTATCTCATATCATGGATATTTATTTAATGGCCCCTTTCCTTGAATATTATGCTATACTCTATAACTTGAACTCTTTTCCTTGAGGGATCTCTTCCTTTAATATTGGCCTCTTTCCTCTTTCTTTGTTTCTTTGGAACCTACATATCTTATCTATCTTAAAGCCTCCTATTTTTTTAATAAAGGGCTTGTATATGACCTCTTATATTTTCACTAACAAGGGCCACAAATATTCTCTATGAACCTCTTTCTTTGAAGGGTCTCAAATCTATAATATTGGTTTCTTGAACCAATGTCAAGGTAAATGTGACCTGTATCTCCTAAAACTTGTTCATTGAAACTTTTATCAAGGCCTTTCTCAAGACATGTATCCTATATCAATATCAAGGTCTATATTCAAGACTTGAACATTTATCAAGGTCTACCTTCAAGACCTAAATCCTTCTCTATCAAGGTCTACCTTCAAGACCTAAATCCTTCTCTATCAAGGTCTATCTTCAATACCTAAATCCACTATATCAAGGTCTATCTTCAAGACCTAAATCCACTATGTCAAGTTCAATTTCTTTGTGACCTAAAAATTTAATAACCTAAAACTTAAATCAATATCTACTTAATGAAAGATTTATGCCTTCTTCTTGCACTTGAATATGAAAGTATTCTCTATCTATTGTAGGAATCTTCTCACACTTTCTATGCCTAATATTTGTTGCAACTTTATCTTAGGTCACACCTAAGAATTTAATCCTTTAATGTCAAGGTGACATAGATTTCCTTGATGATCTAATCAAGATAGCTTGATTGTACCGAATCTTTTAACTTTATTTTGAGTGTTGATAAAAATTAGTTTTTTTGAATAATCAACTATATTCAAGTTGATTCACCCAAATATGAGTCCTTGTATTCACTAGTTATCCTTCAACCTAGTGGAAAGACTCTAGTTGATTCCTACTATTAACTAGTTGTTCATGCAGCTATGGAAAGACTCTAGCCTTTTTTGCTTTATTTTTTTGTACTATAGAGTCTAGGTCTATCTCCCTTTAAATTAGATAGACTCTAACCATTTTTTCACACTAGATCAAAATCGATTTTATATGTAGCTATATAACCTATGCAAGAAACTACTTGCTATAGCTTTGATACTTGTTGAGTGGTGTTTTCACCCAGTTGTGAAAGCACACTCTCCGGTAGGATCTGAGTCCAAAAATCCTCTGCTTGCAAAGAAAAGAACTTTCTCCAAGGTTCCTGTTATGCTTAAATAATGTTGTTCAAATGAAATGCCAGGAATATCTTAGGGTTTGCAAGTGGATGTTAACAAGGGGCACTGGGGTTTATCTAATTTGAATTTACAATGGACTCAAAGTGAATAAATCTATTCTAATCTTCAATTCTAATGGATTTTCAATTGCTTATTCAAAATACTGTAACTAAACTGTAAGAAATAAAATAAGGATTTGAAAGATAAAGCAAAATAAATAGAAATAAGATTAAACTACAGTCAGAATACTTTCATCAATTCGATGAAACCGAAGATACTGAGGTTTTATGCATGCAACCTAATCTAATGAACCTGCAAACTCGCACAATCCAAATAAATTAGGTGCTTGGTTTCTAGGGTTTCTACTATAATTCCAGACTTAGGCATTCGCATGAAGCAACCAAGCACACTTGCATTAAACTTCACCTAAAAGCCTCGAAATCTGGAATGAAAGATAAAACATTAAATCATGCATGCACAAAATGACTCCTTCTTTCTCATCAATGAGATGCCAATACTCTGTATTTTATATTAAATGATATGTCAATTACATTCAAAGAATGTTCCAGGCAAAAATATTCCAGAACAAAAAAGAAGGAAATTGCCCAAGTGCAGGCCCAGAATAGCACGAAGCTCTTGTCTCTGCAACTCTGCAATCGGCAATTTCCAACCCTTCCTTCAATCTGCGCTTTTGGATTTATCCTATCTAGCGTGGCTCTTCGATTCTCCCTGGTCGCTTCGCTTCACCTTCCTGCATGTGACCTTTCGAATTCCCACCTTTTCCTTGTCTTTATTCCATGTTTAACGCCAAAACGCCTAAAATCCTTCGTTGCATGTAACGCCTCTGCAGACCTGACACCTGCATGCCACGTGTCACACGCCCTCTGCACCTTCTGTAATGCCACTCTATGAAAATCCCGACAAAAACTGCATGCCGCCTGTTCACCTTCTTGGCCGCGAAAACGCGACATGTCGCGAAATCGCGACATGTCGCGATATCGCGACGCTCTTCCCGGCCGTACATCCTCGACAGCATCTTGTCGCGATATCGCGACCATTTTTGCTTTTGAACCTTCTTTCCACCAATTGTAGCGAGATCGCTACCATTTCTCCGTCGGGCTTCCTTCTCACCAAGGGCCCCTAGCGAAATCGCTACCATCTCTCCGTCGGGCTTCCTTGGCAACTTTACGTCGCGACATCGCGACCATTATCACTCTCTTGCCTTCTTTCGACAAACCGTCGCGATATCGCTACCGCCTTTATCCCCGAACCTGCTTGCCACAAACTGTCGCGATATCGCTACCGCTTTCTCTTTTCGTACGCTTTCCCGAAACACGTCGCGAAATCGCTACCGCTTTTATGTTTCGTACGCCTTGGCAAAACCTGTCGCGATATCGCGACGTTTTTCACCCTCGGACCTTCATGCCGCTTTCTGTCGCGATATCGCTATCGCTTTCTTTTTTCGTACGCTTTCCCGAAACACGTCGTGAAATCGTGACCATTTTCTCCTTCGTACAGTTTGCCAAAACACGTCGCGAAATCGTGACACTTTTCATCGTCCGTACAGTTTGCCAAAACACGTCGCGAAATCGTGACACTTTTCATCATCCGTACGCTTTGGAAAAACATGTCGCGAAATCGTGACACTTTTCATCATCCGTACGCTTTGGCAAAACACGTCATGAAATCGTGACCATTTTCATTCTTTTCCAACGGCATGTCACGATTTTGCGACACCATTTCTTTTCTTCTCAATGGCATGTCGATTTCGTGACACCATTTCTTTTCTTCTCAGTGACATGTCACGATTTCGTGACAACTTTTCTTTTCTTCTCAACGACATGTCGCGATTTCGTGACAACTTTCAATTTTCTTTTCTCTCCTCTTCGGCAGTGATGGAGCTACATGTCGCGATTTCGTGACAACTTTCCTGTTTCCGATAGCGATGGCGCGACAAGTCGCGATTTCGCGACATGTCGCGATTTCGCGACACTTTCAACACTTAGGCATTTTTCCTCTTTTCTTCAATTTTAGCATCTGGGTCACCGAGATTCTTCTCTGCAAGCCTGCAAAAAGGTGGGTCCCCAATTTTGGGGTGTGTTGTGGATCACCCACAACAAATGGCGACTCTGTTTGTCAAATGCTCTTGAGCATTTTAGTAAGAACCCAACCTTGAAACATATCGCAAACTCCGCAAATATACGTTAGCACATAAGCAAAATAACAAATGCCCAAAGATCCGAAGTACATGAATCATCGGAATCATCAAGTATCAGCTCGAGTGTGTGCAATGTGCTTTCATTCCCTATCGTTTGAAATTGATCAACATTCCATTATCGGTTTTGCATGAATGCATATATGGGATGGTGACTGATTTGTGTACCCTAATGAATGTGCAAGGAGATTTGCTTCCATAAAAGGCATGGTCCTTCTTCTATTACTATGTACAAGCATTCAAGATTGCCAAACCCTCTTAGGATCCACTAATTCATTACCTTATTGTATCCCAAAGTTGGTTATGAGTCCCTACTATCTAGAACCCATGTGCAAGTGAATGTGAAATCAGAACTTTGGGGAATCAGACTCCCAACCAACCGAGATGAGAGTTTAACCTTATCCTTACTATTCTGATTTAGAGTTCATTACCTCACTTTAAGCAAAATAATTAAACCAGTTATGGAAGAAATGGTCATGCTAGTCTAACCCTCTAGACAATCGGTGGTCTTGTTTTTTAGGCAAGACATGATGCCATGCATGGGCATATCTAACCCCACAATCCAAAACTTATCTCCATTTCTTTGGACCTTGGGGATGACTACCCATCCCTTGCAGAGGACAAGTAGTACGATCCTTACAATCCAAAATAAATATGAGATGGGAAAAATTTATTTATTATTATTTTTATTTTTTACTTCTTGGACCTTGGGGATGACTACCCATCCTGGCTAGGGACATGTAGTACGATCCTTACAATCCAAACTTTAGATGAGAAATATTAATTTTGTTGCTTAGACCTTGGGGATGACTACCCATCCTTTGTAGAGGACAAATAGTACGATCCTTACAATCCAAGACTGATTATGAAATGAGACATAAGAGCTTTGGGGAATCAGATTCTCAACTAACCGAGATGAGAATTTATGCCCTATCCTTACTACTCCATGTGGGTCAAATCAAAGCTTTGGGGAATTGGATCCTCAACCTAAGTTTGATGAGGATTTAACCCTATCCTTACTACTCTGATTTTAGACTTTAAGCTCTATGGAAGTGGTCAAAACCATCTGTTTTAAGGATCATGTTGCATAAATAGGATAGACATGAATTACTTCTTTCGCCCAACCTTTTCCTCCAAGTTAGGTTTTGATCATTTTGCTCAAGATCCTTTTTAATGTATGAGACGTGCTTGGTTCTAGATATCTCAAGACTCAGTTTCCAACCTTAGGAGCTACTTACATATATGTTATAACACAACCCTAAGAGGATTTGACATACTTTAATGGCTTGTACCTAAGATGCATATGTAACTAAGATGAGATGTATGTAAGGTGAGATGGAACATGAATGCATTATTTCTTGAATTACAAATGGAATGAATTGTCATGCAAAGCTGATTCTTTCATGCATCACAAAATCAAACAATATTATTAAACTGTTTGTGTTACTTGTGGAGCTTTTACAAGACAATTCCAATATTTCATATTCTCCTAACCTTAAGCATAAGTTGACATCTCAATTTTTTATTCTTTATTATTTTTATTATTTTTTATTTTTTATTTTTTTCAAAATTAACACACATGTCAATTGAAATCAAATCCATAACCAAAATCCTAGCTAGACTAACAATCCTAAACAATAAAAACAAAATCTGAAAATCCCCCACCAAGATCAAAAGAATAATATCAAAGTCTCACAACCTAAGGGCTAAAATAATGCTTTAAAATCTGCCCATTAACCGGTAGCATGAAATCTTCCCCTTCTAATGTTTTTAGCTTGAAGGTATTCTTCCCAAGAATCTCTGAAATCTGATATGGGCCCAACCAAAGACAATCAAACTTTTGATGATTCCCTTTTTCCTCATGTCTTTTGTCCCATAGTAATACCAAATCTGAAATTCTGAATGATTTAACTTTGGCCCTTCTGTCAAACCATCTCTTGATAACCGCTCGGTGTTTATTCATGTGATTCATGGCCTCTTCTCTCTTTTCATCAAGGTGCAACAACTGGCTCAACCTGGCTTCAACTTGATCATCTGTCCCCAAGTACTCTTGTATGAAATGTAAGGTCTGCAACTTCAAATTTGCTTGAAATATCGGGTCTTGCCCATAGACCAAATGATAGGGAGTATTCCCTATGGACTCTTTCACTCTGGTCCTATTTGCCCAAAGGGCAAACTTTAGTTGGTTGTGCCAGTCCCGAGGGTTCTTTTCCAGCAACTTCTTAATAGTATTCAACAAATTCTTATTTGAAGACTCGGCCAACCCATTTCCTTGAGGATAGTAATTGGATGCAAACTTTAAGCTCACTTTGTTATCATATGCCCAATCTGCAAATTGTGTAGAAATAAAAGCTTTACCATTGTCACTGACAATAGAGTCGGGCATTCCAAATCTTGTTATAATCTGATCCTCAAGAAATTTAATCACAACATCTGTGGTGGCATGTTTAGTAGGAATCGCCTCTGTCCACCTTGTACAGTAGTCCGTAGCTGTCAAAATGAATTTATGAGAATCAGAAGAATTTGGGTTAATAACCCCGATGAAATCTAGTCCCCATTGTGCAAACGGTCTCATTTCGACTACAGGTTGCAACGGCATGGCTGCATTTCTCTCTCTATTTGCAGCCACTTGACAGATGTGACAAGATCGTACATGGGTATGCGCATCTTTGAAAATATGTGGCCGGTAGTATCCTGCTCTCGGGATTTGATGCGTTGTAGCATTGGCTACACCATGACCAGTTCCATGTTTCCCGTGAAATTCTTGCAACACCCTGGCAGCTTCTTCTTTGTTCAAGCACCTCAGGTAGATACCTTCATGATTCTTCCTGTAAAGCACACCAGATTTTATCAGATAATTGATAGATTTAAGCCTTAAGGCTCTTCTCTGTGTTGAATTCAGATTAGAAGGACACTTACCAGTCAATAAAAATTGCACAATATCAACATACCAGTCGTCCTTAGCCATGTATTATGTATTTGAGCATTGACTCATTATTTGCGGATTATTTTCTGCGATCGCCTTCGCCAGTCCCCTGTCCTCGAACTAGTTTCATTGATTGGATTTCGAGATCAAATTCTTGGATGGTTGAAATCCACTTTCCTCTCTTCTCACCTAGTTCATTACGTAAAAACATGGTCTTGACGAGCGAGAATCGGGCACGATGGCGATAATTCTGCTGTGCACGATGTAGTGCCTAAATTTTTTCACGGTTTTAAAAAGTGCGTACATTTGCTTATCAAGGATTGAATACCTTAATTGAGCGTCTTTCGGGGGGCACTTAAAAATGCAATGGGTTTTTCGGCACTATCCTCACCTTTTTGGGTTAAGACACTCGCAAAGGAGTGTTACGATGCAAAAGCATAAATATAAAAAGGCTTGGAGTAGTCTGGGCTTATAAGGACAGGGGCTCTGGAAATGGCATCTTTGATATTATGGAAAGCCACTCTACTTTCCTCGTTCCATTTTACATCCACATCTTTCTTGAGCATTTGGTTCAGAGGTTTGGCTATCTCGGCAAAGCTAGAGATAAACTTCCTCACAAAATTGACTTGCCCAAAGAAAGATCTCGGTTCTTTTTTCTTGCTCGAGAGAGGTAGGTTTTGGATAGCTTGTATCCTTTATGGGTCGATGGATATGCCCTCTTTTGAAATGATGTGACCCAACAATTTCCCTTTCTTTACTCCGAAAATGCACTTTTTGGGATTTAAGGAAATTCCATGTTCTCTGCATCTTTGAAGCACTTTCTTCAAATCTTTAACATGATCCTCTCTCTTCTTCGAGAAAAGCTGGGATATCATCCACATACACGATGATGCATTTGCCTATTAGCCCTTTGAATGCGTAATCCATGGCGCGTTGAAAAGTTGCACCAGCATTTAACGATCCGAACGACATTCTCTTATATGCAAATGTCCCCCACTTGGTAGTGAAGGCTGTTTTCATCCTGTCATCTGGATGTATAAGAATTTGGTTGTACCCAGAATATCCATCGAGAAAGGACATCATTTCAGATCCATTTACCATTTGCAGAATTTCATCAATTGATGGTAATGGATAATTATCTTTTGAGAGGCTTTATTAAGATTTCAAAAATCTATGCACAGCCTAATCTCTCCACTCTTTTTCTTCTTTGGAACGAGGTTGGCCACCCAGGTTGAGTGCCTAACAGGAAAAATGATTTTCGCTTCCAATAATATTTTAACCTCCTTTTCGATCAAAGGCTCCAATAGCGGGTTAACAACTCGTTGTCTTTGCCTAAAAGGCTTGGAGTCTAGCTTCAAAGGGATGGTATGTGTGATAATGTTACGGTTTGTAAGTCTTCGACTCATTGTAGTTCCAAGCAATACAATCTATGTAATGCTTCAATGCCTCGTATTATATTGCTCCTTTCTTCCTCTGTACATGCCTTTGCTATGTACACCTCCTTTGGATTGTCTGCACTCCCTAGATTAATTGAATCGCATGCATCTTTGGGGAGTGGGACTCTTTTTCTTTTCTTGTTCTTGCATTCCATGTCGAACATCTTTTCTAATGAAACCATGTCTTTAGGAATTTTGTTGGATTGATACGGAGTTTCACTTTCTTCTGTTTCATCCTGCCACCTTTGTTCCTCATCAATCACCTGATTTTCAAAAATACCCGAGTTTGTGACAAACTTGAAGATGTGCCTGTCACTTTCAAAAACCCGGAAATTCTTTACATTATCAGGTATTGATGGACAAGGAACCAGCTCAATGGAAAACTTTTTACATCTTTTTATATCCACCGGGTTTAACATGCCCATAGCGACTGCAAGAGAGTCTGCTATTCGATTTCCTCTCCTAGAAATAAGGGCTATGTTGAATGCATCAAACTCCTCCATGAGGTCCATAACCCTAGTTCTATAAAGGCTCGGTCTTTTGTCGCGGCATGTATCCTGTCCTTTGATTTGCTTGACAACCAACTCGAGAATCTCCCAAAACCTTCAAGCATTTAACATGTTTGCTCAATGCTAGACGTAAACCATAGATCAATGCTTCGTACTTCTGCCACATTGTTTGTGCAAGGAAATTGCAGATCTGTAGAGCAGCTAGCAATGGTTTACCTCCTGGACCAGTGAGCTCGACTCCAGCTCCTGCTCCCTGTCTAGACTTTGATCCATCGAACTTGAGCAACCACGTGTAATCATTTTCTTCAGAAGAATGACCATGACACACTTCTTCTTTAAACTCTTCGACGACTTCCTCAACATCAAGCGCATAGACTCCTAAGTCTGGCTCAGAAAACCGAACTTCATTCGGCTTGTTAAAATCTGTTATAATCTCTTTAAGCCTCGGTTCGTTTTCCACTCTTATTTGATTTGCAATTCCCTTCCATGGTAGCCACATATGCGAGCAGTCTGTTGCAAAATAGCCATTCAGCGTTTTCATCCAATCCCTAGCAAGTAGCATTCCATACCTACTCGGGATATTAACCACCAAAATGTCCACAACCTACTGAACCCTGGGTTCAGAATTCAATTGAATCTTGACATCATATAAAGTCCCCACTACATTTACTTCTGATCTGTCCAGTTGCAGGACTGTACATTTGGATGAAACAGGCTACAGACCTAGCATTTTGCATATCTCCGTAGGCATGAGGTTGCTCGTGGCTCCTGTGTCCACCAAACAGTTATGCAAGTTCTTACCCGCAATTCTCGAGTCAATAAGAATGGCGGGACATCCCTTCTCTCCTTTCACAAAATCAGATGGGATTCAGCTCTTTTTTCCTTCCACATCGGATCAGGTGAGTTCAAAGCTCTTATCAATGCCTCCTTTTGACCGGGCAATTTAGCTACGTCCAGGAATGAAAGGCTAGATTTGGACTTCTTCATATCCTCCACCACGTCATAATTTGGTTTTTTGAATTTGACTGTCTTATGGACGTCATTGGACATTTCTCTTTCGAGTGGAGGGGGAGGGTTGTTACTTGCCTTTGTATCTGGAGGAAGAATAGAATTGTTTGGAGGTGTTGATGAGGTTTTAGGGGCTTTAGATTTACTCCTCAAATGGTACCCATGAGTCCCCTTTCTGAAATCTCGAAAAGCTTGCACCTCCTGTTCCAAAACTTCGTCTTCTTCCTCCTCGCTTTCACCCTCTTGGTGATATACTATTTCCATCACCATAATATTTTCATCTTGATGATACGATGGATCCTCATTTGATACCAGTTCCAAATCATCAACTTGTGCTTGAAGACAATGAGTGTATCTAGCAATCTCAGGACAATTCCTCTCATTGTGTTCTTTTGTGTTATGTAACCTGCACCCCCTTTCCCATGCCAAATCTGAAAGATTCAAAAGAGAATTGGATTGGCTAGGGCCTGCAGAAGCATCTAATTGATTAGCAATGGGAGAGGGAACTCCCCCATTGTTTGGCTTGGTGTTCCAGTGCCTCCCTCTATTGTTAAAATTCTGATTTGGGTGAGGGGCATGGGACTCATACTTCTGCTGTTGAACCCTGTCATTGCTTAGTTTATGCACTAGTTTCTTGAGCTCTTCGACTTCCAAAAAAACATCCTTCGGTGGAACCATATTGTTGTTAACCCCCGTTGGATTCGCATAATTAATGGGGTCTTGATTCCACATTTGGGTCGGGTTATGAGGAATTTGATTCCCATATGGATTGATACCTTGAATCGGGATTGGATTCGGAACAGGGAACTATGGCTTGAGGATTGACTTGACTAGTTTCTGCGTAGTTGATTGACTAGTTCGCAAAAATGCAGGGAACAGGTGGAATGGCTGTGATTGGTTGGATTGGAATGGGTGCATATGCGGGTCTTTGGTGGATACGGTCTGCGATATGGGAAGGCGTTCATACTTGGCATTTGTGGTGCCATGAGTTGATTTGCCTGGGGAGCTTGACCATATGGAGCACACTGTCCCATCATAGGCATCTGGGTAAACCCGTAGCCTTGCGGTGTCAATTCTTGCTCAATAGTCATGGCTTCATTATAGGCCAAAGCCAGCGTGGTGACCTGAGGATTGCGCCTTGCAAACATAGCTGTCATGGGGTCCAATGCCCCAAAATATATCTGCAAAGCCACTGCGGGATCGATGGCAAAATGTCTAATTGCTCTGTTATAGTTCTTTTGGAATCTCTGATTAAACATTCGGATTGGTTCCCCTTGGCCCCGTTTGCATGTAATAAACTGATTGTAAATAGTTGCGGGATCTAAGGGTGACCTAAATTGATTGACAAAGGCATTTTCCATTTGTGTCCAAGAGGTGATTGAACCGGTTGGCAAGCATATATACCATTCATATGCTATTGGATCCAAGCTCATGGGGAAAAGTCTACGAGGCTACATCTTCATGCTGAACTTGCAACCTAATTAAAACATCCCTATAGGCTTGGATATGTTCTTCTGCTGTTCTTAGGCCATCTGGCTTGTATTTAGGCAGAAATATTTCAATGTTCTTGGGGATTTCATGGATATCCCCAGCAATATTCAAAGGAGTATTGTTAGCTCCATACCAAGGAGCTGCTGGAGCTTGAGCCATTTGACTCAGAATTGATGTAGACAGACCTACAATAGCGGTAGAAATATTACTAACTATAGGCACACTAGGGGCAACGGATATTACTGGCGTAGGTCCACTCGACGTTCCTGGAGAAAACAGGCCTTTTGCGACTGGTGTGCTTACGACTTGCTTGGCTTTACCCTTGGGAGTACCAGTAAGGTCATGAAAAATGGTTTCTCCGGTTGTTTGAGACCTGGTCGCAATACGGCGTGGTGGGTCCAACCTGCTTGAGGAAACCCTCGGCTATTTCGAAGAAAACCTGCAACAAAAACAAAAACGAGTGTTGCAGTTTAGCCGTAAATGATTTCAGAATTAAATCAAAAACAAAATATTCAGATATGAAAATCAAAATAGATAAACCAATTCGGCCCTCCTTCTAGCGCCAATCTGTTGAGTGGTGTTTTCACCCAGTTGTGAAAGCACACTCTCCGGTAGGATCTGAGTCCAAAAATCCTCTGCTTGCAAAGAAAAGAACTTTCTCCAAGGTTCCTGTTATGCTTAAATAATGTTGTTCAAATGAAATGCCAGGAATATCTTAGGGTTTGCAAGTGGATGTTAACAAGGGGCACTGGGGTTTATCTAATTTGAATTTACAATGGACTCAAAGTGAATAAATCTATTCTAATCTTCAATTCTAATGGATTTTCAATTACTTATTCAGAATACTACAATTAAATTGTAAGAAAAATAAGGATTTGAAAAATAAAGCAAAATAAATAGAAATAAGATTAAACTACAGTCAGAATACTTTCATCAATTCGATGAAACCGAAGATACTGAGGTTTTATGCATGCAACCTAATCTAATGAACACGTAAACTCGCACAATCCAAATAAATTAGGTGCTTGGTTTCTAGGGTTTCTCATCGTAATTCCAGACTTAGGCATTCGCATGAAGCAACCAAGCACACTTGCATTAAACTTCACCTAAAAGCCTCAGAAATCTGGAATGAAAGATAAAACATTAAATCATGCATGCACAAAATGACTCCTTCTTTCTCATCAATGAGATGCCAATACTCTGTATTTTATATTAAATGATATGTCAATTACATTCAAAGAATGTTCCAGGAAAAAATATTCCAGAACAAAAAAGAAGGAAATTGCCCAAGTGCAGGCCCAGAATAGCACGAAGCTCTTGTCTCTGCAACTCTGCAATCGGCAATTTCCAACCCTTCCTTCAATCTACTAGATTTATCCTATCTAGCATGGCTCTTCGATTCTCCCTGGTCGCTTCGCTTCACCTTCCTGCATGTGACCTTTCGAATTCCCACCTTTTCCTTGTCTTTATTCCATGTTTAACGCCAAAACGCCTAAAATCCTTCGTTGCATGTAACGCCTCTGCAGACCTGACACCTGCATGCCACGTGTCACACGCCCTCTGCGCCTTCTGTAACGCCATTCTATGAAAGACCCGACAAAAACTGCATGCCGCCTGTTCACCTTCTTGGCCGCAAAAACGCGACATGTCGCGAAATCATGACATGTCGCGATATCGCGACGCTCTTCCCGGCCGTACATCCTCGGCAGCATCTTGTCGCGATATCGCGACCATTTTTGCTTTTGAGCCTTCTTTCACCAACTGTAGCGAGATCGCTACCATTTCTCCTTCGGGCTTCCTTCTCACCAAGCTGTAGCGAAATCGCTACCATCTCTCCGTCGGGCTTCCTTGGCAACTTTACGTCGCGACATCGTGACCATTATCACTCTCTTGCCTTCTTTCGACAAACCGTCGTGATATCGCTACCGCCTTTATCCCCGAACCTGCTTGCCACAAACTGTCGCGATATCGCTACCGCTTTCTCTTTTCGTACGCTTTCCCGAAACACGTCGTGAAATCGCTACCGCTTTTATGTTCCGTACGCCTTGGCAAAACCTGTCGCGATATCGCGACGTTTTTCACCCTCGGACCTTCATGCCGCTTTCTGTCGTGATATCGCTACCGCTTTCTTTTTTCGTACGCTTTCCCAAAACACGTCGCGAAATCGCGACCATTTTCTCCTTCGTACAGTTTGCCAAAACACGTCGCGAAATCGTGACACTTTTCATCGTCCGTACAGTTTGCCAAAACACGTCACGAAATCGTGACACTTTTCATCATCCGTACGCTTCGGCAAAACACGTCGTGAAATCGTGACAATTTTCATTCTTTTCCAACGGCATGTCGCGATTTCGCGACACCATTTCTTTTCTTCTCAATGGCATGTCGCGATTTTGCGACACCATTTCTTTTCTTCTCAGCGACATGTCGCGATTTCGCGACACCTTTTCTTTTCTTCTCAGCGACATGTCGCGATTTCGTGACAACTTTCAATTTTTCTTTTCTCTCCTCTTCGGCAGCGATGGAGCTACATGTCGCGATTTCGTGACAACTTTCCTGTTTCTAGCAGCGATGGCGCGACAAGTCGCGATTTCGCGACATGTCGCGATTTCGCGACACTTTCAACACTTAGGCATTTTTCCTCTTTTCTTCAATTTTAGCATCTGGGTCACCGAGATTCTTCTCTGCAAGCCTGCAAAAAGGTGGGTCCCCAATTTTGGGGTGTGTTGTGGATCACCCAAAACAATACCACTAATGGATTTTGAATCCTTAGTGTTAATGTAAATTTCATAGGATAAATTCCATAAAATAAAATATCTGATATCAACAATATAGTAAGATCAAGATAATAATGTAACCAAAATAATATGAGCCAACTAATATGTAAATAAATACTAATAATATATAAAATAACATTCATTAATAAACATAAATATATGAATGTAATAGCCTAAATCATACATGTACAAAGCATGTAGCACAACTTACAATATTAATTGCTCAAATGTATGCAATTTTTATTACTCCTCTTTCTCTTACAAATGTATCATAAAACTCTCATACAATAATAATGCTTTCTATGCTCACTATGTAGACAATGTATACAAACTAGGTTATGTAGGCGATGTAGGCAATGGCATAATATATACCACTATAGGATGAATCTTTGGTTACTTGAATCTTCATTTACTTATGCCAAGTCTCATGACTCTTGGCTTTTCTTCTTGACACTTGCATACACATGAACCTTCACATAACACTTCTTAATATAATAATACATGTGCACACTCACAAATGAGACACTTGTGCACTATTCCACACATTATACATGCACACTCATTTACATGACATATTAATTTCTCACATCTTATTACATTACATGAAATATTTACTCACACTCTAATCTAAGAGTTGACCCTAGTATAATATTTACAAGGTGTACCATGAAGTTACCATGGGAATACATTAGCATGTACCAAATAATGTAATAAAATCCAACAAAAGTGTTCACCATTGACACATAGCATTTAGGCCTATTTTTGTGGTAAGATCTTAGTGGATCTCTTGGCACATCATCCCTTTTTTCCTTTTCTTTGTTGATTTTTTTTTACTTTCTCGCACCTTTTTTTTTTGTTGAGCAACTAGGGCCTTGAAGATTACATATTAACAAGGAGCTAGCCTTGTAAAAATCCTAGAGGTCCATGATTGATCCAAACCCCATGCTCTTTGTTATGACCCAATGTGTCACTCTAAAACAAGACATGATTGTCCTAGGTGGGGATAATTAGAAATGATAATAGTTTAATGGCACACCTTATGGGACCCCAATGACACATCATTGGTATCAAAATCATAACAAGGAGTAGGGCTTCGACTTGGTGAGGATCTTGGTCTATTATCACTTTTTGAAGCATCTATTTCCTCACTTGGTGACTCTGCTCTAGAACAAACATTAGAAGAAGTCATTGCTAAAGATACCAAACCAAGTTTCAAGTGAAGACCTAGTTTGTCTACTTTTTAGAAGCAAGAAGCCACATTCAACTAGCAACTCCATGTCCAACAAATAAGTCTAGAGGTATGTAGACAAAATATGTTATCAAAGTTTATTATTATATATTAAATTACTATACCATTAACACATATCTCTTTAGATGAGGTAGGATCAAGCCCTCTAAGCCCTCAAAATACACCCAATAGATGGAAGAAGATACCCAAATATATACTGTAAATACTATCAAAATACATTAACAAAGGCTCGATCACTCCATTAGAACACCTCAGATAATTGGTATTATATACCAAACACATAGCATGGAGCAATATGTGGCCTTAATGATATTAGTAGCATATCTTAAGGGAGAGGCACTTAGAAAATATGAATCACTTCGCTCTCATTCAATCGCAAAGTGGGATTAATTGGCTTCATTTCTCATGTATGATTTTATCATAGAAGGAGAAGAGGAGCTAGGTAATACAAAAAATGAGCCATACCAGGAGGAGAATATTTTCCCTAACCATCATAATAAATAAAATAGTCAACCAAACTCTCCTAGACCAAAGATAATGAATAGGATTAGAATGATAATATAGAATAAATAGCCATTCAAAATTACTCATCTTGGGAAGCTAAAGGAATTAGGCTTAAGGTAGTCATAAATACAACACCACGAAAAACCCAATCAAAAATTTTATTTCTCCTGCCTTTACTAGTTTACAAAAATATACCATCATGGTTGGGAGAGCATTGGGAATAAATCTTGAAACCTACATACTATTAAAAAATAAATATCACATAAGTATTATGTTGTGATGTTGAAAACAACAACAAAAGGTAGAGTCAAATATAAAGTTATATTGATAAAGGTTCTTTGTCATTGCAATAATCATAAACATCAAAGATTGATCTTGATATGGGACCTTGGCCAAAGTAAATTTAAATTTTGGATATGTCGACTAGTCAATAGTAGAGTCTTCTTATAAAAAGGTGGGATATGAGTAAATATAAAGTGGCACACAATCCAAGGTACACCAACCATAGATCAAAGGATAAAATCTAACATTGAGAAGATTCCTCACCAAAACTTGTTTGGGAAGGAAAGCTAGTGGTTGAGAAAAAAATTTACATTAAATTCTACCACAAAACAAAACCCTATTCACAAGCAAGGACTACCAAGGAAGATGCATTTAGAAACTTCTTGAAATGCATTAATATGCATTTAGATACTCCTCAAAGAGCATGGTATTCTTTGAAAAGTAAGCAAATAAGGAGTAATAAATGGAAGGCACATAGGGACCACAAAAAGATAAAAGCTAAAAGGAGTAACTGTAGACACATAAAACGTGTCATGCTTAGGGGATCTACAAACATAGACACATTCATAAGATCAGATGACATAATCTTGGAATTTCCAAGCATTACCAGTGGTTCTCATCACTCATTTGGGGTCTTTTCAAGTCATCCAAGCCTATCCGCTCAAGCCAAGAGTGGCCATATCCTAGGCGCTTAAGCCTAGAGCGGCCATACCTTAGTCACTACAGATGACAGTGAACAAATCTTAGTCGTTGTAGATGACAATGACTAAACCCTAAAAGTAGTTTTGTTGATGAAAAGGCCTAATAACGGGTGTAAGTGGCAGTCTGTATGCAATAAAGGTGAGCAGGAGTAACTTTACATTCCTTTTCATGACCAATTCACATAGGAGACTTGATTTTGCATTTAGAATTTAGTTAACTGGCCTCCAAACATAAATAAAGGATAGAAGCTTCTCATGCTAATGACAAATTCACATAGGAGACTCAAGTTGGCAGTTATATTTTAGTTAACTGGCCTACAAACATAGAAAATATAAAAAATATTTTCATGCTAACTCGCACTACGCATGAGAAATTCATTCCTAGGGCTTGGACATAGACCTATATTTTCACACTATAAAAGGTCCAAGCCTAAGAGCACCAGGAGATCATATATAGCTTTTATCGATCTCGATAATTGAGGAGAGCTTTTGAGACTTGGAGAGTTCCCTTGGAGATCACGTGTATGATGAAGCCCTGACAGATTGGAGAGCATAGCAACTATTATTTCAACATCTAATACAAGCTTTAATCCATAGCTTTATAGCAAAGAGAATGAAAGTCACTTTAGCGGTCATTGTCTTGGACAGTGGCCCACAGGCTTAACTTAGGGTTTTAAACATTAGATTCATTATTTTGTTTAGCATATCATTAGCATAGCATCATTTCATTTGTTCACATTCATAGCATTAGTCTAATTTGTACTTGATTTCATTTGTTATATTCAGTACTAACAACCTCATCCGGGGAGGCATTCCTGGACATCTAAGTGTGTGTTGTTGTTTCATTGCTTATAGGGCCACAGGTTCATCGGACTAAATCTACAACATACGAGAGCAAAAGGGATCCCTCTAGGAAAAAGGCCTAGAGAAGGAGGCATCTATAAACCCTCATACATTTTCATGTGCGAAACCGGGAAGCTTTTTGAAAGCACACCACATCTTCATGAAAGGGGTACTCTTTGCCTATTTGTAACATTATTGTATGGAAATGGGTATCCCTAAGAGGGACCAACATATAACCGAGTTTCAATACGAATAAATATATCCATATTTGTTATTTTTGTGTTATATACATTTCGTTGTCTTCCATTTCATCTTGAGTTTTTAATACATTGCAAGTAGCATAAAAGAGTAGTGCGTGTGTCCCAAGGTTGCTACATATGGTGATCATGATGGGACCTCCACTAATTTTTCATTTGCTACTAGAATACTAACTTATTTTTGTGTGTAGGTATAGCCACTCTGAGCTACAACATCCAAAAATTAGCTGCTCTAAGCTACGACAGCCAATAGAGCTTTAGCCACTTCCACTAACAGCGGCCAAGAATTAGCCACTCTGGTTGTTGAGCATTATTGGAAACATTTTGAGTTGGTTGATATATGCTTGGACTAGGGTTTGTGAGAAAGGGGAGTTTCATTAAGTAATTGGTTGAGTTGAGTTGGTTGAGCCTAGTCAAGTGGTTGTATAAAGTGATTGTTCAAGTTCCATAAAATAAACTATTCTATATTTTGATTTGAGTTGTGAAAGTGATTGAGCATTGAGTATAGAACATATTGAGTCTCTAAAAATTCTCTTTATGCTTCTATGAGTGTGAAAATTGAGAAAGTGATTGAGCATTAAGTATAGAACATGTTGAGTCTCTAAAAATTCTTTTTATGCTTATATGAGATTGAGAAAATTGAGAAATTTATTGTACATTAAGAATAGAACATATTAAGTCTCTAACAATTATCTTTATGCTTCTATGAGATTGGACAAGTTCTATGTGTGGACTTGTTAAGCATATTTGAGGCAAGTATTTGAGAAGACTTGTGGACTGATTTTGTGTGAGATTTTGTTGAAGCTTACAATACATATTTGGTTAAGTTCTAGAGAGGGTTTATTGAGCTGATTGGGACAAGTTTTGTGTGATCTTTTTGACCATATTTGAGCAGAAACTGAGTGGACCTATTGAGCAGAGTTGAGTAAGTTCTGTGTGAGCTTGTTGAGCAGATTTGAGAAGGTTTTGAGTGGACCTATTGAGTAGAGTTGAGCAAGTTCTCTGTGAACTTGTTGAGCATATTTGTGCTAGACTGATTGGACTGTGTTTAGTGCATATTTGAGTGGATTTATTGAGGAAATTTGTGCTAGATCGACTGAATTGTGTTTAGTGTAGATTTGAGTGGACTTGTTGAGCAGATTTGTGCTAGACCAGCTAGACTGTGTTTAGTAAAGATTTGAGATAGAGCTTTGGAGGTGACAGAGCAAAGAGGATAGTAGTCTCTAGTGGATAGAGATCCATTAGCTAGGGTAGTGAGGATAGGTCTTCTGAGTGGGGACAAGAGTATTCATTGGAGAGAGATCCACAAGCTAGTGTAATGGAGGCATTAGTCTTCTAGAGGATCACTAGCTAGAGTAGAGGAGAAGGAGTTCTCCTGTGGATAGATATCCACAAACCAAATTTAGGGGATCAACATATCCTTTGGATAGAGGTCCATAAACATTGTAATTGGGAAGGATTCCCAAGATATTATTTGAGAAATATTTAGAAGAAATATTTTCTCCATGGAAGTAGCCATATTTGGGTGAACCACGTTAAATTTGTGTCTCTATTGTGTGTGGTGATTTGTGCATTGCTTTGATTACTGTTGTTGATATTGCTATCTATACATTGCATATTGATTTCAAAAGAAAAGTAAAAACTACTCTTATACTATTCATCCCCCCTCTAAGTATAAGCTTGTGTTCTTCAGATCTCTCATTTATATAATCTTTGATATGTTTATGTTCATACTATGTTTCCACATTTGTACTTACAAAATTATAAAGATCTAATTTAACCATTCATACTCAAAGCATCCACTTGAGAATTCAAGTAATATATATTAGATCAGGTAAAAAATTTATTTTTAGAACATAATACTTCAAAGAGATTTACATTGATTATAGCCTATACAATAAGATATTCATAAATTACATTATGAAACCTTTTTCAATGAATCACAAATTCCTACAAGCTATTACATCATTTATTTTCTAGAAAGCTTTTAATGTTACAACAATAGCCTCATTGAGTTGAATACAATATCAACTTCTTCTGATCTTCAACTCTCTTTCAGGTTCATCAGATACTTCAGGAATAGTTGCTTAGTCCAACCATTACTAGGTGATAGGTTACTTGGGATTAGGACAATCCAAATTATGAACATGCATATCTAATATACAAAAGTCCATGTAGTAGTAATCCATAAAATACAAACAGTTTTCAGTAACCAAGCATTAAACACAATTCAAGAGTAGGAAATATTATACTTTCCTAAGAATGAAAATTTTCCCATTAATTTCATCCCATATTTCATCACACAAGAAAAATGCTCTTAAATATATACTAACAGCATCCATTGACATGGCTATGAAGAACCCCCATATTTTCCCAAGAAATGCAACCCAATTACCCTTTCTCCCATAATAGACTATGCCATCACAATATTCCATTTCTTAATTTAGCATGCATGATTGCATATACATGATTCTATTTGTACAATGCATTGGAATCACAGTATGGTAAAATATGCCATTATACTTTTTTTTACCAATATTCAAGGGATATAAGCACCCAAAAATAACCTTTAAGCAATCTTGTTCATAACATAAAATCACAATGTCAAAAGAATCCACTACTAGCATCTTTGCCAAAAACATCCATCATAATCAATCAAACTCTCTAAGAGTAGACCAAACTATGTTTACCACATATTTTAAAAAAGGATTATTCCCTTTAATGTAACTCACTCTAAGTTTCAACCTAGAATTAAATCATTGTATTGTGACATATACATATATATGTAGCATTGGATTTTATCAAAAAAATTTGTGACATATTATTATTGTTCATGACTAGAGATATTCATAGACTCATGAACATTTCAAAACTTTATACCATAAATGGATAGTATTTTTTCAAGTCTTCCACCTTTTCCCAGGTGGCATTTTTCTCAGAGTAAATATCCCATTGGAATTTACATTACTCCAAGTTCTAATTCCTCATCTTTTTAGTGCAAAAATCGAGAATCTTCAAGGGCTTGACCTTGATGTTTGTTGGATCCATCATCTATAACTTAGAAACATCCACAACATGAGTAGGATAAAATATATATTTCCTAAGCAGGGACACATGGAAAGAGTTGTGAATATTTGCCAAGTTAGGTGGCAAGTTGAGTCTGTAAGCAACAAGACTGATATTTTCCCATATGGTAAATGGTCCTACATATTTGGGATCCAACTTAGTGAATTTAATTGCACTTTTCATTAATTTGACTCTCAGGAACACCTTGTCTCCTACGAAAAATTCCAAAGGGGTCCTTATCAAGTTTACATATTTCTTCTGGTGGTCCGAAGCTTCCCTGAACCTCTGATGGATTATCTTTAGTTGCTTCTCCATTTTCTTCAAATATTTTGGTCCAATAGTGACCCGATCTTCAAGATTATCCTATGATAATGGAGTTTTGCAACTGTGGCTATACAAAGCCTCAAAAGGAGCCATATTTAGAAATGCATGATACCCATTATTATAGGCAAACTCAACGAGATGCAAGAAGTCTTCCCAACCAAACTTCTATTCCATGTAGTACATGCGTAGCATGTCCTCTAATACATGATTGACTCTCTCAGTCTATCCATCCATCTCAGGATGATATGCATAACTTATATTAAGTGAAGTACCAATTTCTCGATGGAGAGCTTGCCAAAATTTTGACATAAACCTTGAGTCCCTCTCTGAGATGATCATTTGGGAAATCCATATAATCTAAATATGTCCTTAGCGAACCTATTAGCAATAACTACTACATCATCAGTAGTACTACCAAGAATGAAGTATGCGACTTTGGTCAATTTGTCAACTATTACCATTATGGCATCATGTTGATACCTTGTTTTTGGTAGTCCCATAATAAATTTCATAGATATTACTTGCCATTTTTTTGTGGGCACATCGTGAGGATATAGTAGACCAGCAGGATCCTTATGATTTGATTTCACCTTATGACATTCTAGACACTTAGCCACAAAGTTAGTAATATCCTTCTTCATCCTCGACCAATAAAATATTTTCTTCATATTCTCCCTCATCTTAGCCCCTCCAGGATGAGCAGAATAAGAGGATCTATGAGTTTCTCTCATGATAAGATTATGCAAATCCTTTGTTTTCAGAATAACAATTCATTCCTTGAAACATAAGAATCCATATTTGAAGACAAAATCTTGGGCTATCTTCGGGTCCTTCCTTATTTTATCTTTCTCTTCCCTACAATAAGGGTCATAAATTTGAGCTCTCTTAACCTGATCCATTAGGTCCACATGACTTCTAGTTAAAGCAGTGATATGCCTTCTTCTGCTTAGTGCATCTGCCATATTATTCTCTTTACCTTTTATGTATTCAATCCCAAAGTCATACTCTGCTAAAAATTCAATACACCTTATTTGACGTGTATTTAGAAATGGTTGAGTAAAAATATACTTTAGACTTTGGTGATCTATTATTAATTCGAAGGGTCTTCCTAACAGGTAATGCCACCAAAATTTCAAGGTATGCACAATTGCAGACAATTCTAGGTCATGTGTGGCATATTTTACTTCATATCTCTTTAGTTTCCTGTACTCATAAGCCACCACTTCTCCATCTTGTGATAAAACACCTCCCAAAACTTCTAAGTAAGCATTGGTATAGACTAAAAAGTCACCTTGAGGATATGGAATCCTTAATACAGGAGCAATAGTCAATAATTATTTTAGCAACTGGAATGTTGTTTCACATTTGTCCTTCCATTGGAATGAATTTCCTTTTCTTTTAATATTGGTTATAGGATAAACTATTTTGGCATAATATATCGTGAACCTCCTATAATACCCAAATAGGCCCATAAAAATTTTAACCTCTATTACATTTGTAGAGGTTGGACAATCTAAAATAGCTTCTATCTTCTTAGGATCAACTACAATTCCATCTACAGATATGACATGTCCCAAGTAATGTACTATGACACATAAAATTTACATTTGGATAAATTTCCATATAGCTAATTTTCCCTCAACACCCTTAGTACTATCCTCAGATGCTTGTCATGCTCCTCCTTGATGCGAGAATAGACCAAGATGTCATAAAAAAATACCAAGAAAAACTTGTACAATTGTTTCCTGAACACACTATTCATTAAATTCATGAAGGTTGTGGGTGCATTTGTTAAACCAAATGGTAAAACTATGAATTCATAGTGTCCATTTCTAGTTTTGAATGTTGTATTATGTGTATCTTCTTCTTCTATCCTCAACTGGTGGTAACTAGACTTCAAGTCTATCTTTGAGAAGATAGTAGCCCCTTTAGTTGATCAAACAAATCCTCTATCCATGGTAAAGGATATATATTTTTAACTGTGACTTTATTCAACATCCTATAATCGATGCAATCTCAAGGATCCATCCTTCTTCATGACAAAAAAAACTGGTGCACCCCAAGGAGACACACTTGGCTTAATTAGTCTCTTATCCAACAACTCTTGTAGTTGCACTTTCATCTCATGCATCTCTATAGAGTTCATCCTGTATGGTGCTCTATGTATAGGTTTTTTACCGAGTATTAGATCAATAGTAAAGTCAAATTCTCACTTAGGGGGCATATCAGGTATTTCAGAGGTAAAAATATCCTTAAAATCTTGAAGAATGGGGAATTTCTCAAAGATTTCCTCTTGTTTAACCTCCTTTACCTCCTTTACCTTGACCACGTAAACCAACACTTTCTTTCTAATCACCTTCTTAAGTTACATAGAAGAGATTAATATAGGCTTGAATGTCCCTTGTTCACTATACAACCTAATTCTCTTCTCGTTATCATCAGTGAATTCGACCCATATCTCCTGAAAGTTGACCAAGGCCTTGCGGTCCTTCAACCAATCAACCCCTAAAATTATGTCAAAGACATGTAATGGAGCTACATAGAATTACCAAGTGATAGAATTTTTGGGTAGGAATATTTCTATCAAGGGATAATATTGGTTTATGGAGTAGGTCTATCTAGAACCATACTTGAATTTCCACTCTTTTGCCAAAGAATTTGGATCTTTTGGCATGTCCTTGATAAAAATTCTAGAGATAAAACTATCCGTAGCACCACTTTCTATCAAAAATCTAACATTTTTTTCAAAAACCTTACCCTGTAAGAGCATAGGGGTCACTTGTCCATCAAGATTCTAATTTCCAGTAGTAGCATAAAACCGGTGTCCTTTATCGCTTACCTTCTAGTTAGTTCCTATACACCATGGATAATTTTTGGCATAGTGAGGTCCCCCACACTCATAGCATCCAACCTTCGAATTTTGAGTCAAACCTTGAACTGATTTTTCCTTACCTTTAGCAAGAGCTAGTTCTACCTGATTCATGGGTTTGGCCTTCTCCACGTTGGTAAAGTTTCTATCCTTAGACTAAAACATCTTCTTAAATATTTTTTCCGACCCATAATTTCTTTTACCAAACTTAAACCCTTATTTAGTCTTTTGATTTGGCTCATTATTCCACTTTATTTTATATAGGTTTTTGTAGTTCTTGAATTCTTGTATAGGATTTTTGTTGTTTTTGTGATTGTACTCTACTTGACAAGCTAGATCATATACAATTTCCAAATTGGTGGGTTTGAACATGTTGACAAAGATCCTAAGCCTATGATCTAATATTGAAAGGAATTGAAGCACCTTCATTTTATCATCACTTTCATAAGCTAGAATATACTTAAGGAGTCTAGTGAAGTTTCTATAGTATACATCCACTAACTACTCCCTTTGCTTTAGTTGAGTAAACTAATATAGCTTCCTAGTGTAGTATTGCTCAGTAAGTAATCTCTTTCTAAATGCTTTTTCAAACATGTCCCACTCACAATGAATTATTTTTATCTTTTTATCCTTGTAGTAAGTTTCCCACCATTCCAACCCATCTTCCGTCAAAAGTCCTGTGACAAAGACTGTCTTTGTGGTTGAGGAGTAATTTCTCATAGAGAAGTAAATTGCTAGTTCATTTAACCATGACTTGATAGAATCTCCACTTTCCTTTCCTAAAAATTTTCTAACCTTAACATGCTTCAGGTCTTTCTCTAATTCGACATTAATACGAGTTTTAAATTCCTGATCAGGGTCATTTGATTCTTCCATAACTATTTTAGTAGGAGCTTCGGGTGCCTTATTATTATTTCTTTGAATTTCCTCCCTAAGAACTTCCAACAAAATTTTCTATTGTGTCAACTACTCTCTGTAGGTTGACATATCACCTTGCATATTTTGAAATAGATTTGTGAGATTCTCCATCTCCTCAAGGTTTCTTGAAATCTCTCCCACATGACCCTCTCCAAAATAATCAAGACTAGTTAGCCGAGATCTCTGAGGAGGCATATTTGCTCTACTACCAAGTTTTGGTGGCATAATCTCTAGTTAAAAAATGTGTTAGTTCACAATATTATACCGAACGCTTATACTAACTAAAGTTTTTTGTTAGCTCTACTAGCTTTACTAAAGTATTTATCCTTTCTATATGATGACTTAAGTTGAATATAAACTTCTTGACTAAGGAAGAATTTTGGTTTAGAGCTTCAAATAGCAAGTACAATCCCAAAAAAAGTGTCAAGTACATCGCTTAAGACCCACGTTAGTGGAGGGTTCGTCTAGCTCTTCCTATCTTATTCACCAGGGGTTAAACATGGGGAGCAAGACTTGCTCATTTTCTACATCCGCACCATTTCTCTTTCCTTACTTTACATATCAAATTTAGAGACATCAAATTTAGATTTTTGCACCTATCTAACCTAGGCTCTAATACAAACTATAATAACCCCAAATTATCCAACCAAAACCAACCATTATTTAAAATAAAAAAACTTACATAAGTATGAGAGTCTTTTATATAATTTTTCATTGAATAAGTAGTCACATGAGTTTCCAAGGCTATGCATCACACAAAAATCAACTTGATCAAATTTTATCCATGTGTATGGGAGTGGCCAGTGTCCCATAATGATCAACGAGAATTTTCTAGTTTGTTTCAACCAGAATATTCATTTCCCTTTTTAAGTTTAACCCCAAGTTAAACTAGTTCTAACCATAGGTATATTTTCAACCTAACCATAGGTATCATTCAACTTAACCATAGGTATATTTCAACCTAACCATAGGTATCTTTCAACCTAACTTTAAGAGTATGCCTTGATTATTACTCATTGTTTTCCAATGATATAATATTTTTAGGTGCAATGCTTAACCAACCAACCATACCCCATATGGTTTGTTAAGGGAATCATCCAACCGATTCTCATAGGCATATGTTGTCTACCACTTTATCTCATTGACTATTAATCATTTAGATCTCTCATTTGTATAATATTTGATATGTTTATGTTCATCCTGTGTTTCCACATTTGTACTTACAGAATTATAAATATCTAATTTAACCATTCATACTCAAAGAATCCAATTGAGAATTCAAGTAATATATATTAGATCAGGTGAACAATTTGTTTTCAGAACATAATACTTTAAAGAGAATTACACTTATTATAGCCTATACAATCAAATATTCAAAAGTTACATTATGAAACCTTTTTCAATGAATCACAAGTTCCTAGAAGTTATTGCATCATTTTTTTTCTAGAAAGCCTTTAATGTTACAACAATAGCCTCATTGAGTTGAATACAATGTAAACTTCTTCTAGTATTCAACTCTCTTTCAAGTTCATCAGGTACTTCAAGAATAGTTTTCTCAGTCCAACCAGTACTAGGTGATATGTTACTCAGGACTAGGACAATCCAAATTATGAACATGCATATCTAATCTACAAAATGCCATGTAGCAGTAATCCATAGAATGCAAACAGTTTTTTAGAAACCAAGCATTCAACACAATTCAAGAGTAGGAAATCCCATACTTTCCTAAGAATGAAAATTTTTCCATTCCTTTCATCCCATATTTCATCACATAAGAAACATGCTCTTAAATATATACTAACTGCATCCATTGACATGGCTATGGAGAACCCCCATATGTTCCCGAGAAATGCAACCCAGTTACCCTTTCTCCCATATTAGACTATGCCATTACACATTTCTTAATTTAGCATGCATGATTGCATATACAATATTCTATTTGTACAATGCATTGGAATCACAGTATGGTAAAATATACCATTATACATTTTTGTTACCAAGACTCAAGGGACATAAGCACCCAAAAATAACATTTAAACAATCTTGTTCATAACATAAAATCACAATGTCAAAAGAATCCACTACTAGCATCTTTTCTAGATTTGGCCAAAAACATCCATCATAATCAATCAAACTCTCTAAGAGTAGACCAAACTATGTTTACCACATATTTTCAAAAAGGATTATCCCCTTTAATGTAAGTCACTCTAAGTTTCAACCTAGAATTAACTTCTTGTGTTCTGACATATGTATATATATATATAAAGAAGTTAATTCTAGGTTGAAACTTAGAGTGACTTACATTAAAGGGGATAATCCTTTTTAAAAATATTTTCAAAAAGGATTAGGTTGAAAGTTAATATTTTAAAAAAGGATTATTCCCTTTAATGTAAGTCACTCTAAGTTTCAACCTAGAATTAACTTCTTGTATTTTGACATATATATATATATATATATATATATATATATATATATATATATATTCATAACATAAAATCACAATGTCAAAAGAATCCACTACTAGCATATTTGCTAGATTTGGTCAAAAACATCTATCATAATCAATCAAACTCTATGGAGTAGACCAAAATATGTTTACCACATATTTTCAAAAAGGATTATTCCCTTTAATATAAGTCACTCTAAGTTTCAACCTAGAATTAACTTCTTGTATTCTGACATATACATATATATATATATAGCATTGGATTTCATCAAACAGTTTTGTGACATATTAATATTGTTCATGGCTAGATATATTCATAGACTCATGAACATTTCAAAAATTTATACCATAAATGGATAAGGTACCTGTTAGGCACCAAATTGACATCAAGTTTTACTCGACATTGTAACTGCCTATCTTCCAATTTTATGTTTAGGCATGCACCTGATAGTCGCATCTCGACACTCAAGCATTGGATGTACCAAATACAACTTCAATCCAACCTCTAGAATAGGCTGGTTTCTTGTCAACTTAAAATGGTTTTGAATCAATTAAATCTCAAATAGGGTTTTGATATAAGGGTTAGAAAAGGTTTAGGGTTAGAGATATTATGAAAAACAATGGCCGGATAGGCTAACAACATAGGAAACTACAACAAAAATCTCCCACAAGCTATTTCCAGTGTCCCATCACTCAAGATTAACAACATCTAAACCCATGAAATCTTCACACATTAAATACTAAATAGAGATATATTTGAAGAACACAAGCTTATAGTGAGATGGGGGGGTGAATAGTATAATACCTCTTTTTACTTTCTCTACTTAAATTCAACTTCGCAAAGCAATGAACCAATAGCAATATCAAAGCAATGCATAAAACAACACACAATGAGACACCAATTTTAATGTGGTTCACCCAACATGGGTTACATCCACAAAAATTTTCTTTAAAAAGCTTTCTCAAAGTTCTTTGGGAATCCTTCCCAATTACAATGTTTATGAGCCTCAGCCCAAAGGAGAAACCTTCCCCTACTCAAGTATTTATGAGCCTCTGCCCAAAGGAGAATCCTTCCTCTCCTCTTGAATTTATGAGCCTCCTGCCCAAAGGATAATCCTTCCCCTCCTCACGAATTTATGAGCATCTTGCCTAAAGGAGAATCCTTTCCCTCAACTCTGGAAATGATACTTTAGAAGATCACCTACCTCTTATTATGCTAGCACGTGGAACTCCTTTCCACAGAAGACCTCCTATCCTCAATGCTTAGCCTCAAGAGACCTCTGTCCTCACTGATCACCTCCACAGCAACTCATCAACCTGTATTAAACACAGTCAGTCGGTCCAACACAAGTCTTCCTCACTCTGTTAGATCTGTCCCAAGCTCAACTCATAAAGCTTGAACAAATCAATCTCTGCTGCACACAAGCCTTCTCAAAGACTTGTCAAAACTATCCTCAGGTTCTTCTCAAAGAACCACTTCAACTCTGTTCTCAAGTCCTCTTCTAGGACCTGTCCAAATCAGCTCACAACTCCTCCCTAGAACTTGTTCAAATCAGCTCACAAGTCCTCACTAGAACCTGTCCAAATCAGCTGACAAGTCCTCACTAGAACCTGTCCAAATCAGCTCACAAGTCCTCACTAGAACCTGTCCAAATCAGCTCATAAGTCCTCACTAGAACCTGTCCAAATCAACTCAATATCAATCTCAAATCTCAACTCAATCTCAATTCAATCTCAATCTCAAATCTCAACTCAATCTCAATTCAATCTCAAAAGAATAAGATAGATGTAGTATGCTTTTCTCAAGAACATGAAACACAACCCAACAATTGCCAACCATGCAATAGATCATATAACACTGATACTCATGTTCTTTCCACAACCAATATCTCTTCTCCACCAATTAGGGCTTCAAAAACAATGCTCATAGAAAAGTTTTAACCAACATCATTCAACTCAACATTAACCTTGAAGCATTCAACCAATCACTACATGAAAAGGAAACTAGTAGACATCCTTTTCCCTCCAAAGATATTTGAACAAAACAACCACCAACATAAATCACCAATGCAAAGAATAACTTGCTCAAATCAATCTCAATGGAGTAAGCCCAAATCATGTATCAAGTAAAGCATTAACTTGATCAAAACAACCTCTATGGAAGCAACTCAACCATCAATATCAAAACAACCAACTAAGGGTTTCACCAACTCAATGCAAGTAGCAAGACTTACTAACATAAACCCTAGTGCAAAAATGCTTCCTCTTCCTCAACCAGAATTATGCATTCACCCAAAAAACTCATCAATGATTTTAATGCATAAACAATCTTCAATATCCAGAAAATGGAATTTACACCAACAAGAATACCTAGAGACAACCTTTTCACTCCAAACTCAATTTCAGAAAATACACCATCAAAAACATACATGGAAGAAGTTGCCCATACCTTTGTTTGAAGAAGAAGATAATAGTTCTTCAACCTGTTACCAACACCACCCTCAACTTTGCCACCAAGTTAGGGTTAGATCATAAAAGTAACCACAAAAATATTTATTCCATAAAACACCTTATGACTCCAATCCTTAGAAGTCAACTACCAAAAATATAAAGCATACAAACAATATATCCTTTTACACCTTATTTCTCCAAATTAATTAAACCATGCTCAAGGAATAATAGCTTCTAAGCAAATCTCACTCAACAATCAAGCCAAAAATCTCAACCACACACTATCAACCTTATATCTCCAAAGAAGCATTTAACCTCAAAAATAATTTTAAATAAATCTGCCCAACCACTTCTTCTTTAACAAAATGCAGATTTTATTTAAAAAACCTTACCAAAAAAAAATGCTTCCGAAAATCGCGGGTCAACAGTGCCTCTGAAAAACTGGAGCGCAAAAACTCTTCTCACACTCCACGGTGGGAGTCGAATGCTTGACCTCCCTTCAAGCACCTTCGCATAACAGTCTTTGCCACTAGGCCAATGATGCTAGCTTGAAGGCTAGCAAGAGTCTCCTTCTCCTTAACCATTTGGCAGCGGATAAACGTGGAAAAAAAAATGATAGTCGTAGCTTTTACTTCCCAACCTTTGCGCAATTCGAATTTCTTTCACACCTTTTATTTGGACTATAGGTTATGGCTTATATAGCCAAACTTCCATGGTATGCACGACGTCGACGGGAGGATAATTAGAAATTTTTGAATTAATATTATTTTTGCACCTTCGAAACAACTTTAGGGTTTATGAAACCCTTTTGATTATTTAAAAAATAATCAAAGGTCTTTTAGACCTTAGACCTTAGGTGGAGAACCCATTAAATTATTAAAATAATTTAATCACTTAAATAAAATAAATAATTAATTAAAAAACCTTAAAAAGGTTTTATTAATTAAGTTATTTAATTAATAAGTGTCTCCAGCCTTTGCATTAAGCTGAGAGTGGTTTTGAGAAAAACCCTTAATGCATCCACTTGGTTTTAATAAAAACCCTTAAACCTGGCATGGTTTTGATAAAAACCTTTTCATTTGCCACATGGAATCTCTCCGAAATATTCTAAAAAATATTCTTTGGAATCTTCAACCTTTGAAGCTAAAGAACACAAGCTTATACTGAGAGGGGGGGTGAACAGTATAAGACCTCTTTTTACTTTTTCCTTTATACTTCAAAATAGTAAAGCAATATACCCAAAGCAATATCAAAGCAATGCACAAAATCATCCACAAAGTGACACCAATTTTAACGTGGTTCACCCAAAATGGTTGGGCTACGTCCACAAAACTTTTCTCTAAAAGTTATCTCAAAGTTCTTTGGGAAACCTTCCCAATTACAATGTTTATGAGCCTCGGCTCAAAGGAGATACCTTCCCCCAATCTGAATTTATGAGCCTCTGCTCAAAGGAGATACCTTCCCCCAATCTGAATTTATGAGCCTCCGCCCAAAGGAGAAACCTTTCCCCAATCTGAATTTATGAGCCTCTACTCAAACGAGATACCTTCCCTCTTGCTCTGGA
Organism: Wollemia nobilis; assembly: GCA_028583015.1. Classification (NCBI taxonomy): domain Eukaryota; kingdom Viridiplantae; phylum Streptophyta; class Pinopsida; order Araucariales; family Araucariaceae; genus Wollemia; species Wollemia nobilis. Next base: position 1,827,564 of record JAQPPZ010003251.1, on the reverse strand, counting down.
TATGATCCCTTAGAAGATCAACTGTCTCTACCTCTTGCCAGCATGTGGAACTCCTTTCCACCGAAGACCTCCTGTCCTCAATGCTTAGCCTAAGAGACCTCTGCCTTCTATGATCACGTCCACAACAGCTCAACAACCTATACCAAACACAGTCAGTCGGTCTAGTACAAGTCTTCCTCTGTCTATCAGATCTGTCCAACTCTTGAACAAATCAATCCTCTATCCACAAGCCTTCTCAAAGACTTGCCAAATCTGTCCTCAGGTTCTCTAATAGAACCAATGTATCTCTGTCCTCAAGTTCTCTCGATAGAACTATCAATCTCAGCTCACAAGTCCTCCGCTAGGACCTGTCCAAATCTGCTCACAAGTCCCCACCGAAACCTGTCCAAAACCTGCTCACAAGTCCCCAACGGAACCTGTTCAAAACCTGCTCACAAGTCCCCAACGGAACCTGTCCAAAACAGCTCACAAGTTCACCAAGAAAAAACTTGCTTAGCATGAACCCACAAAGAGAATTGTTAGAGACCCAATGTGATTCATCAACCTCATAGAAGCATAAAGAGAATTGTTAGAGACTCAATATGTTCTATACTTAACTCCCAATCTCAATCTCAAATCTCATAGAAACATAAAGAGAATTGTTAGAGACTCAATATGATCTATACTTAACTCCCAATATCAATCTCAACTCAATCTCAATCTCAAAAGAATAAGATAGATGTAGTATGCTTTTCTCAAGAACATGAAACACAACCCAACAATTGCCAAACATGCAATATCTCATATAACAATGCTACTCATGTTCTTTCCACAACCAATATCTTTTCTCAACCAATTAGGGCTTTAACAACAATGCTTATAGACAAGGTTTAACCAACATCATTCAACTCAACATTAACCTTGAAGCATTCAACCAATCATCACAAGAAAAGGAAACAAGTAGAAATCCTTTTCCCTCCAAAGATATTTGAACAAAATAGCCACCAACACAATATCACCAAATGCAAAGAATAACTTGCTCAAATCAACTCAATGGAGTAAGCCCAATATCATGAATCAAGTAAAGCAATAACTTGATCAAACAACCTCTATGGAAGCAACTCAACCATCAAACTCAAAACAGCCAACCAAGGGTTCCACCAACTCAATGCAAGTAGCTTGACTCACAAATACAAACCCTAGTGCACAAAGCTTCCACTATCTCAAACCAAAAATTATGCATTCATCAAAAAACTCTCCTTAAGGATAACAATGCATAAGTAGTCTTCAACAAACCAGAAAATAGGATTTACACCCAATCAAAGAAAACCTAGTTGAAAACCTTTTCACTCCAACCTTATTTCAGAAAACATACACCAATCATACTCATAAGAAGAATGTGCCCATACCTTATTGGAGTAGAAGAAAATTGATCCTTAAAGTTGTCACCACACACAACCCTCAAACTTCCAACCAAGTTAGGGTTAGAACCAAGATAAATGAGCATATATAAAAACTTTCCTTAGTACACCTTTTAGCTTCTCTTCTTTTGAAAACAACCACCAAAGAAGTCAAAAACACAACAACCAAAACTTACACCTTATATCTCCATTTTAAACTTTAGCATAGCAAAAGACTAATCTCAAAAATACAACCAAAGAAATATCCCCTTATTTCTCCTATGTCTTTTAAACAATGCTAAACAATGCCAAAAATTATATCAAGAAATTAATCACACCTTAGAATGGCTGCCCTTGAAGAATCCAAAAATCGTGGAATGGCTGCCCTTGACGAATCCGAAAATCGCGGAATGGCTGCCTTTGACGAATCCGAAAACGCGGCACAAAAATACGTTTTAACAAAAACGTGACTTAATCCATGCACAACTCCCTCCACGGGAATCGAAATGCAGACCTCCGCCTACGCAAAGCCCAAACGCAGCCTATGCTGCCACTAGCCCACAAGGGGCTAACGAAGTCTAAGACAGACTTCCTACCACTTCAACGAACAAGCACTTCGTAAGTTTTTCAAACGCGAGCTCTCTTCTTCCGCGGCGTCAACAGAGCATCGATCGCAGCCAAAAATTAATGCATTCAAAATTCTCAAGAGGAGTTAAACCTTAGGATCCTTCCCATATTTATAGTCCAATCGTGGACTTTAGAACACGTCGACGACAGAGAAACGTAATTTCGAATTTAATCGAAATTGCTTTCTAAAGGGTTTAAAAACCCTTAATTAATTTTAATAAATTAAGAATAAAAAAGGTTTAAAAACCTTTAAGTATTTTTAATAAATTAAAAATAATTTCTCCCTTAATTAATTAAATAATTAATTAATTAAAACCTTGAAGGGTTTTAAATAATAATTAAATAATAAAGAGAACCTCCATTGGTTTTAATAAAAACCATTTAACTTGGTTTTAATAAAAACCCTATCCAAAAACCTTATCCAATGGAATCTCTCCGGATTCTCTTAAGAAGATTCTCTTGGAATCTTTCACCTTTGAAGCCAACACATCCTCTTAACATTAATGCCATTTCCTTTTGACATCAATGACAACTCATAGACAAGGAGCTAGGATCTCAAACCCAAAATTGCCAACAATCTCCCCCTTTGTCATTGATGGCAAACCATGCTTCTCAACAACAAAAAACTCAACATAAATAGCTCCCCCTGTCTTGAGGCTCTCCCCTTACTCAAATCTCTCCCCCTTTGTCATCAATGGCAAAGGGTCACCTTTGGGGCTCGAGACTAAGAATGAGCCTCTTAGCTTAGTCCCTCCCCCACCTCCTGATGAGGTGATTAATTCTGGGGTGGGAGTAAAACTCCCATTAGGCACTGATCATCATCAGCGTCTATAACTTCCTTGCCGGGCCTTCTCTTGAACTCTTTGTCCATATTCCTATTCCTGTCACTGTTCTTGTTCTTGTTCTCATCCCTGTTCTTGTCCATGCCTTGATCCTTGGACCTGATCATGCCACTGTTCCTGTTCTCGTATTCTGGAATTTCAGCTCTACACTCGTCTAGCTATGTGACCTTTATTGTTGCACTTATAACAAGTAACAATGTTATTTCTCTATGGTAAACCTGATCTTTGAATCCACCAGTTTTGACCAAACCTATTTTGGCCAACCCTATTCTGACCAAATCTGTTCTTGTTATTTGCCTTGCAATAAACTGCCTTGTGCCCAAACTGTTGACAAGAGTAGCAATACCCTTGAAAGTAACTAGCACTTCTGAAACTGTCATTTACCTTCTTCACTTGAGCCATGCAATGTGAAGCCATGTGACCAAACCCGTGACAAGCAAAACATCTGCCTTGAAACTTTCCTTTATTTGACCTCTTGGGTCCTGAAAACTTCTTCTTCTTCTCATTCTGAATTCTGTTTTCTATTTCTGTGCATCTATCATTCAAGGACTCATGATCTGAAATACTTTCCTCATCAGAACTCTCTTCCTTTTGGAGTCTCTTACTAGACTCTTCAACTTGTTCCTTGTGTGACTTAACAAAACCAAGGCCTGTTTTATCTGTTGTCTTTCTTTGACCTTTGATGAGTGACTTAACCTTTTTGGAGCTATCTTGAAACCTGTAAAGCTTATCCTTGTACTCTTTAGTTTCCTCTTTCAAAGAAGCCATTTTCTGTTCTAACTCACTATACTCAAGAACCTTAGACTCTAACTCATCCTTGAGTTCTTGTGTCTTAGCTATAGAGAAATCAAGATTTTCAATAAGATCATCTCTCTCCATACAACATTCATCTAACTTATCCTTGAGTCTAGCATTCTTCTTTCTTTCCTTTTTCAAAGCACTAAGAGCACTAATAAGTTCACTCTCAAGATCCTTTATTTGATTTCCTTTTGAATCATCAAAGCCATTTTCAGATTTCTTATCACTAGAGGTGCTACCCTTTTCAAAAACCATACATGCATCTTCCTTATAGTTTTCTGAAGCATCCTCATACATACTAGAAACCAAATCATTATTTGTGCAATCATCCTCAAGGTGACCAAAATTTCCACATCTAAGACATTTCATGATAATGAATCTATGTTTTGGTTCTTCCTCTTTTTCTCGATATGAACAACATCTCATTTTCATTATCACTTGAAGAACTTTCACTATCACTACTAGAACACTTACTTGCTTTGTCTAGGTAGAAACTCTTCTTGTGCTTGTGAGAATACCTCTTTCCTTGATTGCTGTGCTCATCTTTGTTTTTCCTGTGATGCTTGTGCTTTTCCAGAATCCTTGCTCTTAGAATCCTGTTTATCTTCATCACTTTCATCCTTGGCAACAGTACAGTCAGTAGCATAATGACCAAACTTTCCACAATTGAAACATCTTACATTTTTCATACTTTTGTGCTTTCTAGAGAACTTGCCTTTCTTGTTGTAATATGCCTCTTCATCACTAGAAGACTCATCACTATCTTGAAGTCGTTTACCCTTGGATTTCTTTGTAGCCTTGAAAGTCTGCCTCTTTCTTGACATCAACCTTCACTTGAGTTCTCAACTCAAATGCTGCAAGTATACTATGGAGCTCATCCTTTTTCAATTTATCCAAATCTTTAGCTTCCTCAATAGCAGAAATATTTTCACTAAATCTATTAGGAAGAGATCTTAAAATCTTATCACAAACATCATTTTCAGCAAGCTCAAGACCTAAGTCTTTCATGGAGTTAACAACCTCATCCATACGAAGCATGTAGTCACTAATATTTTCATCATCATTCATCTTGAGTTGTTCAAACATACCTTTGAAGTGTCTCAACTTGGCCTTTCTGACATTTGTATCACCTGTATGAACCACCTTCAACTGATTCCACATTTCACTAGTCTGTCTTGCAGTGAATCACTTTGGTGAGATTCGCTTTCTGTAAGCCTTTCAGGATTGCATTCATTGCTTTTGAATTGCTGTGATGTAGGAGCCTTTCTTCTTTAGTATTAGGACCATGTTCAGGAATAGTGTACTCATCTTCAATCACTTCCCAAACCTCATTCCCAAGTGCCATTAGATGAACCTTCATCCTTGCACTCCAAAGACCAAAATCTGACCCATCAAGAATAGGTGCTGCATTGCCACTTGAATGATCCATTGTGTTCTTTACTAGCTTTTCCTTCAAGCCGTTAAACTTTTCGAAGGCACCCGCTCTGATACCAATTGAAGAACACAAGCTTATACTCGAGAGGGGGGTGAACAAGTATAAGACCTCTTTTTACTTTTTCCTTTATACTTCAAAATAGTAAAGCAATATACCCAAAGCAATATCAAAGCAATGCACAAAATCATCCACAAAGTGACACCAATTTACGTCCACAAAAATTTTCTCTAAAAGTTATCTCAAAGTTCTTTGGGAAACCTTCCCAATTACAATGTTTATGAGCCTCGGCTCAAAGGAGATACCTTCCCCCAATCTGAATTTATGAGCCTCTCGCTCAAAGGAGATACCTTCCCCCAATCTAAATTTATGAGCCTCTGCCCAAAGGAGAAACCTTCCCCCAATCTAAATTTATGAGCCTCTGCTCAAAGGAGATACCTTCCCCTCTACTCTGGATATGATCCCTCGGAAGATCAACTGTCTCTACCTCTTGCCAACATGTGGAACTCCTTTCCATCGAAGACCTCCTGTCCTCAATGCTTAGCCTAAGAGACCTCTGCCTTCTATGATCACGTCCACAATAGCTCAACAACTCTGTACCAAACACAGTCAGTCGGTCTAGTACAAGTCTTCCTCTCTCTCTCAGATCTGTCCAACTCTTGAACAAATCAATCCTCTCGTCCACAAGCCTTCTCAAAGACTTGCCAAATCTGTCCTCGGGTTCTCCGATAGAACCAATGTACCTCTGTCCTCAAGTTCTCTGATAGAACTATCAATCTCAGCTCACAAGTCCTCTGCTAGGACCTATCCAAATCTGCTCACAAGTCCCCACCGAAACCTGTCCAAAACCTGCTCACAAGTCCCCAACGGAACCTGTTCAAAACCTGCTCACAAGTCCCCAACGGAACCTATCCAAAATAGCTCACAAGTTCACCAAGAAAAACTTGCTTAGCATGAACCCACAAAGAGAATTGTTAGAGACCCAATGTGATTCATCAACCTCATAGAAGCATAAAGAGAATTGTTAGAGACTCAATATGTTCTATACTTAACTCCCAATCTCAATCTCAAATCTCATAGAAACATAAAGAGAATTGTTAGAGACTCAATATGATCTATACTTAACTCCCAATATCAATCTCAACTCAATCTCAATCTCAAAAGAATAAGATAGATGTAGTATGCTTTTCTCAAGAACATGAAACACAACCCAACAATTGCCAAACATGCAATATCTCATATAACAATGCTACTCATGTTCTTTCCACAACCAATATCTTTTCTCAACCAATTAGGGCTTTAACAACAATGCTTATAGACAAGGTTTAACCAACATCATTCAACTCAACATTAACCTTGAAGCATTCAACCAATCATCACAAGAAAAGGAAACAAGTAGAAATCCTTTTCCCTCCAAAGATATTTGAACAAAATAGCCACCAACACAATATCACCAAATGCAAAGAATAACTTGCTCAAATCAACTCAATGGAGTAAGCCCAATATCATGAATCAAGTAAAGCAATAACTTGATCAAACAACCTCTATGGAAGCAACTCAACCATCAAACTCAAAACAGCCAACCAAGGGTTCCACCAACTCAATGCAAGTAGCTTGACTCACAAATACAAACCCTAGTGCACAAAGCTTCCACTATCTCAAACCAGAAATTATGCATTCATCAAAAAACTCTCCTTAAGGATAACAATGCATAAGTAGTCTTCAACAAACCAGAAAATAGGATTTACACCCAATCAAAGAAAACCTAGTTGAAAACCTTTTCACTCCAACCTTATTTCAGAAAACATACACCAATCATACTCATAAGAAGAATGTGCCCATACCTTATTGGAGTAGAAGAAAATTGATCCTTAAAGCTGTCACCACACACAACCCTCAAACTTCCAACCAAGTTAGGGTTAGAACCAAGATAAATGAGCATATATAAAAACTTTCCTTAGTACACCTTTTAGCTTCTCTTCTTTTGAAAACAACCACCAAAGAAGTCAAAAACACAACAACCAAAACTTACACCTTATATCTCCATTTTAAACTTTAGCATAGCAAAAGACTAATCTCAAAAATACAACCAAAGAAATATCCCCTTATTTCTCCTATGTCTTTTAAACAATGCTAAACAATGCCAAAAATTATATCAAGAAATTAATCACACCTTAGAATGGCTGCCCTTGAAGAATCCAAAAATCGCGGAATGGCTGCCCTTGACGAATCCAAAAAACGTGGCACAAAAATACGTTTTAACAAAAACGTGACTTAATCCATGCACAGCTCCCTCCGCGGGAATCGAAACGCAGACCTCCGCCTACGCAAAGCCCAAACGCAGCCTATGCTGCCACTAGCCCACAAGGGGCTAACGAAGTCTAAGACAGACTTCCTACCACTTCAACGAACAAGCACTTCGTAAGTTTTTCAAACGCGAGCTCTCTTCTTCCGCGGCGTCAACAGAGCATCGATCGCAGCCAAAAATTAATGCATTCAAAATTCTCAAGAGGAGTTAAACCTTAGGATCCTTCCCATATTTATAGTCCAATCGTGGACTTTAGAACACGTCGACGGCAGAGAAACGTAATTTCGAATTTAATCGAAATTGCTTTCTAAAGGGTTTAAAAACCCTTAATTAATTTTAATAAATTAAGAATAAAAAAGGTTTAAAAACCTTTAAGTATTTTTAATAAATTAAAAATAATTTCTCCCTTAATTAATTAAATAATTAATTAATTAAAACCTTGAAGGGTTTTAAATAATAATTAAATAATAAAGAGAACCTCCATTGGTTTTAATAAAAACCATTTAACTTGGTTTTAATAAAAACCCTATCCAAAAACCTTATCCAATGGAATCTCTCCGGATTCTCTTAAGAAGATTCTCTTGGAATCTTTCACCTTTGAAGCCAACACATCCTCTTAACATTAATGCCATTTCCTTTTGACATCAATGACAACTCATAGACAAGGAGCTAGGATCTCAAACCCAAAATTGCCAACAGAAGCCAATAAATCCTCGACATTAATGCCAATTCCTTTTGACATCAATGACAACTCATAGACAAGAAGCTTGGATCTCAAACCCAAAATTGCCAACAATATCCCCCTTTGTCATTGATGGCAAACCATGCTTCTCAACAACACTGAAACTCAAAACTACTATATAGAAAATAGCTTCCCCTGACTTGAGGCTCTCCCCCTTACTCATATCTCTCCCCCTTTGTCATCAATGGCAAAGGGTCACCTTTGGGGCTTGGGACTAAGAATGAGCCTCTTAGCTTAGTCCCTCCCCCACCTCCTATTGAGGTGATTAATTTTGGGGTGGGAGTAAAACTCCCATTAGGCATTGATCTTCATCAGTGTCTATAGCTACCTTACCATGTCTTCTCTTGTTCTCCTTGTCCATATTCATGTTCCTGTTCATGTCATTGTTGTTGTTCTTGTTATCATTCCTATTATTATCCATGTCTTGATTCTTGTGCCTATTCATACCCATGTTCCTGTTCCTATACCTTGGAATTTCAGCTCTACATTGTCTAGCTATGTGACCTTCATTGTTGCACTTATAACAACTAACAATGTTATTTCTTTGAGGCATACCTGATCTTTGACTCCATCTATTCTGACCAACCCTGTTCCTGTTATTAGCCTTACAATAAACAACCTTGTGCCCAAACTATTTACAAGAGTAGAAATACCCTTGAAAGAAATTACCATATCTAAATATGTCATTTACCTTCCTCACTTGAGTCATGCAATGTGAAGCCATGTGACCAAACTTGTGACAAGCAAAACATCTGCCATTAAACTTTCCTTGATTTGACCTCTTAGGTCCTATAAACTTTATCCCCTTTTTCTGATTCCTATTTTCTGATTCTGTGTATCTATCACTCAAGGACTCTTTTTTTGAAGTACTTTCCTCATCAGAACTCTCTTCCTTTTGAAATCTCTTACTAGATTCCCCAACCTGTTCCATGTGTTTCTTACCAAAACCAAAACCTATTTTATCTGTTGTCCTTCTTTGATCTTTGATGATTGACTTTACCTTTTTGGTGCTATCTTCAAACCTGTAAAGCTTCTCCTTGTACTCTTTAGTTTCCTCTTTCAAGGAAGCCCCTTTCTGTTCCAACTCTCTACGCTCAAGAACCTTAGACTCTAACTTATCCTTAAGTTTCGTGTCTTAGCTATAGAGAAGTCAAGACTTTCTATAAGCTCATCTCTCTCAATACAACATTCATCCAATTTATCATTGAGTCTAGCATTCTTCTTTCTTTCCTTTTTCAAAGCACTAAGAGCACTAACAAGTTCAGCTTCAAGATCTACTTCACCATCCTCTATAACTTCCTCTATTTGTTTGCCTTTTGAAACATCAATGACTTTTTCAGATTTCTTATCACTAGAGGTGCTACCCTTTTCTAAAGCCATACAAAGATCTTCCTTACAATTTTTTGAAGCATCCTCATACATAGTATAACTATAAATCAATCCATCATTTGTGCAATCATCCTCAAGATGTCCAAAATTTCCACATCTAAAAAATTTCATAAGGACAAATCTATGTTTCTTTTCTTCTTCTTTTTCTGTTAGGAACAACATCTCATTTCTAACATCATTTGAAGAACTTTCACTATCACTGCTAGAACATTTACTTGCCTTTTCTAGGTAGAAATTTTTCTTGTGTTTGTGAGAGTACCTCTTTCCTTGATTGCTTTGCTCATATTTATTCTCCCTTTGATGCCTGTGCCTTTCAAAATCCTTGCTCTTATAATCCTGTTTATCTTCATCACTTTCATCCTTGGTAGTAGTACAGTTAGTAGCATAATGACCAAACTTTCCACAATTGAAACACTTGACATATTTCATACCTTTGTGCTTTCTTGAGAACTTGCCCTTCTTGTTGTAATATGCCTCTTCATCACTAGAAGACTCATCACTATCTTGAAGCTCTTTACCCTTGGATTTCTTGGTAGCCTTGAAAGCTGCCTCCTTCTTAACATCAACCTTCACTTGAGTTCTCAACTCAAATGCTGCAAGTATACTATGAATCTCATTCTTTTTCAACTTATCCAAATCCTTAGCTTCCTCAATAGCAAAAATATTTTCACTAAATCTATTTGGAAGAGACCTCAAAATCTTATCACAAATATCATTTTCAGCAAGCTCAAGACCTAGTTCCTTCATAGAGTTAACAATCTCATCCATACGAAGCATATAGTCACTAATATTTTCTTCATCATTCATCTTGAGTTGTTCAAACATACCTTTGAAGTGTATCAACTTGGCCTTTCGGACATTTGCATCACCTGTATGAACCACCTTCAACTGTTTCCACATTTCACTAGCTATATTGCAGTGAATCACCTTGGTAAGATCTGCCTTTTGTAAACCCTTCAGGATTGCATTCATTGCCTTTGAATTGCTATGATGTAGGAGCCTCTCTTCCTTAGTAGAAGGACCATGCTCAGGAATGGTATACTCATCCTCAATCACTTCCCAAACTTCATTTCCAAGAGCCATAAGATGAACCTTCATCCTAGCACTCCAAAGCCCAAAATATGCCCCATCAAGAATAGGTGCTGCATTACCACTTGTAGATTCCATTGTGTTCTTTACAATATTTTCCTTCAAGCTGTTAAAATTTCCGAAGGAACCCGCTCTGATACCAATTGAAGAACACAAGCTTATACTGAGAGGGGGGTGAACAGTATAAGACCTCTTTTTACTTTCTCTATTTAACTTCAACTTCGCAAAGCAATGAACCAATAGCAATATCAAAGCAATGCATAAAGCAACACACAATGAGACACCAATTTTAACGTGGTTCACCCAAAATGGGTTACATCCACAAAAATTTTCTCTAAAAAGCTTTCTCAAAGTTCTTTGGGAATCCTTCCCAATTACAATGTTTATGAGCCTCAGCCCAAAGGAGAAACCTTCCCCTACTCAAGTATTTATGAGCCTCTGCCCAAAGGAGAATCCTTCCCCTCCTCATGAATTTATGAGCCTCTTGCCCAAAGGAGAATCCTTCCCCTCACAAATTTATGAGCCTCCTTCCCAAAGGAGAATCCTTCCCCTCAGCTCTAGAAATGATACTTTAGAAGATCACCTACCTCTTATTCTGCTAGCACGTGGAACTCATTTCCACAGAAGACCTCCTGTCCTTAATGCTTAGCCTCAAGAGACCTCTGTCCTCACTGATCACCTCCACAGCAACTCATCAACCTGTACTAAACACAATCAGTCAGTCCAGCACAAGTCTTCCTCACTCTGTTAGATATGTCCCAAGCTCAACTCATAAAGCTTGAACAAATCAATCTCTGCTACACACAAGCCTTCTCAAAGACTTGTCAAAAATTTCCTTAGGTTCTTCTCAAAGAACCACTTCAACTTTGTCCTCAAGTCCTATGCTAGGACCTGTCCAAATCAGCTCACAAGTCCTCCCTAGAACTTGTCCAAATCAGCTCACAAGTCCTCACTAGAACTTGTCCAAATCAGCTCACAAGTCCTCACTAGAACCTATCCAAATCATCTCACAAGTCCTCACTAGAACCTGTCCAAATAAGCTCACAAGTCCTCACTAGAACCTATCCAAATCAGCTCAATCTCAATCTCAAATCTCAACTCAATCTCAATTCAATCTCAATCTCAAATCTCAACTCAATCTCAATTCAATCTCAAAATAATAAGATAGATGTAGTATGCTTTTCTCAAGAACATGAAACACAACCCAACAATTGCCAACCATGCAATAACTCATATAACAATGATACTCATGTTCTTTCCACAACCAATATCTCTTCTCCACCAATTAGGGCTTCAACAAAAATGCTCATAGACAAGGTTTAACCAACATCATTCAACTCAAAATTAACCTTGAAGCATTAAACCAATCACTACATGAAAAGGAAACTAGTAGACATCCTTTTCCCTCCAAAGATATTTGAACAAAACAACCACCAACATAAATCACCAATGCAAAGAATAACTTGCTCAAATCAATCTCAATGGAGTAAGCCCAAATCATGTATCAAGTAAAGCATTAACTTGATCAAAACAACCTCTATGGAAGCAACTCAACCATCAATTTGAAAACAGCCAACTAAGGGTTTCACCAACTCAATGCAAGTAGCAAGACTTACTAACATAAACCCTAGTGCAAAAATGCTTCCTCTTCCTCAACCAAAATTATGCATTCACCAAAAAAACTCATCAATGATTTTAATGCATAAACAATCTTCAATATCCAAAAAATGGAATTTACACCAACAAGAATACCTAGAGACAACCTTTTCACTCCAAACTCAATTTTAGAAAATACACCATCAACAACATACATGGAAGAAGTTGCCCATACCTTTGTTTGAGGAAGAAGAGAATAGTTCTTCAACCTGTTACCAACACCACCCTCAACTTTGCCACCAAGTTAGGGTTAGATCATAAAAGTAACCACAAAAATATTTATTCCATAAAACACCTTATGACTCCAATCCTTAGAAGTCAACTACCAAAAATATAAAGCATACAAACAATATATCCTTTTACACCTTATTTCTCCAAATTAATTAAACCATGCTCAAGGAATAATAGCTTCTAAGCAAATCTCACTCAACAATCAAGCCAAAAATCTCAACCACACACTATCAACCTTATATCTCCAAAGAAGCATTTAACCTCAAAAATAATTTTAAATAAATCTGCCCAACCACTTCTTTAACAAAATGCAGATTTTATTTAAAAAACCTTACCAAAAAAAATGCTTCCGAAAATCATGGGTCAACAGTGCCTCCGAAAAACTAGAGCACAAAAACTCTTCTCACACTCCACGGCGGGAGTCGAACGCTTGACCTCCCTTCAAGCGCCTTCGCAGAACAGTCATTGCCACTAGGCCAACAACACTAGCTTGAAAGCTAGAAAGAGTCTCCTTCTCCTTAACCCTTTAGCGACGGATAAACGTGGCAAAAAAAATGATAGCCATAGCTTTTATTTCCCAACCTTTGCGCAATTCAAATTTCTTTCACACCTTTTCTTTAGACTATAGGTTATGGCTTATATAGCCAAACTTCCATGCTATGCACAACGTCGATGGGAGGATAATTCAAACTTTTCGAATTAATATTATTTTGGCGCCTTCGAAAAAACTTTAGGGTTTATGAAACCCTTTTGATTATTTAAAAAAAAATCAAAGGTCTTTTAGACCTTAGACCTTAGGTGGAGAACCCATTAAATTATTAAAATAATTTAATCACTTAAATCAAATAAATAATTAATTAAAAAACCTTAAAAAGGTTTTAATAATTAAGTTATTTAATTAATAAGTGTCTCCAGCCTTTGCATTAAGCTGAGAGTGGTTTTGAGAAAAACCCTTAATGCATCCTCCTGGTTTTAATAAAAACCCTTAAACCTACCATGGTTTTGATAAAAACCTTTTCATCTGCCACATGGAATCTCTACGAAATATTCTAAAAAATATTCTTTGGAATCTTCAACCTTTGAAGCCAATAAATCCTCTTGACATTAATGCCAGTTCCTTTTGACATCAATGACAACTCATAGACAAGAAGCTAGGATATCAAACCCAAAATTGCCAACAATATTGCAAAAAGCAATTCCAACATCTAATATTGATAATCCAAATTAGCAGAATAGAGCAATAGTCATATTTAATAGAATAAAATTTCTAACACAAATCTAACCAAGAACAGATTTCAACTACTCTCACAACTAGTAATCCAATAATCTGGAATGAACTAACCATTAAAGTATTAACAGAAATGCATCTCAAAGCTTCAAGCCTCTGGCACAATATGAAGAAGATGAACAATTTTGAGTCAAAAATCAAAGTGATGCTCCTTCCATTAGCTCATAGGAATATTTATAGTAGGGCAAAAAAACACACTAGAGTCAATCCTTTAAAATGAGTGTTTGACCTCTATTTATAGTTTGTAAATGAAAGAATATCAAGGAGACATTACAAAGATTACATATTTACAGCTCAGTAGAGAGTTTTGCTGGCATTATCTTACGATTGGATGACCTTTGAGAAATTTGCTGTGAGTAATATGCCATGGTAGCTTGGCTCTCTAAAACTTGCTAGTTCATTGATGGTAGTTGCTATTTAGGTCATTAGAGACCGTGTTTGACCTGTGGATAATTATTGAACAATCTGATCCACCGTCGATCTGCAACTACTTATGGTTCTTGTTCTTGAAACCCTTCGATGCTTTATCTTCCTACCCTCCAAATGACTGCACTCTGATTCGATGATAAATTAATTTTAAATACTTCAATAATGTTACCAAATTCTTGATTGTTGATCTTCATCATGAACTACTATGATTAAAACTCTACAAATTAGCAAGAAAAAATCAAAACACAATTCTGCACTTTTAATTGCTGATATCATATTTTGTGGCTTCAATTCTACGAAATCAAATTCCAGCATAAAAAGTGTTAAATAGCGAGCGAGATGCATTCCGTTGTCAATCTACTTGCTAACTTTCCTTTTCTCTTCTTTGGCTTCAAACAAAATGTAATCCACACAAAAGAGTATGCTGACATCATCATCACCTTGGTCAAAATGCAAAATCACCAATCCACACCTAAGCTAGTGCAAATAGGACTTCATCGCCAATCCGTACTCTTTGCAATGTAAAACTGACTTTGTCATCATTTCACTCTGGAGTTGGTGTAAAATACTCTTTGTTGCCATTTCATACCCAATGTAGTGCTTTATGCCTTTATGTTTCCAATCCGCACCAAAATACTCGTGAGACTCATCGAAATTGATTTTATCGACACTTAGCCACTCATAGCATTCAAAAACTACACACGATCACCATTCTGCACTTCTTCTTGCACTGATATCATCATCACCCAAAATTTTTGTGGAATCAAGAATCGTCTGGAATCTGCTTCTAAATACACTATAAACTAAGCAAAATGGAATTAACTTGCTCAAGGCAAAAAATGCAGTAAGTGTTGAGCAGATTGGGAAACTCTCATTGTGGATCTGCTCCAAAATACACTAGGAGATGTGTGGAATGGAAAATTCATACCTTAGAATAAAATTTTCAATGCTTTCTAAGGATGTGGCCATTTTGAGCATATATTCTAGCACATCCCATATGGATTTTCTTGCAAAGCCATAGAACTCAGAGTCTTATCCATTGGGTATCATGAGTCAAAAAATGCTTATCTTCAAGGAAAATCCTTTAAAGAATAATTTCCATATGAACACTAACCTCTGAAAATGGACACCCTAGAGGATAAACATTCATAACAAGACCAATCTTCATGCATCCAAAAGGATAACTGTTCACATGGAGACTATGCCATAAACATTTATCTTTGTGCCACTCTTTTCAAAACTATTTCAAAGAATAATTTTCATAAGAACATCATCCTCTGAAAACTTTGTGAACAACCTAGAGGATAACTTGTTCTGATGAAGATCATGTTAGAAACATAAAAATCTCTATTGTTTCTTTTAGAACTGCTCCAATGCTCCAACAAAACACTACTATGTACTCCTTATAAAGTCTTCTTACAATACATGATATAAATACCTTCACATAAAACTCATTTTCTACCTCTTTCTGAACTCATGCTTTTATTATCTCTTTCTAACAATGTCAAAGCAAAAATGAATCAAGAAAAATACAAAACTTATGACTACATATGTAAAAAACAAAAATTGCTAAGTTTGTGTCCTTTTAGAGTCTACAACTCTATCCATCTCTTCTTCTTGCCAGACCTCTTCTTCAGCATTATTCTCTAGTTCTTTCTCAACTTCTTCCTTAGGTTCTTCCTCATATGAAGTTTGTTCTTTATTTTCCTCTTCTGCACTATCACCAAACAACTACACCATAATTTTCAAAATCTATAGAGCTTGTTTCCATTTTGCTTCAGAGAGGTTGGAAGTCTCCTTCAACTACTTATAAATGTACTTGAGTTCACCAATATCTTCATAGTTAGCAACACTTCCTTTGTTTACCAAGTCCTACATGAGGTCTTTGAGCCTGGTAAAATTAATAACCATTTGTGAAGCCTACTCTTGATCAATTGGTTCTTCTAGAGAGTCAATATTAGACTCATCTTGTAAGCTCTCACCAGTACTCTTCTTAATTTCTTCAACTAATAGCAAGTTGTGGTCCTCCATCCATAATCCTATAAAACCAATACGAATCATTTCCTTATTAATATCCACTACATCCTTGATCAATCCTTCAATATTGTTAAACAATAGCCAAGCCTTTTGGAGTGGTTTGTGCTTGTTCACTACAATTCTAGAAGCAAATCTAATAATGTTCCACTCCTTATTAGGGATTGGCTTAGCATAATCACTGAGTCTACTATCCACCAGCCTATGAATTTGATCAACTGGAATTATCATAGGTTGTAGCTCTCCAGTGAAATTATCCAAATCCTTTTGAATGCTTTGGAGTATACGACTGGCATAATCTAGATAATCAATAATAAGATTCAGGCCTAAAAATTTCTCTAGAACTTTAGAGAGCAATTCCTTTATCACTTTCTTTAGTCCAAATTTGGAAAAACCAGAAGATTTAGCCTTTTCGATTTGAAGCTGCTGCTTAAAACTTTGTATCTCCTTAGACTATTCCTCATTCTTTTTCTAGTGCTCTTCAATCTGCTCCTTGATATTATTAGCTTCCTAAAACTTCTCTTGCCAACTCTTAACTTATTTTCTTAGAGCTTTCTCCACTTATTTCTGATTGTTAATAGTTTTCTAAAGATTTTCTATTTTATTTTCCAACTTACCCACCTTTTATTTGAATATATAATTTTTTACATAAAAAGTTTCCAAGTGAGCTTTGGCTATGACCAATTCATCTTCTTCAGGCAAATTTTCAATATCTTCTATATACTCTTCTATACGATAATCTTGAGTAGTCATCTCAATTTTAGGCTTGCTCACAAGGGGAATCATGGATCTAGACGTCCTTTGCCTTGAAACTGGATCAAAAAATATGCTTCTCCTCTTTGTGGCCATCCTATTGGAAGGCTTGGACAACTTTTCTACCCAAAAATATTGAATTTTTTGTGTAGCTACCTGTTCCTTCTACAAATTTGCTTGAGTAGGGTAACTCATAGTAAGATGAGAAGATACCACAAAGAATGCAAGAGAAGAATCAACAGTTGACAGTAGCTGTGTAGAAGTAGTTACAGCTAAAATTTGTGACCATAGTGGAATCTGTGACCACTGTCGTTGTTGCAATTGGCAAACTCGTGGAAACTAAAGTGAGAATCACATATGTATGAGTGGGTGTACTCAAAATAGTTTACTTCTCAGATGAGGGTGGTGGTTGTTTTTGCGAGGATGGAACTATGGGAGATGATGAAAGAGGAATCTCAAATGATGAAGGTGGAATTTGAGGTGACCTTGGAGGAGATGGGTAAGTTTGTACCTCAATAGTGACTGATGAAACAGGTGGTGAACTATGAGGTGGAGAAGGTACCTTTGTTACAATTTTTTTCTCAAAAAGGGAGGGAGATTTCCTTGGGGAATTTTGAGGAGGTAGAGGAGAAGAGGGTTTATAGACTATATGTAGCACCCTAAAATTGGCACAGTTAAACCTTAGTAAAAAGATAAAAATTCAAATTTTAACCTCAAACCGCCCGTTAACCACTTTCCTTGTTTTTCGTGCCATTTTTAGGATTTGTTTTGACCGTTGGATGATATCGTCGCAGATTAGACGAAATCATCCTAGATCTGACGAATTCATCTGGAACAGAACGTCCAGATGATTTCGTCCCAAAACCAAATTTTCATACTTAGCTTATGTTCCAATAGCCTCTCTAACCTGGGCAGAAAGCGTGTCTACGCAGTTAGAGTCTCCCCCGTTGGAGATCTCCCAAATTGGGATGATCTCCAACCTCCTAACCTCTCCCTAATCCTATATAAACTGATATTTTCTCATTTTATCCCCTTGAATCTCTGCCTGAAACTCTACTTAAACCCCCTGAACTTTCATGCACCTCAGAGCATCCTCACACCATCATTTGCATTATGTATTTCATGTTTTCTTGCAGGAACTTTACTATTTTTCAGTCGAAGCTAGCTCGGATCATCGCAAGTGATTCCAGGAGATTTCGAACGATCCTGTCGAGGAGCACAGATGATCTCGTATGATTGGAGGTGATCCCGACTGTAGTCTAGATTGGGGGCAATCAGAGCCCAAAGTTTGCATCTCTTTATTGTTTTCTACATTTCTCTATACATTATCTTAGTTATTATATTTATGCATCTTGGAGTTCACCTCATTTAGCATAACCGCATGATAAAGTTAAAATCAATCATTAAATCTATTGCATTTCTCTTATTTGTTATTTGAATCTATTATTTAGGCATGTTTGCTATTATTTCTATCATTCTCCTTTGCTTTTGTAGTTGTATCTTTGGTATTTTGTATCTATTCCTATGATTGCAGGTTTCTGACGAATTCGTCTGACGAATTTGTCAGATTGACGACGATCTCGTCTGATCTCAGATGATTACGTACGAGTTGAGACGATCTGGACTGCTACAAAACTCAGAATCTTCATCAGACATCCGGAATCAGGTATGTTCTGTCCCCTTTAGCATATTCTCTGTGTTTAGCATTTATTCATATTTTTTGTATCCATGAAAATCAGCATTGGCATATAGAATAGTTTAGATTCATCTTGGCCAAACCTAGGAATTGAATGATTAAAGTGCAAAATGAACACATCAAACCTACTATCAACCTAGGTGTGGAAACTGCCACTCAAAAGTTTCTTGGTGAACCCACCATCCATCGAAAATTCACCCTTATACCCCTCCCCCGAGAGGCGGGACCTTCAAAGGGCCTCTCAGTCCGAGGTATTGTCCCATCCTTCTCACATCCCCCTTCCGGGTGCGGATCCTATAGCCTAAAGGTAAGGATGCAAAAAATTTGGAGCGATACATTTTGGTGAACCCGACGTGAAAACTAAAAACCTTTTGAAAACAATCCAAAAAAAACAAAACATAAATGCATTTAGAATCAAAGATTGCATATCACATTTAGATGGTAGATTATAATAAAAGACGAGTTGTCACCATTAATGTTGAGAATCAATTAGCAGCTATAGAGATTACTTCTGTGCTTAGAGTACCTCAAACAAATAGGGTTCAACCTTTGTGGGACGAACTTGATAGGAGATTGGGTATCATTGGATCTAGGGCAACAAAACTTAGGCAAATTAAGAGGTTTGTCCTAGATAGAATCCTGGATCCTGATCAAGTGACCTTATATCATGAACTTCAGAGAGCTTGCCATAGGTGGTTAGCAGATAAAAGAGCCCATGTGTCTTCAGAGTTGTACACCTTTGAGGAATACCTTGAGAATGCAGTTGTAGTACATAAATTTCTATCTCATATAGAGGATCAAGAGGTCATTCTTACGAATAGAAAAATATGGAATAGAGTTCCTAGAGTTGTGTTATATCGAGAGTATTGCCATGAACTTTATTTCTACCATTAGAGTCTGAAACATATAATATCACTATAGCACACTTTATCAAGTTCTTGAAAAACCATTTCCAATTTGAAGAGGAGCATTTCATGACTCTCGATGAACTTGATCCTATCAATGACATCTATAAACTATTTATAGAAAACTAATCTATTCTTTTATTATTGTTATTTCTTGCATTCAGTGTGTTGTTTGTTGTCTTTATAAGCATAAAACAAAAAAAAACAAAAATAAATAAATAAAATAAAAACAAAACAAAATCATAACAAAAATCAAAACATTTTCTTTTAAGTATTATAGTAGGTATAAAATATATATACCTCCTAAATTTGTTGCAAATATATTAATATATATTTTCTAAAATCTAAATTTAGACATAATGACTAGACTCAAGAATGGAAAACAGACTGAAGTAGAAGAAGATTGGTTAAGAAAACCAGGAAATAACCCAGATGTCCTTCCTGAAGACCCAATTCGGGAAGAAGGAACCTTTGACCAACAAGAAGAAGAATTTGTTGTAGGAAATGAAAAAAAAGAAAATGATAGAGAGGAAGGATCCTCATCCCCTAAAATGTCTCCAGAAGAAGCTGTTACTTTTGAGAAGATGGAACATTTCTGGAAGTTCCTCAATACTAATATTGGCACTCTTAATAGAGCAGTCCATATGGACAAAGATCAAATTAGTGACACTCAAGCAACCCTAGAAGACATATATCACACACGCACTAATCCCTTGTCCTTCGTTGATCAAGAAAGTGATCAAGCTGGACCATCCAATTTGGATATGGCCGCTATAATCTAGAACACGCAACAACAACAGGTTACCCAACCACCTAGAGTGCCTGTTATCAAGCCTAGGGTTATTCCCACACAAAAGAAACCTTCATTCACTGCTCTATTTTGCCAAGCTATTGATCAATATACCTCAAATCAACAAAATCCTAAAACAAAACCAAATACCAATTTCCAACAATTTGGGATACAACATAATGCTACAACAAATCTTCTTCATAATACTCTTCCTACCAACCATTTGCATAACAACAATATAGCATCTAATCCTTATGTCATGCCTTCCTACGCTCACAAATCCCATACTCATGTACCACCAAACCAATATGGTGGGCAAATTGGTAATCTGGAAGCCATGGTGAAACAATTAGTCTCCCGCATGGACCAGATAGATCCCTACCGTCCCTCGTACAATTATCGAGAGATGTGTAGTCAGCCTCTAGATCCTATAGTTGTAGCACAACCATATCCTAAACACTTTCCTATGCCTGTCCTACCTATATATAAAGGAACTGAAGATCCCATAGAGCATCTTCGTATGTTTAGGATAGCGTGCCATGATATATCCCATGATGATTTGTTATTACTAAAAATGTTCCCAAAAAGTTTAGGAGGGATGGCATTGGAGTGGTATTATCAATTACCCACTCATTCTTTGAGAAATTTCGAAGAGACCGTCGAGTCTTTTGTGCATCAATTTAGTGCCTATATTGAAAGGCATGTAACTATTAAATATTTGTACAACCTAAAACAAGACAAAGATGAGTGTTTTGCTGACTTCTTAGCTCGATGGAGGAAGTTGATAGGAAAATTACACTTTGTGTTACCTTATCGGGAAATGTTGGATATCTTTATCAATAATTTACAAGAACAACTATCCTATGAATTATCAACTGCTACCTTGACCACCTTCGATCAAGCTATAGATTTAGCTCGAAGAGTGGAAGATGCTCTTGTTAGGAGAGGTCAACTTAAAAAGAAAGATGATGAGAAAACATCCAGAAATCAATATAAAAATAAACAAGTTGTGGGTGATGGAGTCACTGATAGTAGAAATATCGCTACTATTAATGTTGCAAAAACAATAGAGAAATTTATACTAAAACCTCCTGATAAACCACCCCAAGAATTTACTAGGTTAAATCAACCCTTATCAACCATTCTCCCACAACTATTAGCACGAGGTTTGATTCAATTACCAAATATCCGGGAACCTGATCCAACTATACCCGGATACAGGGTTGATTTACATTGTGATTTCCATAGAGGACCTGGACATGCTACCAATTCTTGTAAAATATTAAAACATAAAATACAAGACCTGATTGATAACAATGAGATGGAGGTGCAAGCATTTCAACCTAAACAAAATCCTCCTAATAATTCTCAAAAGAACATCCCTCAAAATCAGAATCAGAATGCCAATCAATCATTGGACATATTTCAACATCCTTTACCAAAGCATGGTAAAGAGGTGGCTAATCAAATTGAGCATCATAATGTTCCCCCTCCTACCCGATATGTAGGAACTATTAGTGGACATTCACCTACTCATGATGTGGAAGTATTTGACACAACTTTATCCATGGTTATGACTAGACCTCTATATAATATTCGGACCCCTGATCTTAGTGATACCGAATATGAGATTGAAAGTGACATGGAAATCACCTCAAATCAATCGAATAGTTCTGAAGATGAATCAGATCCCATTCAACCTATCACAAGTTCTATGGTTCCAGAAGAACCATTTCCTAGAAGAGTCACTACTAGACCATCTTCTCACCAATTACTTTCTAATGAACAAGCCATAAATGCTAGACCAAGGCCCATTCATCATCCGCAAAATAATATTGTAGGTACCATCGGAGCCATTACCAGACAACAGGCTCAAAAATCTCAACAGGATCAAACTCAAAATGATGGATCAACTCCATTTGTTTTGAAAAATCCCAATAAAGGGAATCATGCGCCTAATGTTCAACCTAAGCCTCCTTATAATATTAATGAACAATTATCAAATACTACAGCTAGAATTTCCCTTTTGGACCTTTTAAGATCTTCTCCTACCCATAGGGATGAATTAATGCTCACATTAAGCCAAATGATGGTACCACAAAATATTCAACCTGAAGCCATGTCCAATACTATCATAACTCGAGAAGTCGATTGTATTGACTTTAGGGATAGAGATATACCACAACATAGTTTACATAAGGATAACCCCTTATATATTACTGCCCTAATTGGGGATGTAGCAGTTAAACGAGTCTTGATTGATAATGGTTCATCTTTAAACATATGCACTTTTGACTTCTACCAAATATTTGGGTTTAGAAGTGACGAAATGAAAAGAACTGATATGATCATAAAAGCCTTCAATGACGAAACACAAGAAACGTGTGGAGTTATTACTATCCCCTTGCAAGTTGGTCCGAGAACCTTGGACATGACCGTGTTTATTGTACATTGCCCTGCATCATACAATATACTTTTGGGTCGCCCTTGGATCAACGCAATGCGAGTTCCCTCAACTTTACATCAGTGTGTTAAATTCGAATTTAAAAATAGTTGGTTACCATTGTGATCCTAGCCCTTTGTATGTGTGCTTTGGGCGTTGGAGTTCTTTTCCGGTCTCTTCTGTGGTGGTGGTTTTTGTCTTCCCACGTCTATACTTTTGGGTTGCCCTTGGATCACGCATGCGAGTTCCCAATTTATCGTGTGTCGATTTAAAATCGGTTGGTTCCATTGTGATCCTAGACCCTTTGATATGTGTGCTTTGGCGAACTCGTTGGAGTTCAATTTTACCTGCTCTGTCATCCACACATCCTAATTCTCATCAATCATCTAAACGTGTGAAACACACACCCATAACATCATCTACTCTTTCCCCATCAACTACACCTCTACATATAGCTCAACCATCTTCCGAACAAACCACATTAGGACCTCGAAAAGATCCTAAAACTACAACCAATGCTTCTTGTTTTACTCCTATAACTTCCATACCTATAGACTCATCCATCGATATCTCTATAACATCTACATCAACTACAGGCATACTTTCCACATCCGACGATGTAGGAAATGTTCCTTCTACCTCTTATGCTCTTACTGATGAGCTCTTACCCGATTTATCTAAAATTCTTATATAAAAAAAACAAACATTGCTATGCAAGATTCCCTTATTTTAAATAATTTTCCACCCTCTCCTCATACCTTGGGCCTCCCACAGCCTATGGGAAGTATTTACCAAGTTGGGAGTTGTGCTTTTATTTATAAGGGATATGACTGGGGAAGAATACCTAGAAACATCAAGACACATTGTGATGGATATGCTAGATGCTATTTTGCTAATGAGTATATTAAAGCTAAGCCTATAATGCTTAAATTGGGATATAAAGGGAAAGGTTTGGGACCTTTCCAGAATGGTATGAAAGAACCTTTTGAGGTAGAACCGTGGCCTAGCCCGATGTGGTGTGGGCCTATTTCCTAGTAAAGGTCAGCCCTTCCCATTCGAGGATGATGACCACCTCATATGTTACCAAGATTATCCGGATAAACGGGATGTCTTGCATTTTAAGCCTCTTACATGTAATATGTTATCCATAGCTTACCCTGAGATGATTGCAAAATCCGACGATGAGTTGGAGGGGGATATCTTTCATGATGTCTCCATTGAGGAATTGTTACATAACGGATTTTATTTCGATGGCTCTATACCTAGTATAGCCCAGCTTGAGGCCACGACTCCTCAAGACGAATTATCCAAGCTAACCTTGGAAGAATTACAAGAATTAGGTATTTCACCCGCCCCACCTAATTTTGAGAGAGATCTACACATGGAAGTAGAAAACATCACAAAAATTAACATTGGAACCAAAGATAACCCTCACATAATCAACATTGGATCAGAATTGAGTCAAGAAAAACAAGATAAATACATTGCATTCCTTAAACAATATGAAGACGTCTTTGCTTGGACATATGAAGATATGCCAGGATTAGACCCTTCTATAGTTATGCATCACCTAGTAGTCCATCCGGATGCTAAACTTGTTAAACATAAACTTAGAAAAATGCATCCTAAAGTGGCCTTACTAGTCAAAGGAGAATTAGAAAAACTCTTAAATGTTATTTTTATACAAGCCATTGATTATGCTGAATGGATCTCGAATGTAGTTTCGGTAACTAAGAAAGAGGCTACCAAAGTTAGGGTTTGCACAGACTTCAGAGATATCAATGTTGCATTCCCTAAAGATGATTTTCCTCTTCCCAACATGGATTGGATCATTGAATTTACTGCTGGGAGTGGAATGATATCCCTAATGGATGGATTCTCTGGTTATAATCAGATCAGGATAGCTCCTGAAGATCAGGCTAAAACAACCTTTATTACCCCTTGGGGAACCTTTTGTTGGAAAGTGATGCCATTCGGTTTAAAGAATGCAGGTGCAACTTATCAACGAGCCATGACTTATATATTTCATGATATGATGCATGATATTCTACATGATTATGTAGATGATATTATAGCTCATTCCATCAAAGAAGATGATCATTTAGATGACTTGAGAAAAGTTTTTGATCGGTTAAGGGAGTATCTTATCCGATTGAATCCAACCAAATGTATATTTGGAGTTAAGTCCGATAAATTATTAGGGGTTATAGTTTCTTTACATGGCATTGAAATTGACCCTCTCAAGATCACGACTATCACTGATATGCCCGCACCCACAAATATATCGGAATTACAAAGTCTACAAGGTAAGCTTCAAGCTATTCGCCACTTTATTGATAAGTTGGCAGACAAAACCGGACCTTTTCTTAAGCTTCTTAAGAAAGATGTCTCTTTTCATTGGGACGACGAATGTCAGGAAGCATTCAAACTCCTCAAACAATATCTCCTTAAACCACCGGTGCTTTCACCACCTAGATCTGATCGTCCATTTATTTTGTACATTTTTGCTTCTGATTTTGCCTTAGGAGCTATGTTAGCTCAACTTGACGATGAGAAGAAAGAACATGCTAATTATTACATTAGCAGAACCTTAATCAGTTATGAAACTTGCTATACCATATTAGAGAAGTTATGTCTAGTAGTCGTATTTTCTACATAGAAACTATGACATTATATGCTCAGCCATAAAATGTATGTTATTGCTAAATTTGACCTTGTGCGATATCTCATGAGTTGACCATACTTATCTGGTTGCACAACAAAGTGGGTTCTTGCGCTAAGTGAGTTTGAACTCACGTTTATAGGATAGAAGTCTGTTAAAGGTCAAATCATAGCAGATCAATTAGCCGTTGCACCCTTAGAGTCTACCCATCCCCTCATCATTGAGTTTCCTAATGAATGCCTTAAACTAGAGGCAAACCATCCAGAGCAATGGTCCCTATACTTTGACGGAGCCCGATGTATGAGTGGGACTGGTGCATGTATTATTTTAATATCTCTGCAGAAACATCTTAGACCTCTGTCCTTCAAACTAACATTTGCTTGTACTAATAACACTGCTGAATATGAAGCTCTTATCCTTGGATTACGAGCTGCTTTAGCGCTACAAATTAAAAATCTATTAGTTTTTGGTGACTCTCAACTTGTCATAAATCAAATCAATGATGTTTATCAAACTCGAGATGATAAATTACATCCATACAAAGCATATGTCTTACAATTATTATCTTTGTTTGATCAAGTTACCTTGGAAGCTATTCCTCGAACTAACAACCATGCGGCTGACGCTATGGCTACAGCTGCATCTCTTTTGCCCTTGGAGTTAGATGACGAATATGCTACCATCATTATTCATCGACTCCAGGAACCCGCTTCAAGAAAATCATGCTTAGAACCTTTGGATGTGTTTCTAATCAACGAAACTACTCCTGAACATTGGTACACTAATCTATTTAATTTTCTTCAAAATGGAACCTTTCCTGAAGGTTGTAATCGCAACTAGCGCAGGTTATTACGTAGACGAGCAAGTCGCTTCATGATTATTGGTAATACCTTGTATAGGAGATCTTTTGAAGGCATCTTACTAAGATGTTTGAATCTAGCAGAATCTAGATCAGCTTTGAGTGAAGCCCACAATGGATCTTATGGGGGGTATTTTAGTGGTAGCGCCATTGCTAAAAAGCTCCTTAGGATAGGATATTTTTGGCCTACCATGGAGAATGATGCACATGCTTATGTGCATCATTGCGACAAGTTCTAGAAACACGCTAACCTTGTCCATGCGCCTGCACAAGAACTATAGGCTATTTCATCTCCTTGGCCCTTTTCAAAATGGGGCTTAGACATCATTGGAAAAATCAACCCTGTGTCATCTGATGGACACAAATTTATCATAACCGCCATTGAGTATTTCACGAAGTGGGTTGAAGCTATGCCATTAGCTTCTTGCACTGGAACCCAAGTTTCCAAGTTTATTTTTAATCAAATTATTTGTAGGTTCGGAATCCCTGCAAATCTCATTTCAGACAATGGAACTTGTTTTAAAAATAAATATGTTAAGAAATTATGTCAAAAGTATAAAATTCAACATCATTGGTCCACTCCCTATTATCCTCAGGGTAATGGCCAAGCATAAGCATCTAATAAAACATTAATCAAAATCCTTAAAAAACTGGTCAACAAATCTGGCTGAGATTGGCATATTCAATTATATCCTGCTTTGTGGGCCTATTGAACTAGCGTTCGTACTCCCATAGACACTTCCCCCTTTGTTTTGGTCTATGGCGCTGAAGTAGTTTTTCCCTTTGAATTAGAAGTTCCTTCTTTGGCTCTGCTACTTCAATATACTGAAGTAGGAGATGAATATTATGCTGGCAGACTTAGTTAGTTGGAACTCCTAGATGAAAAGTGCATCAATGCTTTGGAGCATCTTCGTGCCTACCAAAACAAGCTTAAACGAGCATACCTCAAGAAATTTCATCAGCGATCCTTTGAGATCGGCGACCTTGTCTTAAAAGAAAATCAAAAAAATACTAATGCAACTAAAGACCTTAAAGGTAAATTTGAGCCCAACTGGCTCGGACCATATGTCATCACTGCTAAATTTGGATCGGGAGCATATCGATTAGCTACCTTAGATGGTAAAGTTCTTAAAGAACCTATGAACGTTATGCATCTTAAGCATTATTATGCATAACATTTGGTCCTTTTTCATCATTTATATATATTGTGTATTTTGCATCTTGTTTCATTTTAGTAAAATTTCAAAAAAAAAAAGTAATAGTATTTCTTCTTGCAATTCATCAATCAAAATCAAAATATAAAAACATCAAAATCGTCAAAATCTTCAAAAACATATTTTATTTTCATACCTGTAAATTCTTGAAGTATTGTCGTTATATTTTCAATTATTTTGGATAAAATAGCATTTATTTGGAATCCCGCACTTTCACATTCACATGAATAAATATCTTGATTTTATTTTGTATGATTATTAATCTCTCTTATATCAAAGTCCATAGTTGAATTAAATAAAGTTTTTAGTATAGAGAACTGATCTTGTTATTTACTTGAACCAAATATATCTTTTTACATTAAAATGATTTCATTGCAAATTCAATATCATGCTACATAGTAAAAGTGGTTTCTATTTGGATCGGGAGCATATCGATTAGCTACCTTAGATGGTAAAGTTCTTAAAGAACCTATGAACGTTATGCATCTTAAGCATTATTATGCATAACATTTGGTCCTTTTTCATCATTTATATATATTGTGTATTTTGCATCTTGTTTCATTTTAGTAAAATTTCAAAAAAAAAACAACAGTAATAGTATTTCTTCTTGCAATTCATCAATCAAAATCAAAATATAAAAACATCAAAATCGTCAAAATCTTCAAAAACATATTTTATTTTCATATCTGTAAATTCTTGAAGTATTGTCGTTATATTTTCAATTATTTTGGATAAATTAGCATTTATTTGGAATCCCGCACTTTCACATTCACATGAATAAATATCTTGATTTTATTTTGTATGATTATTAATCTCTCTTATATCAAAGTCCATAGTTGAATTAAATAAAGTTTTTAGTATAGAGAACTGATCTTGTTATTTACTTGAACCAAATATATCTTTTTACATTAAAATGATTTCATTGCAAATTCAATATCATGCTACATAGTAAAAGTGGTTTCTATTTGGATCGGGAGCATATCGATTAGCTACCTTAGATGGTAAAGTTCTTAAAGAACCTATGAACGTTATGCATCTTAAGCATTATTATGCATAACATTTGGTCCTTTTTCATCATTTATATATATTGTGTATTTTGCATCTTGTTTCATTTTAGTAAAATTTCAAAAAAAAAACAGTAATAGTATTTCTTCTTGCAATTCATCAATCAAAATCAAAATATAAAAACATCAAAATCGTCAAAATCTTCAAAAACATATTTTATTTTCATATCTGTAAATTCTTGAAGTATTGTCGTTATATTTTCAATTATTTTGGATAAATTAGCATTTATTTGGAATCCCGCACTTTCACATTCACATGAATAAATATCTTGATTTTATTTTGTATGATTATTAATCTCTCTTATATCAAAGTCCATAGTTGAATTAAATAAAGTTTTTAGTATAGAGAACTGATCTTGTTATTTACTTGAACCAAATATATCTTTTTACATTAAAATGATTTCATTGCAAATTCAATATCATGCTACATAGTAAAAGTGGTTTCTTGAGCGAAAATTTTCCCCTGCTATCCTATCATGCACATGGTCTAGAATATTTGAGAATTGACAAAAGGACAAGCTCACCCCTACCCAAAATAAAAATCCCTTGCTCTACAGCTAATCCGAGCAAGTATCCCTAGCATAGGAAGAAAAAGAAAAGTCAAAGAAAATGAGAAAAATAAAAATATCATTTTGTACCATCGCAACAATATTTCAGCATTATCTCAAGTTCCAAGCAAAATACAAAAAAAAAAAAAAAAGAGAAGAAAAGAAGAGAAAAAGAAAAGGCAAAAGCAAAATACAATAAATCCCTTACCCTACCCCTTGAAAAGAAAAGAAGGGTGAATGAGCTTGTATCCCTGGAATTCTCAAGTTATTCGAAAACTGTGAGGTAAGCCCCATAACAGGTGGTTTGTACCCAACCCGCTTGGCCTTGGGTAATCCCTAGCGTGGTGATACATCTGTCATATTAGTGACCTTATTTTGTACAGACCTATGTCGGCTTATGGATTAGCTAGCTCTTGATAACCTAACTTACATAGTAGTCTGGTACGGTTACATGCATATAAATCATGGTCAATGAACATTCATTTGGTTAATTCAAATTACTTATATCAAATTATCTTGCTCAAAATTGGTGAACGAACAATACAATTGCACACACATTTGTATTTGAGAGATTTTCTATCATTATGATAAATCAAGATTGGCAATGAACTCACATATGCACATGAGGGTTCCTTACAAATCTACATTTGTCTTTGAGATAATTTAAAATATTTCTGCAACTCTTTTGGAATAAATTTTATTCTTATTTCAGAACATCTGTTTAGTATAAAAACAATTACATACATTGTTTTCAAAAATCCAAAATTCTTTTAAACAACCTATTACAAAATCTAGCAAATAAAGCCAAGTTTGTATATTATTATTTTTTGTTTATCAAAAATCAAAAATCAATCATGCAATAAAACTAAAATATCAATTTCTTCTTTGGATTTCACGATGATGGTATAAGTCTATACCTATAATTCTATGCCTAGCGCAAACCATTGTCCTAATTTTATTTTCCCATTCATTTAAAAAAAAAACAAACATATGGCTTACATCATTATGTTACACAATTGTGCTTTAAAATGAATGAACACTTATTCTATTTCATGTCATTATGTCAACATTCAATTTTGCAACCATGGTATAATTTCTAAGGAATTGTTCAAAATTTTATCACACTTAGGAATTTATGCCTAGCAAAATGATATTTCTTTTAGTATCTCATGCATAATATTTTTATGAAAATATGAAAAAAAATCATCCCTATCACAACACAAAGTCTTAATACAGTCTCTTAAGCATTCTTTTACTTTTAGCAATATTTCTATAATGGGATTAGCTTGACGACCGAGCGAGCGGTGAATCCATGAAATGGTCTATAATAGCGATAATTTCCTTTGAAATTATTGTTAGAAGCCCATTTTATTTTTCATCAAATCACACCAAAACAACCAATTGTTTACATCAGATTATTTCCTTAAAATTTTACAACATGACATAAAATTATAATATTTCTAAAACGACATAATCACATTAATCATCAATAATCAATTGCAAAATTCAACATTAAAGCATCATACAACATATACACAAGTCATATCATCAAAAAAGACCATATATCTATATCAAAAAATTATGTACATCATATCAAAACTAGATTGGTATGCCACAATCAATAGTCTGGCATACTCAATCCTCTCAAAAAATATATAATAAAAAAATACAATCTCTGTGCAATGAATGTCTAGCCTCGATAAGCCCTCGAGCTCTCAGCCTCATCTCCTCTCCCACCCTGAGGTGGAGGAGGAGGCCCCATCGGAGTCCACCCTGTGTCGTGGGTCCTCGACATTGATCATGACGATGTCCTCGATGACCCCATCCTAATCGGCCCTACAATGTCGATTGGCAGCTATAACCTCTGGCTCTCTGGAACCATCTGGTAGTATGCTCCCTGGTAGGATGCAGTATGACCCATAGACCGTGCCAACTCCTACATGCTCGCTCCTCCACCTCAAGCTCTGAGTTGTGTAGCCTCATCCTGCAGTGTTTGCACCTAAGCCTGAAGGTGAGCAACCTTAGCTCGGAGAGCTGCCGTCTTACTGCTCTCCCCTACCTCGATACCCTTGCCCTTATCGGGCGATGGTGGTATCTCCCCTTGCTAAGAAGGGACTCCCCTATCCCTCATCCCTATCTACTATGGTATCTATGGAACCCATGCCATCCTCTGGCGTCTCTCCTACAGAGACTATCACTGCTCTCTCCCACCATGACCCCATGCTACCTCAATAGCAGCCTGATGTCACCTCCCCATCCATTGCACAATAGTGTGCATCATACCCTGTGCCCTTGTCATCCAAGGAGGGCAAATGCCTATGTATCAAACATCGTATTTGTCGATAACCCTAGCATCGTCACCATCCACTGGCTAGATGGAGGCATCATCCGTATCCTGACTCTAGAACTGTTGCATGTCTGGAGCCCTACTCAGTGGGGTACTATCTTAGATAGTTTGGGAGTACTCGTAATCCCTGAGAGAATGGATCCCCTGTTGTAGACCAAACTATCGTAGAACCCGGTCGTAGCGATGGAGCTCTACCTCCTTGCTCCATCCTCAGCCAGCAGACTCGCCTAATGTGAGCCAGCTCCTGCCCATCCTTTGCCCACCTAGGGTGCTCTCACCATGGCCTCTAGGTGATTTGGTCTAGGATGAGGTCATCTAGCAACCTCTGTGACATCGATAGATCTATATGTTGTTGTGACCCCCTCTGTAGCCACCAGTAGAAAACCTGTGGTCTCTCTCGGTCAACCCCTGTCAATGGGAGTCCTATCGGCCTCCACATCACGATGTGCTCCCAACACCAAACCTATAGTAGTGATGTAAAGACCAGATATCGACCTACCTTGTATACGATCCCATGCAGGATCCTATACAAGCGGCATAGTATAAAGTTACCCCATGCAAACCTATACCCATTGTCTCTCATGTCATAGACCACATCTGATAGGAGCCATGGTAGTCTGCACCTGCTCTGGTGGCATAGCAGTATGCCACCTACTACCTCAGCCAAAACCCGAGTCAGCCTAGATGCCCCAAGCATCTACCTTAGAGACTCGATGTTCACTTTGCCCTTCTCCAAGGTGAAGCTCGGGTCTTCACTCAGCCTCATCATAGCCTGGCCTTGATTGGTCATAGGAGTCAACCATCCCTGTATGGGGATCCTCATGATCATCCATATGTCCTCTAGTGTGGGAGCCATCTCCCCTGTCGATAATCGAAAGCAGGACGACCCCAGATACCACCTCTCTACTAGGGCTGTCAGTAGCCCCATGTCCTTCTGTACTTGTGGCATCTCCGCCACATGCCACAAATTGACCTGTGCTAGTCGATCACACTCTGCCTGATCGAGCGCGGCTATGTCATCTTGTAGCTCACCATATTTCCATTCCTGAATCTTTAGTAATCTCATCTACAAAACAAATAATAAAACAACAAATTTCATTAATAAACCAATTATTAAAATCAAATTAAATACATTTTAACCAAGCTTAATTTCATCAAGTGATGATATCATCCACCATTGGATGATATCGTCTCGAATTGGGTAAAATCATCCTTTGTAGGATGAATTGTATTTGATTTCGCAACTTGGGGATCGCCCCTTATTGGACGGGATCGCCCCTAATTCGCCAATGTCGCCCTTCGACGAAATCAGGATGATTTCGTCCCGATGTTTTTGATGGCCTAAAAATTGCCACAATGCCCCCAAACATACAAAATTTAAAACAAAAAATTGCACAAATTAAATTCAAACCTAATTTACTAGGATTAGATCCTTACCCGTAGCCCGCACCGGACCTCTGTCGATCGGTGTGCTGTCTCCACCATTTTTTTGTCTGGAGAGCTCTAAAAACCAATAAAATTGAACAATAAAAATGAATTAGGGTTTTACCCTATTTTCTTAATTTTATTTCAAATCAACATTTTTTTACAATTTTTGCTTTTTCGTGCTTTTACCTCAAAACGTTCGATTTGGGTAAAAACACGGAGGGGGCACCATAGTCAGCAGTCATATGATTCGACCAAGAATCGTCATCTAGAAAATTGAGTACATTTTTTCTTTCTCGTAAAATGGGAAGAACTCGTCTTTAACGCATTTTCTTCATAAAATTCGCTAAAGAGGGGGCAAAATGTAGCACCCTAAAATTGGCATAGTTAAACCTTAGTAAAAAGATAAAAATTCAAATTTTAACCTCAAACCACCCATTAACCGCCCGTTACCCGCTTTCCTTGTTTTCCACACCATTTTTAGGATTTGATTTGACCGTTGGATGATATTGTCGCAGATTATACCAAATCGTCCCAGATCTGATGATTTCGTCCCAAAACCAAATTTTCATACTTAGCTTATGTTCCAAAAACCTCTCTAACCTGGGCAGAAAGCGTGTCTGCGCAGTTAGAGTCTCCCCCATTGGAGATCTCCCAAATTGGGTTGATCTCCAACCTCCTAACCTCTCCCTAATCTTATATAAACTAAGAT
The DNA here is from genome assembly GCA_028583015.1 of Wollemia nobilis. NCBI lineage: Eukaryota > Viridiplantae > Streptophyta > Pinopsida > Araucariales > Araucariaceae > Wollemia > Wollemia nobilis. Next base: position 1,793,902 of record JAQPPZ010003251.1, on the reverse strand, counting down.
TTTCTTAGTTTATCCCCCTGACTCTTTGCTTGAAACTCTGCTTAAACCCCCTGAACTTTCACGCACCTCAGATCATCCTCACACCATAATTTGCATTATGAATTTCATGTTTTCTTGTAGGAACTTTACTATTTTTCAGTCGAAGCTAGCTCGGATCGTCGTAAGCGATTCCAAGAGATTTTGGATGGTCCTATCGAGGAGCGTAGATGATCTCGTACAATTGGAGGCGATCCCGACTATAGTCCAAATTGGGGGCAATCAGAGCCCAGAGTTTGCATCTCTTTATTTTTTTTTGCATTTCTCTATACATTATCTTAGTTATTATATTTATGCGTCTTGGAGTTCACCTCATTTAGCATAACCGCATGATAAAGTTAAAATCAATCATTAAATCTATTGCATTTCTCTTATTTGTTATTTGAATCTATTATTTAGGCATGTTTATTGTTATTTCTATCATTCTCCTTTGCTTTTGCAGTTGTATCTTTGGTATTTTTTATCTATTTATGACGAATTCATCTGACGAATTCGTCAAATTGACGATGATCTCGTCTGATCTCAGATGATTACGTATGAGTCGAGATGATCTGGATTGCTACAAAACTTAGAATCTTCATCAAACATTCGAAATCAGGTATGTTCTGTCCCCTTTAGCATATTATCTGTGTTTAGCATTTATTCATATTTTTTGTATCCATGAAAATCAGCATTGGCATATAGAATAGTTTAGATTCATCTTGGCCAAATCTAGGAATTGAATGATTAAAGCGCAAAATGAACACATCAAACCTACTATAAACCTAGGTGTGGAAACTGCCACTCAAAATTTTCCTGGTGAACCCACCATCTGTCAAAAATTCACCCTTATACCCCTCCCCGAGAGGCGGGACCTTCAAAGGGCCTCTCAGTCCAAGGTATTGTCCCATCCTTCTCGCATCCCTCTTTCGGGCACGGATCCTATAGCCTGAAGGTAAGGATGCAAAAATTTTGGAGTGATACACTATACCTTCACCTACTTATGTAGGGTATTGAGAATCTAAATTTGTGACTTTCTACTATACTTATTTTTTCAATTATTACATAGTTGAAACAATTATTTCTTTAATAACATCCTCCTTATCCAACCTCTACTTCTTTGAAATCTATTTCTTGGCTCTTTCTGGTGCCCTTTTGACTTTTATCTAAAAAAAATTTTAGGTGACTTTCTCACTTTCTGTATCTTCTTCAGATAACCCTTCATGTATTGTTTCCTCTAGTAATATCTGTTCAAAAATAGGATTTAATTCCACTATTGCTGCAATGGTGAAATTCAGAGGTGTAAACCTAAATTTCTTATCCTTTTTATTCTAGTCTATTATGTATCTGAAGGCTATCCACCCAGGGCTAGGTGCTTAGGCCTATTTACTATCTCTATGACTGGTGCACTGACAACCCTCTCATTAGAATAGTGTATTTTACTCATCAACTGTACTCCTTGTTGTGGGCCAAAAAAGGTTAAATTATTTCCTACTTTTGTCACATGCCCATGCATTTAATTTATCAACCCAAGGAGCTTCGTAAACTTGCGAAGGGTCTTGAACATGATTTCTTACAATACCACTTGAGATGAGTTCACTAGTTCTAATATTGGGGGGTGTTTCAACGGTCATCAATCATTCATACACTCCTCAATAATTTACGTAAAAACAATTAAATCTACAAAAAGGAAATATTCACGCATTCCTGGAAATAAACCTATTGTAATACTAGAAATAACAATGCGATAAACAATCTTATAAAAGTGGTAAACTAATCTAGAAAACATAGGAAAATAGGGGAATAAATACTGGCTTGGAGTGGGCCCAGGCTCCAACAGCTTCCTCCCAACTGAACACGCACTTAGAAACTCTTAGAACTGTATTATAATTATAAAAGTACTACAATGCTTCTTCTGTATATCTCTCTACATTTACTATCAAAATATTCTATGTATCCTCAGAGAGGTCTGTGTGTGTTTATATAGCACACCCGCAAATCTTCTATTACAAAGAATTTATAACAGTTAATTCATTCCAGACTAAACAAAGATAGTCTGGTAAATGTGATCGATGTCTGTTAAAACTGGAATTCGTTTCTAACGGTGGGGTGTTCACTGATTGGTTTGTGCTTTGCTTGGCATTGGTAGGATGTTCTCATACATTGATGCGATCCCCAATTTAACTCTACATGACGTAGAGTTGAAACTGCACCAGTCTTTGTTGTCCACGTCATGCTTGTCTGGTCAACGGGTGAAGAACAGGGGTGCCTTCCCTATGGGGAAGGTGCCTAAGTATGTCAGGTGCCCTCTCTATGTTGAAGGTGCATTACTATCATTGGTGCCTTCCTGGAAGAGGAAGGTGCTTATCTTCTATTGGCACCTTCCTGTGAGAGGAAGGCACTTGCATTCTAGTGGTGCCTTCTTGTCGGCGTCTTCCTTATGAGAAGAAGGCACTTGCCTTGTAGTGGCACCTTCCTGTCGATGCCTTCCTGTGAGAGGAAGGTGCTTATTTTCCTTTGGTGCCTTCCTAGAAGAGGAAGGCATTGGCCTTTTATTGGTGCCTTCCTGGGAGAGGAAGGTGCTTGTATTTCCATGGTGCCTTCCTAGAAGAGGAAGGTTCCTACTTACGCTTGGTGCCTTCCTGGAAGAGGAAGGCACCTACCTTCTCTGCATTGATTTCGAAAGAAACAAAGTGCCAGGTCCATGAAAAGACCTTGACTGATCCAAATATGACTAAATCAACTACAATTCCACAAAATCACACTGAAAAAACATGAATTAGATAACACGCATAATTTCATCAAATAATTATATAATCATTCATAAACATATGCAATCCTTATTATACAACCGCATAATAATCAAGAAAATGTATACACAATATGAGCATTTCTGATGCTCATCACTTCTTTTGGAAAATTCTCTATTTGCTCAATTGAATGTTGAAAAGTCTTCAGAATTTTAGTAGCAGTCAATGGAGTATCAGGTTCTTCTTCTTTAACTTCTTCTTATGAAGGTGGGAATGGGTAATCATACCTAGTTTGTGATATTTTGTATATTAGCACTATATTCCTTTGGTCTTTGGACTTCTAATTTTTGATATTATCATCATACTTTTTAGAAAATTCACCATCAATTTTTAACCCAAACCTAGATTTTTCTTTACCAATATCAATTCTCATCCTCCACCAGACTAATATTTTAGCCTCTTTCCATTTCTCCTTTTTCTCTACTTCATCACCAGTAGGTTCTTGAGAGTGAGTGTCCTTTTTCTTTTCTATTTTTTCCTCAATATATTTTATGGTAGACTCATTTAACCAATGCTTTACATTATTGTCCAGATAAAAATCAAAAATTTGTTCATAAAAGTCTAACCATGGAGGAAGTTGAACCATATTAGAAACATTCCACTTTAAAAGAGTAGTTTCTTTGTTATTTCTACCTTGTTCAAAATGGGGCCTGGATTTCTTTTCAAATTTGTAAACCTTTTCTCAATTTAGGGCTATGTTCCTTTCATAGAATATATGGATCATAACTCCATCTCTGGGGAATGTAAAATAGACCCAACCTATATGGATATTGGTTGATTTGTTCACCCTACCACTTCTTAGTAATAGTTATATCGTCAACACTACGGTAGGTCAACATAGATCTCCTATTTCTCCTAGAGCCATAGTTCAAATCTATGAATTCTGCTTGCCTCAAGTATTCTAAGGTGAATAATCTATCTATGCTTACCCATAAAGCCATACAGTCTAATGACTATGCCCTTCATTAGGAGATACCAATCTTCTTCCTCTGCACCTTCTGTTATCAATATTTCATTTTCCAGAGGTGGTAGCCTAGGACATTCCCCATACATTATTTTCAATGTTGGCCATAATAATTCCAAGTTTAATTTGTAAAAAGACTCAATGCTTCTCAAGTGATTAGTCCAATAATAAAATAGAATGGATTCTCCTTCACTAGTCTTGTCTTTGACAGGAATCTAGGGCATCATGTCTCTTACAACAACATAAAACATCCAGACCAAGCTTGAGAAATGCCATAAACAAGGTGCATCAAAGCTTCTTTTCATTCTAATTGCTCATGCATTCTCTGAGTGAGGAAAACCAACCAGTCAAAATAGATAACCCTAATGCCCTTATCAGCCACATTTTCCTCATACATTCTTTCATGGAAAATGTAGTACACAACTATTTGCCAACCATGCACCATTTTATCAGAGTCCAAACCCTCCAAATAGGCTAATATTGAATATAGCTTTGGGTGAACAAATCGTTCAATGGAAATTAGGACCTGGGGCAATCCCTTCCTCGGCCTATTGTCCTTGAGTTTTTTATAGACCAATTTTTTGAAAGACTCACCATCATTAGCTTGATTCTGTAGAGAGTAATACTCGACCTGGGTGGTTGTTTTAAACTCTTTTGACCTCATGGGTGGTTCTGATCCTAGGAAAAAAGTTTGTAGCAATGATGCTAAATAGGGTTTTGCCTCTAGCAATTTTTACTGCTTTTATCATTAGGTCTTAAAATTTAACGATAGTTGCTATCAACTGTGGACAAGGATGAATAGAATCATAAATGTAAAAAGACAAGAAAGAGAGCATAGCACATCTACCTTTAGTCGATAGAGCTACTCCTTTCTTATATTTTTTGTTCAAGTTCCTTCTAAGCTTCGTTATCTCTGTGAGGACCAACTCAGTATCTACCATGACTTATGCTTTGTTTATGTAGCAGCCCACTACCCTTTTCACTAATGTTTCATCTTCTTGAGTGCCTTCAGAAGCCATTTTTGTTAACAATTCTCTAGAAATCACAAACAATACTCAGCTATTATTTTCTCTCTCTTTCACTTAGTGAACGCTATTTTTTTCAAATGATCAAAATTTTATGCCTCGACACTCATGCATGTCCTCTACCATTAATATGGCTACTGCACGAACTATCTGCTGGCATGCTTCTCAAATCACACTCATTCCCTTTTGGTAGCTCGGAGGTGGTGTTCTAATTTTTGATTGGCCAAAATTCAAACGTGCTTCATACCCTCGCGACGTTGCTTTGTCTGTTCTCTCTTTCGAGCATGGGAAACTTTAGCATTTAATGTAGAGATATTACCTTTTGAAAAGTGATATGATGTAGAATTTCTTCTCCACTCAAAAGTAGACTTGAAATCGATATATTAGAACCTTCCTTGTTTTACACAACAATAGTCTACAAAATTGGTGGATTAGCATTCCATATTATTCCACTACCACTTAGTCTTCTTTGAGTATGGAAAATAACACATGCTACATTACACTAAAAATGTAGTTCATTTAGGTGTGGATTGGATATCTAAATTATCCCTCTTGAGATGAACTACTTGGGATTTGTACAATCAGGCTGCTTCAGGAGTAAGCCCTGCGTTCTCCTTTGTAATGATAGCAACTTCCAATTCGGGGTCATATACCCCCCATCATTCAAAATACCTCTTTATCTTGGAGGGCCATCCCTAGGATGACCCATAAATCTCCCAGAACTGGCTGTCCTTTGTCGGATTAATGTAGATACCAGAGTCCCCCTGCATCCTCGAGGTTGCCTTCCTGGTCTCCTTAGCTGCTGTCATCTCTTTGAGTAGTCGTTCAAACTATTTTTGCCTCTCTACGAATGACTGCATATCCCACTTATCTTCTTATGGCTCGATTAAGGTCACCTTCTCCTTCTTCCAAGCCATCTTGGGCCCTTTTCCTTTGGCCTCTACAAAAAATATGGTAGCTCGAACAGGGGTTTTCCATTTTTCCCTGGTGGACATCTTCTCGCTTTGAGGGGCCTGCTCTGTAGTCCCTGGAGCATTCTCTTCACTCTGGGGGACATGTGCTGCCATCCATGGGGGTGCTTCTTCACCCCCCTATCTATCTTGTGTCAACCCCTCAAGTTCTTCTCTTTCTTTCTTAGGTTCAGGGAGTTCTTCCTTATCCCCCTATCCTGTCTATTGTTGTTGGCCCTAGTCTTGCTCTGTATCACTCAGATCGATGACAAGGAGTGTTGTGGGACTTATTTCCCCTATCCTAGAGTTGCTGGTTCTCCTACCGCAACTACTAGACCAGCTGCTCGAGCTAGGTGATTCATATTTCTTGTTCTTCCAATTCCCCTCTATGCTTATTCTGGTAGTCATCCAAAATTTATTGGGCCATCCAGTAATTGGTCTGCCACTCTAGTGCTTCCTCCAATGTTGCATCAACCTAATCATTGCTCCCAAAAGTCCCTGCATCTTGTGGGCTTTGGTTTTTCAATTACTAGAGGGTTTGGGATGTAATGTCAACTCTTGGGTCATTCTCCTCTTCTTCTGCTAAGAGGAGGAGTCATCGTAGGTGTTTCCTCTTGGGTACTGGTTCTAACGGTTGGAACTCAACCTCGTTGCTAATAAGCGATGCTCCTTCCTCTTCATACTCAGGAACTGGGAAATGCCCACTTTCCTCTGTGCATTCGGGCACTAGTGAATGCCCTCTTTATTCTATGAAATTGGGCAATGCCAATTGCCCTATACTTGCCATCTCCTCTTTAGGGCTTCCTTCTTCTTGTCCTATTTTGATAACAACATCCTATTGCCTTTCTTGGCTACCATCTCCCTCTGCGTCAGGGTTATGCCTCTACGCTTCTACATGGCAAACCAGTGCATATATCAGCCCATGGTGGGCCAAGGTGGATGATGTTCCCTTCTGGTACCTAGCTGCTTCTTCCTTCAGGGCATTTGCTAGGTATAAGGGCACGTTCAGCTTCCTTCCATGCACCAGGTTATTCAAAAACTACATATGATTAGTGTGCAAATAGGTATACTTCCCGATACATGTAAAGAATCGAGTAACCTGCTCGAATATCTTCCATAGATTCATGGGAAGGCTACTTTTAGGTAGCCCTTCCTAATCTATCTGCACATTTTCTCTTGGAAGCAACACTTCGGCGTACGACTTCAGTAGTCCACCTTTGTATATGCATTCACCTGTGAGAGGCAATCCAATCGCCTGCAAGATGTATTCGGGGGTGACCATAATTTCTACCCCTCGCACCTGAGCTACGTCGCCCCTCAAGGAGGAAGTGAATTCCTTAGCTACCTCCATATCCTAGCCTTGACTAACTAGGGTATAGTATTCAAACCATACCTCGGCCTCGAACTATGTTTTTACCGTCCCCTTGATTCCTTCCGTATCACTTGGTTCATTGTTTTTCATCGCATGATTCTTCGACCTTCCTCCCATGGCGCCTTCCCTTACTGCTATGCTTCTTCTTTTTTTTTCTATCCTTACTTCTTCAAGAAGGCATCTTCTTATAGGGAAGGCACCTAACCTTAGCATTTAATTCTAGGGTATGCCTTTCGAGCCATATCATTGGCACGTGGTTCCGGCCATGGGGGTATATGATTTTTATGATGACAATATTTTTTTGGTACTACATAATTTATGAATAATTATATAAAGATTTGAGTTAGTATGCGCGTACCTTATTTGGTGTTTCATGCATCGTGAAGAGCATTGATTCACTAATTTGTGACATGAGGGAGGGGTATTTCGTTTGTGCGGATTATGCTGGACTTTGGTGTTGAGTTGTTTGATGGTTGGTGCTAAAGACAGACTCTCGATTTGCTCAAAAAAATGTTTGTCCATCATCTTTGGAACATGCACGCTGATCTCGCCCCATAATTCTCTGAGATTTTTTTATTGGGGCAGATTTCCATCACATGGGTGATGGTGGTAATCTGATGCCACTCGTTCGTGTGGTGATTTCATTTTGATCAAGGCATCCGTGAGACTTAAGTGTTGGTTGTACGTGAAAGGCACTCTTTGGTACCTTCCCAATGTGGAAGGCACTTATGTGGTGCCTTCCTGATGTGGAAGGCGCTTATATGGTGCCTTCCCGATGTTGTCGGTGCTCTTTGAATGGATGCGCCTTCCAAGGGTGGAAGGTGCCTTGGTCTGTATGCGCCTTCCCGATGTGGAAGGTGCCTCGGGCTCTTTTTTTTGTGTGTGTGGCGCCTTCCCACCATAGAAGGTGCCTATTTTTTTTTATGTGGCACCTTATTTATAAGGAAGGTGCCTTATTCTAGCGGGGCGCCTTATTCATAAGGCGAGGCGCCTTATTCTGGCGGGGTGCCTTATTCTGGTGGGGCACCTTATTTATAAGGAAGGCACCTTCTTCTATGCCTTCTCGATGTGGAAGGCGCTTTATTCTTGGAAATCATGTTGTGATTGATTGGGAAAGGGTGATCAAGCCTTCTCAGTCTCGCTTCATGTTGCCTCAGCTTCTACCTATGAGTGTCGATGTCGAAATGTTGAGCTGAATCAGGCTTGGTTTCCTAGATACCTATTCCTCGTGCTGTTAGGTCCTCCACCTGCAAAAAGCAAATGAAAAGAAAGAAAAATAAAGGTAGTTAGACGCATTCCATGCCTATTAGGCCTTGGATTAGGATGCTTGCAGCTTGCATGCGGGCGTCATCCCTGCAAAACACATCGTAAGAAAAAAAACTAAATTAATTGATTTTGGTGAGCACCTCCATGCCCACCGTTTTTCCTGTTAAGAGTTTGGTTCGGATCTAACAAGATGGGGTCTCCCCCATGTCTATTCTAGATTCCACCTATAAGGTTTTGGATGTGTTATAGGGGCGCAATTAGTGGCCATTGACCATTAACACGGTGTTGTTGTCGTCAATTGTTCTAACGCGCATTGCCCCATTCTTGATGAGCTCTACCACCTCATACGGTCCCATCCATATTTGCATTAATTTACCTTTTCTTTCCTGGAACCAAGAATCATACAACAACACCCATTCTCCTTCTTGGAACTGCTTCAGTTTAATGTGGCGATCATGCCACCACTTTCTTTGCTTTTGTATGATTTTTGTTCTCTACAAAGCATCCATTCGGATTTCATCCAGCTAATCTAGCTGTCGAATCCTTTCTTTTTGAGCGTCATCCAAGCTCAAGTTCAATTCTGAAGTCGTCCTCAATGTCTTGATTTCAAATTCAATGGGCATCATCACACTCTTCCCATAGACCAGTTGGAAGGGTGTGAAGCCTATGGTGGATTTCCATGTGGTATTATACACCTAGACTACCTCCAGAACCATGTAGCCCAATATTTTTTGTGTTGCTACACGGTCTTCGTCAGGATGTTCTCTATTTCTTTGTTTGTCACTTCCACTTGCCCATTTGCCTGTGGATGGTAGGGTGTAGTTTTATTGTGTCAAACTCTATATTGCTCCATCAGCTCCTTGATCAACTTGGAGGTAAATTGAGGCCCTTGGTCTATTGTTATCTCTCTAGGGACCCCAAATCATGTAAAAATATGGGCAAATAAGAAATCGATGACTATTCTTTCTTTTGAATCTCTCAACGCTTGAACTTCAACCCATTTGGTGACGTAATCTGTATAGACCAAAATAAACCTCCTCCCTATTGAAGGTGGATTAATTGGTCCCATGAAGTCCATGCCCCACTTATCAAAGGGTTCCAGGTGTACCTGAGGTTGGAGGGGCATTTCGTCTTGATGGGTTGGTCTGCCCATTCTTTGGCATTCATCGCACTTGCTGGCGTACGCAGCCGCATCCTTGAACAGAGTGGGCCAAAAGTACCTAGCCTATAGGATTTTGTAGGTAGTTCGTTTCCTTGCAAAGTGTCCTCCACATGGTTCATCGTGACACGCTTTGAGTACTTCTGAGAACTCTTGTTCTGCTATGCATCTCCTTATAATCTGGTCACGTCCTATTTTGAACAGGAGGCCATCAATCCATAGGAACGATGCACTTTTCTCTATGACCGCCTGCTTTTCTCAAAAAGAGAGAGCAGGTGAGGTTCTTTCGATGGCCAAGTAATTGGCTATATCTACGTACCATGGGATTTGCTCACTAATGGTGAACAAATGTTCATCCAAAAATTGGTCTTCCACTATTGTATGGTCTGTCGGTATCAATCTAGATAGAAAATCTGCTACGATGTTGTCTTTGCCTGGTTTTTTCGACTATTGTGATGTCAAATTCCTACAGTAACAAGAGCCACCTAATAATTCTTCCGCCAATGGCTGGCTTGCTCATCAAGTATCTGATGGCCGCGTGGTCCATGTGGACAAATACCTTATACCCGATGATATAATGGTAGAATTTGTTTATGGCGTGCACAACTGCAAGGAACTCCTTCTCCATCACCGTGTAGTTGAGCTCGGCTCCTGCCAAGTTTTTGCTGACATAGTAGATGGCGTAAAATTGTTTGCCATCCTTCTATCTAAGGACTGCTCCAATCACATTGTTGGATGCATCACAATAGATATGGAATGGTATGGCCCAATTTGGTCCTCTTAAAACTGGTGTGGATATCAGTTTCTCTTTAAGCAACTGAAACGCTTCTTCGCAGTCTTTCATCCAATTGAACTCCACATCTTTAGATAATAGAGTGTGCAGTGGTTTTGCAATTTTTCTGAATTTGGTGATAAATCATCGGTAGTACCCGGATGATCCAAGAAAACTCCTCACCTCTCTCTGTGTTCTAGGGTTGGGTAGGTCTCTGATGACCTCAATTTTTCTTTTATCAACCTTTATTCCTTCTGTGGAGAGGTGGTGTCCTAGTACGATGCCTTCTTGCATCATCATAAAGCATTTCTCGTTGCTCAGGGAAAAATTGTTTTCCTTGCTTCTTTCGAGCACTCTTTCCAAGTTCGTCATTGCTTCGTCAAAGGTTTCTCCATAGACGGTGAAGTCATCCATGTATACTTTGACCGCGTCTCCCATCATGTCTAAAAATATGCTAAGCACCACCCTTTGAAAGGTGGCAGGTGCGTTGCATAATCCGAAAGGTAATACCCGATAGGCAAACGTTCCCCATGGGTAGGTGAATGTTGTCTTATCCTGATCCTCTTCTCCTATCTGGATCTAGTTGTATCCACTGAATCCATCCAGGAAGGAGAAATACTTCCTCTCGGAGAGTGTATCCAAGACTTGATCAATGAACGAGAGCGGGAAGTGGTCCTTCTTGGTCGCTTTGTTTAACGCTCTATAGTCCACATAGATTCGCCACTTCCCATTCTTTTTAGGGACTACCACTAATGGTGATACCCACTCGCTATCAAAAATCGGATAGATGAATCCGGCAGTCAAGAGTTTTTGTAGTTCTTCCTTGACAATGTCTTTCATTGTCGGATTCATTCTTCTCTATGGTTGCCTACTTGGAGTTGCTTGATCATCAAGGTATATATGATGGGTACAGATATCTGGGCTGATACCCTTCATATCTGAGTAATCCCATGCAAATGCCTGTTGGTGTCTAACCAGGAGCTCTTCTACTTTCATCAATTGTGTGGGAGTCAACCCACTGTTGACATTCAATGTTCTTCCTGGCCCGACGTGTATCTGCTGAACGTGGTGATCTTGGGCACCATCCAATGGTGATCCAGGTGCGGATATGGAGGACTCCCCATGGAGGAACTCCATAATAGCACCATATTCATCTTCTTCTGCCAACTCATCCAACGTCATCATCGGCTGGATCATGGATAGCTCAGGATTTTCATGCTCGGTCAACATGGGTTCTCCTAATGAGTTGACGGACTGCATTGGGGGTGAAATAGTCAACCTTTTAATGTTTCGTCCATCAAATATGGTCATCAACCCATCCTGATAGCTGATGTAAGCATCAGCTATTGCCAGCCATGGCCTTCCCAAGATGAGCAGGTAATCGCCTAGCCTAGTTTTAGATTGCAAGACTAAAAAGTTGGCTGGGTATTCCCATGCGTTGACTGTCACTATTACGTCTTCCAACATTCCTTTCGGTGCCATGATCGATCGATCGACCAGCTATAGCACTATCGTAGTGGGTTTTAGGTTCATGAGTTGTAGCCTCTACATGGTCTCCTAAGGCATTACATTGATGGCTACTCTGAGATCGACCAACGTATTGGATAGGGAATGTCCCTCAATTTTTATAGTCAACACCGGGCTTCCGGGTCTACATACTTAGGATGGCATGTTTTTCCCATCATCAAATCTGCTAGTTTACCCATGACATTGATAGTTTGGGTTGCTCTTCATCTTGGCTTCCTTAGACACATCTCTCTTATCGCCTTGGTATATATCGAAACATCTCGGATGGCTTGAAATAATGGAATTGTCATGGTGAGGTTCTTCAAGCTAGACAAGATATCAAACTTCGATTACGTTACTTTCCTCTATTCTTGCATCCGGTTGGGAAATGGAGCCTTTGCTCTCTCAAGCATTTCTTCTATCACCTCTTCTACAAGAGGTGTTTCTCCTACCTCTTCCTCCTCTTCTACCAGTGGAGGCGTTCCTACTCCTAGCTGTCTACCAGACCTAAGCTGAATATGGTACATCGAATACATCTCACCCTCCATGTTGTATGCTGGTTGGTTCACCCTATTATTAGGATTTGCCATCGGTTGTGTGGGTAGCTGTGCAAGTCTCACTGCTAGAAACATCGATAAATTCTATTGGGGGTGAGCTGGTGCTACATTCTATGGAGCCTGATTCCATGCAGTGTGGCCTCTCCATTGCTACCCAGGATATGGATATGGCATCCATGGCTGTTGGTTTGGGAATGCTATTGGGGGTGCGTTGGACTAGGGTGATGGCCCCCACCACCCCATGTTAGGTGGTTGAGGTGGGCCTTGGGGCATGTATGGTCCTCCCCCATATGATGACATTTCGGTTGGCATATTCCCCATAAGGGGTTGTGGCCAACTCTTTCGATTGCCTATGAAATAGGCATCCACGCTTTCAGCATCCTCCTGATTACTGGGCAGTTGTGGGCACAATCGAGTTTTATGGTTCAGCCTACAAACTATGCATACTCTAACTTTGTTCTCTGGGCATGCATTCTTTGCATGCTTCCCTCTACATTTTGGATAGAAATAAGCCAATGCTACTTCGTTTTCTTGCTTCTTTTTCTCTAACAATAGCGTATCCATCTGCAATGCTAGAGATGAGAGCATTTCACTCTTTAAATCTTCCAGCATGTTACCTATTTCTATCTTCGTGATTGAAGCAGTCACTTTCATGGTTCTAGAAGTGGTCTTGCCTCTCCTTCTTGAGTAGTTTCGGCATAGTTGTCGGATGTCTTCCATAGCGTGCTGGTAGACATCACCTCCAGAAATCATGTTAAGAGCCTCCAGTGATTCATTGGTAAGTCCTCTCAAAAAGATGCTTTTGAGGGACTTATCAGATAGTTTCGTGTGAGGAGATCGTTGAAGATTGAAGTTGAATCTCTCCCAGTATTCCTCAAGAGACTCATCTTCTTTCTACATCATGCTCAGGACCTCTTCTCTGGAGTCTCTTGCTCTCCCAAAATCTTGGTATTGCTCTAAAAAGAGCTTCTTCATTTGATCCCAAGTGGCAATGTGTTTGTCTCCCAGACCGATGAACCACCGTAGAGCTGCATCGTCCAATGTGGAAGGAAAGAGTTTCAGCTTTTGCGTATCATATTTGTAGTCCATAGACCTGCATAAGACATCAAACTTAAATAAAAATAGGTCAGGGTCCTCAGTTGGGTATCCTCTAAAGGTCGAAAGGTGAGCAGGGGATATGTTTTTCATTTTGGTATCTCCTACTCCTTCATCAATCGGGAAACTAAAGCCAGATGAGACTTCTTCGTTGTCAGCCATTTTTTTAAGAAATGCGGTCTCTAATGCAGTATTTATGGCCTTACGATCATTTAAGACTTTTTGAGTCAAGGCTCTAAGGTTTTCTGGTGTTATCATCTGATCTTCTATAACTTTCCACAACAGGGCTTCCTCTAAGGGTGTCCTATTAAATAGGGGATTTATGATGATTCATTCTTCCCCAAGTTGATGGGATGAGGAGGCACTTTGCACAAAGTGTGGATCCTCACTCCAATGGATTGTTGGTGGTGGGTCGGGCGAGTCTAATTCAAATTTAGAATGTTTGGTTGACTCAGGTTCTGGTGGATTGGTTTTTATAAACCGACCGTTAGGTCCTCTTCTTCTCGAAGAACTCATACAAGGTCAGATGGAAGGTTTCCAGGTATTGTAAATAATCTAGTTGAGACGCTTCCCCGAAAATGGTGCCAAAATGTTGCGGGCCAAACAAGGTTAACTTCTTTCCTACTTTTGTCACATGCCCGTGCATTTAATTTATCAACCCAGGGAGCTTCGTAAACTTGCGAAGGGTCTTGAACAAGATTTCTTACAATACCACTTGAGATGAGTCCGCTAGTTCTACTATTGGGGGGTGTTTCAACGGTCGTCAATCATTCATACACTCCTCAATAATTTACGTAAAAACAATTAAATCTATAGAAAGGAAATATTCATGCATTCCTGGAAATAAACCTATTGCAATACTAGAAATAACAATGCGATAAACAATCTTATAAAAGCGGTAAACTAATCTAGAAAATACAGGAAAAATAGGGGAAGAAATATTGGCTTGGAGTGGGCCCAGGCTCCAGCAGCTTCCTCCCAGCTGAACACGCACTTAGAAACTCTTAGAACTGTATTATAATTATCAAAGTATTACAATGCTTCTTCTGTATATCTCTCTACATTTACTATCAAAATATTCTATATATCCTCAGAGAGGTCTGCATGTGTTTATATAGCACACCCATAGATATTTTGTTACAAAGAAGTTATAACAGTCGATTCATTCTAGACTAAACTAAGATAGTTTGGTAAATGTGATCGACGTCTGCTAAAACTGGCATTCATTTCTAATGGTGGCATGTTCACTGATTGGTTTGTGCTTCGCTTGGCATTGGTAGGACGTTCTCATACGTCGGTGTGATCCCCAATTTAACTCTACATGACGTAGAGTTGGAACTACACCAGTCTCTGTTGTCCATGTCATGCTTGTCTGGTCAACGGGTGAAGAACAGGGGCACCTTCCCTATGAGGAAGGTGCCTAAGTATGTCGGGCACCTTCTCTATGTGGAAGGTGCCTTACTACCATTGGTGCCTTCCTGGAAGAGGAAGGCACTTATCTTCTATTGGCACCTTCCTGTGAGAGGAAGGCGCTTGCCTTCTAGTGGTGCCTTCCTTATGAGAGGAAGGCACTTGCCTTCTAGTGGTGCCTTCTGTGAGAGGAAGGCGCTTATTTTCCTTTGGTGCCTTCCTGGAAGAGGAAGGCACTGGCCTTCTATTGGTGCCTTCCTGGGAGAGGAAGGCGCTTGTCTTTCCTTGGTGCCTTCCTGGAAGAGGAAGGCGCCTACTTACGTTTGGCGCCTTCCTGGAAGAGGAAGGCGCCTACCTTCTCTACGTTGATTCCGAAAGAAACAAAGTGCCGAGGTCCATGAAAAGACCTCGACTGATCCAAATCTGACTAAATCAACTACAATTCCACAAAAACACACTGAAAACACACGAATTAGATAACACGCATAATTTCATCAAATAATTATATAATCATTCATAAACATATGCAATCCTTATTATACAACCGCATAATAATCAAGAAAATGTATACAAAATATGAGCATTTATGATGCTCATCACTCCTTTTGGAAAATTCTCTATTTTCTCAATTGAAGGTTGAAAAGTATTTAGAATTTTAGTAGTAGTCAATGGAGTATTAGGTTCTTCTTCTTGAACTTCTTCTTATGAAGGTGGGAATGGGTAATCATACCTAGTTTGTGATATTTTGTATATTAGCACTATATTCCTTGGGTCTTTGGAATTCTAAGTTTTGATATTATCATCATACATTTTAGAAAATTCACCATCAATTTTTAACCCAAACCTAGATTTTTCTTTACCAATATCAATTCTCATCCTCCACCAGTCTAATATTTTAGCCTCATTCCATTTCTCCTTTTTCTCTACTTCATCACCAGTAGGTTCTTGAGACTGAGGGTCCTCTTTCTTTTCTATTTTTTCCTCAATATATTTTATGGTAGACTCCTTTAACCAATGCTTTATATTATTTTCTGGATCAAAATCAACAATTTGTTCATAAAAGTCTAACCATGGAGGAAGTTGAACCATATTAGAAATATTCCACTCTAAAAGAGCAGTTTATTTGTTATTTCTACCTTGTTCAAAATGGGGCCTGGATTTCTTTTCAAATTTGTAAGCCTTTTCTCAATTTAGGGCTATGTTCCTTTCATAGAATATATGGATCATAAATCCATCTTTGGGGAATGTAAAATAGACCCAACCTATCTAGATATTGGTTGATTTGTTCACCCTGCCGCTTCTTAGTAATAGTTATATCGTCACTACGATAGGTCAACATAGATCTCCTCTTTCTCCTAGAGCCATAGTTCAAATCTATGAATTCTGCTTGCCTCAAGTATTCTAAGGTGAATAATCTATCTATGCTTACCCATAAAGCCATACAGTCTAATGATTATGCCCTCCGTTAGGAGATACCAATCTTCTTCCCCTGCACCTTCTGTTATCAATATTTTATTTGCCAGAGGTGGTAGCCTAGGGCATTCCCCATATATTATTTTCAATGTTGACCCTAATAATTCCAAGTTTAATTTGTAAAAAGACTCAATGCTTCTCAAGTGATTAGTCCAATAATAAAATGGAATGGGGTCTCCTTCACTAGTCTTGTCTTTGACAAGAATATAGGGCATCATGTCTCTTAGAACAACATAAAACATCTAGACCAAGCTTGAGAAATGCCATAAACAAGGTGCATCAAAGCTTATTTTCATTCTAATTGCTCATGCATTCTCTAAGCGAGGAAAACCGACCAGTCAAAATAGATAATTCCCTTCTCAACCATATTTTCCTCATACATCCTTTCATGGAAAATGTAGTACACAACAACTATTTGCCAACCGTGCACCATTTTATCAGAGTACAAACCCTCCATATAGGCTAATATTGAATATAGCTTTGGGTGAACAAACCGTTCAATGGAAATTAGGACCTAGGGCAATCCCTTCCTCGGCCTAGTGTCCTTGAGTTTTTTATAGACCAATTTTTTGAAAGACTCACCATCATTAGCTTGCTTCTGTAGAGAGTAATACCCGTCCTGGGTGGTTGTTTTAAACTCTTTTGGCCTCATGGGTGGTTCTGATCCTAGGGAAAAAGTTTGTAGCAATGATGTTAAATAGGGTTTTTCCTCTAGCAGTTTTTACTGCTTTTATCATTAGGTCTTAAAATTTAACAATAGTTGCTATCAACTCTGGACAAGGATGAATAGAATCATAAATGTAAAAAGACAAGAAATAGAGCATAGCACATCTACCTTTAGTCGATAGAGCTACTCCTTTCTTATATTTGTTGTTCAAGTTATTTCTAAGCTTCATTATCTCTATGAGGACCAGATCAGTATCTTCCATGACTTATGCTTTGTTTATGTAGTAGCCCACCACCCTTTTCACTAATGTTTTAGCTTCTTGAGTGTCTTCAGAAGCCATTTTCGTTAGCAATTCTCTAGAAATCACAAACAATACTTAGCTATTATTTTCTCTCTCCTTCACTTAGTGAATGCTATTTTTTTTCAAATGATCAGAATTCTATGCTTCGACACTTTTAATTTTTGATGCATGCACATCCTCTACCATTAATGTGGCTACTGTGTGAACTGTCCGCTGGTATGCTTCTCAAATCACACTCATTCCCTTTTGGTAGCTCGGAGGTGGTGTTTTAATTTCTAATTGGCCAAAATTCAAATGTGCTTCATACCCTCATGATGTTGCTTTGTCTGTTCTCTCTTTCGAGCATGGGAAATTGTAGCATTTAATGTAGAGATTTTACCTTTTGAAAAGTGATATAATGTAGAATTTCTTCTCCACTAAAAAGTAGACTTGAAACCGATAGATTAGAACCTTCCTTGTTTCGCACAACAACAGTCTCAAAAATTGGTGGATTAGCATTCCACATTATTCCACTGCCACTTAGTCTTCTTTGAGTATGGAAAATAACACATCCTACATTCCACTAAAAATGTAGTTCATTTAGGTGCAGATTGGAATCCACTTGTCATTATGCTGGCAAGGTGGTTCATTTGAATGCGGATTGGAGCTCACTCATCTTTCCGCTTTGCTCTTAGTGTATTTGAGTATGAAATATGAACTTGCTACATCCTTTGGGAACACAGCCAATTTTGCAAAATTTTATCTTTTTTTATACATTTTATCAAAACAAAACTTGATACAAAGTGCAAGAAAAAGGAAATATGACACAATGTATGTACATATATTACAATGAGCTTATATTTCAATAAAAATAGAGTTTAATATGAAAACAATTAACTAGAATTAGATGTATGTTTCCCTCTAGATATTCAAGCTAGAAAACATTGGTGTCTTTAACCTCCACTCTCTTGAAAGGGCCATCCCAGAAGGAGTCAAACTTATGATGATGTCCTAGTTTTGTTCTTTCAATATTCCACCTGAGAACTGAATCTCCAACCTAGATTTTTTTGAACCATGCCTTGATGTCCAAAAAATGCTTTTGAAATTTTTCATAGGCCTGAGATCTTTTCTCTTCCAACTGTAGCAGGTGTGTTAGCTTTGTTTCTATTGGATTTTCATTTTATTCCTCTTATGAATTTATCAGTTTCAATGCTAGAATTTCCAAATGGATAGGTAACACTGCCTCCTTGGCATACACAAAAGCATAAGGAGAAGTATTTATGGACTTAATAGTAATTATATCTACCCAAAAAGTTTACTCTAGCATTAGGTGCCAACTTCTTTTATTCCCCTCTAGTGATCTCCTCAAAATCCTTAATAGGTTTTTGTTGGTAGACTCTGCAAGTCCATTCCCTTAAGGGTAATAATTTGAATTATTCTTAATGGTGATGCCATACTTGCTAGAAAACTCAATATACTTAGCTCCTATAAAGTTTGGTCCATTGTCACTCACCAAGGCTTCCGAAACACCAAACCTTGAAATAAAACTTTCCATAAAATTGATCACAACTTCTTGGTTTGATTTCTTGGTAGGAATATCCTCTACCCATTTGGTGAGGTAGTCTGTGGTAGTTAGAATATACTTATGCTCTACTAAAGAATGAGTTTTGATGACCCTTATAAATTCTAGCCCCCATTTTTGAAAGGGCTCTTCAACTTGTATTGGCTTGAGGGGGAACGAAGCATTTCTTGTCCTCCCTACATGTTGTTGACATTTGTCATAGGCTCTAGTGACTTTAAAGGTGTCAGAAAATATAGCATGCCAATAATAGCCTACTCTTATGATTTTTAAACTTGTAACTCTACCTGAGAAATATCCTCCAGATGGCCCTCCATGGAACTCTTCAATGACCTTTCATTGTTAATCATATTTTAAGAACTTAAGGAGAACTCCATCAAGGTTCTTTTTGTATAGCCCTTCTGGAAATAAGATATACTTCAAAGCTTGAAGTATATATCTTATTATTTGTGATGCATTAAGATCAAGAATGCATACTCTATTTTGAAAGTACTTGATCATTTGGTCTACCCAATCAGAGTCACTTGGTTGTATTTCTTCAATTTGATCATCTTCTATTATCTGATAAACTATTATTTTAGCTGATACTGCTACCTCTTTTAGACCTTTGTATAGGGACCTACCTCTCATGAATTTTGTGGGATGTATCTCCACATCATATTCTTGGATCTTGGTTATCCAACCAGCTCTCTTATCTCCTAGTTCACCTTGTAGAATAAAGCTTCTTACATATGGGTGAACAACATATACTAGGATCTTAGTTTGAACCAAATACTGCCTAAACTTCTTCAATTACTTCATCACAACAAATACTTGTTTCTCAATAAAATTATACTTAACCTAGTAATAATGGAGAGTTTGACTCCAAAATAATATGGGGTGCTCCTCACGTTGATCATTTTTATAAGTGAGCACTGATGCATAGCTTTATTTAGCTCCATAAGCGTAAAGGATAAAATCCATATTGAAATCTAGATTTACTAGCACTAGAGTGGTGGCAATGGACTATTTAATTATTTTTAAGGCATTATTTCGTACTTCAGTCCATTTGAACTCTGCATATTTCTTTAGTAGTTTAGATATAGACCTTACCTTCTGAGCGAAGTCAGAAATGAATTTCTTGACAAAGTTTATTTAGCTAAATAAGGACTGCAATTCTTTCTTGTTTGCAAGCAGTGGAAGAACAAGAATGATCTAGATTCTATTTGGATCTATGGTCATACCTTCTTTTGAGACCACATGACCTAGTAGCTTTCCCTCATGTACTACAAAAAATGATTTCTTAGGATTGAGAGAAATGCCAAATTCTCTGCACTTTTGAAAAACTTGCTCAAGGTGTGCTAAGTGGTCATGCTTATTATTAGAAAACATAGTCATGTCATCTAAATATATGAATTTATTAATAAGTTCCCCAAAGGTATAATCCATGGCTCTCTGAAATGTGGCTCCCACATTGGCCAAAAGGCATTCTCTGGTAGGCAAATGTGCCCTATTTTGTGGTGAACATTGTTTTATACTGATCTTCATTCTTCACCCAAATATGGTTATATCTAGAGAAGCGATCCAATAGTGAGAACCTCTCTGACCATTCCACTATCTATAAGATTTGATTAATCTTTGTAAAGGGTAGTGATCCTTTAATGATGCCTGATTAGGATTTTTGAAATCCACACACAGGCGAATATCACCATTCTTCTTCCTCGCAGGTACCAAGTTGGCTACCCAAGTAGAATTTTTAATTGGATATATGATCTTAGCCTTTAATAACTTCAAGAGATATTATATCATTATGGCTTTGATCGTTGGATTTACAGGCCTTTTCTTCTGCCTAAAAGGCTTTGCATCAAGCTCTAGCTCAATGGTGTGTTGGATAACCCTTTTTTCATATACCTTGAGGTATTCATATGACCAAGACACAATGTATTGGTACTTCATACATAAATATTTCATATCCTCTTCTTCCTCTAGTGAAAATCAGATTCCAACCTTGAGTTTCTTTTCTTTTTCTATTTCAACTTCTTTATATATTTGGTCATTGACTTCCATGGATCTAATCCTTTTCC
Source organism: Wollemia nobilis (assembly GCA_028583015.1). Lineage (NCBI taxonomy): Eukaryota > Viridiplantae > Streptophyta > Pinopsida > Araucariales > Araucariaceae > Wollemia > Wollemia nobilis. The sequence continues at coordinate 1,772,939 of JAQPPZ010003251.1, read as the reverse complement.
TGTCTTCATTTTCAAACAAGCTCTCTAGAGTAACCAAAACTCTAGGTATGTGATTGTTCTTAAGTTGAATAACTTCCTGTTGATCAATTTCCTCTAGATTTTCTTCTTAGACAGTGGAGAGATAGGTTTCTCTTACAAAAAAATCAATAATTTGTTGATCACTTTCAAAGACCTGCTATAAAATCTGCTTATCTAGCACTACACACCTGCAAATCATTTTGATCTTCTTGTATTTCTTGAATCCAATGTATGTAGAAGAGTTGAAGTTAGATCCCCTTGCTACTAAGGAGTCTGCCAAAGTATTCTTTTCTTTAGGAATAAATTTTATATTTAGGGCATAAAAGGATTCCATCATATCTCATACCCTATTTCTGTATGCTTTTAGGTAATGGTGTTGTTGGCATTTTTGCCACATTTATTGTTATTATTAATTATGCATGCTTAAGCTTTGGCCCAATGCAGTTTTGTGAGTTTCGAGAATTAAATGCAGTCCAAAATTAAATACTTTGAGGATTTCCAATGCATTTAAGGTCAAAGAAGCGCCCAGGCCACCAAAATTGAAGGATTTATTGGTTCGAAGCTGTTGTTCATGGATTGAGTCAATGGTTTCATGCATATTTAAAAAAAAAAACAAATTTAATGAAGGTGGTTCTTCGAAGCCGACATGTACATTGCATTCAATTTTGTGGGTCTCCAAGGCTGCAATTAAGGGGATCGTGTGCATAATTTCCAATGCATAATTGTAGATCACAAGGAAGTCGGTTTCAAATATTTAATGCTGCAAAGAGGACGGCCCTCTATAAAAACCAATGTAAGCTTCATTTGAAAGTGTGGTTGGAAAATTCTCTGCTAGAGACTGGAAGTTCATTTGCAGGAATAAAGGATTGGCTTCTATTTTTCAAGCGTTTGCATTCGTGATTTCCTTTCTGTTCATGTTGCATTTCTAATAGCATTTGTATGTCTTCATGGCTGTTACATTTAAATTCTGCATACTGGATTTGAATATTGCCGTAAGAGTATAAATTCCCGGAATGTGATTTTGGAGGGTTTTTCCGTATGCATCGTGCGGAAGTTAAGTTAGTAACTTTTATTGCTTGTTGTTGTTGCACTTGAAGTTTCATGCTGCTATTTTCTGATCCCATAACTTCGGCCTGTGGCCATATTTCCCATTTCTTTCCGTAACCTTTTTTTTAATTTCTTTCCAAGTAACCCTTATCTTACACCAAGTTTAGAATAGTGAAGGGAACCAGCCCACTCTGGAGATTGGTGCAGGGAGCCATTTCTTGCTTCCAGCCTTTCAATGTTGGCCAGGTCTAGGGTGCACTCGTAAAATCCTTTCCTGTGGCAGATTTTAGACCAACAGTTTTTGGCACGCCCGGTGGGATCGACTTCTTCTGTCTCACAAAAATCCACATTTGTTTTGCCACCCGGAGGTCTCAAGATTTGATGAGCTGTCTTGACCTCATAGCGGAGATTTGTAAGTTCATCTGGCGACTCTGCTAAGTTGAAGATCCGAAGATCTGTTCGTGGACGCCTGTTTTTAAAAAAAAAAAAGTTAAAGAATGTTTTTCTGGTGACTCTGACTTAATGGTGATAGCCGTGATCCCGCAGACCACTGCCACAAAGGCGAGGGTTTTTTCTAGATGGGATGATCCTGGCCCTATGAATCTCCAAATTCGACATGAAATTCCTGAAGGTGCCCTGAAGAACCTGGAAAAATATGATGGTACCGAAGGCATGGCTCTGGCACATGTTGAAGACATTGCTACTCTATCCATGATCCATGTCATAGAACACGAAGATGTCATGATCCGACTTCTGGTTCAGTCTTTGGAAGGAAGAGCATTACAGTGGTACAGACTGCTCAGGCGTCAAAGCATCAGTTCATGGGATGATCTAGCGGGAGCATTAATCAGAAGATTTTACGAAGATCCTTTCTACAGTTCTTTGGATCTCTATCAGTTTTTAATGTACATCAAGCGAGCACCTCTAGAGAGCATCACGAACTTCAATGTCCGATTCTTGAGAAGCTGGAAGAGAATTCCAGAGAAGATCCAACCATCACCCACCCAGGCCCACCTCTTCTATGTTCGAGCTTTCCATTCTGACATAGGTCTCCTCTTGCTGCAATCAGGTGAACAAAGGTTCTCGCAAATCTTTGAGGAAGCAGTGCAAGCGGAACAAATTTTGCTCTTATCAGGGAAATTACCGTGGGGAAAAACTCCATCACTTTCTTCGGTAGTTGCTGCTCCTGTCCATCCTGTGCAGTCTGTTTCATGCCAGATCCCTTATACTGAAAAAAAAACTGAGATGCAGTTGTGTGGAGTTCAAGGGACAGATCTCATGGATCCGAAGGATATAAGCGAAGAGGAAGAAGAGATTCAAGTGGCAGACCCTGAACACCAAGAAGGCATAGCTGTGCAAGACACGCAAGCGTGTAGTCAGAACCTGTTGAATATGTCAGATCAACAGGTGAAGTCGACAAAGATCCTGAAGAAAGGACTGTTGCTGGACAACTCCTGTGATCGGATCCAGGAGTTGGAGGAACCTGTTCTCAGTCCACAGCCAGAGAACTCTTCAAGATGGTGGGGTTTCTTTTCTGCATTATTTGTCAGTTGTGTAGGTCCTGGCATGTATGATAACTTGCCAGTGTCTGAAATATGGAGAACTTCAGGAAGAAGCCAGCCCAATTTCAAGGACCGACTTAAGTATGATCAAATCTGGTCGGGACACTGCAGATTTATCGGATAACCCTCTGAGACCGGGTTTGTGGTGACGACATGCCAATCATGTCGTAAACTTATGTATATAGTATAAAAAACAAAAAACAAAAAAAAATAGAAAAGAGAAGAGAAAAAAAAAAAAAAAGAGGTATTGTTTTTATTTGTTCATCTCGGCTCTTTTTGCATGCGAGCCGTAGGTGTTTATTTTTATTTTGTTTTTCTTTTCCCATAAGTTGGTGGCTTTCTAGAAAATTCTTCCTTTCCCTTCCCTTTTTCTTTCCTTCCTTTCTTCATCTTCCTCCTTCTTCTTCTTTTTCTTTTGTAGTAAAAAAAAAACAAGCCACGACTGTTGTTTCTTTTCCCCATTTCTATTATTCCCGTCCCTTCTTATCCCTTTCTTCTAAGTTATGTCATTTTACGCATTTATTTACAGTTCAGTTCATTTTAATTCCACAACCTTCATATTTCCATTTCCATTCCATTAGTTCATTTACTTTCATTCCATTTTCATTGCAGTCGGTAGTACAACCGCATTCTGCTACTGTGTTCACCGTATCACTTTCACCCATTTCATCACTCTATTATATTACCATTCCATTTGCAGTCACCGCTTGCGCAATCGCAAGATATCACTCCATCCTCCCACTCCATTTGTTTCATGACCAATTATGTGTAGGTTCTTGCAGTTTCAACTTTTTAGCAGAAGAGTATTGCAGCAGTTCACTAAGATGTATCACCGCAGCCAGCTTTCTGTTCTGATATGACTCTGTGCCCAATGGATTCAGGCCTGGATTCTTGCATACAGCGAGCTGTATACCCCGCAAGCCGCCAAGAATTTTGGCATTTTTGCCACATTTATTGTTATTATTAATTATGCATGCTTAATCTTTGGCCCAATGCAGTTTTGTGAGTTCCGAGAATTAAATGCAGTCCAAAATTAAATACTTTGAGGATTTCCAATGCATTTAAGGTCAAAGAAGCACCCAGGCCACCAAAATTGAAGGATTTATTGGTTCGAAGCTGCTGTTCATGGATTGATTCAATGGTTTCATGCATATTTAAAAAAAAACAAATTTAATGAAGGTGGTTCTTCGAAGCTGACATGTACATTGCATTCAATTTTGTGGGTCTCCAAGGCTGCAATTAAGGGGATCGTGTGCATAATTTCCAATGCATAATTGTAGATCACAAGGAATTCGGTTTCAAATATTTAATGTTGTAAAGAGGACGGCCCTCTATAAAAACCAATGTAAGCTTCATTTGAAAGTGTGGTTGGAAAATTCTCTGCTAGAGACTGGAAGTTCATTTGCAGGAATAAAGGATTGGCTTCTATTTTTCAAGCGTTTGCATTCGTGATTTCCTTTCTGTTCATGTTGCATTTCTAATAGCATTTGTATGTCTTCATGGCTGTTACATTTAAATTCTGCATATTGGATTTGAATATTGCCGTAAGAGTATAAATTCTTGGAATGTGATTTTGGAGGGTTTTTCTGTATGCATCGTGCGGAAGTTAAGTTAGTAACTTTTATTGCTTGTTGTTGTTGCACTTGAAGTTTCATCTTTGCTATTTTCTGATCCCATAACTTCGGCCTGTGGCCATATTTCCCATTTCTTTCTGTAACCTTTTTTTTAATTTCTTTCCAGTAACCCTTATCTTACACCAAGTTTAGAATAGTGAAGGGAACCAGCCCACTCTGGAGATTGGTCTGGGAGCCATTTCTTGCTTCCAGCCTTTCAATGTTGGCCAGGTCTAGGGTGCACTCGTAAAATCCTTTCCTGTGGCAGATTTTGGACCAACAGGTGCTTACTGCTACACATTTCTCTTACCTGATGGATGATTAAATTAGAGTAACCATATATGTCTAGGACCTTAATGCCCATATTTTCTACTTGCATCATTTTGAGGTGTAGAGCCTCATACTTTACAATGTTATTGGTGCATGACCATGTTAATCTATAGGTAAAACTCTTTGTCCGGTACTACCAGCACCAACACCATTTTTGCATCTAGAACTATCAAAGTGCATGGTCCATACCTCTGTCTCTATTAGAGTTTGATTAGATACAACGGGGATTTTCTTCTATGATTCTGTAGAAATACTATATGTGCCCATGCCTGTCCCAAACTGACTGTAATCCTCCATAAAAGGTAATTCATCTTCTAATTCCAATTCTTTAAATTTATCCACAATTTCAAATTCTTCAAGAGGAATGAGGTTGCACGTCTTATTCAATTTTTTTCTGTGGTAATACACAGGCTTTTTAGGTGTTATCCTTATCCTCTTTCCTTTGAAGGGAATGACCATGCTGGAATAATCCATATACATGTATCCACCTAATTTTATAGTGAACTTCCTTGAAAGGCATATGCCAAAGTAGGGCTCTAGATCAAACACTACTATTTCTTGTACTATTGCCACCTCAGGGGATCTATGTAACCTCATTAAAACATCCTTTATAACTCCTACTATTTTCATAAGTGTTCCATCCAATTGCAACACTCCAGGGTAGGATCGGGTATACTCCATATCCATATCTTCACAGACTGCTTTAGCCATAACTGTAGTTGATGCTCCTGAGTCTATCATGCAATTTTGGACTACCCAACCTTCCATCCTTAAAGAGATATAGAAAGGAGGGGGTTTATTATTTAAAATAGTAGGGGACATCTCTTTATTTTCTAAGGACATACTAAGGATTGTGGTGGCCTACCTATCCTATGGATACTTATTGAGAGAAGATTTAAGCAAGTCTATCTAGCCAGGAATGAAAAGGATACCATATAAACTAGCTTTTGATGGAATCCTCTTAATCTCTTCCACAATGTTGTATTGAGACTTAGCCAAAGTGGTCCTCTCAGGCCTTCTTTCTGGCTCACCATATTTTCTCTTATATTGTTGAGTGGCTTCTATTATTTATCTTTTGGTAATAAAAGGTGATATTCTCACAATGACACTGAGAGGGGGGGTGAATCAGTGTAGCTAAAAATCTGATCTTCAATCCTTAAAACTGAAGCAAAGAGAACTAGAAAATAGATAAAGCAATAAACACAAGAGAGCACACCACAACACACAATGTAACGAGGTTCACCAATTTGGCTACTCCTCAAGAATGACTGCTTGGACTACGGTCCAAATCCAGCCTTTGCAAAACACCAATTTTACAATCTGTTTACCAGCACCCATTGGAAGGAGCACCAACCCCTGATTTATCTGCACCTACAGAAAGGAGCACCAACCCCTTATCCAAGCACCAACTTGGAACACAGTTTTGAAAGTTCAAACAATGACATACAAATGCCTTCACTTTTACAAGACCCTGATTGGTCTCCAATTTATCAAAGCACAATAAATACTCACTGCTCAGCTTGTTGCTCTCTTACAGCACTCTTCTCACCCTCTTTCGGTAGCACTTTCACACATTCAGCAGCAACATTATTCTTCACGTAGACCTATTTTTATAACATATTATTCTCTATTTTTAACTTCCATTTTTATGCATGCAACCCGTAACTGTTTCTTAATGTAACTCCTTTTGCGTATTTAGAGTGGGCATTTCATTAAATACGTTACATGCAACATATACCTCTTCCATGACTGTTCGTCCTCTCGGTCATGACTGTTCATGTTCTTTTCTGTTCATGCATGCATATTCGATTCTATTTATACGACTGTTAGATTTCTCCTTTTTTGACTTTACTAAAAAGCTGCATGATTTCTATCTATAACTGCCGCACTAACTTCAGTTAACTCTACTTATTTTCACTGCATGATTTTTCTCTGCAACTGCCCCTGTAACTATCGTTCTGCTTTTAGTTGACTGTCAGTAAGCGTGTTGTTGCGACCTGTCACGAAATCGTGACACTTATATCTCTTTCTGCCCTTCTCGCCTTTTACCCACGAAAATACATGTCACGAAATCACGACATTCTCGGCCTCCTTGTTCACTTCTTCGCTTGCAACCGTGAAAACCAGACATGTCACGAAATCATGACATTCTCGGCCTCCTTGTTCACTTCTTCGCTTGCAACCGCGAAAACGAAACATGTCACGAAATCGTGACATCTTTCTCTGCCTTGTGCCTTTTCTGTCTTTCGCCCGCGAAACCGAAACATGTCGCGAAATCGTGACATCTTCGCTGCCTTGTCTCTTTTCTGTCTTTGGCCCACGAAAACTGAACATGTCACGAAATCGTGACATCTTTCTTTGCCTTGTGCCTTTTCTGCCTTCCGCCCGTGAAAACGGAACATGTCACGAAATCGCGACATCTTTCTTTGCCTTGTGCCTTTTTTGCCTTCCGCCCACGAAAACGAAACATGTCGCGAAATCGTGACACTTTTGCCTTGTGCCTTTTGTCTTTGGCCAGTGAAAACACAAAATGTCATGAAATCGTGACACCTTTCTCTATCAGACTCTCTCTCTTGCATTATGTCACGAAATCGTGACACTTTTTCTCCTTGGCGCTTTTCTTCCCGTCGAGTCACGAAAAACCCGACATGTCATGATATCGTGACACTTTTTCTCCTTGGCGCTTCTTCTTGCAACTTGTCATGAAATCACGACACTTTTTCTCCTTGGCGCTTCTTCTTGCAACTTGTCATGAAATCGTGACACTTTTCATCCTTGACGCTTTCTCTTCGAACTTGTCACGAAATCGTGACACTTTTCATCCTTAGCGCTTTCTCTTCGAACTTGTCGTGAAATCGTGACACTTTTCATCCTTGGCGCTTTCTCTTCGAACCTGTCATGAAATCGTGACACTTTTCATCCTTAGTGCTTTCTCTTTGAACCTGTCGTAAAATCATGACACTTTTCATCCTTAGCGCTTTCTCTTCGAACCTGTCGTGAAATCGTGACACTTTTCATCCTTAGCGCTTTCTCTTCGAACCTATCATGAAATCATGACACTTTTCATCCTTGCACTTCTTCTTCGAACATGTCATGAAATCGTGACACTTTTCTTTATTCTTAGTGCTTTCTAACATGTCTGAAATCGTGATAGTTTCCTTGCAACTTCTTCTAAACATGTCGTGAAATCGTGATAGTTTTCTTCTTGCAGCTTCTTTCTTCGAACATGTCATGAAATCGTGACAGTTTTTCCACTTGGCTTCTTTGCCTGCAACATGTCGTGAAATCATGACAGTTTTGTTTGCGCCTTCTCTCTCCTCATCCATGTCACGAAATCATGACAATTTTGCTTGCGCCTTCTCTCTCCTCGTCCATGTCATGAAATCATGACAATTTTGCTTGTGCCTTCTCTCTCCTCCGATATGTCATGAAATCATGACGTTTTTCTTTTTGCCTTCTTTGTTCTCAACCTGTTGCGATATCGCGATAGAAAACATGTCGCGATATCGCGATAGTTTTCTTACTTGTCTTTTTCTTTGATTTTTTGAATCTGGGTCACTTTTGTTTTCTTGGAATTTCATTGAACATGATCTGACTGACCTCTGAACTCCTATCCATTGCATCAACTGATCCGTCTGTCTGTGTTGACAACAATGACAATACTTTTGCTGCACCTTGCTCAACAATCTCCCCCTTTGGAATTGTTGGCAACACTCATGCACTCTCCTGTAATTCTTCTCCCCCTTTGACAATAATACCAAAGGGCTGCTGTAGACTCCCCCTGAGTCTATACACAACATTCTCAGATACACATTGTTATAGTTAGCAAAAATCATGAATATGAGCAAAACTATAAACATAGGTATAAATACTCCCCCTAAGAATGTGATCCCAGTTGATAGTCAGTTCTTGTGAAATGTGACTACTCCCAACTTACTCCGAAGGTACTCAAAAACTTCCTTTGGCAATGGTTTTGTGAATATATCTGCTACTTGCTCTGTAGTTGGAACAAAATCCAATTTGACCTCACCTTCTGCAACTTTATCCTTCAAGAAGTGATACCGGATTGCAATATGTTTGGTTCGAGAATGCATAACCGGATTCTTTGATATGTTTATTGCACTGGTGTTATCACATTTAATTGAAATTGGCTCTTTGAAGTGAATACCAAGATCTTTCAGTGTTTGTCTCATCCATAATATCTGTGTATAGCATGTTGTTGCTGCAATGTATTCTACCTCTACTGTGGATAGAGAGACTGATTCTTGTTTCTTGTTGTGCCATGCTACCAGCCTGTCTCCAAGATAAAATGCTCCTCCACTGGTACTCTTTCTGTCATCAATACATCCTACCCAATCTGCATCAGAATATGCAATAAGAGTGAAGTCCTTACCTTTTGGGTACCACAACCCATACTCCATAGTACCCTTGAGGTACCTAAAAATCCTCTTTACAGCTGTCACATGAGTCTCTTTTGGACTAGCCTGAAATCTTGCTACCATGCATACTGCCTGTAATATATCTGGTCTAGTAGCTGTCAAATACAGTAGGCTTCCAATCATAGACTTGTACATGGTTTGATCTACATCTGGAGATTTGTCATCCTTGCTCAACTTGCAACCTGTTGTCATGGGAGTGCTGACAGGTTTACTATCCTCCATTGTGAACTTTTTCAGCATTTCTTTCACATATTTTACTTGGGAGATAAAAATGCCCTTTTCACTTTGATTGACTTGCAGTCCGAGGAAATAAGAAAGTTCACCAATCATTGACATCTCAAATTCTGTCTTCATTTTATTTGCTATGTCTTTACAAGACTTATCATGACTGCTACCAAAAATGATATCATCTACATAAACAACAAGGACAATAAGATTGCCATTTTCTATTTTAACATACAGATTGTTGTCCACCAAACCTTTCTTGAACCCTTGTTTAATAAGATAGTTATCCAGCCTTGCATACCATGCTCTGGGTGCTTGTTTCAGACCATACAACGCTTTCTTTAACCTGCAAACAAAATCGGGATTGTCACCGAGTTGGAAGCCATCTGGCTGTTCAATGTAAACCTCTTCTTCCAGTTTTCCATTCAAAAATGCTGATTTTACGTCCATTTGATATACTTTGAAATTTTTATGGACTGCTAAAGCCAGAAACATTCTAATTGCTTCTAGTCTGGCTACTGGTGCAAAAGTTTCCTCAAAATCAATGCCTTCAACCTGAGCATAGCCTTTACAGACCAATCTTGCCTTATTTCTGACAACCTATCCGTCTTCATTTAATTTATTTCGAAAAATCCATTTAGTATCGATTATGTTTTTATTTGCTGGTCGTGGTACTAATTCCCAGGTTTTGTTTTTCTCAATCTGATCTAGTTCTTCATTAATTGCCTTCATCCAACTTTCATCTGTGCTGGCTTCAACAATATTTTTGGGTTCAATGCTAGATAATAAAGAGTAGTTCCTTATTGTTGCTCTTCTTGTCTGAATACCAACTGTTGGGTCCCCAATAATCTGTTCTCTGGGATGATTTTTCTGCCAGCTGCATTTTTTGAATTTCTTGTTCTCTTCTTCTTCTGAGTCAATTCTTAAATCAGTTGGGTCAATTTTTTGATTTTCTTCTGTTCTTATTTCTTCATCTCCTTCAATGACTTCTTCATAAATGGGGTAGTTTTCTTGATACGTAGCTTCTCTTTCTCTACCTTCATCAACTTTAACATCAGCACTCTCAATAATTTTCTTTAGCCGCTTGTTGTAACATGTGTATGCTTTGCTTTTTGTTGAGTATCCAAGAAAAATACCTTCGTCAGCTCTATCTTCAAATTTATCGAGATTATCTTCAGTTCGTTTGATGTAGCACTTGTTGCCGAACACTTTGAAATATCTTGTTGTTGCCTTTTTGCCGAACCACAGTTCATACGGTGTTTTGCTTTCATGTGTTCTTAGCATGCACCTATTTTGAATGTAAACTGCAGTATGTACTGCCTCTTTCTAGAATCTGTCGGCTATTTTGTTCTCAGCCAACATTGTCCGTGCCATTTCTTGCACAGATCCTGTTCTTCCTTTCAACAACACCATTCTCACTGAGGTGTCCTTGCTTGCTAAAAACTGTCTTCTAATCCCATATTTTTGATAGTATTCTGCAAACTCCTCTGAGATAAACTCTCCTCCTCTGTCTGATCTTAGGCATTTAATTCTTTTTCCAATCTGATTCTCAACCTGCTTTTTAAAAATCTTGAACATCTCAAAGGCATCTGATTTAAGCTTTAAAAATAATACCCATGTCATTCTGGAGTAGTCATCTATGAACAGCATAAAATATTTTTCACCATTTATGCTTTGTGTTCTCATGGGTCCACATAAATCAGTATGTATCAGCTCTAACGGTTTGCTGGTGAAATATTCCTTTGCTTTAAATGTGGATCTGGTTTGCTTCCCTTTTTGGCATGAAGCATAGATGTTATTTATTGGTTTGCCAATGGTAGGTATATCTCTTACTGCTCTTTTTGAACTTATTTTTACCATATTGTCAAAGCTAATATGACCGAGCCTCTTGTGCCACAGCCAATTTTCATCTTCCTGTCCAATCAAGCATGATCCTTCTGAAGTTTCTGAGAGAGTATATAGATTTCCAGAAGTCCTCGATCCAGTGGCTATTAGCTTTCCACTGTGTGCTTTTCTGACTTCATAGCCCTGCTTCTTAAAAGTGACTTCATGACCTCTGTCACAGATTTGACTTACACTCAGTAAGTTGTGTTTCAAACCAATCACAAACAGAACTTCTTTGGAACTGATCTTTCCATCATTTATCTTGACTGATCCTTTGCCAACTATCTTGGCTCCATCATTATTTCCAAACTTTACTGAGCCCCCTTCATATTTTTGAAGCTTTTCAAATTTTTGTTTATCTCCTGTCATGTGACTGGAGCATCCACTATCCAATATCCATGGTGCAGATTTGTTCTGTGCTTTGAATGTTGTCTGTACAATCAATGATTCCTTTTCTTCTTTGAGTTGCTCTTTTTCTTTCCATTCTGATTTGATTGTAGTTTTGGTTACTTGTTTAGACTTTTCTTTGTTAGTGGCCTGTGCATGTTTATCTGGGAATTTTTTGTTTTGCCTTAAACTGTTTGGTTGAGTTCTTCTTCCCTGGTATTTATTTGTTGCATATGTGCTTCTACAGTTTCTTGCAATGTGACCAAAGTTATGACAGTTATAACATTCTACTGCATAATCCATCAAAGGTGCAAAGACATTTCTACTGGTAAAATTTCTTTGTCCTATATTATAAATGCAGTCTGAAATCTTATGACCGTAAGTATTGCATTTAAAACAATAACCAGAAAAGGAATGATTGAACCTGGGAGTTGGTCTTTGCCAATTTGTAGTAGGAGCCACAAATTTTCTTCTCCTTTGATGTATGACTTTTGTGAATCCCTCATTGTCAACAGTCTTCTCGTGCCCGACATTGTTGCTTTCTTTTGCAAGATTCATTTTTCTTTGGTCAACCTTGATCTTATCCTCTTTCTTTATCGGTTCTATATTTATGGCCTTTGATCCACTTGATGATTCTCCTTCGACAAACCCCAAGCCAAACTTGATGTCTCGTAGACCTCTGACTATTTATAATCTTTTCAAGCTTTGCAGAACTTCCTTCAAGTTTGTGATAGCAACTCAATTTTTGATTCTTTTCTTCTAGCCGCATTCTTAAAACAACAATCTCTTCTTCTAGTTTGTTGCACTCATCTATTCTCATAGTTAACTGAACTTCAAGTTCTTCAGACATTTTCTTAAATTCTTCTGTCTATACTTTCAAACTGTTTATTATGTCATTCGCATCCTCAAGCTTTCTTGAGACCTTATTATTCTTTTTCCTTTCTGACTTCAACTCTTTAAGTGCAGCAACCAACTCACCTTCCAGATAAACTTCAACCTCATCCTTACTTTTTGTATCACCTTCCTGTTTTTCTTCTATTTTTGCTTCTTCAAATGCCATGAATAGAGCTTCACCTATTTCTTCTTCAGAATCTTCACTTGAGCTATCTTCAGAAGAGCTGACATTCTTGGATATGAAACTTTTCTTTTTGAAATTGCTTTTTCTAAAGTTTGGTTTCTTCTTCCAGTCACTTCTTTCTTGGTGTGACCCTTCATCACTTTTGGTTTTCTCATTCATTGGACACTTAGCTGCAAAGTGACCGACCCCTCCACAATTGAAACACTTAAAAGGCAACTTTCCTCTATATTTTCCTTTTCCCTTTGTAAGTTTCTGAACAAAGTTGGCTTCCGTTTCATCCGATGTCTCTTCATCCTCAGATTCTTGTTCAGCTTTTGTATTCTTGTGTGCTTTAAAAGCAGCTTCTCTGTCTATGGGCTTAGTTTGTCCTATTCTCATTTCGTATGCAGTCAAGGAACCATGCATCTCGTCCATGCTAAAATTGTTTAGATCTTTAGCCTCTTCTATTGCAGAAACTTTAGAATTAAATCTTTTGTGAAGAGTTCTAAGTACCTTTTTCATGACAACCGCATCTTCGATCTCTTCGTCGAGTCCTCTGATTGCATTAATGACTCCATTGACTCTCAGCATATAGGTCTCTATGTTCTCTTCGTCATTCATTTGTAATGCCTCGAACTGAGCTCGATGAGTTTGCAGTTTGGCTTCCTTGATCTTGTTGTCTCCTTCATGGATGCTTTTCAGTTTGTCCCATATGTCTTTTGTCGATTTACAGCTCATGACCCTTATCAGTTCATTGTCTACTAGCCCACACATTATGGCATTCTTTGCTTTGGAGTTATTTTCAGATAGTTTCTTACCGATAGTATCTGTTGGAGGAGTAGTGGGTGCTGTGTATCCACTTTCTACTGACTCCCAAATGTCGTATCCTAACGCACTCAGATATGTCTGCATCCTGAGTCTCTAGAATGAGTAATTAGTTCCATTGAACAAAGGAGCTTTGTTTGATGAAAATCCTTCACTACTCGCCATTGTGTTCCTTCCAAGATCACCTTAGCTGATTAAGCTTGTTCAGGAACCTTGCTCTGATACCAATTGATATTCTCACAATGACACTAAGAGAGGGGGGTGAATCAGTGTAGCTAAAAATCTGATCTTCAATCCTTAAAACTGAAGCAAAGAGAACTAGAAAATAGATAAAGCAATAAACACAAGAGAGCACACCACAACACACAATGTAACGAGGTTCACCAATTTGGCTACTCCTCAAGAATGACTGCTTGGACTACGGTCCAAATCTAGCCTTTGCAAAACACCAATTTTACAATCTATTTACCAGCACCCACTGGAAGGAGCACCAACCCCTGATTTATCTGCACCTACAAAAAGGAGCACCAACCCCTTATCCAAGCACCAACTTGGAACACAGTTTTGAAAGTTCAAACAATGACATACAAATGCCTTCACTTTTACAAGACCCTGACTGGTCTCCAATTTATCAAAGCACAGTAAATACTCACTGCTCAGCTTGTTGCTCTCTTACAGCACTCTTCTCACCCTCTTTCGGTAGCACTTTCACACATTCAGCAACAACATTATTCTTCACGCAGACCTATTTTTATAACATATTATTCTCTATTTTTAACTTCCATTTTTATGCATGCAACCCGTAACTGTTTCTTAATGTAACTCCTTTTGCGTATTTAGAGTGGGCATTTCATTAAATACGTTACATGCAACATATACCTCTTCCATGATTGTTCGTCCTCTCGGTCATGATTGTTCGTGTTCTTTTCTGTTCATGCATGCATATTCGATTCTATTTATACGACTGTTAGATTTCTCCTTTCTCGACTTTACTAAAAAGTTGCATGATTTCTATCTGTAACTGCCGCACTAACTTCAGTTAACTCTACTTATTTTCACTGCATGATTTTTCTCTGCAACTGCCCCTGTAACTGTCGTTCTGCTTTCAGTTGACTATCAGTAAGCATGCTATTGTGACCTGTCATGAAATCATGACACTTCTGTCTCTTTCTGCCCTTCTCGCCTTTTACCCACGAAAATACATGTCATGAAATCATGACATTCTCGGCCTCCTTGTTCACTTCTTCGCTTGCAACCGTGAAAACCAGACATGTCATGAAATCATGACATTCTCGGCCTCCTTGTTCACTTCTTCGCTTGCAACCGCGAAAACGAAACATGTCACGAAATCGTGACATCTTTCTCTGCCTTGTGCCTTTTCTGTCGTTCGCCCATGAAATCAGAACATGTCACAAAATCATGACATCTTCGTTGCCTTGTCTCTTTTCTGTCTTTGGCCCATGAAAATTGAACATGTCGCGAAATCGTGACATCTTTCTTTGCCTTGTGCCTTTTCTGCCTTTCAGAAAATGGAACATGTCACGAAATCGTGACATCTTTCTTTGCCTTGTGCATTTTTTGCCTTTCGCCCGCGAAAATGAAACATGTCACGAAATCGCGACATCTTTCTTTGCCTTGTGCCTTTTCTATCTTTGGCCAGCGAAAACACATGTCACGAAATCGTGACACCTTTCTCTATCAGACTCTCTCTCCTGCATTATGTCACGAAATCGTGACACTTTTTCTCCTTGGTGCTTTTCTTCCCGTCGAGTCACGAAAACCCGACATGTCGCGATATCACGACACTTTTTCTCCTTGGTGCTTCTTCCTGCAACTTATCGCGAAATTGTGACACTTTTTCTCCTTGGCATTTCTTCTTGCAACTTGTCATGAAATCGTGACACTTTTCATCCTTGGCGCTTTCTCTTCGAACCTGTCACGAAATCATGACACTTTTCATCCTTAGCGCTTTCTCTTTGAACCTGTCATGAAATCGTGACACTTTTCATCCTTGGCGCTTTCTCTTTGAACCTGTCATGAAATCGTGACACTTTTCATCCTTAGCGCTTTCTCTTCGAACCTGTCACGAAATCGTGACACTTTTCATCCTTAGCGCTTTCTCTTCGAACCTGTCACGAAATCGTGACACTTTTCATCCTTAGCGCTTTCTCTTGCAAATTGTCGTGAAATCGTGACACTTTTCATCCTTGCTTTCTTTCTTGTGCCGTTTTCTTACTTGCCTTCTTTGCTTCCAACATGTCGCGAAATCACGACAGTTTTCCACTTGGCTTCTTTGCCTGCAACATGTCACGAAATCATGATAGTTTTGTTTGTGCCTTCTCTCTCCTCGTCCATGTCGTGAAATCATGACAATTTTGCTTGTGCCTTCTCTCTCCTCGTCCATGTCGTGAAATCATGACAATTTTGCTTGCGCCTTCTCTCTCCTCCGATATGTCATGAAATCGTGACGTTTTTCTTTCTGCCTTCTTTGTTCTCAACCTATCGCGATATCACGACAGAAAACATGTCGCGATATCGCGACAGTTTTCTTACTTGTCTTTTTCTTTGATTTTTTGAATCTGGGTCACTTCTGTTTTCTTGGAATTTCACTGAACATGATCTGACTGACCTCTGAACTCCTATCCACTGCATCAACTGATCTGTATGTCTGTGTTGACAACAATGACAATACTTTTGCTGCACCTTGCTCAACAAAAGGGAATATAAGCCTCTCCTAAGCCTCATCCTTAGACCTCATTCTATCTCCCTCAGTTTCTTTGTCAAATATCTTAGGGAGAGTATACATATTTTCTTTCCTTTTAGCCTGGGGAATATGGAAAGTATCACTACTTTAAGGAGGTGGTTCATTCTTTTTTTGAGAAGGAACTTGGATTTGTCCCATATTATGTGGATATACTTGCAGGGTTTTCTTCCCTAACCTTGTCATAACAACAATTGGGCCATCCTCATCTAGCTCTTTCCCAACCATGATTTGGTTAGGCTGCCATAGCATATTTACTCTTCCCTTTTGATTCCTTTCTACTTAATCCATAGCTTGTTAGACATGGTGTTGGTACATAACACAAGATTGCGAATTATGAGTGTCATTACATACCAAAAACTAGATATTTACCAGAATTGTTTTTGAAGAACACTCAGGCTCTTCATATGTTGCATTTACTATGATCCTAACACTGTTACTAGGACTAGGTCTTTTATCTTTTTTCACATATGGAAATATCCTTTGTTGAGACCTCTCCATATCTCTCTTTTCCATTGAATTCATTTTGTTACTTAGAGTTTTCAAAGTATTATGTATATCTAGAATGACATAAAAATCTTGATGAGTCTGAGAAGAAAAGGGAGAGAAAGGAACTATAGTAGATGATGCTTTTAGCTGAGGAATGGGATTCATTTGTGAATATGGGGATGATAAAGAAAGGGGGTCCATATAATATGAAGTGGTAGCTTGGATTTGGCTATTAGTGGTTTCTAAACTACAAGGTAGAACAACTTTGGGAGGTAATATCCCCACATTAATTAGGATATTCTCGGCATGAACTACTGCATTATGAACTTATGGAAAAATTTCCACCCCAGATTGTTGGGTTTGTAAACCTAGATCTGATCCAAGAGCTCTGATATAATACATATAAGAAAGCCATGCAGCTGGTCTAACTTTAGGGAGAATCCTCTTCCATGTTCTGCTAAACCTCAAACTAAAATTTGAGACAGTCTCTTATTGATATTTTTGCATGGACGTGAACTGATTAAGCAAGGAGAAAGGGTCAGTAGATTCATTAAATTATTCCACAAAAGGATATACCAATGCTGCCATGAAGTGATGGAGTTATCCTCAAATATCCTAAACTAATGCAAAATATTTCCTCTGAAGTACAGGGCTAGGATCCTCACAATAACATCCTCATAGTTTATATTGTGGATTGCTTCTAGATTCAAAATATCCTAGCAGTGCACATATGCTATATTCCCAGATCCATCATAAGTGGGAATAGCCTTGGACACATCCTAGAGAATGGCATTCATATGGGCTAATCTAAGGGGACCAACTGTGTTCCAATTGGGGTATTTCTGTAAAGTCTGAATTGGGGGTACATTTCCCTGATTAGGGGCTGCATTTCCAACCATATTTCTACGTGTAGGTCCTACTTGATGGGATCTTGGATTAACTATAGGATTTTCCTCAAGAAGCTCTTCTTCTAAATGAAAATCTTGATTCAAATTTCTAATAATAGTAGACCCTTTGTAAGGTAGCTCACAATAAAAATATGAGTCAGGGTTATTCCTTTTGAAAGACCTGGTATACATGAAAGAACATTGGTCTATAGGGGTAATTATTTTTTGGGTTTAAATACTAGGGATTCGCTAGGTGAATTTGCTATTCTCTTCTTAGCAAGGTCAATACAATTCACCAAATCTTAATTCCTCTGGGTAAAGATAAAACAATAACTCATATGATGGGTTTTCGTGTTCCTTTTGAACTAGTCCCATAGGGCGTACCATAAAATTTTGGGCACCGAATTGACATCAAGTTTTACTCGACACTACAACTGTCTATCTTCCAATTTTCTATCCAAGCATGCACTTGATAGTTGTAGCTCGACACTCAAGAATTGGATGGACCAAAGACAACTTCAATCCAAACTCCAGAGTAGGTTGGTTTCTTGTCAATTTAAAATGGTGTTGAATCAATTAAAGCTCAAATAGGGTTTTGAGATAAGGGTTAGAAAAGGTTTAGGGTTAGATATATTATGAAAAATAATAGCCAGATAGGCTAACAACATAGGCAATGACAACAAAAAGCTCCCATAAATTATTTCCAGTGTCCCATCACTTAAGATTAACAACACCCAAAACCATGAAATATTCATACATTAAAGCTTAAACAAATATATATTACAGAAAGAAATTCCAACATCTAATATTGATAATCCAAATTAGCAGAATAGACCAATAGTCAGATTTAATAGAAATAAACTAACAACATAGATCTAACCAAGAACAGATTTCATCTACTCTCACAACTAGTAATCCAATAAAATAAAATGAACTAACCATTTAAGTAATAAAAAATGTAGTTCAAAGCTTCAAAACTCTAGCACAAGATGAAGAATATGAAAAATTTTGAGTCAAAAATCAAAGTGATGCTCCTTCCATTAGCTCACATGAATACTTATAGTAGGGCAAGCAAACACACTAGAGTTGACCCTTTAAAATGAGGGTTTGGACTCTATTTATAGTTTTTAAATGAAATAATATCAAGGATACATTACAAAGATTATATATTTATAGCTCAATAGAGAGTTTTGCTGGTATTATCTTACTAGTTTATGGTCTTCGAGAAATCCATTGTGAGTAATCTGCCATGGCAGCTTGGTTCTCTATAACTTGTTGGTTCATTGATGACGGTATTCAGGCCATTAGAGACCGCATTTGATTCATGAATTATTCTTGATCGTTCCAATATGTCATCGATCTGTAATTGCTTCTGGTTTTTGTTCTTGAAACCCTTCGATTGCTTTGTCTTCTTTCCCTCCAACTGACTGCACTCTGATCTGATGAGAAATTAATTTTAAATACTTCAATAATGTTAGAAAATTCTTGACCATCGATCTTCATCGTGAACGACTACAATTAAAACTTTGTAAATTGGCGAGGAAAAACCAAAATACCATTCCTCACTTTTAAGTGATGTTGTCATATTTTGTGGCTTTAATTCTATGGAATAAAATAATAGTATAAAACACATTAAATAGAGAGAGGGATGCATTCTATTGTCAATCTGTTTGCTAAATTTCCTTTTCTCTTCTTTGGCTTCAAACAAAATTTAATCTGCACAAAAGAGTATGTTGATGTTATCATTTCCTTGGTCAAAATGTGGAATAACCAGTCCGCACCTAAGCTAGTGAAAATAGGACTTCGTCACCAATCCACACACTTTGTAGTGTAAAACCGACTTTGTCATCATTTCGCTCTAGAGTTGGTGCAAAATACTCTTTGTCATAATTTTGCACCCAATGTAGTGTTTTTTGCCTTGATGTTGCCAATCCACACCAAAATACTTGTGAGACTTAGTGAAATTGATTTTACCAACACTTAGCTACTCAGAGCATGCAAAAACTACACACAATCACCATTCCATGCTTCTTATTACGCTAACATCATCATCGCCCAAAAATTTTATAGAATCGATACTTGTTTGCAATCCGCTTCAAATACACTATAAACTAAGCATAATGTAATTAACTTGCTCAAGGCAAAAAATGCACCAAGTGTTGAGCGGATTGGGAAACTCTCATTGTGGATCTGCTCAAAAATACCCTAGGAGATGTGCGGAATGGAAACTTTATACCTTAGAATAAAATTTTCAATGCTTTCTAAGGATTTGGTCATTTTGGGCCTATAGTATCCATATAAATTTTCCTTGGGTGAACTTAAACTTTTATTATTATTTAATAACAAGTCTAAGACCCAAAGTGATAATCACAAAACTTATGTCTATGATTCCTATCCACAAACTTTGTTACACCGCATTGTTTCATTTCACCACCCATACTCCAACTGAACTCTTATCATAATTCCTTAAAACATTACTATTTATAGGAAAATTATTCCCATCGGTTTTAATTTTCACAAGGGAAGGCCTATGTTAGGCATTAGCACTTTAGCCTAATGGCTAAGCGCTTAGCATGATACTTGAGGAGTTAGCCTCCATGAAGCCTTCCGACGACATAGTCCTTGGCTCTTACATGAAACCTCATGCCTAAGCACATTTCGTTCATGCATGGGGAGCTCAAACCCTAAGCAACCAACCAGATAGTGACAAGTGGTGCAAACTGAGTCATAGATGGGTTTCATCATCAATGGTTATGATTTTTCATTGTTAGATATATATAATTATTATATTTTTTATTTCTCAAGACCTTTAGGGAAATAACCTTAAGTTTTAATTTGCCAAAAATTCAATGCTATTTTAGGCTTTCATAGGACAACAATTGTGTTTCTTTCGAACATGATCTGCATCATATAAACTCTCTCTAAAACCCAACCCAAGTCGAATTGGAAGTCCCTTGCACTCGCCGAATAGGACCAGGGTTTCAACATTTGTCTAGAGGATGCATTGCATCCCATCCAAAAGATTTCATCTAGGAAATCCTATCAAAGGTGTTGGCCATAGCGTCTATATTTTTTATGACATACCCCCTCTGGATGATAGATGAATCTAAACATCACCAATGACCTTCATATCTACAAGTAGAGTGATTCTTGTCCCTCATCCCACAACCAGATCATTCAGTTTATGATATGGCTACCTAAAACATACTACACAGGGCATGAGAGTCCTATAATGGAGCTTGAGCACTTACTGAAGGTAAACCTGTGCTCAAAATCATAGAACAAGGCTTCTTCAGTATAAAACTTGAGATCACTCTATCTTTAACACATTCAAGAGGCACCTTTTTTTTTACCATAAATCCTAGACTTAGCCCTTGTGCCTACTATACGTAAGCTTCTACCTTACCCATGCATGCTCACATCAAGTCATATTCATTTTTGTGAGTTTCTTTATAAAATGGTCCATTAAACTTGAATCCTCTAAATTATTTAGAAGAACATTTTTTTATAAAGCTAATGCAAACCATGTTTTCAGACAAGAACCCTCATAAATTACAAAACAACAAACTTCTTAAACTCAAATATTTTCTTTAGACTCCATTAAACCCTTTATACCTTACAACAGTAATGCTACTTCTATATTATCTCTTAATTCATTAATAAAGCATACTCAATATTTATATGGTATTTAGAATTCATAATCCTGACCTGGATCATTCACTGACTTCCTTTGACCCAAGCTCTGACAAGTCTCCCAGTTCTTTGTCCCACTCATGCTGCTTTTTTTTCTTTCAACAAAGTAACGAGGTAAGGAAAACTAAGGTAAATCATGAGGCCCTTCTAGTTTTTGATCCGAGTAAAACCCGGAGAGCATACTCCCTAGGAACCTCTAGATTTCCAAAACCAATTTACAAAAAATGCAAGACTTCTAGTTTTAGATCCAATTCTATTGGAGAGCATACTCCCTGATCTCACTCTGCAAATATATCTTCGCTCATGCCTTCCCAAATGTCTATATTTATAATGGAACTCACCCTCCCCCATAACCATTTTTATTATTAAAAATTGTTTAATATGATCCCATCATAAATGTTATCTATAAATTGGAGTTATTTTGACTTTGAAAACGAGGTGGTCCAATCACAACCCAACACATACCAATTATTCAACTAATATTTTCTTCATTGCTAAGAAACTAATTAATTAACTTAATTAATCATAATTAACTTGTAACTAATCTAAGGACAAAATAGAACTAGATTTAATGCTTATTTAATGTTGTCCACTAATCAAGCTTAACACAAATTAAAGATCTTGATTAACCAAGTAAACCAATCTTAGCAATTAATTTCTCAACTAACTAAGGAGACAAAGAAACATTCCAAGTAAATTCCTTAAATGCCACTAACAATTTATATTTAGCAACAAATTCTCCTAGTTTAGCCAAGCGTATTTTATCTATTTTTATTTCATAATTACCTTTATGAAATCAAACCTTAAACTATATAATGCAAACACAAAGTAGGGTAAAAATTGCGATGTTACAAGTTTGCTCCTCTTCTAGAGGAGAAGAATGTGTTTGGGTGCAAATGGGTCTACAAGACCTAGTACACTTTATATGGTTAGGTGGAGAAGCACAAGGTATGCCTTATTGCTATGGGATTCTCTTAGAAGAAGGAAATTGACTACCTGGAGATATTTACCCCAATTGCTAGGATGGATTATATCAAAATGATTCTATATATAACTACTTCTTATGGTTGGAAAGTGCATTAGATGGATGCAAATAGTATATTTCTTTGTGGTGATATTGTTGGAAATATGAGCAAGTTTTTTTGTCATTGATGTCAAGAAGTCAAGATCAGTAAGCGTCAGTTTCAATGAGCAGCATCAGTTTCAATTTTCATATTCAATGCAAAAGAAATATTGCTTCCAGGTGGTCAGATGAGGTCTAAAGGGCAAAAGGAAGGCCCAAGCAAAATAATATTATAATATTAAATGTCTAAGGTCAAGACCTAGAGATTTAAATTAATTATAAATTAATTTATAATTTAATTTGATTAACTCTAAGATTTATTAAGTTAATTATAAATTATTTATAATAAGTTAATTATAAATTAATATATGATTTAATTTAAAACCCTAAAAGTTAGGGTTAAGAGGGTGCAAATTTTAAATAATTTGAATTAATAAAATTAAAATATTTGTCGATGTCTTGAATCTTATGGCACTTTGCATATAAATGAGGGTGAAACACTATGGCAAAAATTATCCAAGTGATCCACATGATATAAGCGAATATTCTACATAATGCAAGGAGGAATATCATTTGTGTTTTTAAGGCTTTTGAGAGGCAGAACATAGGACAAGGGATAGGGGAATCCACTCCACGTTTCAAGGCACTAGGTAGCACAATTGGTAGCTAGAGGTTGCATTAAGTATAAGCACATGTTCTTCAATTGGTATTAGAGTGAATATCTCTGTGAAAAGACTAATAGCTTGGAGGAGGATCCATAAGAAACACACGTGACTTTAGAAAATGAAGAAGAGACCATATTTGATATAAAATAGGAATTCTTCACTGCTCTCAATAATTTGGAAAGGATTCGAGAGAAGAACTCAAGCTTGAAGGAACAAATTCAAGAGGATTAAGAAGCAAAGATGGAAATTCTACAAAGTCTCATAGAAATCAATATAAAGGTAGAAGAGGGAAAGAAAATTAAATAGGATATGACAGGTCTATTAAGAGCAAGAGCAACAGAATGTGAAATATTGGAAGCAAAAAAAAATTATCTAAGGAATGAAGTTGAAAACACCAAGGTACTACAAGATATAAATTTTAGAAAATAGAAATAGGAGTCAAGTCTTCAAGAAGTAGAAACTTAAAACAAAGATAAGGAAGTGATGTATACTCTAGAAAGAAAAGACGTCAAGAAGGAAGAAAGCAAATAAGAACCATGGACAAGAATTAATCACAGAAGGAGAAGCACTCAACCACAATATCAAAGGCATCCAAACAGGTTACATAATTTATTCCATGGCTATCGCTTTTCTTGTAACAAATATGGTCATAGAGCTGTACACTACACTGGTTATGTGAAAAAATATGTCAATAGAAATTCAACTCTTTTTCACCTCTTAGGAATAATGATATCATATGTTACAAATGTAATAATTTTGGGCATAAGGCTAGATGGTGCAAAATGGTACTTCTTGAGTCTATTAAAAAGAATACAACTTCAACAACTAGAAAAGAGAAAAATGGAAATGAAAAGGCTAGATCAATGTTACTTCAAACAACTCTTCATGCTTAGGATAAATAATAACAATGGTTTCGTGATAGTGGTTGCTCTAGACACATGATAGGAGATAAAGATAAATTTATTGTAATCAAAGAAACTAATAGAGGATCAGTAAGTTTTGGTGATAATGGATTAAAAAAAATTGGTGGAAGAGGAACTCTGAGTTTAGATAATGGGAAAACAAGAATAGAAAATGTGCTATATGTCAAAGGGTTAAGACACAATCTACTAAGTGTAATTCAAATTTGTGGTCAAGATCATATGGTTACATTTCACCTAGAAAGATGTGAGATAAGAAAGTTGGAAACTGGAAAAGTCATTGCAAATGCAAGTAGAAATCCAAAAAACCTCTATATGCTTAGTGAGATCAAATGGGAAAAGTTATTTCTATCACAATAATATGATATTTGGTTGTGGCATAGAAGAATGGATCACTTGAATTTTGACAGCATAGTCAACATAAGCAATAAGCAGGTTGTCAGAGATTTAACCAAGCTAAAATGACCGTAAAACACATTTTGTGCACCTTTTCAACATGGAAAACAAACTAGAACAAGCTTTAAATCAAAGGGATATATGTCATCTGAGCCATTAAGTCTAATACATACTGATCTATGTGGTCCTACCAGAATACATAGTATTCAAGGTGAAATTTACTTCATATTGTTCAAATATGATTACTCCAAAATGGTTTGGGTAGCTTTCCTGAAAGATAAGTTAGAAGCATTTAAAAAATTCAAATCACTTAAAGAATGGGTTGAAAATAAAACTGGCAAGAGGATTAAGTGTTTGAGATCTAACAAAGGATGAGAGTTTACCTCAAATAAATTTGTATATTTATGTGAAAAAAATGAAATAAAGAGAGAATACTCAGCTGCAAGAACTCAACAAAATGGAGTAGTTGAAAGGAAAAATAAGAGTATTGAGAATATGGCTAGATCTATGTTAAATGAATCCAATATTTTATTGATGGAAGCAGTCAACACAATAGTATATATAATCACTAGGGTTCAAATGAAGGTAAATCATCATAAGACTCCATATGAGCTTTGGAATGGAAGACTGGATACTATAAATCACTTCAAGGTTTTTGGAAGCAATAGTTACATAATATGGGAAGAGCAAAACTTGGGCAAGTTTGACCCAAGATGTGATGAGGGAATTTTTCTTGGTTATTCTACTAAGAGTAAATCTTATAGATGCTTCAACAAAAGGACACACACTATTGTAGAAAGTATAAATGTAACAGTTGATGAGAAGATATATTTAAGAGAACCATTTCAGCAAATTGTGTATCAAGAGAAATATCATGAGGAATCAGATGTTGAAGAGGAAGAAACACAAAGACTTCTTCCTAAAACTCCATCTAGGTATGTATAGAAACATCATCCAAAAGATCTAATCATTGGGAATCTAGATTAAAGATAGAAAAGGAGAAGGATAATAACACCATCTCAATAAGAAATAATTTCTTTGCTATCTAATATTGAGCCAAAAGACTTCAATCAGGCAAGTGAATATAAGTTTTGGATTAAGACAATGGATGAGGAATTAGATCAGATAGATAAAAGTAAGACTTGAGAACTTGTTCCACAACAAAAGGACAAAAATATGATTGGCATAAAATGGATATTCAAAAATAAGTTAAATGAAGATGGGCAGGTAGTCAGGAATAAAGCAAGGTTAGTGTGCAAAGGTTATGCATAGGTAGAGGGAAATGACTTTGATGAGACATTTGCTCTAGTTGCATGACTTGAAGCCATAAGAATATTCTTAGCCTTCTCAAGTTTTAAAAACTTCAAGGTATATCAGATGGATGTTAAGTCAACATTTCTAAATGGTGTTCTAGAAGAAGAAGTTTATATTGAACAACCAAAGGGATTCGGTAATATGTTGCAAGAGGACTTTATCAGTTTTAAAATGTGGCATTGACACCAAGGTTGTCAAACTTGCATCTTCTAACCATGATAAGTCTGTACCTGGGGTTACAATAAAATATAAATTTAAAGTGCAAGAAGGGTTCTTGAACTTTGGAATAAGGGTGGAAGGGATGACCATTGCTAGAAGTTGGAAACTTGGAAATATGAGAAACTAGAGAAATTATTTACTCAATAACAGTTTGCTCTAGTTGGGTGCAGTCATATAAATGAACTCAAAAAAATATAGTTGATGTCCTTTTATATATAGAATTGATGGAGTTGACACGTGGAAAATTTGTATTGGACATGTAGTATAGGTGATCGATTTTTTGACACGTGGCAGGTGATCAACAGTGGATCATTTTTTGCATACAAACCGTATTTTGCATCAGGCAAGGCACCATACCATACTGTGCATTAGGCCTAATACTAGACCATTTTCTGCATCAAGACACTTTTTGGACCATATTATGCATCAGACAAGACCCCTCAAACCTTCTTATGCATAAGACTCGACACCTGAACCTTATTATGCATCAAATCTAACACTCATACCTTATTATGCATAAAAATCAACCCTCGGACCTTATTATGCATCAAACTAACACCTAGACCTTATTATACATCAAAATCAACTCTCAAACCTTATTATGGATCATATCCAACCCCTTCATATTATTATGCATCAGACTCGATTCTTGGATCTTATTATGATCATACCTAACCCCCGAACCTTATTATGCATCAAATTGAACACCTAGAGCTTATTATGCATCAAATCAGACCTCAAAAGTTATTATGCATCAGGCTAGATCCTCAGACATTATTATACATTAGACTTGACCCTCGGTCCTTATTATGCATCAATCCTGATCCCCAAACCTTATTATGCATCAATCCTGATCCCCAAACCTTATTATGCATCATACTAAAACCCATACCTTATTATGCATTAGACTAGATATCGAACCTTAGTATGCATTAGGTCAAAACCTAGACCTTAGTATGCATCAGACTAGATCCAGATCTTAGTATGCATTTGACCAGATTCGAAATGCGTTTTCCACCTAGTCTGACCAAAACTATCAAAGTCACCATTTTTTCCCATTTTTTTTAGAAACCAAAGTAATTTGCCATTTCCTTCAATGTGAGGTTGGCTAGGATTCACCATAGTTTCAAAATGGATTCAACTATTTTTTACAAGTACATTTCGAGTTCGACCCCTTATGCATAACCCTGATTTGCACCTAGATAGGTCATTCCATCTCTTTTCAAAAAGCATTTAGAATAGAAATTTCCTATTTCTTTCCAAATCCCCTAGGTAAATTGCATTTTCCCTTTCAAGCATTTAAATTAGGGTTTCAATTTCTTTACATCACTTAGATTTAGAATTTTCTATTTCTTTCCAAATCCCCTAGGTAAATTGCATTTTCCCTTTTCAAGCATTTAAATTAGGGTTTCAATTTCTTTACATCACTTAGATTTAGAAATTTCCCATTTCTTTCCAAATCCCCTAGGTAAATTGCATTTTCCCTTTTCAAGCATTTAAATTAGGGTTTCAATTTCTTTACGTCACTTAGATTTAGAAATTTCCCATTTCTTTCCAAATCCCCTAGGTAAATTGCATTTTCCCTTTCAAGCATTTAAATTAGGGTTTCAATTTATTTCTAACACACATAGATAAATTGTCAAATTCCTTTTTCATGCACTTTAGTTTTCTTGTTTCCATGCTTTTATAGAGTAAATTTCTTTTTCCAAAAGGGCATTTAGATCTAGTTTCATTTCAAAAATGCATCTAGGGTTAGTTTCATTTTTGAAAAGGCATCTAGTTAGTTGTTTTTCTTTCACCTCAGTGGTAGAAAATACACTATCACACACTCACGTGGCATACATAGTGGTGATATTGGACTTCATCCCCAATCCATCACTCAATATTAGTGATGTTGGAATTCATCTCCTTCCACTAGATCACCCCTAGACACCATAGTAGCCCCCAGGAGTGGTTTTCTAGACTTCATCACCAAAAAATCCCCTACTCTTGAGACTAGTTTTCTAGAATTCATCATCAAAAGGGACCTTTGGAGTAGGATAGGATTAGATACCTTTTTTCACAAGGCTCACATAATTAGTGAATAGGTAACTATCGTTCTTGACTAAGCTCACCCGAGAGTGAAGCGACCACTCGACTAGGCTAGTAGCAGGTCTTAGATAGTGCCACCTCTTCTCGTGAGAGGTTTCTGGACTCATTAGCACATTTTGAGTTCCCCCATTTGGTTATCATTTTACTACACCTTTCCATTTAGGTCACCACTTGCCTATTGAGACACCATTCTATTCTGTGCACCCTTGGGTGTTGTAGGAGGTTCTATGTCGATGACACTCTTGTTATTTCTAGAGTTTCACTCCACTTCTTATGATATTTTCTAGAAGCATAAATCAACATCAAAACACACAAAAACAAACAAACATTTATTTTTTTGTATTTAGCATTGATTCTAGTTACACTTTGTTTGCATGCTCACAAAATTGGTTTCAACACATTCACCTATTAGTAGCCCATCTACTAGCTATCTATAGCCTATCACTTTTAGTTTTCTATCAAATTCACTATCTGGGTCTAGTTTGCATAGCACTATGTGAACTATATTTTTGTAGTCCTAGTTTGCATAGCAACATGCGAACTCTATTCTAGGGCATAGAAACATCCCAAATTTCATAAGATTTCCCAAAATCCTACATAGAACACACCCACAACTTCAGATTTCCATTTTTGGATAATTTGAGCACCTAATTGCACTACACAACACCATGCCTATCATTACCCATATCCAAGCATATGAACAAGTGCATCTTGAGGAGGAGGCTTCTCGCGCCACCTCTAATCAGTCTACTCCTCCCCTTCCCTTCACAAGGGAAGCTTCCATGCTCACACCTGATCTCCTTATAGGTTCTGAGTCACTTCACATATGCACTATATCTCATGGTGAGACTTCTATCTCTAGCAACATGCTTGCCACCTCATCTGGTGAAGATCATCCTCTTCTTCCCTACTCACCCCCACCTAATCCACCTTCCATATTTTGTGACCACATCATCTATACTACTCTAAGAAACCCACCTCCCTTCTTCACTATCGATGAGGAAACTCCACCTACCTCACCTACCTTTGTGCATCCTTTCTTTCAAGATCTATCTCATTCCCTTTTTGAGAATGACTCTTCTTTACTCAATCATCCTCACCCCGAGGTTGCATCATCTACTCCTACTATAGGGATGATCTCAGATCCCTCATCTTCCACCTCAAGCACTTAGGTGCCCTCTTCATAATCACCCACACAAACATCCTTGTCTCAAAAATAATATACCCCACCCACATCATCACATCAGTATGCTTCTCAAGCATCACAACAACCATCTTCCCAATAATCATTCTTTCTATATTTTGATACCACATCACAACCACCCTCTCAATCACAACAATTCCAATCTCAACAACATCAAAAAATCCCATCTCCACAATCCTTTGTGGACACATTCACCATACCTTCCTCTCAGGCCTCTATATTTGAGACCTACACTCCTTCCTCATCATTACCTCCACCTACATTCCCCTCTTCCAGAATGTATGGTATACCATCTTCTTCTCCTCCTCCACCTTCATCTACTTCCACCTTTTGACTCCCTCCACCTCCTCCATTTTAGGCTCCTTCTTCCATTCCCTTCTCATCTTATAATCCATACTATCCATATTATCTCACTAATCCCCCATCATATTCTACCCAACCTGGACCTTCAGTTCACCACTCCTCTAGCCCTACATTAGTACCCTCTTTTGGTGCATCATCTCGACCACCACCTTCATCCTTTACCCAAACACCACTACCTCCACCATAGTCTGTAGTACCTACATTCTTCATGATACCTCCTTCTTGGTCATCATCCCCCACTATGCAACCATTATAGTAGACCCCTATGTAGTAGCCATAGACCCTACAACCATAATATTTCTATCCCCAATAGAATTTTTCTCCTCAGTAGCATATCCCATCGACCTCAACATCCTATATCTTTCAACAACCAAATCCATAGGAACACCTATAGTACATTCCCACTTCACAATGGGAAGAACAACAACTTCAATATCCTCCCCACTCTCAATCTATGACTACTTCATCATAGTTCATCGCACCTCCATCACCCAAACTTCAACTCTTGCAAGAGGAAGTTAAGATGCTAAATCTTCACATAGCTGGTTATGGGCCCCAAAAACCCACATACAATGAGCTATGCAATGAACCCATCCACCCATCAGTTCCTATCCCTCCTTACCCGTATCACTTTGAGATTCCTAAATTTGACAAGTACAAAGGTAAAGAGGACCCTCGAGAACACATCAACAACTATCACTTTACATGTTATCAGCTCCACAATAGTGATCCCCTCATGTTGTGTACCTTTGCCCTCTCCCTTGGGGGACAAGCTCTTGATTGGTACAACATGCTCTCGCACCATAGCCTATTCACCTTCGAACAGTTGGCCAATTCATTCCTCGAACATTTCTCAATCAATATAAAAAAGAAGACAAACTTCTCTAATGTCTATGCCTTGCGATAGGTTGATGATGAACCTATCATAGATTTTATTTCTTGATGGAGATCGATCATCCATGACCTAGCTCATAGCCTTCCATCCACCGAACTAGTCATGCTCTTTGCCAAGAGCTATCATAAACACATCTCTACACCTCTGCAACTTCATCAAAGTCACACATTTTATGAAGCCATTGCTCAAGCCAAGGTCATCAAGGACATCAAAGTCCAATCTGGCAAGATCAAGCTCAGGTAAAAACCATCTTACAACTCTAATTTTTACTTCAATCAAAATGCACCAAATCAACCCTACTCAAAACCACCACAAACCAACCAAGTGGTAGCAACTTCTCCAACTTCTTCATCCATCTTGCAGCCTCCTCCACCATAATAATAATTATTTTAAACCAGCATGCCCCTTCCATCTAAACCACAACAAGCTCATAGTCTTTGGCCTCAACTACAACAATGTAATGGTCCCCCCCCCCCCCTCTATTTTAGAGATTTAGCATATCACCTTACCCAAAATTCATCCTATTGATCCAAATCAACCCAAGCCTCATGGGTTTATTGAGCAGGCCTTCTATGTATATCATCGATAACATGACCATGATATAGGATCTTGTCACTCCTTTCATGGCCTAGTCTAGGACCTCATTGATCGGGGTACCATTCAGGTTTCAAACCCCCTCATACCATAAAACTAAAACTTGGGTATCTATCAGAACCCACTACCAGCACATAGGGGGACCAATCCCCAAGGAAACCTAATCTAATCCTCAAGGCCAATCTAGATAGGTTAATAATGTTCAATATGATCCTCCCTCACATGGAGTGGTTGGCATGATTAACCTCACCACTCATACCCAATGTTACCCAACATGCTAGGATGCACCCATCACTTCACCCCTAGTACCATTCACTTCTCCCCAATCCCCTATAACATCATATGCTTCACCACCCCTACCATAAAACATCATCACTATTCATGGTAGCCTCATGCATCAGCTACACAATGCCCCAACTAGGCTATCCATTTTTTATCTATTACAATAATCTCAACCCCATCGTGAGGCATTGAATGACATTCTTCGATCCATTGACCTTGAAACTCATGACACCAATGCCTTTGTGAATTTTGTAGGGAACATACCCCATTGCATGCAACCATCCATCAGTTTTCATGACCATGAGATTACCAAACTTATGGGTGAGGGAGCTGATCCTCCCCTCCATATCCAGGCAACTATCAATGACATCACCTACAAGCATGTCCTCATTGATATTGGTTCTTCCATTAGCATCATCTCCACTACTTCTCTTCATCACCTACATATTCCACCTACCCACTTCACCACACCATCACTCGACCTTCACACTTTTGATGGTTCCATGCGACCCACAGTAGGTTCTATCATCCTACCTATCCACGTAGGCATTAGGACCATCTCCATTTTATTCCATGTTATTCAAGGTGAGATGCAATACAATATCTTACTTGGATGGCCATGGATCAGAGACATGCAATGCATTCCTTCCACCTTGCATCATTATCTCAAGTATGTGTATGATGGACTCATCCATTGTGTTCTAGCTGATGGTGACCCATTCAAGTTTTGCAACATCACTGACCTCCCACCAGGACCTTCATCATCTTCTACATAGGTCCTCCCTATTCCTTCGCATCATCAGGTAGAGACTTCTACACCTTCTCCTACACCTACCTCACCACCACATAGTTCATTAGGGACACCCACACACCCCTACATATTCTTCTCACATACCTTCATCCTCCTCTATGGATCCCCATATTCCATCCATACCTTTCTCACCACCTTCTTCATGGCCTCCTCCTCCCTCCCAACCTTCTTCTTCCATGAATCCACCTCCCATGTTTGTGCCTTTTTTACCACCATCTTTGTGGCCTCCTACTTCATCTCATCCATCTTCCTCTATAGAGCCTCCTCTTCTCCCTACTCCTCAAACACCCCCACTTCCATTTCATCCTCGACCTCGATCTTTCACATCTTCTCTTAGCCCGACACCTAGGCCTGCTCCCCCACCTCACAGTTTCTGCACATGGGTCATCCAATCCCTTCCACTACAACCGAATGTCATGATTGGGAGCAATGAGCCTCTCACCTCGATGACCAACTATTCCATCTCTCTACTTCTACTATCCATGATTCCCAACTCTCATCTTCATCCTCTAATTTAGACTCACCACCTCATTCACCACCTCATATGTCACCCCAAGTCTCCATTTTTATGGTGAACTCTGGTCTAGGTGAATACAATGTTCATGATGCTCATGTGCATCCTCCTACGATCCAATCTACCCATGATTTTGGTCACCCTTCAGCCTCAGTGCTAACCATTGGTACCATTATCCCCCTTGGTCCACCAAACAATCATACCAACTTCATCTATGCTAGTTTAGACTCATCGCTCCCAATAGCTGTACCCCCACCACCATAATCTAGTTTTTATGGTACCTTAGACCACATGTCCAACCCACACTTCACCTTATGCTACCTTTGATATTTCCATTGGCATGGATTTGGACTAGGATGTTATGAGCAAGGCTTATGAATGCCTATCAACCCTCACATTCAATTACCCATCGATAAATCTAGGCTAGGATATCACCCTACAACCATCCATATGCTCGAAGATGAGATTCAAGATCTCTCCCTGAATCCTCCATCAATTCCTACACACTCATTGGAAGAATATATCAACACTGACATCCTAGATGAGAGTCCTTCTCCTCATTCTACCATCAACATTCCATGCACCTTCTTCTAGGAAACACCATTTTCTGACACTACCATTGCTTACTACATTGATGAGCTAGTCGATAGATTTGTTACCCTTTCCCTCACAATTCCTTGCTTAGAGTGCACTTTTTTGCTTCCCCCTCCATCACCTATGCATTCATTCATACATTTGCCTAGTCGATGACAAACTCATCATTCTATAACTTGACCTCATTCTCCACCCATGGTGCTACATCCACCATTAAATCTACCACATCATTCACATACTCTTGAGTCTTCATCTTCAGACTCATCATCTAACACCATCTCCACCACCTCCGTTAACATGGTTGACATTGATTTATTCTCCCCACTTCGGTATACATCTCCTATGGATCACACCAAGGCACCAAATCCAAACTTCATCGACTTCACACACATCTCCCCTACACCTTCTTCATAGGACTTCTTACTATCATCACCCATCCTGCACACTACCAATGCACCTTCGTCATCCACTCCACCCCACATTCCATGGGTCAATCATACATATGTATACCTGGATGATGAATTCGATTTACCTGAGGCTATCGATGACCTCCATCTTATTCCTATCCCTACTCAGCTTCAAGATGGTTCCCACATGCTTGTGGAGGACACTATCAACATTGACATTGGTGATGATCCCACAAATCCCCATATCGTTAAACTTATTACCAACCTCTCCTTATAGGAATGCACCTCATTCACATCCTTCCTTAAATAATATATCAAATTTTTTTCTTGGTCCTACATGGACATGCCTGGACTCGATCCCTCATTAGTAGTTCACAACCTCACTCTTGATGGGGATGCCAAACCCATTAAACAAAAATTATGATGCATGCATCCCACAATCACTTTAATGGTAAAATCTGAGCTCCAAAATCTCCTTGATGTAGGGTTCATACAACCCATTGATTACCCAAAGTGGGTATCCAACATGGTTCCAGTACCCAAACCCTCCGATGAAGTTCACATCTGCACCGATTTTAGAGATTTGAACAAAGCTTATCCCAAGGACAACTTTCCCCTCCCAAACATTGATTCACTAGTTGATTCCATCATAGGCCATGAAATGATATCCCTCATGGATGGCTTTTTTGGTTACAATCAAATCAATATTAATCCTACCGATCAACACAAGATATCTTTCACAACCCCCTAGGGGACCTTCTGTTACAAGGTCATGCCCTTTGGCCTTAAGAATACTGGGGCAACTTATCAACGTGCCATGACTTACATTTTCCATGACTACATGCACAAAATCATGGAGGACTATGTTGATGACCTCATAGCCAAATCAAAGGAATACTCACAACATCTTATCGATCTTTGTAAGATCTTTGATCACCTTCTTGAACACAATGTACATCTCAACCCAAAGAAGTGTGTCTTTGGCATCACTTTAGGTAAGATCTTGGGGTTCATTATCTCTCAGCAAGGCATTGAAGTAGACCCCAAAAAATTCAAAGCCATCATTGAGATACCTCCACCCACAAATCTCAAACAACTATGTAGTCTATAGGGCAAAATTCAATCCATTCATCATTTCATTGCCCAATTATTTGATAAGTGTAAACCCTTTAATCACCTTTTATAAAAAGGGGTTACCTTCAAATGGGATACCAACTATCAATAAGCCTTTGACTCAATCAAAGCCTACCTCACATCACCACCAGTTCTATCTCTACCACATCCACAATTGCCATTCCTTCTATACATTTTTGCTATAGATTTTGTGATTGGAATGTTACTAGCTCAGAAGAACACCCTCAATCATGAACAAGCCATCTATTATATCAGTCGTATATTGGTCAGCTATGAAATATGATATACCTACATGGAGAAGTTATGCTACTATAGTCTAAATATACTACACCATTTAAAAATTATGCTACATGATGAACAAGAGTTACCATAACTCTCACACCGCTAAATGGATTATGCTTCTTACTAAATTCGACCTTGAATTCATTTCTCAGAAGTCCATCAAGGGATAGGTCATCATCGACCAACTAGTTGAGGCTCCATTGCTTGACAACCATCCCCTCCTTATTCAGCTTCCTGATGATTCCATATTTCATATCACTGAAGTTGAAGAATATGTCAAACCTAAAGTACTAACTGATCTAACACTCTTCTTCGATGGCTCCCATTGCACTCACATTGGGGGTGTTGGAATCATATTTTTCACACCTGATGGAGAACCTCTCCCATTTTCCTTCAAATTAGGGTTTCCTTGCATAAATAACAATGTTGAATATGAAGCCCTAATTCTCAGTTTGAAATAGGTACTCTCTATGCACATTAGATACCTTCAAATCATTGGTGATTCTCTTCTCATCATAAATCAAGTCAAGGATATTTGGAAATGTCATTGCCCAATACTCCAACAATATAAACAAATCGCTCAACAACTACTTACCCAACTTGAGTGGTATGACATCGAGGCCGCTCCCCACTCATCCAATCATTTTTCTGACACAATGGCTTCCTTGGGATCTTTAATACCACAAAACCCCCTCTTTGACATGACACATGTGTCCATCCAT
This sequence comes from Wollemia nobilis, assembly GCA_028583015.1. NCBI lineage: Eukaryota > Viridiplantae > Streptophyta > Pinopsida > Araucariales > Araucariaceae > Wollemia > Wollemia nobilis. Next base: position 1,737,252 of record JAQPPZ010003251.1, on the reverse strand, counting down.
ACCTTAACATAATATGCTATTTCACCTCCATCCCCCATCGATGATGATGGCATCCATGTCATCCACACTGAACCACATGATCCTTGGTTTTCTCAGATCAAGGATTATATCAAATTAGGCTTTCTACCTTGTGACCTACCACATGCTCATCATCGAGCATTCAAACAAAGGGTAATCCATTATACACTATTGGGGGACATCCTTTACCACCATAGTCATGATGGCATCCTTTTACATTGCCTAGAGCCACATGAAGCTCAACGAGTGGTCCAAGAGACCCATGATGGAACTTATGATGGCCACTTTAGTGGCATGGCCATCACTAAGTGCATTTTATGCATGGGCTACTATTGGCCCAAAATGGAACATGATTATTGTGAATACATCAAATGATGCATCAAATGTCAACAACATGCTAACCTCACGCACTTACCTTCACAAGCACTCCAACCCATCCAATCCATGTGGCCCTTCTCACAATGGGGCCTAGACCTTATTGGACAAATCTCACCTGCTTCCTCGAGCAATCATAAGTTTATCATCACTACCACCAAATATTTTACAAAGTGGGTCGAAGCTATCCCACTTGTTCAAACAATGGGAGCCAAAATCATGGTATTCATCATTGATCATATCATTTGTCACTTTGGAATTCCCTCACAAATCATCTTCGATAATGGCACCCCTTTCAAAAACAAAACTATCCATGCCCTATGCACCAAATTTAACATTCACCATAGCTTCTCTACCCCGTACTACCCATAGGGTAATGGCTAGGCTGAAGCTACTAACAAAACTATCTATGCTATCCTTCAAAAAATAGTCATAGAATCTCATCGTGATTGGCATAATCAAATTCCATTGGCCTTGTGGGCCTACCGCACAAGCATCCACACTCCTACTAGGGCAACACCCTTTTCTTTGGTCTATGGCACCAAAGCCATTATACCCCTAGAACTTGAGATACCTTCTCTTCGCATCTCTATGAAGGACTTCATTGATGATGACACTACTCATCAAGCCAAGCTAGACCAATTAACACTCTTAGATGAGCATCACATCCATGCCATAGAGCACACACATGTTTATCAAGACCATATTTATCATGCCTACAATAGTAAGGTACACCAACATGAATTTTAGATCGATGACTTGGTTCTCAAAGAGAACCAACAAATCACTAGTCAACCCTACCAATAGCAAGACAAATTCACCCCAAATTGGTTGGGTCCTTACATTGTCACACACAAATTTGGTTCTGGCACCTATCGATTGGCCAACCTCGAGGGACTTGCAGAGCCTGAACCTATTAACATCATTCACCTGTGCACATTCAATGCCTAGCTAGCCTAGGTACACATCACCAATGGTTGCACATACTATCATCATTATGTTGTATATATCACCTCACTCACACATTCACAATCCACATTGCACCCAACACACACTTTGCACTTTCTGTTACATGATAGAAACACTTTTGCTTTATATATCATTTTTATGTTGTTGGTATCTTTTGTCTTGCAGGTTTCCCATCACTAGCTATGACACCTTTGTAAAGACACATTGCTTTAGATCTACACCTCCAACATACCACCCTCCCATCATGCAAGACCTTATAATGCTCCCTCTAGTACCGATTACCTCGACCGATCTTGCAATACCACCTAACCCTATCCATGTTCATCAATCATCCTTATCATCACATTCAACTCATGACACATCACCTCGACCTCATTCACCCAATCATAGGGATTCCTCCTATTCTCCTCACTTTAGTGATAGTCAGATTTCCCTCTCCTCCTTTGTGGATAAGGAGGAAAATTCCCACCCACCATACCCTCATGCATGAGGCTCATCCCCTCCTCCATTAGTTGATGAATGAGATCCTTATCTACCAACTTCTTCAGCTCAATGACCTCCACTTTGCTATTTTCCTCCTAATAGGGGAATTTCACCTACTCACTTATAGTCCTCAGGATTACCTCCACCCCTACCGAGTGGGATGTCACCTTATGACCAATCCCTTCACCAACATATTTCTCAGGCCATCCCTTCACGTGTTCACCCATCTTGACCACATCACTCCTTACAGCCATCCCATGCACCACCCATTCTCCAGATACCCCCATCCCCATTTTGTGGTATTCCACTTTAGCCTCCTCCACCACCAACTCACCAATTTCAATATCCTCCTCCTTCCCCTCATTCATTCTCATATCCATACCCATATCCCAACCCCATTATTACACTAGAATCTCACTCCCCACCTACCTCGATTCCATCACCCCCTCCCATCGATATCTAGTAGATTCTCTCTCACCTCGACAACCTCGAGTTACACTTGAGTCATTATCGATGTCGTTCCCCTCCATATCATTCTGCTATGACCTGTATTCCCTCACCTTCTTCCATTCCTATCCCTCACTCCCACACACACCCTCCATCGGATCCTAGGTCCATGGTCCAACCACTCAGGCCTACCCCACATCCCTCATGCTCATCACCACTTGAGCCATACATTTATCCCACACCTATACTTTTAGAGTTGCTCTCCCACACTTTTCACTAATTGATGCATGTAGGACTCCTCGAGTTACCAAAAATCCATCCCATCGACCCCCTTCACCCCAAGCCAAGGAATTACAAGGAAAACCAATTCTACATTTACCATCGACAACTAGGGCATGACATCAACCACTACCACACCTTTGAAAGCCTCATTAATAACATGGTAGATGGCACACTTCCTCCATGATCTAAACATACCACCTCTTTTAGAGTTCTGAGCACTGCACCTCCTCCCATACCTCACCCCACACCTTCATGTGAGTCTTTCACATCCACACCCCACTATTTCTAGGAGCTATCTAGCTACACCAATTATCAGAATCCTAGCCGCATCACCGTACCACCTAGTCACTCATGACCTGATCTTCACCACTTCACACATTCTTAGATTACCTTCCTATTTCTTTATTTCTCTTCTTTCTCCCCTTCTTGTTATCCTACATTGTTGTATGGTCATGCTTTGAGTGGCTACATACCTATGCTAGATTTCCCTTCTCCTTCTCTTCTTCTCCCTTATGTTCTGCATCGTTGTATGGTCATGCTTCGAGTGGCTACATACCTATGCTAATTCTATCTTCTCTTCTTCTTCTCCTCTTCCTCCCTTCTTTGTTTCCTTCATCCCCCTCCATTACCTTTCCTCATTTTCACTTTCTCCACCATCTCTTTTAGCTTCCCACTTTCCTCATTCTTATTAATCACATGCATTTTCCCACTTACATTCCTCTCTCGAGCTTGTTGCACAACCCCACATACTGGGGCAACCATAACTACTACTCCTTCCTTTCATCATTTCTTCACATATCTATTTCTTCCGAAATAACCTCCAATCTCATCTCATTGAGTTTCACAAATTTCCTCTTGTAGATATTTTCCTTGCATGCTATATCTCTCATACTACATCCATTGCATATACACATCACTCCTCTTTTTACATCTATATTCATGTTTGTACATTCCCCCTATAGAAATATGATCATGACAGGATTAAAAACATGCACTTGTTAGCATCACCACTTGGTTGTCCACTCCTCTTCTTAGGATTCTAGATTATATAGTGATTAGCATGATTTTGATCACTCACCAGTTAAGTCAATCAAACATCACCTCTAGTTGACAAGTTCTTACACTTCTTACAACTTTCTTTGGTTGGTTCAACTTCTTTCAGGGACCATTCACACATGTCATATTTTTAAGCAAATTTTGAGTCTAGGGAAGACAACACCTTGCATAGATATCACCATCTAGTGAATGATTTCCCCTACTCATCCTATCATTTGCATGATCAAAATATGACCTTGGGATAAACAAAGGGACAAGCATAAGCAAAATTAGAAAATAGGTAGAAAACAAAATCCAATGCCCACATTCCAAAAAAAATAAGACAAAAGAGTACCACAAAAAGAGAATCAAAAGAATGAGGGGCAGAAAACAAAAGGAAAATCCTCCAAAAACACTATTGTTATGCTTGATCTCCTTTGGTCCTTCGGTTTAACATAACATCATGGGATGATTTCCATCACTAGCAATAGGCTCTAAGCACCTTCCTGCTAGTGGAATAGTCTTACAAGTGGTGACACATCTATCACATTAGCGACCTTATTTTGTATAGATCATTGTATGCTTGTGGATGAGCTAGCTATTTTGGCTATGTTTGCAATGGGTTAGTCCTACCTCCCTCAAAATGGATAAATGAACATCACTCTTCACACACATTGGTCCCTGATAGACTTTGCTCCAGTCAGGTTAGTTATGAGTTGTAGTTACACCTTGCTCAGTTTCTCATGAGGTTTGATTGCTATAACTATGATAGTCAAGATTATTGCATAATCCCTATACCATCCTACATCCCTGAGATTATATAATGGATCACATTGCTACCATAAGTGACTTCCTATACATATTTCATCATACACATACATGCATCATTGCATCTATTTTACATTCATTCATTTACATTACATCATTCCACATTACATCTAATCTACAGTGATATCATTCTCCTACATTTTACCACATGCATACATATGCATTCATCATACATTCACCTACCACTATTCTACATTACACATACACATAATATTACACGTAATATTAAACTACATATTCATTCACACAAAATAATGATACATGTGTATAAAGTCATATCAAAAAGCAGGTATATATATATTTATCAAAATTCCCTCAGGCTACAAAAATAGAGTCCATCCATGGCACATCTTAACCTTGCTTATCACTAGGAGTCTCACCACTACCCTCCTAAGCCATTACTACTAGCTCCACCCTCTACACCTCTATTTTTCCACTCAAGCTAGAGAAGCCTCCACCAACTATGCTTCTACAATCACTATCACCCTATCCAACTCTAGGACTGCTCCCACTACCTGAAACACTACTGGTGCTACCATTCTTGGATCCATTGGCACTATTGAGGGAGCACTTTACCGACTCTGCTATGAGTGCATATGGGTTTGTGACCACCATACTGACCTTGACTATGACCCTTAATAATATAAAATTGCATTCCCATATGAAGTTAAGGTAATATCACATTGCATCCTCATCGACCCTTCCCTTGAATATCGCTCAACCATGTCTACATGTGCCTATCAACAATGAGATACCTCAGCCTACATGGATATCACCTCAGTTCCCAAACCTATCATCTCTACTATAGCCTGCTCGATTGCCATTATAGCATGATCAACCTCCTCCTATGCCTACTACTACCTCTCTATCTCTACATGCAACTCTACCACCTCCACCTCATGCACTACTCAAACCACATCCCTATTAACCTGCACCCATTGCACACTCTCTTACACCATGGTAATATCTACCCTCAATCTCTCCTCGATGGCCATCATCTCCATAACTTAACATTATAAATCCTCTATAATCTCAGCATGCCTCACCTGCTCTACCTCAAGCTATCCTCGTAGCTCCTCACACCACCTCTCTGACTCCTCCCTCTCTATGTGGCTCACCTACTCACCTATCGCTAACCTCTCCTCTAGCTCTTGATGCTCCTCCCTCCATCTATCCTAGATCTAGAGCCCAATCTATCTCACTCTTATGTAATCTCCCCTCTAGATCTTGTACTCTCTCTTAGGATCACCAGCTCATCCTGAGCATCCATCCTATCCTGGATGTCGAATGGTATGTCTGACATATCTCTGAACATCATCCTCCATCATCACTATATCTCCCTGAGGAGACCCTACTAATGCATTGGCTGCCATGCCACCCCATCCTCCATAAGCACTACCTCATCTAAGGGTTGGCCTCCACCATTGTCATGTTGATCTAGAAATATTGCAATAGGAATTTGAGACCCATCATCTCAAAATTGCATCTACCATTGGAGAGGCTCCTCTATCCCCTCCTCTAATATTGCATTCGACATAGGTCCAACTCTCCTTGGTGCTTGTCCCCCCACTGCAGGTAATCCTACCACTGGCTGCACCTAGTCATCAGTCACTCCAACTCATGGTTTCCACTTGTGCATGGCCCACCATGTGTCATACTCGAAAGTCATCCTTACATCATCCACATCCAAAATCACCATTGGTATATCCCTTCCAACATCCAAGGGAGGCACTATAGGTTGCGTGCTTGGATCACCCTACCTCCTTTCTATCACAATAGGTGGATCTAGTATCCCTTATCACAACCCAAACTATCGCATAACTCTACTAAAAGAGAATAACTCTACCTATCACCTATACCACCCTACCACCCATCACCCTCGATGTATCACCCCTAACTATTGAGGGTGCACTTCACCAACTTTCCTATGAGTGCGTATAGATTTACGACCATAATATTGATCTTGACTACAACCCTTTGTAATCTAGAATCACATGCTCATAGGAAGTTAAGGCAATCTCATATTGCATCCTCATCGACCCCTTCCTTGAATATCACTCCACCACCTCTACATGTGCCTATCACCAATGAGCTACCTTAGCCCATAGGGCTATCACCTTAGTCCCCAAACCTATCGCCTCCACTGTAGCCTAATCGGCTGCCACCCTAGCATGATAACCCTCCTCCTATGCCTAATTCTACCTCTCTATCTCTACATGTAACTCCACCACCTCCACCTTATGTACCCCTCGAACCACATCCTTTTCAGCCTATATCCATTGCACACTCTCTTGCACCTTGGTAATATCTACCCTCAATCTCTCCTCGATAACCATCATCTCCACAACCTAGTATTGTAAGTACTCTAAAATATTAGCATACCTCACTTGCTCTACCTCAAGCTATCCTCATAGCTCCTCACACAATCTCTTTGACTCCTCCCTCTCTATGCAGCTTTCCTACTTGCCTATGGCTAACCTCTCCTCCAAATCTCAATTTTCCTACCTCCATTTTCCTAGATCTAGAGTCTAATATATCTCACTCTTGTGTAATATCCCCTCTAGATCTCATACTCTCTCTTACAGTCACCAGCTCATCCTGAGCATCCATCCTATCCTAGATGTCGAATGGTATGTTTGACATATCTCGAGCACCATCCTCCTCCATATTTGCTATATCTTCTTGAGGAGACCATCCTAATGCATTGGTTTCTATGCCATCCCCTCCTCATACATAAGCCCTACCTCATTTAAGGGCTAGCCTCTATCATTGTCATATTGCTCTAGTGACCTCATAATAGGAGTCTGAGATCCATCATCTTGATGTTGCATCTACCATTAGAGAGGATCCTCTATCCCCTCCTCTGATCCTACATTTGATACAAGTCCAACTCCCCCGGGTGCCTGTTCCCCCACTATAGGTAATCCTACCACTGGTTGCACCCAATCATCAATCACTCCAACTCCTGGTTCTCACCTTTACATGACCCACCATGTATCATACTCATAAATCATCCTTACATCATCCACATATAGAATCACCATTGTTGGATCCCTCATAATATCCAAGGAAGGTACTACAGGTCACATGCTTGGGTCACCCTACCTCCTCCCTATCACAACAGGTAGAGCTAGTCTCCCTTGTTGCAACCCAAACTACCGCATGACTCTACTAAAATAGAAGAACTCTAACTATCACCTATACCACCCTACCACCCATCACCCTTGGTGGATCACCCTCAACTTCTTAGCATCCTTCTCCCACACTACCCCACCCCTCCATGACCTCCACTAGATATTCTTAGGCTCCAACTCATCTAACTACCTCCTCCAATATAAACCATCACCCTCATGACTTCTCTTCATCTCCTTTTCCATATTTATATGCCATTTCAAGGTGTAGGGTATAAAGTCTCCCATCAACGCATGTGTTATTTAAGGCAACAATGGTGGCCACTCTATTGTAATGTGCTCCCATATCCAAACCTGTAGCAATGGGCTCCAACTCAAGCCCGACCACCCTACTTGCACCATATCGTGCAAATCTCTGTACACTTGTGCCAATAACACATGTGACCATGCAAACACTACCTCATGCTCTATATTCCCAAAAGCTCCAGTTTACATATCACCATGCGAACTCCAGTTCAGTTCACATGCCACCATGCAAACTCCAATTTGCATGCCACCATGGAAACCTAGTTTGCATGGTGCTATGCAAACCAAACCTCATAACACCATTTTCAAATTTTATTTATTATTGCACCTTCTTTTGCCTTCCCCACCATTGTTTGCCCAAAAATTTCCACCTTTTTTACTATTTTTCTCTATAAATCGACTCATCACCACATCACCACATTTCATCTGTATCATTGTTAATTCCTCGCTTGACGGGGTATTTATACACAAATATGCTTTGCATATGATAAAACAATTAAACATCCAAATCATGGATATTACATCTTTCTAGAACTAATTTTGCTGAATATTATCTCAATATAATAAAACTCAATCCCAATATGATATTTGTTATATCACAAGAGCCATGCGCACTCTCGAATACATCTTGATTTTATTTTGTATATCAACAACAAGAACATATTGAATGTTATACTTGATTTGTCCTTACCACTTAGCTCAAAGGGTTTGACAAATGTCATCATGTGCTCATCAATCAATCAGAAGGAAAAATTTGAATAGGTAGTTGTTCTATTCATAATTGGACCATATTGCATTGGTCACAAAAAGTAAAGCAACCTTAAGTTGCCCTCACAAAAAACCAGTACGATATTGCAAAATATTGTACTAAATTGGAAAATCACATGTTTCTCCATCATGTTTCATCTGCATTCATTCATTCACATTCACACCCATATTCTTCGTCTTTCCAAACACCTCAACACCTTCTTCCATCATTTTTTTGTCCTAAAATGTGTTTTACACAAAATAGTACAAAAAAGGGTAAATTTAGACACGTAAAAGTCATACATGCTTACTCATAGACACTTGTAGGCTTCCATAGGCATTCATAGGCCATTGTAGGCCATCGTAGGTTGTCATAGTTATTTGTAGGTACAAAAACCTACAAAACTATACAAAACACATCCAAAACACATTCTATTCATAGGAGGGCTACCTAAAATCCCCTTAAGGCCACCTAAGCCCTTTCCTATGCCTAATTAGGGCTCATGTGGGACCATTCCCTACAAAAACCCTAATTAGGCTAATTAGGATTATAATTTGGAAGTGAATTTCCACTTAAAGCGCAATTTATCACTTAATTGGGTTTAATTAGGGTTAAGAGTCAAATTAGGCCTAAACATGTCCTCACACGTGTACACCCCAAATTAGTTAGGATATTTTCTATAATACCTAACTCAATCCTCACCTAACCTAGGGACTAACTAACTAGAGTTAATCCTAATCCTATCTCACACATGTGTGAGGATAGGATATTTCCCTTAAGGCATGTGAAAAGGATGACTAAGCTTGCCACTTCACAAACCCTAACTTGACCATAATAGGACTTGACCCTAGGGTTTAGTACACCTAAATCCCCCCGACCTTGGTTTCCTCTATAAATAGAGGACAAATTCCCTCATTAATCCGTCTATCTCCTTTTTGGTCAACTTACTGTCACAACCCTCCTTGACAAACATTCTAAGTGACATAGATTTGGTGTACATTAGCTTAAACTTTTTTTTAAGTTACAAAAAATTATATTAAGTAATATAGGATTTGTATGACATTATATTCAATAAGTATATTGAAAGTAGTATTTTTCTAACATGGTTAATTACAAAGGCTAAATATATTTGATATTATGAATATGGTGTTGCTAATGGTTTATGAAATTTCAGTTGTAAGTACTGCATGGATAAGGAGATAATATTTGATGAAGAAAGACCATTTGAATGATATTGGTCATGGTTAACCACCAAGGATGATTTAATTAATTATTGATTGATTTTTGGTAATGATTTGTGAAAGGTATTATATTTTGAAATTCAATCTAATTAATTAAGCTAGATACACCTAATCTGAGACAGGATTAGTGTCTTGTCCTCGTTAAGGTTTTCTAATTCTAATTGGACCAAACTAGGTACTAAATTTAAGGATTATTTTATTTATTTATTCCAATCCCATGGATTTTACCTATTGGTGGAATTTGATGAAGATTCCCTTCTCTAATCCCTAATGGTGTTGGTTTTGTAATTTTTTGGGAAAAGGAGAACACAAACCAATATAAAGCCATTCACCTTATCTCTTCTTGGACCCCTTTTTGTTTTTTGTAGATAAGATACATATCCTTTTACATATCTACCCCTTTTTGGTAGATAAGATACTATAGCATTAATACCGGTTTTTACAGGTTGACCCAAAACCTTTTACAAAAATTAGCCCAGGGCTATTGATGAACATATCCTTACTAAGGATCCTATATATGTAAAATCTACATGCTGCCAAAGCCATTACATCCGGTAAGGCACATAGCCTATTATCAAAAAGAAACTTCCCATACAAAATTTTGGGTATACCCCGAGAAAACACACATGCATCATAATTACAAAAAATAAACAAACACGGATCCCTTCCTTGAGACAATGGAGAAACAAAAAGTTGCAGACACACATAGTAGAGTATTGAAAAAAACTCCCACAAGCTCTATATTGACAGTTACTCTTAATAATTCTTTGGTAATTACTTTCTTCCGTATATGACATGCTTTAGTACAACATACTATCTTGGCCAATAAGCCTTGGAGAAGTGAACCTGCTGGCTAGATTTATGGCGGTGGCTATCTAGTGGTCCACGTGGCTTTGGTTTGAAGTCTTATATTGTCGTTTCTTTCCTTCCCTATGATTATCAACCAACCTCAAATTACTAAGATGACTAGGAGCCATGTTATATGACATGTGACTGTCCCCATTAGTCTTTGTGGTATTTCCAAGCAGCATCCACAAAGACTAACAGCTCAGATAATTTTTATTGTGAGTCCAACTCAAAAAAGAGATGGGAATACTCCTAGCCTTCGAACTTACAGTGCCTTTCCTATTGGTAAATTTGACTATAATTCTTTGCATTCTTGTTGAATAAGCTCCTCTACTTCACTCGGGACACCATGTTCCCATTTGAAAAGTCTGTCACCATTGACACCCAAATTGGCTAGCTTATCAGCAATTTTGTTAGCTTCTCGAAAGACATGTTGGGCTTTTCTTGGACCCCTTTTGATTATAAAATTAAATCATTGATTCCCCTCCCACATGGAAGATGATAATGTATGAATTGTTTAATATGGAGCATTTTTTGTTGTCGGGAGTGAAAGTATTTAAAAAACCCTATTAAGAGCTTAGAAGGAGCTAGCTGGAAAGAGAAAAAAAGTTTGGAAATATTATCTAGAGGTAAACAAGAGAAGGACAGACATTTAGGAGTTGATAAGGTAGTTTGCAGGAGTTCTAGGTCAAAGTATTTCTTCCTTTTTGTTTTAGTCTCAAATTTTGTTACTAGAAGAATTAATAAGATAGCAATTGCTCTATGTTTGATTTATATGCAAACTTGATATTCAAGGGGTATTGAATATTTATGTATATTTTATATACATTTTAGCTAGATTGGCTTGATATACCTTTATTACATTTATTTCTTAGGAACTATAGCTTTCTACTAAGATTAATCGAATTATAGATTTTAAATCACTCTGTTTTGCTGAAAATAGACTTTAAGGTAGTCGATTTATTTCTACCTCTTGTATATACCTTTTCTGCCTGTGAATATAGTTTTAGTGAATACATAAATAAGACTACCCTTATGCATGTGTTAGTTTGACCAATTGACTAAAATATCGCTTATAATAGTTTTAATATATCTTGACACCTTATCAATGCTTCTATTTAACCTCATTCGATTTTGATACAAATCCCTATCCAACCTTATGTCCTGCATTTAAATTTGTAAACCCTACAAGTTAATTCATCCTAAATATCCATGAGATAGGAAAACCTACATATATAAACTAATTGATGAATGCAAAAAGGGATGGTCGATTCTAGATACATTCATCATGGAGTCACTGTAATATAGAAAAACTTGCAAATCTAAATTCATTAGTAAATGTAAAAATAAGGGGAAGGATTTTTATGTTAGATTAAGCAATCATGTTGAATTAAAATGAAAGTCGTGTTCTATATGCACTGCACCATAGGACATAGGTTTATTATCGGGCCAAGGTGTAAAAATAAGACTTATATCCAAAGCCACAATTGAGCTATATGCCCTCTTTCGAGTACCTGTGACTGATGCCTAGATGCATGTGCAGTCATTTGATTAGTTTGTGTAGGGTAGAGGATAGATGCAATCGGGTAGTTAACACCTGGTTGTGACTGTGTAACACAAATTTTAGTTTTATCAAGTCCAATGTCCCACACTCTTCCTATAAAATCTATCATGACCATTATGATGGGGAAAACCATCCTAGTTGAATACCCACATGGTGGTGGGAATTTTGACCAAAGTAGGTAAGACCTAGCCTTTATATTTGGGGAGTTAGTGGATAGGTGTTGACCATGATTATTTAACAAAGTTGAAATATTGCTATGGATAGGTTAGGTTTGATTATGATAAGTTGAATTGGTTAATTTTAAAACCACTTTTTTAATAGAATGGTAAGCGTTGACCATATATACTGAACTGGGTTGAAATTTGACTAATTGACTTGTTAGGTTTGATTGTAGTTAAGTTAAATCGAATGATTGTAGAAACCACATATTTAAATAAGTACACCTTTATGTTTATTTTATTCAAACCAAACCAAAATACAGATATTGAGGAGCATCAAATTATCTTGAAAACTATCCAATTTAACCCTTGATATGAGGGATATGAATTAAGGACTTTCATACATAAAGTAGACCTCAAAAGTAATATTATGTGAAGACTAAATAATGAGCCTACGTGATTTATGGAAAATAATTGGTTAATATTTTTTGAAGAGATCTAGAATTAATAATTTGACTTCTCCTTTTTAGATATTTAATGACAAGTCTCTTATTTTAAAATGAAATAATATTACATGGATTAGCTTTCTCTTATAAGATAAGAGAAATATCAAATGGTTAAGCTCTCTTTCTTGAATTTATGAATGCATTGACAAGGACAAACCATTAAGAGAAGAATTAAACTCCCTTAGTATATATTTTGGAAGAAGAATGGATTCCTCTTAAAGTACCCTTTTGATATATAAACTTTTGTTAGATTCAATGATCTAACTATGAACAATGTTATGAGTAATTTATAAATTTAAAATAAATAAGGGAAGAGGAGATCTTTTCTTGAAGGTATTAGGAGATCCCTTTCTTGAATTTTAACTCTTTAGGGAACCATAGAGTTTCCTCATAGACTCCTACAATATGATTCCAATGAGCATTTCATAATAGTAGGGAGCATAAGAATTAGAGGATTTTTATGTGATTCTATTTATAAATGTTTGGAAAGAAGGAACCTTGTGATTCCTTAATTTGTATTGATGATTTGAAAAGGAACTATGGAAGTTCTTTACACTATTGTAATTTGGAATATTGATATTATGAAATGTGAGGAAGTATATTTGGAGGCTGGGTTTATTCCCCGTGAGGGTTCCTAGGATATATGATGTGTACATTTATCTTATAGTTTAAAATTGGTATTTTTTAAAGATGTTATTTGCTTTCCAATGAGATGTTGCTTAAATGAATTATGAATATGTTTTCTCATTTACTCACGGTGTAATGATTTACATGCTTAGTCATAATTAAGATGGGTATGTGAAGGAAACTATGTTTTTATTTAGAAAATACATATTATTACAACCACATGTGAATGCTTTAATCTACAATTACTATAGTAATGGAATGTTACATAGTATTTGGTATTTTCAAGTTGGAGCTCAAAGGGGTTGAAGCCCAAGGATTGCAATCCATGTTTGAGTTGGAGCTCAAACAAAGTTCTTACATTATGAGTTGTAGATTGAATGTACATGTTGAGTTGTAGCTTGCATGTGCTTGGGTTGAAACCTTAAAGACAAACTCTTCTAATTGGTTAGAGACAAGAGTATATGAGCTCTATGACAAATGGAATTTAGAATACTGTATTGATGTAATTTCTGGATACAAAAAAATATGTTAACTCTCTCGGGTATTTGTAAATGATTTTGGGTCGTTACAATTGGTATCAGAGCTATGGTCGTAGGACTATAAGCTTCCATAGGAAAAAACTATTAGAAACATACTTGGAAATAAAAGAGCCAGTATTAGAGTCTACTAATTCTCAAGTCTTCCACTTTTGGAACCACTGGAGGATGGTCAAGTTCAATATTGTTGCACATGATATTTGAATAATATTTTGTACCCTCACATAACACATAAAACATAAATGAAATAATTTGATAAATAACGAAGCATCGTAAAGATATAGAGTAGTAGGTGATATATATATATATATATATATATATATATCCCACACTTATGTTGTAATTGATTTAGTCTAGTTGAAAAGGTAATATGAACTAGAAGTAGAATTACAACTTCAGAAAAAATTTCACAAAGGAAAATTGATACATCTCTATATGACCAAGAAAATGGCACCAACTTTGAGAAGTGGGAGACATGGAACTAAACTAGCACGTGGAACTAAAATGGCACCAAGAAATACTAAACAAAGAGAAGCAAATACCGTACCTCACATAGAAAATCCGAGAGCTTCAAATCAGGAAGAAGTAGATCTAAAGGCATTAGTGTCTTCATTATAGGAATAAATAAGCCAACAACAATAAGTAAGAGAAGCTTTGGTGAACCAAGGATCCAAGAACATAATATTGGAGAATGATCTTGCTAAATAACAAGAAGGTAGAGCCCTTATAGCTATGGAATTGGACAAAGAATTAAATAAAGTCAAAACTACTATATTCACTAGTCGAGGAGGAGGAGAGACAGTCGATGCTTGGTTGAATAAACTGGAAATGTATTTCTCTATGAAAACCCTATCTCCAGTAACAAAAATGGCTTATGCTATCCTTCATCTACATGAAGTTGCTCTAGACTGGTGGAACACTCATAAAGATAGAAAGGGAATATAGGGAGTAAACCTTGAATGGAAGAATTTTGTCAAAGCTTTCAAGAATAAGTATTTGACAAACCAATTTTACAGTGAAAATCTTGAGGAGTTCTCTACACTTCAACAAGGAAATATGACCCTTGAGTCATATTATCAAAAATATAACAAACTTTTGAAGTATGTACCTGAGTATGAGGTAAATGAATGGTTGAAGGTACATAATTCCATCCAGGGGTTGGACACGTAGAATAAGGCCAATGGTAAACATGTTAGACCCTAATAATTTGGATAAGGCTTATATCTTAACCAAGAAGAAAGAGTTAAATCAGCAAGATAAGAGACCTTTGTTTATTATGTTGGGATATTAGAAAAACATAGGCAAGAACTAAATAAAAGAAAGAATGTTGGGTTTACAAAATGGAATCAAAATTAGAAGAACAAGGGGCACCATAAATTTGAAGTAAAGAATGATGATAAGCAAGGAAATTTTCAGCGAAATATCAAAAGGAAGTTCATTCACCCGCAACTTCAGAAATAACCAGCATAAAAAGAATGGGTAGGAAATCAGGAACAGGAAAGGATCTTAGAACCTAAAGGTGGATGCTTTAATTTTTGAGGTACACATTTTGTAAAACATTGTCCTCATCATCTAGAATAAAGCAAATATGGAGAACAACACCACAAAATTTATGCGACCACAAGGAATAATAATTTGGATGGACAAGCAACTCCAATGCTTCTAAATGGTAAGTTATTTAATAAAGAGGTTACAATTTTAATAGATAGTGGAGCTACTGATAGTTTCATTTCTACTAGCATTATTGGAGATATGTCTAAAAGAATTGAATTTTTAAGACAAGGATGGAAGGTTGAGTATGGGTTTGGACAAACCTACTCATTGGATCGATGTCTAACCCTTGCCGAGATTAACCTATCCCATGGATCCACTACTTGGCACCTATATGTAGCACCCTTACATTCCATTGACATCATTCTAGGAATGGATTGGTTGAAATCTCATGGAGCCTTGCTCAATTTTTAGGAAAAATGGATGGAATACACTGATAAGAGTAAGAAGAGATTAAGAATTTATAGCAAACAAGGACCATTTCAACCCCAGTTGTTATCAGCCTTACAACTTAGAAAAACCATCAAGAAAAGGGAATGGTTTATGTCATCAAAATAAATGACAATATAGAAGCAAATGAAAAGGATGACTTGTTTGAAAAACATCCAATTCTCCATAAGTTTAAGGACGTATTTCCAGAGGATCTCCTAGGAATACCTCCTAAACATGAATTTGATTTCACTATTGAGTTGATTCCTAGAGCGCGGAACCTATCAATAGAACTCCTTATAGAATGAACCCAATTGAGTTACAAGAATTGCAAATACAACTTCAAGGATTGCTAGACAAAGGTTTGATCAAACCTAGTGTGTCATCGTGGGGTGCACCGGTACTTTTTATCAAGAAAAAGGATGGTTTCTTAATATTATGCATAGATTACCGAATGTTGAAAAAAGTAACCATTAAGAATAGATATCCCTTACCAAGGATTGAAGACCTCTTTGGTCAGCTAAATGAAGCTACAATGTTTTCAAAATTTTATTTAAATTCAAGATACCATCAGCTAAGAATACATGATGAAGATACTCATAATACAACATTCAAGACTAGATATGGACACTATGAGTTCATAGTGTTACCATTTGGTTTGAAAAATGCTCCTGCAACATTCATGAATTTAATGAATAGTGTGTTCAAAAATTATCTAGACTGGTTTGTGCTAGTATTTCTTGATGATATCTTGATATACTCCCGTAATAAGGAGGAACATGATCAACACTTAAGAATTGTGTTGGAGGTATTGAGAAGGAATCAACTTTATGGAAACTTATCCAAATGTGAATTCTATACTACTCAAGTTCAATATTTGGGGCACATTATATCCCCTAAGGGAATTGTTTTGGATCCTAATAAAATAAAATTTATTATGATTTGGTTAGCACCCACCAATGTGACAGAAGTAAGAAGCTTCATGGTTTTAGTTGGATATTATAGGTATTTTATGAAAGATTATTCAAAAATTTCCTCTCCCATAAATAATATTTAAAAGAAATTGAAGGACTAAGGAGTTAAAATGGACTAAAAAATATGAATTAGCCTTTAATATGCTAAAAAAGAGACTTACTTCAGCATCAATTCTCAATATATCAGATCCTCAGAAAAGTTATGTAGTATGTACAAATGCTTCAAAGGAAGGCTTGGGAGGAGTATTGTTCCAAGAGGAGACCACTATTGCATATGAATATTGAAAATTGAAGAAACATGAGATCAATTATGCTATGCATGACTTGGAATTAGCTACAGTTATACATGCCCTTAAGGTTTGGTGCCACTATCTGGTAGGAAAACCTTTTGAGTTGAGATCTGACCACTAGAGTTTAAGATATATATTCACTCAACCTTTGCTTAATGCAAGACAAAGGATATGGATGGAATTTTTGGCTGAATATGAGTTCAATATTGAATACATCAAAGGAAAAGAAAACAAGGTAGCAAATGCTTTGAGTAGAAGAAGTTATATTACAGCCTTGACCCGAAGCCATGTAGACCTAATGGACCAAGTAAAAAGGATGCAGTTACAAGATGATTATTGCCTTCAAATTTGGATTAACATTTGGAAAATTAGGATTTTAGCATGAAGAATGGTCTTTTATGTTTCAAATATAGGGTAGTTGTACCTAAAATAGGTGATTTAAGAAGGAATATTATGCAAGAGGTACATCGATCTCCTTATTCAACTCATCCTGGAGGGGCAAAATGAGGGAAAATATAAAAAAGACTTTCTATTGGCCTAGGATGAAGGACATTACCAATTTTGTTGCTAAATTTCTAGAATGACAAAAGGTTAAAGCTAAACATAGGCATCCAGTAGGACTTTTATACCCACATGCCATACCAGAGCAAAAATGGTAGGTAGTATCAATGAATTTTATTGTAGGGTTACCAAGGACAATATTTCAACATGATGTTATTATGGTAGTCATTGATAAATTGACTAAGGTTGCTCATTTCATACCTGGTAGCATCAAGGATGATGCAAAAGTAGTGGCAGATAAATTTTCTAAAGAAATATTCAGATTACATGGATATCTAGAAATAATCATTTCAGACCGGGATTCCAGATTTACCTTAGAATTTTGGTAAACTTTACACCATGCAGTGGGCACAAATTTAAATATAAGTTCTTCATACCATCCATAAATAAATGGGTAAACTGAAAGGGTAAACTAAGTATTAGAAGATATGCTTCGTATGTATTGCATGTATCAGAAGACTAAGTGGGAATATTTCTTACACTTGGTGGAATTTGCATATAATAATGGTTACCATTCATCCTTGGGAATGGCACCCTTTGAAGCCTTGTATGGTAGAAGGTATAGAACATCTTTGTCATTGGATAATCCAGAAGATAGAGTTGTCATTGGACCGAACACTATCTGAGAGATGGAGGAGCAACTCAGAATGATTTTACAAAGGCTTAGGGAAGTCATTGATCTATAAACAAGTTATGCTAATCTAAAAATACCACCTAGGGAATTCTCTGTAGGTGACAAAGTATTCCTAAGAGTGAGACCCATGAAAAGTTCCCTAAAATCCACTAAGTTGGATCCCTATTTTTTTGCCATTTGATATCATTGAAAGGATAAGCCCAGTAGCCTATAAACTTGCCTTGCCACCCAGTCTATCAAAAATTCATGATACTTTTCATGTATCCCTACTTAGAAAATATATTTTTGATCCTACTCATATTTTGGATGTTTCTAATTTGCAGATGGTAGATCCTCACTCATATAGTTAAATCCAGTAAGGATTATTTTTTTCCAAGACTTTGAGGAAAAGAAACCTAGACCAATGCAAGGTCCAGTGGGACCAATATTCTGAACAATGTGCCACTTGGGAAAAAGTGGAAGACATGAGAAAATAATTTCCTTATTTATTTGATTAAGTGTTTTGTACTACAATAAAACATAGGGGACTGTGTTTAATCCAAGGTGGGAAAGATGTTATGACCCTCCTTGATAGACATTCTAAGTGGCATATATTTGGTGTGCAGTAGCATAGACTTTGTTTTCAGTTGCAAACATTTGTATTCAGTAATATGGGCTTTGTATGACTTTATATTCAATAAGTATATTGAAAGTAGTATTTTTCTAACATGGTTAATACAAAGGCTAAATATATTTGATATTGTGAATATGATGCTGCTAATGGTTTGTGTATTTCAGGTATAAGTACTGCATGGATAAGGAGATAATATTTGATGAAGAAAGACCAATTGAAGGATATTGGTCATGGTTAACCACCAAGGATGATTTAATTAATGATTGAATGATTTTTGGTAATTATTTTTGAAAGGTATTATATTTTGAAATTCAATTTAATTAATTAAGCTAGTTACACCTAATATGAGATAGGATTAGGTGTCTTGTCCTCCTCAGGTTTGTCCAATTCTAATTGGACCAAACTAGGCACTAAATTTAGGGATTATTTTATTTATTTATTCCAACCTCATGGCTTTTTTCTATTGGTGGAATTTGATGAATATTCCCTTCTCTAATCCCTAACGGTGTTGGTTTTGTAATATTTTGGGAAAAGGAGAACACAAACCAAGATAAGGTCATTCACCTTATCTCTTCTTGGACCCCTTTTGATTATAAAATTAAATCATTGATTCCTCTCCCACATGGGAAGATGAGAATGTATGAATTTTTTAATATGGAGCATCTTTTATTTTCGGGAGTGAAAGTCTTTAAAAAGCCCCATTAAGGGCTTAGAAGGAGCTAGCTGGAAAGAGAAAAAAAATATTGGAAATATTATCTAGAGGTAAACAAGAGAAGGGTAGACATTTGGGAGTTGAGAAGGTAGTTTGTAGGAGTTCTAGGTCATAGTCTTTCCTCCTTTTTGTTTTAGTCTCAAATTTCATTACCAGAAGAATTAATAAGATAGCAATTGCTCTATGGTGGATTTATATGCAAACTTGATATTCAAGGAGTCATGGATATTTATTTATATTTTATATATGTTTTAGCTATATTGGGCTTGATATACCTTTATTACATTGATTTCTTAGGCACTATAGATATCTTTTAAGACTAATCGAATTGGAGATTTTAAATCACTTTATTTTTCTAAAAATAGACTTTAGGGTAGTCAATTTATGTCTACCTCTTGTATATACCTTTTTCTCATGCAAAGACAAGTGTTGGACATTTTGAGTAGATAAGTTGTCATTGATGTCAAGAGTGAGTGGTCATTGATGTCAAGATTTCAGCACCAATCAATGGCAGTTTCAGTGGGCAACATCAGTTTTAGGTTCTCCAATTTTAGTTGTTCAAGACCCGATTTCAGGACGTCAAATATGGTCTAAAGTGCAAAAATCCCAAGTGAATAATATTATAATATTTTTTATAATATTACAAAGGGAAGTTTTAAATTAACTATAAATTAATTAATATAATTTTTATTATAAATTAATTTATAATTTAATTTACTTAACTTAAAGTTATTTAAATTAATTATTAATTAATTTTGATATTAATTATAAGATTAATTTATATTAATTTTTAACTAACCCTAAGGAGGGTTATTAAAATTAATTTGAAATTCAAAATCAAATTTCTAAGCACCGACGTGGGAAGAACATTTACCATGTGTATAAAAGGAGGATTACCCACCTTACCATAAGCTCCCGAATGTTTTTGAATTAAATCTTATGCTATGTGTTTATGTGAATCATGGGTGCAACAGAGAGCTTTGTGTTTTGTTTAAAGTGCTAAGAGAAGGCGAGATTACATCATACACCAAGGAGGGAGCCTTGGTCACCAACTTTTGGTAGCACAGTTGGCAAGCACGACAGTGGCAAGTCATTAGGGTAGCGATAGGCACAGGTTCGAATCCCTCGCGAAGGATATTTCATTTTGCATTTTGGTTGGAAATCATGGTGGACGTTGGTAGAAAGGGGAGGAAGCTTTGCTTCCTTCATGTGGGTGCTTCTAGCCCATGGTGGGCTCCAAGGTGCTAAGGCACTTTGCGCTTGAGGAGACGGTGGATCGAATCATGCTGAAAACCCTTTTTGAGGGATAATAAGGTATGCATTAAAGTTTGAGCACCGGATTTGTTGGAAAAGGTTGTTGAGGTATTAAAAATTAATTTTTGCATATTTCATGTGGTATATGAGGTTTTAGGGAGTTATAAGGATATTGCAAAATAAATTTTTGATATTATTTGTTTTAGGGTTTGAAAAAGAAATAAAGGTGTTTTAGAAATATTGGTTGTGATTTTTGTGGTGTTGGATATTATTTTAAGTTGGAGTTGATAAGGTGTATCCAAGTAATTATTTTTATGTATGGTTTGAGGAGTGTTAATTTTAAAAGGAAGAAATAAGGCATATTTGAGCTTTGATTATTTTTGTGTCCAAGGAATATTTTTGAGAGAGTATTGGAGTAATATTTTGACATCTAACCTCCTTGAGTTTGGCAAAGAAGTGTTTATGATTGTGGCAGATTTGTGTGGTCTACTTCTCATCAAGAAAAAAGGTATGGGCACATTCTTCCTTGATTGAGTTGATTGGTTGGTTTTTATATAAAACAACTTTGGAGTGAAAAGGACTTGATTAGGTTTCCTTATTGAGTTGTTGAGCTATTGTGAAAATTGTTTTATAAGCATTGTTGTTGAAGTGATTGATTGAGTGAAGAACTTGAACTAGGGTTTGCAAAGAACATGAGTATCATTGTTATGTGAGATTGGTTGATAAGCATTGTTGGAAACATTTGAGTGAATGTTCATATGTTTGGACTAGGGTTTGTGAGCAAGGATTATTTCATTGAGTGATTGGTTGAGTAGAGTTGGTTGAGCCTAGTCAAGTGGATGTGTGAAGTGATAGTTCAAGTTCTATGAAACAAATTGTTCTATATTCTAAATTGAATTGAGAAAGAGGTTGAATGTTGATGAGTGTGAAACATATTGAGTCTCTAACAATTCTCTATATGTTTCTGTGATAAAAGAGATATTGAAAGTGATTGAGAGTTTGTGAGTGTGAAGCATATTGAGTCTCTAACAATTCTTTGTATGTTTCTAAAAGAGTGATTGAAAGTGATTGAGCATTGAGGTGAATGTGAAGCATATTGAGTCTCTAAAAATTCTCTTTATGTTTCTAAAAGAGTGATTGAATGTGATTGAGCATTGTGATGAATGTGAAGCATATTGAGTCTCTAACAATTCTCTTTATGTTTCTATGAGATTGGACAAGTTCTAGTGAGGACTTGTTGAGAAGATTTGGGCAAGTTCTAGAGAGGACTTGTGGATAGATTAGTGTGAGCTTTTGTGGAAGCTTACAAGGTAGATTTGAGATAAGTCTTTGAGAAGACTTGTGAGTAGAGTTGATTGATTTGTTCAAACCTTGAGTTAAGATTTGGGGCAGATCTAGCAGAGTTGATTTGAGATTGATTCAAGCTTTGTGTTAAGGCTTGAGGACAGATATTGAGGATAGATTTATGCTAGATCGAAGGACTATGTTTAGTGTAGATAAGAGGATAGATTTGTGGGATTTGTGCTAGACCGAAGGACTATGTTTAGTACAGATTCGAGGACAGAGTTTGGTGCAGATTTGAGGACAAGTTTATGCCAGACGAGAGATAGAGATTGAGTAGATTTGTGCTAGACCGAAGGACTGTGTTTAGTGCAGATCTAAGAGCAATATTTGGAAGGTGACAAAGTATAGAGGATGACAGTCTCTAGTGGATAGAGATCCATTAGCTAGGGCAGTGAGGACATGTGTCTTCAGTGGATAGAGATCCATTAGCCAAAGCAGTGGGGGCAACAATTCTTCTAGAAGATCACTAGTCAGAGCTAAGGAGAAAGGAGTTCTCCTATGGATAGAGATCCATGAACTTGATTAGGGGATTGGTGTCTCCTTTGGACAGAGGTCCATAAACATTGTAATAGGGAAAGGATTCCCAAGATATTGATTGAGAAATTTTTAGTGAAATATTTTCTCCGTGGAGTAGCCCACATTGGGTGAACCACGTAAAATTGGTGTCTCTATTGTGTGTGGTGATTTGTGCATTGATTTGATTACTACTGTTGATATTGCTATATTTACATTGCATAATATTGATTGGGAAAGTAAAGTAAAAAGTGGTCTTATACTGTTCACCCCCCTCTCAGTATAAGCTTGTGTTCTTCAATTGGTATCAGAGTGGGTTCCTTCAGAAGAGTTTAACAGCTTGAAGGAAAAGCTTTCAAGAACACAATGGATTCTAAGAATGTGTCCTTAGATAATTCAACACCAATATTTGATGGAAGTGATTATATATTTTAGAGTATGAGAATGAAGATTCACCTGATGGCACTTGGCAATGAAATTTGGGAAGCAATTGAAAATGGATACATACCACCAACTGATCCACCTACAGATAAGGAAGGTAAGCTTCTACAGCATTACAATTCAAAAGTAATGAATGCAATTTTGAGAGGTTTGCATAGAACAGAATCAATAAAGGTTATGCATTGTAGAGATGCAAAAGGAATTTGGGATAAGTTGCAAAGCATATATGAAGGAGATAAAAGTGTCAAAAAGGTAAAGATTCAAAATCTCAAAGGACAATTTGAAGAATTAAGAATGAAGGATGAGGAAAACATTAGTACTTATCTACTTTGAGTAGATGAGGTTGTTAATGCCATGCAAGGACTTGGACTTAATTTTGAAGAATCAGATGTTTGTGATAAGGTCTTAATATCTCTTCCAAAAAGATTTAGTGAAAATATCTCTACTATAGAAGAATCAAAAGATGGTGATTCTTTGACAAGAGATATGTTACTTGGTATTATTACAAATTTTGAGTTAAGAACAAAAGAGGAACCTAATCTCCAAAAGGAAGCAACCTTCAAAGCAATTAAGAAAACAAAGGGTAAGAAGTCAAAATCAAGCAATGAGTCATCCAGTGATGAAGAAGCTAATTATGGCAGAAGGAATAAGGATTCAAGAAGATTTAAAGATGAAAAATCTATTAGATGTTTCAATTGTGGAAAGTATGGTCACTATGCAACTGATTGTCAAGAAGCTAAAAATAACAATGATGAAGAAAAATAGGATCACAAGAACAAGGAATCATAAAAATATAGGTACCAAAAGAAAGGCAAGGATGGACAAAGCAAACAAGAAAAGAAGTTATTTCAAAGATAAAAGAAGAGCTACTATGCAAACAAGGCAAGTAAGTACTCAAGTGATAGTGATAATAGTTTTTCAGATAATGATAAATATGAAGTCCTATTTCTGATTGAAGAAAAAAAGAAGTCAAGAAAAGGTCACCAATAATTCTCAAGTGTTTTAGATGTGGTAATTTTGGACATCTTGAAGATAGTTGTACAAGGGATGGTTTTAGTTTTAGTGATGATGAATATGAGGATGCACTAGAAGGACCAGAAGAGAATATTCTAATGGCACTAGAAGAAGAAGAAGGTGATCCTATAGAAGACAAGTCAGAAAAGAATGAAGATGTTGACAAAGGCAAACAAATAGAGGAAGAATCAAAAAAAGGAGGAGTTGATCTTGAGGGAGAGATTATTTATGCTCTTAAAACTTTAAAGAAGGTAAGAAAGCAAAACTCCCAACTTGAATTTCAGTTTCAAGAATGTGATGAAGAAAGAGGAAATATTATAGAGGATCTAAACAATTCAATGGCTAAGAAAAATAAGTTCAAGGATAAGCTAGAAGCAAAGGTCTTAGAATGTGAAAAGTTAGAACAAGAAGTAGCTCTACTAAGGGAATATTTAGAGAAATCCAAGGATAAGCTACACAAGTTTGGAAAGAGTTCAAATATTGTAGATAAGATGATCAAGGTACAAAGAAGGTCAACAAACAAAATAGGTCTTGGTTTTGAACAAGCTCAAAAGAAACAAGAAGAAGAGTCAACCTCAAGTTCTGAAGAAGAAGAAACTTCAGAAGAAGACAGTGTAAGAGAAAGTGAGACTTCTAAGGATGAGTTGGACAACAGAAATTTCAACAAGGAAAGGAACAATGCACAAAGAAGAAACAGATGGAACAACAATCAGAATAGGTTAAGAGAGACTAAGAGACCAATGAGGTCAAGACAAGGAAACTTCAATGGAAGATGTTTCTCATGTCACAGATTTGGGCACATGGCTTCACAGTGTAGGACACATGAAAGACAAGAATATGGGAATTTCAGGAACAGATAACTTTTCCATGGGTATTGCTACTCATGTAATCAGTTTGGTCACAAGGCAATGAATTGCAAGGTTCATAACAGAAAAGAATATGACTTCACCAAGAGAAATCCCAAGACATTTGCACCTCCAAGGAATAATAACATTAAGTGTTATAAGTGCAATAATGATGGACATACAACAAAATGGTGTAGAGCAGACATTCCAGAATCAAGCATGAACAAGAACAAGAATAGGAATATGGACATGGATAGGAACATGAACAAGAACAAGAATAGGAATATGGATATAAACATGAACAGGAATGTGGACATGGATAGGAATAGGAATAGGAACAATAAAAGAAATTAAAAGGATCATATGAGAAGGAAAGAGGATAAAGGTAAAGACCAATGCTTTCTAGGAGTAGAAATACTCCCACCCCAAAATTAACCACCTCAAGAGGAGGTGGGGGAGGGGCTAAGCTAAGAGACTCATTCTTAGACCTCGAGCCCCAAAGGTGACCCTTTGCCATTGATGTCAAAGGGGGAGAGATTTGAGTATAAGGAGAGAGCATTGAGTCAAGGGGAGCAGTTACCTAGGGGAGCAGAACAAGAAAAAGGTCAAGTTTTGGTAAAAATAATTTGGGTTGCCATCAATGACAAAGGGGGATATTGTTGGAAATTTTGAGTAGATAAGTTGTCATTGATGTCAAGAGTGAGTGGTCATTGATGTCAAGATTTCAGCACCAGTTAGTGGCAGTTTCAATGGGCAACATCGATTTCAGGTTCTCTAGTTTTAGTTGTTCAAGACCTGGTTTCAGGACGTCAGATATGGTCTAAAGTGCAAAAAGCCCAAGTGAATAATATTATAATATTTTTTATAATATTATAAAGGGAAGTTTTAAATTAACTATAAATTAATTAATATAATTTTTATTATAAATTAATTTATAATTTAATTTACTTAACTTAAAGTTATTTAAATTAATTATTAATTAATTTTGATATTAATTATAAGATTAATTTATATTAATTTTTAACTAACCCTAAGGAGGGTTATTAAAATTAATTTGAAATTCGAAATTGAAATAGAATTTCTAAGCATCGACGTGGGAAGAACATTTACCATGTGTATAAAAGGAGGATTACCCACCTTACCATAAGCTCCCGAATGTTTTTGAATTAAATCTTATGTTATGTGTTTATGCGAATCGTGGGTGCAACAAAGAGCTTTGTGTTTTGTTTAAAGTGCTAAGAGAAGGTGAGATTACATCATACACCAAGGAGGGAGCCTTGGTCACCAACTATCGGTAGCGCAGTTGGCAAGTGCGGTAGTGGCAAGTCATTAGGGCAGCGATAGGTGCAGGTTCGAATCCCCCACGGAGGATCTTTCATTTTGCATTTTGGTTGGAAATCATGGTGGACATTGGTAGAAAGGGGAGGAAGCTTTGCTTCCTTCACGTGGGTGCTTCTAGCCCATGTAGTGGGCTCCAAGGTGCTAAGGCACTTGGCGCTTGGGGAGATGGTGGATCGAATCACGCCAGAAACCCTTTTTGAAGGATAATAAGGTATGCATTAAAGTTTGAGCACCGGATTTATTGGAAAAGGTTGTTGAGGTATTAAAAATTAATTTTTGCATATTTCATGTGGTATATGAGGTTTTAGGGAGTTATAAGGATATTGCAAAATAAATTTTTGATATTATTTGTTTTAGGGTTTGAAAAAGAAATAAAGGTGTTTTAGAAATATTGGTTGTGATTTTTGTGGTGTTGGATATTATTTTAAGTTGGAGTTGATAAGGTGTATCCAAGTAATTATTTTTATGTATGGTTTGAGGAGTGTTAATTTTAAAAGGAAGAAATAAGGCATATTTGAGCTTTGATTATTTTTGTGTCCAAGGAATATTTTTGAGAGAGTATTGGAGTAATATTTTGACATCTAACCTCCTTGAGTTTGGCAAAGAAGTGTTTATGATTGTGGCAGATTTGTGTGGTCTACTTCTCATCAAGAAAAAAGGTATGGGCACATTCTTCCTTGATTGAGTTGATTGGTTGGTTTTATGAAAAACAACTTTGGAGTGAAAAGGACTTGATTAGGTTTCCTTATTGAGTTGTTGAGCTATTGTGAAGATTTTTTTATAAGCATTGTTGTTGAAGTGATTGATTGAGTGAAGAACTTGAACTAGGGTTTGCAAAGAACATGAGTATCATTGTTATGTGAGATTGGTTGATAAGCATTGTTGGAAATATTTGAGTGAATGTTCATATGCTTGGACTAGGGTTTGTGAGCAAGGATTATTTCATTGAGTGATTGGTTGAGTAGAGTTGGTTGAGCCTAGTCAAGTGGATGTGTGAAGTGATAGTTCAAGTTCTATGAAACAAATTGTTCTATATTCTGAATTGAATTGAGAAAGAGGTTGAATATTGATGAGTGTGAAACATATTGAGTCTCTAACAATTCTCTATATGTTTCTGTTATAAAAGAGATATTGAAAGTGATTGAGAGTTTGTGAGTGTGAAGCATATTGAGTCTCTAACAATTCTTTGTATGTTTCTAAAAGAGTGATTGAAAGTGATTGAGCATTGAGGTGAATGTGAAGCATATTGAGTCTCTAAAAATTCTTTGTATGTTTCTAAAAGAGTGATTGAAAGTGATTGAGCATTATGATGAATGTGAATCATATTGAGTATCTAAAAATTATCTTTATGTTTCTATGAGATTGGACAAGTTCTACTATGGGTTTGTTGTGCAGATTTGGGCAAGTCCTTGAGAGGACTTGTGGATAGATTAGTGTGAGCTTTTGTGGAAGCTTACAAGGTAAATTTGAGATAAGTCTTTGAGAAGACTTGTGAGCAGAGTTGATTGATTTGTTCAAACCTTGAGTTAAGGTTTGGGGCAGATCTAGTAGAGTTGATTTGAGATTGATTCAAGCTTTGTGTTAAGGCTTGAGGACAAATATTGAGGATAAATTTGAAGGTAGAGATTGAGGATAGATTTGTGCTAGACCAAAGGACTGTGTTTAGTACAAGTCATAGGACAAATATTGAGGACATATTTGTGCTAGACCGAAGGATTGTATTTAGTATAGATTCGAGGATAGAGTTTGGTGCAAATTTGAGGACAGGTTTGTGCCAAAATAGAGATAGATATTGAGAAAATTTGTGCTAGACCAAAGGACTATGTTTAGTA
The DNA here is from genome assembly GCA_028583015.1 of Wollemia nobilis. Classification (NCBI taxonomy): domain Eukaryota; kingdom Viridiplantae; phylum Streptophyta; class Pinopsida; order Araucariales; family Araucariaceae; genus Wollemia; species Wollemia nobilis. Next base: position 1,708,804 of record JAQPPZ010003251.1, on the reverse strand, counting down.
TAGAGTTGAGAGCAAGCTTTGGAAGGTGACAAAGTATAGAGGACGATAGTCTCCAGTTGATAGAGATCCATTAGCTAGGGCAGTGAGGATAGGTGTCTTCAATGGATAGATATCCATTAGCCATAGCAGTGGGGATAACAGTTCTTCTAGAAGATCACTAGTCAGAGCTAAGGAGAAAGGAGTTCTCCTATGGATAGAGATCCACGAACTTGATTAGGGGATTGGTGTCTCCTTTGGACAGAGGTCCATAAATATTGTAATAGGGAAAGGATTCCCAAGAGATTGATTGAGAAAATTTTAGTGAAATATTTTCTCCATGGAGTAGCCCACATTGGGTGAACCACGTAAAATTGGTGTCTCTATTGTGTGTGGTGATTTATGCATTGCTTTGATTACTACTTTTGATATTGCTATATTTACATTGCATAATATTGATTGGGAAAGTAAAGTAAAAATTGGTCTTATACTGTTCACCCCCCTCTCAGTATAAGCTTGTGTTCTTTAGATAGTTTTAGTGAAGATGTCAATAAGACTGCCCTTATGCATGTGTTAGTTTGACCAATTGACTAAAATATCACTTATAATAGTTTTAATATATCTTGACACCTTATCAATGCTTCTATTTAACTTTGTCCAATTCTGATATAGACCCTATATCCAACCTTATGGCATACATTTAAATTCATAAAATCCTACAAGTTAATTCATTCTAAATCATTATGAGATAGGAAAACCTACAAATCTGAACTCATTGATGAATGCAAAAAGGGAGGGTCAATGCTATATATGTTCATCATGGAGTCACTGTGAGATAGAAAAACTTGTAGATCTGAATTCATTAGTGAATGCAAAAATATGGGGAAGGATTTCGATGTTAGATTCATTCATCATGAAATTGTAATGATGCCTATACTGCTTCTTGCGAGCTAAAGCAATTGTGTTGGATTAATATGTTGTGTTCTATATACTCTGTGCCATAGGAAATAGGTTTATTATTTGGCCAAGGTGTCAAAAATAAGACTTATATCCAAAGTCATGACCGATCTATATGCCCTCTTTTGAGTACCTATGACTAACATCTAGATGAATGTGCACTCATTTTATTGGTTTGTTTAGGGTGGAGGATAGATGCCATTGGGTAGTTAACACCTGGTTGTGACTGTGTAACACAAATTTTAGTTTTTTCAAGTCCAATGTCCCACATGCTTCCTACAGAATCTATCATGACCTTTATGATGGGGAAAATCACCCTAGTTATATGTCCATGTGGTGGTGGGAATTTTGATCAAAGTAGATAAGACCTAGCCTTGAGATTTGGGGAGTTAGTGGATATGTGTAGATCATGATTATTTAATGAAGTTGAAATCTGGCTATGGATAGGTTAGGTTTTATTATGGTAAGTTGAATCGGTTAATTTGAAAATCATATTTTTCATAGAATGGTGAGTGTTGACCATATATATTGAATCGGGTTGAAATTTAACTAATTGACTGGTTAGGTTTGATTGTAGTTAAGTTAAATTGAATAATTTTAGAAACCACCTCTTTAAACAAGTACGCCTTTATGTTTATTTTATGCAAATCAAACCAAACTACGGATATGAAGGAGCATCAAATTATCTTGAACTATCCAATATAACCCTTGATATGAGGGATATGAATTAAGAACTTCTATACATAAAGCAGACCTCAAAAGTAACATTCTGTGAAGACTAAAGAATGAGCCTAAAGTGATTTATATGTTAATCATTATTTGAAGAGATCTAGAGTTAATAAGTTGACTTCTCCTTTTTAGATATCTAATGACAAGTATCTTCTTTAAAAATAAAATAATATTACATGGATTAGCTTTCTCTTCTAAGAGAAGAGAAATATCAAATGGTTAAGCTCTCATTCTTGAATTTATGAATGCATTGACAAGGATAAACCAATAGGAGAAGAATGAAACTCCCTTAGTATATCTTTTGGAAGAAGAATGGATTCTTCTTAAAGTACCCTTTTGATATACAAACTTTGGTTAGATTTGGTGATCTAACTATAAACAATGTTATGAGTAATTTGTAATTTAAAAGAAAGAAGGGAAGAGGAGATAGTTTCTTGAAGGGATTAGGAGATCCCTTTCTTGAATTTTAACTCTTAAGGGAACCATGGAGTTTCCTCATAGACTCCTAAAATATGATTCCAATGAGCATTTCATAATAGTAGGGAACCTAAGAATTAGAGGGTTTTTATGTGATTATATTTATAGATGTTTGGAAAGAAGGAACCTTGTGATTCCTTAATTTGTATTGATAATTTGAAAAAGAACTATGGGATTTCTTTACACTATTGTAATTTGGAATATTGATATTATGAAATACGAGGAAGTATTTTTGGAGGCTACTTTTATGCCCCGTGAGGGTTACTAGGATATATGTTGTGTACATTTATCTTGTGGTTTGAAATTGATATTTCTTAAATATGTTATTTGCTTTCCAATGAGATGTTGCTTAAATGAATGATGGATATGTATTCTCATTTACTCATGATGTAATGATTTACATGCTTTGTTTAATGAACATGCTTAGTTTTCATTAATATGGATATGTGAAGGAAACTATGTTTTGATTTAGCAAATGAATGTTATTACAACCACATGTGAATGCTTTAATCTACAATTACTATAACACTGAAATAGTATATAGTATTTGATATTTCTGAGTTGGGGCTCGATGGGGTTGAAGACCAAGGATTGCAATCCATATTTGAGTTGGTGCTCAGATAAAACTCTTACATTATGAGTTGTAGCTTGAATGTACATGTTGAGTTGTAGCTTGCATGTGCTTGGGTCGAAACCCTAAAGACAAAGTCTTCTATTTGGTTAGCGATAAGAGTAGATGAGCTCTATGATAAATGGAATTTAGAATACTGGATTGATGTAATTTATGCATACAAAAAATAAAATTTTAACTCTCAAGTGTTTTTAAATGATTTTGGGTCATTACACTTACCCAAACTCAAACTCTACCAAAATTATACCAGAACCCATTCTAAAAATTTTGCACTTGACAAACAACAATAGATACTACCTGGAATGTATCTGAACAACAAGTTTGCAGTAATAGTCAACAATAGTCTAGTTCGCATCCTACCATGTAAACCTAGGATCCAATTCACATGTCACCATACACACTAGCTCTATAGCATAATTACAGCATCAAATTAGGTACATATTAGTCTTAAATACTTTCTATAGTGTTTCCATTAATTTTCATCATGTTTTCCTTTAGTTTTATGTTGATTTGTCTTCATAACTACGGGGTTTGACCAAGGCAAACCCCTAAATACACTAACTCCTTTTTGCAGGTATAGAGTAGGTATAAAAGAACACATTCAAGAAGAATACTAGTGGCACACACACATAAAATCCCACTTGCATTGAGGGCATTGAGAAGACCCCGCAAGTTTGCCTACATTTGTATTAAAAGAAAAAGAAACACTTGTATCTAAGAATATTTTATTGTAACACTCTTCCTAATTCAGTAGTAACAAAACTCTTTTGCACTTATTCTACTAGTCATGGAATAGGGGACATTTCACATGTTACACTTGAAGCTGCCAAGTTTTGGGAAATCAGATTCTCAACAAGTCCGATGAGAATTTTTACCCTATCCTTACTACTTTGTGATTTATTATTATTTGTTTGTGTATTAATTTACATAATTATTTTGGACTATGTGCATGATGGGACAAGAAAAAAGACTTTTTTATTCAAGGTTTAAACCAATCAAGGCATCATACTTCTCTCGACACAAGATTTTGTTAATAAGTGTGATTTGTGGTTGGTTCAAAAAATGATGAAATCAGTTCCCAAAACTTAATTTTTCTTAATAATAAATCCATTTGATTCAAGAGAGATTTTTAATCAATATCGAGAATCAAGATTTTATTAAAGTATGAATTGTGTGAGTGGTTTGAGATAGACTCTAAATCACGTCAAAAGGACCAAGATTGACTATGAACTTGATAGCATCTATCTGATATTTAAATAACATAATAATTGGATGTGACTATTTGACATATACAATTGGACCAAAACCAACTGTGGGATGTGCAAAAAATGCAGCTACATAATAGATGATTTATGAGTGAAATTATAGAATGAACTATATGACAAATGCAACAAATGCTTTATGTACAAAATGTAATATGGTTAGGTACAATGGTGAGATAGATTTTATGCATAGTGAGATGCATTATGTTCATTGGCTCTTTAATATCTTTTCCATCTAGTGTGGCCAAACGATATTCACCTGATCCAAAATTTAGTAGTTATGACGAATGGTCCTAACCAATTGGGTTGAAAATTACCTTTAACATCTGTTCGACCACTAATGTTTTTTTGATTTTACTTAAGAACCAAATCACCAACCTTGAAATAACTATTATGGACTCTCTTTGAATATGATCTATTAAGTTTTTCTTGGTATGCGTAAAGATGCTCTAAGGCATTTATGCAATTTTCATCTTGTAATTCTAGTTGGCTTAATCATCCAACATGATATTCATCTCCTACTTTGACATATTGAATTAGAAGCCCTAAATAAGGTACTTCAAGCTCAAAGGGAAAAATGGCTTCAGCGTCATAAACAAAAAAAAAGGGGAAGCACCTGTAGGGGTTCGAACACTGGTTCGATAAGCCTATAAGGCTGGATATAATTAAATATGCTAGTCTTGACTCGACTTATTAACCAACATTTATAATATTTTGATTAAGATTTTATTAGATGTTTTTGCTTGGCCATTGCATTGTGGATAATAGGGAGTAGACCATATATGCTAGATTTTACATTTTGCGCAAAGTTTTCTCATATCTTTATTTTTAAAATAGTTTCCATAGTTAGAAACAAGTGTAGATGGGATCCCAAATCTACATATAACTTGATTAAAAATGAACTTAGAGACTTGGGTCCTTGAACAAGAAGCGAATGGCATGTCTTCTACCCATTTGGTAAAATATTTAGTTGTTATTGTTATAAACTTATGACCATCAAATAAAATCTGATTGACCTTGCCAATGATATCGAGTCCCCATTTGGAAAAATGCCAAGGGTATGAAATAGTTTATATATTCTCAGCATGAGCATGAACAAGATTTGCATGTCATTGAAACTTGTCACATTGATGCACATAATCATTTGCATCCTTCTCGATGGAAGGCCAAAAATAACCCATTCATAGGAGCTTTTTGGCTATGGAACTACCACTAAAATGGCCTCCGCAAGATCCTTCATGCACTTCACTTAATAACTTTTGAGATTCTTCCAGGTTGAGGTATCCTAGGAAAATACCTTCAAAATACCTCTTATAAAGGGTATTTCCTATATTGACGAAGCGAACAACTTGTTTACGTAGAATACTATGTTGGTTTCTATCTAAACCATCTAGAAATGAGCTATTCTGGAGAAAATTAATGATATCCACATACCACAATTTCGATGATATTTCTCCAATTACAAAGACATCCAAGGGTATTAAAATAGATTCTAGTGAGGTAATTTATCGGACTTGATGAATGATAATAGTGGCATGATTATCATCCAAATCCAAAGGGATGAGGGAAGCGGTTGCTGCCATAGCATCTATAGAGTGATTGCTAGTGTGAGGAATAACTTCAATAGTAATATTTTCAAATAAAGACATAATATTTTGGACAAATTCTTTATAAGGATGGAGTTTCTAATCTCGAGTTTGGTAGATGTTATTAATTTGGATTACCATGAGTTGCAAGTCTTAAAAAGTAGATATAAATTTAATATTTAGGGCTAGAGCTATGTGTAAACCAAGGATTAAAACTTTGTACTCTATTGTATTATTTATACAAGTAAATTGGAGCTTAAATGATAAAGGAATTAATTATTTTTGTGGATACACCAATATAATACCTGCACCTACACCAATCATGCAGCGAGCTCCATCAAAGAATAGAAACCAATACTTTGAATGATCATTATCTAAGTTAAGATATTGTCTGGAAACTCTACAGTTAAAGGATGAGTGGATTCAAGGGGAGTAGCAACCAGTTGATCTGATATAATTTATCCTTTGATGGAATTTTGGTCAATGAAAGTTAAATTAAATTTTCTTAGAGTGAGAACCCATTTTGTTGCTCGTACTAATAAGTAAGGTCAACCAATCAAATAATGCAATGAATCAAATTTTGCTATGATAAACATCCTTTGGCTAAGCATATAGTGACATAATTTTTTTATAGAGCACACAACGACAAGGTAAAGTTTTTCTAAGGGTGTGTAGCATGTTTTGTAGCTCACTAAAGTTTTACTAATGTAGTAAATTGCTCGCTCTTTCTTTTCCTCATCATGTTGGGCGAGTATTGCCCCTATTGCAAGTTTCAAAGTAGAAATTTATAAGATAAATGGTTGATATAGTTTAGGAGGGACAAGTACAGGTGGTGTAAGCAAGTAGTTTTTAAGAGCTTGAAATGCCTCTTAACATTCAACATCCCAATTAAAAGTGGTACATTCCTTAAGAAGCTTAAGAAAAGGTTGACATTTATCTGCTAATTTGTCAATGAAATGATGGATAGATTGGAGTTTGCCTTGCAAACTTCATAGCTCAATCAAATTCTTGGGCAATGGCATATTTATAATGGTTTTATCTTAATTGGATTTATTTCTATTCCTCACATGGAAATAATAAATCCTAATAATTTTCCAAACTTGACTCCAATCACACACTTGTCCGGATTTAGATGAACTTTGTACTCGTAAAGCCTATCAAATACTCATCGAAGATCGAGGATGAGATCTTACTCATTAATAGAACATGTAATGATATCATCAACATAATCATACAAAATTTTATACATCATATTGTGGAACACATAAGTCATGGCTCATTGATAGATTGTGTCTGTGTTCTTCAAACCAAAGGGTATTACTTTTTAACAGAAATTTTCCCATGGTGTGATAAAAATAGTTTTAGGTTGGTCTTCTGGTGCTATGCGAATTTGGTTATATCCTGAGAAGCCATCCATAAGGGATAACATCCCACTTCCAATCATAAAATTAATGATTTGATCTATATTGGGAAGTGGAAAATCATATTTGGGACATGCAACATTGATATCCCTGAAATCAATACATACTCTGATTTTCTTAGACTCTTTCTTAGATACTGGAACAATGCTGGATATCCAATAAAAATAATTGATGGCTTGGATGAAATCCATATCTAAGAGGTTTTGAAGCTCTTATTTGACCAATAAGACAATTTTAGGATGCATTTTTTAAGCTTTTGCTTCACTAGTTTGGCATCAGGACGGACCACTAAATGATGCATAACTACGAAGGGGTCTAAGCCAGGCATATCCACATAATTCCATGCAAAAATATTAGGATATTCTACGAGGTGACTCATATATTTAGCTTGTGTATCTTTACTCAATGTAGGTCCAATTTTAACCATGCGAAAATTAGCTTCAGTGCCAATGTTAATCTTCAAAATGTCCTCTATCACAATGTTTAAGTCCCTTTCAAAATTAGGAGAAGCAAGTGAAACATCCATTTCTTGAAGTTCTTCTAAGGATAAGTTTACTAATTTATCCTACGAATTTGCCATTTGAATGTGGGCTACATATGGGATAGATCCATCGAAGAAGAATCCATTCTGCATGATCTCATCATGTGCAATATCAAAAAACATCTTCTTACACACACTCATATGGAGTGACAATTATTTTGGGATGAATTACCAAAATCATATTACAGTAATTATTGGAGGAAACGAAGAATCTTTCACCCTTTTCGATCCATTTCAAACATTATTGATTTTCTAAATATTCTTCATACTATTGGTTGTGGAGCTTGATTCTAATTTGGAGGCCCTGTTTTAGCCATGTTTGGACCCACTCTACGAAAGGATATGGGCGTTATGTAGTTGTGTGTCAAATTGCATGTCAATCCGAGTTTTTTTTGTGAATTACTATTTTTAGAATTTTTTTGATGAAAAATAATTTTTCGAAAATAGTAATTACTAAAAACGAAATTTTTTGATGAAAAAATAATTTGTCGAAAATAGTAATTACTAAAAACAGAATTTTTTTGACAAAAAATATTTTTCGAAAATAGTAATTACTAAAAATGGCAAATTTTGACAAAAAAGATAATTTGCCAAAAATAGTAATTTTTTATTTTATTTTTTATTTTGGGGCCTTAATGATTTGCTCTAAAATTGTAACCCTCATTTTATAAGAGGATGTTGTACGACATCAAATATGTGAGAAGGAAGAGAGACTGTAATTGTGAGATCGAAGAGGAAGTACATCAGATTTGTTGTAGGTTGTATCCCTTCGAGATTTGTTGGATGGAATAATAAATCCTAGTTATTTTCTTCGTGTGTCTCTTGTGTGCTTTATTTTCTGCATTAATAATTCCATATTTTTTATTGCTCATGATTTTATATTCCTAACAACTGGTATCAGAGCGAGGTTGACTTGAAAGGAAGGTTTTCTGATTCGAGTGGGAGCAATGGCAGAAGAAGGCAGGTTTAGGGTTGAGAAGTTTAACGACCAAAATTTCTAGCTATGGAAGATGCAAATGGAGGATTATCTATATCAAAAGGATATTTACCTACCATTAGGTGAAAAAGTAAAGAAGTCGATGAAGACATCAGATGAAGAATGGGAAGTTTTGGATAGAAAGGCACTAGGAACAATACGGTTGTGCCTGGCATCATCGGTGGCCTTCAATATTTCAAAGGAAAAGACAACAAAGGATTTAATGAATGCGTTGGCCAAACTATATGAAAAACCCTCAGCTTCAAATAAGGTATTTCTTATGAAGCATTTATTTAATATGCAGATGTCAGAAGGTGGGTCTATTACTGATCATTTGAATGAGTTTAACACGGTTACAAATCAGTTAACCTCTATAGGCATAAATTTTGATGATGAGGTTAGGGCTCTTTTGATCTTGTGCTCATTGCTAGAAAGTTAGAATGGCTTGGTCATGGTTGTGAGTAATTCTATCTCTGGTTCAAATACTTTAAAGTTTGATGATGTTATTGGTGTTATCCTAAGTGAGAAAATGTGAAGGAAAAGCACAGGTGAGACATCAGGTAATGCTTTGAGTGTGGAAAATAGGGGGAGATAGAAGGAGAGAGGAAAGAACCCAGGGAAACATGGAAAATCAAAGAAGGGCAGATCCAAATCCAAAGGAAAGCAGTTGGAATGCTGGCACTGTGGGAAGAAAGGACACCTGAAAAGAGATTGTTGGTCTCAAAAAGAAAAATAGGGAGATGAAAAATAGGATAATCAAGAAGCAAACATTGTAGGTGATATATTGCAAGATGCTTTAATCCTTTCACTAGATAATTTTAATGATTATTGGGTGCTAGACTCAAGGGCTTCATATCATGCCACACCCCATAGGAAATATTTTCTAGATTATGTTCAAGGTGATTTTGGACAGGTTTATTTGGGGGATGATCGACCATGTAAAATCGTTGGAAAGGGTAAGATACAGATAAAATTACCGAATGGAAACCAATGGTTGCTGAAAGAGGTAAGGCATATTCTTGATTTGAGAAGGAATATAATTTCCATAGGGTAGTTGGATAGTGAAGGATGTACAATTACATTCTCAACAGATTCATGGAAGGTTGCTAAAGGATCACTGATATTAGCAAAAGGAAATAAGTCAGGTACGTTGTATGTATGTACTGGTAATACTGATCTTTCTATTGCTTTAGCCTCTATAGGAGCGGATACAACTTTATGGCATCATAGGCTTGGGCACATGAGTGAGAAGGGGATGCAAATTCTCCACTCAAGGAAATTGTTGCCAAGATTGAAGTAGATTGATATGGATTTTTGTGAGCACTGTGTTTATGGCAAACAAAAAAGAGTCAGATTTCTCAGAGTTGGGAAGGAAAATAAGAGTGAAAATCTAGAGCTTGTGCATACAAATGTGTGGGGACCAGCTCATGTATCATATCTTGGTGGCTCTAATTATTATGTTACTTTTATTGATGATGCAACTAGAAAAACTTGGGTTTACTATATTCGAAAGAAATCAGATGTCTTTGATACTTTTAAGAAATGGAAAGCTTTGGTTGAGAATGAGACAAAAAATAAGTTGAAGTGTCTTAGATTAGATAATGGAGGTGAGTACTACAACAAGGAGTTTGATAGTTACTGTTCATACCATGGGATTCATAGAGTGAAGACAATTCCAAGAACACCACAGGAAAATGGTGTGTTAGAAAGGATGAACAGGACAATCATGGAACATGCTAGGTGTATGAGATTACATGCAGGATTGCCCTTACAATTTTGGGTAGATGTTATGGATACTACTATTTATTTAATAAACAGAGGGCCTTCAAGTTCACTAGATGGTGGTATTCCAAAAGAGGCATGGACAGGTAAAACTATTAATTTTTCATTTCTAAAGACTTTCGGTTGTGAAGCTTTCATGCATATTGATAAAGAAAATAGAACAAAACTTGAGGTAAAATCCAAGAAGTGCACTTTCATTGGATATGGAGTTAATAATTTTGGTTATCGCTTTTGGGATTATGCAAATCACAAAATCATTAGGAGTAGAGATGTGATATTCAATGAGAAGGTCATGTATAAGGATCAGTTGCAAGGAAAGAAACAAGAAAAAGCAAACACAAAATACACAATGCTTGATGAAATTGAAACTCCAAAGGTGCTAGAAGAACAACAACAACAAGCACCTCAAACTCCTAAAAATATTGTTAGAAGATCTACCAGGATAAGTAGACCCCCTGAATGTTACTCTCCTTCATTATATTATGTACTGTTATCTGACTCTGGTGAACCAGAAACATATGAAGAAGCGATGCAGATAGAAACCAGGAAGAAGTGGGAGCAAGGCATGAAAGAGGAGATGGACTCCTTGGTACATAACCAGACTTGGGATTTGGTTTGGTTGCTTGTAGGAAAAAGAGCATTGCAGAATAAATGGGTTTACAGGGTGAAAGAAGAATATGGAGGTAAAAAGAGGTATAAGGCCAAACTTGTTGTAAAGGGGTTTGCATAGAAGAAAGGTATTGATTATGATGAAATTTTTTTACTTGTTAAAATGACTTCAATAAGAACTGTTTTAAGTCTAGTGGTTGTAGAGGATTTGCATCTTGAATAGTTAGATGTAAAAACAACTTTTCTCCATGGGGATTTGGAGGAAGAGATTTATATGCAGCAACCACAGGGGTATGAGGTCAAAGGGAAGGAGGAATTAGTGTGCAAGTTGAAAAAGAGCTTGTATGGCCTGAAGCAAGCTCCAAGGTAGTGGTATATGAAATTTGATAGGTTTATGTCAGAACAAGGGTATAGTAGATGTTATTCTAACCACTATGTTTATTTTAAGAGATTGGATAATGGTAATTATATTATCCTATTATTGTATGTAGATGACATGCTTGTTGCAGGGTCTAACATGCAGGATATAGATGTGCTCAAAAGAAAATTGGTAGATTCATTTGCAATGAAGGATTTGGGTGCTGCAAAGCAAATCCTTGGTATGAGAATAACAAGAGATAGAAAAATTGCAAATTAACTTTGTCTCAGGGGGAGTACATTGAGAAGGTGTTGGAGAGATTTTAGATGCAGGATGCAAAACCTGTTAGTACACCTTTGGCCAATCATTTCAAACTGACCAAAGAGATGTGTCCCAAGACATAGGAGGAGATTGACTATATGTCCAAGGTTCCTTATTCATCGATAGTTGGTAGTTTGATGTATGCGATGGTGTGCACAAGGCTAGATATTGCACATGTAGTGGGAGTTGTGAGCAGGTTTATGAACAATCCAGGAAAATAGCATTGGGAGGCAGTGAAGTGGATTCTTAGGTATTTGAGAGGTACTGTCACTCAGGTATTATGCTTTGGAGGTTCTAACACTATTTTATAGGGATATGTTGATTCAGACATGGTAGGTGATATAGACAGCGAGGAGTACCACAGGGTATGTTTTTACTGTAGGTGGAACTGTAGTAAGTTGGATTTCAAAATTACAGAAGGTTGTTGCACTTTCAACAATGGAAGCAAAGTATGTTGCTATTATAGAGGCTAGTAAGGAGATGATTTGGTTACAAAGGTTTATGGAGGAGTTGGGAAAGAAGTAGGAGAATAACATATTATATAGTGATAGTCAGAGTGCCATTCATCTTGCAAAGAATTCAGCCTTCCATTCCAAGACTAAACATATACAAACCAAGTACCATTTCATACGCTCAGTGTTGGAAGATGGACAGTTAAAACTAGAGAAGATACACACTAGCCAGAATCTTGCAGATATGTTCACAAAGGTAGTAACTAAGGAGAAATTGAGTTCTTGCTTAGTTTCAGTTGGTCTTCAAACATGATAGTAAAAGGTGAGAAAATTTCCAGGTCCAAAGTTGAAGCATAGTCTAATAGGTGTAGTAGCGGTGGAGTTATTGTGATCAGTCTCCAAGTGGGAGATTGTTGGTTGTGGAGCCTGATTCTAATTTGGAGGTCCTATTTTAGCCATGTTTGGACCCACTCTATGAAAGGATATGGGTGTTATGTAGTTGTGTGTCAAATTGCATGTCAATCCGAGTTTTTTTGTGAATTACTATTTTCAGAAATTTTTTGATGAAAATAATTTTTGAAAATAGTAATTACTAAAAATGAAATTTTTTGACAAAAAAATAATTTTCCGAAAATAGTAATTACTAAAAACAGAAATATTTTGATGAAAAATAATTTTTCAAAAATAGTAATTACTAAAAATGACAAATTTTGATAGAAAAGATAATTTTCTAAAAATAGTAATTTTTATTTTTTATTTTGGGGCCTTAATGATTTGCTCTAAAATTGTAACCCTCGTTTTATAAGAGGATGTTGTATGACATCGGATATGTGAGAAGGAAGAGAGACTGTAATTGTGAGATCGAAGAGGAAGTACAATGGATTTGTTGTAGGTTGTATCCCTTCGAGATTTGTTGGACGGAATAATAAATCTTAGTTATTTTCTCCATGTGTCTCTTGTGTGCTTTTTTTTGTGTTAATAATTTCATGTTTTTTATTGCTCATGATTTTATATTCCTAACACCATACGTGATCAGATGATCATCATAATCAAAGGGGAAAGGTTAGCATTTCATGGGGATGTAGCCAATACCACATCATGCAGGTCATTCCTCTGCATCAAGAGGCTCACGTATGCCATTTTAAAGGTGACCTAGGACTTTTACCCTATAACCCATATAACACATGATTTTTTTGGAAATTGTGTATCTATTTGAAAAATAACAATGAGCAAAACTACTTTCATCAAAAAATAATTTTGTTTTATTGATGATAACTTCATCTGTGGAATATCCAACAAAAATGAATGTATAATTACCAACATGATATATATATCCTTTCTTACAAGGTAATCCTATCGTACACAGAGATGGTGATAGCTGAGAAAAGGTAATAGAATCTTGTATGGCAAAATCCTTATGTTTAGACAGTGATAACATGGTAGATAAATCACTTAGCACCTCATTTGTAAGAGGGTATGATGTGGAGGGATATGTTGTATGGGTATCAACAGGTGTAGAAAGGGTAGATGAAGAGGGTGGATTCAATGTAGATGAAGTTGGTCTAGAAGTAGAAGGTGATGATGATGATAACACAGGATAGAAAGGAACATCGACTGGTTCAAGCATCATATAAAATTTGAAAGGTCTAGGGTCACCATGGATGGTGACTAGATGATTTTTAAATTCAAATTTTACACATTGGTGTAAGGTAGAGGGGACTTCCATCATTGCATTAATCCATGAATGCCCTAAATGAATATTGTATGATGTTGGGCAGGAAACAACATAAGTAAACATATTTAAAGTTTTAGGGCCAACCTGTAGTGGTATGGACATCACAACATATGTATCTTGAGTTTCATCATTGAAGGATTTAATGATCATATATGTTGTTCTTTAGTCTTCATTTTTTAACCCAAACCTTTTAAAAAATTTGTAAGTACAAATGTTCAAGGATGACCCATTATCTATCAATAACCTCTTAACACAAACATCCCTAATTAATGTTGTTATGTAAAGAGGATTATCTCTGTGTAGATTTTGAGGGGGAATATCCTTATCATGGAAGTCAATGTAATTTACTCTGTGAGAAGCTATAGTTTTGACTATAGTAGTTGGGTCTATATCTTGAGGTACCAACATTTGACTTGAGGTATTCATCAATTATTCCCTATGAACGGGGGAGGATCGAAGAAGTTTTAGAAGTGATATTCTAGCTATTGTACTAGCCAGTTGTTCATTAATTTCAAAGGGTATCTTTTGTTGTGGTCTAATTATATTATTATATTTATAATGTGCCTTCAAGATTACAGGTGGTTGAATGGGGTCACTTGACTGAGCTGCATGTGGTTGAGATTGAGAAGTTTGCGCTTGAGCTTGTTGTCTAGTTATGGCTCCAATCATACCCACTGTATTATTTGGTTGAGGAAGCGATTGTATAGTAATGACCAAAGAGGATGGTTTAATTTAAATGGGGTGAGTTCTATGATTTGCTACTTGCTCTAGAGGGAGCAGTTATTGCGAAGATGGACAATTTGTTAGCGCTCTCAAGAAGGTTTCATCAAGGACTAACAAATCTGTGATAGGTGTTAGAGGTTTTGATTCATCCTTCGAGCTATTAGAGTGAAGAGAACTAATATCTACCTTGAAATCTAATTCACTTTCTGAATAATCAAGAGATCAAGGTTGATATTCTTGACATCTCTTGATTGTAACATTAGATTGCATAGGCATAAATATATTGTGTGAAGGTTGTGATGTTGGAATGCCACTAATCATTCCTATGTAGTGTGTTGGATGGGGAACATTTTTATAATCCACCTGATTTACTACTTCTTTACCACGGTTGGGTAGTGGATTTTGAAAAATTTCCAAATTTTAATTTGCATTGTGTGCATATTGTGCAAGAATTTGCATATTTACAATAGGATTGGGGTTTGGTGGAGAACGTTCTACCTCCAACTTGCCATTATAAATTAAATATTGAACTATATGTTTTAACCTCCTGCAAGTATTTTTCATATGGTCATCAACTCGATGAAAGTCACAATGTTGGTTTGGTTTATACCAATTTTGAGTAGTATCTGGTTGTCTAATTTCTAGTAATTCTATCAAACCTCTTTCCAACAATTGTGGCAATACCATTGACAATGGTTGGTTCAATTTTGTGAAATTACATAGTGGGGATTTTTGTGGTGCTTTCAATACAAATTTATTTGCATTGTTAGCAGTATTAACATTAGTAGGGGGTTTATTGCCTGTGATCCCATCTCCCACCACATGTTTATTCTTGTAATAATTTTTAAATGTTTTGTCCTCTTCTTTATTTTTATTTGTCCTCTCCTAATGAGATCTTATTCTACCCTCCTTGCCAAATCAATGACTTTATCAAAAGAGGTTAGAGTAGCAATAGTTGGTTCATAAGAGAGATGCTCTTGTAGATTTCTAATAAAAATTTCTAGCATTTTTCTAGGAGATAGGGCAAAGTGTAACTTACCCATAATTTTCCTCCATCGTGCCAAAAATTTAGCAAAACTTTCATATTTTCCTTGTTTGAGGTTGTCTACATCTTTAATAGTCACCTATATTTCGATGTAAGCACCCAACTAATATACAAATAGTTCAGCTATTTCTTCAAAGTTTCTTAAAGAATGTGTTGGTAACTGGTAGTACCATTCTAGGACCATACTCCAAGACTCCTAGGAAATATTTTAGCAACAACATATCATCATAAGTAATGTTATGACATGTTGTTTTGAACATCCTAATATGTTTGATTGGATCCTTAGTATCCTTGTAATTAGGAAGGAATGGGATAGGGAAATGTTTAGGATATAGTCTAGAGGTAACTATGGGATCCAAAGGTTGATTACATATTTCTTTATAGCTATAGGTAGGATGATATGTATCCAAGTGGTCTAATCGTACAACCAATTGTTTAATAATGGTTTCCAAATGATGCACATGTGCATTATGAACACTTGGTGCTACTAAATTTCCATAAGGAGGGTAATAGTTATATTGTGTGATGTGAGGAGGATTCATAGAAGGAATGTTAATACTATTGTGCAAAGGATTGGAAAAATGTGGATTAGTTTGTTGATGTGGATATGACATGTTGTACATAGCATGTGGGATATAAGAAGAATGTGGAAAAGAGGAAGAAGGTGGAAGATAAGAGGAATGTGGAAGTTGTTGCAAGTGTAATGGAATGGAAATCTACAAATGATTTGGTTGAGAAGAGTGTGAATATAGATTATGAAATTTATGGGAATAATATTGTGACCAATCAAAGAACTATGTGGGATTTCCCTACTATTTATGGTTGTAGCATTAGTATAGATAGGATTATATTGTAATGCATTTTGAGCATGAATTTTTGAAGAAGGATTTGCAACTTGCATGTATTAAGTGATATCAGTCAATGTTTCACTCAAATTATTTCCATGAAAAAGTTGAGAGGAAATGGGAGGAGGTTGAAGAACCCTACCCCGAGATGTTTCGATCAAAGTCAGAACCTTTTCAAGATGATCTAATTCTTCAAAATCTTTTATGAGGGACACAATTATGTTTTGTGAAGCCCCAAAAATGCTCTATGGTTATGAAGTGAATAAATTTCATGAATCTAATTTGGGTTTGAAGTGAATGCATCTAGTGCACATAGTTTGTTCGATTTTTTTCTTCCTGGATTTCTTGGTCTTCTTGTTGATTTTCTTATTCAATGTTATCTTCATTAGGATTTTCAGTATCTAATTCATCCTCAGAAGGACATAAAATTTTCTTACCATTTCTTAAATGCATGATTATCTCTTGACAATCCCTTTGTTCTTGTAGTATTGTTAGGACATTATAACAAATCCTCCTCCAGGATTTGTTTCTCCTTTTTTTTTTTGCTAATTAAATTTTCTAACTAAAGTTGATCACAAAATTTTTCTTCACCAATATTAAGTGCCACACTTAATATTATACAAAAAGTTTAAGGATATCGTTAATTGGTTCCAATTGTTCTGGGCTCATATAATGCTCTTCTTTGAATGTAAAATCTCATATAAAGATATGAATTAAGTGGAAAATAAAATCGTTTCCTTACATAGTTGTAGAACTTTCAAATTGTAAGTCATGGTAGAATTCCCTGAAGAGTACAACTCTAGGTGCTCTATTGTATCTCTTATTATATTCCAAGGTCACCTCTTTGTTTTCTAAATTTTCTAGGAACTTGTGAATGGTTAAAGAATCCTCAAAATAGCTTTCCCAAGGATATATTATTGAATGGACACTAGCTCTTTTATCCGCTAACCAACGTTCACAACTCTTAATTTCAAAATAAGGTGAGTGGTAGTCTATGCATAGAGATTTAGCTATATTTATTCTCTTGAGTTTGTTTAACTCTTTAGATCTTATCCTAACATGATCAAGGTTATGCGACAAATGATTCCAGTGTTCTTTTTCATTTTTAAAAATAAGATCCACATCTTGTGCTATGAATGCTTTCCTAAGGTCTATGTGTATGGATTCCCTAATGCTATTATCTACCATTTAACCCATTTTTTGTTTTATTATTATTATTATTATTATTATTATTATTTTTGAAAATAACACACACCAAAAATATTTTCCTATTCTGTTGATCACACCTATAAACAAGTTTTTCTAAAAATCCTTTTGAAATTGTTGAACAAGTTGGATAGGCATAGTTGTCTTGTTTGAATTAAGGCTTTCACCTAGATGCTTGCATACAAACACTTGGTGATGAATTCCAAGCCATGATGAAGCCCAGGTCCTACCAGTCCTCATCAAATTTAGTGTGGTCAAAAAAACACTTCTTCGAAAAGAAATACATGCTCTATTCCACAGTTATGATGGTTGTTGGACCGGTCGAATTTTAAATATTGATTAAATATTTCAAGTTTTTTCGAGCATAGGTGAAAGGATAATCCATTTTCAAAGGTTCATGGGTATGGCTAATGACCTTAATTGTGTATTCTCGTTATATCTAGACCAAATTTATGACACAAGACCTTTAAGGCAGATTTCCCACCACTAAAGTGGCATCCTGTTATGCAACCCGGTTGTGGAATAATATGTCGGATGTTGTTATTTTTAAGGAATGATGTATAAAAATAAAAATGTGAATCAATCCAATTTAAAATTTTCTTTTTATGTTTTCTAATATAAGCACACAAATTTGAATGGTCTTGTTTAGTTTTTAGTTTTTTTTTTTTTTTAAATAAAAACAAAAGAGTTGGTGTTTCATGTCGGGTTCACCAAAGAATGTAGGCTCAAAATTTCATACCCCTTTCCTTCAAGCTAATGAATACATGCCTAGAAGGGGAATGGGAAATAGGTGATCTATACCTCGGATAAGAGGTACTTGTGTTATACCCTCTTTGGTGATTGTCAATAAATTATGGTGGGTTCACAAAGAAAATTTTAATGATGGTTTTCGTGTCTATGCAATATGGATGTTTTGATGAGTTATTTGTTTAACATACACCTAAATTTTGGATAAAGTGCAACTATACTTAGACTACATGCATTTTAGTTTTTATGAAAGCAACACACAATGAACGAGAAATTTTTAAAACCAACTATAATGCAACAAATCTATAGATGCAAGATGATAATTCCATGCTGCATATGCATATATATTTTGTATTTTCCTTATGTTATGAATATGCTCTATAAATATAATATATAAAATATACAAATAATTGGAAAACTGTATCAAAACTAGAGAAATCAAATACTTATCTAATATGGATGGTCAAAAGAAACAAATTCACTATCTATGGAGAAAATTCGCTCCCTGCTACGTAAATTCAAGGATTTTTGGTTCTATGAGTGAAATTAATACTTTGAGAGTGAACTTGCAATGGACCTGCAACTTATCAAATAAAATACTAAAATTTGAAGTTAGGGTTCAAGGATCTGCTTAAGCCACTGTAGGTTTGATCTCGATGGCATAACAGTTAGATTCCTTCAATATTTTTAACCAATCGTAAATAAAATAATGGAATTGTAAAGTATATTTGTGAATGAAAAAGTTGTAATAAAATGACAAAATGATGCAATAAATGATATGGTATTCAATGCAAGATAGTATGAATCTAGTATGCATAGAAAACAATGGATCTAGAGACTAAATTTCCCCTAGATTGATATTTGCACAATTTCACTGATTGTGAAGCGAATTCACTCTATTGTGAGCGAATTTGCTGCTAGAGGGAGTTATCCCATGAATTTGCTTAATTTTTAATTAAAATTTAAGGTTCATGTAAAAACACAACTAAAAAATGTCACAAAAAATCTTGAAATAAATTGCTTGCAGTGCTTGATCATAATCAGGGATTGCAAGGTGATGGTGGCAAGGTGGAGTATACTAGTAGTGAATCAAGCCCTAAAAATATGTCATCGAGGAATATGTCATCAAGGAATATGTTTCGTAGCTCCACCTACAATAAAAAAAAAGTTCACAAAATTTTTTTTGTCATAGGGAAATAAAAAGTTAACTATTAATCAAATTTCCACCTTCAGGGCCTACTAAAGAGCCACAAAGCTCCTTTTATAATAATTTTACTAGCATAGGAGGATGAAATTAGCTAGATTAATTTAGGTTACCATTCTGGCTATTAGGCTAGACTAGGCAAATTTCCAATTTGGGTAGATTTGTAGGCTAGTTTTGGGAGTTGATGTAGTATGAATATCAGGGAATGGATTCTGTTAGAATGGAATCCTTGTAGGTTGCCAAATTTAGGTAAAATTTTGAATTTGGAAATTTTACTCTTGATTGCTCAAATTCGCTCCTAAGTGAGAAAATTCACTATGAGGAACGAAATTGCTAAAAGAAGAGCGAAAATGCTAGAAAGAGAGTGAAAATGTATAAATAAAATTAATGTGATTAAAATCAACACGTGTGAAAAGGAAAGGTGATGATGATGAACAATTAACTTTGGGGAGTTAGGGAATTTTTGTGTGGATCAAAATTTCGTGTCTATAATGGAATACAATGAAATATGCCTTCATCAAAAAATTTTATCCCTTGAGAGATGATGGTGACATCGTAATGGAAATATAAAACACAAAGTAAGGTGTTTATGAGGACATTAAAACATACAACCATCAATTAAAACAACTAGAAGATAAAATGCAAATTCCACCAATAGATGCATTGGTTAAATGATGTTTTCTTGATGGATTATTGCCAAGATAAAGGAAGAATATGGAGGTAGTACCACACTCAACATATGAAGAAGCATTAGAGAAAGAGAAATTTTTGAAAGTGATGTGAAGCAAATGATAGTAGGAACCATGACACATTCCAAGCATGAGGATTCAAAAAATGGTGAAGATGATATGATATATCAGACTATCCAATCATTCTAAAATGAATTCAATAAGATAATAAAGGAGGCCAAAGGAGATACAAGGTGAGATAAAAAATATATCTAGTGTATGGAATGTAAGACCGAAGGACATACAAATGTGAATTATCCTCAGAATGAATACTTCCATATATGTAATGTGTTGGGACATGAAGTAGTAAAATGTCCACTCAATTTGAAATTTTACCAGGAGACTTGCAATTCAATAACATGAGGAAAAACCAAAGTCTTAAGGGAATGAACAAGCTGTAAATAGTGGAGGTTATAGAGATAACCACGGATGAGAAAGACTATATCAAGCAATAGGTAAGGAGGGTAGAGATGCTTGTAGTATGATTCAAAAGGAAGGCCAATCATACAATGTTGCAATTACCAAGAATGGGGGCATTTTGTGAAGAATTGTCCTTCTCCCCAGACACATGAGATAATACAAAATAATGCTACACACATGTGTAGATGGTGTGGTCTAGGTAATAAAAAGTATGTCAACTATCCCAAGAAATCAAGCATGAGTGGCTCATAAAATATGAATTTATTGGACATTGATGTACCATCAGTAAAGGAGAATTGTGACACAAAGTTGGGCTAAGTACACTTACCTAGAACCTACCAAGGAAATGAAGAGATGCAAGGAAATAAAAAAGGTAATTGAAGAATATGTATAGAGATCCAAGCAGTTAAGGCTAGCCAAATGGAAATAATTAAAGAAGTTTTTCATATTAAAAGATAAAGCAATTGTACAAGATCTAGCAGCACAAGTTCTAAATACAACAATCAAAATCAAGATGGCTAGTTTTCTTGAAGCCATACCAACGCTGCATAAGGCGATGGAGGAGGAGATATAACCACAAAGGTTACGAAGGTCTATATCTAACCAATATAGGAAAATAAACAGAAGGATTATTTTATAGATTTGATCATATTAATGATTTATTTTGAGAGGAAACCAACATTGGTCCATATGGAGATATTGGGGCAAAAATTAACTCAAGTTATTGTGTATGGAGAGTCTAGTGTTAACGTGCTACCAGATAAAACCTGGAAGGAGATTGATGCTCCATCATTGTGGGCATCAAGTTTTAGGTTGTATGATGTTGACCATTATGGTATTGAGAGAAAGGGAGTATTTATGGTACAAAAAGTGATAATAGCTAACCAAGAGTTCATATTGGATTTTGTTGTGATTACTATGCAAAAGCTTGCATATGATGCACTATTGGGAAGAGGTTGGCTATGAGTAGCCAAATTTAATTACAGTTGGGGAAAATATTAGATCACATTCAAGAAAGGATAGCATAAGTATATGATTAACTTGAAAAAATCAAAGAACTAGTGAGAACGTCGCTACGACGGATGAGTTAAGAAGTTCTTTAGGTGAAGAAGAATATAAACCCAATGAAAAGGGGATGTTGTATCTTGAAGAATGTAGCAAGGACAAAATCTAATTTCATAGCAGACTCCTCTATTGGAATATGTGTTGGAAAATATGGCTATTACATCATTTGATTATTTTCTAATGTACCCTCATAGGTGCATATTTAGTTTAGTATTATATTAGGAGTTATTTCTTTATTAGTGTAATAGAATAAATGCACAAGTGTTAAATGTGCAATGATGTAAATGTGCATGTAGTCCACATGTGCGTGAATCTTAGGGTTGAGTGAGAGACAAGTAACCTATCTTTCTATATAAAGGCATCATTGTGATTGATTGTGAGAGTCGAAGTAGTGCAAAGGTTTGAGTAGTAGTAGGCATAATTTATCTCCATTTTGTTATCATGGTGTTGCAAACTCCATGAGAGGATCATGGTATTTTTTGTGAGCTTTATTTATGAGCATTTCTAGAGCTTTGTATCAAGTCTTCTATCATATTTTCATGCATGGTTTTTTTCTATTACCATAGTTGTATCATTGCATGTTTATTTCTATACTTGTGAATGCATTTCCTTTATTTTTAAGGCTATGAAAGCTAACAGTGGTATCAGAGCTATGGCGGATCAAAGGAAAGCCATAAGTACTATTATTGAGTATTTGAAAACTAGATCAGTCATAGTGCACCGTTGCATGTAAATACCATCACAATATATTTTTTGATAGAAGTAGATCTAGGTAGAAGAAGAGAAAATAGAGAAAACCACATGATATATTTAGCTAGAGTTTTTCCACGAGTTGTAATACTTGTGAAGACTAGAACTCAGCTTTGTTTCCACTAGATTGGTATTCGAACTAGTGAATTTTATTTCTCATAGATTCATAGAAATTTTATTATCTCTAATATTTTATTGCAAGAGATAAAATAAGTTTTTAGAAGAACCATTTGGTTTCTATCATCTAAGTTTTTCTTGTTGGAAAAAATTAACTCTCAGAAGGTGGGAAGCTTCCTTCAACATATAGATAAGAACTTCATATTCGTTGCCTAAAATTTGAAGTTACTTTCCTCATGCAGGGATTGATTATTTATTGAAAAAAAACTAGGATTGAAGATTTGGAGGCAAAAGGAGAAAGGTCATATTGAAATATTTGCATATTGAAGGCTCCTAGTTGAAATATCGAGGAGAGATCTAGTGGCCAAGTAAGCCACATTGAATATTGCAAATCTAGGAACGTCCTAGAAATAAGACCCCATTGAAGATCAAAGAGACTCAAGGAGAAGATTCCTAGAAAAATATTGGATATTGGTTATCTCCATTGAAGACTAAAAACTTTCGATTTAAGAAGATGTCCTTTGAAGGCCTTATTGAAGAAGAGGTCCATTGAAGACCCTATTGAAGAAGAGATTCATTGAAGACTCTATTAAAGAAAAAGGTCATTGAAGACCTTATTAAAGAAATTCTATTGTGGAATATTGAGCATTGAAAAGAACTAAAAAAATGTTCTATTGCATATTTCAATAGCAGCAGATTCAGGAGATCCTAGAAGAAGATTTCATATCCATAGTTGAAGATTGAAGAGGCCAAGGAAGGTCTCATTGATGATTTAGAAGCTATAAGATTGAGATTCTTGGAGAGGTCTTAAGAAGAATGCTTGGTGATCCTCATTGAAGGAGTTGATAGAAGGACTCATTGAAGAACTTACTAGCAAAGAAGAAACTAAGGATTTGGGACAATCGTCGCCATCCGATGACAAGCCCACAGGAAAATGTTTGGTTGTTAAATAAAAAAGGTAGTATTAAATAGATCTCAATATTGATATATTTTTTGATGATGAGATCTACTTTGAGGTCAGAATTTGGAAAGTGAAAAGAGATAGAAGAACCACAAAATCTGTGATATTTAGGGGCCATCATTGAAGGAGGTTCTTGAGTAACATCTCAGCTACAATTTGGGGAGAATCCTACCAAATTTTTGGGATTCAAGGACAACATTTCAGTGATGGTATTGATTGCCTTACAATATGGAAAATTTTAATATTTTAAGATAAAAGGGCAGCATATTAACAAAACTTAGAGATGCAAAATACAAAGTTTATGGATAGCGAAAAAGGTAGCAAATCAAATAAATTAAAAGCAATAGTGAATATTGCTTAGTTTTGAAAATTTTAGAAATTATGGGCAACATTAGTGACTGCTAATAATCCATTTTTAGAAGCACATCTGAAGAAGTTTTGAAGCCACAAAATCAAAGTTTAGAGCAGCAAGTTGATAATGTATTGAAGCTACGAAAAGGTGAGCAAAGATCTATTTTTGGACAGCATAGAAGAGCTGCAAAATCATCCACAAAAGGCAGCCATTGAGGTGACTTGAATAACCACTATTGAAGAACACAAGCTTATACTGAGGGGGGGGTGAATAGTATAAGACCTCTTTTTACTTTTTCCATTATACTTCAAAACAGTAAAGCAATATACCCAAAGTAATATCAAAGCAATGCACAATATCATCCACAAAGTGACACCAATTTTAACGTGGTTCACCCAAAATGGTCGGGCTACGTCCACAAAAATTTTCTCTAAAAGTTATCTCAAAGTTCTTTGGGAATCCTTCCCAATTACAATGTTTATGAGCCTCAGCCCAAAGGAGATACCTTCCCCCAATCAAAATTTATGATCCTCTACTCAAAGGAGATACCTTCACCCAATCAAAATTTATGAGCATCTGCTCAAAGGAGATACCTTCCCCTCTGCTCTGGAAATGATCCCTCAGAAGATCAACTGCCTCTACCTCTTTCCAGCACGTGGAACACCTTTCCACCGAAGACCTCCTGTCCTCAATGCTTAGCCTAAGAGACCCTTGCCTTCTATGATCACGTCCACAGTAGCTCAGCAACCTGTACCAAACATAGTCAGTCGGTCTAGTACAAGTCTTCCTCTGTCTGTCAAATCTGTCCAACTCTTGAACAAATCAATCCTATGCATACAAGCTTTATCAAATACTTTCCAAATCTGTCCTCAGGTTCTTCTCATAGAACCAGTGCACCTCTGTCCTCAAGTTCTTTGATAGAACTATCAAATTTAGCTCACAAGTCCTCTGCTAGGACCTATCCAAATCTGCTCACAAGTCCCCACCAGAACCTGTCCAAAACTGCTCACAATTCCCCACCAAAACCTGTCCAAAAACTGCTCACAAGTCCCCACCAGAACCTGTCCAAAAACTGCTCACAAGTCCCCATCGAAACCTGTCCAAAAACTCAACAAGCTCACCAAGAAAAAACTTTCTTAGTAGGAAATCACAAAGTGAATTATTAGAGACCCAATGTGATTTTTCAAACTTATAGAAGCATAAATAGAATTGTTAGAGACTCAATATGTTCTATACTCAACTCCCAATCTCAAAACTCAACTCAAATCAACTCAGCTCAATCTCAATCTCAAATCTGAAAACTCAACTCAATATCTGAAATGGATAGGATAGAATGCTTTCTTTCAAAAACATGAAACCCCAACAATTGCCAACTATGCAAAGAATCATATAACAATGATACTCATGTTATTTTCACCATCAATTAGGGCTTCAACAACAATGCTCATCAAACAAGGTTCAATCAACACCATTTAACTCAAAACACAACCTTGAAGCATTTCATAATCAACATTAGAAAAGGAAACAAGTAGAACTCCTTTTCTCTCCAACATTATTTGAACAAAAAAGCATCCACCAACTCAAATCTCAATAGCACAAAACAACTTTTCAAATCATCAACAAAGGAGTAAGCCCAACACTCTAACCAAGTAAAGAATAGCTTGATTATAACCAATTTAATGAAAGCTAATGTCAATCTCAAAGCTGCCCACTTAAGGTTTCACAACTTCACACAAGAAGTAATTCTAACCTAAAAACATCATGCTTTCATTTCCATAATCAACCAAAAGCACTCTCAACATTACAAGAAATATTTATCCCTTATACACCTTATTTCTCCCTTATAGTCTTATCAACAATAAACTTTATCTCTCATAAGAATGCAATAAGATAATGCAAACAACACTTTCAAAAGAATATTTTATCAAAATAAATCAAGCTTCAAACTCCTTATAACTCCTAAGCTATTTTTTCTCTCTAATAAACTTCCTCCATCCGCAAAATACACTAGCAAAAAATAATTTCGAAAATACCTTGGCCAACACCAAAAATTGCGCTATGGAGAAATTGTGCACGAAATCTAACACCACCTGCTATGTCCACTTCAACAAAGAAAAACCCTTTTGCATTATTCAAACGCAGAACCTCCTGTTTGGTTAGCGCGCCAATAGCCTAGCCGCTACCGATGCACCAAAGGTGTCCGGTGAGGTTTAAACCTCACTCTATTTCCCTTGTACCTTCTGTGCCAGGGCTAAAATAAAAAAACAAGCCTTCCTGTCTTTTGACATGAACGACGACGATGAAACCTTACGACGGATACAAAAAATGAATGGTGGATATCCGAACAGTGGATCACGAAATCATAGCGAGGAAGAAATCGAACATCAGATCGCGAATTCACAGCGAGCAACACTTTTCGAAAATGTGGATGGGATAATCTTTGATCTTCATCGTGGGAGATTTATATGCATATTTCCCATAAACTCTTGATGTCGACGAGGAGTTTAACACGTCGACGGAGGAGTTTAACACGTCGATGGAGGTCTTGGCTAGCGCCCACAATATTAGAACATAGCGCCATCATAGTTAAGACATTTGCGCCATGGGTTAGGAGAACCCAATGCAAACAATAAATTAATATTTATTTAAAAAATAATTAAAAGGAACCTTAACAAGGTTTTTAATTATTTAAATAAATACTTCCTCCTGGACCCAAATGCATTAAACTAATGCATCCACCTGTAATCTTTAAACCTACCAACTTGGGGTTTACAAAAGACCTTTGAAACTATCATGTTGTAACCTTCATCAAAACAAATTGTTTGACATCAAATCAAATTCCTTCAAGAGCTTCTTGACATCAATGACAACTTATACACTTGAGCAAAGGCAATGTACCCAAAGTACCCAAAATTACCAACAACTATCTCCATCATCTACGAGAGAAAAAGGTATGCAACAATAAGGTTCAAAATTTTCATGAGTTGAGCTTTCATATTTGGTTTTATATTAAAGTTTATTAAGCACCAAGTTTTCAAATGATCAAAAGTTGCATAGAATAGTTTTCATTCCAAGTCTTCAAAATAGTGCAGAAGTTATAGTTTACAAGGAGAAAACTTGCATATGAAAAAAAAAAGAAGTTAGGAAGACTATATTGGCATAAAAAATAATGCAAAATATTACATTGAGTAGCTTGGGATAATAAGTTAAAGAATATCCAAGCAAGAACAAAATTATCAAGAGTTAAAGGTAATATTCTAGTTCAACCAAACCAATCATCAAAGGTAAATTTTTGAGAGCTCTTTTGTAGAAGTAAATGGTATATTATTGTGGTAAGGAATAGCCACAAAAAAAGGATAACAATACCTCCAAATTATGGATAAGAGAAGCCAACAAATCGTAGTTAGAAAAATATCTTAAAAGGAAGAGTAAATTCAAAGCTTAAGTGTACATCTCCAAATGGATTTACAGGATAGTCTTGGAGAAGGTTAAAACAGTATTAGGGAGCATACATTTGAACAACCACATAAATAGATCAAATCCCACATTTTGATAAAGGTAAAGGTTATATTTTCAAGCATAGGGGGTAGTCATAGTATACGTTTGTGAGTCATCCAAAGGATTCCACGAGTGCAAAAAAATAAGGTGAAGAGGATAAGTGCCATTTGGCACTCCCATATTAGATTACACCAAGTAAATAAGGCTCCTACATACATAAACAAATGAGGAGATCCCAAGGTTGTATTTAATGCATTGAAGGAATACACTGTAGTTCTAAAAGTACGTAGAAACCAACCATACAAGTGCACATAGAACTAGAAATACAAGTACATGTAGAAACTAGCAAAAGGGTGGTGACCATTTACAAGAAAATTTTTGATTTGGAGCAAGTGAAGGTGTCACACTTAGTGCACATAGCAGCCAAGAATGGAGTAAGAATATTAGTGCACACAATCAGCCAGCATTTGGGATAAGAAAGAAAGAGAAATCAGCCATCTACAAGAAGAAGAAAAGGTGCACAAGTAAGGTGAAAGGAAAGCAAGAAATCAGCCCTTACAAACAACATACACTCCATACAACTTACAAAGAAAAATCAAGCATTAAAAAGGTGAGAAATATCCATTATTATATTGCAAGTTTGATAACAAGTTCATTGCATATTCTAGAGATATTAAAAGTAGGAGTAATAAGGAGTTTAAAGGATCTCTAGAAAAGAGTATTGGATATTAGAAGGTATTGGTTTAAAATTGAAGCACATTCAAACCATTTCCATTTGCTTCAAAAGAACATTTGCAAACTCTTAACATAGGGAGATATAAGGAGTAGTAAACAAAAATTAGTTTACAAACATTTAATATTTTCTAAAACTTCTAATTAGGGAGATATCACTGCATTAACTTTTGAATCCATATTATTGAATATTGCATTTCTAATAGATGTCAATTACTATGACCATCATGAAATCAAATAATTTCATGCTTTCAGAATCTCAATTACTTAAAGGTCCAAACTATTTCTCATGGAAAAAAAAGTAAAGGCCATCTTGACTTTTGAAAAACTTTGGGAAATTACTATAGGGAAAAAAACCAAACCAGTTATAAATGATATAGAAATTCATAAATTTTAAGAAAGTGATGCTAAGGCTTTAATGATAATAACCTTTGCTATCATAGATAAAATTAAGCCATATATTAGTTCAGAAAAAATATCTACAGAGGTTTGGAAATCCTTAGAGAAAATATTTGAAGGAAACAACAAAGCTACCATTTTAAACCTTCAAATTCAATTTCATTTCTTAAAAATGAACAATGATGAAAGTATAGATCTATTTATAAGGAAGATATCAGATATTAAAGGAAATTTTTTAACATTAGGAGAAGAAGTAAAGGATAAAATTCTTGTTCAAGTGACCATGAGAGGATTTCCAGATAATTATAAACATCTAGTTACCTCATTGCAAATAATAAGTAAAGATATTTCCTTTGATGAGTTAGTAAATGTTCTCCAAGAGTATGAGGTAGATAACACAACTAAATATGAGATGACTAACAATGCTTTGGTGACTAAAGATAATCTGCAAGTAAATATAGCATCATCCTCAAAAGGATGAAGACCTTGGAATAATAAATATTGTCAACTATGCAGGAAGAAAGGACACAACACTAACTACTATATATTCAACCCTACGAACCAATATTAAGGAAATCAAACATCCTATGGAAGTAAATAAAATAATATATTTCAGTAAATCAATATCAACCTCAAAAGTAGCAGTTCCAAATGATATATCTTTCTCAAAATTAGTATCCTCAACTTGAATATCAAGGAGGAAATCATAAAGGACATGTTGTCCAAAATATTCAAGAAAATGAATAAATGGAATAACCTTTATATGAACATGGAATTAAACCTCTATTAACAAGGACAAACCCTTATGAAGACACTAACTATTTACTTGAACATGAAGGCGAGTACAAACTACAATACCAGTTTGCAGATCCATATTGAAGAGTAATATTTTCAAACCAAATAATGTAATACAAGGGGGTGTTTTAAAATATGGCTATTACATCATTTGGTTATTTCCTAATGTACCCTCATGGATGCATATTTAGTTTAGGATTATATTAGGAGTTATTGCTTTATTAGTGTAATAGAATAAATGCACAAGTTTTAGAATGTGCAATGATGTAAATGTGCATGTAGTCCACATGTACATGAGTCTTAGGGTTGAGTGAGAGGCAAGTAACCTATATTTCAATATAAAGACCTCATTGTGAGTGATTGTGAGAGAGTCGAAATAGTGCAAAGGTGTGAATAGTAGTAGGTACAATGTAGCTTCATTTTGCTATCATGGAGGAGTTGCAAAATATATGAGAGGAGAATTATAATTTTCATGAGCTTTCTATATGATAATTTATAGAGCTTTGTATCAAGTCTTCTATCATATTTTCATGCATGGGTTTTTTCTATTATCATAGTTGTATCATTGCATGCTTATTTTTATACTTGTGAATGCATTTACTTTATGTTTAAGGCTCCAAAAGATAACAATATGGAGGAGTATGAGGTATTTTAATCCAATAGGCTTTGTATTGATACTGTGGAGATCACAGAAAAACAAGACAAGAAGAAAGTTAGCAAGAAACCAAAAGAAAAGGAACAAGAAAAATGGGCATTTCTTAAAATTTTTGTAGAATATACAATCAAAGATGCAAAGATAGGTGCAAGACTAGCACATCTAAAAAATGTGGAAAATTCTAAGGTAGAGCTAAAAAGTATCAAATATGAAGGACCTCAGATTGTATACATAAATATAGGAACAAAGAATGAACGTAGAATGATCCATTGTGGTGATGATTGAAATCCAATATTGAAAGTAGTAGCTTTGAAGATATTTTTGGAATACAAGGATGTTTTTGCATGGATGTATAAATATTTGAAAATTATACCACTAGAATTATGTGTCCACAAGATTACATTAATGCCTGGGACACAACCGATAAGAAGGAGGCTATACAGGATGAACTCCAAGTATGCAGCTCTAGTAAATATAGAGATAGACAAGATGTTGGATGCTAACATTATTTTTAGGGTTACCACAAGCAAGTGGGTTTCTCCTATTGTGTTCACCTTGAAAAAGGAAGTGGATAATATTCATATCTACATATATTTTTGAAGTTTTAATGCAGTTTTGATTAAATATCCCTTCTCTATTCCATTCATAGATTCCATTTTAGAGGAAGTAGTGGGACATGAAATTTATTCATTCATGGATGATTTTTCTGGCTATAATCAAATCAATATAGCCAAATAAGATAAGCTAAAGACCACATTTATCATAGAAAATGGAATTTATGCATACAATAGGATGTCATTCGGGTCATGTAATACACCAACCACATTTTAGCAAATAATTTTGTATATATGTGATCAATTGGTAACAAGGAAGTTCAAGGTATTCTTGGATGATTGGTCCATCTATGGGAGGATTAAGGACTATGTATTAGCCCTGAGTGAATGTATGAATTGATGTAGAAATGCATAGATCTCCTTGAATCCTAGAAAATTTTATTTGATGGTACCATATGGGAAGCTACCGGGATATATAGTGTGCAGTGAAGGGTTGAAGACTAATCCTGATAAAATTCATGTCATTTTGCATATGGAGGATCCATATGACACAAATTAATTAAAAACCTTCTTAGTATCCATAGGATACTATCAAAGGTTAATTAGGAA
Source organism: Wollemia nobilis (assembly GCA_028583015.1). Lineage (NCBI taxonomy): Eukaryota > Viridiplantae > Streptophyta > Pinopsida > Araucariales > Araucariaceae > Wollemia > Wollemia nobilis. Next base: position 1,677,586 of record JAQPPZ010003251.1, on the reverse strand, counting down.
TTACGCACATATGTTGTACCCATTAGACTCACTGACAAATAAGAATATTTCTTTTAGTTGGGTTAAGGAGCATTAAGGAGATTTTAAGGAATTGAAAGCAAAACTTGTAAGTAGCCCCATCCTAGTATTTCTAGATTGGGATAAAGAGTTCCATATCCACATTGATGCTTCCAATTTTACAATAGGATGTGCATTGGCTCAAGAAGGATTTTTTAGGTTGGATCAACCTATTTATCCTGCAAGCCATCTATTGTCAAGGGTAGAAATAAATTATAGTATAGTAGAATGAGAGGCTTTAGGAATGATATATGCGGTATAAAAGTTTAGGTATTACTCATTAGCAAACCACTATGTCAATCATCAGGATCTTTTGTACCTGATAAACAAACCATTGATACAAGGGTGAGTTACTAGGTGGATCATCACCTTGCAAGAATTTATATTATGAATAGTAGTAAGACATGGTAAGAAGCATATGATTGTAGACCAGTTGTATCAGATATGATCAGAAGAACCTTAAAGGATGGGAATTCTAGATGAATTCCTTGATGCAAAAATATTTGTAATTAATGTTGTACTAACATGGTATAAGTTAATTGGGCAATATCTATCCATAAGGAAGTTTTCAAAAGACTTGATAATGATATAAAAGATGAAGTTAATTTTGAAGTTAACATATTTAGTTGATAGCTAGATTTATGTATAATATGGGTACAAATGACATTTTATGAATATGCATAATGGAGGAGGAAGTCAACACAACATTAAAAGAATCCCACTAATTCTTGGCAAGAGGACACATGGATACAGATTCCACTTCTAGGAAGATACTCTTGGTAGGATTATGGTGGCCTACATTGTACAATGATGCAAAAGAATATGTACAAGCATGTGACACTTGTCAAAGAGTGGGGAAGCCACTACATAGAGAATTTATACCTTTGCATCCATCACAACCGTAGGAATTGTTTGATATATGGGGTTTGTATTTCATTGGACCATTGAAAATCACCCATTGGAAAAAATATCAGTATATCATAGATAGAAGCAAGGGTGCTGCCAAATAATATGATAAAAAGTACAGCCTGATTCTTGTACAAATGAGTCATTACAATATTTTGAACTCCACTATGAATAAGTGATAGGGGAGGTCACATTGTTAATGAGGTTATTAAAAAGTTGACAATAAAATTCAAGATTTTGCATTCATTATCAAGTATGTATTGCCCCTGAGAAAATGGGTAGGTGGAAGCAACCAACAAAGTCCTAGTTTCTATGCTACATAAGACCTGTGGTATATAAGGAGTAGAATGAAAAGATATATTACCATCTATTCTATGAGCTTATAAGACAACCTTCAAATCAACAAAGAACCATATGCCATACCATCTAATGTATGGTCAGGAGGTAGTAGTGCCAGTAGAGTTCTTGGTACATAGTTTATGGATAGCTATGGAACATATCTTGGGTGTCCAAGAAAGTTTAGAAGAGAAAATGACCACACTCATCATATTATATGAAAGGAGATTCATGGCACAATGGGTAATTGAAGTGGCCTAGAGGTGAAGGAAATTGTGGCATGATAAGCATCTCCACAAATTAGAACTTAAGTAGGGAGAATTAATCCTAAAGTTTAATGGAAAGCGGGAAATCAAGCCTAGGAAGTTGAAAATATTATGGCTTGGTCCCTTTAGAGTTATGGAAGTGATGGAAAATGGTGTAGTGAAGTTATAAAATTTGGATGGGATAATGGTACCCAAAATAGTAAATGGTTTAAAGTTAAAACCATACAAAGCACAATGTATGTTCATTGCTTTACAAGAAATTGAAGAAAGACAACAATAAGAAGCTAGATCTAGTGAACCACAAGTAACCTAACATAATCAAGATCTATCACAAGGAGACAATGATATAGAGATTACACATCTATTATTAGAAGGAGATAAGACATGGCCAATTATAGAATAATGAGAATTGGTACCATGCCTTGGTGAAAGGAGAAGAATGCAATTACATGTGAGGTTCATAGATGGAACGAAACAAATCAAAGAAGAGGAGGAGGAATGAATCCCTCCAAATAAAATAAAAAATTAGGAATAGTTACTATTAGCAACAAATTGGGAGCAACAGGAAGAAGCTAACCAAGTAAAGGAGGTAGAAGCATATCCACAACTAGAGAAAAGGGAGTTACCTCAAAAAGTAGAGGGACACCATAGGATATGACTACCAATACAATATAAATATAGGATGGCCACCTTTGATATGGAAATACTAGATACAATTGAAGGTGGAGTGGCCGAGGAGGAGTTGACAAGACTCACTCCATTCGCTCAAATAGGAATTTTACAACAAAGAATATGATATCAATCCCAAAAATTGTAGGAAGAGTATGAAGCATTGAAAGCACATAATGCAAGAATTTAAGAATAAATCATCTAAGATTTGGATGAAATAATGTAATAAATTGATGATCAATAGTTTGCAAGGCAAAGGGAACTAGGAGTAAGTAGTGATAGCAATGAGGAATCACCTCATGAAAATGAAAGACAATAGGAAGGTGTAAGTCCTAGTGGGGGATAAAGATCATAAGTCAAACCAAGGGATCCGACACATGATCCACCAATTTTGAATGAGGTAGTCAAGATCATTTGGCAAGAGATCAAGAAAGATATTACATCACCTGAACCTTAAGGGAACCTACATGAAGATTCAAGTGAGTCTAGTGTAAAGAGAATGCCCTTATTAACAAGGTACAATAGGTAGGAGAGCATAAATGATGACTTCTTGGTAAGGATACAAGAACCCCATTCTCATTTAGATCCAGATGCCTATGTGACAACCTATCAACAATTAAGAAGATAAATAAGGGAAGTGAGGAGACATCAATGAATAATGAATTTACCAACCAAGAGGTCAGTACAAAGAGAAGATAATCATAATGAATCAAGTACTGAGTTTGAATTTTTAGAATAATATAGGGAAACTTTGATATTTTTTCCTCATAATGTAACTTTGAAGAAATATGATGGATAATATGATTGACACATGCATATCATCGAATAAAAGCATTATGATAGTTATCACCACGAGCCCAAATGAATGGACACCTAGCCAATATAGAGTTTGTGGATGTGACTCCTTGTACTTGGAAAAGAGGATGACCAAGCCAACAACAAGGTCAATAACAGGGAACCCCAAGTAACATAGGGTAAAGAGGTCATAGAGGGGGTTTGTGATCGATGACTAAAGGAAGGAATAATTTAGATCCTCTACCTAGAGGGGTAATGGGAAGTATTTGAACTCCTACTTTGATATGGCCTAGATAGCTAGAGGAGGCACAACTTGTACTCTTTCTTTGGGCCAAGAATGTGCAAGGATGCAATGGGCAAGGAGGATTCTTGCCAAACCTTGTAGGATGATACCCATTTGGGCAACCACCAATGCATCACCAAGGACCAAGAATAATTGATAATTTGGTCCATTTAATATGTAAAGAGGTTCTATAGAAAGAGGATAAGGTCATGGAAGATATGTGTGAGGAAGATAACTTACTGGTATAGAAAGAGTTGAATTTGAGGAGGTAAGTCAAGGCCGATAAAGGACTCATTTACCAAATTTGGAGGTAGATTTGGTTTGAGGAGATGGGAGTAGAAGTTACCCAAATTAGAATATAGTAGTAAGGATGTCTTCACTAGATGAGTATCCAATAGGGCAAATAATAAGTCGTAAATGAGAAAATACAACTGTGGAAGGAGGGAATTGTGTAGTTTCCAATTGTACAACTTGTAATTATATAGTTCCAAATAATACATATGGTAATTGTACGATTACAAATAGTACAACTAACAATTGTACCATTATAAATCATACAGTTGACCAGCAAGATAGAGTAAATCATATAGTTGAACAATTGACACCCAATTGTACAATTTCTCAACACCCGATTGCATGAAATGAGGTGGAAAAACCTCCAAATGATACATCGGTAGAATAAATCGTACAAGTGAATGTCATTGTACAATTTCCTAGAAGGTAAGTGAGAAAATTAGGTAATTTTGAAAAAATAAAAAATGTATTAAGAATAGAATAATCTTGATTATGAAAATCCCTCAGGATTAAATTAATATGGAAGATGGTTGAAAACCAAAAATGGCAGCCTCTTCTGAGAAAAAAAATAAATAAATAAAGAGAAAATAAAAATAAAAAGAAAAGAAAAGCAAAAATTTATAATAAAATATTAAAAATGCAAGAAAAAGGACAAAAATTGCATGCAAAAAGGGATGAGTTGGTAGTAACTCATACAAAAAGGCAAAAACACATGCAAAGGGGCTGAGAGGGTATATTTTCATGCAACAAGATGTTGTTATTATAAAAAGAAGGCACCATGCATATTTTTTCACTAGATTGTATAAATTGTAGGTAAAAATAGGTGATTTCAGGGGCAAGGAACGTTCAACAAATGGATTTTTCACCATATGGGAATTCAAATAACACGAGTACATTAGATTTTTTGAACCATTTATGAATTTGCACCAAGCGGTATCCTTAATTTTAAAAAAGCAAGCTACAGTGGGTGCTAGGAAAAAAAGCTAGGGTTTTATTTTGAAAAAAGCAGGGTTGATTTCTCCAAAATTAATTAAATATTGTAGGAATTACCTAGAAATAAACCCTCATTGGTGGAGTTTTTCTAAAAATATAGGGTTTGAGATCCTTTACTACAAATGGGGAAATGTTGCATAGATTGGAGATATTGCTTTTTATAAAAGCTAAGATAAAGTCATATTGAAACCCTAATTCACATTAAATAATTTATCGGTAAAGGACAAAAAGTTCTAGCCATTGTATGAGGAAATTTATAAGGATAAGTTCATACAAGAATGTTACATAGGTTTTCATAGTAAACCTTACGTCTAAACAATTACACAATTGGTTGATAAAATTGCACAAGTGAACCAAATTTTGCATTGGAAAAAAGGAATTACATAGCGATGACAAAAGAGTGCAAATAAAATCGTACAAATGAAGAACATAAGCTTATATTGAGAGGGGGGTTGAACAATATAAGATAAAACATTTTACTTTTCAATCCAAATGATAACATCAAAAATATCAAAGCAGTAAACATTGCACTACTCTTTTCCATTCCTCTCCTCAAATGCATAAGGGATAAGCAATTTTCATATTGTTTCCCTTTCATCTCTTTTCTCTCCTCTTCTTGTAGATTGTTCCAAGTGGGTTCATCATATCCTTATTCTACAATGCTCCAGAGGTCTTTGGCCATCAAGAAGGTCTTCATCATTATGCTCCAAATAGCATAATTATCTCCATTGAAACTTGGCACCTTCATGTTTTCCATCACAATACTTAACCCTTGAAGGGGGTTCCAAGGGGCAGCACGCTCGTGATGGGGAGTCAAATTTTTTTTGGAAGTGCTAAAATGGCACTTCAGAAGGCTTCTCGTCACTTTTCTAACCTCACTTTTATGCTCCCCCTTTTTACAAAGATTGCCTCTTAGGCAATAACATAAATTTTCACTCTTAAAGCCTCTTAGGCCTTTTACAATAATTTCACCTTACAAAGTGTGAACCTTTCAAGCCTCTTAGGCTATTACATAAATTGCCTCTTAGGCAATATTTTCTCCTTCCTTTTTTTTTTTAAATTTACTAAAAAAATTTAAAGATATTTTAATATATTTCTATTTAATAATAAAAAAATTGCTTTAAAAATCAAATTTAAAAAACAATAAAATTTAGATTATTAAATAAAATATAAAAAAAAAACTTTAAAAATAAATAAGCTTTAAATAAAAAATTTAACCTTTTTTTTGCCCACGCGAGTCGAACCCGTGACCTCTCGATAACCAAAGTCTTAGCGTGCACCTCCTTACCGCATTGGCTACCACCACCGATGGCAATTAAAAGCACATGGTGTGCTTTATTGCCTCCCCGTCGCAGAGGAGACAAAAAAAAATAAAAAACTTTAAAACACTTTTGGGAACATAATCCCACATGCAACAGGAATTGGGCTACAAAGGGATTTAAGAGTACAAGGGCTCACAAGGGTATTCGATTGCCTTCAAGCAATATGACCTTGCCCTTTTGCTCTTTGTTGGGTGAATGCCCTTCTACCATGTTGCCACCTCACATTCGCTTGCCATGTGTCTTTCTTACTGTATCCACCATGTCACCTCCTTGTTGTGTTTGCCATGTCACTGTGTCTGCCACATCACCTCCTTGCCACGTGTTTGCCTCTGGTTAGCTCGCCACATGTCTACCTCTGGTTAGCTCACCATGTGTCTTCCTATGGTCTATGTTCCACAAAGTCACCTATTAGTCACCTCTAGAATCATGCCTGGTGTCCTCTGGTTAGCTAGTCAACCTCGAGCCACGTGCTCTCTATGGGCCTCCTTTCGACCTCACCTTGGTGCATGCTCTATGGGCCCTCTTGACCTCCTCAAGAATTGTGCCTCCTGTGGGCTCACTCCTATGGGCCTCCTCAACCTCTTCAAGATTCGTGCCTCACCTGTGGGCCTCCTCGAGCCTCCTCGAGATCCATGCCTAGCTTGCCTTGAATCCCTAGACACCCTATGCTCTGATACCAAATGAAGCTTACGAATAATTAAAATGCTTTCAACTTCATTAACAATCAAATGCTAAGGTTACATGCTTATATAGCTTAGGAAATAAGCTAGAAATAGTTAAGACTAAAAATAGGGAAGAGAGGAAATAGGGAAGAAAAGAGAATTAAAAATAAAACTCTCCTTATACCGCCTGTCGTCAACTTCCTTGTCGTCAACCTCCTTGCCGACCAACCAAGGTAGATTAAATTCCAACATGCACACATCATCACACACATGAAAGACATGATTTAATTTGGTTCACCCAATGTGGGCTACTCCATGAATTAAATATTCATTATAATTTTTTTTAATAAATCCTTTTGGGAATCAATTCCCTATTACAATTTTTATGGACCTATATCCAAAGGAGACACCAATCCCCTATACTTTGATTGTGGATATCTCTCCACAGGAGAACTCTTTCCCCTTTTCTTTGGTTTGTGTAACTTGATCCAGGAGAACTCTATCTCCTCAACTGGTTCATGGATCTCTCTCCAAAAAGTAACTCTATCTCCTCAACTGGTTCATGGATCTCACTCCATAAGAGACCTTTGTCCCCATTGCTCTAGTTTGTGTATCTTTCTCCATAGGAGAACTCTATCCCCAGTACTCTGGTTTATGGATCTCTATCCATAGGAGAACTCTATCCCATTTTCTCTGCTCAATACTGATCAATACTGCTCACAAGTCTATCTTAAAACCTATTCAAAATATACCTCTAACCCGTCTCAAAACCTGCTCAAAATCTATCTCAAAACCTACTCTAAATCTGTCTCTAACCTGATCAAAATTTATCTCAAAACCTTCTCATGAATCTGCATCGAACCTGCTCAATATCTGTCTCTAACCTATTCATAAATCTACTCTCAAGTCTTCTCAAGACTTGCTCATTCACAAAAATACTCAAACCAATACTCAAAATATTCACACAATTATTCAATCAATGAACCACATAAAACTCACTCAAATATTTCCATAAATGCTTATCAAACAATCCTTTTCACTCCACCCTATGTTTCACAATAGTTATTCCAACAAACACTTCAAATAAAGGATGATGTGCCTATACCTCTTAAATGCCCTTTTGGATATATATCTTCAAAAATTGTCTCACAAATAACCAATCCTTGTGCCACTTCAAGGCTTAGATAGCAACAGTCTATTTCAAAACCTCCACATGAACATTTCACCTCAACAAATATTTCACCATACAAATATTCAATAAATTGTAAAACCACTTTTACACCTTATTACTCCTAACTTTGCAAATACATTTCATCAACAAAGGTTACCAATTACATAAGAAAAATATTTCATTTACACCTTATATCTCCTACTTGTCATTAATGCATTTAAAAAAATAAATCACCACTTCAATTTTTTTTTTTACCCTAATGCATTAGCAAAAAAACCACCTTAATTTTTTCTCAAGAAAAATAGATCATTTCATAATCCCTTTTATTGCAAAAATAAAATCAATTTAAAACTCCTTATATCTCCCTAGCTAGCACATACCTTAGCAATTTTGAACCTTAGGGCATAAATTAATTTTAATAAAAATTAATCCCTTCACTACCACTTATCGTTGGGAATCAAACCTGTGTTGCCTACTGGCCTCATGCCCTAGCCATGGCTAGGCCACCATGTAGGCTAGAAAACCCACACGAAACCAAAGGAGCACGATCTCCTTGTTATCATTTACCACTGATGCTAAAAACAAATTTGACCATGCAAACTAAAAGACCTCCACGCAAATTGAACACTGCACCTTCTACCCTCTACGTGTTGCACAAGCCAAGTTTTCTAGTTTAGATTCCACCTCATTTCGAATGGGGACAAACTGCTTTTAACCTTTGACCAAACTCCTTGCTCTGAAAATTGTGAAAACTCCTGTCTATTTCCTCTGTTGTGTCGAACAAGCAAGACAATTAATTCAGGGTAAAATAAATCGAATACACACCATGGCTTAGGCTAAACCTTAGCCTATAAATATATATGCATTTTCACATATGACGTTGGCTCCATTGCAATTCAAATTTGGCACTTCAAATTTAATTATAATAATTTAAATCTAAAGGATTTATATATTATAATTTAAATATTAAAAACCTTTTTGGGCATTTTTTTTAAAGGATAACCTTCCCACCATTAATGAATATTTTAACCTTTGTAAAATTACCACCAAGGTAAATTAAATAGACTTATAAATTCTGTCTCAAACATCATGGAGAGGAATTCATTTCTTCTTGTTGCCTTATACCCCATGTGCCACCATGAGGAATATTATCACAAATATTTCCATCAACTTAGGACATTAAACATTATGACATTAATCAAACCTCTTGAAATTAATTCCATCAACTTAGGATATAAAAAAAAATGACATCAATGAAAAAAAAACATGCTCAAATTTCCAACAATCTCCCCCTTTGTCATTGATGGCAACCCTTTTTCCTTAAACATTCTTTTTTCCTTTTTCCAATTATGCTCCCCCTGAGAAACTACTCCCCCTAACTGAATGCTCTCTCCCTAACTCAAATCTCTCCCCTTTTGACATCAACGACAAAGGGACTCCTTTGGGGCTAAATATAAAACTCTTAGCTCAGCCCCCTCCCCACCTCCTCTCCTTGAGGTGGTTAATTTTGGGGTGGGAGTAAAAATACTCCCAATTTTACTCTATGATACTCAAACGTCTCTTTTGGAAGTGGCTTAGTGAAAATGTCCACAATTTGCTCCTTTGTAGTAACATATTCAATTCTGACTTGCTTATCCATCACTTTTTCTCTTAGAAAATGATATTTGATCAAAATGTGATTGGTCATGGAGTGCATCACTGGATTGTTTGAAATGCTTATAGCACTTGTCTTATCACATAGTATGGATATAGGATGATAATGCTCTATATTGAAGTCTTTTAAAGTTTACTTCATCCATAACACCCATGTACAACATGCAACCGCTGCAATATACTATGCCTCTGTTGTGGATAAGGATACTGATGATTGTTTCTTGCTTAGCTAAGATGCTAAATAATATCCAAGGAAGAATGCTCCTCCACTTGTGCTTTTTCTGTCATCAATATTGCCTACCCAATCTGCATCTGTATACGCTATGAGAGTGAAATTTATGCTTTTGGGATACTAGAGTCCAAAATCCATAGTACCTTTTAAATACCTGAGAATCCTCTTTACTACCAATACACGTGTTTCCTTTTGTGCTGCTTGAAATATTGCCACTAGTCCCACTACCTGCGTTATATTTGTTCTTGTATTTGTGACATATAGTAAGCTACCAATCATAGATCTATACAATGTTTGATTTTCCTCAGGAGATTAAACATCTTTACTCAATTTGCATCCTATAATAATGGGGGTACTTATAGGTTTGCAATCTTCTAACTTGAATTTCTTCAACATTTCTTTTATATACTTGGTTTATGAGAGAAATACACCCTTCTTTGATTATGAACTCTATAGTTCAAGAAAGAAGGACAACTCATCAAGCATTGACATTTCAAATTCATTCTACATGCTCTTTGTAAATTTCTAACACATCTTATCATTGTTACCTCCAAAAATGATATCATACATATAAACAACCATAATTAGTAGGTCATTTCCTTCATTTTTTTGATGTATAAGTTACTGTCCACTATTCCTTTTTTGAAACCCTGTTCCTGAAGATACTTATCCAATATTTAATACCAAGCTTAAGGAGCTTGCTTTAGTCCATAAAGTACCTTCTTTAATATGCATACATAATCTGGCTTATTGTTGTGGGCCAAACAAGGTGAATGGTTTCCTATTTTTGTCACATGCCCGTGCATTTAATTATCAACCTAGGGAGCTTCGTAAACTTGCAAAGAGTCGTAACTAGGTTACTAAAATACCACTAGAGGGTGAGTCTGCTAATCCTACGTTTAGGGAGTGTTTTTGAGATGGTTGTCAATCATTCCAGCACTCCTCAATAAATTACGTAAGAAGAACAAAAATAAATATACAGAAATAAATCTAATGCACATTCCTAGAAATAAACCTACTGCAGATACTGAAAATAGTAAATTAATGAACGTTCTATGAAAGCAATAAACTGATAAATAAACAGAAAGAAAATGGGGAAGAAATACTGGCTTGGAGTGGGCCCAGGCTCCAACAGCTTCTTTCCAATCGAACACGTGCTTTAGAACTTCTATAACTGTAATATATTTATCAACGTATTACAATGTAATTCTTAATTATTTCTGTATCGCTATATCCTCTCAGAACGATCTGCGTGTGTTTATATAACACACCCGTAGAACTTCTATTATAGAAGTGGTTACAACAGTCGATTCTTCCTAGACTAAATTAGAACAGTCTGGCGAATGCAATTGACATTCGAAATTATGTTTTGATGGCGGCGTGTTCATTTCGACTCGTGCTTTGCCTGGCATTTGTAAGACATTTTGATACTTTGGTGCTATCTCCAATTTAGCTCTGCATGACGTAGAGCTGGAACTGTACCAGCTGTTGTCATCCATGTCCTTTGAGTCTGGTCAACGGGCAAAGAATCAGTGGTGCATTTCGACTACATGGAGGCGCTCCCATTCAGTTGGTGCCTTTCGACTACAGGGAGGTGCTGATATTCAGTTGGCGCCTTCCGACTGTAGGGAGACACTATCTTTGGTTTGGCACCTTTAGACTGCAGGGAGGCACTGTCTTTAGTTTTGCACCTTTCAACTGCAGGGAGACGCTTGCATTCATACGGTGCCTTTCGACTACAGGGAGGCGCCCATGTTCAATTGGCACCTTTCGACTGCAGGGAGGTGCTTATTTTCACTTGGCGCCTTCTGACTGCAAGGAGGCTCCTATGTTCAATTGGCGCATTCCAACTATAGGGAGGCATTGTGTTCAATTGGCGCCTTCTGACTGCAGGGAGGCGCCTATGTTCAATTGGTGCCTTTCGACTGCAAGGAGGCACTTATGTTCTCTCCATTGACTCTTGATGAAATAAAGTTCCAGGTCCATCGAAAGGACCTCGACTGTTCCAAATATAACTAAATCAACTGCAATTCCACAAAACATACTAAAAGCACACAAATTAGATAACACGCATAATTATATCAAATATTTATAAAGGCACGCAATCCTTATTATACAGCCGCATATTGATCCTAGAAGTATGTACAAAATATGAGCATTTATGGTGCTCATCATCCCCCCATGCCTAACATATGCCATGCCCTCGTGGCATCCAAACTGCAGGTAGCCCTCATATTTTTTTCATCGTTGCCATCTCTTGGAAGATTTGGCTGCTCCTGCGGCTTGAGTTTGTCTTTTTGTGTTGGCATGTGAAGGTGTGGTTCTCCTCTACCTATGGGAAACTATGGCTATTAATTGTCCCCTTCTTGTTCTGGTCGCTACTGGTGGTGCTATAGCCAACGTTGTTCCTACCGATTGAAATGCAGCTTCAAAAACTTGCCAGAGGTCGGTGTCTGGAGGTTTGACCATTGCCAGAGGGATATCCGAGTTATCCTCTCTGGAAGGCACTACTTGGGCCTTGTATAATCCGGCCACTTCAAGGGTAAGCCCTGCATTTTCCTTTGCAATTGTACTGGCCTCCAATTGTGGGCCATAGACTCCCCATCATTCCAAATACCCCCTCATCATGGAAGGCTGCCCTTGGGATGAACCATAGATGTCCCAAAACTGGCTATTTTCTGCCAGATTCATGCAGATGCCAAAATCTCCTTTTATCCTCGAAGATGCCTTCCTGGCTACCTTGGATGCTTTCATTTCTTTGCACAACTGCTCAAAATATTTTTTCCTTTCGACAAACAATTGCATATCCCATTCATCCTCTTATGACTTGGTGAAGGTCACTTTCGCCTTCTGTCGAGCTGTCCTAGGCCTCTTTGCCTTGGCCTCTGCAGAAAATGTGGTGGCTCGGATAGGGGTCTCTTCTTTCTCTTTTTGGGACTTCTCTTCACTCTAAAGGATCGGTTGTGCTGCTATCTCTGGGGGTGATTCATCCTCTTGCCTTCCTGGTGTCGACCCCTTAGGCTCTTCTCCTTCTTCAGGCCTGGGGAGGTCCTCTGTATCCTCTGGTCTTATCTGGAGGCCTTCGTCCTGCTTTGTGTCACTTAGGACAATGACAGGGGGCATTGTAGGAATTTTTCTTCTTCACCCCTGAAAACATAGGAATCCTCCCCTACCTCTGGGCTGCTCTATTGGGCATCTGATCGAATATCCCCCGAAGTAAATACTCTTTCGACGAATGTGGGAGAGTTCATCGGCACTACTTCTACCCAATCAGTCTGAGTGACCGCCTCCTGTCTTGATGTTCTTCTACCCTGAAGTATTTGATTTTCCTACTGCATCTACCAGACCAGTTGCTCGAGCTAAGCGATTCTTCTATCCTTTTCCTCTAATTCCTTTTGATGATGGTTTTGGAAATCCTCAAAAAAATTTTGTGCCATCCAACAATTAGTTTGCCAGTTCAGCGCCTCCTCCAAGGTCGCATTGATCTGGTCATTGCTCTCGAAATTTTCCTCATTTCATGGGTTTTGGTTCGTTAATTTGCGAAGGGTTTGGGTGGTGACGTCTATCTCTGTGTCACTCTATTCTTCCTCTATCGAGAGGAATTGTCACAAACATTTCCTCTTGGGAATTGGTTCATCTTCACCACCAGCGGGTGGCGCTCCTTCCTCCTCATACTCGGGCACTGGGGAATGACCTCTATCCTCTATGTCTATGGGCACTGGTGACTATTCTGCCCTTCCTAGAAAATAGGGCAACTCCAATTGCCTGATGTTTGCTATCTCCTCTGTAATGGATGCTTCACCTTGCCCTAGTTCGGCAACCACATTGTGTTGTTCTATTTGGTTGCCTTCTCCCCCTGCGTCGCGATTTTGTCTTTGTGCTTCTGCGTGGCGGACCAATGCCGATATCAGCCCATGGTGGGCTAAGGAAGACGATGCCCCCTTCTGGTACCGAGCCACTTCATCCTTCAGAGCAGTCATTAGGTAGAAGGGTATATTTATTTTTCTCTCATGCACTAGGTGATTGAGGAAGTGCACATGATTAATGTTCAGATGCGTATACTTACCTGTGCATGTGAAGAATCAAGCAATCTGCTCGAACATATTTCATATATCCATGGGGAGGCTGCTTTTGAGTAACCCCTCCCTTTCTATCTACACGTTCCCTCCTGGCAGCAGTATTTCGGTATATATCTTTAGCACTCCGCCCTTGTATGCACATTCCCCTGTGAGAGGCAATCCAGTCGCTTATGAGATGAACTCAGGGGTGACTAGAATTTCCACTCCTTGTACTTGGGTTGCATCGCCCCTCAAAGAGGTGGCGAATTCTCTAGCTGCCTCCACATCCTGGCCCTGACTGACTAGGGTGTAGTATTTGAGCCACCCCTCGGCTTCGAATTGGGTCCTTACTGCCCCTCTGATTCCATCAGTATCACTAGGTTCGTTCTTCTTGATCGCATGGTTCTTGGACCTTCCTCCCATGGCGCCTTCCTGTGCTGTATATTTTCTATCCTTCCTTCTTTAGGAAGGCACCTTCTTATAGGAAAGGCGTCTAACCCTAGCAGTTATGGAAGGCGCCCTCTCATTGGCACGCATTTTTGGCTATGGGGGGTATGATCTCTATGACAGCTGTATTTTTTGGTACTGCGTATTTATAAACAATTATATAAAATATTTGATTTAATATGCACGTACTTGATTCGGAATTCCAGTTGTCGTGGCAGCTGCTGATTTGCTGACTTGTGACACGAGGGAGGGGTATTTGATGATGCTTATACGTGTGATGCTTTGTTCCGCTCGAGGCATTCGATCAATGTAAATGCTGCATGCGAGAGGCGTTCTTTAGTACCTTCCCCATGTGGATGGTGTCCATGTAGCGCCTTTCGGTGTTATCGGTGCTCGTATTCGAATGGATGTGTCTTTTGGTGTTGTCGATGCTTGTATTCAAAAGGATGCGCCTTCCGGTGCCTTCTGATTGGTGGGAGGCACTCTTTCCTGCATGCATCTTCCCAATGTGGGGGGCGCATCCTTCTGGTTCGTGCCTTCCCGATGTTGGAAGGCGTTCATTTTGATGAATGTGCCTTCCTGATGTTGGAAGGTGTATTCGGCTGGATGAATGCACCTTCTTGATGTTGGAAGGCGCGTATTCGACTGTTTTTTTTTTTTTTATGGTGCCTTCCTGCCACGGAAGGCGCCTATATATATATATATATATATATATATATATATATATATATATATATATATATATATATATATATATATATATATTTTCTCCTTTTTTTTTTTTTATCGGATGGGTGCCTTCTGACTGTAGTAAGGCACCTCTTCTGGATGGGTGCCTTCTGACTGCGATAAGGCACCTTCTTCTGGTCGGGCGCCTTTTGTCTGCAGTAAGGTGCATTCTTTTGGATGGGCACCTTCTAACTGCAATAAGGTGCCTCTTCTAGATGGGCGCCTTTGATTGCGGTAAGGCACCTTCTTCTGGTCAAGCGCCTTCTGTCTATAGTAAGGTGCCTTCTTTTGGATGGGCACCTTCTGACTGCAATAAGGTGCCTTCTTCTGGACGGGCGCCTTCTGACTGCAGTAAGGTGCCTTCTTCTGGATGGGCGCCTTTTGACTGCAGTAAGGCACCTTCTTCTTGCATTGGTGCCTTTTGGATGTAGTAATGCGCATTCTTGTGGGCTTGGTGCCTTCTGACGGTGATAAGACGCCTGCTTCTGGACTTGGCAATTTGACTAGAAGAAGGGTGATCATACCTTCCCAGTTTTTTTCATGCTGTCCAGATTCCATCTACGAGCCGGTGTCGGGATGCTAAGCCGAATCATGCCTGGTTTCCCAGATACCTATCCCTCATGCTTTCAGGTCCTCCACCTGCAAAAAGTAACCAAAAAAGAAAATAAAATAAAGGCAGTTAGACGCGTTCCGTGCCTGTTAGGCCCTGGATTAGGATGCCTGCAGCTTGCATGCAGGCGTCGTCCCTGCAAAAAAAAAACACACACATTAAAAAAAAACTATAATTAACTAAACAAATTGGGTGAGCACTTTCATGCCCACCATTTCACCTGTGATATTTTGGTCCAGATCTAGCAATATGGGGTCTCCCCCACGCCTACTCTAGATTCCACCTGTAATGTTTCGGACATATTATAGGGGCGTAGTCGGTGGCCATTGACTGTGAACATGGTGTTGCTACCGTCAATTGTCTTAACGCGCACCGCCCCATTCCTAATGAGCTCTACCACCTCATACGGCCCCATCCACCTCTGCATAAGTTTGCCCTTCCTTTCCTAGAACCGGGAATCGTATAACAATACCCATTCCCCTACCTGGAAATTCTTTAGCTTGATGTGGTTATCATGCCACTTCTTTCTCTGCTTCTGTATAATCTTTGTCCTTTGCAAAGCATCCAGTCAAATTTTGTCCAGCTGATCTAGCTGGCGAATCCTCTATTTTTGAGCTTCGTCTAGGCTCAAATTCAATTCTGAATCCGTCCTCAGAGTTTTGATTTCGAACTTGATGGGCATCATCGCATTTTTCCCATAGACCAGTTGGAAAGGTGTGCATCCTGTGGTGGATTTCCACGTGGTGTTGTATGCCCAAACTACCTTTGGCAACCGTGTGGCCCAATCTTTCTTGTGTTGTTGCATGGTTTTGGTCAGGATGTTTTCTATCTCCCTGTTTGTCACTTCTACTTGCCCGTTCGCCTACGGATGGTAGGGCATGGTTTTGTTGTGCCAAACTCTATACTACTCCATCAGCTCCTCAATCAATTTGGAGGTGAATTGGGGCCCTTGATCTGTTGTTATCTCCTGAGGAACCCTAAATCATGTGAAAATATGAGCAAATAAGAAGTCGGCGACCGTTCTTTCCTTTGAGTCCCTCAATGCCTGCACTTCCACCCATTTGGTGACATAATCCATGTAGACCAAAATAAACCTCCTTCCCATCGAAGGTGGATTAAATGGTCCCATGAAATCCATGCCCCATTTATCAAAAGGTTCCAGGTGTACCTGGGGCTACAGGGGCATTTCATCTCGATGGGTTGGTCTACCCATCCTCTGGCACTCGTCACACTTGCTGGTATATGCTGCCACATATTTGAATAGAGTGGGCCAAAAATACCCAGCCTAAAAGATTTTGTAGGCAGTTCGCTTCCCTGCAAAGTGTCCTCCACATGGCTCATCATGACATGCCTTAAGCACTTCTAAAAATTCCTGTTCTGCTATGCATCTTATAATTTGGTCCCATCCTATTTTAAATAGGAAACCATCCATCCAAAGGAATGATGCGCTCTTCTCTATGACCACCTACTTTTCTCGGTAGGAGAGAGCAGGTGAGGTCCTTCCGATGGCCAAGTAATTGGCTATGTCTGCATACCACAAAGTTTGTTCACTAATAGCGAATAGATGTTCATCCGAAAACTGGTCTTCCACTGCTTGATGATCTGTTGGTATTAATCTGGACAAAAAATATGCCATGACGTTGTCCTTGCCCGGTTTATCGACTATAGTAATGTCGAATTCCTGCAATAGCAACAACCATATGATAATTCTACCACCAATGGCCGGCTTGCTCATCAAATATCTAGTAGCTGCTTGGTCCGTATGGACGAAGACCTTGTATCCCGTTATATAGTGACAAAATTTGTTTATTGCATGGACAACTGTGAGGAATTCTTTTTCTGTCACTGTATAGTTGAGCTCTACTCCCGCCAAGTTTTTATTGACATAATAGATGGCATAGAATTCTTCGCCATCTTTCTACCCGAGGACTGCTCCGATCGCATCGTTAGATGCATCGTAGTAAATATGGAACGGTATGGCCCAATTCGGTCCTCTCAAGACCGGTGCAGATATCAAATTTTCTTTTAGCAATTGGAATGCTTCTTCACAATCTCCCATCCAATTGAACTCTACATCCTTAGAAAGTAGGGTGTGCAGTGGTTTGGCAATCTTACTAAATTCGGTGATAAATCACCGATAGTACCCGGCTGAACCCAAGAAACTTCTTACCTCTTTCTATGTTCTGGGGCTAGGTAGGTCTTTGATGACCTCGATCTTCCTCTTGTCTACTTTTATCCCTTCTGCAGAGAAGTGGTGTCCCAACACGATGCCTTCTTGCATCATCATAAAAAAAAATTCATTACTTAGGGACAAATGATTTTCCTTGCTCCTGTCGAGCACTCTTTCCAGATTTTTCATTGCCTCCTCGAAGGTTTCTCCATAGGCGATGAAGTCATCCATGTATACTTCCATCCCATCTCCTATCATATCAGAGAATATGCTAAGCACCGCCCTTTGAAAGGTGGTCGGTGCATTGCATAGTCCAAAAGGCAATACCTTATAGGCAAACGTTCCCCATGGATAGGTGAACGTTGTTTTATCTTGATCTTCTTCCCCTATATAGATCTGGTTGTAACCATTGAATCCATCTAGAAAGGAGAAGTATTTTCTTCCTGAGAGTGTGTCCAAGACTTGATCGATGAACGAGAGTGGGAAGTGGTCTTTCTTAGTCGCCTTGTTCAACGCTCGGTAGACCATGCAGATCTGACATTTCCCATTATTTTTGGGGACCACCACTAATGGTGATACCCATTCACTATCAGAAATCAGATATATGAATTCGACAGATAGAAGTTTGTGCAGTTCTTCTTTGACAATGTCTTTCATTGTTGGGTTCATCCTTCTCTATGGCTGCCGACTAGGAGTTTCCTGGTCATCTAAGTAAATCCGATGGGTACATATTTCCGGGCTGATGCCGTGCATATCTGTGTAGTCCCATGCAAATGCTTGCTGGTGCTTTACCAGAAGCTCTTCCAATTTTTCTAGCTATATGGGCATCAACCTGCTGTTGACGTTTAATGTCCTCCCTGGCCCAATGTGTATTTGTTGGATGTGCTAATCTTAGGCGCCAGTTAACGGTGATCCAGATGTAGAGGTGGACAATTCTCCATGGAGAAACTCCATGATAGCACCATCCTCGTCCTCTTTTGCCACCTCCAAGGTCATCACCGGTTGGATTATGGACAACTCTGTAGTTTTGTGCTCGGTGATCCTGGGTTCTTCTACCGAGTCCATAGACTGAGCTAGCGATGAAATGGTTAGCCTTTTATGTTTTGCCCATTGGAGATGGTCATTAGCCCATCCTAATAGCTGATGTAGGCATCAGCTGTTGCTAGCCATGGCCTCCCCAAAATTAACGGGTAACCGCCCAGCCTGGTCTTTGTTTGCAAAACTAGAAAGTCAGCTGGATATTCCCATGCACTTACTATTATGATCACATCTTCCAGCATTCCTTTCGATGCCACGGTTGATCGATCGGCTAACTACAGCACTGTCGTGGTTGGCTTCAGGTTCATAAGCCACAGCATTTGCATGGTCTCTTGAGGCATTACGTTGATGGCTGCCCCAAGGTCAACTAGTGTGTTGGACAAGGAATGTTCTCCAATTTTTACAGTCAGCACTAGGCTGCCTAGGTCTGCATACTTTGAATGATATGTTCTACCCATCATTAGGTCTGCCAGTTTACCCATGACGTTGATAGTCTGGGTAACCTTTCACCTCGGTCTCCTTAGACACATTTCTCTAATTGCCTTGGTGTAAATAGGGACATCTTGAATTGCTTGAAATAATGGGATTGTCATCATGAGATTCTTCAAGCTCGACAAGATGTCGAATTCCGGCTATGTTGTTTTTCTTTATTCCTATAGTCGGCTAGGAAATGGAGCCTCCGCTCTCTCAAGTGCTTTTCCTTCTTCTACCAGAGGTGTCTCCTCTATTTCTGCACTCTCTTCTACCAGTGGAGGTATCTCTACCATTTCTTCCTCCTCTTCTACTAGAGGAAGAGTCTCTACTCCTAATTTCCTACTTGATCTAAGTTGAATATTGTACATATGGTACATCTCACCTTCTACGTTGTATGCTAGCTGATTTACTTTTTTGTTCGGGTTTGCTGTTGGTTGTGTTGGTAGCTGTGTAGGTCTCGCTGCTAGCAATGCTGGTAAGTTCTGTTGGATGTGAGCAGGAGCTGCATTCTATGGAGTCTGATTCCATGCATTGTGGCTTCTCCACTACTGCCCAAGATATGGATATGGCATCCATGGCTGCTGATTTGGGAATGTTTTTGGGGGTGCATTCGTCCAAGGTGACGGTCCCCACCACCCCATATTAGGTG
The DNA here is from genome assembly GCA_028583015.1 of Wollemia nobilis. Taxonomy (NCBI): domain Eukaryota; kingdom Viridiplantae; phylum Streptophyta; class Pinopsida; order Araucariales; family Araucariaceae; genus Wollemia; species Wollemia nobilis. The sequence continues at coordinate 1,657,772 of JAQPPZ010003251.1, read as the reverse complement.
GTTGAGGGGGTCCTTGGTGCATGTATGACCATCCCCCATATGTTGGCATTCTGGTTGGCATATTCCCCACGGGGGGCTATGGCCAACTCTTCCTATTGCCTATGAAATAGGCCTCCGTGCTCTCAGTCGCTTCCTGTTTACTGGGCAGTTGTGGGCACAATCGGGTTTTATAATTCAACCTACAAACTGTGCATTCTCTGACCTTGTTTTCTGGGCATGCATTCTTTGCGTGCCTTCCTCTGAATTTTGGGCAAAAATAGGCTAATGCTGTGTCATTTTCTTGTTTCTTCTTTTCTAAGAGCAGCGTATCCATCTACAATGCTAGAGATGAAAGCATTTCGCTCTTCAAATCCTCCAGCATGTTGCCTATCTCTGTTTTGGTGACTGAAGCAGTCGCCTTCATGGTCCTGGGGGTGACTTTGCCTCACCTTCTCGAGTAGTTCCGGCATAATTGCCGGATGTCGTCCATAGCATGCTGATAGACATCACCTCCAAAGATCATGTTGAGAGCCTCCAACGACTCATTGGTAAGTCCCCTCAAGAAGATACTTTTGAGGGACTTATCAGATAACTTTGAGTGAGGGGACCATTGAATATTAAATGTGAATCTCTCCCAATAATCCTCGAGAGACTCATCTTCTCTTTGTGTCATGCTCAGGACCTCCTCCTTGGAGTCTCTTGCTCTCTCGAAATCCTGATATAGCTCTAAAAAGAGCGTCTTCATCTGGTCCCAGGTGGTGATGTGTTTGTCTCCTAGATCGATGAACCATCGCAGAGCTGCATCATCTAATGTGGAAGGAAATAATTTCAACTTCTATGCATTTGATTTGTAATCCACAAACCTGCACAAAACATCAAATTTAAATAAAAACAGGTTAGGGTCCTCAGTCGGGTGTCCTCTGAAGGATGGGAAGTGAGCAGGGGATATGTTTTTCATTTTGGTATCTCCTACTCCCTCCTCTATGGGGAAACTAAAGCCAGATGAGACTTCATCATTATCTACAATTTTTTCAGGAAATGTGGTTTCTAATGCAACATTTATGGCCTTCTGGTTGTGTAAAACTTTTTGAGTCAATGCTCTAAGGTTGTCTGGCGAGATTGTCTGATCCTCCATAGCCTTCCACAATAGGGCTTCCTCTAGAGGAGTCCTTTTAAACAGGGGTGTTGAGTGGTGTTTTAACCCGATTGTGAAAACACACTCTCCTGTAGGATCCGAGTCCTAAATCCTCTGCTTGCAAAGAAAAACGATTTCTCCAAGGTTCTTATTATGCTAATTATTGATTATCAAGGATGCTGTTTAAAATGAAATGCTAAGAACACCTTAGGGTTTGCAAGTGGATGTTAACAAGGGGCACTGTGGTTTATTAATTTTGAACTTTCAATGGACTCAAAATGAATAAAATCTGTTTTAACCTTTAATTCTGATGGATTTTCAGTGATTTATTCAAACACATTAATTAAACTGCTGAAAATAAAATATGGGTTTGAAAAGCAAAGACAAAAGTAAACAAAAGTAACAATAAGAATAGATTACAGTCAGAAAGTCGTCATTAATCGGATGAAACCGAAGATACTGAGGCTTTCTACATGCAACCTAACCTAATGAACCTGCACATCCACACAATCCAAATAGGCCAGGTGCGAGTCTCGAGGGTTTCTGTGGTAATTCCAGAAAATAGGTATTCGCATGAAGCAACCAAGAGATCTTGCATTAACTTCACCTAAAAACCTAAGAAATCTGGAAGGGAAATATAAACATTAAATCATGCATGCAAAAGTTACTCCTTCTTTCTCATCCAATAAGATGCCAACTCTCTGTATTTGTATTTAAATGATATCTCGATTACATTCAAAAATTTTCCAGTGTAAAAGAAAATCCCAGAACAAAAAGAAGGAAATTGCCCAAGTACGGGCCCAGAATAGCACAAAGCTCTCGTCTCTGCAACTCCGTATTCGGCAATTTCCAACCCCTTTCTTCGATTTGCAATTCTGGTCTTATAATGTTTGACGCGGCTCTTCGATCTTCTCCGTCGCTTCATTTCACCTTCCCGCACATGACCCCTCAAATTCCTGCTTTTTCCCGCTTTGATTCACGCTCAAATTTGAAAACGCTTCGAAATTCATCTCTGCATGTAACGCCTCTGCAAGTTTGACACCTGTGCGCCACGTGTCCTGCTTTTCCTGCGTCCTGTGTAACGCTTTCCTGCGAAAAAACCCGACAAAACTGCAAGTCCGCCTGTTCACCTTCTTAGCCGCGATATGGCGACATGTCGCGAAATCGTGACATGTCGCGATATCGCTACCTGCTTTCCTGCCGTACGCCTTCATCAGCTCCCCGTAGCGATGTCGCGACCGTTTTTCATTTGTCTACCTCCGGCAACTTCTCGTAGCGATATCGCTACCCTTTTAACATTTTGAGCCCTCCTCTTCGAATGGTAGCGATATCGCTACCACTTTCTAACTTTGAGCCCTTTTCAAAATGTGGTAGCGATATCGCTACCACCTTGGCCTTGCAGCGTCCCTTTGAAATGTGGTAGCGATTCGCTACCACTTTCGTTTCAAGCCTTCTCCTTGTGACATGGTAGCGATTCGCTACCATTTTTGTTTCAAGCCCTCTCTCACTAAACTTGTAGCGCTATCGCTACCCTCTGACTTTGAGACCGGCCTTTATGAAATTTGTAGCGATATCGCTACCGTTTTGAACTTTGAGTCTTCTTTCGCAAGGCGTAGCGAAATCGCTACCGTTTCTCTGTCGGGCCTCCTTGGCAACTTTACGTCGCGATATCGCGACATATCATTCTCTTGTCCTCTTCACCTTTGCCAAATGCGTCGCGATATCGCTACACTTTATCTTCCGTACGTCTTGGAAAAACCTGTCGTGATATCGCGACGTTTTTCCCCCTCGGACCTTCATGCAGCTTTCTGTCGCGATATCGCTACCGCTTTTCTGTTTTGTTGTCGTTGACCGCGTTGACCATGATTTTTCGACATGTCACGATTTCGCTACAATTTTTGGCTTCGGTCGCGATTTCGCGACATGTCGCGATTTCGCTACCTGTCGCGATTTCGCGACCCCTTTCTACACTTGGGCATTTTCTCTCTTTTCTTCAATTTTAGCATCTGGGTCACCGAGATCCTTCCCTGCAAGCCTGCAAAAAGGTGGGTCCCCAATTTTGGGGTGTGTTGTGGATCAACCACAACAAATGGCGACTCTACTGTCAAATGCTCTTGAGCATTTTAGTAAGAACCCAACCTGAAACATATCACAAACTCGCAAATACATGTTAGCACATAAGCAAAATAACAAATGCCCAAAGATCAGAAGTACATGAATCATCAGAATCATCAAGTATTAGCTCAGTGTGTGCAATGTGTTTTCATTCCCTATCGTTTGAAATTGATCAACATTCCATTATCGGTTTTGCATGAATGCATATATGGGATGGTGAATGATTTGTGTACCCTAATGAATGTGCAAGGAGATTTGCTTCCATAAAGGGCATGGTACTTCTTCTAATACTATGTACAAGCATTCAAGATTGCCAAACCCTCTTAGGATCCACTAGTTCATTATCTTATTGTATCCCAAAGTTGGTTATGAGTCCCTACTATCTAGAACCCATGTGCAAGTGAATGTGAAATCAGAACTTTGGGGAATCGGACTCCCAACCAACCGAGATGAGAGTTTAACCTTATCCTTACTATTCTGATTTAGAGTTCATTACCTCACTTTAAGCAAAATAATTAAACCAGTTATGGAAGAAATGGTCATGCTAGTCTAACCCTCTAGACAATCGGTGGTCTTGTTTTTTAGGCAAGACATGATGCCATGCATGGGCATATCTAACCCCACAATCCAAAACTTATCTCCATTTCTTTGGACCTTGGGGATGACTACCCATCCCTTGCAGAGGACAAGTAGTACGATCCTTACAATCCAAAATAAAGATGAGATGGGAAAAATTTATTTATTTATTTATTTTTCTTGGACCTTGGGGATGACTACCCATCCTGGTTAGGGACAAGTAGTACGATCCTTACAATCCAAACCTTAGATATAAATCATTAATTTTGTTACTTAGACCTTGGGGATGACTACCCATCCCTTGCAGAGGACAAATAGTACGATCCTTACAATCCAAGACTGATTATGAAATGAGACATAAGAGCTTTGGGGAATCAGATTCTCAACCAACCGAGATGAGAATTTATACCCTATCCTTACTACTCCATGTGGGTCAAATCAAAGCTTTGGGGAATTGGATCCTCAACCTAAGTTCGATGAGGATTTAACCCTATCCTTACTACTATGATTTTAGGCTTTAGGCTTAATGGAAGTGGTTAAAACCACTGCTTTAAGGATCATGTTGCATAATAGGATAGACATGAAAACCACTTTCGCCCAACCCTTTCCTCCAAGTTAGGTTTTGATCATTTTGCTCAAGATCCTTTTTAATGCATGAGACGTGCTTGGTTCTAGATATCTCAAGACTCAGTTTCCAACCTTAGGAGACACTCACATATGTTATAACACAACCCTAAGAAGATTTGACATACTTTAATGGCTTGTACATAAGATGCATATGTAACTAAAATGAAATGTATGTGAGGTGAGATGGAATATGAATGCCTTATCTTTGCAAATGAAATGATATGTCATGCAAAACTGATTCTTTCATGTATCACAAAATCAAACAATATAACTTAAAATGTTTTATGTTATTTGTGGAGCTTTTACAAGACAATTCCAATATTTCATATTCTCCTAACTTTAAGCATAAGTTGACATCTCAAATTTCTTTTCATCATTTTTTTTTTTTTTTATATATAGACAAATAAAATAAACACACAACTGTAAATTAAAACTTGTTCAATCCAAAACCAAACTGCAATCCCAAAATGAAACTTTGAAAACACAAACCAAAATCCAAAAAACCAAAATCTATATACAAATGTACAATATAATACAGGATGATGCAAAGCTTGGATTATCATTTTCCTGGATCCCAAACATGATAAGAACATATCAAAAAACATATGACACAATATACATGCCAAATTTTATAGGAATCCAACAACAATAAGATCAGACCAAGCAATGCAACACACCTCAACTTGCCATGTTCATCCTTCAACTTTGATTTAGTTCTATTACCAACATCATAGGTGAGATTCAAGTCAAATTGATTAGACAATAGTTGATATTCAATTTTATCTTGTCTATTCTTTAAAGTGCAAGCTTCATCGTTCCCTTCATGATTTAGAAGTAGGCTATCCTTTTCAAATGTGAGATGTTGCAAACAAGAGCCTATCTCTAAAAATCTTGACTTCAACTCATTTTCCAGGATTTTAAAACCATCAGCATCATTCAACACTTGATAAACATCAACGAAATTTGGCATTTCCTCATTAATGTTGTTAGCATCCAAAAGGACATTATGTAACCCATCACTTGAGATTTTTGTAGCTACTACCAAAGGTAAAGATTTCCCCTTATCATCCATACTCAACCCATCATGATTAAAATTTATCATAACTTGATGAGTATTAGTAGCCTTTTCTTTTTTCTCGTTGTCTTCTTCATCGCCCAATACCTGTTCAAAAACACCAAAGTTAGGCACCCAATCAAACATGCGTCCATATTTTTCAAAACAAGAGCCTAAATTTTCAAGATATGTGTCACGTGACACCTTTCCATGATCAATGGCTTGAGTCGTCACCAAATCCATATTTTCATTAAGATCATCAATATCATCCAACCCACACCACCTAGGCTTTGTAATTTCAACATCTTGAGATGGCATAGACATTGTAGAAACAAAAGGTGGATCAAACTTCCTAATTTCTTGCCCCCCAAGAGGAACAAAAACAATCGACTCTCCTTCTTCATCCATGGTAGTAGAATTATTATTCTTCTCAAACCCTTGATGAGATTCCAATCCTTCTTCCAAAACATTTTCAGATTGCACAGGACTCGTAATATCCTCATGTGAAAGGGCAATTGTATCATCCTGCATATCAATAGGCACACAAATTTCGTTAGAAGGTTTGGGGTGAGCATATTCTTCCCAAGAATCATGATGATCATCTTTCAAAATCAAATTGTGATGCTCAACCATTTCTTCTTCATCCTTTAATTCATCAACATGCTTCTCATCAAATTTATATTCACCTTCCTTAAATGGTTCAATTTCTTCCAAAATTGGGTTATTGCTTGTATTCAAACTGATAAGGCTATCATAATCCACATGTGTAACCCATGATTCAATTTTATCACAATTTGGAAGGTGTGGATCTCCTAGGCCATTGCTTTCAACAATGTCTTCCAATGTGTCATCCGAATCAGATTCATCCTCATATAATTCATCTTTTGGTGAGTCAAGGGTTTCCAATCTATCCCATGCTTCCCTACTAGTTGGATTTAGTATTCCTCCCTTGCCTAGAATCATATTCCTATGAAAATCATTGAAATTGATTTTAGCAACATCTTTTGAATCAAGATGAGGATTTTGAAGTTGATTCATACTTAAGAAAGACGGTTGATGTTGCATGGTAGGTTGAGGATTTCGAATTTGATTGAAGCTTGGGAATGATTGTTGGCTCTGAAATTGACTCACACTTGAACTTGGTTGAGGTGGATAAATCATTGGGTGGGTAAAGGAGGTATTAAATGGTTGAAGATTACATGATCCGAAACCCACACCAAAATTTTGACAACTCAATTGCTGCTCAATTGCCATTGCTTGAGTATAGGCTTGTGACAAAGATGTGATTTGAGGCATCCCTCGCAAATATGTGGACATGGGTGAATCAAGAGCATTGATGTATATTTGGAGGGCCACTTCTTCGTGAAGAACATAAAATGTCACTAATTGAGCATATAATCCAAAGAATCTCTCATGAAAATGACTTCACATTTTCACTTGGCCCTTTTCTAATATAGGCGAACCGATTGTACATGAGGATTGGGTCAACTTGCTTTTTGTTGAATTGATTGAGAAATGCCGCCTCTAGCCGAGCCCAAGAAGTGATAGACCCTAAAGGCAGACTGGTGAACCAATCATACGCCACTTTGTCCAAGGTGTAAAGGAACATTCTACAAGCGACATCGTCATACCAACTTGTTAAGTGGTTCACAACAAATTTAAATGCTTGAATGTGTCCTTCTGCGGTGTTTGTCCCATTAGACACAAAATGAGGAAGACATCTCTCAAAACCGACGGGCAAATAATGCTGAACTCCCGGTATATTTAATGGGCTACCTGTCATCCACGGTGCAAACATAGCCATTAGTGAATTTTGAAGAAGATAACTTTAATAGCCAAAAGTTCCTTTCTCTTTTTTTTTTATTATTATTATTATTATTATTTATTTATTTATATATATATATATTTTTATATTCATTTTAATTTTTTTTTATTTTATCTTTTATATTTTTTTATTATTTTTTTTAAAGTCAAATCAAATCGTATTACTCCTGCATGAACAGTCAAAACGTTAAGAACAGTGCCTAGCCCTCACGATAACATAAACCGCTTCGGCTCTCCTTGGCTAAACTCTCGATTATCACGAAGAATACCTGCAACCGAAAAACAAATGCCGCAGCTTTAGCCGTCTATGAGATTTAAGAGATATGATTTCAAAATTTATATCAAAAACGTACTATTCAAATATGAAACATCAAAGTAGAATAAACCAATTCGGCCCTCCTTCTAGCGCCAATCTGTTGAGTGGTGTTTTAACCCGATTGTGAAAACACACTCTCCCGTAGGATCCGAGTCCTAAATCCTCTCGCTTGCAAAGAAAAACGATTTCTCCAAGGTTCTTATTATGCTAATTATTGATTATCAAGGATGTTGTTTAAAATGAAATGCTAAGAACACCTTAGGGTTTGCAAGTGGATGTTAACAAGGGGCACTGTGGTTTATTAATTTTGAACTTTCAATGGACTCAAAATGAATAAAATCTGTTTTAACCTTTAATTCTGATGGATTTTCAGTGATTTATTCAAACACAGTAATTAAACTGCTGAAAATAAAATATGGGTTTGAAAAGCAAAGACAAAAGTAAACAAAAGTAACAATAAGAATAGATTACAGTCGTAAAGTCGTCATTAATCTGATGAAACCGAAGATACTGAGGCTTTCTACATGCAACCTAACCTAATGAACCCGCACATCCACACAATCCAAATAGGCAAGGTGCGAGTCTCGAGGGTTTCTGTGGTAATTCCAGAAAATAGGCATTCGCATGAAGCAACCAAGAGATCTTGCATTAACTTCACCTAAAAACCTAAGAAATCTGGAAGGGAAATATAAACATTAAATCATGCATGCAAAAGTTACTCCTTCTTTCTCATCCAATAAGATGCCAACTCTCCGTATTTGTATTTAAATGATATCTCGATTACATTCAAAAATGTTCCAGGTGCAAAAGAAAATCCCGGAACAAAAAGAAGGAAATTGCCCAAGTACGGGCCCAGAATAGCACAAAGCTCTCGTCTCTGCAACTCCGTATTCGGCAATTTCCAACCCCTTCTTCGATTTGCAATTCTGGTCTTATAATGTTTGACGCGGCTCTTCGATCTTCTCTGTCGCTTCATTTCACCTTCCTGCACATGACCCCTCAAATTCCTGCTTTTTCTCGCTTTGATTCACGCTCAAATTTGAAAACGCTTCAAAATTCATCTCTCGCATGTAACGCCTCGCAAGTTTGACACCTGTGCGCCACATGTCCTGCTTTTCCTGCGTCCTGTGTAACGCTTACTGTAAAAAAAAAATGACAAAACTGCAAGTCTGCCTGTTCACCTTCTTAGCCGCGATATGGTGACATGTCGCGATATCGCTACCTGCTTTCCTGCCGTACGCCTTCATCAGCTCCCCGTAGCGATGTCGCGACCGTTTTTCATTTGTCTACCTCCGGCAACTTCTCGTAGCGATATCGCTACCCTTTTAACATTTTGAGCCCTCCTCTTCGAATGGTAGCGATATCGCTACCACTTTCTAACTTTGAGCCCTTTTCAAAATGTGGTAGCGATATCGCTACCACCTTGGCCTTGCAACGTCCCTTTGAAATGTGGTAGCGATTCGCTACCACTTTCGTTTCAAGCCTTCTCCTTGTGACATGGTAGCGATTCGCTACCATTTTTGTTTCAAGCCCTCTCTCACTAAACTTGTAGCGCTATCGCTACCCTCTGACTTTGAGACTGGCCTTTATGAAATTTGTAGCGATATCGCTACCATTTTGAACTTTGAGTCTTCTTTCCGCAAGGCGTAGCGAAATCGCTACCGTTTCTCCGTCGGGCCTCCTTGGCAACTTTACGTCGCGACATCGCGACCATTATCATTCTCTTGCCCTCTTTCGACAAACCGTCGCGATATCGCTACCGCTTTTATTTCCGAACCTGCTTGCCACAAACCGTCGCGATATCGCTACCGCTTTTATCTTCCGTACGCCTTGGCAAAACCTGTCGCGATATCGCGACGTTTTTCCCCCTCGGACCTTCATGCAGCTTTCTGTCGCGATATCGCTACCGCTTCTCTGCTTTGTTGCCGTTGACCGCGTTGACCACGATTTTCCGACATGTCACGATTTCGCTACCGTTTTTCGGCTTCGGTCGCGATTTCGCGACATGTCGCGATTTCGCTACCTGTCGCGATTTCGCGACCCCTTTCTACACTTGGGAATTTTTTCTCTTTTCTTCAATTTTGGCATCTGGGTCACTGAGATCCTTCCCTGCAAGCCTGCAAAAAGGTGGGTCCCCAATTTTGGGGTGTGTTGTGGATCAACCACAACAAGGGGATTTGTGATAATTCGTTTGTCCCCTTGTTGATGGGATGATGCGACACTTTGCACAAAGTGCGGTTCCTCACTCCAATGGACTGCTGGTAGGTCGTACGGGTCTAACTCAAATCCAAAATGCTCGGTTGACTCTGGTCCTGATGGATTAGCTCTTATAAAGCGATCGTCAGGTCCTCTTCTTCTCAAAGAACTCATAAAAGGTCAGATAGAAGGTTTTAGGGTACTGCAAGTAATCTAATTGAGACGCATCCTCAGAAACGGTGCCAAAATGTTGCAGGCCAAACAAGATGATTGGTTTCCTATTTTTGTCACATGCCTGTGCATTTAATTATCAACCCAGGGAGCTTCGTAAACTTGTGAAGAGTCAGAACTAGGTTACTACAATACCACTGGAGGGTGAGTCTGCTAATCCTACATTTGGGGGGTGTTTTTGAGATGGTTGTCAATCATTCCCACACTCCTCAATAAATTACGTAAGAAGAACATAAATAAATATACAAAAATAAATCTAATGCACATTCTTGGAAATAAACCTACTACAGATACTGTAGTAAATTAATGAACGTTCTATGAAAGCAATAAACTGATAAATAAACAAAAAGGAAATGGGGAAGAAATACTGGCTTGGAGTGGGCCCAGGCTCCAACAGCTTCTTCCCGATCGAACACGTGCTTTAGAACTTCTATAACTGTAATATATTTATCAATGTATTACAATGTAATTCTTAATTATTTTTGTATCGCTATATCCTCTCAGAATGATCTGCATGTGTTTATATAACACACCCGTAGAACTTCTGTTATAGAAGTGGTTACAACAGTCGATTCTTCCCAAACTAAATTAGAACAGTCTAGCAAATGCAATAGATGTATGGCATTCTATTTTGATGGTAGCGTGTTCATTTCGACTCATGCTTTGCCTGGCATCTGTAAGACATTTTGATACTTTGGTGCTAACTCCAATTTAGCTTTGCATGATGCAGAGCTGGAACTGCACCAGCCACTGTCATCCATGTCCTTTGAGTCTCGTCAACAGGCAAAGAATCAGTGGCACCTTTCGATCGTAGGGAGGCGCTCCCATTCAGTTGGCACCTTTCGACTACAGGGAGGTGCTAATATTTAGTTGGTGCCTTTCGATTGCAAGGAGGCACTATCTTTGGTTTGGTGCCTTCAAACTGTAGGGAGGCATTGTCTTTAGTTTGGTTCCTTCTGACTACAGGGAGGTGCTTGCATTTAGACGGTGCCTTCTGACTGTAGAGAGGCGCCCATGTTCAATTGACACCTTTCGACTGCAGGGAGGTGCTTGTTTTCACTTAGCACCTTTCGACTGCAGGGAGGCGCCTATGTTCAATCGGCGCCTTCCGACTGCAGGGAGGCGCTGTGTTCAATTGGCACCTTCTGACTACAGGGAGGCGCCTATGTTCAATTGGTGCCTTCTGATTGCAAGGAGGTGCCTATGTTCTCTCCATTGACTCCCGATGAAATAAAGTGCCAGGTCCATCGAAAGGACCTCGACTGTTCCAAATCTAACTAAATCAATTGCAATTCCACAAAACATACTAAAAGCACACAAATTAGATAACACACATAATTATATCAAATATCTATATAATCATTTATAAAAGCATGCAATCCTTATTATACAGCCGCATATTGATCCTAGAAGTATGTACAAAATATGAGCATTTCTGTCGCTCATCACTTATTAGTTAGGTTGAATCCCTTAGGTTGCTCAATGTAAACCTCTTCTTCCAAGACACCATTGAGAAAAGTTGATTTAAAATCCATTTGATATGCTTTGAAGTTTTTGAAGCTTGAGAAAGCTAAAAACATCCTTATGGCCTCAAGTCATGCAATCGGAGGAAATGTCTCATCAAAATCAATCCCTTCAACCTGTGCATAACCTTTGCATACTAATCATGCTTTATTTTTTACTACCTAACCATATTCATTTAACTTGTTTCTGAAAACCCATTTAGTGCCAATTACATTATTATATTTTGGTCATGGGACAAGTTTCCAAGTCTCAATTTTTTCTATTTGATCCAGTTCCTCATCCATTTCCTTGACCCAAATCTTATCTTCTCTTACCTCATTGGAATCCTTGGGCTCAAATTTATATAACAAAGAAAAATTTGCATGCTCACTTGTTCCTATTATCTTCCTTCTTGTTTGTTTCTCATCTAGATTTCCAATGATTAGATATCTTGGATGATTTTTCTGCACATACCTGGATGGAGTTTTAGGTAGTGGTATTTGTGTTTCTTCTTCTTCTGATTCTTCACCTAATTCTTGGAAACTTTCTTCTTCTTGATACACAATTTCTTGTGCTAGTTCTTTTGACCCTGTTTATTTATCAACTGTCATATTTATACTTTCTATAATTGTATGTTTCCTCTTGTTATAGCACCTATAGGATTTTCTCTTATTGGAATAGCCAATAAAAATATCCTCATCACATATTGAATCAAATTGTAGCACCCTAAAATTGGCGCAGTAAAATTGGAATAATTACATTCACCTTAGTAAATAAATTTAAATTAAAATTTAACCTCCCAAATCACCCGTTAACCGTCGAGAAACCCGTTTCCTCCTTTTTCGTGCCATTTTTAGCAGTTTTTTTGACCGTTTGACGATATTGTCTTCGATCAGACGATATCGCCCCAGATTTGACGATTTCGTCTGGACTAGAACGTCCAGACGATTTCGTCGCAAAACTAAATTTGCATAGTTGGAATCCGTTCCAACGGGTCTCCAATCTAGGCAGAAGCGTGTCTGCACCGTTGGGACCCTTCCCCCATTGGAGATCTCCTAAATTGGGATGATCTCCAACCTCCCAACAACTATCCTATGCCTATTTAACTCTAAGACTTTTCCCTCCCCAACCCCTAGTTGAATTTTTATGCAAATTGAACCCTTATGCTCTAAAACATCGTAATTCATATTTTGCATTAGTCCTATAGTCATTTCATTGCAGGTACACCACTGGTTTTCAATCGGAGCCAGCACCTATCGCAGACGACGAACCTGTCAAGATCGGAGGCGATCTCGTCAAATTCGAGACGATCTCGTACTGATGCGAGACGATTTCGACTGCAGCACACATCGAGGCAATCAGTGCCTAGAGTTTGCTCTTCTATATTTTTTATCTGTCATTTTATACTATAAATTAGATTGTTTATTCAATTTTTATACTATATTGCATTTGGAGTTCACCCATTTTGTCTAGTTTGCATATTAAGATCATATTCTGCTATCTAAACACAGTGATTTGCATTTACTTCTGTTCTTGTATATTTTTCAACACTCATATTACTGTTTCATATAGTTTGCCCCTGTTTGCAAAATAGAATTTCTTGTATTTCACATCTTTTTGCTGTTTTGCAGGTCTCTGATGAATTCGTCTGACGAATTCGTCAGATTGCAGACGATCCTCTCAGTTTAGACGATTTTATCAAATTGAAGGCGATTCTGTTGAATGCAGATGATCCAGACTGCTTCAAGCTTCAGAAACTCCATCAGACTTTCGGATCAAGTAATCTTCATTGGCCTCCTACAAATTCTCTGTTTTTGTTTTCCTTTCTGTTTGCTGTATGCATTTAAATTGCATTTTCATGTAGTTTAAGTTAGAATCATTCGGCCAAACCTAGGATGAATGTTTAAAAATAAAATGAACTCATCAAAACTCATTCCCAAAACCTAGGCGTGGAAACTGTCGTCAAATGTTTCCTGGTGAACCCACCATCCGTCGAAAAATCACCAAAATGCACCTCCCTTGAGAGGCGAGACCTTCACAAAGTCCTCTCGTCCGAGGTACCGCACCATCCTTTTCCCATCCTCCTTTCGGGCACGGATCCAATAGCCTGAAGGTAGGGGTGCGAAAAATTTGGAGCGATACATTTTGGTGAACCCGACGTGAATGCATCATAACCTTTTGAAAAAAAACAAACAAAGACATAAAAAAAAAAATTAGAACAACTAAAACTTAGATGCATTTTAAAAAACATTTAAGGTTCAAAATCATGTTTAGATGGTAGCTCCTAAAAAGAGGTTAGCAGTTACTATAGACGTAGTAAACCAATTAGCGGCCATAGAAGTTAATTATTTCCTTAGTGTCCCTGAAGCAAGTAGAAATCAATCCTTGTGGGACGAGCTTATCAGGAGACTTAGTATCATTTCATCTAGGTCCACACAACTTAAACAGATTAAGAGGCTAGTCTTGGATAGAATCCTGGATCCTCATCAATTAGTGTTCTATCATGAACTTCAGAGAGCTTGCCATAGGTGGTTAGCCTATAGGAGAGCTCTTGTATCTGCAAAATTTTTAACTTTCAGGGAAAATCTCGAAGACACAGTTATAGTGCGCCCATTTCTAGTTCATATAGATTCCTTAGAAGATGATCTTATAGTTAGGAGAAGATGGAACAAAACTCCTAGAGCTATGTTATATTGTAAATATTGTCGTGAGAATTATTATTTCCAACCAGGATCTGAGATAGACAACATTACCATAGCCCTTTTCATCAAATTCTTAAAAGAAAATTTTCAATTTGAAGAAGAACATTTCATGACCCCTAAACAGCTTGAACCAATTAATGATATTCATAAATTATTCATAGAAGATTAGTTCATCTACTTTCAGCCTTATTATTATTGTGTGCATTTATTGTTTCATTTGTTGTCTTTATTATATTGTTTCAAATAAAAACTAAAAATTAAAATCAAAAAATCAAAAAACATAGTAAAAAAAAAACTTAAACATTTCATTTACAATATTGCATTAGGTATATATAAATATATACCTTTTAATTTGTTGCATATATATATATATATAAATATATATATATATATATATATATATATATATATATTTTCTGAAATCAAAACTTAGCACCATGACTAAACTTAGGAATGGTAAAGAAATTTTAGGAGAAGGAGAAGATTGGCTACAAAGTACAACTGAAAACCCAAATGTCCTTCTTGGAGATACAAATCCGGAAGGTGAAACTCTAGGTCAATCAGATGAAGACTTAGGTGAAGATAAGGAACAAGAAGGAATTGTTAAAGAATCTTCGTCCCCTAGAATAGCTCCAAATGGAGGCATCACTTTTGACAACGCAGAACATTTTCAAAAATTTCTTAATCAACATATCGACGTCCTTAATGTGGCAGTTCGTATGGATAAAGGGGAAATTAGTGATGCTCAAGCAGCCTTAGAACGGGCACTTGACATGCAAACTAATCCCTTGTCTTTCATTGATCAAGAAAGTGATAAGGGTGGACCATCCAATGCGAATATGGTCACTATAGCCCAAGCCATGACCAAACAACAGGTCACCCAACCTCCTAAGAAACCTGTTACTCAACCTAAAATCACTCCCGCACAAAATAAAATTCCCTTCACTACTTCCTTCCTCCAAACTATTGAGCAAAATGCTTTAAATAGACAAAAATCTAAAACAAAGCCAAATACAAACTTTCAACAATCTACAATACAACACAATCCAACTTCAAAACTCCTCCATAATATTCTTCCTACCAATGTTTTACACAATAGTAACATGGCATCTAATCTGCATGTTCCTCCATCCTACGCCCATAACACGTATGTCAATGCCCAACAGAATCAATATGGGGGGCAAACTAGTAGTTTGGAAGCTATGGTGAAACAATTGGCTTCACGTATGGACCAAATAGATCCCTACCGTCCCTCGTATAATTATCGAGAGATTTGTAGCCAACCATTGGATCCCATAGTGGTAGCTCAACCATACCCTAAACATTTTCCCATGCCCGTCCTGCCTATCTATAAAGGAACCGAAGATCCCATAGAACATCTTCGCATGTTTAGGATAGCATGTCATGACATATCGCATAACGACTTTCTATTACTAAAAATGTTCCCCAAAATTTTAGGTGGAATGGCGTTAGAGTGGTATTATCAATTGCCCACTCATTCCTTAAGAAACTTTGAAGAAACAGCTGAGTCATTTTTTCATCAATTTAGTACATACATCGAGAGGCATGTAACTATTAAAGACCTATACAATTTAAAACAAGATAAAGACAAATGTTTTGCTGATTTCTTAGCAATATGGAGACAATTGAAAGGAAAACTGCACTTTGTGCTACCCTATAGGGAAATGTTAGACATGTTCATTAACAATTTACAAGAACAACTTTCTTATGAGCTATCAACAGCTACTTTGACTACCTTCGATCAAGCTATAGACTTATCTCGAAGAGTAGAAGATGCCCTCATTAGGAGAGGCCAACTTAGAAAGAAGGATGATGAGAAAACATCTAGAAATCACTATAAAAACAAACAGGTTGTCGATGATGGAGTCACTGACAGCAGAAATGTTGCTATTGTCAATGCAACAAAAACAACAGAAAAATTCATCTTGAAACCTCCTGATAAGCCTCCTCGAGAGTTCACTAGATTAAACCTACCTTTATCAACTATTTTACCTCAACTTCTTGAAAGAGGTTTAATCCAACTGCACGACTATCCAGGAACCCGACCCAAGCATACCCAGATATAGAGCTGATTTGCACTGTGACTTTCATAGAGGTCCTGGACATTCTACCAACGCTTGTAAGAGATTGAAACATAAAATACAAGATTTGATTGACAATAATGAAATGGAAGTGCAAGCCTTCCAACCTAAACAAAACCCTCCTAATAATACCCAAAAGATTGTTCCCCAAAATCAAAATCAGAATGCCAATCAAACTTTAGACATATTTCAACACCCTTTACCAAGACATGGTAAAGAGGTAGCCAATCAAATTGAACATCACAATGTTCCCCCTCCTACCCGATATGTAGGAACCATCAGTGGACAATTACCTATTCAGGACTCTCACACATTCGACACAACCTTATACCTGGTTACAACCAGGCCCTTACATAATTTTCAAACTTCTGATTCTAGCGATATAGAGTCAGATAGTGAGAGTGAAGTAGACACCATTCAATCGAATAGTTCTGAAAATGAATCAGATCCTATTCAACCTATCACAGATGCTAATGTTCCAGAAGAACCATTTCCCAGAAGATTCACTACTCGACCTTCTTCTAATGAAGTCCTTCCTTATGAACAAGCCATAAATTCTCAACCGAGACCGTTTCAACGTCGTCACTATAACATTGTAGGTACCATCGGAGTCATCACTCGACAACAAGCTCAAAATCCCCAACAAGAACCAAACCAGAACGATGGATCAGCTCCATTTGTTCGAAAAATCCTAATAAAGGAAATCATGCTCCTATTGTTCAAACTAAACCCCCTTACAACATTAATGAGCAATTGTCTAATACCACCGCCAGAATCTCCCTTTTAGATTTATTAAGATCCTCCCCCACCCATAGGGATGAATTGATGCTTACTTTGAGCCAGATGATGGTACCTCAAAACATCCAACCCGAAGCTATGGCCAATACTATCATCATGCGAGAGATTGATTGTATTGAATTTTGGGATAAAGATATCCCACAACACAGTTTACACAAGGATAATACCTTGTATATTATAGCTTTAATTGGGGATGTAGCTGTCAAACGAGTCCTGATTGATAATGGCTCATCTCTAAACATCTGCACCTTTGACTTCTACCAACGATTTGGTTTTAGAAGTGATGAAATGAAGAAGACTGATATGATTATCAAAGCCTTTAATGAAGAAACACAAGAAACGTGTGGAGTCATTACCCTTCGATTGCAAGTTGGTCCTAGAACCCTTGAGACAACTGTGTTCATTGTACATTGCCCAGCATCGTACAATATACTTTTGGGTCGCCCTTGGATTAACGCCATGCAAGCAGTCCCATCAACTTTACACCAATGTGTTAAGTTTGAGTTTAAAAATCGAGTTGGTCACTATTCATGGTGACCCTAGACCTTTTGATATGTGCGCATTGACAGAACCAGTTGGAGTGCAATTTTGCCCTGCTCTGTCATCCACATATCCTAGTTCTTCTTCATCTAAAACTATGAAATATAAACCCATCATTTCATCTATTCCCCCTCCATTAACTTCATCTTCCCATCTAGATCAACCACCTTCTAAACAAATTACTGTAGAACTTCAAAAAGCTCTTAAAACTACAACCAATTCTTCAAGTTCTAATCCCATAAATTCAAAACCTTCAGACACATTTATCATACCTTCCACATCTCAAGACATAGGTAATAAGCCTTCTACATCTTATGCCCTTTCTGATGATCTTTTACCGCATTTATCTACAACCTTAATATCAGAAAAAATGAATGCTTTCATGCAAGATTCAGACCTTTTAAATCAATTGTCGCCATCTCCTCGTACTTTGGGCCTCCCACAACCTATGGGAAGTACTTACCAAGTCGGGAGTTGCGCCTTCATGTACAAAGGATATGACTGGGGAAGAATCCCTCAGAATATCAAAACCCATCATGATGGATATGCTCGGTGCTATTTTACCAACGATTATATTAAAGCTAAACCCATGATGCTTAAAATGGGATATAAAGGGAAAGGCTTAGGACCTTTCCAAAATGGCATGAAAGAACCTTTCGAGGTAGAACCATGGCCTGCCCGATGTGGTGTGGGCCTATTACCTAGTAAGGGTCAACCCTTTCCTTTTGAGGATGATGATCATCTCATATGCTATCAAGACTATTTGGATAGACATGTTGATTTACCTCTTAAAAATCTGTCATTTTCATGCAACATGCTATCCATAGCATACCCTGAAATGATTGTCGACCCCGATGAAGATTTGGAAGGAGATATCTTCCATGATGTCTCTGTTGAAGAGATGTTGTACAACGGGTTTTATTTTGATGGTTCTATACCAACCATAGCTCAACTTGAGGCCGCTGACCCTCAGAACGAATTATCTAAATTAACTTTACAAGAATTACAAGAGCTGGGTGTTTCACCCGCCCCACCTAACTTTGAAAGAGATCTACACATGGAGGTAGAAAATGTCATTAAAATTAATATTGGAACTGAGGACAACCCTCACATAATCAACATTGGAGCAGAACTAAGTCAAGAAAAACAAGAACAATACATTGCATTTCTTAAAGAGTATGAAGATGTCTTCGCTTAGACATATGAAGATATGCCGAGTCTAGACCCTTCGTAGTCATGCACCATCTAGTGGTCCATCCGGATGCTAAACCTGTTAAACAAAAACTTAGAAAAATGCATCCCAAAGTGGCTCTACTAGTCAAAGGGGAGTTAGAAAAACTCCTGAATGTTATCTTCATACAAGCTATTGATTATGCTTGAATGGATCTCCAATGTAGTTCCAGTCACCAAGAAAGAAGCCACCAAAGTTAGGGTTTGCACAGATTTCAGAGATATTAATGTTGCATGCCCTAAAGACGACTTTCCTCTTCCAAATATGGATCAAATTATTGATTTTACTATCAGAAGTGGGATGATGTCCTTAATGGATGGATTCTCCGACTATAATCAGATCAGGATAGCTCCTGAAGACCAGGCTAAAACAGCCTTCATTACCCCCTGGGGTACCTTTTGCTGGAAAGTGATGCCCTTTGGCCTAAAGAATGTCGAGGCAACTTATCAACGGGCTATGACCTACATCTTTCATGATATGATGCATGATATCCTACATGATTATGTAGATGATATTATAGCATGCTCTCTTATTGAAGATCATCATTTAGACGATTTAAGAAAAGTTTTTAATCGATTACGAGAATATCTCATTCGATTAAATCCAGCAAAATGTATATTCGGAGTTAAATCCGACAAGTTATTAGGGGTTTTAGTTTCTTTACGTGGTATCAAAATTGACCCTCTCAAAATTGCGGCTATCACTGATATGCCCGCACCCACTAATATATCTGAATTACGAAGTTTACAAGGTAAACTTCAAGCTATCCGTCGCTTCATTGATAAGCTGGCGGAAAAAATTGGTCCCTTTCTTAAACTCCTTAAGAAGGACGTCCCCTTTAATTGGGACACAGAATGTAGAGAAGCTTTTGAACTTCTCAAGCAATATCTCCTTAACCCTCTGGTGCTTTCACCGCCTAAATCTGATCGCCCATTTCTTCTATATATTTCTGCCTCAGATTCTACCTTAGGAGCTATGTTAGCTTAGCTTGATGATGAAAAACGAGAACGTGCTAATTATTACATTAGCCGCACCTTCATCAGTTATGAAACCCACTATACAGCGTTAGAGAAGTTATGTCTAGCAGTCGTGTTTGCTACGCAAAAATTACGACATTACATGCTTAGCCAAAAAATGTATGTCATTGCCAAATATGATCCTTTAAGATATCTCATGATTCGACCTTATTTATCGGGTCGCATAGCCAAGTGGGTTCTTGCTCTAAGCAAGTTTGATCTCACCTTCATAGGATAGAAGTTTGTTAAGGGTCAAATCATAGCAGATCAATTAGCTGTTGCACCCTTAGAGTCTACTCATCCCCTCATTATCGAGTTTCCTGATGAATGCCTTCAATTAGAGGCGGACCTTGTTGAACAATGGTCCTTATACTTTGATGGAGCCCGATGCATGAGTGGGGCTGGTGTGGGTATTATTTTAATATCTCTGCAAAAACATCTTATTCCTCTGTCCTTCAAACTAACCTTTGCTTGCACCAAAAATATTGCTAATTATGAAGCTCTAATCCTTGGATTACGAGTACGCTTTAGCACTTAAAATTAAAAACCTCTTAGTTTTTGGGGATTCCCAATTGGTTATAAACCAAATTAATGAAGTTTATCAGACCAGAGATGATAAAATTTGCCCATATAAGGCCTATGTTTTACAACTAATGGCCTTGTTTGATCAAGTTACCTTGGAAGCCATTCCTCGAACTAGCAACCGTGCAGCCGACGCCATGGCCGCCGCTACATCTCTCTTGCCCTTGGAGTTAGACGACGAATATGCTACTATCATCATTCGTCGACTCCAAGAACCCGCTTCACATAATTCATGCTTAGAGCCTTTGGATGTGTTTCTAATCAAGGATCCCACTCCTGAACTCTGGTATACAGACATATTTGATTTCCTCCAAAATGGGACTTTCCCTGCTAATTCTAATCGCAACCAGCGTCGGTTATTACGTCGACGAGCAAGTCAATTTGTAATCATTGGCAATACTTTATATAGGAGATATTTTGAAGGTATCCTATTAAGATGTCTAAATTTAGAAGAGTCTAAATCAGCCTTAAGTGAAGTCCACGATGGATCCTGTGGAGGACACTTTAGTGGTAGCGTCATTGCTAAAAAGCTCCTTCGGATAGGATACTTTTGGCCTACCATGGAAACGGATGCACATGAATATGTGCGCCATTGCGACAAGTGTCAAAAACATGCTGACCTTGTCCATGTGCCTGCACAAGAGCTGCAGGCTATTTCTTCTCCTTGGCCCTTTTCTAAATGGGGCTTGGATATTATTGGTAAAATTAATCCTGTGTCTTCTGATGGACATAAGTTCATCATAACCGCCACTGAGTATTTCACGAAGTGGGTTGAAGCTATGCCTTTAGCTTCCTACACTGGTTCACAAGTCTCTAAATTCATTTTTAATCAACTCATCTGCAGGTTCGGAATTCCTACAAATCTCATATCTGACAACGGAACTCCATTCAAAAATAAAGATGTTAAAAAATTATGTCAAAAATATAAGATTCAACATCGCTGGTCTACTCCCTATTATCCTCAGGGTAATGATCAAGCAGAAGCTTCTAACAAAACTCTAATCAAAATTCTCAAAATACTAGTCAATAAAGCTGCCGTGGACGGCATATTCAATTATATCCAGCCCTGTGGGCTTATTGAACTAGTGTTCGAACCCCCACGGGCACTTCACCATTTGTTTTGGTATATGGTGCCGAAGCAATTTTTCCATTTGAATTAGAAGTTCCTTCTTTGGCTCTGCTACTTCAAGACACCGAAGTAGGAGATGAATATCGTGCTAGCAGACTCAGTCAGTTGGAACTCCTAGACAAAAAATGCATCAATGCTTTAGAGCATCTCCGTGCATACCAAAACAAGCTTAAAAGAGCATATAATAAGAAAGTTCGTCATCGATCCTTTGAGATTGGCGATCTTGTTCTAAAAGAAAATCAAAAGAATACGAATGCAACCAAAGACCTGAAAGGTAAATTTGAGCCCAACTGGCTTGGACCATACATCATTACCGCAAAATTTGAATCAGGAGCATATAAATTGTCTACCTTAGATGGTAAAGAACTTAAAGAACCCATGAATATTTTACATCTCAAATTTTATTATGCATAAATTTGATTATTTCATCCATGTATATATTTGTTCAAAATCATTATCTTGTATTTCTTTCAATTTATTCAAAAACCTCAAAAACATTCATAAATCTCTAAAAATCTTCAAAACTATCTATTGCATTTATTTAAAGCACTTGTTAAATTCTTTTTGCTCAAAACAAAAATCAAAATCTAAAAACAACTATATGCTTGACTCTTTCGAAACCAAAACAATATACAGAATAAAGAGAGAGTCAACATTCTCAAAAATTTCTCAAAATCATTATTTTCTTACAATTATTGCAGTTATATGTTTCAACTTATTTTGGATAAAATTAGCATTTATTTGGCATCCCTCACTTGCACACTCACACAATAAATATCTTGATTTTATCTGGCATGATTACTAATCTCTCTTATATCAAAGTTCACAAAAATCAATTAAATAAAGTTTGAGCATAGAGAATTGATCTTGGTATTTACTTAAACCAAGCACATCTTTTCACAATAAAATGATTATATTTGTAATTTCCATGTTTTGCTACATAGTAGAACTGATTTCTTGGGTGAAAAGTTTCCCTTGCTATCCTATCATGCACATGGTCTAGAATCTTTGAGAATTGGCAAAAGGACAAGCTCACCCCTACCCGGAATAAAAATCCCTTGCTCTACAGCTAATCTGAGCAAGTATCCCTAGAAAAAGAAAAAGAAAAAAAAAAGAAACATTCAAGAAAAAGAGAGAAAAGAAAAATGTTATCACAACAATGTTACAAGCATTATCAAGCAAAATAAAAATAAGCAAAGTTCAAAAGAAATCAAGAAAAGCAATAAAATCCCCTTCCCTACCCTTTGAAAAGAAAAGAAGGGTGAATGATCTTGAATCCCTGGAATTCTCAATTATTCGAAAACTGTGAGATAAGCCCCATAACAGGTGGTTTGTGCCCAACCCGCTTGGCCTTGGGTAACTCCTAGCGTGGCGATATGTCCGTCACATTAGCGACCTTCTTTTGTACTGGACCTCCGTCCGCTTATGGATTAGCTAGCTCCTGATAATCCGATCTACATAGTAGCCTAGTGTGGTTATATGCATCTACATCATGGTTAATGAACACTTAGTTGGTTTATTCAAATCACTTGTATCATAGTATCTTGCTCAAACCTGGTAAATGAACAATACAATTGCACACACATTTGTATTTGAGAGATTTTGTCTATCATTATGATAAATCAAGATTGGCAATGAATTCACTTATGCACATGGGATTCCTTATAAATCTAATTTTTGTCTTCAAAATACTTTGAAATATTATTTTGCAACTTGTTTGGAATAATCAAGTACAATTATTTAACAACATATCATATATATCTTATCGACTTTCGCAACGATGGTATAGTTTCAAAACCAAAATTGGAATTTTATGCTTAGCGCAAGTCCTCATTTTCATCTTTTCTGTTCATTAAAAATCAATCATGTAATAAAACTATCCTTTCTTTGATCTTCGCGATGATGGTATAAGTCTATACCTACATATTCTATGCCTAGCGCAAACCATTGTAACAATATTTTTTCCCAATTTATCAAAATTCATAAAAACCATATGACTTCATTTTATTACACAAATTATGCTTTTCAAAAGCAAACACATTTTTATTATTTCATATCATTATGTCAACCTTTGCATTTTGCAATGATGGTATAATTCTTAAGGAATTATTCAACAATTTTTATCACACTTAGGAATTTATGCCTAGCAAAAATCATTTTACAATATTTCATGCATAATATTTTCATGGAAATCTGAAAACAAACCATCATCATCATCATCGGTTGCATCATCACAACAAAGTCTTAAGGCAGTCTCTTAAGCACTCTTTTCTTTTAACAATATTTCTATCCTGGGACTAGCTTGACGACCGAGTGAGCAGCGACTCCATGAAATGGTCTACAATAGCGACAATGTCCTTTGAAATTATTGTTAGAAATCTCTTTTTATTTTTTATCACATTTCATTACAACCAATCAATTTGTTACATCAGATTATTTCATTTAAAATATTTAAAGCATGACATCCAAGTTATAATATTTTCTAAAACGACATAATTACATGAATCATCAATAAAATCATTACATCAATCAACTCAATCAATCAATCAAACATAAAAAGCATCATAAGCATCACATAAGACAAGTCATATGATCAAAAATATCTCATCTATATATATCAACAAAATATATACATCATCAACACTGGATTGGTATGCCACAATCAGTACCTCGGCATACTCAATCCTCTATCAATACAAGTATAATACAATATCAGTGGCAGTATCCCGCCCTCTAGCCTCGAGAGCCTCTAGAGCTCTCGGCCTCATCTCCTCCCCTGCCCTGCCGAGGACGAGGTGGTCCCATCACAGTATGTGTGGTACTGTGAGTCCTCGTCATCGACCGGTATGAGCTCCTCGTCGACCCTGTCCTGATAGGATATGCTATGGTAGGTGGCAGTTGTACCCTCTGGCCCTCTGGCATCACCTGGTAGTATAGTGCCTGATAGAATGCGGTCTGAGAAACCGACCGCAGTAGCTCCTGAGTGCTTACCCCTCCGCCTCGTGCCCTAAGATGAGCATTCTCATCTCGTAGCTACGACACCTCAGCCTGGTGTTGTGCAGCTGCATCCCGTAACGTCTGCACCTGAGCTCGCAGATGATCTCTCTCTGCCCGGAGAGTAGCCATCTCGCTACTCTCACCTATGTCCACACCCTTGCCCTTATCGGGTGATGGTGGCCTCTATGGAGATGGGGGTCTTGCCTCCCTCCTCTCCCTCTCCCTCTGCCGCGGCCTCTCCTATGCTTGTGGCCTCCCCTACTCTCCTCTGCCGTGACCCCGGGCTGCCTCTACCACCGCTTGGCGTCGCCTCCCTATTCGACGCACAACTGCGTGGATCGGTCCCTGAGCCCTCGTCATTCGAGGAGGGCAGATGCCTGCGAACCAGGCATCATAGCCATCGTCTACCCCTGCATCATCCCCATACACTGGCTGAATGGGGGCATCGTCCGCGTTCTGACTCCAGAATCGCTGCATATCTGGAGCCCTGCTAACTGTGGTGTTATCTCGGACAGTCCAGAAAAACTCATAATCCCTGAGAGATGGGATCCCATGCTGTAGACCAAACTGTCACAAAACTTGGTCATAGCGGTGGAGCTCCACCTCTCCCCTCTCCATTCATAGCTAGCAGACTCGCCTGATGCGAGCCAGCTCCTGTCCGTCCTTTGGCCACCCTGGATGCTCTCTCCATGGCCTCCAGGTGATCTGGTCTGGGACCAAGTCATCCAGTAGTCTCCGGGACACCGGAAGGTCGATCCGTCGCTGTGCCCCTCTCCGAAGCCACCAGTAGAAGACTCGGGGCCTCTCCCCGTCAACCCCTGTCAGTGGAAGCCCTACCGGCCTCCGCACCGCAATGTGCTCCCAGCACCAAACCTGTAGGAGCGATGTCATGACCAGACATCGCCCGCCCTTGTACACGACCCCGTAAAGGATCCTGTACAGCCGGCATAGAACAAAGCTGCCCCAAGAAAATCTGTAGCCATGGTCACGCATGTCGTAGATCACATCTGCCAACATCCATGGTACCTTGCATCCTCTCTGGTGGCATAGCAGAAGTCCACCAACCACCCCAGCCAAAACTTATGTCAGTGTAGATGCCCCAGGCATCTGGCGCAGTGCCTCGATGTTCACTTCGCCCTTCTCCAGGGCGAAGCTCGAGTCACCACAGAGTCGTCCCATCACATGGCCCTGATTGGCCGCAGGTGTGATCATCCTCCCTTGTATGGGGATTCTAAGAATCCTCCATACATCCTCTAGTGTGGGAGTCATCTCCCCTATCGATAACCGGAAGCATGAAGAGCCCGGGTACCACCTCTCTGCTAGGGCCTTCAGTAGCCCCATGTTAGTAGAAACTTGTGGCATCTTTGCCACATGTAATAAGCCGGCCTGTGCCAGCTGATCTCGCTCTGCCTGTGTCAGAGCGGCCACATCATCTCTCAATCCTCCATATTTCCACTCTCTGCTCTTTAGTAATCCTCTCTGCAATCATAAACAACAAACAATCATTAATAACAATTTTAGCAATCAATAATGTAACTTAAAGATCAAATTTTTGCAATTGATGATATCGCCCACTATTGGCCGATATCATCCGAAATTTGAGCAAAAAAGTCTCCGATTTCGCGTGTCGAAATCGTCTCTAATTTGACAAAATCGTCCCTTTTTCGCCGATTTCGCCCTTAGGCGAAATTGACGAACTTGAGATGATTTCGTCGAACTAGGGACGATTAAACCATCAAGGGCCAAAAACGGCTGCGATGCTCAAAATTCATCTTAAAATCTATTTACCAAGCATGTAAATTCAAATTAAATCAATCTAAACTAAGTTTAAACCCTTACCCGTAGACCGCGGCGGACCTCTGCCGATCTGTACTGCTGTCTCTACCATTTTTGCTCCAGAGCTCTAAAAACAGTAAAATGAACAGTAACAATGAATTAGGGTTTTACCCTATTTTTCTTAATTTTATTCAAAATAATTCAACAATAATTTTTGCTTTTTTGTGTTTTTACCGCAAACGTTCGATTTGGGTAAAAACACGGAGGGGGCACCATAGTAAGCTGTTGTACGATTCGACCAAGAATCGTCACCTAAAAATGGGAATAATTTTTTACTTTCTCGTAGATCGAGAAGAACTCATCTTTAACGCATTTTCTTTGAAAAATTCGCTAAAGAGGGGGCAAAATGTAGCACCCTAAAATTGGCGCAGTAAAATTGGAATAATTACATTCACCTTAGTAAATAAATTTAAATTCAAATTTAACCTCCCAAACCGCCCGTTTCCTCCTTTTTCACGCCATTTTTAACAGTTGTTTTGACCGTTTGACGATATCGTCTCCGATCAGACGATATCGCCCTAGATTTGACGATTTCGTCTGGACTAGAACGTCCAGACGATTTCGTCGCAAAACTGAATTTGCATAGTTGGAATCCGTTCCAACGGGTCTCCAATCCGGGCAGAAGCGTGTCTGCGCCGTTGGGACCCTTTCCCCGTTGGAGATCTCCCAAATTGGGATGATCTCCAACCTCCCAACAACTATCCTATGCCTATTTAACTCTAAGACTTTTCCCTCCCCAACCCTAGCTGAATTTTTATGCAAATTGAACCCTTATGCTCTAAAACATCGTAATTCATATTTTGCATTAGTCCTATAGTCATTTCATTGCAGGTACACCACTAGTTTTCAGTCGGAGCCAGCACCTATCGCAGCTGACGAACCTGTCAAGATCGGAGGCGATCTCGTCAAATTCGAGACGATCTCGTACTGATGCAAGACGATTTCGACTGCAGCACACATCGAGGCAATCAGTGCCTGGAGTTTGCTCTTCTGTATTTTTTATCTGTCATTTTATACTATAAATTAGATTGTTTATTCAATTTTTATACTATATTGCATTTGGAGTTCACCCATTTTGTCTAGTTTGCATATTAAGATCATATTTTGCTATCTAAACACAGTGATTTGCATTTACTTCTGTTCTTGTATATTGTTCAACACTCATATTACTGTTTCATATAGTTTGCCCCTGTTTGCAAAATAGAATTTCTTGTATTTCACATCTTTTTGCTGTTTTTCAGGTCTCTGATGAATTCGTCTGACGAATTCGTCAGATTGCAGACGATCCTGTCAATTTAGACGATTTTATCAAATTGAAGGCGATTCTTTTGAATTGCAGATGATCCAGACTGCTTCAAGCTTCGAAACTCCATCGGACTTTCGGATCAGGTAATCTTCATTGGCCTCCTGCAAATTCTCTCGTTTACGTTTTCCTTTCGTTTGTTGTATGCATTTAAATTGCATTTTCATGTAGTTTAAGTTAGAATGATTCGGACAAACCTAGGATGAATGTTTAAAAATAAAACGAACTCATCAAAACTCATTCCCAAAACCTAGGCGTGGAAACTGTCGTCAAATGTTTCCTGGTGAACCCACCATCCGTCGAAAAATCACCAAAATGCACCTCCCTTGAGAGGCGGGACCTTTGCAAAGTCCTCTCGTCCGAGGTACCGCACCATCCTTTTCCCATCCTCCTTCCGGGCGCGGATCCAATAGCCTGAAGGTAGGGGTGCGAAAAATTTGGAGCGATACACAAATTTACCCAAATTTTTCTCTTAGCATCTTATGTAGCATTTGCTTCCAAAATTTTTGAAGTACTTTACAATGGTTGATCTCCCTTTCCAGACATCATATGAGTTTTTGTGATTCTTTACTCTTACTTGAGCTCTATTGATGATATACAATGTTGTATGAACTGCATCTCTCCAAAAACCATCTAAAATCTTAGACTCATTTAACATAGCTCTGGCCATATTTTTAACAGTCCTATTTTTCCTTTCAACTACTCTATTTGGTTGAGGATTTTTTGCTGCTGAATATTCTCTTTTGATACCATGTTGTTCACAAAAGTCTATGAAGTCATTTGAACTAATTTCTCCTCCTCTATCTAATCGTAAACACTTAATCCTTCTACCTATTTCATTCTCTACTAATTATTTAAATACCTTGAACTTCTTAAGGGCTTATAATTTTTCTTTTAAGAAGGCTACCCAAATCATTTTGGAGTAATCATCTATAAATAATATGAAGTAACTTTCACCTGGTAGACTCTTTTTCCTTGTAGGACCACATAGGTTAGTGTGAACTAGTTTCAATGGTTCAGATGACATAAATTATTTTGACTTGAAACTTGTTCTAGTTTTCTTCCCATGTTGACATTGTGCACAAATTGTATTTTGTGGCCTTTTTATCTTAGGTAAATCTCTGATTGCCTACTTGTTGCTTATTTTCACTATGTTTTCAAAGTTCATATGACCCATTCTTCTATGCCACAACCAAATCTCATCTTCTTGTGATAGAAAACACTTTTCTCCCTTAATCTCACTTAGCATGTAGATATTGTTTGTAGTTCTATTTGCATCTGCAATGAGCTTTCCAATTTTAGATTTTCTGATCTCACATCTATTTGGATGAAAGGTAACCATGTGCCACTAATCACAAATTTAGCTTACACTTAGTAAATTGTGTCTCAATCCCTTGACATACAATACATTATTTATCTTTGTTTTTCCATTATCTAAACTCAAAGTTCCTTTCACACAAATTTTTGTTGAACCATTGTCACCAAATTTTACCGATCCTCCATTATTTCTTTAAATACAAGAAATTTACTCTTGTCTCCTATCATATAACTAGAACAACCTATTGGAAAATTTGAGGAATGTTAGTTGTCATTGATGTCAAAAGGTTCTAAGAAGAATTGCATTTTCATTGGTTCCAAAAGAGCTTCATGGGAAGCATGATCCAAGGTTTTTATGAAAACCATGGTGGGCAAAAATTAAAGATTAATTATCCATGATGGGCAAAAATAAAAGATTTTTATTAAAAACCAAGGTGGATTTTCATTTGGTTAAAAAAGACCCAAAGATTAATTATTTATTTAATTTATAATTTTTAAATTCCAAAGAGAACTTAAATTATTATAAATAAATAATAATTAAAGTTAATTCGAATATTCAAAATTCAAATTTTTAATGCATCGACGTGTGAGAAATTTCCTCCATTCGTGTATAAAAGGTGGATCGTTTCACCTTAAAAATTACAAAGCTTATTTTCTATTTAATGCTCCTGAATCCCCTACAAAAGGTATCTCTGAAATTCATGCGATTAAAGAGATGTGGCTAGTGGACGACGTGTGGTGTTTGAAGGAGGTCAACTTGTGTGAAGAAGAGCATAAGATAAAGGAAGCTCCACTTCATTCATATGGTAATTTGTAGCCCACATGGTGGACTCCCAAGCGCTAAGGTGCTTAGGCTTGTGGAGACGACGGTTCGATTCTCGTCGAATACCTTTTAGGGATCAACGAAAAGGTATGCACATTATTTAAGCATCGGGTTTTTCGAAGAAGGTTGTTGAAAATTTAAATTTAATTTTTGGCTTTATTAAATGGTTTTATAAAGTGACGTGGGAGTTATAAGGGATAGATAAAAGGTTTTTTGCTTGGTAATTATTTTTGGTTAAAAATAATTAGGAGGAATAAGGAGTAATTTTTTTATAAAGCCTTTTAATATATTTAGCTTATTGGAGAGATAAATGCTTTTAAGTTTTAATTATTAATGAAGATGTCTTCTTGCCATTAAGAAGTGTTGAGAAAGTAATTATTTGAAATTATTTCCTGGTGGTGGATATTATTCCAACGGGGAGATTATAAGGTGTAATTGGTCATTTATTTCTATGTGTTATTTAAATTCCAAAGAGAATTTAAATTATTATAAATAAATAATAATTAAAGTTAATTCGAATATTTGAAATTCGAATTTCTAATGCGTCGACGTGTGAGAAATTTCCTCCATTCGTGTATAAAAGGTGGATCATTTCACCTTAGAAAGTACCAAGCTTATTTTCGATTTAATGCTCCCGAATCCCCTACGAAAGGTATCTTCGATATTCATGTGATTAAAGAGCTGCGGCTAGTGGACGACGTGTGGTGTTCGAAGGAGGTCAACGTGTGTGAAGAAGAGCATAAGGTGAAGGAAGCTCCACTTCCTTCACGTGGGCATTGCTAGCCCACATGGTGGACTCCCAAGCGCTAAGGTGCTTAGGCTTGTGGAGACGGTGGTTCGATTCTCGTCGAATCCCTTTTAGGGATCAACGAAAAGGTATGCACATTATTTGAGCATCGGGTTTTTCGAAGAAGGTTGTTGAAAAATTAAATTTAATTTTTGGCTTTATTAAATGGTTTTATAAAGTGACGTGGGAGTTATAAGGGATAGATAAAAGGTGTTTTTGCTTGGTAATTATTTTTGGTTAAAAATAATTAGGAGGAATAAGGAGTTAATTGTTTTATAAAGCCTTTTAATATATTTAGCTTATTGGAGAGATAAATGCTTTTAAGTGTTGATTATTATTGAAGATGTCTTCTTGCCATTAAGAAGTGTTGAGAAAGTAATTATTTTGAAATTATTTTTTGGTGGTGGATATTATTTCAACTGGGAGATTATAAGGTGTAATTGGTCATTTATTTCTATGTGTTGATGGATGCTTAATCAAGATGGAGTAATAAGGTGTATTTGTGAGTTGCTATTTGTTTTGTATTGTCATCTAACCTTCTTTGAGCTTGGAAAAGAAGTATTTGTGGTTATGGCAGATTTATGAGATCCCTTCATCATCAAGAAAAAGGTATGAGCACATTCTTCCATAATTGAGTTGATTGGTTGGTTTTCTGGAAAATAAGTTTGGAGTTAAAAGGATTTGATTAGGGCTTCCTTATTGAGTGTGTTTGAGTTAATGCTTCAAGGTTTTCTGGAATAAGGAGTTGTTATTGAAACCTTGTTTTATAAGCATTGTTGTTGAAGTGAGTTGTTGAGTGAAAAACTTGAACTAGGGTTTGGAAAGAACATGAGTATCATTGTTATGTGAGATTGGTTGATAAGTATTGTTGGAAATATTTTGAGTGAGTGTTCATATGCTTGGACTAGGGTTTGTAAGCAAGGATTATTTCATTGAGTGATTGATTGAGTAGAGTTGGTTGAGCCTAGTCAAGTGGATGTGTGAAGTGATTGTTCAAGTTCCATAAAATAAACTATTCTATATTCTGAATTGAATTGAGAAAGTGATTGAGTTGAAGCATATTGAGTCTCTAACAATTCTCTTTATGTTTCTATGAGATTGGACAAGTTCTAGTGTGGACTTGTTGAGCATATTTGAGGTAAGTATTTGAGAAGACTTGTAGGATAGATTGAGTCTTAATGAAGTTATTTAGGGATTATTGAGAGCAGATTTGGATAAGTTCTTGAGAGGACTTATTGAGAAGATTTGGATAAGTTCTTGAGAGGACTTATTAGAAGAGGACAAAGTTCTAGAGAGGACTTGTGGATAGATTGGTGTGAGATTTTGTGGAAGCTTACAAGGCAGATTTGAGATAAGTCTTTGAGAAGACTTGTGAGCAGAGTTGATTGATTGATTTGTTCAAACCTTGAGTTAAGGTTTAGGGCAGATCCAACAGAGTTGATTTGAGATTAATTCAAGCTTTGTGTTAAGGCTTGAGGATAGATATTGAGGATAGATTTGTGCTAGATCGAAGGACTATGTTTAGTATAGATTTGAGGATAGAGTTTGGTGTATATTTGAGGATAGATTTGTGCCAGATCAGAGATAGATATTGAGAGCAGATTTGTGCTAGATCGAAGGACTATGTTTGGTATAGATTTGAGATAGAGTTGAGTGTAAGCTTTGGAGGTGATAGAGTATAGAGGATGATAGTCTCTAGTGGATAGAGATCCATTAGCTAGGGTAGGGAAGATAGGTGTCTTCTATGGATAGAGTTCCATTTTCTAAGGGTAGTGGAGGTAGAGGTCTTCTAGAAGATCACCATCTAGAGCAAATATTAGGAGATTGGTGTCTCCTATGGATAGAGATCCACGAACTTGATTTAGGGGATTGGTATCTCCTTTGGACAGAGGTCCATAAACATTGTAATAGGGAAAGGATTCCCAAGAGATTGATTGAGAAAATTTTAGTGAAATATTTTCTCCATGGAGTAGCCCACATTGGGTGAACCATGTAAATTATGGTGTCTCTATTGTGTGTGGTGATTTATGCATTGCTTTGATTATTACTATTGATATTGCTATCTTTACATTGCATAATATTGATTGGGAAAGAAAAGTAAAAAGTGGTCTTATACTGTTCACCCCCCTCTCAGTATAAGCTTGTGTTCTTCAATTGGTATCAGAGCGGGTTCCTTCGAAAGAGTTTAACAACTTGAAGGAAAAGCTTACAAGAACACAATGGATTCTAAGAATGGATCATCAGACAATTCAGCACCAGTATTTGATGGAAGTGATTATGTATATTGGAGTTTGAGAATGAAGATCTACCTGAAGGCACTTGGCAATGAGATTTGGGAAGCAATTGAAAATGGATACGACCCCTCAGTTGATCCACCTACAGATAAGGAAGGTAAGCTTCTACAACATTACAATTCAAAAGCAATGAATACACTTTTGAGAGGTTTGCATAGAATAGAGTCCATAAAAGTTATGCATTGTGAAAATGTAAAAGAAATGTGGGATAAATTGTAAAATATATATGAAGGAGATAAAGGTGTCAAGAAAGCAAAGATATGAAATCTCAAAGGAAAATTTGAAGAGTTAAGAATGAAGGATGAGGAAAACATTAGTACTTATCTACTTCGAATTGATGAGGTTGTTAATGCCATGCAAGGACTTGGAATGAAAGTTGATGAATCAGATGTTTGTGATAAGGTCTTAAGATCTCTTCCAAAAATATTCAATGAAAATATTTCTGCTATAGAAGAGTCAAAGGATGGTGATTCTTTGACAAGAGATATGTTGCTTGGTATTCTTACAACTTTTGAGTTAAGAACAAAAGAACCTATTCCTTAGAAGGAAGCAACCTTCAAAGCAATCAAGAAGACAAAGGGTAAGAAGTCATAATCAAGCAATGAGTCATCCAGTGATGAAGAAGCTAATTATGGTAGAAGGGATAAGGATTCTAGAAGATCTAGAGATCTAAAATCTGTTAAATGTTTCAATTATGGAAAGTATGGTCATTATGCAACAGATTGTCAAGAAGCTAAGAATAATAATGGTGAAGAGAAACATGATCACAGAAATAGGGAATCAAAAAGATACAGGCACCAAAATAAAAGCAAGGATGGACAAAGCAGACAAGGAAATAAGTTCTTTCAAAGACAAAAGAGGAGCTACTATGCGGATAAGGCAAGTAAGTATTCAAGTGATAGTGATGCTAGTTTTTTAGACAATGATAGAGATGAAGTCCTATTTATGATTGAAGAAAAAGAACAAGTTAAGAAAAGGACTCCAAAAATTCTCAAGTGTTTTAGATGTGGTAACTTTGGACATCTTGAAGATAGTTGTACAAGAAATGGTTTCAGTTTTAGTGATGATGAATATGAAGATACACTTGAAGGACCAGAAGAGAATATTCTAATGGCACTAGAAGAAGGAGAAGGTGATCCTATAGAAGACAAGTCAAAAGGAAATGAAGATGTGGACAAAGGTAAAAAAATAGAGGAATATTCAGATAAATATGGATATGATCTCAAGGGAGAACTTATCTATGCCCTTGACATAGTGAAGAAGGTAAGAAAGCAAAACTCTAAACTTGAAATTCAGTTTCAAGAATGTGATGAAGAGAGAAGGATGCTTATAGAGGATCTAGAAAAATCAAAGGCTAAGACAAAGAAGTTCAAGGATAAGTTAGAAGCAAAGGTCTTAGAATGTGAAAGGTTAGTACAAGAAGTAGCCCTACTAAGGGAAGATTTAGAAGACTCCAAATTCAAGCTAAAAGGATTCAAAAATAGCTCAAAGAATTTAGATAAGTTCATCAAGATACAAAGGCCTACATCAAGCAAAATAGGTCTTGGATTTGAACAGGAACAAAAGAAATGGGAAGGAAAGTCAACCTCAAGTTCTGGAGGAGAAGAAACTTCAGATGAAGACACTTCAGAAGAAGATAGTGTAAAATAAAGTGAGACATCTGAGGATGAGTTGGACAATAGAAAGTTCAACAAGAATAGGAACAATGCACAAAGAAGATACATATGGAACAACAATCAGAATAGGTCAAGAGAGACTAAGAGACCAATGAGGTCAAGACAAGGAAACTTCAATGGAAGATGTTTTTCATGTCACAGGTTTGGGCACATGGCTTCACAATGTAGGACACATGAAAGATAGGAATATGGGAACAAACAAGTGTTTCAATGGGTATTGCTACTCATGTAATCAGTTTGGTCACAAGGCAATGAATTGCAGGGTTCATGACAGAAGAGGATATGGCTTCACTAGGAGAAATCCTAAGACATTTGCACCTCCAAGGAATAATAACATTAAGTGTTATAAGTGCAATAATGATGGTCACACAACAAAGTGGTGTAGAGCAGACATTCTAGAATCAAGTATGAACAGGAAAAAAATAGGAATAGGAATAGGAACATGGATATGAACAAGGAACATGGATATGAACAAGAATAGGAATAGAACAAGAAAATGGACATGGATAGGAACATGGACATGGAAAGAAATAGTCAGAGGAATCAGAAGGATCAGATAAGAAGAAAAGAGGATAAAGGTAAAGAACAATGCTTTCTGGGAGTAGAAATACTCCCACCCCAGAATTAACCACCTCAAGAGGAGGTGGGGGAGGGGCTAAGCTAAGAGGCTCATTCTTAGCCCCGAGCCCCAAAGGTGACCCTTTGCCATTGATGTCAAAGGGGGAGAGATTTGAGTAAGGGGGAGAGATTTGGTATTTGAGCAAAGAGGAGAGATTTGACAAGAGCATTGAGCCAGGGGGAGCAATGTCCCAAGGGGAGCAGAACCCAGAAAAGGTTAAGTTTCTAGTAAAAATAATTTGGGTTGCCATCAATGACAAAGGGGGAGATTGTTGGACATTTTGAGGAATGTTAGTTGTCATTGATGTCAAAAGGTTCTAAGAAGAATTGCATTTTTATTGGTTCCAAAAGAGCTTCATGGGAAGCATGATCAAAGGTTTTTATGAAAACCATGGTGGGCAAAAATCAAAGATTAATTATCCATGATGGGCAAAAATAAAAGGTTTTTATTAAAAACCAAGGTGGCTTTTCGTTTGGTTAAAAAATGCCCAAATATTAATTATTTATTTAATTTATAATATTTAAATTCCAAAGAGAATTTAAATTATTATAAATAAATAATAATTAAAGTTAATTCGAATATTCAAAATTCGAATTTCTAATGCATCGACGTGTGAGAAATTTCCTCCATTCATGTATAAAAGGTGGATCATTTCACCTTAGAAAGTACCAAGCTTATTTTTGATTTAATGCTCCCGAATCCCCTACGAAAGGTATCTCCGATATTCATGCGATTAAAGAGTTGCGGCTAGTGGACGGCGTGTGGTGTTCGAAGGAGGTCAACGTGTGCGAAGAAGAGCATAAGGTGAAGGAAGCTCCACTTCCTTCATGTGGGCATTGCTAGCCCACGCGGTGGACTCCCAAGCGCTAAGGCGCTTAGGCTTGTGGAGATGGTGGTTCGATTCTCGTCGAATCCCTTTTAGGGATCAACGAAAAGGTATGCACATTATTTGAGCACCGGGTTTTTTGGAGAAGGTTGTTGAAAAATTAAATTTAATTTTTGGCTTTATTAAATGGTTTTATAAAGTGACGTGGGAGTTATAAGGGATAGATAAAAGGTGTTTTTGCTTGGTAATTATTTTTGGTTAAAAATAATT
This sequence comes from Wollemia nobilis, assembly GCA_028583015.1. Classification (NCBI taxonomy): domain Eukaryota; kingdom Viridiplantae; phylum Streptophyta; class Pinopsida; order Araucariales; family Araucariaceae; genus Wollemia; species Wollemia nobilis. The sequence goes on along the minus strand of JAQPPZ010003251.1, from coordinate 1,621,368 downwards.
AGGAGGAATAAGGAGTTAATTGTTTTATAAAGCCTTTTAATATATTTAGCTTATTGGAGAGATAAATGCTTTTAAGTGTTGATTATTATTGAAGATGTCTTCTTGCCATTAAGAAGTGTTGAGAAAGTAATTATTTTGAAATTATTTTTTGGTGGTGGATATTATTTCAACTGGGAGATTATAAGGTGTAATTGGTCATTTATTTCTATGTGTTGATGGATGCTTAATCAAGATGGAGTAATAAGGTGTATTTGTGAGTTGCTATTTGTTTTGTATTGTCATCTAACCTTCTTTGAGCTTGGAAAAGAAGTATTTGTGGTTATGGCAGATTTATGAGATCCCTTCATCATCAAGAAAAAGGTATGAGCACATTCTTCCATAATTGAGTTGATTGGTTGGTTTTCTAGAAAATAAGTTTGGAGTGAAAAGGATTTGATTAGGGCTTCCTTATTGAGTGTGTTTGAGTTAATGCTTCAAGGTTTTTTGGAATAAAGAGTTGTTATTGAAACCTTGTTTTATAAGCATTGTTTTTGAAGTGAGTTGTTGAGTGAAAAACTTGAACTAGGGTTTGAAAAGAACATGAGTATCATTGTTATGTGAGATTTGTTGTTGAGTATTGTTGGAAACATTTTGAGTGAGTGTTCATATGCTTGGACTAGGGTTTGTGAGCAAGGATTATTTCATTGAGTGATTGGTTGAGTAGAGTTGGTTGAGCCTAGTCAAGTGGATGTGTGAAGTGATTGTTCAAGTTCCATAAAACAAACTATTCTATATTCTGAATTGAATTGAGAAAGTGATTGAGTTGAAGCATATTGAGTCTCTAACAATTCTTTGTTTATGTTTTTTATTAGAGAGGACTTATTGAGAAGATTGGATAAGTTCTTGAGAGGACTTATTGAGTATATTTGGATAAGTTCTTGAGAGGACTTATTGAGCAGAGTGGACAAAGTTCTAGAGAGGACTTGTGGATAGATTGGTGTGAGATTTTGTGGAAGCTTACAAGGTAGATTTGAGATAAGTCTTTGAGAAGACTTGTGAGCAGAGTTGATTGATTGATTTGTTCAAACCTTGAGTTAAGGTTTAGGGTAGATCCAACTGAGTTGATTTGAGATTAAGTCAAGCTTTGTGTTAAGGCTTGAGGACAGATATTGAGGATAGATTTGTGCTAGACCGAAGGACTATGTTTAGTACATATTTGAGGATAGATTTTGGTGCAGATTTGAGGATAGATTTGTGCCAGATCAGAGATAGATATTGAGAGCATATTTGTGCTAGACCGAAGGACTGTGTTTGGTATAGATTTGAGATAGAGTTGAGTGCAAGATTTGGAGGTGATAGAGTATAGAGGACAGTCTCTAGTGGATAGAGATCCATTAGCCAGGGTAGGGAAGACAGGTGTCTTCTATGGATAGAGTTCCATTTGCTAAGGGTAGTGGAGGTAGAGGTCTTCTAGAAGATCACCAGCTAGAGTAGAGATTAGGAGATTGGTGTCTCTTATGGATAGAGATCCATGAACTTGATTTAGGGGATTGGTATCTCCTTTGGATAGAGGTCCATAAACATTGTAATAGGGAAAGGATTCCCAAGAGATTGATTGAGAAAATTTTAGTGAAATATTTTCTCCGTGGAGTAGCCCACATTGGGTGAACCACGTAAATTGTGGTGTCTCTATTGTGTGTGGTGATTTGTGCATTGCTTTGATTACTGCTATTGATATTGCTATCTTTACATTGCATAATATTGATTGGGAAAGAAAAGTAAAAAGTGGTCTTATATTGTTCACCCCCCCTCTCAGTATAAGCTTGTGTTCTTCACAACCACTATAAAGGAACCACTTTTTTCTCTTATCTTGTACATGAAGAGTTGTTTGTACTAACATTGACTTAACTTTCTCTTGTTCTTTTCTCTCTCTCCTAATTATTGAAGTTGTATTATTTTTTCTTAATTCAATAAATACCATTTTACACCATTTGCCCTTGTGCCCAAAATTTTTACATTTGTAACATATGATATCGTCATTCATAAGAGGTGCAAAAGAGTTGAAATTTATATCAACATTATCTTTCACATAACCAGTGCAATGTACAACTCTATGACCATATTTATTACATGAAAAACAATAGCCATGGAAGATATTTTGTAAACTGTTGGAGTACCTTGAATAATATGGTTGCATGCTTCTTCTTTTGTTGTTCCTGTAATTAAATTTTGTCAATGGATCTTCTTTTCCCTCTTATTTCTTGATGCATTTTCATTTTAGTACATTAGCATAAGTCATGGGCATTTTTTCATTTTATGTCTTTGTTTCTTGGGAGCTTGACTCCTCTTTCTGTTTCCCAAAATTTATGTCTTGTTGTAATTTACCCTTAGTATTTTCAACTTCCTTCCTTAGAGAGATAATTTATAATTCCAATATTTCACATTCTACCTCTCTTGTCTTTAACAGTTATGTCATATCCTGTTCAATTTTCTTTCCCTCTTCAAATTTTACCTTGAGTTTTGTGAGATTTTGTAGAAGTTCCATCTTTGCTTCCTCATCCTCTTGAATTTGATCCTTCAAACTTGAGTTCTTATCTCTAATATTTTCCAAGTTTCTAAGAGTAGCAAAGAATTTATCTTTTATGTTAATCATGGCCTCTTCTCCATTTTTTGAGGTCATGTAGTTCTTGTGGGATCTTCCTCCAAGTTGTTAGGCTTTTCATGAAGGAACCTGCTATGATACCAATTGAAGAACATAAGGTTATACTGAGAGGGGGGTGAATAGTATAAGATAAATTTTTTACATTTTTTAATCCAAATGATAACATCAAGAATATCAAAGAAGTAAACATTGCACACATCATCACACACATGAGAGACATGATTTAATGTGGTTCACCCAATGTGGGCTACTCCACGGAGAAAATATTCCTTATAAATTTTCTCAATAAATCCTTTTGGAATCAATTACCTATTACAATATTTATGGACCTCTATCCAAAGGAGACACCAATCCCCTATACTCTAATTTGTGGATCTCTCTCCATAGGAGAACTATTTTCCCTTTTCTCTGGTTCATGGAACTTGATCCAAGAGAACTCTATCTCCTCAAATGGTTCATGGATCTCTCTCCACAAAAGAGCTATATCTCCCCAGCCGGTTCATGTATCTCACTCCACAAGAGACTTTTGTTCCCACTACTCTAGTTTGTGGATCTCTCTCCATAGAAGAACTATATCCCCACTACTCTGGTTTGTGGATATCTCTCCATAAGAGAACTCTATCCCCTTTGCTCTACTCTACTCAACACTGATCAATACTGCTCATAAGTCTATTTCAAAACCTAGTCAAAATATACCTCTAACCTATCTCAAAACCTACTCAAAATATACCTCTAACTTGTATCAAAACCTGCTCAAAATCTATCTCAAAAACCTTTCCAAATATGTCTCAAAACATTCTCAAAATTTATCTCTAACCTGGTCAAAATATTTCTCAAAACCTACTCATGAATCTACCTCAAACCTGCTAAATATATGTCTCTAACCTATTCATAAATCTGCTCTTAAGTCTTCTCATGAATTTCTCATTCACAAACATACTCAAACTAATACTCAAAATCTTCACACAATTATTCAATCAATGAAGCACATAAAACTCACTCAAATATTTCCAACAATGCTTATAAAATAATCTTTTTCACTCCACCTTATGTTTCACAACATTCATTCCAAAAAACACTTCAAACAAAGGATGATGTGCCCATACCGATGAGCATTGGAAATGCTCATATTTTGTATACATTTTCTTGATTATTATGCGGTCGTATAATAAGGATTGCATATGTTTATGAATGATTATATAATTATTTGATGAAATTATGCATGTTATCTAATTCGTGTGTTTTCAGTGTGTTTTTGTGGAATTGTAGTTGATTTAGTCAGATTTGGATCAGTCGAGGTCTTTTCATGGACCTGGCACTTTGTTTCTTTCAATATCAATACAGATAAGGTAGGCGCCTTCCTATTACAGGAAGGTGCCAAGTGTAAGTAGGCACCTTCTTCTTCCAGGAAGGCGCAAAGCATAAGTAGGCACCTTCCCATTCCATGAAGGCGCCAAGGAAATACAAGCACCTTCCTCTCCCAAGAAGGCACCAATAGAAGGCCAGCACCTTCCTCTTCCAGGAAGGTGCCAAAGGAAAATAAGTGCCTTCCTCTCATAAGGAAGGCATCGACAGGAAGGCACCACTAGAATGCAAGCGTCTTCCTCTCATAGGAAGGTTCCAATAGAATATAAGCACCTTCCTCCTCTAGGAAGGTGCCAACGGTAGTAAGGCACCTTTCGCATAGAGAAGTAGCTCGACATACTTAGGCACCTTCCTCATAGGGAAGGAACCCCTGTTATTCGTTTGTTGACTAGACAAGCATGACATGGACAATAGCGACTGGTGTAGTTCCAACTCTACGTCATGTAGAGTTATATTGGGGATCACACCAATGTATGAGAATGTCCTACCAATGCCAAGAAAAGCACAAACCAATTAGTGAACATGCCATCATTAGAAACAAATGCCAGTTTTAGCAAACGTCGATCACATTTACCAGACTGTCTAAGTTTAGTTTGGAATGAATCGATTGTTATAACTTCTTTGTAACATAATATCTATGGGTGTGCTATATAAACACACGCATACCTCTCTAAATATATAGAATATTTTGATAGTAATTATAGGGAGATATATAGAAGAAGCATTGTAATACTTTCATCATTATAATACAGTCCTAAGAGTTTCTAAGTGCGTGTTTAGTTGGGAGGAAGCTTCTGGAGCCGGGGCCCACTCCAAGCTAGTATTTATTCCCCAATTTTTCCCGTGTTTTCTAGATTAGTTTACCACTTTTATAATATTGTTTATCGCATTGTTATTTCTAGTATTGCAGTAGGTTTACTTCTAGGAATGCGTGAATATTTCCTTTCTATAGATTTAATTGATGTTTTTACATAAATTATTAAGGAGTGTATGAATGATTAACGACCGTTTGAAACACCCCCCAATAGTAGAACTAGCAGACTCATATCAAGTGGTATTGTAAGCAATATTGTTCAAGACCCTTTGTAAGTTTACAAAGCTCCCTGGGTTGATAAATTAAATGCACGAGCATGTGACAAAAGTAGGAAAGAAGTTAACCTTGTTTGGCTCACAACATTTTGGTGCCCTTTTCGATGAAGCATCTCAACTAGATTATTTACAATACCTGGAACATCTGACCTTGTATGAGTTCTTCAAGAAGAAGAGGACCTGATGGTCAGTTTATAAAAACCAATCCATCAGAACCTGAGTCATCTGAACATTCTAAATTTTAATTACACTCGCCCGACCCACCTCCAGAAATCCATTGGAGTGAGGATCCACACTTTGTGCAAAGTGCCTTCTCATCCCATCAACATGGGGAAGAACGAATAATCATAAATCCCCTGTTTAATAGGACACCCTTAGAGGAAGCCATGTTGTGGAAATCTATAGAAGATCAGACGATAACACCAGACAACCTTAGAGCCTTGACTCAGAAAGTCTTAAACGACCGTAAGGTCATAAATACTACATTGGAGACCACATTTCCTAAAAAATGGTTGACAACGCAGAAGTCTCATTTGGATTTAGTTTCTCTATTGATGAAGGAGTAGGAGATACCAAAATGAAAAACATATCCCCTGCTCACCTTTCGATCTTCAGAGGATACCCAACTAAGGACCCTGACCTATTTTTATTTAATTTTGATGTCTTATGCAGGTTTGTGGACTACAAATCTGATATGTAGAAGCTAAAACTCTTTCCTTCCATGTTGGACGATGCAGCTCTATGGTGGTTCATCGATTTGGGAGACAAACACATTACCACTTGGGATCAAATGAAGAAACTCTTTTTAAAGCAATACCAAGATTTTGGGGGAGCAAGAGACTACATAGAAGAGGTCCTGAGCATGACGCAAAAAGAATATGAGTCTCTCGAGGAATACTGGGAGAGATTCAACTTCAATCTTCAATGATCTCCTCACACGAACCTATCTGATAAGTCCCTCAAAAGCATTATTTTGAGAGGACTTACCAATGAATCACTGGAGGCTCTTAACATGATTTCTGGAGGTGATGTCTACCAGCATGCTATGGAAGACATCTGACAACTATGTCGGAACTACTCAAGAAGGAGAGGCAAGACCACTTCTAGAATGATGAAAGCGACTGCTTCAGTCACGAAGACAGAAATAGGCAACATGTTGGAATATTTAAAGAGTGAAATGCTCTCATATTTAGCATTGTAGATGGATACACTATTGTTAGAGAAAAATAAGCAAGAAAACAAAGCAGCATTAGCTTATTTCCATCCAAAATGCAGAGGGAAGCATGCAAAGAATGCATGCCTAGAGAACAAAGTTAGAGTATGTGTAGTTTATAGGTTGAACCATAAAACTCAATTGTGTTCTCAACTACCTAGTAATCAGGAGGATGCTGAAAGCACGGATGCCTATTTCATAGGCAATCAGAAGAGTTGGCCACAAGCCCCTACAAGAAATATGCTAATCGGAATGTTGTCATATGGGGGAGGACCATACATCCACCAAGGTCCGCCTCAACCACCTAACATGGGGTGGTGGGGGCCATCACCCTGGTCTAATGCACCCCCAGTAGTATTCTCAATCCAGCAGCTATGGATGCCATATCCATATCCTAGGCAGTAGTGGAGAGGCCACATTCCATGGAATCAGGCTCCACAAAATGTAGCACCAACTCACCCCCAACAAAATTTATCGGTGTTTCCAGTAATGATACCTACGCAGCTACCCACACAATCGATGACAAATCTAAATAACAGGGTGAACCAACCAGCATACAATGTGGAGGGTGAGATGTATTTGATGTACCATATTTAGCTGAGGTCTGGTAGACAGCTAGGAGTAGAAACACCACCACTGGTAGAAGAGGAGGAAGAGGTAGGAGAAAAACCTCTTGTAGAAGAGGTGATAGAAGAAACACCTAAGAGAGCAAATGCTCCATTTCCCAATCGGTTGCAATAATAGAGGAAAGTAACGCAGTCGAAGTTTGATATCTTGTCTAGCTTGAAGAACCTCATCGTGACAATTCCATTATTTCAAGCCATCCAAGATGTTCTGATATATACCAATGTGATAAGAGAGATGTGTCTAAGGAAGCCAGGACGAAGAGAAACCTAGACTATCAATGTCAAGGGTAAACTACCAGATTTGATGATGGGCAAAACATGCCATCCGAAGTATGCAAACCCGGGCAGCCCGATGCTAACTGTAAAAATCAAGGGACATTCCCTATCCAATACATTGGTCGATCTCGGAGTAGCCATCAATGTAATGCCTCAAGAGACCATACAAAGGCTATAGCTCATGAACCTGAAACCCACTGTGATAGTGTTGCAGCTGGCCGATCAATCGACCGTGGCACCGAAAGGAATGTTGGAAGATATAATAGTGGCAGTCAGTGCATGGGAATACCCAGCTAACTTTTTAGTCCTGCAATCTAAAACTAGGTTGGGTGATTACTCGCTCATCTTGGGAAGGCCATGGCTGGCAATAGTTGATGCTTACATCAACTATCAGGATGGGATGATGACCATATCAAATGGAAAAAATGTTAAAAGGTTGACTATTTCACCCCCAGCATAGTCTGTCGACTCAGTAGGAGAACCCATGTTGATCGAGAATGAAAATCCCGAGCTATCAATGATCCAGCCAATGATGACGTTGGATGAGTTGGTAGAAGAAGACGAAGATGGTGCTATTATGGAGTTCCTCCATGGAGAGTCCTCCATATTTGAACCTGGATCGCCATTGATTGGAACCCAAGATCACCACATTTAGTAGATACACGTCGGGCCAAGAAGAATGTTGAATGTCAGCAGTGGGTTGACTCCCATATAATTGACAAAAGTAGAAGAGCTCCTGGTTAGACACCAATAGGCATTTGCATGGGATTACTCAGATATGTAGGGTATCAGCCCAAAAATCTGTACCCATCATATATACCTCGATGATCAAGCAACTCCAAGCATAAAACCATAGAGAAGAATAAATCTGGTAATGAAAGACATTGTGAAGGAAGAACTACAAAAACTATTGACTACTGGATTCATCTATCTGATTTTTGATAGTGAGTGGGTATCACTGTTAGTGGTAGTCCCTAAAAAGAATGGGAAGTGGTGAATCTATGTGGACTACAGAGCATTAAACAAAGCGACCAAGAAGGACCACTTCCTGCTCTAGTTCATTGATCAATTCTTGGATACACTCTCAGGGAGGAAGTATTTCTCCTTCCTGGATGGATTCAGTGGATACAACCAGATCCAGATAGGAGAAGAGGATCAGGACAAGACAACATTCACCTACCCATGGGGAATGTTTGCCTATCGAGTATTACCTTTTGGATTGTGCAACGCACCTGCCACCTTTCAAAGGGCGGTGCTTAGCATATTTTTAGACATGATGGGAGATGCGATCGAAGTATACATGGATGACTTCATCGTCTATGGAGAAACCTTTGACGAGGCAATGACAAAATTGGAAAGAGTGCTCGAAATAAGTAAGGAAAATAATTTGTCCCTGAGCAACGAGAAATGCTTTATGATGATGCAAGAAGGCATCATACTGGAACACCACCTCTCTGCAGAAGGAATAAAGGTTGATAAAAGGAAAATTGAGTCATCAGAGACCTACCTAGTCCCAGAACGTAGAGAGATGTGAGGAGTTTTCTTGGATCAGCTGGGTACTACCGGTGATTTATCATCGAATTCAAAAAAATTGCAAAACCACTACACACTCTATTATCCAAAGATGTGGAGTTCAATTGGACGAAAGACTGCGAAGAAGCATTTTAGTTGCTTAAAGAGAAACTGATATTTGTACCGGTTTTAATAGGACCAAATTGGGACATACCATTCCATATCTACTATGATGCATCCAATGGTGCGATTGGAGAAGTCCTCAAATAGAAGAATGATGAATAATTTTACGCCATCTACTATGTCAGCAAAAACTTGGTAGGAGCTGAGCTCAACTACATGGTGATGGAGAAGGAGTTCCTTGCAATTGTGCATGCCATAAACAAATTCCACCATTATATCATTGGGTATAAGGTATTTGTCCATATGGACCATGTGACCATCATATACTTGATGAGCAAGCTGGCCATTGGTGGAAGAATTATCAAGTGGCTCTTGTTACTATAAGAATTCGACATCATAATAGTTGACAAACCAGGAAAGGACAATGTCGTAGCAGATTTCCTATCCATATTAATATCGATAGATCATACAGCAGTGGAATATTAGTTTTTGGATGAACATTTGTTCACAATTAGTGAGAAAATCTTGTGGTACACAGATATAGCCAATTACTTGGCCACCGAAATAACCTCACCTGCTCTCTATTTTGGATAAAATTAGGCAATCATAGAGAAAAGTGCATCATTCCTATGGTTTGATGGCCTCCTATTCAAAATAGGACATGACCAAATTATAAGGAGATGTGTAGCAGAGCAGGAGTTCTCAGAAGTACTCAAATCATATCACGATGAACCATGCGAAGGACACTTTGCAGGGAAATGAACTGCCTACAAAATCCTATAGGCTGGGTACTTTTGGCCCACTCTATTTAAGGATGCGGCTGTGTATGCCAACAAGTGCGATGAATGCCAAAGAATGGGTAGACCAACCCATCAAGATGAAATGTCCCTCCAGCCTCAAGTACACTTAGAACCCTTTGATAAGTGGGGCATGGACTTTGTGGGACCAATTAATCCACCTTCAATAGGGAGGAGGTTTATTTTGGTCTGTATATATTACGTCACCAAATGGGTTGAAGTTCAAGTGTTGAGAGATTCAAAAGAAAGAACAGTCACTAATTTCTTATTTGCCCACATTTTTACATAATTTGGGGTCCCTAGAGAGATAACAATAGACCAGGGGCCTCAATTTACCTCCAGGTTGATCAAAGAGTTGATGGATCAATACAGAGTTTAGCATAATAAAACTACACCCTACCATTTGCAGGCAAATGGGCAAGTGGAAGTTACGAACAGAGAAATAGAGAACATCCTGACAAATATCGTGCAACAACACAAAAAATATTGGGATACACGGTTTTTGGAGGTAGTCTAGGTGTATAATACCATGTGGAAATCCACCATAGGCTTCACACCCTTCCAACGGGTCTATGGGAAGAGTGTGATGATGACCATTGAATTTGAAATCAAGACATTGAGGATGGCTTCAGAATTGAACTTGAGCTTGGATGGTGCTCAAGAAGAAAGGATTCGACAGTTATATCAGCTGGACAAAATCTGAATGGACGCTCTACAGAGAATGGAAATCATACAAAAGCAAAGAAATTGATAGCATGATCGCCACATTAAACTGAAGCAATTCTAAGAAGGAGAATGGGTGTTGTACAATTCTCGATTCCAGGAAATAAAAGGTAAATTAATGCAAATATGGATGGGACCGTATGAGGTGGTAGAGCTCATCAAGAATGGGGTAGTGCATGTTAGAATAATTGATGACAGCAACACTGTGTTAACGGTCAATGGCCATCGATTGCGCCCCTATAACACAGTCGAAACCTTACAGGTGGAATACAGGATAGACGTGGGGGAGACCCCATCTTGTTAGAACCGGACCAAAATCTTAACAGGTGAAACGATGGCCATGGAGGTGCTCACAAAAAAATAGTTAATTTAGTTTTTTCTTACGGTGTGTTTTGCAGGGATGACGCCCGCATGCAAGCTACATGAATCCTAATCCAGGGCCTAATAGGCATGGAATGCATCTAACTGCATTTATTTTTCTTTCTTTTCATTTGCTTTTTATAGGTGGAAGAGTTGACAGCACGAGGAATAGGTATATGGGAAACCAGGCTTGATTCGGCTTAGCATTCTGACACTGGCACTCATAGGTAGAAGTTGAGGCAGCGTGAAGCGAGACTGAGAAGGCTTGATCACCCTTTCCCAGTCAATTGCAACATGATTACCAACAAGAAGGCACCTTCCGTATGAAGAAGGTGCCCTGCCAGAAGCAGGCGCCTTCCTTATAAATAAGGTGCCCAGCCAGAAGAAGGTGCCTTCCTTGTAAATAAGGTGCCCCGCAAGAAGAAGGTGCCTTCCTTATAAAGAAGACACCCCGCCAGCAGAAGGTGCCTTCCTTATAGAGAAGGCGCACACAATTAAAAAAAACAAAATATATATGTATAGGCACCTTCCGTGGTTGGAAGGCGCCACACAAATAAATAAATAAATAAATCCCGAGGTGTCTCCCACATCGGGAAAGCGCATATAGACTGAGGCACCTTCCACATCGGGAAGGTGCACCCATTCAGAAGCACCTTTCGTAGCAGGAAGGTGCCATCATCAAAAATGTGCCTTTTGCCATCGAAAGGCGCATCCAATCAAATGCGCCTTCCACCATCGAAAGGCGCATCCATTTAAAGAGCACCGACAACATCAGGAAGGCACCATATAAGCACCTTCCACATCGAGAAGGCGTTGATGTGTCTTCCACCACATCGATAAGGCACCGATGCACCTTCCACCACATCGAGAAGGCACCTATGCACCTTCCACCACATTGGGAAGGCACCGATGCACCTTCCACCACATCGGGAAGGCGTTGATGTGTCTTCCACCATCGAAAGGCATATCTAATCATAGAGCACTGAAAACATTGAGAAGGCACCACATAATCTCCTTCCACATAGAGAAGGTGACACATAAGCACCTTCCACATTGGGAAGGTACCAAAGAGCGCCTTCCATGTACAGCCAACACTTAAGTCTCTCGGATGCCTCGATCGAAACAAAATCACCACATGAACGAGCGGCATCAGATGACCATACCCCTCCACCATGTCATAAATCAACGAATCAACGCTCTTCACAACGCATGAAATATCGAATAAGGTACGTGCATACTAACTCAAATTTTTATATAATTATTTATAAATTATGCGGTACCAAAAAAAATATCGTCGTCATAAAAATCATATCCCCCATAGCCAAAATCGTGTGCCAATGATATGGCTTGAAAGGTGTACCCTAGAATTAAATGCTAAGGTTAGGCACCTTCCCTATAAGAATGCACCTCCCTGAATAAGTAAGGACATAAAAAAATAGAGTAGTGATGGAAGGTGCCATCGGAGGAAGGTCGAAGAATCACGTAGTGAAGAAAAATGAGTCGAGTGATATGGAAGGAATTAGGGGGGTGGTAAAAACATAGTTCGAAGTCGAGGGATGGTTCGAATACTATACCCCGGTCAGTTAGGGCTAGGATATGGAGGCAGCCAAGGAATTTATTGCCTCCTTGAAGGGTGATGTAGCTCAGGTGTGAGGCGTAGAATTCTAGTCACCCCCGAATACATATCACAGGCGACTGGATTTCCCCTCATAGGGGAATGCATATACAAAGGCAGAATGCTTAAGTCGTATGCCGAAGTGCTATTTCCAGGGAAAAATTTATAGATAGATAAGGAAGGGCTACCCAAAAGTAGCCTTCCCATGAATTTGTGGAAGATATTCAAACAGGTTGCTTGATTCTTTACATGCACCAGGAAGTATACCCATCTGCATGCTAACCATGTGCAATTTCTAAATCACCTGGTGTATGGAAGGAAGTTGAACGTCCCCTTATACTTGGCAAATGCCCTGAAGGACGAAGCGGATAGGTACCAGAAGGGAGCACCATTTGCCTTGGACCATCATGGGCTGATATTAGCACTGGTCTGCCATGCAGAAGTGCAGAGGCAGAACCTCGATGCAGAGGGAGATGGCGACCAAGAAAGGCAACAAGATGTTGCTAAAATAGGGCAAGAAGAGGGAATCCCTGTAGAGGATATGACAAGTATCGAGCAATTGGAATTGCCCTATTTCATGGAAGAAATAGGGCAATCATCAGTGCCTGAATGCATAAAGAAAAGAGGGTATTCCCCAGTGCATGAGTATGAAGAGGAAGGAGCACTACTTATTAGCAGTGAGGCTAAGTTCCGATGACCAGAACTAGTCCCTAGGAGGAAACACCTGCGGTGACTCCTCCTCTTGGAAAAAGAAGAACAGAGCGATTCGAAAGTCGATGTTGCAGCCCAAACCCTTTGAGAATTGACAAACTAGAGCCCACAAGATGCAGGGACTTCTGGGAGCAATGATCAGGTAGACATAGCCTTGGAGGAAGCACTGGAGTGGCAAACCAATTGCTGGATGGCCCAAAAAATTTTGGAGGACTACTAAAAAAAGCATAGAGAGGAATTGAAAGAGCGAGAAATACAAATCGCCCAACTTGAGTAGCTGGTCTGGTAGTTGCGAGAGGAGAACCAACTACTCTAGGATAGGGGAATAGAAATAAGGGATGCATCAACCCAAAATGACTGGGCAACAGAAGTCTTGACAAATTATCCCACATCTACAGAAGGAGTATTTTATTCGAGAGAATTTTGATCATATGCCTGACAGAGCAGCCCAGAGGCAGGGGATAATTCCTCTATTTTTGGGAGTGAAGGGGAAAGAAGTCCCACAACATCCCCTATCATCATTCTGAGTGATACAAAGCAGGACGAGGGCCAACAGTAGTAGACAGGACTGGGGGATAAGGAAGAAATCCCTAGACCTGAGGAAGGAAGAGAAGAACCTGAGGGGTCAGCACAAGACATATAGAGGGATGAAGAAGAATACCCAGGGACGATAGCATAGAGTGAAGAGAACACTCCATGGACTGCAGAGCAGGCCACTCGAAGCGAGAAGACATCCACCAGGGAAAAAATGAAAACCCTTGTTTGAGCTACCACATTTTATGCAGAGACCAGAGGAAAAGGGCCCAAGACGGCTTGAAAGAAGGTGAAGGTGACCTTCACAAAGCCAGAAGAAGACAAGTGGGATATGCATCCATTCGTAGAGAGGCAAAAATAGTTCGAACAGTTTCTCAAAGAGATGATAGTAGCTAAGGAGAGTAGGAAGACATCCTTGATGATGCAGGGGGATTCTGGTATCTACGTCAATCTCGTAGAAGACAACCAGTTTTGGGATATTTACGGGTCATCCCAGGGATGGCCCTCCATGATAAGAAGGTATTTTTAATGGTGGGGGTATATGGTCCTGAATTGGAGGCTATTTCCATTACAAAGGAGAATGCAGGGCTTACTCCTGAAGCAACCCGATTGTACAAAGCCCAATTAGTTCATCTCAGGAGGGATAATTCATATATCCCTCTTGCAGTGGTCAGACCTCTAGATGCTAACCTATGGCAAGCTACAGAAGCTACATTTTAGGCAACAGAGACAACGTTGGTTAGATCACCTTTGATAGCGGCCAGGACAAGGAAAGCACAATCGATAGTAGCACCCATAACCCCACGTAGAAAAAGAGGGGCCACACCTCCAGATGCCAGCGTGCAGAAGAGACAGACACAAGCCATAGGTACAGTTGGATCCACTACGAAACATCAATGATGAGGGGTCAACAGGGCTACCTATAGTTTTGATGCCATGAGGGCGTGGCATATGTTAGGCATGGGGGGATGATGAGCATCAGAAATGATCATATTTTGCATACATTTTCTTGATTATTATGAGAATATATAATAAGGATTGCATATGTTTATGAATGATTATATAAATATTTGATGAAATTATGCGTGTTATCTAATTCATGTGTTTTTGTGGAATTGTAGTTGATTTAGTCAGATTTGGATCAGTCGAGGTCTTTTCATGGACCTGGCACTTTGTTTCTTTCGGAATCAATGTAGAGAAGGTAGGCACCTTCCTCTTCCAGGAATGTGCCAAGTGTAAGTAGGCACCTTCCTCTTCTAGGAAGGCGCCAAGCGTAAGTAGGCACCTTCCTCTTCCAAGAAGGTGCCAATGGAATACAAGCGCCTTCCTCTCCCAGGAAGGCACAAATAGAAGGCCAACACCTTCCTCTTCTAGGAAGGTGCCAAAGGAAAATAAGTGCCTTCCTCTCATAAGGAAGGTGTCGATAGGAAGGCACCACTAGAAGGCAAGCGCCTTCCTCTCACAGGAATGCGCCAACAGAAGATAAGGGCCTTCCTCCTCCAAGAAGATGCCAATGGTAGTAAGGCACCTTTCACATAGAGAAGGCACCCGACATACTTAGGCACCTTCCTCATAAGGAAGGCACCCCTGTTCTTTTCCTGTTGACCAGACAAGCATGTCGTGGACAACAATGACTAGTGCAGTTCCAACTCTATGTCATGTAGAGTTAAATTGGGGATCACACCGACGTATGAGAACATCCTACCAATGCTAAGCAATGCATAAACCAATCAATGAACATGCTACCATTAGAAACAAATGTCAGTTTTAGCAGACGTCGATCACATTTACCAGACTGTCTTAGTTTAGTCTAGAATGAATTGACTATTATAACTTCTTTGTAACAGAAGATCTACGGGTGTGTTATACAAACACATGTAGACCTCTCTGAATATATAGAATATTTTGATAGTAATTATAGGGAGATATACAGAAGAAGCATTGTAATACTTTAATCATTATAATACAGTCCTAAGAGTTTCTAAGTGCGTGTTCAGTTGGGAGGAAGCTGCTAGAGCCTGGGCCCACTCCAAGCCAGTATTACTTCCTCTATTTTTCCTGTGTTTTCTAGATTATTTTACCGCTTTTATAAGATTTTTTATCACATTGTTATTTTCAGTATTGCAATAGGTTTACTTCCAGGAATGCATGAATATTTCCTTTCTGTAGATTTAATTATTCTTTTTACATAAATTATTGAGGAATGTATGAATTATTGATGATCGTTTGAAAAATCCCCCAATAGTAGAACTAGCAGACTCATCTCAAGTGGTATTGTAAGAAATCTTATTCAAGACCCTTTGCAATTTTATGAAGCTCCCTGGGTTGATAAATTAAATGCATGGGCATGTGACAAAAGTAGGAAAGAAGTTAACCTTGTTTGGCCCGCAACACATACCTCTTAAATTCTCTTTTGGATATATGTCTTCAAAACCTGTGTCACAAATAGTCAATCCTTCTTGTTCCACTTCAAGGGTTAGATAGCAACATTCTATTTCATAACCTCCACATGAATATTCCACCTCAACAAATATTTCACCATACAAAGATTCAATAAAATTTCAAACCACTTTTACACCTTATTAATCCTATATTTGCAAATACATTTCATCAACAAAGTTTACCAATTACATAAGCAAAATATTTTATTTACACCTTACATCTCCTACTTGTCATTAATGCATTAAAAAAAATAAATTACCACTTCATTTTTTTTTACCCCAATGCATTAGCAAAAAAACCACCTTAATTTTTGCTCAGGAAAAAGAAATCATTTCATAACCCTTTTTATTGCAAAAATAAAATAAATTTAATACTCCTTATATATCCCTAGCTAGCACATACCTTAGCAATTTTTAACCTTAGGGCATAGATTAATTTTAATAAAAATTAATCCCTTCACTGTCGCCTACCGTCAAGAATCAAACTCGTGCTACCTACTAGCCCTATGCCCTAGCCTCGGCTAGGCCATCATGTGGGATATCCAACTCACACAAAACTAAAGGAGCACGATCTCCTTGTTATCCTTTACCACCGATGCTAAAAACAAATCTGGAAACACAAACTAAAATGCCTCTGCGTGAATCGAACATTCCACCTTCTGCCCTCTACACACTGTGCAAGCCAATCTTGCCAGTTTGGCTGCCACCTCACCTTGAGTGGGGACAAACCCCTTCCAACCTTTGACCAAACTCCCTGCTCTGAAAATCATGAAAACTCCTATTTGTTTCCTCCACCATGTCAAATGAGTAAGTCAGTTAATTCGAGAAAAATTAAATCGAATACACACCATGTCTTAGGCTAAACCTTGGCCTATAAATACATATGCCTTTTCATATATGACGTTGGCTCCCTTGCAATTCAAATTTGGCACTTCGAATTTAATTATTATAGTTAATTATAATAATTTAAATCCAAAGGATTTAAATATTATAATTTAAATATTAAAAATATTTTTGGGCCTTTTCTTTAAGGATAACCTTGCCACCATTAATGAATATTTTAACCTTCACAAAATTACCACCATGGTAAATTAAATAGACTTATAAATTCTTTCTCAAACATCATGGAGAGGAATTCCTTCCTTCTTGCTTACCTATACCCCATGTGCCACCATGAGGAATATTCTCACAAATATTTCCATCAACTTAAGACTTTAACCCTTTTGACATTAACCAAACCTCTTAACATTAATTCCATCAACTTAGGATATCAAACCTATTGACATCAATGGTAACAAAACATGCTCAAATTTCCAACAACAAATTTGATAAAAACATGGATTTTAGGGCAAGTGTAGGTTTATATAGCAAATTGTATGATTTTAGGAAGAAATTGTATGATTTGAGGATAATTGTATAATTTTGAGGTTGAATTGTATGAATTAGAGCCCAAATTATGCAATTTGAGTGTAATTGTATGATTCCAGGTGCAATTGTACAAAAATGAGGTGCAATTGTATGATTTGGAGCTTATTATATGATTTTAGGGTGAAATTGTATGATTCAGAGCATAAATTATATGATTTGGGTGAATTGTATGAAATTGAAGTATAGTAGTACAATTTCTAGAAGAATTGTACAATTTTGGAGGTAGTTGTACAATTCTAAAAAGCACCTGTATGATTGCAAGGAACACCTATATGATTTTTGGGGATGATTGTACATTTTTTGGTGTAGTTGTATGAAATTAGGGTAAATTGTACAGTTTGTGATGCAATTGTCCTAAATTGCCAAATTGACTCAGATTGGTGAAGAAGTGGTTCCAATATGAGTAATTGTGAAGAATGAGCACCGAGCAGGAATTTTGATCTCATTTACAATGGATTGCAACAACAAGGAGGGAACGATAAATAGGACAAATACATTAGAGAGATTAATGGCCTAGGAAAATAGTGACCCACCATACACAAGTCCAAGGATGAGGGTTTCCACCACAATGAGGGCATAGTTACATCCCTTGGAGAGGCAGAGGTTATAGGCCATGGAGGTGACATAATAATTGGCATGATGGTAGAGGAAGCACACAACCACATTCATCAAGAGTCATAGATGGAACCACCTAGGGCACATCGAAGGGATATTTGTATTGAGGTGCATAGAGGGGCTACCTTGGAGAAAAAAGTGGACCTACCCAGTTAATAGGAAGGAGGGAAGGTGGAATTGAAAGATATCACCTTCATACAAACGGTAGGTGATTATTCCAAAAATGATGGAATGACTATGAGGACACTCACCCAATGAAGAGAGCCTTGACTCGAGATAGAGTGAGTATATTTGCATAGGTACCACCATAAGATAAAGTATTCTTTCATGATTACTTGTTATAGATGGTGCAGTCATACGACTCAAGCAAGAATTACACCTTTATACAGATTAGAAACTATCATCTCAAGGTGGAATTCTTGGTTGTAAATTTTTAGAAAAGATTTGGGTTTCCAAAAGATATCCCAATCAAGAGAAAAGTTGTAGACACCATAGAGACCCATTATTTAATCACCATGTTAATATATCTTCAATATCCATCAGCTACTAAGGCTTTTGGTGTGGGAGGATGGGGAATCAAGTAAAGCATGCTAAAAATGAAAGATATTATGTGTGCCATGAACATGGTTATGTCTCAACTATCAGGTGAAGCATGGTCTTCTAAGATGCCAATATATATGGCATAGTATGTAGAAGGTGTCACATAAGGGGTGTAGTATGATTGGGAAACATATTTGGCTTAGAGGATACAACAGTTATTGTAGAGAACCATGAATAACTTCTCGATGATATTCCTTACAATCACTATAATGTTGGATGTGGTATCTCAGGCTGACATTACTTTCCATGGGCTAACAACACCTCATGATCTACCAAAGGATCAACCTACCATACTATGATGGGAAAATATAGTGCCACTTAAGAAAGTTATCCCAAAGAAGCTAAGATAGAAAAAACCACTAGGAAACCAAAACCTCCTTTGATTGATGAGAAGGGGACTTCATCAAAAAAATCCATCCTCAAAGGAAAATATGGTGATAGTTACACCCAGATTCTGAGTCAAAATAGTAGATATCTATCCAATAGTTGCAGAATCAACCCTTGTCTCACACAAAGGAGGAGATAGTAGTACCAGCACACAATCTAGTGTAGATAAAAACATGTAAGCAATAAAAGATGTAGACACATGAGAAATATGCTATGTAAAGTGAGCAGTTGCAATCAATGCTCACTAATCCAACTGATATTTACTTGGGATTGGAAGAATTGGAGCTAATATATATAAGTATACTAGTAGGGACATACCAATTAGGATTAGTGGTGGGATCCCCTACATTGCTTAGAGTCAATGAATTTGAACTATTTGAGGCATATAAACATTAGATAGATAGAACAATATCATGACCAAGAACAAAAGCAAAGGAAGTGTTGGCAATCCTGCTGGAGGAGATGAAGGAAAATAAAAAGCCACAAATAAGGATTGTGATGTGAGGTGGAAATATCCATTTAGGGGAGGAGAATATGATGCCAACATAAGAACGATCTAATCCAATCCCTGTATCCACAATAGTGGTAGAAGAAAAATTGACCTTCCATGATGAGGGGTTGTCTAAACTATAGCAAGAAGAGTTGTGAAAACCACAAGAGGAATTCTAAGTACCTATGAAAGGACAAAACTCAACTCAAGAGATTATTAATGTTGAGGATATCATATCACAAGAAGAAGTAGGTAAAACTATAGCTCAAATTACACTTGTTGAGGAGATTACAACAGATAATAAAGTTAGAGGAAGTTCATTGCCATAGGAGGAATAGGAGGAACAAACTTCATTACAGGAAATGGATAGAGGAATTTAGACAAGATTTTTTCTTAAAGTACCATAATTTTGTATATCTAATGAATAAGGAGAAGACATAGATGACCAAGTGGACCATTTATTAAAATAGATGTGTGACATGTTCATTAGTACTCGATTGTAGTTTCGAATAGGTTGCATTAGATAATTGAATTAGCAGAGGGAGAAAACCTTCACTAATATGGATAAGGTCATGGAGTGGGTGTTCAATGAGGACCGAATGAAAAGGATAGCTTAGATTCATGCACAACACCCATGGTAGTTACCTAGAGGAGAGGTAACAAATATGTTAGAGATAAAATATTTATCAGGAGTAAAGACAAACTACCGAGCATACCCATGGGTGTACCTAGATCTAGATAAGAGTTAGAAATATCTATTGAACATTTTAGATATATAGTATTAGAAGGCATCTCCAAAACTAACGTTCATCTTTCAAATATTTATATTCCTAACACACTCTATTGACTGGCTAAGTGCGGGTATTGAATAGATCTAATAGGTCAAGGAAGCGCAAAGGGAAGATATGGAAGCAAATAAAAGAGATGGCTATAATTGAAGAGGAATTAGAACATCACAAGAATAAGGCTAAGGAGAAGCTCAAGAAGGTTGAAGTTGAAATGAAGGACATGAAGCAAGCCTATGAAGAGAAGTTGTGAACACAAGAGGAAGAGAAACAACTTATGATATAGAAAGTAGGAGAGCAAAAGAAGTGATTGGAGGAATAGATAGAGTTGTTACAACGATATGCTACATAAATAAAATAGCAAGAGGAGCAGATGAGTTTGAATAGCCAACAACTCAAGCAACAAAAAGAATAGTTGTAAGTCCAAAAAGAGCAGTGAAGAAACACACGCTTATACTGAGAGGGGGGTGAATAGTTTAAGATAAAAAATTTCTTTCCAAATGATAACAACAATAATATGAATGCAATAATAAATAAATGCACAATTTCCATACACATAAGAGACAATGCTTTTATGTGGAAACACCATATTAAGATAAAACCATAGAAAAATATTGCTTATATTTTTCTTCAATAAATTTCATTGGCACCAACCCACAGGAGACACCAATCCCCTATACAAGTTCATGGACACCAACCCACAGGAGACACAAATCCCCTATAAAATTTCATGGGCATAAACCCACAGGAGAAACCAATCCCCTATACAATTTTGTGGGCACCAACCCATAGGAGACACCAATCCCCTATACAAGTTTGTGGGCACCAACCCACAGGAGACATCAATCCCCTATACAAGTTCGTGGGAATCAACCTCACTCAGTTATGCTCCAAAAATGATTACAAACATTGCTTAAAATTACTCCTAAATATGATTAAAAACACTGCTCAAATCTGCTCCCAAATATTATCACAAACACTACTCAAATATGCTTCCAAATTTGATCCAAAACTTTGCTTATTATAATCCATACTATACCTACTTTTACTCTTTAAATTCTTCCATTTTCTTGAGTTTGCTTTCTTCAACTTACTAATGCACTTTGAATATCAAACTTACAATATGGTAACATTCATTCTTCCCTTTTCTTGAGTTTGCTTTCTTCAACTTACTAATACACTTTGAATATCAAACTTGCAAAATAGTGAAAGTTATTAACTTGTGATGGACAATTTCACTATCTTGTGCACCTTTTCTTCTTCATGTAGATGGCTGATTTGTCTTTCCTTTTGAAATATTGGATGAATATGTGCACTTAATCCTCTTACTCTATTCTTTTATGCCTTGACTTGTTTCATATTTGTGCCCTTCAAATCTGCCTCAAAAATGATGATCTTCCTTTTGTATGTGCCCTCCAAATCTGCCTCAACAAAAATATTATCTTCCTTTTGTATGTGCCTTCCAAATCTGCCTCAACAAAAATATTATCTTCCTTTTGTATGTGCCCTCCAAATATGCCTCAACGAAATGATTATTTTCCTTTGAAGTAGTCTACCTTATGGCTCCTTACTAAACCCTTGATTTGGATTTTTAGAATAACAAATAATTAAGGTAGAAACTTAATTAATAAGGTTTGAAGACCTTATAACTCCAACCTTATAAAATCAAAAATTAATCTTATAACTCCAACCTTATAAAATCAAAAATTAATCTTGTAACTCCAACCTCAACTCTCCAAAATAGAATAAAGGAATCTTAATTTTTCATACTTATCTTTATGACTTCTTGTCATGGCATCCACCCTGACATCAATGATGGGTTTTGCTGTGATGCGCCTATGCATGATTCCACGTGGTCTACCACCACTCTATATCTTGCTCCGATCGAAGGGTACCACCACATTGTCTTACCTCTTATACTTCTAACTCAAATAACTCCACTAGCCATTGTTGTGCTTGCCAACTAGCCATTACTTCATTTATGAGCTTGTCATAATCTTCCTTTCAATATAGTTCTCACTAAAACTGCCTTATTTAATTTTTGGGTCATGCATCAAACTTCAATTGTTCACTATTGTACAATATGTCTTTCAAAATTTTTCTCCCATGCACAAGATATGACTTCAAGTGATTTTGGATGGGGATGTCCTTCAAAATTGTTTTGTATTGTCTCTGGTAGAAACCTTAAAACTTACAGTGCTACCTTCTTCCACACAAGCTCTGGTAGAAGCCTTAAAAATTACAGTGCTACCTCCTTCCACATGAGCTCTAGCAGTTTACATTCAAGTTTAGTGGTTTTGCATCTTGTTAAGCGCGTGGTGGATTTGCTTCACATCCGAATGTCTTTTTGACTTCTTTAACGACTCACTACAATAGATGATTATCCCTCTGTTCAACTATTGGTATTTTTTGAAATGCCTTAGATCATACACCTTTTCTTCCCTCAATGCCTCAAGTCATCCACCTTTTCTTATCTCAAAATATGAAGTCTAGAACATACCCTTGTTCAAAGCATTTGCATCTTCAATTTGTAGATGACTTGTGTGGAGATCAAAAACTCCTCTCTATTGCTATGAAAAGTTCTCCTCTTCCATTTTTATCTTGGTCTTGCCACCTCTATATTTATGTATATAGTGATACTCCTTTAATGAAGATAATCGAAACATCAATGTTATCCTATGTCTTCCACAATGGTGCTACTCCCTCAACAAATACGTTTAGATCATCACTCCTGCCCTATGTCTTCTACAATGGTGCTATTGCTATATGTCCCACTCCATATTTTTGAAATGAAAATTAGGCTTGTATTTTTATGCATAATTTGCCTCCTTACCTTTGGCACTTAATTAGTTGGTCCATACTTTCAAACTTCCACCCCATATAAATATTTAAATCTTTGATTTAAATATTCAAACTTTTATATTATATTTGAACCATCACTTTAATATTTAAATAAATATTAAAGCATACACCACTTTAATATTTAAAAATTTAATTTAAATATTAAAGCATACACTTATAATTAAATCATCCTTGAAGATATATTTGCCTTGAATAATTTTCCCAATCATGCACCATTTGCTATCAAGCAAATCAAACTTTGACATCAATGACAACTCAATAATTCTAACAATCTCCCTCTTTGTCATTGATGGCAACCCTACAAAGAAATAATTCTTTATTGCAACATGATCACAATCTGCTCCCCTTGACAAGTCACTCCCTCTTACTGAAAATCTCTAAAGGCTCCTTGGTGCTAAAGGATAAGACACTGGATAACACCCCCTTGCTACCTGCTCTTCTTGAGATGTTCAATGATGATATGGGAGTGAAACTCCCAAATTACTATGCTCCTTTTATTGTTCTATTTTATTTCTCCAAAGTTTGGAGGGCATAACCTTTTGAACATTTTGACCATACTCCTTCTTGCTTGACTTCGGAAGTTCAGGGAACACTGTTCTACACCATATAGCTATATTCCCAAAATTATTACAATTATAACATATGATGTTGTAGTCCATGAGAGGTGCAAATTAATTTAAATTTATCTTGGTGAAACCAAAATCATTTTTAGAATGGACCCTACAATTTATAGATTTATGACCAAATTTGTGACATGAAAAGCAATAACCATAAAAGGAATATTGAAACTTGTCTGATTGCTTTGCAAGATATGGCCGCATGGTTCTCTTATTGTTGTTTTTGTGATGGTCCTTTGTCCATGATGATGCTTTGTTTTCTTCCTTCTTGATGCTTCCACTTATAAACACATCAGCATAGGTCTTAGGCTCTTCTTTAATTATGTTCTTTGATGCCTTTGTTCTTTTTAAGCTTGACTCCGCATTTTTTTTTGACTTTCTTCAAAACCAAGCCCAGTATTTATAACCAAATATATTTTTGCTTTAATAATATCATCCATTATTTTTGTGCTTTTCTCAAACTTATGTAGTTTATTATTAGATTCTTCCACTTCCTTCCTCAGATAGACAACCTCATGTTCCAATTTTTTGCATTCCAACTCTTTTGCCTTTAACTGCTCATACATACCTTCTTCAATTCTCTTTGCCTCTTCAATTTTTACTTTTAAGTTGGTGAGATCTTGTGAAATATTTGCCTTTGTCTCCTCATCCTCTTGTACTTGAATCTTCAATCTTGAGTTTTTCTTTCTAAGAATTTTCAACTCTTCAAGAGCAACAATAAGCTCCTCTTCTATGTCAACTATGGCTTCCTCTTCATTTTTTGGATCTCTCTATTTTTCTTGGTTTTCATCAACAAGAGCATCTTCTTTCTCCTCTATAGCCAAAAATATGATTTCTTCTCTTTCACTATTGGAGAGGCTTTCATCATTGTTGGAAGAACTGCTTGCTTCCTCAACATAAAGACTCTTCTTGTGCCTTTGAAATATCTTCTTTTCATGCTTGCTTTGACCGTGCCTATTTTTCTTTTCATGATAAAATTTTCTTTCTTTCTTTTTATTGTATTCCTTTTCTTCTTCATTGCTACTACTTCTAGGTTGTGGGAAATTAGATGCATAGTGACCAATGTTACCATAATTAAAATATTTTACAATATGCATACCTTTGTGTTTTCTTATACCCTTCTTATTTCTTCGCATAAAGTTAGCTTCTTCTTTGCTCCTTGATTCTTCACTTGATTCAGGTTCTTTATTCTTTGTCTTATTTGAATATTTAAATGTGACCTCCAATTTGGATGTTTGATCTTTTTTAGTCCTCATCTCATAGGCTGTAAGAATTTTGTGTAGTTCATCCATGCTTAAGGTTTTAAGATCCTTAATTTCTTCAATCATCAAGACCTTTGCATCAAACCTCATGGGAAGTGACCTTAAGATTTTTTGAATAATATTAGAGTCTTCAATACTTTCTCCAAGTCCACGAATGGTGTTGACAACTTCATCAATGTGGAGTAGATATTTTGCAATATCTTCCTCATATTTCATCTTCAAATATTCTAAATTTCTCTCGTGGGTTTGAAGTTTTACCATTTTAACCTTGTCATATCCTTCATATGTTCTTTGTAACTTATCCCAAATTTATTTTTCTGAGGTGCATTGCATGACTTTCACAAACTCTGATTCGCATAACCCACTTAGTATTGCATTTATTTCCTTGGCATTATGTTCAAATGGTTTCTTGCCATTTTTATCCATTTGAGGAGTTGTACGTGGTTTGAACCCATCCACAATAGATTGCCATAGCCTTGTGCCATCAAATAGGTTTGCATCCTTACACTCCAAAACATATAATTAGTCTCATCAAAAAATGGAGCCCTATTTGATAAAAAACCTTTTTTGGAATCCATGTGTGTTACTGTAAGATTTTTCTTCAAGTTGTTAAGCTTTCATGAAGGAACCCAATCTGATACCAATTGAAGAAACACGTGCTTATATTGAGATGGGGGTGAATAGTATAAGATAACACTTTTCTTTCCAAATGATAATAGCAATAATACGAATGCAATAATAAATCAATGCATAACTTTTATACACATAAGAGACAATGATTTTACGTGGAAAAACCCTCTCGGGAGAGAACCATGAAAAAATATTGCTTATATTTTTCTTCAAAAACTTTCGTGGGTACAAAACCGTAGGATACACCAATCCCCTATACAATTTCAAGGGAACCAACCCACAGGAGACACCAATATCCTATACAAGTTCATGGGTGCAAACCCACAGGAGACACCAATCCCCTATACAAGTTCATGGGCACAAGCCCACAGGAGACACCAATCTCCTATACAATTTCATGGGCACCAACCCATAGGAGACACCAATATCCTATACAATTTCATGGGCACCAACCCACAATAGACACTAATCCCCTATACAAGTTCATGGGCACCAACCCATAGGAGACACCAATCCCCTATACAAGTTTACGGGCACCAATACATTGGAGACACCAATTCCCTATACAAGTTCATGGGAATAAACCCATAGGAGACATCAATACCCTATACAATTTTGTGGGTACTAACCTCACTTAGTTCTACTCCAAAATTGATTACAAACACTGCTCAAATTTACACTAAAATATGATTACAAACACTGCTCAAATCTGCTCCCAAATTTGATCACAAACA
The DNA here is from genome assembly GCA_028583015.1 of Wollemia nobilis. Lineage (NCBI taxonomy): Eukaryota > Viridiplantae > Streptophyta > Pinopsida > Araucariales > Araucariaceae > Wollemia > Wollemia nobilis. The sequence continues at coordinate 1,594,932 of JAQPPZ010003251.1, read as the reverse complement.
CTGCTCAAATCTACTCCCAAATTTGATCCAAAAATTTTCTTATTATAATCCCTACTCTACCTACTTTTAATCTTTGAATTCATCTCTTTTATTGAGTTTGATTTCTTCAACTTACTAATGCACTTTGAATATCAAACTTACAATATGGTAACATTCATTCTTCCCTTTTCTTGAGTTTTCTTTCTTCAACTTACTAATACACTTTGAATATCAAACTTGCAAAATAGTAATGAATGTTACTAACCTGTGAGGGCTAATTTCACTATCTTGTGCACCTTTTCTTCTTCATGTAGATGGCTTATTTGTATTTCCTTTTGAAAGCTTGAATGAATATGTGCACTTAATCCTTACTCTATTCTTTGACACATTGACTTGTTTTATATTTGTGTCATTTAAATCTACCTCAAAAATGATGATCTTCCTTTTGTATGTGCCCTCCAAATCTGCCTCAATAAAAATATTATCTTCCTTTTGTATGTGCCCTCCAAATCTACCTCAACAAAAATATTATCTTCCTTTTGTATGTGCCCTCCAAATCTACCTCAACAAAATGATTATTTTCCTTTGAAGTAGTCTACCTTATGGCTCCTTACTAAACCCTTGATTTAAATTTTTAGAATAACAAATAATTAAGGTAGAAACTTAATTAATAAGGTTTAAAGACCTTATAACTCCAACCTTATAAAATAAAAAATTAATCTTTTAACTCCAATCTCAACTCTCCAAAATAAAATAAAGGAATATTAATTTTTCATACTTATCTTTATGACATATTGTCATGGCATCCACCCTAACGTGATCAACTATGGATTTCAATATGATGTGCCTATGCACAATTCCATGTAGCCTACCACAACTCTATCTCTTGCTCCGATTGAAGGAAACCAACATGTTGTCTTACCTCTTATGCTTCTAACTCAAACAACTCCACTAGCCATTGTTGTGCCTGCCAACTAGTCGTTACTCCATTGATGCACTTGTCATAATATTCCTTTCAATATAGTCCTCACTAAAATTTCCTTATTTCCTATTTAGGTCATGCATCAAAAGTCAATTATTCGTTGTTGCATGATATATATTTCAACTTTTCTCTCGTGCACAAGATATGACTTCAAGTGATTTTGTATTGGGATGTCCTTCAAAATTTTTTTGTATTGGCTTTGGTAGAAAACTTAAAACTTACATTGCTACCTTATTTCACATGAGCTCTGGAAAAAACCCTAAAACTTATAGTATTACCTCCTTCCACACAAGCTCTGGCAATTTATATTCAATTTCAACAGTTTTGCATCTTTTTAAGCGTGTGGTCGATTTGCTTCGCATACGAATGTCTTTTTCACTTCTTTAATGGCTCATTATAAGATATGATTAACCCTCCTTTGTTCAACTATTGGTATTTGATGAAATGCCTTAGGTCATCCACATTTTCTTATCTCAAAGTATGAATTCCATAACATACCTCTGTTAAAATCATTTGCATCTTCAATTTTTAGATGCCTTGTGTGGAGATCAAAAACTCATCTCTACTGCTATGAAAATTTCTCCTCTTCCACTTTTATCTTAGTCTCTTTGCCTCCATATTTATGTATCTAGAGCTAATACTTTAACGAAGATACTCGAAATATCACTGTTGTCCTATGTCTTCCATAATGACACTACTCTCTCAATGAAGATGTTTGAATCATCACTCATGCCTTGTGTCTTCCACAATGATGTTATTGCTATCTGTACCTAAATAACACAAGCTTATACTGAGAGGGAGGGTGAACAGTATAAGATCACTTTTTACTTTTCTTTCCCAATCAATATTATGTAATGTAAAGATAGCAATATCAACAATAGTAATCAAATCAATGCACAAATCACCACACACAATAGAGACACCAATTTAATGTGGTTCACCCAATGTGGGCTACTCCACGGAGAAAATATTTCACTAAAATTTTCTCAATCAATCTCTTGGGAATCCTTTCCCTATTACAATGTTTATGGACCTCTATCCAAAGGAGACACCAATCCCCTAATCAAGTTCATGGATATCTATCCACAGGAGAACTCCTTTCTCCTTAGCTCTTACTGGTGATCTTCTAGAAGAACTGTTGCCCCCACTTATCTGGCTAATGGATCTCTATCCACTAAAGACACCTATCCTCACTGCCCTGGCTAATGGATCTCTATCCACTGGAGACTGTCATCCTCTATACTCTGTCACCTTCAAAGCTCTATCTCAAATCTGCACTAAACATAGTCCTTTGATTTAGCACAAATATGCTCAATATCTATCTTTGGTCTGGCATAAACTTATCCTCAAATCTGCACCAAACTCTGTCCTCGAATCTATACTAAACACAGTCCTTCGGTCTAGCACAAATTTATCCTCAATCTCTATCCTCTCTACTAAACATAGTCCTTCGATCTAGCACAAATTTATCCTCAATCTCTATCCTCAAGCCTTAGCATAAAGCTTGATCCAATCACAAATCAACACTACTAGATCTGCCCCAAACCTTAACTCAAGGTTTGAACAAATCAATCAATCAACTCTGCTCTCAAGTCTTCTCAAAGACTTATCTCAAATCTACCTTGTAAGCTTCCACAAAAGCTCACACTAATCTATCCACAAGTCCTCTCTAGAACTTGTCCAATATGCTCTCAAGTCTTCACTAAGACTTGTCTCAATCTGCTCAACAAGTCCACACTAGAACTTGTCCAATCTCATAGAAACATAAAGAGAATTGTTAGAGACTCAATATGCTTCACACTCATCACAATGCTCAATTATTTTCAATCACTCTTTTAGAAACATACAAAGAATTGTTAGAGACTCAATATGCTTCACACTCATCAACACTCAACCTCTTTCTCAAATCAATTTAGAATATAGAACAATTTGTTTCATAGAACTTGTACTATCACTTCACACATCCACTTGACTAGGCTCAACCAACTCTACTCAACCAATCACTCAATGAAATAATCCTTGCTCACAAACCCTAGTCCAAGCATATGAACACTCACTCAAATGTTTCCAACAATGCTTATCAACCAATCTCACATAACAATGATACTCATGTTCTTTTGCAAACCCTAGTTCAAGTTCTTCACTCAACCATTCACTTCAACAATAATGCTTATCAAACAAGGTGCATAGCATTCACTTCACAATAGCTCAACAACTCAATAAGGAAACCTAATCAAGTCCTTTTCACTCCAAAGTTGTTTTCTAGAAAACCAACCAATCAACTCAACCAAGGAAGAATGTGCCCATACCTTTTATTTGATGTAGAAGTAGATCACACAAATCTGCCACAATCATAAACACTTCTTTGCCAAACTCAAGGAGGTTAGAAGATAATAATCTCTCTCTCACAATACAAGATAATATCAAAACAAATACACCTTATCACTCCATATTTAAAATAACATCCAACACCTTAAAAATATTAGAACAATTACTTTCACAATAATCCCTTTGGCAAAAAGTCCTTTAAAATAAAATCAATACCTTAAAAGGCTTACTCCTCCAATATGCAAATATAACAATTAGGACTTTATTTTAAAATTAAAATCAAACTCCTTATAACTCCATTCACTATTTTACCATGAAAAATCACCACAAGAAATTAAACTTTAATTAATCCTTATGCCTCCCAACTACCTCACGTCAAACCTTAGGGCAATAAAAATTAAATTAAAAAATGTACCTTTGCCCTTAGTGGGTTTTGAACCCACGATGCTGCCTCCCCAAGCGCCCTAGCCGCAGCCTTGGCTACCGCATGAGCTAGGCGCTCACGTGGGAGCTAGAGTGCCCACGCACTCTAACACCTTCTCTGCCATCGCCGAAACAGAAAACGCAAAAGGACTTTCCAAACTTGCTGCCACCGGGTTTCGAACCCGTAACCACTCTGCCACAAATGCCAAGCCAAATGCCACCTGAGCTAGCCATCGGATGGTGCTAGAAACCAAGCACCTCAACGTCTTGAACACACAAATTTTGGGTTTTGCATAGTGCACGAGCTTTCTTCAACGAATATCGGGGATGCATTAATCGAAATTTCCAAACTAAGATTTGGCTAAGGTATAAATACCTTATGCCCTTGTTCCCATGCACGTCGGTGGAGATGAATTCGTTGGGGGTCGACGCTTATGTTTTAACTTCGAAATATTGAATTTATAATTATTTAAATTCACTAGAATTTAAATATTATAAATTAATATTTAAATATTTTGGCTTTATTAAAGATTAAAGCCTCCTTAGGTTTTACCACTTCGAATAAATAATATTTATTTATAAAATTTAAATTCAATTTGAATTTAAATATTTATAAATTAAATATTAAAACTTCCTTGGGCTTTCTAATTTGAAATTAAAAGCCTCCTTGGGTTTTTATAAAAACCTTTTATTTTTGCTCATCCATGGTTTTAATATAAACCTTTTATTTTGCCAATCCATGGTTTTAATAAAAACCCTTCTACTTATGCTTCACATAATATTAAAAATAAATATTATGAAGCTCTTTTGCCATCAACCTTTTGCATTGCTCCTTTTGACCTTTTGGCATCAACGGTAGCTTATTCCTTGACATCAATGACAACTTCATTCCTTGACATCAATGACAACTTTGACTCAAAATGTCCAACAATCTCCCCCTTTGTCATTGATGGCAACCCAAATTATTTTTACCAAACACTTGACCTTTTTCTTGTTCTGCTCCCCCTGGGACATTGCTCCCCCTATCTCAATGCTCTCTCCTTAAACCAAATCTCTCCCCCTTACTCAAATATCTCCCCCTTTGACATCAATGGCAAAGGGTCACCTTTGGGGCTCGGGGCTAAGAATGAGTCTCTTAGCTTAGCCCCTCCCCCACCTCCTCTTGAGGTGGTTAATTATGGGGTGGGAGTATTTCTACTCCCAACAAGCACTGGTCTTTACCTTTATCCTCTTTCCTTCTCATCTGATCCTTCTAATTTCTTTGAATGTTCCTATTTTTATCCCTATCCATGTCCATATTCATGTTCTTGTTTATATCTATATTCCTATTCCTGTTCTTGTTCTTGTTCATGTTCTTGTCCATGTCCATATTCCTATTCCTATTCATATCCATATTCTTGTTCATGTTCCTGCTTGATTCTAGAATGTCTGCTCTACACCACTTTGTTGTATGTCCATAATTATTGCATTTATAACACTTAATGTTATTATTCCTTGGAGGTGCAAATATCTTGGGATTTCTCTTGGTGAAGCCATATCCTTTTCTATCATGAACCCTGCAATTCATTGCCTTGTGACCAAACTGATTACATGAGTAGCAATACCCATGGAAAAGTTGCCTGTTTCTAAAATTCCCATTTTCTTTTCTTTCATGTGTCCTGCACTGTGAAGCCATGTGCCCAAATCTGTGACATGAGAAACATCATCCATTGAAACTTCCTTGTCTTGACCTCATTGGTCTCTTAGTCTCTCTTAACCTATTCTGATTGTTGTTCCATATGTTTCTTCTTTGTGCATTGTTCCTTTCCTTGTTGAAATTTCTATTGTCCAACTCATCCTCAGAAGTCTCACTTTCTCTTACACTATCTTCTTCTGAAGTTTCTTCTTCTTCAGAACTTGAGGTTGACTCTTCTTCTTGTTTCTTTTGAGCTTGTTCAAAACCAAGACCTATTTTGTTTGTTGACCTTCTTTGTACCTTGATCATTTTATCCATAATATTTGAACTCTTTCCAAACTTGTGTAGCTTATCCTTGGATTTTTCTAAATCTTCCCTTAGTAGAGCTACTTCTTGTTCTAACTTTTCACATTCTAAGACCTTTGCTTCTAACTTATCCTTGAACTTCTTTGTCTTAGCCATTGACTTGTTTAGATCCTCTATAAGCTTTCCTCTTTCTTCATCACATTCTTGAAATTGAATCTCAAGTTGGGAGTTTTGCTTTCTTACCTTCTTTAAAGTTTTAAGAGCATAAATAAGTTCTCCCTCAAGATCAACTCCTCATTTTTCTTATTCTTCCTCTATTTGTTTGCCTTTGTCAACATCTTCATTTTATTTTGACTTGTCTTCTATAGGATCATCTTCTTCTTCTTCTAGTGCCATTAGAATATTCTCTTCTGGTCCTTCAAGTGCATCCTCATATTCATCATCACTGAAACTGAAACCATTCCTTGTACAACTATCTTCAAGATGTCCAAAATTACCACATCTAAAACACTTGAGAATTATTGGTGACCTTTTCTTGACTTCTTCTTTTTCTTCAATCAAAAATAGGACTTCATCTTTATCATTATCTGAAAAACTATTATCACTATCACTTGAGTACTTACTTGCCTTGTCTGCATAGTAGCTCCTCTTTTGTCTTTGAAAGAACTTATTTCCTTGTCTACCTTGTCCATCCTTGCCTTTCTTTTGGTACCTATATTTTTTTGATTCCCTATTCTTGTGATCCTATTTTTCTTCATCATTGTTATTTTTAGCTTCTTGAAAATCAGTTGCATAGTGACCATACTTTCCACAATTGAAACATCTAATAGATTTTGCATCTTTAAATCTTCTTGAATATTTATTCCTTCTGCCATAATTAGCTTCTTCATCACTGGATGACTCATTGCTCGATTCTGACTTCTTACCCTTTGTCTTCTTAATTGCTTTGAAGGTTGCTTCCTTCCGAATATTAGGTTCCTCTTTTGTTCTTAACTCAAATGCTGTGAGAATACCAAGTAACATATCTCTTGTCAAAGAATCACCATATTTTGATTCTTCTATAGCAGAAATATTTTCACTAAATATTTTTGGAAGAGATCTTAAGACCTTATCACAAACATCTGATTCTTCAACATTAAGTCCAAGTCCTTGCATGGCATTAACAACCTCATCTACTCGAAGTAGATAAGTACTAATGTTTTCCTCATCCTTCATTCTTAATTCTTCAAATTGCCCTTTGAGATTTCGTATCTTTACCTTTTTGACACTTTTATCTCCTTCATATATGCTTTGCAACTTATCCCATATTCCTTTTGCATCTTTACAATGCATAACTTTTATTGATTCTGTTCTATGCAAACCTCTCAAAATTGCATTCATTGCTTTTGAATTGTAATGTTGTAGAAGCTTACCTTCCTTATCTGTAGGTGGATCAGCTGGTGGTATGTATCCATTTTCAACCGCTTCCCAAATTTCATTGCCAAGTGCCATCAGGTGAATCTTCATTCTCATACTCCAAAATATATAATCACTTCCATCAAATATTGGTGTTGAATTATCTGAGGACACATTCTTAGAATCCATTGTGTTCTTGAAAGCTTTTCCTTCAAGTTTTTAAACTCTTTCGAAGGAACCCACTCTGATACCAATTGAAGAACACAAGCTTATACTGAGAGGGGGTTGAATAGTATAAGACCACTTTTTACTTTTCTTTCCCAATCAATATTATGCAATGTAAAGATAGAAATATCAACAACAGTAATCAAAGAAATGCACAAATCACCACACACAATAGAGACACCAATTTAACGTGGTTCACCCAATGTGGGCTACTCCACAGAGAAAATATTTCACTAAAATTTTCTCAATCAATCTCTTGGGAATCCTTTCCCTATTATAATTTTTATGGACCTCTATCCAAAGGAGACACCAATCCCCTAATCAAGTTCATGGATCTCTATCCATAGGAGAACTCCTTTCTCCTTAGCTCTAACTAGTGATCTTCTAGAAGAACTATTGCCCCCACTACTCTGGCTAATGGATCTCTATCCACTGAAGACACCTATCCTCACTACCCTAGCTAATGGATCTCTATCCACTAGAGACTATCATCCTCTATACTCTATCACCTTCAAATCTCTATCTCAAATCTACACTAAACATAGTCCTTCAATTTAGCACAAATCTACTCAATCTCTATCTCTAGTCTGGCACAAACCTATCCTCAAATATGCACCAAAATCTATCCTCGAATATGTACTAAACATAGTCCTTTGATCTAGCACAAATCTATCCTCAATATCTATCCTATGTACTAAACATAGTCCTTCGATCTAGCACAAATCTATCCTCAATATCTATCCTCAAGCCTTAGCATAAAGCTTGATCCAATCACAAATCAACACTGCTAGATCTACCCCAAACCTTAACTCAAGGTTTGAACAAATCAATCAATCAAATCTGCTCTCAAGTCTTCTCAAAGACTTGTCTCAAATCTGCCTTGTAAGCTTCCACAAAAGCTCACACTAATCTATCCACAAGTCCTCTCTAGAACTTGTCCAATCTACTCTCAAGTCTTCACTAAGACTTGTCTCAATCTGCTCAACAAGTCCACACTAGAACTTGTCCAATCTCATAGAAACATAAAGAGAATTGTTAGAGACTCAATATGCTTCACACTCATCACAATGCTTAATCATTTTCAATCACTCTTTTAGAAACATATAGAGAATTTTTAGAGACTCAATATGTTTCACACTCATCAACACTCAACCTCTTTCTCAAATCAATTTAGAATATAGAACAATTTGTTTCATAGAACTTGTACTATCACTTCACACATCCACTTGACTAGGCTCAACCAACTCTACTCAACCAATCACTCAATGAAATAATCCTTGCTCACAAACCCTAGTCCAAGCATATGAACACTCACTCAAATGTTTCCAACAATTCTTATCAACCAATCTCACATAACAATGATACTCATGTTCTTTTGCAAACCCTAGTTCAAGTTCTTCACTCAACCATTCACTTCAACAACAATGCTTATCAAACAAGGTGCATAGCATTCACTTCACAATAGCTCAACAACTCAATAAGGAAACCTAATCAAGTCCTTTTCACTCCAAAGTTGTTTTCTAGAAAACCAACCAATCAACTCAACCAAGGAAGAATGTGCCCATACCTTTTATTTGATGTAGAAGTAGATCACACAAATCTACCACAATCATAAACACTTCTTTGCCAAACTCAAGGAGGTTAGAAGATAATAATCTCTCTCACAATACAAGATAATATCAAAACAAATACACCTTATCACTCCATATTTAAAATAACATCCAACACCTTAAAAATATTAGAACAATTACTTTCACAATAATCCCTTTGGAAAAAAGTCCTTTAAAATAAAATCAATACCTTAAAAGGCTTACTCCTCCAATATGCAAATATAACAATTAGGACTTTATTTTAAAATTAAAATCAAACTCCTTATAACTCCATTCACTATTTTACCATGAAAAATCACCACAAGAAATTAAACTTTAATTAATCCTTATGCCTCCCAACTACCTCACGTCAAACCTTAGGGCAATAAAAATTAAATTAAAAAATGTACCTTTGCCCTTAGTGGGTTTTGAACCCATGACGCTGCCTCCCCAAGCGCCCTAGCCGCAGCCTTGGCTACCGCGTGAGCTAGGCGCTCACGTGGGAGCTAGAGTGCCCACGCACTCTAACACCTTCTCTACCACCGCCAAAATAGAAAATGCAAAAGGACTTTCCAAACTTGCTTCCATCGGGTTTCGAACCCGTAACCACTCTGCCACAAATGCCAAGCCAAATGCCACCTGAGCTAGCCACCGGATGGTGCTAGAAACCAAGCACCTCAACATCTTGAACACACAAATTTTAGGTTTTGTGCAGTGCACGAGCTTTCTTCAACGAATATCGGGGATGCATTAATCGAATTTCCAAACTAAGATTTGGCTAAGGTATAAATACCTTATGCCCTTGTTCCCATGCACGTCGGTGGAGATGAATTCATTGGGGATCGGCGCTTATGTTTTAACTTTGAAATATTGAATTTATAATTATTTAAATTCACTAGAATTTAAATATTATAAATTAATATTTAAATATTTTGGCTTTATTAAAGATTAAAGCCTCCTTAGGTTTTACCACTTCGAATAAATAATATTTATTTATAAAATTTAAATTCAATTTGAATTTAAATATTTATAAATTAAATATTAAAACTTCCTTGGGCTTTCTAATTTGAAATTAAAAGCCTCCTTGGGTTTTTATAAAAACCTTTTATTTTTGCTCATCCATGGTTTTAATATAAACCTTTTATTTTGCCAATCCATGGTTTTAATAAAAACCCTTCTACTTATGCTTCACATAATATTAAAAATAAATATTATGAAGCTCTTTTGCCATCAACCTTTTGCATTGCTCCTTTTGACCTTTTGGCATCAACGGTAGCTTATTCCTTGACATCAATGACAATTTCATTCCTTGACATCAATGACAACTTTGACTCAAAATGTCCAACAATACCACTCCATATTTTTGAAATGAATATTAGGCTTGTATTTATATGCATAATTTTACCTCCTTAATTTTGGCACTTAATTAGTCGGCCCATACTTTCAAACTTCCACTCCATATAAATATTTAAATATTTGATTTAAATATTCAAACTTTTATATTATATTTGAACCATCACTTTAATATTTAAATAAATATTAAAGCATACACTTATAATTAAATCATCCTTGAAGATATATCTGCCTTGAATAATTTACCCAATCATGCACCGTTTGCTATCAAGAAAATCAACCTTTGTCATCAATGACAACTCAATAATTCTAACAAGCAGTTGATAAAGAATGAGGAATAGTTGAAGACATCCGAAGAAAAACTATAGTTGAAGGACCACAAGATTGAGGAAATGATAAAGGATGCTAAATGCTATAGTGAAATCATTATAGATCGCAAGGTTATGCTTTAGGTTAAGGAAGAGCTTCAGATATTCCACAATGTTGAATTACAGCAACAATATTATGTCATTATAGAGAAGAATGAGGAGCTAATCATAGCAACTCAGACCAAGATAGAGTTGAAGGAAAAACTATGCAAGGGTGCATTCGAACATGAGTTACTATAGCTTTTGGCTACTATAGAAGAAGCACCCAAAAATTATAGATTAAAGGTTGTAGAACTCAGTAGCTATGCAACCAAGTTATAGAACGATCATGTTATTCTTCAAGTATAGCTTCAGGATCTTCAACAAGACCAATCAACCAAGGCCAATACAAATGAGTCAATGAGGATGCCACCTAATTGAAATGGGAGGGCAGATGTAGGTAGTAAATCCACCTCCCAAAAGAAGAAGAAATAATAATACTTGGATTTGCACAATTTTATCAAATGTTCAATTTTGTCTAATTGTACAATGTAGGTTTGTAAATGTACAATTGGTCATAAATGTACAAATATAAGTTAAAATGAAATAAAGTGAAATGCACATGAAAGATAATTTGATAAAAATCAAATTAGGACTTAGTAAAACCTTAGTGCATTAATTATTTTAAGATATTATAGGAAGGTAGTTGTGAATAATGCGTTGTCTCAGGAACCACTTTGGAACAACCTAGGAAAGCATTATAAAGCCCCCTCATTCAATTTTTAGGTTGTTTGTTGTTGTTCATGAATGTTGATAATTATTATGGTTCATTGTGGAAGATCATGGTTGTTCATGCTCATAGATTGATGTGTAATTGGATAAATTCATAATGAAAATATAGTGTTGATTGATTCCAAACCTATGTGATCATGGTGAATGTATGTATGTTCAAATAACTCATGTTGTAAGTGGTAATTGGCACATTTTGCATATGTTGTATGATTTTTGGAAAAGGATAGTAAGCAATGTTAATGAAGTTGCATTGCCTTATCAAATTCATTGCCTTATCAATTCATGTGTATAATTGGATATATCTATAATAGGATAATTGTAGAAAGGGTTTGTAGCAATCATATAGTTAGTCAACCCAATCGTACAAATGATAAATTTCCTTGTCTTGATATTTCAATTGCATAGTTGAATTTTCCAAATGTGGAAAATGAAGGTTTAGAAATGAACGATTGCAAACTACAAATATTTTGAAGAACACGAGCTTATATTGAGAGGGGGGTGTGAATAGTATAAGACCAATTTTTAATTTTCTTTCCCAAAAAATATTATTCAATATAATAAATGGCAATATCAATAGCAGTAATCAAAGCAATGCACAAATCATCACACACAATAGAGACACCAATTTTACATGGTTCACCCAATGTGGGCTACTCCATAGAGAAAATATTTCACTAAAATTTTCTCAAAAAACCTCTTGGGAATCATTCTCTATTACAATATTTATGGACCTCTGTCCAAAAGATATACCAATCCTCTAATCAAGTTCGTATATCTCTATATACAGGATAACTCTTTCCCCTCTACTAGTTCGTGGATCTTTATCCATAGAAGAACTCCTCCTTTGCTCTGGATGGTGATCTCTTAGAAGACTACAACCTCCATTGTAATCACTTGTGTATCTCTCTCCACTGAAAACCTCTATCCTCACTCAGAATACCTCTATCCTCACTACCCTAGCTAATGGATCTCTATCCCCTAGAGACTACTATCCTCTACTCTATCACCTCCAAAGCTTACTCTCAGCTTTAATAAATATCTATCTCATATATGCACTAACATTGTCCTTCGATCTACCACAAATTTATCACAAGTCTACCTCTATATTGGCATAAATATACCCTCAAATATGCACCAAAATCTATCTCTACTATGGCATAAATCTATCCTCAAATCTGCACCATACTCTATCCTCAAATCTATCCTCAAGCCTTAACACAAAGCTTTATCCAATCATAAATCAACTCTAGCTAGATCTATCTCAAAACTTAACTCAAAGCTTGAACAAATCAATCAATTAATTTTGCTCTCAAGTCCTCTCAAAGACTTGCCTCAAATATGTCCACAAGTCCTCTCAAGAACTTGCTCAAACTACTCAACAAGTCTTCACCAAGACTTGCCTCAAATCTGTCCACAAGTCCTCTCAAGAACTTGTCCAATCTTCTCAACAAGTCTTCAACAATATTTGCCTCAAATATATCCACAAGTCCTCTCAATAATTTGTCCAATATGCTCAACAAGTCTTCACCAAGACTTACCTCAAATATATCCAACAAGTCCTCTCTAGAACTTGTCCAATCTGCTCAACAAGTCTTCACCAAGACATACCTCAAATATGTCCACAAGTCCTCTCAAGAACTTGTCCAATATACTCAAGATTATTTCCCCTATGAATACATTTCCTTTTTGTCCTTACACATCGGCTCAATATTCAAATTTTGAAATTCAAATTTAAATTAAATATTAAATTTAAAACCTTTGGCACCCAATATTTATTTAAATTAAAATTTTAACCATAGGTTAAAATATTTTAATTTAAATAAATTAAATTAAATCCTTTGCGAGCTGCATAATGGGTCTTTTCAAGGATAGATTATTTTTAATAAATCCTTGGACCTCGTTTTCTTCACCTCACCATTTTGCTCAAAAATATTATAATATTAAATATTATAATATTATTATTTTAATTTAAACCTGCTTCTCCTTCCTTGGATCTTCAACCTTTTAAGCCTTTTAAGCATATAATATTAGAAATAAATATTATATCCTTGTTGGCATTTTTGCCACATTGATTCTCATTGATTAATGCATTAGTGTATTGATGGAAATCTGACATTTGATATCAGCTTTGATGCAGCTTGGGTGAAAAACGGAGAAAAAATGAGCAAAAAATGACTAAGTCTGAAAACTGCAGCGACGCGCTGACATGTTGCAGAATCGCGGTCAACGCAGTCAACGCAGGCAGGTTGGTGGAACCGTCACGATATCGCGACATGTTCCGGAATCGCGGGTCGGGCAGCTTCGAAGGCATTAAGTCAAAACTTGCAGCGCGTCGCTGACATGTCAGCGAATCGCGACCGAAAATGGCGATTGGTACGGCGACGGAAACATGTAGCGAAATCGCTACATGTTCCGTTTTCGCGGGGCAGAGCGCAGGGAGGAGCTAACGACGGAAACATGTAGCGAAATCGCTACATGTGCCATTTTCGTGGGTCAACAGTGGTCAAAGCATACGACATTATAATACGTCGCGATTTCGCGACCCGTCGCGTTTTCGCGACCTGTAACTGTTTTCCCGCCAAGTGCAATATGAACGGCCGAGAGGGTTTTTTTGATTTCCGATGATTTAATGCTGACCCGAATTAAATATTTTGTGGATTTCCGATGCGGTTAAGGTCGAAGAGTGCCCAGGCAACCAAAATTAAAGGATTTATTGGTTCAAAGTTGTTGTTCGTGGATTGGCGTAACGGTTTCATGCATATTGAAAAACGAATTTAATGAAGAACCGCGAACGTTTCATTGCATTTAATTTTTTCTTCCTCGAGGCCGTGATTAAGGGGATCGTGTTCCTGATTTCCAAGATATAATTGTAGATCACGAGGAAGTTGGTTTTAATTATTTAATGCTGCAAAGAGGACGGACCTCTATAAAAACCAATGTAATTCTCATTTACAAAGGTTGGAAGTTTTGCTAAAATCTGGAAGTGCATTTGCAAGAATAAATTATTGGCTTCGGATTTTTCAAGCAGTTGTTTGGGTGATTGTCTTTTCTGTTCGTTGCATTTCTAATCGAATTTATATTCCTTGAGTGCTGTTACATTCAAATTCTGCATATTGGATTTGAATCTTGCTTGTAAGGATATGATTCCTGGAGTGTAATCTTGGAGAGATTTTTTGCATACAGTTGTGTGGGAGTTGAGTCATTATATTCTGTTGCTTGCTGTTGCCGCACTTTAAGTTTTTTGCTGTTGTTCTTCCGATCCCATAACTCCGGCCTGTGGCCATATTTCATTTCTTTCTGCAACTTTTAATTTCTTTCCAAAAACCCTTATCTTCAAACAGAAATTTAGATTAGTAAAGGGAACCAACCCACTCTGGAGATTGGTCTGGGAGTCATTTCTTGCTTCCAGCCTTTCAATGTTGTCCAGGTCTAGGGTGCAATTATAAAATCCTTTCCTGTGACAGATTTTGTACCAACAATTTTTGGCACACCCGGTGGGACAGACTGTTTCTGTCTCCAAGAATTCATAATCGGTGGGATACGCATAATTTTCCAAAGTGATAACCCCACCGGTGCCAACAGTTTTGGCACGCTTTTAACACCCGGAGGTCTCAAGATTTTATGAGCTGTCTTGACCTCACAACGGAGATTTTTAAGTTCATCTGGCGACTTTGCTGAGTTGAAGATCTGTTCATGGACGCCTTTGTTTTTTTTTTTTTTTTTTTTTTTTTTTTTTAATTTCAAAGAATGTTTTTTTTGGCAACTCTGACTTAATGGCGATGGTCGTGATTCTACAGACCACTGCCACAAAGGCAAGGGTTTTTTCTAGATGGGATGATCCTGGCCCTCTGAATCTCCAAGTTCGGCATGAAATTCCCGAAGGTGCCCTGAAGAACCTGGCAAAATATGATGGTACCAAAGGCATGGCTCTGGCACATGTTGAAGATATTGCTATTCTGTCCATGATCCATGTCATAGAACACGAGGATGTCATGATCCGACTTCTGGTTCAGTCTTTGGAAGGAAGAGCATTGCAATGGTACAGACTGCTCAAACGTCAAAGCATCAGCTCATGGGATGATCTCGCGGGAGCACTGATCAAAAGATTTGATGAAGATCCTTTCTACAGTTCTTTGGATCTCTACCAATTTTTCATGTACATCAAGAGAGTACCTCAAGAAAGCATCACTGACTTCAATGTCCGATTCTTGATAAGTTGGAAGAGAATTCCAGAGAAGATTCGTCCATCACCCACCCAAGCCCACCTCTTTTATGTTCGAGCTTTTAATTCTGACATAGGTCTCTTTTTGTTGCAGTCAGGTGAACAACGGTTCCCACAAATCTTTGAGGAAGCAGTGCGAGCAGAACAGTTGTTGCTCTTATCAAGGAAATTACCATGGGGAGAAACTCCATTACCTTCTCCGGTGGTTGCTGCTCCTGTTTACCCTGCACAGTATTTTTCATGCCAGATCCATTATACTGAGCAGAAACCTGAGATGCAGTCATGTGAAGTTCAAGGGACAGATCTCGTCCAAAGTCAAGGATTGGGACATGCCAAGCACTTTTCCAAGAATGAACAATATGGTTGCTTGCGCTTTCATCAAGAGATGGGCCAAGTAGAAGAACAAGTGCAAATTTCAGAGCCCGAGGAGATCCCGAATCATATTTCTCCCTTGAAGAGCCCCGTGATCACATCAAGGAGTTAGAGGAGCCTGTACTCAACCCACAGCCAGTAAAGTCTGCAAAGTGGTGGTGTTGGTTCCAGCCACTACATCCAGTACCTGACGAAGTCTTCCATATGGGTACTAGTAAGAAGGATAATCTGTCACATTGCATCCTATTCGCACCATGGAGAACTTCAGGAAGGAGCCAGCCCGATTTCAAGGACCGACTTAAGTATGATCAGATCTGGTCGGGACATTGCAGATTTACCGGATAACATTCTAAGATTGGATGTCTGGTGGCGACATGCCAATCATGTCGTGAATTATTGTATATAGTATTTTGAAAAATACACAAAAAAATAGAAAAGAAGAAGAAAAAAAAAAAGTGGTATTATTTTTATTTGTTCATCTCGATTCTTGTTGCCTGCGAGCCGTAGATGCTTGTTTTTCCTTTGTTTTTCTCCTCCCAACAGTTTGGTGGCTTTCTAGCACTTTCTTCTTTTCCCTTCCCCGTTTCCTCTCTTTCCTTTCTTCATCTTCTTCCTTCTTTTTATTCTGCATTAAAACAAAATAAGCCACAGCTGTTGTTTCTTTTTCCCTTTTCTGTTTTTCCCCGTCCCTTCTTATCCCTTTCCTCTAAGTTCAGTCTTTTACGCATTTGCTAACAGTCTAGTTCATTTCATTTCACAGCTTTCCTAGTTCCATTCCCACTTCATAACTTCGTTCATTTTCATATCACTCCATTGCAGTCACCGCTTGCGCAACCGCAAGAGCTCATTCCATTTCCATTCCATTTGTTTCATTTCACAACAAGTTGCAGGTCCTTCCAGTTTCAATTTTTAAGCAGAACATGTATTGCAGCAGCCAGCTTCTGTTCGGATATGACTCTGTGCCCAATGGACTAAGGCCTGGATTCTTGTATACAACGAGCTGTATACCCCGCGAGCCACCAAGAATGTTGGCATTTTTGCCACATTGATTCTCATTGATTAATGCATTAGTGTATTGATGGAAATCTGACATTTGATATCAGCTTTGATGCAGCTTGGGCGAAAAACGGAGAAAAAATGAGCAAAAAATGACTAAGTCTGAAAACTGCAGCGACACGCTGACATGTTGCAGAATCGCGATCAACGCAGTCAACGCAGGCAGGTTGGTGGAACCGTCGTGATATCGCGACATGTTTCGGAATCGCGGGTCGGGCAGCTTCGAAGGCATTAAGTCAAAACTTGCAGCACGTCGCTGACATGTCAGCGAATCGCGATCGAAAATGGCGATTGGTACGGCGACGGAAACATGTAGCGAAATCGCTACATGTTCCGTTTTCGCGGGGCAGAGCACAGGGAGGAGCTAACGACGGAAACATGTAGCGAAATCGCTACATGTGCCATTTTCACGGGTCAACGGTGGTCAAAGCATATGACATTATAATACGTCGCGTTTTCGTGACCCGTCGCGTTTTCGCGACCTGTAACTGTTTTCCCGCCAAGTGCAATATGAACGGCCGAGAGGGTTTTTTCGATTTCCGATGATTTAATGCTGACCCGAATTAAATATTTTGTGGATTTTCGATGCGGTTAATGACGAAGAGTGCCCAGGCCACCAAAATTAAAGGATTTATTGGTTAAAACTTGTTGTTCATGGATTGGCGTAACGGTTTCATGCATATTGAAAAACGAATTTAATGAAGAACGGCGAACGTTTCATTGCCTTTAATTTTTTCTTCCTCGAGGCCGTGATTAAGGGGATCGTGTTCCTGATTTCCAAGATATAATTGTAGATCATGAGGAAGTTGGTTTTAATTATTTAATGCTGCAAAGAGGACGGACCTCTATAAAAACCAATGTAATTCTCATTTACAAAGGTTGGAAGTTTTGCTAAAAACTGGAAGTGCATTTGCAAGAATAAATTATTGGCTTCGGATTTTTCAAGCAGTTGTTTGGGTGATTGTCTTTTCTGTTCGTTGCATTTCTAATCGAATTTATATTCCTTGAGTGCTGTTACATTCAAATTCTGCATATTGGATTTGAATCTTGCTTGTAAGGATATGATTCCTGGAGTGTAATCTTGGAGAGATTTTCTGCATACAGTTGTGTGGGAGTTGAGTCATTATATTCTGTTGCTTGCTGTTGCCGCACTTTAAGTTTTCTGTTGTTGTTCTTCCGATCCCATAACTCCGGCCTGTGGCCATATTTCATTTCTTTCTGCAACTTTTAATTTCTTTCAAGCAACCCTTATCTTCAAACAGAAATTTAGATTAGTAAAGGGAACCAGCCCACTCTGGAGATTGGTCTGGGAGTCATTTCTTGCTTCCAGCCTTTCAATGTTGGCCAGGTCTAGGGTGCAATTATAAAATCCTTTCCTGTGGCAGATTTTGGACCAACAATCCTATTCCTTTTAAAACCTTTCTTGCCTTTGGAAAAACCACCTTATGACATTAATGATGATGAAACTGAAACAACAATCTCTTGACATTAAAGACAACAAAACTACTCAAAATTTCCAACAATCTCCCCCTTTGTCATTGGTGGCAACCTTTTTTTATTTTTATAGTAACCCTTTATCCTTAATCATTCTTTTATTTTCAAAATTTGCTCCCCTAAGAAACTACTCCCCTTGACTGAATACTCTCCCCATAACTCAAATCTCTCCCCCTTTGTCATCAATGGCAAAGGGCCACCTATGGGGATTGGGGCTAAAGATAAGACTCTTAGCTCAACCCCCTACCCATATCCTCTTATTGATGTGGTTAATTTTGGGGTGGGAGTATTTCTACTCCCATAATACACTGTTATTTTCCTTTGTCTACCTTCTTCCTCAAATGATCCTTCTGATTCCTATGAATACTCATGTTCTTGCTTATCTTTGGAAATTCTGCTCTACACCACTTAGCCATATGCCCAAAATTATTGCACTTATAACACTTAATGTTATGATTCATTGAAGATGCAAATATCTTGTAGTTCCTCCCAGTGAAGCCATATCCATTCATGTCATGAACCCTATAATTAACTACCTTATGACCAAACTGATTACAAGGGTGACAATAACCTTGAAAGAGATGCCCACTTCTAAAATTTCTATTGGTGAAACCATGTCCCTGTCTTTCATGTGTCCTGCATTGCATAGCCTTGTGTCCAAACCTGTGATATGAGAAGCAACGTCCATTGAAAAAACCTTTCTTTGATCCCATTGATCTCTTAGTCTCTTCTTCCTTGTGATGTTTCATGTTCCATATGTTCCTTATTTGTGCATTGTTACTTTCCTTGACTTTCTATTTTCTAATTTATCCTTATAAGCCTCACTTTCTATTATAATTTCTTCTTCTGAAGCTTCTTCTTCTTTGGAGCTTGATATTGACTCCTCTCCTTGTCCTCTATGTTCTTCTTAAAAACCAAGTCCCGTTTTGTTTGATGAATATCTTTGTAACTTGATAATATTATCCAAGGTCTTTGAGCTTCTACCAAACTTATGTAGCTTGTACTTCCTTCCTTAGTGAAGCTACCTCATGTTCTAATATTTCACATTATAAAACCTTTGCCTCTAACTTTTCTTTAAATCTTCTTGTCTTAGCTATTGAGTTGGTTAGATATTCTATAATATTTCCTTTCTCTTCATCACATTATTGAAATTGAAGCTTGATTTTTGAGGTATACTTTCTTACCTTTCTTAATTCCTTAAGAGATGAAATAAGCTCACCGTCAAGATCAATTTTTCCTTCCTATGATTCTACCTTTGTTCCTTTGTTTTTAATATCATATTCATTGAGTCTGACTCTCAACTTATGATTAATCTCTTGAAGAATCCTTCTAAGAATCATAAGGTGGATTGGAGAATAAAAATAATTATTGAGAAGATTCACTTAATCCAGATAGGATTTTTGAAAGTTGATTACAATCATGTGGTCAGAGATCAAAACAAGAGTGTTGATGCTTTAGCTAATTGGGATTTGGACAAAGGTGATCTTACTTGTTATGGCCACCCTCCTATATGGTGGGCTTCTCAAATTAGGGAAGCTCTTCTTTCTATCATTTCTTTGGATGGCTCCAGTTCTGAAGGTACCTAGTTTCTTCTTATTTTTTCTTGCTTCTCTTTGGTTCATTCAGTTTTTTTAGTTCCCTAGCTCATTCTATTATTTATTTTGTTTCCTCTATTGATTCTTGCCTTAATAGTCTTCTGGTCTAGATAGGTCATTGTTTTGTTCTTTTTTTATTTCTTTTTTCTTTTTTCTTTTTTTTGTTTAGTTTTTTTAAGGTGGGTGTTTTTTTTTATTTTGTTTTCTTTTTGTGGTCTTTGTGTTGTTTTTTGTTGTTCTTGTGTTTTTGTTGTTTTGTTTTTTTTTTTATGTTTTTTGTTATTGTTCTTGTGTTTTTTTCGTTCTTGTTCTTGGGTTTCTCCTTGTTTGTGTTATTTCGTGTTTTTATGTGTGAGTGTTTTCTATGTTTTTTGTTTTTGTTTATTGTTTGTTGTTTTTTATTTCTATTTTTATTTTATTTTTTTATTTTTAAGGTTTTGGTTGTGTTTATTTTTCATGTTTTTTTTTTGGTTATGTCTTTGTAGTGTTATGTTGTTTCTGTCTTGTTTGTTTTTTCTTATGTGGTTCTTGTGTTTTTCTATGTGGTTTGTGTTGTGGTTTCTTTTATCTTATTGTGCGTGTTTGGTTGTGCTTTTGTTTTTGACACACTCAAGGAGCATGTTTTTTATTTTATTTTATTATTTTTGTTGTTATTTACTTATTTTTAAATTGGTTTTATGTGTTTGTTTGCTCATTGAGTATGTCAAAGGTGGTATGCCAGGTCCGAGTCCTGGGTATTTTTGGCAGAATGGATACCCCTGCGTCCTTGGGTCTTACCCAAAAGTGGCATCCCCTTTGGGATGTTTTCCACAATATATATATATATATATATATATATATATATATATATATATATATATATATATATATATATATATATATATATATATCATCTTCTTTACTTTCTAATTCATTTCCACTAGGATCACTTTCTTCTTCTTTTATTTCCATAAGAAGACTTTCTTCTTATGGTCCTTCAAGAGCATATTCATATTCATCTTCATTAAAACTGAACCCATTCCTTGTACAACTACCTTCAAGATAACCAAAGTTACCACACCTTAAACACTTGAGAATTATTGGTTCCATTTTTACCTTTTTATTAATATCTTATTTTTCTATTATTAGAAATATAATTTCTTCTTCTTCATTATCTAAAGACCTTTCATCACTATCACTTGAAATATTACCTATCTTGTCTGCATAGAAACTCTTTTTATGCCTTTGGAAAAAATTATTTTCATGCTTTTTTTATCCATACCTGTTTTTCCTTTGGTACCTGGATTTTCCTGCTTCCCTATTCTTATGATCATGTTTCTCTTCATCATTACTATTTCCATATTCTGGAAAATCAGATGCATAGTGACCATATTTACCACAATTGAAACACTTAACATATTTCGTACCTTTTTGCTTTCTTATGTCCTTGTTCCTTTTGCCATAGTTTACTTCTTTATCACTAGATGACTCATTACTTGAATCTGACTTCTTACTTATTATTTTCTTTGTAACTTTGGAAGTTGCTTCTTTCTGGGGGATAGACTCCTCTTTTGTTCTCATCTCCAAATTTGTGAGAGTTCCATGTAGCTCATCCCTAGTCAAAGTTTCAATATCTCTTGTTTCTTCTATGGCTGAGACCTTTTCAGTATACCTCTTAGGAAATGACCTTAAACCCTTTTAACAAGCATCTGATTATTCCACTTTAAATCCAAGTCCTTGCATGGAGTTAACAATTTCATCCACACGAAGTAAGTATGTAGCAATGTCTTCCTCATCCTTCATCTTCAAGTCTTCAATTTTTTTCTTGTAATTTTACAATTTTGCCATCTTGACCTTTTTGTCTCCCTCATATGTTTTTAGCAACTTTTTCCAAATATCTTTTGTTGATGTGCAATGCATAACTTTTACAAACTCTAGTTCACGTAAACCACTTAAGATTCCATTCATTGCTTTTGAATTATTCAGTTGTAGGATACTACCATATTTATCTGTAGGTGGAGTAGCTGGTGGTGTGTACCCATCCTCAACTACTTGTCATATATCATTTCCTTGTGGCATTAGGTAAATATTCATTATTATACTCCAAAATGCATAATTATTCCCATCGAACAATGGTGCCTTATTTCTTGAATATCCACTCTGATAATCCATCTATGTTCCTATAAGCTTTTCCTTCAAGCTATTAAACTCTTTCAAAGGAATCCGCTCTAATACCATTTGAAGAACACAAGCTTATATTGAGGGGGGTGAATAGTATAAGACCACATTTTACTTTTCTTTCCCAAATAATATTATTCAATATAATCAATGGAAATATCAATAGTAGTAATCAAATCAATGCATAAATCATCACACACAATAGAGACACCAATTTTACGTGGTTCATCCAATGTGGGCTACTCCACAAAGAAAATATTTCATTAAAATTTTCTCAACAAATCTCTTGGGAATCCTTCCCTATTACAATATTTATGGACCTCTATCCAAAGGATATACCAATCCCCTAATCAATTTCATGGATATCTATCCATAGGATAACTCTTTCCCCTCTACTGGTTCATGGATCTCTATCCATAGGAGAACTCCTCCTTTGCTTTGGCTGGTGATCTCTTAGAAGACTACTACCTCCATTGCACTGGCTTGTGGATCTCTCTCCATTGAAAACCTATGTCCTCACTCAAAATACCTCTATCCTCACTTCTTTATCTAATGGATCTCTATCCACTGGAGACTCGGTATAGCACAAATCTACTCACAAGTCTGTCTCTGATCTGGCACAAATCCACACTCAAATATGCACCAAAATTTGTCTCTGCTATGGCACAAATCTATCCTCAAATATACACCATACTTTGTCCTTAAATTTTTCCTCAAGCCTTAACACAAATCTTGATCTACTATCAAATCAACTCTACTTAGATCTATATCAAGCCTTAACTCAAAGCTTGAACAAATCAATCAATAAATTATGCTCTCAAGTCTTCTCAAAGACTTACCTCAAATTTATCCACAAGTCCTCTCAAGAACTTACTCAATCTACTCAACAAGTCTTCACCAATACTTACCTCAAATCTGTCCATAAGTCCTCTCAAGAACTTGTCCAATCTGCTCAAAAATTCTTCACCAATATTTACCTCAAATCTATCCTCAAGTCCTCTCAAGAACTTGTCCAATCTGCTCAACAAGTCTTCACCAAGACTTACCTCAAATCTATCCAAAAATTCCTCTCTAGAACTTTTCCAATATGCTCAACAAGTCTTCACCAAGACTTACCTCAAATATGTCCACAAGTCCTCTCAATAACTTGTCCAATCTACTCAATAAGTCTTTACCGAGACTTACCTCAAATCTACTTGTAATATTTCACAAAAGCTCACATAAATCTATCCTTAAGCTTTCACAAAGGCTCACTCAATTTTGTCCTTAAGTCCCCTCTATGACTTACTCAAATATTCTCACAAGCTTTCACAAAAGCTTGCTTCACTTTGTTCTTAAGTCCTCTCTAGGACTTACTCAAAATAGTCCACTAGTTTTCACAAAAGCTTATTCAAATCAATTTCAAATATTGCATACACAACTCAACTTGATATTTCTAAAACGTCTTCAATCACACAAACAAATTTCACTCAAAATCTTGTTTAACCATAGAAACATATAGATAATGGTAAGAGACTCAATATGTTTCACACTCACAAATCACTCTATCACTTTCAAACTCACTTTCAAATCAATTCAAAAATAAAGGATAATTTGTTTCACAAATATTGAACTATCACTCCTATGCTTCCAACTTCACTCAATCATTCACTCAATGAAACACAACTTTCTTACAAACCCTAACCAAGTATTTCACTATACTCCCAATAACTCACACTATGGAACTCAAACCTTGACTCAAGATAATTCCAAATTCACATAACAATGATACTCATGTTCTTTCAAAAACCCTAGCTCAAGATAGTTTTTAATATCACATAACAATGATACTCATGATCTTTCACAATACTTAGTTCAAGATAGTTCTCAATCTCACATAACAATGATACTCATGATATTTCTCAAACCCTAGTTCAAGATAGTTCTCAACTTCACATAACAATGATACTCATGTTCTTTTATCACTCACAAATCATGCACATGAACACTCACTCAAATATTTCCAACAATGCTTATCAAACAATCCTTTTCACTCCAACTTTGCATATCACAACATTCAATCCAAAAATATTTCACTCATAAGGAATATGTGCCCATACCTTTTGTTTTTATGGAGATATGTCTTCAAAACTTGTCTTAATCACAATCAAATCTTCTTTGCCAATTTCAGGGTTAGGTAGCAATAATCTATTTCAAAATCTCCACACTAATATTTTCCCAATAATTGTTTCACCATACAAAAATAACAAGTCTCAAATACACCTTATAATCTCCAATATTTCATAATATAGGTCAACAATTTTACTATATCAAAACATACACAATAATTCCCTTTATGCACCTTATTTCTCCTCTCAAAATAATTAACACAATGTAGCTTTATCTCAAAATATAAAATACAATTTTCCTTGCATACCTTATCACTCCTACCTTATAAAATAAATTCTAACCACCAAAAATTAAAATAAAATATTTTAATTTTATTATACCTTATATCTCCTTTAAAAAACTCTCAAAATTCCTTTTAAATATCATGATACCCTTTAATGCAAATTTTGAATATAAAAAACCTTTGAAAATTTAATTCATGAAATGCATACCTTTGTTTTTAACTTTACCCAAAAAGTGCTTTCGGTGAAATTCAAACACAGGCACTTGTATTTCCAACACCCTAGCCCAAATATAGGCCATCGGTTGGGCTACGTGCCCACACAAAAACCAAGGGTGCATGAACTCCCTTTTAACCCTTGTCTCCTCTCACCGTGAGTGCAAATGAAAAGTGATTTCCCTTGCAAAAATATAACAATGTGAATCGAACCCATGACCTTGCCCACACAATGTTCTAGCTTGGCCTCAACTGCCACCTACATGAAAAACACCGGTGGAACTTCTTGCCATGTCGCTTGCACTTGAACCCTTGTCTTACCTCTAATACTTAACACGTGAATTCCTCTTCTTCCTTAGCAAAGCAACGCATAAAATATTTCACATAGCATGGCATTCGAATATCATATTATCGGGGGAAGAATGAATATTATTTCCCCTATAAATATATTTCCTTTTTGTCCTTACACGTTAGCTCAATATTCAAATTTTGAAATTCGAATTTAAATTAAATATTAAATTTAAAACCTTTGGCACCCAATATTTATTTAAATTAAAATTTTAACCATAGGTTAAAATATTTTAATTTAAATAAATTAAATTAAATCCTTTGTGAGCTGCATAATGGGTCTTTTCAAGGATATATTATTTTTAATAAATCCTTGGACCTTGTTTTCTTCACCTCACTATTTTGCTCAAAAAATTATAATATTAAATATTATTATTTTAATTTAAACCTGCTCCTCCTTCCTTGGGTCTTCAACCTTTTAGGCCTTTTAGACCTATAATATTAGAAAATAAATATTATATCCTATTCATTTTAAAACCTTTCTTGAATTTGGAAAAACCACATGATGACATTAATGATGATGAAATTGAAACAACAATCTCTTGACATAAATGACAACAAAACTACTCAAAATTTCCAATAGATTTTACTTTTAAACTAAATTTTGGCATAGTACACAAGTGGTAAATTGTATATTTTATGGTGTTTTATTATTACAACCATACAATTATATGATTTGGGATAGTAGTCTATTTTTGAGAGTTTTGTAAATCATTTAGTTGCAAACTATACAATATCTACAAAACAGTTACAAAACCTCCCATTTCACCTTCCCTTCCAAGAATACTCCTCCCTATGCTACAAATAAATGTTGTAATATAGAAGGAGGAATCCCCTCTTAAGTATAAGGGAGGCATATCATCATCCAAAAATGTGATGTGATGTATCTGAAGAGAACCTACAACATTAATCACAACACTAGGATAAATGATTGAAGGGGCATATTGTTGTCTTAGGAGCTCCAATAGGGCTTCCCTATGAATAAGATAAGTTTGTAAAAGCTCTAAGAGGGAGATATTGGCCAGGTTAGTAACTAATTGTTGTTGAATGCCAAAGGAGACTTTAGGTTGTGGCCTCAACACTAAAGGTAGGTTTTCTAATCTTATGCTCATTTTTTGGATATTCTTCAAAACTAAGGGAGATTTTGAAGGTGGGTTGGATGAACAACTCATATCTTGCTCAGATTGTTGAGTTTATTGAGTATATGCTTGTTGCCTTGTGGTTTTTTTAATCATATTTATCATAATTTTATAGGTAGGGGGCACATTTTAATATGGCACTTGATTAGTTGATTATTGCTCGTTCTTAGGTAAGGGATCTTGAAATATCCCCATATTTTGATTTTTTGTGGGTTCTTTTTGAGTAGGAGGTTGATTTTTTTTTGGATTATTGGGTTGAGAACCCTATATAACAAAGTATCCTTCATAAATTTTATCTTGAACAACATATTTCAACCTCTTAAAAGAGTTTGTCAAGTGTCCCTCTACCCTATGGTACTCACAGTGTTGACCAACTTTATACCAATTAGTTGTGATATTAGGTTTCTTGATAGGTGGAAACTCAATAATGTTAGCTTCTATAAGTTGCTTTAGGACCATTGTCATAGGTATGTTTAGTCTTATAAAATTTCTTTGTGGGGGTTTGTGAGGTTGGCTAAGCTCCATATTTTTTAGGGTATTAAAAACATTGTTAACAGGCCTACTATTCATTACACCATCACCAAAAACATGCTTGTTATTATACTATGTTTTAATGGTCCTATCCTATTTTATTTTAAGTTGACATCTTCTAATGAGGGCTTGTTCTACCATTCTTGCTAGATATATTACTTGGTCAAAATATGTGATAGTTATCATTTATAAGGCATAAGATATTTGCTCTTGTAAATTACCAATAAATATCTCAAGCATATCTTGAGGAGGTAAAGTATATCTCAAGCATCCAAATAGACTCCTACAATGAGACAAAAGTTCTAAAAAACTTTCATCTTTGTCTTATTTTAACATATAGACATATTTCATAGTCACATTCTTTTCAACATAACCTCCAAACTGTTGAACAAACAATTCAACAATCTCTTCAAAATTCCTTAAAGAATTATTAGGCAATTGATAATACCATACTAATGTCATACCATAAAGGATATTAGGTAATATATTTCACAATAACATGTCATCATATATGATATCATGGAATGTTGTCTTAAACATCATTAAGTGTTCAATTGGATCTTTTGTTTCCCTATAGATAAAAAAACTGTTGAGTGTATATTTTGCCCAATTGCAAAATACCACCACATGTAGAGTATTGAATAGAAAACTCTCTCTTGAAAAGAAACCAAATGACAAACATTCAACTTCTCCAAGGTTCTGGTAAAATATCTAAATATTGTAATAGTGCCAAAAATAATTCAATAATGCATGTGACCATAAACAAGGGGGCTTTTGCTGGTTCTAAACAATGCTTAGTGATTGAAAGATCTAACTGAAAATCCAGTGTAAAATAAAAGTAGTTCTTTTAGGGTTTTTTAAATTGATGCTACCCTGAATCCCTATTAGTAAAGTATTTTATCTTCACTTAAAATATTTCAAATGATAAAATGTGGAATTGTCCACCTCATATTAATGTTCATGCCTTTAATATGAAGTAAGTTTTAGATAGTTGGGTTCATTTTATCTTCCTTATGTTGATGCCACTACCCTAATAGTAGTTAGTAGAAGTGAGCATGTTAGCAATATTAGCAAAATTAGCTTTCATTTATTATCTTAATTTAATGTGAAATAGCAGGTTAGTATCCCTCCTAAACCATGTGTTTTATCTGAAAGCTTAGATTAATGAATTTTGGAGGTGCAAAAATTTTGGAAAATGACTAGAATGGAAATAACTTGAAAGCTTAACAATTTTGGAAATGGACCAGAATAGAAATGAAACTAAAAGAAAATTAGCAAAAATTCTAGAAAAGGACCAGAATGGAAATAAAAGAAAGTGAAATTTTGGATGGACCAGAATGAAATGATTGAATGCTTGAAATAAAATGAACTTAACAAAAATGAATGAATAAACAATGCAAATTTGGTTAGCTGAAAAAGTCAAATTCTGAATTAGTTTAGCAAGCTCCTCCCTACAAAATCCCAAGTTATGAGGTAATCATAAAATAACCTGAATTAATGGACCTGCAACATAAGCACAATACCATTAAATCAAGTGCAAGACTCAAAGGAAATAATAGAGAAACTGCATCATCTTGACCTTCACCACTGAAACCCATTTCATGGCATAATACAATGGCTAGAAGTCACTAAAATGTAGAAATGATAAGACACTAAAAACATTAGTTTTATGATTAGAAACCCTCCTTTTTATTTTGCTCACAAAAGTTTGCTACCCTCTCAAAATCTGAAAAATACTCTTTCTTATTGCTTTTCGGAATGTTACATCATTTTCAGCCCCCCCTAAACAAGTAGGATAGCAAGGTATAAATAATGCTTAGAAGTCCTTTCGCTTCAACTTATTTCACAATTAAAATAATAAATGGATATAAGAAAATAATCCATCATCATTTTTTGTGATTTAATACAATAAAATAACACTTCTAAAAATTATCGATGCAACAGATCGATGCAAAATTAGTAAAAATAAAATACACTTAATAAAATAGGACTGATAAAATAAATAAAACAACCTTGTGGTAACAAAATGGGTAGACAAAAGGATGAAGACCTCCACAAGATAGTTGAATCCTCCTTAAGGCTCAAACACTTGTAGAAAAATGGGTAGTGAAGTTGACTAATAAAATATTAGTCTCTACGCTATACAAAACCTATGGAATAGAAGGAGAATATTGGGAGGAGAGGTTTTCATATGTTCTATGGGTGTATAGAACAACCTTTAAATCCACAACAAACCATATACCATTTTAGCTAATGTATCATCAAGAGGTAGCAGTGCCAGTGGAGTTCTTGGTACCTAGTTTACAGGTAGCCATGGAGCATCATTTAAGTGACCAAAAGAGTTTAGAGAAAATATTGGTAGCATTGATCAATTTAGATAAAATATGAGTCATGGTGTAGTGGACAATTGAAGTAGCCCAGAATAGAAGAAAACTTTGGCATGATAAACATATTTAAAAGCTAGAAATTAATCAAGGTGATTTAGTTATTAAGTATAATGGTAAGTGAGAAATAAAGCTAAAGAATTTGAAAATTTTATGGCTTAGTCTCTTTAGATTCACATATGTGATGAACAATGGTGCAGTTAAATTACAAAATTTGGACGAGACAATGGTACCCAAAATGGTAAATACTTCAAAATTGAAACTATATAAAGCATAGTGCTTGTTCATCGCTCTAAATGAATAGAATAGAGACAACAACAAGAGGCAGAGTCTCATGAACAACAATTAGCAACCTAGAATAAGCAAAATTCTTCGTAAGGGGAAGATGATATTGGGATTGTATATCTATTTGCATAAGGGAAGGAAACATAGACGATTATGGAATAATGAGAATTGGCATCTCATCCCAATGAAATAAGAATAATACCATTAC
This sequence comes from Wollemia nobilis, assembly GCA_028583015.1. Classification (NCBI taxonomy): domain Eukaryota; kingdom Viridiplantae; phylum Streptophyta; class Pinopsida; order Araucariales; family Araucariaceae; genus Wollemia; species Wollemia nobilis. Next base: position 1,565,142 of record JAQPPZ010003251.1, on the reverse strand, counting down.
ACGTGAGGTTCAAAGACATGACAAAAAGAATTGAGGACGAAGAGGAGAAATGTATTCCTCCAAACAAAATAAGGAATCAAGAGATAGTACCAAAAGAAATAAAATTGGAGATATAGGAATAATCCTCCCAACCATTGGAAGTAGTTGTGTATCCTTGGTTGGAGCAATGAGAGTTGCATCACCAAACAAAAGATCGATAAAGGACATGACTAACGATCCAATATTTAGATATGATGGGTATGTTTGACATGGAAATGCCAAATGTATATGAGGGAGGTGTTGTAGATGAATAATTAGTGGGACCTACCCCATTAGCCTAAATAGGTATGATATAATAGTATATGCACCATTAAGAATTACAATTGCAAGAGGAGTATGAGATATTTCAAGCACATAATGTAATACTTTAAGGATAGATCATTCAATAATTGGATGATATGATGTAACAAATTGATGAGCAACAAGTCGTAAAGCAAAGGGGGCTTGAATTATGAAATGACAAAAATGAAGAGGTACCCCAAGAATAAGAAAGACAACAAGAAGGATCAAGATAAAGTTTTAGTGATGATGAAATATCACAAATAGAACCAAGGGTCCTAATGCAATATTTGCCAATTATGAATGTGGTAGGAGAGATATAATGGAAATATAATTAAGAGAACTTCACATCACTTGAACAACAAAGGAATTGGTAAGAATATTCTAGGGATTCTAGTGATGAAGAAATTTCCTTACTAATGAGAATCAGTAGTTAGGATAGTAGTAGCAATAATTTTTTGACAAGAATATGAGAACCTCGTACTCATCTTCAACCAGATGCCTCTGTCATAGCCCATAAACAACTAAGAAGGTAAATAAGGGAAGTGAGGAGACTAAAAAGAATAATGGATATACCATCAAAATGGTTCTTGCAATGAGATGATAGTCGTAATAACTCAAGTACTGAATTTGACTTCTCTGATGAGTATAGGGAAGCCTTGGTAAGTTTTTCTCCACAACATCCTTTTCAAGAGAAAATATGGATAAGACAACTAAGGCATGCAAATCATAGACTAAGGGTAATATGAAAATTATCACCAGGATCTCAACACAATGAGGGATATTTTTTAATATAGAAATTATGGAAATATCTCCTAGCACTTTGGAAAAAGGGAAGCCAATTCAACAACAGGATCACCAACAAGAACTTCCAAGTACTCTAGGATGATAACTATATCATAGGGGAGGGTTGTAATAAGTGGATAAAGGTAGAAACCATTTAGATCCTCTACCTAGAAGAATGATGAGAAGGAATCAACCTCCTACTCCAAGATGGCCTAGGTAGTAGAATGAGATACAACATACATCCTTAAATTTGACAAGGAATACACAACGAGGATGTATCTTTTAGGGTGGATCCTTGCAAAATATTAGGGGATTGTGTCCTAATAAAGAGAATTTGGGGTGACCACCATTTCATCAGCAAGGGCCAAGAAGAATAGAAGTAAGAAGAGGATTGTTTCAAAGAGACAAAATCCCTTTCAATATTTGATAAGGTTCTATAGCAAGAGGACAAGGTCATGAAAGACACATGCATGGAAGAGAAACTGTTGGAATGAGAAGAGTGCAATATCAAGAAGAGAGTAGTCAAAGAAGATAAAGAACTCACTCACCAAGTTTGGAGGCAGACTTAGTCTGAGGTGATAATAGTAGAAGTTTCCCAAATGAGAATCAGATAACTAGGGTGCCTTCACGAAATAATCATTCAAAAAGATAAAGTTTGGAATGAGGTAGTAGTCAAGAAAGAACAAATAAATATCATACGATTGCTAAATTGGAGAATTCTACAATTATAAATTGTATAATTGATAATTGTACAGTTCTAAATCATAAAATTGATAATTGTACAATTCCAAATCATACAATTGGAAATCTAGAAGTAGCAACTCAAATAGTTGACCAATTTGAATTGAATCATACGATTGGTCAACCTGCTATTGCAATGGATAACCTAGTGGAACCACAAGTTGACATGTCAGTAGAGGAAATAATACAAGTGAATGTCATTGTATGGTTTCCACATCGATAAGAAAAAAAAAAAGCAAAAAAAATAAAATAAAATAAAAAGCAAAAAAAAAAAAGGTAACAGAAAGATAAAAAGCAATAATAATAATAATAAAATATTTAAAATAAAGTGCATGCAATGATGAGTTGGCAATCATCCATACAAAGTAAGAAAAGCACATGCAAAAAAGCTAAGGTGGTAGTCATCTATGCAATTGGTCATAAAAATTATAAAAAGGGGTGCAATGAAAGAATTAGAAATCAGTTGGAAGCATAAAGGACACCAGGGTTGAAGAAATTTGAGAAGTGCAAGCCTATGCAACAATTTGTAAAATACCGACTGAAAAATAAAGCAAATCCACAAAGAGAATTTTGGATAATTTTTCAACCAACAATAAAATAATTACATAGATGGGTATTTCATTTCTTTTTTTTAAGGAAAAACTAGGGCACGGATGACTTTTATAGAAAAAAAACAACAAATAATGTTTGAAGAAAAGGAATAAGAAATTGAAAACCTAGGCATGCATGTGGTGAAGATTGTTGCACACAAATAATTTTTAGAAATTACATACTGAGAAATGGAGGTAGAGAACCATACAAATATAAAGTTTACAAATTGAAGAGGAATAATTGTGAAATCGAACGATTACAATAAAATTGAAAGGAGAAATCATACATTTGTAAAATTTTAGAGCTATTCATATGATTTGGGAGTAAATTGTGTGATTTGGGAGTAAATTATATGATTTGGAAGTAAATTGTATGATTTGGGAGAAAATTGTATTATTTGGAGGTAAATTGTATGATTTAGAGGTAAATTGTATGATTTTGAGGTTGATTGAATGATTTCAGAGCAAATTGTATGATTGGGAGGCCAATTGTATGGAATTTGGATGAATTTGTATTATTTTGGGCCAATTGTATAGATTTTGGGTGAATTTGTTTGATTTTGATTCAATTGTATGGAATTTTGATGTAATTATATGAATTTTGGCATGGGTGCATGTGGAAACATGAAGGATTTTGAAGAATGAGTGACACACAAGAAATTTGAGCTCACATATGAAGAATTATGATAAGGAGTAGAGAAAAATCACCAAGTACACTACACCAGAGGAATACATGGCCAGTGTCATATTCCCACTATTTTGATTACTATATATTGAAAGAATGTGATACTGCTATAAGCATTTGTGAATGCAAGTGCAGATATTCATTCCATATTAGAAGACCAGACAAGGCAAATACCACCTCCTGGTGGAGAAAGAGGTTGAAAGCATCAGTTAATGTGGGATATGATGTTGTGCCTCGTGCACCTTGGCCCATTGGTACATGGAAGCCTATTAAAATATCTACATTTAGGTCATACTACCTGTCGCTGCATTTTGCACATTTGAATGATTGAAATTTTGTATATGTTGTATGAGCATCTCTTTCTTTATTGAGAATATAATTGTTTTTTGTATAATTATTTAAAATATATATATATCTTCTAATAAAATATACCCATAAATATATGGTTATATGCATCTGTAAATAAAATTACTTAAAATCTTATTAAACATATATAGAAAAAATATATTTATATAATAAAAATAATAATAAAATAAAATAATAATAATATTTAAAGATAATGTTAAAGGTAATTTTCCTCCTTTGATAAATGGAAGGAAAACTTATTACCATTTGGCAATAATTTGAGCAAATATCTTGCATTATTTTGTGCTAAGTGTCACCATAAGAACCATATGGACTCTCTATATAACAAGGGGAAGAGGCCTTTGTGGAGGGAGGAGAACGAACTGGGAATGCACCGTAAGAATATTGTCTATGTGTGTATGTTTCTCTTGAGATTGTTTGTCATATGGGTGCATAGCGAAAGCTTGGCAGCAAGTTAGGGATCAATATCCCTCTATTTTCTAGTTGGCCAATCTTATCATTTGGTTTATCTTTCTTTTGGTTTACCTATGTATGAAATTTTGTAATGATATCTGGATGCCATGATTATATTTCTATTGTAGACAATTGGAATGTTTGTATGTGAATTTCGTATTGCTTTCGAAATGCTATGAATGTTTCTTTTACAAATGAATGGACTGTGTTTTAAGTTGAACACATTGATGATAAAATAACCCAGGTTTTCTAATGGTGGTTATTAAACAATTCATAGATATATTATACAACGACGTCTATAATAACGTAATTATATTTTAATTATTAAGTTTTTATTTTAAAATGACCTTGTATGACATTTGCAGTGGATAGGAATGAGCTTTGTTTAGTTTTGCTTGATGATGATTAATTGTATAGTATGCATTGGTTGGTCGTCGCATTTATGTTTCATAATTCTAGATTGCATCCATTCTAGGACCAAGTTGACCCAACTCTACTTTTAACCTTGTCTGTATTCACCATTTGTAAGCCCAAGGAGGCATCATTGTTGAGCGTTGCCTTGACAAAAGGAAAAAAAAAATATGATTGGCTAGAAAAGCATTCTTTGGTATGTGATATCTTTGTATATTAAAAAAAAACTATTACATTGCAAAAGAGAATCTATAGTTACCCTAATATGTGTGTTCTGAGAAGTAGAACACTCTATACATAGCTTATTATTAACATTAATATTTCTTTTTGGCTATAGGGGCCACCCTAAGATTTATATTATATATGATAGGAAATTCGTCAAATTAAAAATATTAAATATTGTTGTATAGCTAGCAGATGACCTTCAATGTTATCTTCAAACGTAAATATCCAGTATGATTTAAATTATTGATGTATGGTCTGGAAACACTTGTAAATATAGTTTTCTCTTGGAATAGAGGAGAAGTAAGATATTTGTATTTTGAGAAGATTTTTCTTTCGGGTATGTATTCTATTATAGTAGAAAATGATAGCAATTAGACTCCCGAGATTCAATTTATTATTAGGTATATCGAGAAAATCATAGCAAGTATGTCGACATCTGAATATCTAGGATTTGCTTACATAAATCTAAGATGTAAGCTCTGTTGCACTTTGTTTAAGCCATAATAGAATCTTTCTAACCAAAATAATATTGTTTAGAGCAGTTGGATGTGCACATATTAATGGGAGTTCAACCATGTTAGACTTATTTGAATTTAAAGAACATTGTTGATCTATGGTGAAATAGCCTCATGATTTGCACTGCTCCTTGATTTTAAAAGTATTACCATACTTGGGAGTGCAAATATTGAGTAGAAGTGCACTCACACCATCATTTTTTCATGATTTGGTGCTTGAGGTGGATTCCTTGGTGGTTTTCACCACTTTGCAAGTAACACATCAATTTGGTATGATGAATTCAAAACTTTCGATCGACGAGGTCTCTCACAAACTTAGATATCTCACCACCAAAATTGAGCAGATCCAAGCAGATATGCTCACCAAAATGGCCACTGCTCATGAAGAAGTTATCACCAATGAAGAACTTATTCCAGATACTAAATATTCTGAAGCAATATCTAGAATTGAACCATGATTTATGGGTAAAATACCCATCATATTGCCATTAGATGATGTTGCTAATGGTGTTGGTATTTTATCTATTCTAGATCTGGAAAATAAATACATTGTAGATTTGAGCTCACTTGAATTTGTTGTAGTTGCAAAATAATTGCTTCCTTTACCACAAGCAACTATCTTGTAGACATTTCGATTATTTTACCTGATCTAATGATTTCAGAATTTTTTAGCATTAATTTATAGTTTACAAGTGTTGATCCACTATCAGATCCACCTCCTTTGCCTTTCGACCACCGCTCTACTATTATTTACACCAAATATACATTATTTTTTACTTCACATCATTTTCTAGGATTTTTGTGCATTTTGCACGTTGATCTGGAATCTTTGTAGCTTTGGAGTTTTGATCTCCTATTTTTGGGCATTGATCTGTTGCCTTCACCTATGATGATTTTTTTGGAATATTGTGGCATTATGCATTGTATTACACTGCACACCCTTGACCTTTTTTTGGTCTTTTTTGGCATGACGTAGCTTACCCTTTGCTCCCATGCTCATAGAAGTTTTTTTCCCATATTTGGCCACCTCATGATCACAAACATCTCTTGTTGTTTTCTTCTCATAGACATAATTATAGTTTTTTGATTTTATTCTAGTTCCTTGTTTATTTGTGCTCTACACGGTTGGGCCACTGGTGCATCACATCACCATCCTATCATTGGAACTGATCGATTCCTCCACCTGCAACTTTTGGTCCTACACCACTATGTGTTTGATCAATCTATGATGTTTTCCAATGTTTCTACATGTCTCTATGAACTTTTTATAGCTCACAACTACTTTTGACAATGATCTCCTCTTTTTGGTGATGATTCAACCGTCTATTGGACTACCACCCCAAGCCCCACCATGGCCACCATAGCTCCTTCGTAGATGGACGTCCCTACTACGATGAATACTAAAACTTCCATTCACTATGATTCAACACTTCTAACATTGCTCTGCCACCCAACCATGTTCAATGCCTACCTGTTGCCTATTGCACTCCAATATATATTTTTTAGATTGTGATCCATCATTTTAGGAATTTTATTGCATCCTCCAGGCCTGGATCTATCACCTTATGACAACTCCCAGTTTTGGGCATCGAGCTACCCACTCTCAGTAATTCTTTCAGTATTTTCTAGTCATTCCATCCAGATCCACTCATTTTTAGCTAGTGTCTATCTTTTTTAACGTTTTCAGCTACTCCACTATGTATTTTTGCAAGCACATCAACTTCAACAAGCAAAATTAAAAACATTCCTAAGTTTTGTCATGTTTTTGGAAAGGATATTATGTTTTTTAGCTTTTTCATTGAATTTTAGTATGTTTTCTTGATTACGATAGTTTGACTATGTTTCTGGTATGATCCTACAAATTATGGTTGCTCAAACTAATTTTTTGGTGGTTTTTTGTGTATTTATGGTGATGATCCACCCTTTCAATATCTGATGACCTGTGCATGTGCATTTTGTTTCAAAAAATTATTTAATGGGTTTATCCCACATGGGCCCAGCCATAGCCTCGTTAGTTGTTCATATGGTGCACACCTCATCTATGTTAATAGCCAATGCTCACTGTCGAGCATTGGCCATCCACCCTGTTATGTCTAACACCTTAGTTTTTTCAACCCATGCATTCTCATCATGCTTTGTCTACCTTCCAAGTGTACTCTGAGTTACCCTTGGTCTCATCCGCCACCTGGGTCCTTCCACGTTTATTTTACCCATGTTTTGGTTGCAAATTCTATCCAAATCTATGATTGTTTTGTCACTCCTATTTGTGTGGATTTTTCATCAAGGCTTTCCAATAAATTGTCTACGTGCACCATATATCCAATGCCTCTTAGTCATCCACATTGATTATTCCATGTGCATCCATGTCTGACATTATCATCCCTTGCAGTTCACACTATCTAGTCAACCCCCTATCCATGTCGAATGTTCCTTGTGCCTTGCAAAATCTTAATTTTTTGTTCATTGCCTCCTTCACCATCCCTTTCCCCATATGACGTGTCTCAGACTTGCCCTATTTTTTGAGTTTGTTGATGTCATTCCACATTATAGCATGCCATCCATCCTTTAGTCCATATCATCATCTGTATTTGACTCCAGTGTGTGTTTCTTCCTGCAGCTACTACCACTAACGTCACTAACCGCTACTACCAATGATCATTGTACCCACCTTTTGCACACCCTACCTCATTAACTATGTGTGAAAATCCATTAAAAACACAAATTAAATTAAAATAAAAATTTAATGCTTGACCATTGCTTTCTTTCAATATGAGCCTTATTTCCTTAATGCAAGACCCATAATTAACACCAATGAAGAACACAAGCTTATACTGAGAGGGGGGGGTGAATAGTATAAGACCTCTTTTTACTTTTTTCTTTATACTTCAAAACAGTAAAGCAATATACCCAAAGCAATATCAAAGCAATGCACAAAATCATCCACAAAGTGACACCAATTTTAATGTGGTTCACCCAGAATGGTAGGGCTACGTCCACAAAAAATTTCTCTAAAAGTTATCTCAAAGTTCTTTGGGAAACCTTCCTAATTACAATGTTTAAGAGCCTCGGCCAAAAGGAGACACCTTCCCCCAATCTGAATTTATGAGCCTCTACTCAAAGGAGATGCCTTCCCCAAATCTGAATTTATGAGCCTCTGCCCAAAGGAGAAACCTTCCCCCAATCTAAATTTATGAGCCTCTGCTCAAAGGAGATACCTTCCCCTCTACTCTGGATATGATCCCTTAGAAGATCAACTATCTCTACCTCTTGCCAGCATGTGGAACTCCTTTCCACCGAAGACCTCTTGTCCTTAATGCTTAGCCTAAGAGACCTCTGCCTTCTATGATCACGTCCATAATAGCTCAACAACCTGTACCAAACACAATCAGTCGGTCTAGTACAAGTCTTCCTCTGTCTTTCAGATCTATCCAACTCTTGAAAAAATCAATCCTTTGTCCACAAGCCTTCTTAAAGACTTGCCAAATCTATCCTTAGGTTCTCTGATAGAACCAATGTACCTCTGTCCTCAAGTTCTCTGATAGAACTATCAATCTTAGCTCACAAGTCCTCTGCTAGGACCTGTCCAAATCTACTCACAAGTCCCCATCAGAACCTGTCCAAAACATGATCACAAGTCCCCAATGGAACCTATTCAAAACCTGCTCACAAATCCCCAACGGAACCTGTCCAAAATATCTCACAAGTTCACCAAGAAAAAACTTGCTTAGCATGAACCCACAAAGATAATTGTTAAAGACCCAATGTGATTCATCAACCTCATAGAAGCATAAAGAGAATTGTTAGAGACTCAATATGTTCTATACTTAACTCCCAATCTCAATCTCAAATCTCATAGAAACATAAAGAGAATTGTTAGAGACTCAATATGATCTATACTTGATTCCCAATATCAATCTCAACTCAATATCAATCTCAAAAGAATAAGATAGATGTAGTATGCTTTTCTCAAGAACATGAAACACAACCCAACAATTGCCAAACATGCAATATCTCATATAACAATGCTACTCATGTTCTTTCCACAACCAATATCTTTTCTCAACCAATTAGGGCTTTAAAAACAATGCTTATAGACAAGGTTTAACCAACATCATTCAACTCAACATTAACCTTGAAGCATTCAACCAATCATCACAAGAAAAGGAAACAAGTAGAAATCCTTTTCCCTCCAAAGATATTTGAACAAAATAGCCACCAACACAATATCACCAAATGCAAAGAATAACTTGCTCAAATCAACTCCATGGAGTAAGCCCAATATCATGAATCAAGTAAAGCAATAACTTGATCAAACAACCTCTATGGAAGCAACTCAACCATCAAACTCAAAACAGCCAACCAAGGGTTCCACAAACTCAATGCAAGTAGCTTGACTCGCAAATACAAACCCTAGTGCATAAAGCTTCCACTATCTCAAACCAAAAATTATGCATTCATAAAAAAAACTCTCCTTAAGGATAACAATGCATAAGTAGTCTTCAACAAACCAGAAAATAGGATCTACACCCAATCAAAGAAAACCTAGTTGAAAACCTTTTCACTCCAACCTTATTTCAGAAAACATACACCAATCATACTCATAAGAAGAATGTTCCCATACCTTATTGGAGTAGAAGAAAATTGATCCTTAAAGCTGTCACCACACACAACCCTCAAACTTCCAACCAAGTTAGGGTTAGAACCAAGATAAATGAGCATATAAAAACTTTCCTTAATACACCTTTTAGCTTCTCTTATTTTGAAAACAACCACAAAAGAAGTCAAAAACACAACAACCAAAACTTACACCTTATATCTCCATTTTAAACTTTAGCATAGCAAAAGACTAATTTCAAAAATACAACCAAAGAAATATCCCCTTATTTCTCCTATGTCTTTTAAACAATTCTAAACAATGCCAAAAATTATATCAAGAAATTAATCACACCTTAGAATGGCTGCCCTTGAAGAATCCAAAAATCGCGGAATGGCTGCCCTTGAAGAATCTAAAAATCGCGAAATGGTTGCCTTTGACGAATCCAAAAAACGTGGCACAAAATACGTTTTAACAAAAACGTGACTTAATCCATGCACAGCTCCCTCCACAGGAATCGAAATGCAGACCTCCGCCTACGCAAAGCCCAAACACAGCCTATGCTGCCACTAGCCCACAAGGGGCTAACAAAGTCTAAGACAGACTTCCTACCACTTCAATGAACAAGCACTTCGTAAGTTTTTCAAACGCGAGCTCTCTTCTTCCGCGGCGTCAACAGAGCATCGATCGCAGCCAAAAATTAATGCATTCAAAATTCTCAAGAGGAGTTAAACCTTAGGATCCTTCCCATATTTATAGTCCAATCGTGGACTTTAGAACACGTCGGCGGCAGAGAAACGTAATTTTGAATTTAATCGAAATTGCTTTCTAAAGGGTTTAAAAACCCTTAATTAATTTTAATAAATTAAGAATAAAAAAGGTTTAAAAACCTTTAAATATTTTTAATAAATTAAAAATAATTTTCTCCCTTAATTAATTAAAACCTTGAAGGGTTTTAAATAATAATTAAATAATAAAGAGAACCTCCATTGGTTTTAATAAAAACCATTTAACTTGGTTTTAATAAAAACCCTATCCAAAAACCTTATCCAATGGAATCTCTCCGGATTCTCTTAAGAAGATTCTCTTGGAATCTTTCACCTTTGAAGCCAACACATCCTCTTAACATTAATGCCATTTCCTTTTGACATCAATGACAACTCATAGACAAGGAGCTAGGATCTCAAACCCAAAATTGCCAACAACCAAACCATTCAATTCTCATTTTCATTAAATGCATCTATTAAACTACATCATCCGCATTTCATCCACATCAAAAATTTAATGTGCACCCCCATTCCACTAGCATCTTTAGCATGTGGTTCGATAATATTCTACTACATCTCCTTCTGACACATCATTTGTTGCTTTCTTTTGTTGAAAAAAGGGACCCATCTAGATGTCCATCGGTATAGTAGTGTTTACAATCATCATATAGCATTTTCTGATTCTGATTTAGTGCCAGCATTAGTTTTTGGTTTTTTTAAGACCTGTTCAAGTTTACCATTTTGGTATTCTTATTTTGTAATAGGAGTGCATTTTTTATTGTACTTGACACTCCTTAGGTACCCATGTTTCTCTTACACACTTATAGGCATTGGGAGCCAATGCTTTCTCAGTGGGGAGTAATTATGGTGATTAATGTATTACCATTACTTGTAATAAGCCGCTAAATTATATTTATGACCACTTATTTTGTTAGTTGTAACTGAATAATGGTTTTAAACATCATCATTTAATACAAACTTATCTGATTATAAGATTTGTAATGTCTATTTATAGGCATCTTATGGTAATGCAAATCAATTTTTTATCGTTTACTCCTTTCGTGTTTGTTGTAAATTTGTGTCCACATCAATAGATTACTCAATGAGTTGATATCGATCAAGTCTCCAATAGCCACTAAGTCCTTTATACCAAGAATATGTGGAATCAATTAGAGCCATTTGAAGAATAAGGAACTTCAATGCACCATGAATATAGTGATGTATTTATTGTCAAGAGGTACAATCCTCAAAAATGCCAATGTGGATGGTGTAGTACATGGAAGGTGTTACAAAAGGAGTGCAATATGATTTGGGCACATATCTAGCTCAACAATCCAATGGTTTTTGCAAAGATCAAAGAATAAATAATCCTTGATGTTCCATGAAATCGTAGTGATGCTAGATGCAGTATCTCAAGTAGCCATTCCATTTAATGGGTTAATAGTACCTAGAGATTTACTGAAGGATAAGCCTTCAATACTACGATGGGTCAAAATAGTTTTGATCTAGAAATCCACTCTGGAGAAGCTCAAAGTAAAGATAAATACAAGGAAGACCAAACTTGTAGTAGTGGAAGAGAATGAGACTCTAGAGAAAGATATCCACCTTGGGAGGAAGTGATGATAGAATTTGGAGTTGGAATCTACCTAGACTAAGAATGAACCTGAACAAGGGCTGCAAGAGTAGCCATTGTATCAAAGGGAGGAAGAAGCAACAATACCAACACCAAGTCCTATGTAGACAAGGATGTAATGTGAGAGGAAATATAAGAAAAATCTTCGATGCAGAGTGAGCAAAAACAAAATATGCTTACAGACCTAGCAGATGAGATGCACTTGGAACTAGATGAATTAGAATTGATAGATATCAATATGCTAGTGGAAGCAAACCAGTAAGGGGAGACAATCTGATCCCCATATTTATTTATGCCACTAAATTTAAACTAGTGGATAAAGCTACACAATGGCTAAATAAAATGGAAACACCATCATCAACAACAAAATATGTAGTGGTGCTACCACCAGAAGAGAAGGATAAGAAAAATCCATAGTTTTGGATTGTTATGAGAGGTGGTAATAGCAATCCAATGGAGGAAAATATGGTAGAAGAGGAAGAATGACCTAATTAGGTACTTGCACCTCATAAATAGGTAGAAGACCCACAAAATCCATAGAAATAATTTCAAGTACCAAGTGAAGAGAAATAGTTAGCTACTAAAGTCATAGAGATCGAGGAAAGCATATTAGAAAAATAGGAGCAATAAGTGCTAACTATAGCATAGATTTCACTATAAGATATTGGGATGAGACCAATGGAGGATATTAAGGAAATATTCCTTCCACAATAGTAAATGGAGGATAACCAAACATAATAAATGGATAGGGAACTTTAAAACTCATTTTTAGATTGAAGTACCCACACTTGGAATCTCAAATGTGCAAGGAGAAGAGACACATGAATGAATGGATTTCTTCTTTGAACTGGTATCTGATATATTTTTTAGCACTTGATTATAGTTTCACATGGTATGTGTTAGATAGCTAAAGCATTGGAAGAAATATATCTTTAGTGAAATGGATAAAGTGTTGGAGTGGGTGCATCATGAAAATAGGACAAGAAGGATAGCAGAGATATATGCATGCCACCCATGGTAGTTACCTATAGGAGGGGTAACAAGCATGTTAGAAATTTAAGACTTACAAAAAAAATGAATACTAACTATAGAGTACCTCCATAAATGTATTTTGATTTGGATAGAACACAAATATGTCCACCAGATACAATCGATACGGAATTCAAAAGAGCACCACCAAAGTTAGTATTTTTATTTTGAAAGTATAATTTCCTCCCACATTGGATAGAATGGCTTACCTTGGATTGGAGCTTATTTATCAAGCTAAGGAAGCTCAAAAAGGAGAAATGGGAGCAATATAAAATGAAATGGCTACAATGGAAGATGAGCTAGAGTGTAGTAAGAAAGAAGCAAAATCCAAGAAAAAGGAGACATAAATAAATATGAATAGCATGAAGCAACATTTTGAAGATAAGCTTAGATTCTAGGAAGAACAAAGACAACTATTGGTATAGTATGTGAAAGAACAAAAGAATTAATTGAAAGAGCAAGAAGAGAGGTTACAAAAATATGTTGCACAGTTAAAACAACAAGAAGAGTAGTTGAATTCAAATAGCCAGCAACTCAAATAGTAGGATGATCCTAGAATACAAGGCTATAATTCAAGTTAATGAAGAACTACAATAGGTTTATAATTTATAATTATAGCAATGGGATCAAGTCATAGTGAAGAATAATGAGGAACTCACCATCATTGCTAGGACAAATGTAGCTTTAATAGAGAATCTATACAAAGTCACATTGGATCAAGAAAGGAATTATTATAAGCCTTGGCTAAAGCCAAATCAAATACAAACAAATATGGTTTGAAGGACATAAAACTTGGTAACTATGCTTCCAAGTTGTAGGATGAATGAGTTATTCTTCAAGTGTAAGTTCAATATTTCTAGAAGTAGGACTAGTCAGACAAGGGAAAGTGAAATGAGTCAACAAGGATATTGACTAATTTAAAGGGGAGGGCAGATGTAGGTAGAAAATCCACCTCCCAAAAGAAGAAGAAATAACAATGCACAATGTAGGGATTTGCATAATTTTGAGTAAATGTACATTGTAGGGTTTGGCTAGATATTCAATGTAGGGAAATATATAAAAAAAGTGAAATGAAATGAAATGTAATGACATGTGCATGAAATGTAATTTGATAAAAATCAAATTAGAACCTTAGTGAACTTTAATAAAGTTGTTAATTTGAGTTGTGAGTGGTAGTTGTGAATAATATGTTATCTTAGGAACTACTTTGGAATGACCTAGGTAGGCATTATAAGTGCCCCCATGCACATTTTAGAGGGTGTTCATTGATAATGGTTCATGCATGTTAGAGGATTGTTGTTCAATGAGGTTCATTATGAAGATTTTTCATGGTTGTTTATTGTGGTAGAATGTTGTTTTTCCATATTGTATCTGATGTAAAGATATTAATGAATAATAATGATGCTTCCATGATGTACTGCATGTGATTTTACAATTGCTATGTGGGATAACCAATAAGAATAATAGTCTATGTATCTTAAATCTATGTATATATGTGATGGGAATGAAACATATGTGCAATGACAATGTTATTTGTGGAATTGTTGGTTATTGTAAGTACTAATAATCCTCATGGAAGATATGCATTTTCAAAAAATGTATAGTTGGATAAGTGATGTTATAGGAAACATATAGTAAGGGTAGAACAAGTTCATTAATAGTTATGACCATTGGCCATAGTATTTCTAAGAATGGTAGGCAATTGGTAGTTGTAGGATTAAGGTGTTTGACATATTGAGGGTTTACTAAATTATATAGTAAGTTTACCTAATTGTACATTTGATCAGTTACCACCTAATTAAAACCTAAATTCATCATTGTACATTTTGGAGTAAGATTAATGAATTGCTAAGTGAACGATTGCCATATTTTACCAATAAGACCAAGTGATTACTGATTGAACAATTTTTATAGAGCATACATTTTAGCAAATTGTACAATCTTAGGTTATAATACATTTGTGACCATATAATTATACAATGTACATTTTGTAATCATATAGTTGCTTATTGTATGTTTTGGGAAAATTGTACAATTGTAATTGTATAGTTGTATGATTTTCATGTTGCATAGTAAACCTTAAGAGCACTTTCCAAAATCTATCATCACACCCTCCCTCATGGGAATACTATTGCATGTATTTAAACCTTTAATCATTAGATCAATAGATATTTTTAAACCATTTCATAGAGCAGAACCATTTGGTAGAGAGAATGCAATAAATATTAAACTTGGGTCATTGGGCTCAACATACTTAGAAGAATTATTTTCCATTGTCTCTGACTCTCTTTGTACAATCTCTAGATTACTTTTCCCCTAATATCTAAGTTTGCATCTGTACAAAATTTTAAACCAATACCTTCCCTATTTTTATCATTACACACCTTGCTCTATTTCACCAAAGGAAATTTTCCTTTATCATCTAAACCTAACCATAAAAATGATCACATAATATAGATTACACTTTTTTTAATTTTATTTTGCATAGTATAAAATGACATATAATATGTTGGAATGGCATGTAAGAATGACTTAATTAACTACACTCTTCCTGCTAATGACAACCATCTACCTTTCCAAGCAGGTAGTTTATTCTAAACTTTACTAATAACTAGATTCTATAATTCTATCCTCATTCTCCCCTCAAATAAAGGCATCCCTAAAATGCTGCTTGAAAATTTTCCTCCTCCATTTGAAGTAACCTACAAATTCTTGCTTTGATATTAGTTGGAGTGTTAAGGAAGTAATTTTTGTATTTTATCTTATTAACTTTTTTCCTTGATGCTCTTTTGTATTCTTTTAAATAGCTATTCAAACCTCTAGCCTCATTTATCCTTATCCTTACAAAAAGGGTTGTATCATCTACAAAATATTGATGGGTGGTTTTGTCAATGTTATTACTAACCTTAATTCCACTTATAATCCCATATTTATAATCCTTATTTAAGTTCCTACTCAAAACCTCTACCATAGTAATGAATAAATTAGGAGATAGAGGACCTCCTTGTCTAAGGCCTCTCTTGGATCTAAAATATTTTGTTACGAACCCATTGAACAACACTGAATTAGAAACTATAGAGACATAAGCTTTAATTCATCTAATCCATTTCCTCCCAAATCTAAAATTTTCTAAAACTACAAAAAGAATATCCCATTTAACCACATCATAGGCTTTGTTCATATCATGTTTTAAGATCATTGATTTCTCTTTTCTTTAAGTTGATGAATGTATAACTTCATGAGCTACTATGATCATATCCAAAATTTGTCTCCCTTTCACAAATCCTCCTTGCTCTTCTAAAATATATATTTTTTAACAATGGCCTTAATCAATTCACCACCACTTTGGATATAATCATATATGTCATATTACATAGGCCTATGGGTCTAAAAGAATCAAACAATTCAACATCCTTATTTTTGGAATTAGGGTAAGATATGTTGCATTTATTTTATAAGGTATGTATTATTTTACCCTAGATTATTCCACTACCACCAATAAATAATCCTTCACTATATCCCAATTATGTTGGTAAAAAGTTGCAAAGAGCCCATCTAGACCTAGGGATTTATCCTTATTAAAAGAGAAAATAGCTAAATGAACTTCTTCTAGAGTAATAGGCTCCATCAGTTTCCTATTGTCTTCATTCGTTATAACTAAAGGTACATCTTGAAGAATTTTATCATCAAGAACATCAATCTCTTCTGATCCTAGAATATTTTGATAAAAAGGATTTTCTTTTCTAATTTACTATGATCTTCAATCCAAACCCCTTATGTTGATTTAATTCTACTAATTCTAGATGTTGGTCTCTGTACTATAGCCATATTATGAAAAACTTTGTATTTTTATCTCCTTGTTTAAACCAAGTTTGTCTTGATTTTAATCTCCAAAATTTCTCTTCCTTACTCAAAATATTATGATATTTACTAAGCAACTCCCTTTCCTCTAATATTGGATTATTATGATCACATTTTTTAAATTTTGAAAGTTTTATCTTTTAGTTTTTCTTTCTTCTCAAAAATATTTTTGAAAGTGTTCTTGTTCCATTCTTTTAATCTAGATGTCATAGATTTAATTTATTTTCAAAGAGCATACAACCCACCATTTCCTAAATAATTCTATGTTTGTGCTATCATATCAATAAATTGAGGATGACCTTCCTACATTTGCTCATATTTAAAATATGATCTTTTTTGAATTCACTTACCACTATTTTAACTCTTATTGGCCAGTGATCTAAACCAATCCTTGTTAAGGTATTAATTTTAGCACAAGTTCCTTCATCTAGACAATGATCTAAGAGTATGCATCTATCTAATTTTTTTGCTATTAGGTTTTGAACTCTCCTATTGTTGGTCCATGTATAGTTGTCTTATTCAAACTCAACCTCCCATAGATTATTGTTTTGAATAAAAGCTAAGAAATCTCGCATACTTTGGATTAATTTCCTAATTCCCGTAGATTTTTCATCTAGCTTGGTTATGGAATTAAAATATCTTATGATCATGAATATATTTTGTTGGTATTTATTTCTAATAAAGGCTTCAATACCACTCAAAACTCCTAATTTACTTGACTGAGTTGTATGTCCATAGACATTGATAAGGATGAAATGAATATTTTCAAAGTAGCAACTAAAGAGGTTATCCACTGCCTAATTTTATGAATGGTTACATAGGATGTTCTAGAAGGATTCAAAAAAGTTAGAATTACACCTACCACTCCTTCAAAATCCATAGCATCCCATTCACATATTGCCCATACTACTTTCATAGTTTTTGAAACTCCTTTTGTCATTTTAGTGTCCTGGATATAAATAATATTAGCTTATTACTTAAATAGAGAAATATACCTATGATTTTAGGGGGCATTAGCACCCCTTATATTCCATGAGATGATAATCATGAATTATTAGGGGCTATTAGCATTACCTGCATATTACCAATATCATTTTTTTATTTGATAAAGAGAAGTTCAATCGACTTAGTTTATGTTCCTTTCTCTATGTTTTCTCTTGCTTCCCTAGATCTTGCTTGATAATTTGAGGGTTTTTCTCTTTTTGTATTGCCTATTAGTAGTTATTATTATTATATTCCTCAATATTATTCCATAATTTTATTTTTCATCATATTTATCATCTCTTGTCTCTACTACAGAAGATTTTGACTTGTCCTACTTATTTTTTTAGTATTTCCTTATTAATGGCAGAGGTAATAACTTCTAAAAATGTATTTTCTTTACCATTTTTTTCTCCTGAATGGTACATGGTACTTTAAGAGATTATTAAAAATATGATGAGACACATTCCTTAGGCTCATTGAGAATATTTTTTCCTAAATTAGAATCATATTGAATAGACAGTTCCTTGTTGATATGTTGAAACTACTGTACTGTGTCCTCTAATTTTTTATCTACTTTTTACTCATAGGCTAAAGCTTCAAAAGAGTTGGTATTTCTCACAATATCCTTCCTTACTAGTCTCCACTATTTATTTTATTTCATTTTTCAAGATATTCTTTTTGGAAGTTAGAAACCATCTTCATCTATATCCATTTGTAAGTTTCTCTTATGGTTTTCCACATATGATTCTATTAGGATTTTATTAGGGCATGATCTCTCAATATGCCTCACCTTATGACATATTCTATATCTAAAAGATATATTTTCATAATATATGGTTTTTATCCACATCTTATCCACATACTTAAGAATGATTGATTATGGTAAACCTTTACTTATATAAATCATGACCAATATCTGAGCATAAATAGACAAGAATCCATATGTCATAGTATCTAAAATGTCAAGGAATTCTCCTAGAGTGTTGCCTATTGACTTGAAGGTATCTATTTCATAAAATTCAATGGGTAACCCAAACATCCTAACTCAAGCTGGTACTAGGGATATATTTACAATTTTAGGTAAAAATCCTTCATACTAGTAGGTAAG
Organism: Wollemia nobilis; assembly: GCA_028583015.1. Taxonomy (NCBI): domain Eukaryota; kingdom Viridiplantae; phylum Streptophyta; class Pinopsida; order Araucariales; family Araucariaceae; genus Wollemia; species Wollemia nobilis. The sequence goes on along the minus strand of JAQPPZ010003251.1, from coordinate 1,546,076 downwards.
GAAGAGTCATGCTCTTCCCATAAACCAAGGACCCCCTTTTAGGATTTTTTCTCTTTATTCCTTAGAAAAAAAATGGCTAGGAAGAAATATTTGGGGAGAAAGGATAGAATCACTCTTGGAGACTTCCAAATGTTATCAATTCATTTTCTCAAGGGTTAAGCCCCTGGCCAATACACATTAAATTTATCAAAAACCACCCTATATTGGAGCAACAAGGATCTCTCTGAGGTGTGCTCACTAACCTCTACCACTAGAGATGATTCTAAGGATTTAACTATAAATTAGTCCATGGAAAACAAACTAAAACTCAAAATATTTTGAATTTTTTTAGAATATCCTATAACAGATATAATATTTGATAAAAGTTTATAATAATTTGCATGCAAAATTTCTAAGATAAATAAGGAAAAAAATGTTAGTTGAAAAATCCTATGTCCAGATAGAATATCTTGCCTCAATAAAGTCCTATCCCTTTATTTATCTTCCCATAATCCAAACCCTAGCTGACAAATATTTGCAATTTTATTTTTTGTGATTTGAAAAATCATCAGTACCCTTGTTTCGGATGGTTCACTTCATAGGGCCATACCTCCATCAATAGTGCCTGAATTCCTTCATATGACCACTCATTTTAAAGCTAAAAAATCCACACATGTTGGTCCAAGAATTAACTAAATTTAATAATCCTTAGCAAAAATATGGCTCCTAAAAATGAGATGTTTTTCAAAAAAATGCCCTAATCCTTCATGAAGCGACAATTCTTCTTCAACAATTAGTCAAAAAACTAGTGAAGATTTGGAATTACTGAGAGGAAAAGCTTTGTTTTGGTCTTAAAAATTTGTGTATGCTCATGAATATATAAACACACAGGAAGAATTTGAAGTTGCATTTTAAGTAAATGAGGATCAAAAGAAAAGGATAACAATGTGCAGGCTAGGGAAACTACACCTTTTGTGCTAGGGCCAAACAATGGTTAAAAATATTTATTCAATGTTAAAAATTCTATTTTACAGGTTCATGGAAACATTTAGAAGGAAAATTTTATTATTTCCATTAACCCTAGTAGTAAATATAATTTTATTAATATGTCTTTGGCTAAGAGGTTGTAAGTTCAAGCAAAGAAAATCAAAGACATATCGCTTGAGGGTGAGAATGTTCAATTTTTTGAGGATTTGAAGCTCACCATAGATAAATATGTTTTATATTTAGATCTTTATGCTATTGATATGAACAATGCAGATATTATTCTTGGTTATCCTTGGTTGTATTCATTGGGTATTGTTAATATTAATGTACAAAAGAAGTTCATGAAGTTTTGGTACAGAAAAAAGAATATAAAAATACAAGATATTTCTCAACTTAAGAAGTAGAGATCAATGGAAAAAAAATAAGTTATTGTTGAATAATAAAAATAATAATAAATAGAATCTCAATAGGAGATAATCATAGAAATCAAGGAAAAAGTAAAATCAAGAGACAAACGAAATGAGGGAAACAAGAAGGAAGAATAAAAAAGTAGAACATCAAGTAAAGGTTATAGCATATCACCACCCACACCACCAACAGAAACAATATTCTTGGAGGTATAGCTTAAGGAAACAATATTATGGTTCTACATGGAATCATAAGGGCACCAACTTTGGCAATATTTGGTAAAGAAAGCATAGTGACTCTAGTTTTTAGCATGGTATAGCCACATCAAAGAATAAATGGACCCATAATTCAAATTATCAAAGTAGATTAGTAGAAGCATGAATACAACTAAGCAATTGTAGATACTCAAGTGATAAAATGGTATATCAACATCAACAAATACCCCTACCAATCATAGTTTCACTAGGATGGATGGATGACCAATATTGGCAATAGTTCCAAGCATGGCTCTGAAGATCATATTACTTAGTGTCTTCTTATATTTCAAGGATGAAATATTTTATAATGGGTTTGAATGCTATATACCTAGGATAGAAATATAGATACCAAGTGGTATGGCTCATTATGATGTAGCCATTATTTTATTATAAGTAGGAGTTATTAGTAATGATAAGTTAGTAATGATGTACTCGTTACTTTATTAGGAGTTGTTAGTAATGATGAGTTAGTAATGATGCAACTATTACTTTATTACAAGATTATTAGTGTTGATAAGTTATTAATGATGTAATGGTTACTTTATTGTAAGAGTTACTAGGGTGAGGGAAAATGAGAGTCTATATAAAGGTAGGAGTGGAGAAGGAAGTTATATAAAGTATTCTTTGTAGAAGGCTTGGATCGTAGAGCTAGAGATCTTGTGGAGTGGATACTTTCAATAAGGAGCATTGTACGATGTTGCCCTACATCAAGGGTATTATCTATATTTATTTAATTGTGAGGATTGTTAGTGTGGAATTTATTTGTGGATGAATGTTTGAAATTTGTGCATATTGGTGAATGATTTATTGTTAATGAGAAGAGAGGTGACATTGATATTTCAAAATTGGTCATGATTGAAATTAGTAAACCTTTACAAGAATCAATCATTTTTAAGTATGGGAGTAATTTGTGGACCCAAATCATGGATTAAGAAAATATATCTTTCATATTGAGAATATGCCATGAGGTGGGGCATATTGAGAGATCATGCCCTAAGAAGGGTCCAACAAAAATATATGTAGAAAACCATAATAAAAACTTACAAATGAGTATGTATGAGGATGGTTTTCAATTTCAAAAAAATAGGTCTAGACGGATGAAAGTAAAAAAATAGTAGATACCAGTAAGTAAGGACATTGGAAAAAATACCACTTCTTTTGAGACTTTAGCCTTGTTATTGTCTTTGATTATCCCTACCTACGATAATCATACCTTACGTTAGAGTGGCATAGCAGACTATGGTTTATAGCATGGGGTTTAGCTCAATCAGGGGTCTTTGAGAGTTTTTATAAGGTCAACTCCTTGTTAAGATGTGATCTTCAAGGCACTAGTTTCTCAACAAAGGAAAAGGGTGTGAGAAAGTAAACAAACTGAACAAAGAAATAAAAAAGAGGGTGATGCACCAAAATATCCACTAAGATCTTCCTAAAAAATAGGCTTGAACATTATATGCCAATAGTGAACACTTCCTCTCCTTGACACAATGAAGTACGATCAAAATCTACTATTTATATGCATGCATAAGAAGGCAGTTCCTATAGGAGAGCCAAGCTAGTAAGTGACTCAGTCCAAAAATAGACATAGGCCCCTTACACACACATACACTTAGAAAATTTTAATATTCAATAAAATGACCACAAACACATAAACATACATGAAAATAGGTCTACAAGAAAAAAAAAAAAAATAGACATAGGCTCCCATGTATATATATAATGTAAAACAAATATTACAAATATTAAGCCAAAATCAAGGGTTTGAGATTGCCTACAAGTCGCTCAAGGACCAAAACTATTTTTATACAGATAAATGAAAGGAAAGCCTACAAATTTATACAAGTGCAAACTCATCAATCCTTTACAAAGCTAACACTACTTATATTTATAGATTACATTAGGAGAATTTCCCCCCAAAATTGTCTACAATTAGATTTGACAATCCCATCTACTTTTTCTAGGTATTTTTATTATTGAATGATGCATTTTTTTATCATAATGACTGATCAATATGGGACTATCGAGGTCATACTTCATCTTAAATGAATGTTTGAGACAATTACTAACGTTATATTTTGGTAGGTGGTCTTTATCTCTTCAATCGAGGAAGTAATTAATTTAGCTCATCTACCTTTGTTGCTCTTGATTTGACTCGGGCATCCATGTCCACTTGGTATTTTGATGTCTCTTATAGACTGGTCAAGAGTTTCTCCATTGCACTTTATGATTATTTGCAAAAAAATTTGCATCAATATTTCTCCTAAAGACATGCTCCTCTGGCGCTCCTTTGGTTGTCTATCAAGACTTTTGCTGAATGAAATTTTTGCATAAGTCTTGATTGTCAAGAATTCTTTGAACCTATTCTCCATGAGCTAGACAAAAATCTAATCATATATTATCAGGTTTTTTACTTAGTTTCAAGTGGGTAGTGGTGAACAACTATAGTTTTGGTAGCTCACAGGGGCCTTCTAGCTTGCTTGAAGGAGAACACAAAATTGCCTTTATCCTTGGGCTCAAAATCAAACATTTGTATCATTCCTACAAAAGAAAAACACAAAAACTAAAAGGGTGGTTAAGACAAATTATGATATCATGTGGAGATTCTATAAATTTCCCTCCCAATATATTCCCCCTCTTAATTTGAGGGGCATTTAGTGTGCTTAAATTGATCATACAAAATAAGAACTGCATGCTTCTCATCTTGGGAGAAGTCCTTGGTTTGGCTCATTGCTTCGTTGATCAACACCTTGAGTTTTGCCAATAGCTCAATAATCTAGGCTATATATTCTATACAAAGGGGTAAAGTATACTCTTCTAAACTTAGTGGAAGCTCTTTGTTTGATTCAACCATCTCTAGATATTTTTCTTTTGAGCATAACTTGTCATTCAGTTGGTTCCATGGTGAAGACAGTCCTACTACTATTAGAGAATCTATTTCAACTTTCAAATTTTCCATAGTATTATACAAATTATCAACTAAATTCATGTACTACTCAATAATTTTCTATTTTTTAAGATATTTATTACCTTCTTTGCCATGACTTTTCTATCTTGTATTCTGGTAGGGGTAATTTCAAAGTCAAGGGTTTTGGCCAGTAGGGTTTGCTATGTTCTGGTTTCTCTTATCTTCATGTTGATTTTTTTACATTGGATTTTACTTCTTTATCTATCTTGAGGCCCAAAAAAACTACAAACTCTATGAACTCAAGGATTGGAAATAACTCTATTTTCATACCTATGATATCATCCAAATAAGAATTTGAAGCTTGTTTGATAAGGTCCATAGTTTAAAGTAATTGGATTTCTTTGTTTTATTTTTTGAGATCTTCCAACTTTCTCAATAAGGTCTCCTTTTCCTATTCATATTAGGCTCATTGCACAATCAAATAATCAGATAATTATTTCAATTATTTCTATTACCTTTTCATAATAACTTTAGACCCTCACTCTTTTAGTTGTTTTTCTAAAAAACTTATTTGATTTTTTTGGGCCTTGGCCTCATTTTATGATTCTTCAAGGGTATTATTGGTTTGTTTAAGCTAATTTTCATTTATTTATAGTTCCTAGAGGTCAAATCATATTCATGCTCTACCATTTTTTTGGATTCCTTGGTAAGCTTCAACATGTTTTGAGGTTGAGCATATTTTAGATCTATACCTATTTTTGACATGTGCTAGTCTTTATCTATAATTTATTGTACTAGTTTAGCCATCATAAAACTTCCTCTTGAAAGTAATGATGATCTTATCTAAGGATAAAAATGGAAATCCACTTGAGTGGTGTTAATCTACTAAGATAGTTGAGCTTGCCTCTCTTGATTATATTGAGACATCTACAGTTTGATCCTTTGTAACTTTTTCCAAGGGGTGAGGACCTCCACGTTATTTGATGTACCTTCTTGTAGCCCTAAGGATGGGATGAATGCTTCCACATGTTTTATCAGTTGAAAAACTTCTTTACAGACCATCGACATAGCTAGGGATGAGGCTAGATATGAAATTCCATAGGAATGCAATATCTACCCCATTTCATGCTCAAGATAATTGACTAAATGTGTATGGGATAATACAACTTGGATAGGTGGGCAACCTTGGGACCTTTCTAGAGGAAGTGTTTCCCCTAAGTTTTAAAACCTTTCCATGGATGCATGGAGGGAAATATGACTTGATCTTTATATTTTATTGGTGGATGTTTTTTCATTGTCTTTATGCCTTCTCTTCTTCGTCTTTTTAGAAATATCTGTGAGTTCCCCTTTTTTATCCTTCTTCTTTTGGGATGCATGTTTAGGTGACTTAGGCAATGCTTGTTGTTGAGTTATTGAATAAGGCATAACCCTCTTCTAATAAGCAATAGGAATTACAACCTCTCCCAAAGGGTTGAACAATAATTCTAATATTTTCTCTTGTTCTATCCTTGCCTCTCTTGTTCTTTGGTGTAATTTACCAACTATTCCTTATTCACTAGATTCCATTATTGCAAAGCCTTTTGTATTTAAATGTTCTTCATTATATAATTTGCTAATTATTATATCCTCCTTTAATAAACCAAATTTGGCTTCATTTTTTCCACTAAGATATCTCACTCTCCATCATACCTCTATTTTAGGCATCTTCTAGTGTTGATTTTTTAATTCTTCTATATCTTCTTATTTTTATTTATTCCATGGGCTGAGGGTACCCTTAATCTCTTAGAAAGATTCATAGGATCTTCATCATCCTAAGTTTTATATTAGTTTTTCTTCTAAGTAATAACAAATTATAGAGGCTTTAATCAAGAAGTAAAAATCGTTTCACCTTTTAAAATTGTTACTATAGCGACCCCGGGATGCACGCACCGCTCTTTTTTTGCTACTTGCGATGTATTAAAAACCCAAGATGAAATGGAAGACAATAAAAAGCATATAACATGGAAATAACAAACATGGATCTCTTTATTTGTATTGAAACTTGGTTACATGTCGGTCCCTCTTAGGGATACCCATTTTGATACAATAAGGTTACAAATAGGCAAAGAGTGCCCCTTTCATGAAGAGGTGGTGCGCTTTCAAAAAGCTTCCCGGTCTCCTTATCCAATCCCATTTCCTAGAGGGATCCATTTTTCTCTTGTATGTGGCAGATTCTGTTCGATGAACCTGTGGCCCTGTAAGTAATGAAACAACAACACACACTTAGATTTCCAAGAATGTCTCCCCGGATAAGGTTGTTAGTGCTGAATATAAAAAATTAAAGCAAGTATAAATTAGACTAATGCTATGAATGTGAATGAATGAAATGATGATATGCTAATGATATGCTAAACAAAATAATGAATCTAATGTCTAAAACCCTAAGCTAAGCCTGCAGGCCACTGTACAAGACAACGGTCACTAAAGTGACTTTCGTCCTCTTTGCTCCAAAGCTATGGATCAAAGCTTGTATCCAATGTTGAAATAATAGTTGCTATGCTCTCCAATATTTCAGGGCTTCATCATACACATGATCTCCAAGGGAACTCTCCAAGTCTCAAAAGCTCTCCTCAATGACCAAGATCGATAAAAGTTGTATATGATATCCTGGTGCTCTTAGGCTTGTACCTTTTATAGTGTGAAACCCTAGGTCTATGTCCAAGCCCTAGGAATGAATTTCTCATGTGTAGTGCGAGTTAGCATGAGAATATTTTTGTCGTTTCTATGTTTGTAGTCCAATTAACTAAAATATAACTACAAACTTGAGTCTCCTATGCGAACTGGTCATTAGCATGAGAAGCTTCTATTCTTTGTTTATGTTTGGAGGCCAGTTAACTAAATTCTAAATGCAAAATCAAGTCTCCTATGTGAACTGGTCATGAAAAGGAATGCAAAGTTACTCCCGCTCACCTTTATTGCATGCAGACTGCCACTTCCACCCGTGATTAGGCTTGTTTTTCAGCAAAACTACTTTTAGGGTTTAGCCATTGTTGTCTACAACGACTAAGATCTAGTCATTGTCATCTATAGAAGTTAAATTTTGGTCACTCTAGGCTTGAGCGGCTACGATATGGTCACTCTTGGATTGAGCAACTAGGCTTGGATGGATTGAAAAGGCCTCAAATGAGTGATGAGAACCACTGTTAATGCTTGGAAAGTCCAAGATTATGTCATCTAATCTTATGAATGTATCTATGTGAGCAGATCCCCTAAGCATGAAACGTTTTAGGTGTCTATACATACCCCTTTTTGTGATGCGCTGTGTGAAAAACATAATGCTGAGCAAAAACATAGATTGATCTTCTTGTAGGGTGTATGGTGATCAATGGTCTGATCACCACTGGATGGCCCAATCATGCAATATGGTGCACATCCCATGACCAAAGGCATTAAGGTGCCATTGGAGCCTTTTGTTATTTGACCAAAGGTATTAAGGTACCTTTGGAGCCTTTTATGAAGTGATTAGGAGACAAGCTTAAGTCAAATCCTAGCCTTGGTGGTAATTAGGAGACAATCTTAAGTCCAATTCTAGCCTTTGTGGCACTTAGGAGTAAGTTATTTCTAGTCCTAGCCTTGGTGGCAATTAGGAGACTTTATTTAAGTCAAATCCTAGCCTTGGTGGAAATTAGGAGACTTAGTTTAAGTCAAATCCTATCCTAGGTGGAAATTAGGAGACTTGGTTTAAGTCAAATCCTAGCCTTGATGGCAATTGAAAATGAAATGATTTGTGTCTATTCTTTGTCCTTAATAGAAAAAGAGGATTTTTGCCAATGTGGATGGTATGAATGCAAGGCAAAGGGTGCAACCTTTGACAAAATAACACAATATTTTGAACCTAGAAATTGATGTGGATGATGTGAATGCAAGGTAAAGGGCACAACCTTTGATAAAAGAACACAATATTTTGAACCTAACAATTTGACCTATTGATGAGGTGATGTGATGTGTTATGAGTTGATTTTATGATGGATTACTTATCACGTGCATAATATGTATCTTCATATGGGTGTTTACATGATTTTATTATTGCGACATGAAGTCAAATCCTAGTCGTGATGGCGATAGGAGATAGGCTTACTGGTTTTATTGAATTTGCTTTTGATCTTTTGCTTATTTACCCCAAGCAAATGGGTGCATGATTATCTTTGGTAATGACTTTTGAATAAGCACACTTAGCAATGATTTAGCATTTGATTGTTGATTTTGATTGTGCATGTTGTTATTATGACCAATGGACTTAGAAAATGCCATTGGGGCATTTTGGGTGGCCAAAGCGTTTATGGATGCCTTTGGAGAATTTTGATTTTGAATTTGACCAAGCGACATGAAGATACCCTTGGAGCATTTTGATTAAAGCTGACCAAGAGACATAAATATGCGCTTGGATGATTTTAGTGATTTGACCAAGCAGCTTGAAGATGCCCTTGGAGCTTTTTGTGATTTTGACCAAAGGGATTATGATGCCTTTGGGGATTTTTGTGATTTTTACCAAAGGGCTTATGATGCCTTTGGGGCTTTTTGTGATTTTGACCAAAGGGCTTATGATGCCTTTGGGGATTTTTGTGATTTTGACCAGAGGGCTTATGATGCCTTTGGGGATTTTTGTGATTTTGACCAAAGGGCTTATGATACCTTTGGGGATTTTTGTGACTTTGACCAGAGGGCTTATAATGCCTTTGGGGCTTTTTGTGATTTTAACCAAAGGGCTTATGATGCCTTTGAGGCTTTTTGTGATTTTGACCAAAGGGCTTATGATGCCTTTGGGGATTTTTGTGATTTTGACCAAATGTCTTATGATGCCTTTGGGGATTTTTGTGATTTTGACCAAAGGGGTTATGATGCCTTTGGGGATTTTTGAAATTGATTGCTTAACTATTTGATTGTTAATTAAGGGAGGTATGATACCAACAATATCCCAGTTGATGTTTAGAAAATGTATATTTTTGGATGTAATTATGATTTTATGATATATGATGTTGATGATGTAATGATGATGATGTGATGCTTAGATGGATGCTTATGTAGATGCTTGTATGATATGATTATTGTGAAATGATGTGATGTACCATGAGTTGATTTAATGATGGATTTATGATTGTATGTGTAGGCGAATTATGATGTGATATTGAATGTGAACGGGTGAATTATGAACTATGCATTTATGGATGCAATGTTTATTGTTAAATGCATGTTTAATTTTGGTTTAATTATATGCATCTAACTTATGTGATGGGATGGTATAAACGAACATGTATGCTTTAATCACTTAAAACATAAGGAATGCATATGACATTGACAATCTTAATGGGTGATACCACAAAAAGTAAAAATAATAATCATGAATTTAAATAATCACTCTTATCATAAGAATTGATTAAGTATTCATATATGAGATGTAATTGTGTGTAATGTATTTTCTTGATAATTTTATGTAAATTAAAAGATATAAAGTAGTCAGTGGCCATCTATATACTATTTCTAATATATATGCGGTATATGTCCTACTATGTTGATACCCCCTAATTTATAGAATCTTATAAATAAAGTGATGGTGTGAATGATGATATTATTTGTTGCTATGTAAGAATTTTTGGGGCTTTCCTAAGATTCAAACACTCTAGTTACCCTATCAATAGTTGTCTACTGACCACTCTAGACTTTTGAAAAGTAATGCTTTTACCATGGACCTAGATATTCATTATCTCTATGTGTGCAAGTGATTGTATATTTTGAGGTAGAACTCAATCATTTCCTCCGATGTCATGCGGGATTCTTTCATCCCATTTCTAAGATCAGGGATCCTCAAGTGTTTATCTCATCCTATGTTGGACTTAGTTGGACTCAGTTGGACTATACCACTAGGCAATATTGGGTTACCTAAGCTAGCTCATCCATATTCGAACATTGGTCTACACAAATACATGAATCAATTGTGGTAGACATATCGTCATGCGTAAGGATCTCTCCTTCCGATTTTGTACAATGCTGAGAATTCCAGGGATTCAAGCTTTATTCCTTTATTGGCTTCTTTTTGGCTTTGGATATCTGCTCATATGTAGTAAATGAAAATCACTGTTTATTTTTATTATTTTTTTTTGAGAGAGTATCTTGTAGTGATGATAATCACTGTTTATTTTGCTCATATGTAGTGATGAAAATCATTGTTTATTTTTTATTTATTTTTCTTTGATCGAGGTTTTTTTTCTAATTTTCTTATTTGTATATCGAATTTTTGCTTTGAAATCTGGATTGTATGCTTGGCCTTTTGAATATATGCTTTGCTTTGGGATGCTTATTTTTATTTAAGAAAGGGATTTGGATAGGGAAAAGATTGTCATTTTGTAAATTTTTAGAACCTTTAAACCGGTTGTACAGGGGGATAAGCAAGGAAAATCCTTTTTTCTTATGGTAACCTAGACCGCTTTGCAGCTTTCATATTTTCCTTGTACCAGCTAGGATTTTATTGTTTCAATTAGTGATGGGATCTTGAATATCCAAGGAATTATCATAGCTAGACCTTACCTTCCACTAATCAAAGTTTTTTTCCACAAAATTTGATAAGATCACTAGGTATGGTTGATTAACTGAAAAACCTTAGTATATTATGTATAGCAACAAGTAATGGTTGTGTTGAAAAACACAATAACACATATGTGTTGATGGAGGTATGGATTTGAATGATTTGTATGACAAACTGTGGCATCACCATTAAGGCTCTCATACCATATGCAATTGTAATGAATGTAAAAATGCTGGATGCAAGATATGAAATGTAATTGTTTTTGTATTTTTGATTTTTATGTTGTTTTTGTATTTTTGTTTGATTTGACCAAAGGGCTTATTGTGCCTTTGGGGCTTTTTTATTTCGACCAAGTGGGATGAATTACCCTTGGAGCTTTTTTATTGAAGTTGACCAAGCGGTTTGAACACCCTTGGAGCGTTTTGAATTGATTTTGACCAAGCAGCTTGAATGCCCTTGGAGCCTTTGAATATATTTTGACAATTGATCTTGGATTTTTTTTGATTGACCGACTTGATACCCTTGACTTTGAATTTTATGTTTTTATGATTTGTTTGTGTTTTTGACAAATTTGAATGTTTTTGTGTTTTATGACATATTTGAATGTTTTGTTTGACAGAATGTTTATGTTTGAAATTTGAATTTTTTGTATTTTATGTGTAGAATGCTTTTAAATGAATGATATTGAGAGGTTCAAGCTCCTCAACACCATCTAATGAAATAAGGTGATACTCTCCAGGTCCAACCCTCTGTGAAATCATGTATGGGCCTATCCAATTTTCGTCAAACTTGTCTCGTAGATGCGATGACAGATTTGAATTATGTTGGTTTTCTTTGAGCACTATATCTCCAAACTTCAATTCCCTTAGGTGGACTTTACTATTGTAAGCTCGTGCAAGGAAATATTGGTAAATGCAAATATGATCTAAAGCATTGACTCGACGTTCATCAAGAAACATCAACTGATCAATTTGACTTTGTCGTGCGGCTTCATCATCTATGAAGTCCTTTAATGTTATGCATAGAGTTGGAATTTCTAGCTCTAGTGGCATGATGGCCTCAATGCCATATACTAGTGAAAATAGTGTTGCCTCAATGGGCGTCCGTATACTAGTCCTGTATGCCCATAGTGCAAGAGGTAACTACGTGTGCCAATCCTTGTGATTGTCTTGCACCGTCTTCCTAAATATGGAGACTATTATCTTGTTTGAGGCTTCGCTTTCCCGTTTGCTTGTGGATAATAAGGTGTTGAAAAATATGTCTGAATATGGTATTTTTTCATTAAAGCATGCAAATTTTTATTCTTGAAAGATGGCCCATTATCCGATATTATCTTAGAAGGGACCCCAAAATGACTTATGATATTGTGGAGTATAAACTCCACAATCCTTGGTCCAGTTTTTGATGTTAAGGGGATCACTTCCACCCATTTAGTGAAGTATTCTATGGACATTATGATGAATGTGTGTTGGCCTGAGGACGGGGGTAAAATCCTCCCAATCAAGTCTAGTCCCCACTATGAGAATGGCCATGCTTCCTGGATGGGCTGCAAGGCTTGTGATGGTAAGTGTATTAGATTTGCATGATGTTGGCACTTACTGCATTTCTTGAAATACTCACAGTAGTCCCTTTCCATGGTGGGCCAATAGTAACCCATTCTCAAGATGCTCTAAACAATGGCCATGCCACTAAATTGCCCTTCGCATGTGTCGTCGTGATCTTGCAAAATTGCCCAGGATGTTTCTTGGGGCTTAATACAATGGAGTACTACTCCATCATATCCTCGTATGTAGAGGATTTCTCCTAGAAATATGTATCTTGTTTGATTTCTATTTGAAAATTCACCTTTCATTATGCGATAAACCTTGAGGTACTATTCCAAGTTTTAGGAAGTCCCATAGTTGGGAAAGTCAATCCTGATAAGCCACGACTTCTATAGAAAAGACAATTTTCTTTTCCTGTATTCTCGAGCTAGTGAACACGGATTGAGGAAAAACTGTTGCACCACACTCCACAGGTCCTTGGGAGATAAAATACCCCCAAGGTGTCGTTTGCAAGAAATATTTGGCTGTGAAGGACCAATCCTGATTTGGTTCGATGTTGATCATGTTGACTAATTCTTGGTTGTTAAAAGCTTCACGACATATTGCTGAGTGCGAAAGCACTTTTACATGAATAGTTGTAAAATAAGTAGACAAATTATGAGGGATTAAGGATCCCAAAGAGGCCATGGTGTCTGCAAATCTATTTGATGTACGAGGGATTGCCTCGATGTCATACCATTCCAACCAAGGTAGGTAGGTGTAAACAAGTTCCTTGTAAGTCATCAGGAGTGGGCACCTGCATTGAAATAGTCCTTTGACTTGGTTTACTATGAGCAAGGAGTCACCAAAGATATTTAGTCTTTTAATACCCATTTCTATGGTTGTTTGGAGTCCCAGGATCAATGCTTCATATTCTATATTATTGTTTGTGCATGGGAAGTCTAGTTTGAATGATAAAGGTAATGGAGCGCCCTATGGTGTGATAAATACAATCCTTGCTCCACCTCCTTGTTCACACTTTGAACCATCAAAGAACAATGACATATCTCTTTCTTTCTTAGGTTCTTCGAGTTCTAGTGGATCTGATAATGCAAATACCGCATCATTAGGAAATTCTATAGTGAGAGGCTTGTTATCCTAAAGAGGCGCCTCTGCTAATTGATCTGCTATGACTTATCCCTTGATGGACTTTTGGCTTATGAACTCTAGATCAAATTATATCAATAGCATGATCCACTTTTTGGTATGTGTATTTGATATGTCTTGCTCATCATGTACTACAAAGGATTTTGTTTTGATATGATTGTATCGCTCCAAATTTTTCACACCCCTACCTTCAGGCTATAGGATCCGTGCCCGAAAGGGGGATGTGAAAAGGATGGCACGGTACCTCTAACGAGAGGCCTTGCGAAGGTCCCGCCTCTCAAGGGAGGTGTATTATGGTGATTTTTCGATGGATGGTGGGTTCACCAGGAAACATTTAATGGCAGTTTCCATGCCTAGGTTGGGAATGTGTTTTGTGTGTTCAATTTTATCCTTAAACATCCATATCCTAGGTTTGGCCAAATGAATCTAAATTACTCTATATGAAGATGCAGATTAAATGAATACAGAAAATAGAATTAAGACAGAAAACAGAGAAATTAAGCAATATTAAAAAGTCATACCTGATCCGGATGTCTGATGAAGATTCTGATTCTTGAAGCAGTCAGGATCGCCTCTGATTTGACAAGATCGTCTGAGATCAGACAAGATCATCTGAGATCTGACGAATTCGTCAGACGAATTCATCAGAGACCTGCAAACAGAGAAATAGGTGCAAAACACAGAAAATACCACTATTCTAATAGAGGGAAACAGTGTAAAATGATAATAACAATATCAAATTGAAAATTACAAACATAAACATGAATGCATTATACTGATTTAATGACAATTATAACATAATTATGCATTTGATCTAGATGGGTGAACTCCAAAATGCAAGATAGCATAAAATAATAAATAAACTAGCTAATTGCAGAATAAAACGACAGATTGGAAAAAGGAAAATGCAAACTCTGGGCACTGATTGCCCCCAATGATGATTGCAATCGAAATCGTCTCGCATTGGTATGAAATCATCTCTAATTCGACAGGATCGCCTCCGATCTGAACAGGATCATCTGCGACGATGTAAGCTTGCTCCGACTGAAAAACACTAAGGTACCTGCAACAAAATTTGAATAGAACTAATGCAAATAACAATTTGAGATGTCTTAATGCGTGTGAAGTCAATTTACAAGGAATTTCAGCCAGGGGGTGCTAAGGGGAGGGCTTAGGATTAAATAAGCTTAGGAGGGAGGTTAGGAGGTTGGAGATCATCCCTATTTGGGAGATCTCCAACGGGGAAGGGTCTCTAACGGCGCAGACACGCTTCTGCCCGGATTAGAGACGTCGTTGGAACAGAAGCTAATTATGCAAAATCAGTTTTGGGACAAGATCGTCTGGACGTCCTAGCCTAGACGAAATCGTCCGATCTGAGGCGATATCGTCTGATCGGCGACGATATCGTCAAATGGTCAAAACAACCTCTAAAAATGGCATGGGAAAGGAGGAAACGGATTACACGACGGTTAACGGGCGGTTTGGGAGGTTAAAATTTGAATTTGAATTATTTACTAGAGTGAATGTAATTACTAAGGTTTTACTGCGCCAATTTTAGGGTGCTACATTTTGCCCCCTCTTTAGCAAATTTTTCGAAGAAAATGCGTTAAAGATGAGTTCTTCTCGATCTACGAGAAAGCAAAAATTATTCCCATTTTTAGGCGACGATTCTTGGTCGAATCGTACGACAACTTACTATGGTGCCCCCTCCGTGTTTTTACCCAAATCGAACGTTTGAGGTAAAAACACGAAAAAGCAAAATTGTTTTTAATTATTTTTGAATAAAATTAAGAAAAATAGGGTAAAACCCTAATTCATTTTTACTGTTCATTTTTCTGGTTTTTAGAGCTCTACAAGCAAAAATGGTGGAGACAGTGCACAGATCGACAGAGGTCCGACGCGGGCTACGGGTAAGAGTCTAAACTTAGCTTAGAATGCTTGAATTTGAATTTACATGCTTGTTAGGTGAATTTTGATCAATTTTTGAGCATCGCGGCCGTTTTTGGGCCGTCGACGTCGTCGGGACGAAATCGTCCCGATTTCGATGAAATCGTCTCAAGTTCGCCGATTTCGTCTAAGGGCAAAATCGGCGAAAGGGGGACGATTTCATCAAATTAGGGACGATTTCGGCTTGCAAAATCGGAGACGATTATGCTCAAATTTGGGATGATATCGTCCAATAGTGGACGATATCATCATTTGTAAAATTGAACTTATTTTAACTTGCATTATTGATCACTTGAGTTTGTTATTAATGATTTGTTTTTTATTGTTGTTTATGTTGCAGAGAGGTTTACTAAAGAGCAGAGAATGGAAATACGAGGGGTTGAGAGATGACTTGGCCGCTCTATCACAGGTAGAGCGGGATCAGCTGGCACAAGTCAGCTTACAACATGTGGCAAAAATGCCACAAGTGTCTACGGACATGGGGCTACTGACAGCCCTGGCAGAGAGGTGGTATCCGGGTTCTTCCTATTTTTGGTTACCGACAGGGGAGATGACTCCCACATTGGAGGATGTATGGAGGATTCTGAGGATCCCCATACAAGGACGATTGATCACTCCTACGGCCAATCAGGGCCATGCTATGATGCGGTTGTGTGGTGACCCGAGCTTCGCCCTGGAGAAGGGCGAAGTTAACATCGAGGCGCTGCATCAGATGCCTGGGGCATCTAGACTCACACAGGTTTTGGCCGGAGTAGTTGGTGGACTTCTGCTGTGCCACCAGAGCGGGTGCAGAGTACCATGGGTGCTAGCAGATGTGATCTGTGACATGCGAGACCATGGTTACAGGTTCTCTTGGGGCAGCTTTGTTCTATGCCGATTGTACAGGATCCTGCATGGGGTCGTGTACAAGGGCGGCCGATGTCTAGTTATGACATCGCTTCTACAGGTTTGGTGCTGGGAGCACATTGCAGTGCGAAGGCCGATAGGGCTTCCTTTGATAGGGATTGATGGGGAGAGGCCCCGAGTTTTCTACTGGTGGCTCCGAAGAGGGTCACAGTGGCGGATTGACCTACCGATGTCCCGAAGACTGCTGGATGACCTTGTCCCGGACCAGATCACCTAGAGGCCATGGCGAGAGCACCCAGGGTGGGCCGAGGATGGACAGGAGCTGGCTCGCATCAGGCGAGTCTGTTGGCTGAGGATGGAGAGGGGAGAGGTGGAGCTCCACCGCTACGACCGAGTTTTGCGACAGTTCGATCTACAGCAGGGGATCCCATCTCTCAGGGATTACGAGTTTTCCTAGACTGTCCGGGATAACACCACAGTGAGCGGGGCTCCAGATATGCAGCACTTCTGGAGTCAGGACTCGGACGATGCCCCCATTCAGCCAGTGGATGGGGACGACGTAGGGGTAGCCGATGGCTACGATGCCTGGTACGTAGGCATCCGCCCTCCTCGGATGACGAGGGCTCAGGGTCCGATTCACGCAGTTGTGCATCGGATAGGGAGGCGATGCCAGGCGGCTATGGAGGTGGCCCAGGGTCATGGAGGGAGAGAGCAAAGGAGGCCACAAGCATAGGAGAGGCCGTGACAGTGGGAGAGGAGGGCGGAGAGACCCCCTTCTCCACAGAGAGAGAGGCCACCATCGCCCGATAAGGGCAAGGGTGTCGACACTAGGGAGAGTAGCGAGACAACGACTCTCTGAGCGAAGACAATCCATCTCCAAGCACAGGTGCAGACCCTACAGGAGGAGGCTGCACGACACCGAGCTGAGGTGACACAGCTCAGAGATGAGATTGCATGCCTCAGAGCACGGGGCGGAGGGGCGAGCACTGGGGAGCTGGCACGGGCTATTGCCCAGATCACTTTCTACCAGACATTATACTATCATATGGTGCCAGAGGAGGATAGACTACCACTGCTAGCTAACATCGTAGATCCGATCCGGATTGGGTCATCGAGGACTTCGTCCCGATCGACGACTAGGACTCACAGTACCACTCATACTACGATGGGGCCACCTCGTCCACCTCAGGGCGGGGGAGGAGATGAGGCTGAGAGCTCGAGGGGTTCTCGAGGCTAGACTACTGCACGACATTGTACATATTGATATGATAGCATTTATTATTTTTTGATAGAGGATTGAGTATGCCGAGGTACAGATTGTGGCATACCAATCTAGTTTTGAGATGATGTATATATATTTGTGATATATATGAGATGAGATATGTTTTTGA
This sequence comes from Wollemia nobilis, assembly GCA_028583015.1. Taxonomy (NCBI): domain Eukaryota; kingdom Viridiplantae; phylum Streptophyta; class Pinopsida; order Araucariales; family Araucariaceae; genus Wollemia; species Wollemia nobilis. The sequence continues at coordinate 1,528,110 of JAQPPZ010003251.1, read as the reverse complement.
TCATATGACTTGTGTCTTATGTATTTGTATGATGTTTTTAAATGTTTTGATTGATTGATTTGATGATTCATGTAATTACGTCATTGGAAATATTATGGTTTGAATGTCATGCTTGTAAAATTTAAATGAAATAATCTGATGTAACAAATTGGTTGTTTGTGATGTAATGTGATAAAAGATAAAAAGAGACTTCTAACAATAATTTCAAAGGACATTGTCGCTATTATAGACCATTTCATGGAGTCACCGCTCACTCGGTCGTCAAGCTAATCCCAATATAGAAATATTGTTAAAAAGTAAAAGAGTGCTTAAGAGACTGTCTTAAGACTTTGGTGCAATGGTGCAAATGATGATGATGATGGTTTGTTTTCAGATTTTCATAAAAATAGTATGCATGAAATAATGTTAAAATGATTTTTGCTAGGCATAAATTCCTAAGTGTGATAAATTTTTTGGATAATTCCCTAGGAATTATACCATCATTGCAAAATTGAAGGTTGACATAATGACATGAAATAGTGATAATGTGCATGCTTTTTGAAAGCATAATTTGTGTAACATAATGATTTAAGTCATATGGTTTTCATGATTTTTAAATAAATGGGGAATAAAAATTGTTACAATGGTTTGCGCTAGGCATAGAATATGTAGGTATAGACTTATACCATCATCGCGAAAATCCAAAAAGAGATAGTTTTATTGCATGGTTGATTTTTAATAAATAAAAAATATGAAGATGAAGACTTGCGCTAGGCATAAAATTCCAATTTTGGTTTTAGAACTATACCATCGTCGCGAAAGTCAATAATATATATATATATATATATATTGTGGTGTGTGTGTGTGTGTGTGTGTGTGTGTGTGTGTGTGTGTGTGTTGTTTTGATTGTATGGTTTTGAAAGAAATTTTGATGTTTCTATTATGCATGTAGTTGTCTTTATACTAAACAACTGTACTTGAAAGAAGAAAATGAATTATTCCAAACAATTTGCAAAAAAATATTTCAAAGTACTTTAAAGACAAAAGTTAGATTTATAAGGAATCCCATGTGCATATGTGAGTTCATTTCCAATCTTGATTTATCATAATGATACACAAAATCTCTCAAATACAAATGTGTGTGCAATTGCATTGTTCATTTACCAGTTTTGAGCAAGGTACTATGATACAAGTGATTTGAATGAACCAAATAAGTGTTCATTAACCATGATGTAGATGCATATAACCATACTAGACTACTATGTAAGTCGGATTATCAAGAGCTAGCTAATCCATAAGCAGACATAGGTCTATACAAAAGAAGGTCGCTAATGTGACAGACATATCGCCACGCTAGGAGTTACCCAAGGCCAAGCAGGTTGGGCACAAACCACCTGTTATGGGGCTTACCTCACAGTTTTCGAATAATTGAGAATTCCAGGGATTCAAGCTCATCAACCCTTCTTTTCTTTTCAAAGGGTAGGGAAAGGGATTTTATTGCTTTTTCTTTTTGCTTTCTTTTTTCTTTCTTTTTCTTTTTGTATTTTTTGCTTGATAATTGTTGTAATGATATAAAAATAACATTTTTCTTTTTCTCTTTTTCTTGAACTTTGCTTTTTTCTTTCTGTACTAGGGATACTTGCTCGGATTAGCTGTAGAGCAAGGGATTTTTATTCTGGGTAGGGGTGAGCTTGTCCTTTTGCCAATTCTCAAAGATTCTAGACCATGTGCATGATAGGATAGCAGGGGAAACTTTTCGCTCAAGAAACCACTTCTACTATGTAGCAAAGCATGGAAATTACAAATATAATCATTTTATTGTGAAAGAGATGTGCTTGGTTTAAGTAAATAACAAGATCAATTCTCTGTGCTCAAACTTTATTTAATTGAATTTTGTGGACTTTGATATAAGAGAGATTAGTAATCATGCCAGATAAAATCAAGATATTTATTTTTGTGAGTGTGAAAGTGAGGGATTCCAAATAAATGCTAATTTATCCAAAATAATTTGAAACATATAATTGCAACATTTGTAAGAAGATATATATAAATGAATACTATTTTTGAGAAGCTTTGAGAATGTTGACTCTCTCTTTCTTCTTTATATTATTTTGGTTTCGAAAGAGTCAAGAATATTGTTGTTTTGATTTTTATTATTTTTGAAAGAATTAACAAGTGCCAAAATAATACAAATTTTTGAAGATTTTGATGATTATGAATGTTTTTGGTGTTTTTGAATTTATAAATTGAAAGAAATACAAGATAGTGATTTTGAAATATTTTAAACAAATATATACAAGGATGAAATGACCAAATTTATACATAGTAACGTTTAAGATGCAAAATGTTCATGGGTTCTTTAAGTTCTTTACCATCTAAGGTAGATAATTTGTATGCTCCCGATTCAAATTTAGCGATGATAATGTATGGTCCAAGCCGCTTGGGCTCAAATTTACCTTTAAGGTCCTTAGTTGCATTAGTATTTTTTTTATTTTCTTTTAAAACAAGGTCGCCGATCTCAAAGGATCGATGACGAACTTTTTTAGCATATGATCTTTTAAGCTTGTTTTGGTAGGCACGGAGATGCTCCAAAGCATTGATGCATTTTTCATCTAGGAGTTCCAACTGACTGAGTCTGCCAGCTCGATATTCATCTCCTACTTCGGTATCTTGAAGTAGCAGAGCCAAAGAAGGAACTTCTAATTCAAATGGAAAAACGGCTTCAACACCATAAACCAAAACAAATGGTGAAGTTCCAGTGGGGGTTCGAACACTAGTTCGATAGGCCCACAAGGCTGGATATAACTGAATGTGCCAACCACGGCCGCTTTATTGACCAATATTTTAAGGATTTTGATTAAGGTTTTGTTAGATGCTTCTACTTGACCATTACCCTGAGGATAATAGGGAGTGGACCAACGATGTTGAATCTTGTATTTTTGGCATAATTTTTTAACATCTTTATTTTTGAAACAAGTTCCATTGTCAGAGATGAGATTTGCAGGAATTTCGAACCTACAAATGATTTGATTAAAAATAAATTTAGAGACTTGTGTGCCAGTGCAGGAAGCTAAAGGCATAGCTTCAACCCACTTCGTGAAATACTCAATGGCGGTTATGATGAATTTGTGTCCATCAGATGACACAGGATTAATTTTGCCAATAATATCTAAGCCCCATTTTGAAAAGGGCCAAGGAGATGAAATAGCCTGCGCTTCTTGTGCAGGCGCATGGACAAGGTCAGCATGTTTCTGGCACTTGTCGCAATGGCGCACATAATCATGTGCATCCTTTTCCATGGTAGGCCAAAAGTATCCTATCCGAAGGAGCTTTTTAGCAATGACACTACCACTGAAGTGTCCTCCACAAGATCCATCGTGGGCTTCACTCAAGGCTGATTTGGATTCTTCTAAATTCAAACATCTTAATAGGATACCTTCAAAAGATCTCCTATATAAAGTATTGCCAATTATTACAAATCGACTTGCTCGTCTACGTAATAACCGACACTGGTTTCTATTAGAATTGGCAGGGAAAGTCCCATTTTGGAGAAAATCAAATATATCTGTATACCAAGGTTTCGGAGTAGTTTCGTTGATTAGAAACACATCCAAAGGTTCTAAGCATGATTTATTTGAAGCGGGTTCTTGGAGTCGACGAATAATGATAGTAGCATATTCGTCATCTAACTCCAAGGGGAGGAGAGATGCGGCTACGGCCATAGCATCAGCCGCACGGTTGCAAGTTCGAGGAATAGCTTCCAAGGTAACTTGATCAAATAGAGACATTAATTGTAAAACATAGGCTTTATATGGGCGCATTTTATCATCTCTGGTCTGATAAACTTCATTAATTTGGTTTATAACCAGTTGAGAATCACCAAAAACTAACAGATGTTTAATTTTTAGCGCCAAGGCAGCTCGTAATCCAAGGATTAGAGCTTCATATTCAGAAGTATTGTTGGTGCAAGCAAATGTTAACTTGAAGGACAGAGGAATAAGATGTTTTTGCGGGGATATTAAAATAATACCCGCACTCAGCCCCACTCATGCATCGGGCTCCATCAAAGTATAAGGACCATTGTTCAATATGGTTCGCCTCTAATTGAAGGCATTCATCAGGAAACTCAATGATGAGGGGATGGGTAGACTCTAAGGGTGCAAGCAGACTAATTGATCTCGCTATGATTTGACCCTTAACAGACTTTTGTCCTATGAATGTGAGATCAAACTCGCTTAGAGCAAGAACCCACTTGGCTGTGCGACCCGATAAATAAGGTCGACTCATGAGATACCTCAAGGGATCATATTTAGCAATGACATAAGTTTTCTGACTAAGCATATAATGGTGTAATTTTTGCGTAGCAAACACAATAGCTAGACATAGTTTTTCTAATGTTGTGTAGCGGGTTTCATAACTGATGAAGGTTCGGCTAATATAATAATTAGCACGTTCTCTCTTTTCATCATCAAGCTGAGCTAACATAGCTCCTAAGGCAGAATCTGAAGCTAAAATATATAGGAGAAATGGGCGATCAGGTCTAGGTGGTGAAAGCACAGGTGGATTAAGGAGGTATTGTTTGAGAAGTTCAAAAGCTTCTCTACATTCATCGTCCCAATTAAAAGGGACATCCTTCTTAAGAAGTTTAAGAAAGGGACCGGTTTTGTCCGCCAGCTTATCGATGAAGCGACGGATGGCTTGAAGCTTACCTTGTAAACTTCGTAACTCAGATATATTAGTAGGTGCGGGCATATCGGTGATAGCCGCAATCTTGAGAGGGTCGATTTTGATACCACGTAAAGAAACTAAAACCCCTAATAGTTTACCGGACTTAACTCCGAATATGCATTTGGCTGGATTTAATCGAATAAGATATTCTCGTAATCGATTAAAAACTTTTCTCAAATCATCTAAATGATTATCTTCATTAATAGAGCGAGCTATAATATCATCTACATAATCATGTAGGATATCATGCATCATATCATGAAAAATATAAGTCATAGCTCGTTGATATGTTGCACCTACGTTCTTTAAGCCAAATGGCATCACTTTCCAACAAAAGGTACCCCAGGGGGTAATAAAGGCTGTTTTAGCCTAATCTTCAGGAGCTATCCTGATCTCGATTATAACCGGAGAATCCATCCATTAAGGACATCATCCCACTCCCGAAAGTAAAGTCAATGATTTGATCCATGTTTGGAAGAGGAAAATCATCTTTAGGGCATGCAACGTTAATATCTCTAAAATCAGTGCAAACCCTAACTTTGGTGGCTTCTTTCTTGGTGACTGGAACTACATTTGAGATCCATTCAAGCATAATCAATAGCTTGTATAAAAACAACATTTAGGAGTTTTTCTAACTCCCCTTTGACTAGCAGAGCCACTTTGGGATGCATTTTTCTAAGTTTTTGTTTAACAGGTTTAGCATCCGGATGGACCACTAGATGATGCATGACTACAGAAGGGTCTAGACTTGGCATATCTTCATATGTCCAAGCGAAGACATCTTCATACTCTTTAAGGAATGCAATATATTGTTCTTGTTTTTCTTGACTTAATTCTGATCCAATATTGATTATGTGAGGACTATCCTCAGTTCCAATATTAATTTTAATGACGTTTTCTACCTCCATGTGTAGATCTCTTTCAAAATTAGGTGGGGCGGGTGAAACGCCCAATTCTTGTAATTCTTGTAAGGTTAATTTGGATAATTCATCTTGAGGATTAGTGGCCTCAAGTTGGGCTATAGTTGGTATAGAACCATCAAAATAAAATCCATTGTGTAACATCTCTTCAACGGAGACGTCGTGGAAGATATCTCCTTCCAACTCCTCATCGGAGTCAGCAATCATTTCAGGGTAAGCTATGGATAGCATGTTACATGTAAATGGCTGATTTTTTAGAGGCAAATCATCACGCCTATCCAAATAATCTTGATAACATATGAGTTGATCATCATCTTCAAAAGGAAAGGGTTGACCCTTACTAGGAAATAGGCCCACACCACAACGGGCAGGCCATGGTTCTACCTCGAAAGGTTCTTTCATGCCATTTTGGAAAGGTCCCAAGCCTTTCCCTTTATATCCCATTTTAAGCATTATGGGTTTAGCTTTAATATATTCATTGGTAAAATAACATCGAGCATATCCCTCATGATGAGTTTTAATATTCCGAGGGATTCTTCCCTAGTCATATCCTTTATAAATGAAGGCACAACTCCCGACTTGGTAAGTACTTCCCATAGGTTGTGGGAGGCCCAAAGTACGAGGAGATGGTGGCAAGTTATTTAAAAGAATTGAATCTTGCATGAAAGCATTTGTTTTTTTTGATATTAAGATTGTGGATAAATCTGGTAAAAGTTCATCAGAAAGAGCATAAGATGTAGAAGGATCATTCCCTATATCTTTAGATGTGGAAGGTATGATAGATGTTGATAATGTGGAAGTGTTAATAGATGGGTCTATAGGTTTTGAAATTATAGGGATAGAACATGAAGGATTGGTTGTAGATTGAAGATCTTTTTGAGGTTCTAGAGTGGTTTGTTTAGAAGATTGTTGATCTATATATGAGGATGAAATTAATGGAGGGGAAGTAGGTGAAGTTATGGGTGTGTGTTTCACAGTTTTGGATGAAAAATAAGAATTAGGATGTGTGGATGACAGAGCAGGGAAAAATTGCACTCCAACAGGTTCTGCCAAAGCACACATATCAAAGGGTCTAGGGTCACCATGGATAGTGACCAACTTATTTTTAAATTCGAACTTAACACATTGGTGTAAAGTTGATGGGACAACCCGCATTGCATTGATCCAAGGACGACCCAAGAGTATATTGTACGATGCGGGGCAATGTACAATAAACATAGTGGTATCTAGAGTTCGAGGACCAACTTGCAATGGGATGGTAATAACTCCACACGTTTCTTGTGTTTCGTCATTGAAAGCTTTGATAATCATGTCAGTTTTCTTCATTTCATCACTTCTAAAGCCAAATCGTTGGTAGAAGTCAAGAGTGCAAATGTTTAGAGATGAACCATTATCAATCGGGACTCGTTTAACAACTACATCTCCAATTAGAGAAGTAATATATAAGGGATTATCCTTATGTAAACTGTGTTGTGGGATATCTTTATCCCGGAAGTCAATACAATCAACTTCTCGAGTGATGATAGTATTGGCCATGGCTTCAAGTTGAATGTTTTGAGGTACCATCATTTGGCTTAATGTAAGCATCAACTCATCCCTATGGGTGGGAGAAGATCTTAATAAATCCAAAAGGGAAATTCTGGCTGTAGTATTGGATAATTGCTCATTAATATTGTAAGGGGGTTTAGGTTGAACATTGGAAGCATGATTCCCTTTATTGGGATTTTTCAAAACAAATGGAACTGATCCATCATTCTGGTTTGGTTCTTGTTGAGAATTTTGAGCCTGTTGTCGGGTAACGACTCCAATGGTACCTACAATGTTATATTGAGGACGTTGAACTGGTCTCGGTCGAGCATTTATGGCTTGTTCATCAGGGAGGAATTGATTAGAAGAAGGTCGAGTAGTAACTCTTCTAGGAAATGGTTCTTCTGGAACCATAGCATCTGTGATGGGTTGAATAGGATCTGATTCATTTTCAGAACTATTCGATTGGTTTGAAGTGATGTCTATTTCACTTTCAGTATCTGATTCTATATCACTAGAATCTGAAGTTGGAATATTATGTAAGGGCCTGGTCGTAACCATGGATAAGGTTGTGTCAAATATTTGAGGATCTGGATTAAGTAAATGTCCACTAATAGTTCCTACATATCGGGTAGGAGGAGGAACATTATGATGTTCGATTTGATTGGCCACCTCTTTACCATGTCTTGGTAAAGGGTGTTGAAATATGTCTAATGATTGATTAGCATTTTGATTTTGATTTTGGGGAATGTTCTTTTGAGGATTATTAGGAGCATTTTGTTTAGGTTGGAAGGCTTGCACCTCCATTTCATTATTATCAATTAGATCCTGTATTTTATGTTTCAACCTTTTACAAGCGTTGGTAGAGTGTCCAGGTCCTCTATGGAAATCATAGTGTAAGTCAGCTCTGTATCCGGGTATAGTTGGATCAGGTTCCCGGATAGTTGGTAATTGGATCAAACCTCTTTCGAGTAATTGAGGTAAAATAGTTGATAAGGGTTGATTCAATCTAGTAAATTCTCGAGGAGGTTTATCAAGAGGTTTCAATATAAATTTTTTTGTTGTCTTCGTTGCATTGATATTAGCAACATTTTTGCTATCAGTGACTCCGTCACCAACAACTTGTTTGTTTTTATATTGATTTCTGGATGTTTTCTCATCATCCTTCTTCCTAAGTTGGCCTCTCCTAATGAGGGCATCTTCTACTCTTCGAGCTAAATCTATAGCTTGATCGAAGGTAGTTAAAGTAGCAATTGATAGCTCATAAGATATTTGTTCTTGTAAATTATTGATAAAAATGTCCAACATTTCCCTATAAGGTAGCACAAAGTGCAGTTTTCCTGTCAATTGCCTCCATCTAGCTAAGAAATCAGCAAAACATTCATCCTTGTCTTGTTTTAAGTTGTATAAATCTTTAATGGTTACATGCCTCTCGATGTAGGCACTAAATTGATGGACAAAAGATTCAACTGTTTCTTCAAAGTTTCTCAAAGAATGAGTGGGCAATTGATAGTACCACTCTAATGCCATTCCACCTAAACTTTTCGGGAACATTTTTAGTAATAGCAAGTCATCATGTGATATATCATGACATGCTATCCTAAACATGCGAAGATGCTCTATGGGATCTTCGGTTCCTTTATATATAGGCAAGATAGGCATGGGAAAATGCTTAGGGTAAGGTTGTGCTACAACTATGGGATCCAAAGGTTGACTACATATCTCTCGATAATTGTACGAGGGACGATAAGGATCTATCTCGGTCCATACGCGAAGCTAACTGTTTCACCATGGCTTCCAGATTACTAGTTTGCCCACCATATTGGTTCGGTAGGGCATTGATATGGGTTTTGTGAGCATATGATGGAGGGACATGAAGATTAGATGCTATGTTGCTATTGTGTAAATTGTTGGTAGGAAAGGTGTTATGAAGGGATTTTGAAGTTGTATTATGTTGTATTCCAGATTGTTGAAAATTGGTGTTTGACTTCATTTTAGGTTTTTGTTTACTTGAAGCATATTGATCAATAGTTTGGCGAAGTAAAGTAGTGAAGGAAGTTTTCTTTTGTGTGGGAATGATTTTAGGCTGAATAACAGGTTCCTTAGGAGGTTGGGTAACCTGTTGTTTTGACATGTTTTGAATCATAGTGACCATATCTGTATTGGATGGTCCAGCCTTATCACTTTCTTGATCAATGAAAGACAAGGGATTAGTGCGCACATCAAACATATGTTCCATGGCTGCTTGAGTGTCACTAATTTGCCCTTTATCCATACGAACTGCCATATTAAGAACACCAATGTTATTATGGAAAAATTTCTAGAAATGATCTACGTTGTCAAAAGCAATAGTTCCATCTCGAGCTACTCTAGGGGATGAGGATCCATCCTCTTTAACATTTTCTTCTTGTTCATTGTCTTCACCTAGGTCATCTTCTAGTTGATCTAGAGTTTCTCCTTCCGGAATTGGATCTTCAGGAAGGACATTTGGGTCTCTAGTTTTATCTTCTAACCAATCTTCTTCTTCTCCTTCAGTTTGTTTACCATTCCTAAGTTTAGGCATTGTGCCTTAATTTTAGATTTCAACAAATATATATATATATATATATATATATATATATATATATATATATATATATATAATATATATGCAACAAGCTTAAGAGGTATATATTAATTATATACCTACTACAATATTTAAAATGAAAGGTTTTGGTTTTTGTTATGTTTTTTAGTTTTTCTTTGTTTTTTGAAATAATATTGTAAAGATAACAAATAACACAATAAATGCAAGAAATAATACTGAAAATAAAGATCTAATTTTCTATAAACAATTTATAAATATCATTAATGGGCTCGAGTTCTTCAGGAGTCATGAAGTGTTCTTCTTCAAATTGAAAGTTTTCCTTCAAAAATTTAATGAAAAGAGCTATAGTGATATTATCTGTCTCAGATGCTGGTTGATAGAAGTAAAGCTCGTGGCAATACTCTCGATATAACATAGCTCGAGGAACTCTATTCCATATTTCCCTATCCGTAAGAACAACCTCTTGGTCTTCTACATGACCTAGGAACTGGTGTATAATGGCTGCGTTCTCGAGGTATTCCTCGAAGGTGAACAATTTTGAAGACACAAGAGCTCTCCTATAAGCTAACCATCTATGGCAGGCTCTCTAAAGTTCATGATAAAAGACGAGTTGATGAGGATCCAGGATTCTATCTAGGACTAGCCTCTTGATTTGTTTAAGTTTTGTTGACCTAGATGAAATGACACTAAGTCTTCTATCAAGTTCGTCCCACAAAAGTTGATTTCTATCTGTTTCGTGCACACTAAGCACATAATTGATTTCTATGGCTGCCAATTGGTTTTCAACATTTATAGTAATTGCTAATATTTTCTTAGGAGCTACCATCTAAACATGACATGCAACTTATTAATTTTAAATGATTTGAAATGCATCTATGTTTTGGTTGTTTTATTTTTATTATTTTTGTTTTTTGTTTTCAAATGATTTGAAATGCCCCGCCCCCCCCCCCCCTCCCTCCCCCCCCCTCCCCCCCCCCCCCCCCCCCCCCCTCGGTGGGTGCGGGGCGGGGGGGGGGGGGGGGGGGGGGGGGGGGTCCCCCGGGCTGAGAGGCCTTGCGAAGGTCCCGCCTCTCAAGGGAGGTGTATTATGGTGATTTTTCGATGGATGGTGGGTTCACCAGGAAACATTTAATGGTAGTTTCCACGCCTAGGTTGGGAATGTGTTTTGTGTGTTCAATTTTATCCTTAAACATCCATATCCTAGGTTTGGCCAAATGAATCTAAATTACTCTATATGAAGATGCAGATTAAATGAATACAGAAAATAGAATTAAGACAAAAAAAAAAGAAATTAGGCAAGATTTAGAAAGTCATACCTGATCCGGATGTCTGATGAAGATTCTGATTCTTGAAGCAGTCAAGATCGCCTCTAATTTGATAGGATCGTCTACGATCAGACAAGATCATCTGAGATCTGATGAATTCATCAACGAATTCATTAGAGACCTGCAAACAGAGAAATAGGTGCAAAACACAGAAAATACAACTATTCTAACAGAGGGAAACAATGTAAAATGACAACAATAACATTAACATGATGATAATGAACAAAATACGAATGTATTACGATGACTTAATGACAATTATGACTTAATTATGCATTTGATCTAGATGGGTGAACTCCAAAATGCAAGATAGCATAAAATAATAAATAAACTAGCTAATTGCAGAATAAAACAACAGATTGAAAAGAGGAAAATGCAAACTCTGGGCACTGATTGCCCCCAATGATGATTGCAGTCGAAATCATCTCGCATTGCAACGAAATCGTCTCTAATTCGATAGGATCGCCTCCGATCTGAACAGGATCGTCTACGACGATGTAAGCTTGCTCCGGCTAAAAAACACTAAGGTACCTACAACAAAATTTGAATAGAACTAATGCAAATAACAATTTGGGATGTCTTAATGCGTGTGAAGTCAATTTACAGGGAATTTCAGCCAGGGGGGTGCTAAGGGGAGGGCTTAGGATTAAATAAGCTTAGGAGGGAGGTTAGGAGGTTGGAGATCATCCCTATTTGGGAGATCTCCAACGGGGAAGGGTCTCTAACGATGCAGACACGCTTCTGCCCGGATTAGAGACGTCGTTGGAACAGAAGCTAATTATGCAAAATCAGTTTTGGGACAAGATCGTCTGGACGTCCTAGCCTAGATGAAATCGTCCGATCTGAGGCGATATCGTCTGATCGGCGACGATATCGTCAAACGGTCAAAACAACCTCTAAAAATGGCACGGGAAAGGAGGAAACGGATTACACGACGGTTAACGAGCGGTTTGGGAGGTTAAAATTTGAATTTGAATTATTTACTAGAGTGAATGTAATTACTAAGGTTTTACTGCACCAATTTTAGGGTGCTACATTTTTTTTTTTTTTTTTTCCAAAAGATTTTGTTTTGATATGATGTAGGTCGTATGGCTCAACATGTAGTGTCGCAACTTTTGAGTTGCAAAGACCACTACTAAAAACAACTTTTTGATATATGCATATCCTAGATCATAACTCACCAAGGTGAGACTAATGTAATATATGGCTTACTCTTTTTCTTGTGCATTATTTTGGGCTAACATGGTACCCAATGCAAAATTAGTAGCCGATATATAGTAAAAATAGTATGTCTAGCCTTGGTGGAGCCAATACTGGTGGTGTGGCCAAATAAGTTTTTATCTCTACAAAGGCTTGATGGCATTCTTCATCCCAATGAAAGGGGGCCTCCTTGCGTAGAAATCGATTCATAGGTTGGCATTTGTCTAGTAATTGTGCAATGAATATTTTTATGGATGCTATCTTGCATTGTAGGCTCCTCAACTCCCTAATGTTAGTAGGGGTGGCCATTTCCAATATAGCCTTTACCTTTGCATGATCTAATTTGATGCCTCTCTTGGATATGATGAAACCCAAAATCTTGCCATAAGTTACACCAAATATGCACTTCTTAGGATTCAATCAAACATTGTGTTCTATGAGGCGATCAAAGACTTGTTTAAGGACTTCAACATGCTCTTGCCGCAACAGGGACTTGGCTAGTAATTCATCCATGTAATCCTCTAAGATCTTATGCATATAGTCATGGAATATGTATGTCATGGTCCGCTGATATGTGGCACCATAATTTTTGAGACCGAATGGCATCACTTTGTAACAAAATGTTCCCCATGGAGTAATGAAAGTAGTTTTATGTTGATCTTCGGGCTTAATCTAGATTTGGTTGTATCCGAAAAACCATCCATTAGGGAGAGCATCTCATGACCTGCGGTTGCATCTACAAGAGCATCTATGTTTGGCAACATGAATGAATCCTTTGGTGTTGCCCTATTTAAATCTCTGAAATTCGTGCAAATACGGACTCTTCCATCGGGTTTCCCCATGGGTACCATGTTTGACACCCACTCAGGGTATTCGATAGGGACTATGAATACTACATCCAGTAGTTTTGGAAATTCATTCTTCACCATCAAAGCAATGGTTGGATGAATTTTCCTCAACTTTTGCTTGACTAGCTTCTTCATGGGATCCAATGAAAGGTTGTGAATGACTAACTTTGGATCTATCCTTGGCATGTCCTTGTAAGTCCAAGAAAAAATATTTAGCCTCTCTTTGAGGAGAGGAATTAGGATGGCTTGTTCCTCTAGAGATAGACTTTCTCCAAACTTAAATTTCCTTGGTTGGGTAGGATCATCATTGATGTCCACCTCGAAAGTCGCTTCTATAGCCATATGTGACCCATCATCTAGTTGATGAGGCATGGGTATCAAATGAATGTCATTGGTGGGATTTACAAGACCTACTGACTCAGGTTCCAAACCAACATGGAAGATGTCATACGCATAACATGATGCAAAATGGAACAACTGTAACATCTCTTCATTGGGGAAGAGGTCTTTAGGCTCAATGGGTGAATCAGCATGATCCCAATCAATAGCCTCTACATCAATATGCAATGATTTGGTAGGATCTACTAGATTATGAAGTGGAGTGGTCAAATCAATGGATATCATGTTGATGGATGGAATTTTATCTCCATGACCACATGGGTGTAATCTTATCTCAGGGGTTTCCCTTCCATACTTATGATAAGGCTCTGGAGGAATGGAAATTTCTAGATCTGGCCCATGAGTAGGGTAGATAATAGGAACATTGGGCTCTAATTGCTCTCTGAATGTAGGTGGAGGGGGATTGACCATCTGATGAATGGCAGCTAGGTCAAAGGGTCTCCCCAAAAATCATAGATGACTTGTCGTAAGTGGTGAGGTCCAAGATAAGCCATCTCGATCTCATCCTCAAAGTCATCATCACTTATCCATAAGCCGTTAGCATTGGTATGTGGCACTAAGACAAGGGGCTCATGTCTTGGCCCTAAGTAGGCCATATCTATTTCATCTTCATATTCTTCATCACTTATGAAGAATACATTTGCATTTGTCTCTTGCCCAAAAGTTAGGGGTTGATGGCTCAGGCCTAAGTAGGCTCTTTCTGTTGAGTCTTCTTATTCATAGTCACTTTCCTCTTATGTATATCCACTCTCATCGTGGATGGACCATGTAAATATTTGTAAATAGAGAAGGCCCATGTTAAGCTAAGCCAAGTTGCACCTCATCATCACTTGCTTTATATCCATTCTCCTCATCCCATGGGTTGTACCCTGTTGGTGTGGAACCAATTGAGATGTTTGGATGATAAATTTCTAGTGGTGGTATGTTTATCATGGCCACTTATCTATTGCTCAAATTTCTTGTTCTTAGGGGATGATAAGGAATGAAATTAATGTCTTCTCCTAACCCTAAGCTTAATATATCCAATGCCACTACAAGAGAGTCATATCGACCTCCGATATAATAGCCTAACCCAAAACTTTCGGAAGGAAGCTGATATTGTGGCTCGTATGGCCGCCTGCACCCCTGCTCATATATACCAAGGCCATAGCCATACCAATGGCAATGCTCAAAGTAGCTTAGAGAAAAATCGGGATTAGAAAGGTAACAAACATTGACCGTGAATAATTCATCACTATCCTCTTCTATGTTTGTAGACTTATGGGCACAATCTAGGCTGGCATAGACAAAATTGGTTTGGTTGTGAGGGATTCCTAGTGGAACCACTATTCCCACTGGTGGCCTCAAGTACTTTGGTCTTCCCATGTTTTGTGTAGACTCAATGATAGGCATAAATGTAATGTCCTACACAAGGTACTCCCCTATGCCTATGCTTGCCAAGTGTATTGATGCATGTGATGTGGATGACCCTATGAATGATATTGGTGAAGCGGGGTGGTAATCACTATATTCATCTTGATCTTGAAGATTTTCTTCTTCCATAGGACTTGGCATTTCAAAAATGGCTACAATTGGCACCTCTTTGGGCCTTTCTTATTTGACTAAGGGCACCTTTAGCTTTTGATTATCTTTTGGTTTTAATGTTGATGGCACTTTAGAAGAATTGACTATTTTGAGTGCACTAGGAGGTATTGATGTGCATGGGTCTTTTCTTACCCTTTTGTATTTGTTACCCATTTGTGTGGTTGGGGATGAAGGCGCTACATACAGGTGGGTAGAAGGGATTACAAATTCTCCTAGAATGTCCACCTGATGGATATATTTAAAAGGCTCTTCATCGGCCAGAACCACATAGACTTTGTTTTCGTGCACATACTTGACACACTGGTGCAAGATCGAAGGTACACATTTCATGGCCCTGATCCAAGGATGCCCTAAGAGGATGTTGTACTACATAGCTCCTTCCAATACATGACACATCATAGGGATGGTCTTGTGCCCCACCTTGATGGGTAGGACTACCGTTCCTACAAAATTGCATAAAACATCATTAAAATATCTCAATGTGTAAGCTCCTAGAACAATATTGGACTTGGGGATCTTGAGGTGCTCTATTTTTGTTGTTGTAATGATGTTTATTGATGAACCTATATCGACCAAGACCCTCTTGAAAGGTAAGTCATTTATTTTTGCCATAATGTTTAGCGGAGGGTATGGTAAGGTAGCAGGTACTGTCTTAATATCATAATCATATAATCGAATTATAGGTTCTTGGTATTATTGTACTTGTCCCACAAAGTGAGTGAATGCATTTGCATCATGTGGTGGGAGCTCAATTATACTTAAAATTTCCATTAGAGTCTCCCTATGCTTTGGGGACTATTGTATGAGCTCATAGATGGATAGCTTAGTTGGAGTCGTCTGTAGGTTTTGCTCCAATCTACTCCGGATAGTTACCACAGGTCGAGTTGGTGGACCTGGAAGGTTGTCTTGCCTCTGCCTAGGTGCGACTGGGACGTTCATGGGAGTTGCATGAGGTTGTGGTTGACCATACCGCCTAGTCCTTGTTTCTATGTTAACAATATCAACCATCCCAATGCATCCATGGGTAGGTATATCAACTCGAACCTGTTTGACTTGGCCCCCTTGATCTCTAGGGACCTCATGATTAGGCAATGAGTTTCTATATATGCCCATGTCTCTATTGTTAGGATCCAGTGGGTTGTCAACTTTGAGTTCTCCTGCCTCAATCATATTTTTTATTTGATGCTTAAAACTAATGCAAGCCTCAATACCATGCCTCGGTATCCTATGATAAGGGCAAAATTTATCTTCCCTATATCCTTTTGGCTTAGGATGGTTGGGATCTATAAGAGGTATATCAAGAAATCTGATCCTCCTAGCCTTGCTCAACTAATTAAAGATTGATTGCATTAACTCTGTCAGAGGCGTGAAATAGCGAGGCATCTTGCGTTCTTTGTTTTGCCCCTAATTGTTCCTTTGGTTGTAATTGGCTGGCAGAGGATGTGCTTGATAATTCTAGGGTTGTTGTGGACCCCTATCCTTGGGTGTAGCCAATACGACTTGATTTACTGGAGCAAGGTTGGCCTGCTTCTGCTTGTACTTGTCATTCTTACCATTCTTGTTCCACTCCTTTTTATTTCGAAGTTTAATGGTTCCCTCATCTACTTTTATTTCTTCGATGAGCTTGGCTTGTGCCAAAGCTTCCTCAAACAAAGGATACTGATGAAGTTGTAGCAAGAGGGAGATGTGTTTAGAGCAACTTTTGGTGAACATGCGAATGATATCTTCTGTGGGAACGGATAATGATAATTTTACCATGACTTTTCTCCATCTATTCCCATAATCCATTACTGGCTCATCATCATACTTGTTTCAAGTTGGCCAGGTCTGAAAGGTTCACCTTCTTCTTAGCACCAAAGGAGAAATGCTTTAGGAATGCATTTACTAGTTGTTCAAAGTTGGTTATGCTATGCTTAGGTAGTTGGTTATTGAGTGGCAACACCTGAAAATGTCATTATAAATGTTCTTAGCATGAGAGCATCATTATCTTCAAGATTAAAATAGGCATTGATAAAATTGGTGACGTGATCTTGTGCATCATCTTCACCCTTAAATTTTTCTAACCTAGGCATCTCAAAGTGCTTAGGATATGGAGGGCTAGGGATTGATGGGCACAATGGTTGGTTGTGTATTTTGCTCAATGTTGGTGAGTTCCTAGCTACCTCTTGTTTCTCAAAGGTTTTCATCTTTTCATCAAGCTCTTGAAATACCTTTGATGCATGGATTTCCTCCTCTTTGAGGCCTACCCATAGTGGCAATGGAGGTAACTCCCTATCCATTTGATTTGTTCTATTTTCCTCCTTCCTATGAAGGGACTCAGGATTGTGATCCCAGTTTGTTATGTTTATCCTTTCCCCACTAGTTGGATTTCATTCATGGTTTGGTGGGGGATTTCATTGTGGGCTATCTTGTCTAGTGCACCTCTCCTTAGGTGAGTCAGCACGTCTAGTTCTTTGGTGGTCACCACAATTTATCTATAAATTTTTAAGAGCTAGCTGCTCAACCTACTCTCTTAAGCATTGCTCATGTTGGTGCAAGAGTCTTTCTCTTTGTTTATCTTGTTTGAGAGCTTCCACTAGCTCTCGCTCCTTACATAATGTATTTTCTAACCGCCTCATTTGGTCAATTTATGTTGTCACAAAAGACTCATGTTTATCTGACTCTATTCTTGTTGTCTTGACTCTTAGATTCCTCGAGGAGGTTTCTGCTATACATGTACTCTTGCTAGCAAATGCAACTTGTTTGGTGTATTATTGAGTATCCCTATGATTAGACTCTAGGTATTTACTATGGGGTCGCTCTGAGGTACCCCTAGACTAAGAGATATGTTTAGAAGTCATAGTTCGTGAGCTTCCAGATGCAGAGTTCTTAGTAGCTACAGTTCTTTGAGTTGGTCATTTAGGAAACTGATCCAACCCATCTAGCTCTTTTGTTTTCCATGGCTGGTCCCATGGGGTGCCATTCACTCCTATGAGGTCATATTCTATAGGAATATTTCCTTTTGTGTGAAGGGTTTCTTCTATCTGATTCCCATGACTAAATGTAGCTCTAGTTTCTGTACTTCAATGGGCAGACCTGTTTCATATGTTTCTCGTGAATCTTGAGGTGTTGCAACTCTTGCTTGCCTTCTTGATGAAGAGGGCTTTGTGGTGGCATGTTTTCTCCATGTGTATGGAGATGTAGCAGTATCATCATTCCTATGTGAAGAATGAGTTTTAGAACCTTATTTATGTCCATGTGAGGAGGAAGCCCTTGAAGCTTCCTCACGTATTTGAGATGTTTCTATGTGTTTAGAGGAGGCCCTTGAGGTCTCTTCATGTCTCCTTTATGAGGATGACTGTGAATCCTTTTTTTTTCTATGTGACTTTGTTCCATGATGTGGTTCCCTACTTGGGGTTTCTCAAGGATATCCCCCAAGGTTTCAGTTATCACCCCTTAGGCTCACGGAGCTACATCCCACGGTCTTACGGGTAGGTCATTCAATGTTACTACCACTCCGCCTATGGGTATGAGTTGCTTTAGTCTCTCCCTTGGTATCATACCGAGGGTGTTTACTTCTTGTTTTGACCATGTTGTCTATGAATTGATATTTTGAGTTTTAATTTAGGAATAGCCACACAATACCAAACAAATATTTATCTTGATTATCAATTTAAGTGTGCCCTAAACTATTTGGTGTGTTTTTATGTGTTGTTATTTTGATTTCTTGCTCTTGTTCTTGGATTAAGAATGAGAAGACTCATCCATAGTGACAATAAAGTACACCTATGCCAAACATGATTTTCTCAAAATAAGCTAGGGTACACTGCTAAATACCCAAAGGGGGTTCGCCTAGCTCTTCCACTCTAAACCAATGATTGTTCCAACAGTGGGAGATAGTTTGAGCACAAGTAACTTAGTATCACTATAAGTAAGTTTCTCAATCCGTTTATAGGAAGCTCTAGGGGGTAAACCAGTGGAAGGAGATCAATTCCAACGTCACTAGACTTAGTTTAAAGTTGGTGATGAAATCCAACTCCCCAATGTTTAATTGAGACATGTGGGTGGTGTTCATTTTAAGCTTGTATAACATAAATTGCATCATATAGCAACAATGAGTCTTTCATATATACCTAAGTGCAAAAATACGTTTCAATATTCAAAAAGATGCATGAACTACTATGATTTGTATGATCACACTTTATTTCGTGCATCTATGGCCTCTAGCAGGGCCTCAAAGCAAGCAAACAACATACAATATCTAGCACGTTGGATTCTAGGGTAAAATTTTTAGGCATAAGCCGTTGTTCCTAGCAACGCCTAGTGGAAAATCTAAAAGAAGATCTAAGATATGCAAAATGCTTAATTATTTCTGTTTTTATTCTTTAAATTTCCAAACATAAATGTGCTTTAAGTTTTCTATTTTAGACACACAAAAGCAGACAGAAAGCAATAAATAGGCTAGACATAGACAAGCACGTGCATGCAAGAAAATATAAAACTAGGAAGATGCAAGCAAGCAACAACAAACAAAAACTAAAGAAATAGGTAGCCAATGTAGACTCAAATGTAATACCTTTTAAGATGCATTATTTTTATTGATTATCAATTTTTTTCCATTAACCATGGTAAGGCAGTAAGCACTTGAATCAAACCTAACAATTATGATGAATGGACCTAGCCAATTAGATTTAAACTTACCTTTGAGTTAAACTTTGGAATGGGATTTCTAGTAATTCTCTTTAAAAAGGAAATCACCAACTTCAAAGGAGTGGGCTCATACCTTTTTGCTACAGGTATGTTTAATCCTTTGTTGGTATACCCATAGGTTCTTTAGGATATTATCTACTTTTTAGGTTCTTTAGGTTGGTAGACTCATATGAGCAAGATAATAATCATATCCAACAAAGGAGTCTTATAGCAAGATGCATAAGAAAGGAACATGTAGCTTTAAAAGGGAATACAACTTTAGTTCCATAAACCAAAGCAAATGGTATCATTGCAATATGAGTTCAAACACTAGTGTGATAAGCCCACATGACATGATAAAGTTGAAGATGCCAATATCAACTAGTTTTGTTGATGAGCATCATAAGGATATTGACAAGAGTCTTGTTATAAGCCTTAGATTTTCCACTACCTTGATGTTAGTAAGGTGTTGATCATTTGTGCTTAATCTTGTATTTATCACAAAGTTTTTGGAAATCCTTGTTCTTGAAGGGTGTTCCATTGTTAGATATTAACATAAAAGGGATGCCATAATAACTAAGAATTTGGTTAAGGATAAAATTGAATATTTGGACTCCAATGGTTATGGCTAAATGTAATATTTGAACTCATTTAGTGAATTAGTTGATAGTCATGATTATGAAATTGTGCCCATCAGATAATATCATGTTGATATTTCCAATGATGTTTAAGCCCTAGATGGAAAAAGGCCAAAGAGAGATTAGGGGTTGAAGATCTTTGGACATAGTGTGGATAAGGTTGTCATGCTTTTGACACATAGTACATCCTAATATAGTTGTAAAAGTCATTTTCCATGGAGGGTCAATAATAACCCATCTATAGGAGTTTCTTGATAGTGGTGACACCACTAAAGTAGCCACTACATGATCCATCATGGATCTTGTTAGTGGATACTTGGAATTAGATTAAGTCTAGACACCTAAGGAGAATGCCATCAAAGGAATGACTATATAAGATATCACCAATGATGACATTCTTACAAGCACATTACTTAAGATTCTTGCAGTCGTTATGATTCAAACCATTAGGCAACATACCACCCCTAAGGAAGACAAAGATGTCCTTAAACCAAGGATTATGAGGAGATGATTCTATAGAGAAGAATATTAGAGGAAGTTGACTAGAATATAATGTTGAAGGCTCTCTTATTTATCAAATGAGGATAGTGGCTTGTTTGTCATCCAAAGGGATAAGGGATGCAATTGCAGCTATAACATTGACATGATGGTTGTTAGATCTAGGGATAGCTTGAATGGTGATTTTATTGAAAGTAGCCATAAGTTTATCAATTATGTCTTTGTATGGCTTAATATTTTCATCTTTTGTTTGATAAACACCATTGACTTAGTTAAGTACAACCTAGGAATATCCAAAAATGGAGAGGGTTCTAATATATAAATCCAAGGTTGTGTGAAGCCCTAGGACAAGAGCTTCATACTCAATGATATTGTTGGTATAGGGAAACTTAACCTTAAAGGACAAAGGTATAAGTTGTTATTGAGGAATGACCAAAATAGCTCTTGCCCCTACTCATTTGATACATAAAGAGCCATCAAAGTATAAAGTCCAAGAATCAAGTTGATATGATTATAGGCTAAAGAATGAATCATATGGGAAGTCTATAGCTAAGGGATGAATAGCCTCTAAGGGCACAATTGCTAGTTGATCGACAATGAATTGACCTTTTATAAACTTTTGGATGACAAAATCAAGATCCAATTTTCTAAGTATACTTACCCATTTAGTGGTTTATCCTAAGAGGTGAGGCTTAGACAGGAGATATCACAAAGGATTGACCCTTGTGATGACATGTCTTATGAATAAGGATGTAGTATCTAGGATTTTGTAAAGCAAACACTAATACAAGGCAAAACTTCTCTAAAGGGGTATAACAAACTTCGTAATTGATCAAAGTGCTAACTCTCTATGTTGGTCGTTGTATGGTACCAACATATATTTGAAGGTATGGTCTATTGCTATTATGTATAGCAACAAGGATCAAGAAGGACTAGGAAGGACTAGGATATGAGAATATAAGAGGTAATATTTAAGAGTATCAAAGGTCACTTGACAATAAATATCCCAACTAAAGACTACATCCTTTCTAAATATTTTGGTGAAAGGTTGATACTTATCAACAAGTTGGGAAATGGCTTAGATTTTTCCTTAAAGACTCCAAAGTTGGGTTAGGGGTGGCCTAGAAACTATGGCCAATAAATTTTCAGAATCAACTTTAATGCCATGTTGGAATATAATGAATCCCAACAATTTTCATGATGTAACCCCAAAGATGAATTTCTAGGGCTTTAAAAGTACATTGTACTCTTGTAACCTGCTCAAAGATGCACCTTAGGTATCAAACATGATCTTACCAAATAAAAAACTAACCAAGAATATTATTGACATAGTATTCTATGATGTCATGCATCATATCATAAAATATGTATATCATGTCTTATTGGTAGCTAGCTCTTACATTTTCAATCTAAAGGGTATAACTTGATAGTAGAAGGTTCACCACGGGGTAGTAAAAGTTGTTTTAGATTGGTCCTCAAGAATAGTTTTGATGTGATTATATCTTGAGAATCCATCCATTAAAGATAAAATTCCACATCCCATGGTAATTTGATGATCATGTTGATTTTAGGCATACGAAAGTCATCCTTAGCACATAATTTTTTAATTTCCTAAAAGTCTATGCAAAATCTAACACTATCTATTTTCTTGGCAATAGGGATAACATTAGAGATTTAGTGAGAATAGTTGATGGCTTTGATGAATTTGATATTAGGGAGTTTTTAGAGATCCTCTTTGACCAACAAATAAATTTTTGGGTGTATCTTCTATAATTTTTTCTTTACGAGCTTTGCATTAGGAGTGACAACTAGGAAAGGATCAAACCCTAGTATTTTGGCATAGGACCAAGCAAAGATATTGTTGAACTATGTCATAATCTTGGTGTACTCCTTATGCTCAATTAGGGTAAAAAATTTGCTTGGCTTAAGGATCTTAGGGTCTTTATGAGCCCTAGTATCAATGTCTATGATCTCCTCAATCAGGATACAAGACTTGTCTTTCAATTAAGGAGGAGCAGGAAACACTCCCATACTCTTAATATCTATAGGATCTAGGGATGGTTGATTATGATCATTCAATTATGAGAGTCATATTTGCAATTTAGAAAAAATATCCACAAAAATAAAATTAATTTAAGCTAAGATAGTCTAAATGACCATCTTAAGGAGGATTATTCGAGACGTTCTCCATATCACAATCATATTCATTAGTGATCTACTTGGGGTAGGCTAAGGCTAAGAGATTTACACAAGAAAATTATGTAATTTAGAAGAAGCTAGGATCTATGAGGAG
Source organism: Wollemia nobilis (assembly GCA_028583015.1). NCBI lineage: Eukaryota > Viridiplantae > Streptophyta > Pinopsida > Araucariales > Araucariaceae > Wollemia > Wollemia nobilis. Next base: position 1,504,916 of record JAQPPZ010003251.1, on the reverse strand, counting down.
TGACAACCCATTTTCATCCTCCTCATCCCAATCTAATTTGTTTAATGAAATAGTGTCATCATGGGACTTTCTATCAAGAAAACTAACTTCATTTTTGCTATTGTATGAAGAAGAATAGGTAAGAGGTTGACTATGACTAGGGATATAACATATCCCATAGTATCTTGCTAGTATTTGGCCTATAAGGGCTCTTCGATGGTTTCTTATATGGACATAGTCCTTTACCTTGATATCCCATGTTATAAAGTATCTATTTTGGAATGGAATATGAGTTTGAAAAGAAGCATGAAGCATATTGTTGTTTAGCTAGGAAAATTTTACTTAGTGAAATTTCACCACTAGGAAAATCTACCCCAAAGGAGGAATTTTGAGCAAAAGTTCCATCTAAAGTTGAGCGAGATGAGAGGACTTAAAACTCCTTCAATCTATCAAGTAGTTGATGTTGTCAATATGCCAAAGATACTGACAAGGGAAGTCCTTCTTAGAAAGTTGCCAATAATTTTTAAACTCTTTACACATTGATATGATATTGACCAACTAGACTAGATAGATAAAGGCTCTTAGCCTTTATGGTGGTAGCTAATCTAAATCTCACCATTGGTAAGAGTTCCAAATATTTTTTATGACAACTAAAAGAGAGATACCTTTGATAGGATTTAATCCCATAAAACTACTTTGGATTCAGTCATCATCAAGGTGGGTGAGTTTGAAAATTGAAATACACTTCACATTAGATGGGGCCCACTATGGCTATCCAACAATTACTCTTACTAAAGAAAAATCAAGCACAATGAAGGAGGAAAAGGGATCCAATATGTGTAGTTTAAGGACTAGCAATATAATATCCTATAATAAAAATATCTAGGCTTATTGGTCCATACGAAGAACACCTCAGAAGAGCATGGTAAGAGAGCAAAAGGAGCAAATTGGCTAAAAGTAGACAAAATGAATATCTTAGACACACCCATCAAGTGAAGAAGTATTGTAATCCCTATCATATGGTAACTTTGAAGCATAAAAAATCAATAAAGGAGTAGGGTAACAATAAAAGGGTATTCATTGGACCAAGAAGATGATTGATGAAGTTGCAATGTGAATTCCAGCTAAAATTTAAGCTTGAAGGATCAGTTCAAACTCATAATTCTTTTAGGTATCTTATTTTGGAAGCTCAAGAAAAATATTGTAGGCTTTAAATAGCCTAAGGTTTACCTATTTCTCCAATCTAGAAGCTTCTATCTAGAATAGATAAGTGCCAAATCTATAAAGGAGGAAAGTCAAGCATTTTATATAGTATATTTTGGCAATACACTTTACAATATTTGGCAAGGTGAATAGTGTACTAAGCAAAGTATTCATGTCTAGATGGTATAATTATAAAAATCTAGATATGATAGGCGAAGCAGTCAAAGTATATATGGACAATTTCACTATTTATGAGGAAACGTTCGAAGAGACAATGAAAAACTTGGAGCGTGTACTCCAGAGGTGCGAGGAAAACAATTTATCCCTTAGCAATGAAAATATTTTATGATGATGTAGGAAGGCATAGTGTTAGGGCATCATCTCTCGATAGAAGGGATTAAAGTGGATCACAAGAAGATAGACGTTATTAAAGACTTAGACAGCCCAAAAATATAGAGGGAGGTAAGGAAATTCCTCGGCTTTATCGGGTACTACAAGCGATTTATCACCAATTTCAATAAAATTTCCAAACTACTACATACCTTTCTGACGAACAATGCATAATTTATCTAGACAGACAATTATGAGCAGGAATTTCAGACACTAAAGGAGAAGTTGATCTCTGCCCCAGTAATGGAGGGCCAAAATTGGTCTATCATATTTCACATATATTGCAATGCATCCAATAGTGCAATTGGAGCAGTCCTTGGGTAGCAGGATGGTGAAGAGTTTTATGCCATATACTATGTTAGCAAGAACCTGGTAGGGACTGAGCTTAATTACATAGTAATAGAGAAAGAGTTTCTTGCAGTGGTATATGTCATCAACAAATTCCACTACTACATCACGGGATACAAAGTATTCGTCCACATGGACCATGCAGCCATTAGGTATCTAATGACCAAACCAGCGATTAGTGGTAGGATTATCCGGTGGCTATTGTTGTTGTAGGAGTTTGACCTTACCATAGTTGACAAGCCCATAAAATACAACGTAGTCATAGACTTCCTATCCAAATTAATTCTAGCAAACTATGTAGCAGTAGAAGACCAGTTCCCAAATGAGCATCTATTCATCATCAGCGAATAGAAACCATGGTATGTGGATATTACCAATTATTTGGCCATAGGGAGAACCTCCCCTACCCTCTCATACCGAGAGAAGCAAGGGGTAATAAAAAAAAGTGTAGCATACCAATGTATTGATGGCATCCTGTTCAAAATAGGGCCTGATCAGATCATGATAAGATGCATGGTCGAGCAAGAATTCACATATATACTCAAGGTTTGCCATAACGATCCTTGTGGTTGTCACTTATTAGGTAGAAGAACTCCATATAAGGTATTGTAGATCGAGTAATTTTGGCCCACATTGTTTAAAGACACAACCGCATACACCAATAAATGTGATGAATGCTAGAGGATGGGCAGACCAGCCCATAGGGACGAAATGCCCGTGCAACCTCACGTACACATTGAACGCTTTAAAAAATGGGGTATGGATATTATGGGACCCATCAACCCACATTCAACTGAAAGGAGGTTCATTCTAGTCTGTGCAGACTACGTCACTAAATGGGTCGAATTCCAAGCGCTAAGAGACTCCAAGGAGCGAACGGTCACCGAATTTTTGTTCTCCCATATTTTTATGAGATTTGGAGTGCCCAGGAAGATACAACATAACAGGGACCCCAATTCACGTCCAGGTTAATCAAAGAGCTCATGGAATAGTATAGGGTTCAACATAATAGGACTACCCCATACCATCCATAGGCGAATGGACAGGTAGAGGTCACTAACAAGGAAATTGCAAACATCTTGACAAAGATCGTGCAACAACATAAGAAGGATTGGGATGAAAGACTACCAGAGGTAGCATGAGCATATAACACGACGTGAAAGTCGACCACTGGTTTTACCCCCTTTCTATTTATCTATGGGAAAGATGCAATGATGCCCATAGAATTTGAAGTTAAAACACTAATAACGGAGGTCGAATTAAATCTAAACCTAGATGATGCATAGAAGGAACGAATTCAATAGCTAAATAAACTAGACAAATTTTGCATGGATGCCTTACAGAGAACAAAAATTTTGCAGAGGCAAAGGAAATAGTGGCATGACCGCCACATTAAAAATAAACAATTCAAATAAGGAGACTGGGTACTATTGTACGACTTCGGGTTCCAAGAACGGAAGGGAAGACTGATGCAGATATGAATGAGACCATACAAAGTGGTGGAAATAATCAAGAACAGTGTTGTACGGTTCAAGACGATTGATGATAGCAACACCATCCTAACAGACAATGGCCACCAAGTGCGACCATACCATACGTCTGAGGGATTTCTAATGGAAATTAGAACAGGAGTGGGGGATACCCCATCCAAGTAAAGTATCCCAAATTCTCAACAACATTGTGGATACAGGGACATCCACCATAGATAAGTTAGAATAGGTTAGTGTTTTTAGCTTACTTTATGTTTTGTAGGAACAACGCCCGCATGGAAGCTATAGGTATCTTGAGAGCCAGGGCCTAATAGGCATAGACCCCGTTTAACTGCACCTTTGTTTTCTTTTTCTTTTTTCTTTTTTTTGTGTGTTTTCTTTTTGCAGGGATATGGCCTAATTTTTTGAATAATAGGCATTTGGGAAAACCAGGCCTAGGTCAGCTCAGCATCCACATACCTGTGCATTAGGAGGATAGCAACAGTTTAGGCATGGGGGGACACCAAATTCCTCATCAAACATCCCCATGCTTGAATGAGATGGACGCTAATGTAATATGAAGATAATTCTAGGAGGCTTGATCAACCTCACATTAAAAGACACGTTAGTCACTGCTAACTTTTTAAAACATTAAGGAATGGGCATCTTACTCTGAAGGAGCAACAGCACCTTACTCTGGTGCCTTACTTTGAAGAAGCAACGACACCTTACTCTGGTGCCTTACTCTGAAGGAGTAGTGATGCCTTGCTCTGGTACCTTAATCAAGATGAGCGGTGCCTTACTCTGGTGCCTTACTCTGAAGGAGCAATGGTGCCTTACTTTAGCACCTTACTCTAAAGGGGAAGCGATGCCTTACTCTAAAGGAGAAGTGGTGCCATACTCTAGCACCTTACTCTGAAGGAGTAGTGGCACCTTACTTTGGTGTCTTACTCTGAAGGAGTAGTGATGCCTTACTCATGAGGAGCAGTGCCTTACTATGGCACCTTACTCTAAAGGAGCAGCGATGCCTTACTTGAGTGCCTTACTCTGAAGGGGAAGCAGCACCTTACTCTGGCACCTTACTCTGAAAAAAGTAGCGATGCCTTACTTTCACACCTTACTCTGAAGGAGCAGTGGTGCCTTACTCTAGCATCTTACTTTGAAGGAGCAGTGGCACATTACTCTGGTGCCTTACTCTAAAATGAGTAGCAGTGCCTTACTCTAGCGCCTTAATCAAGAGGAGCGGCACCTTACTCTGGCACCTTACCTTGGTGAAGCAACGCATTAATCAGGAGGACATGACAAATCTTAGACATGGAGGGAAGCGATGACTTACTCTGGGGCCTTACTCCAGAGTAATAGCACCTTACTTGGTGCCTTACTCTAGGAGGAGCGCCGCCTTACTCTAAGCACCTTACCCCGCAAGCCGTACCACCCCCGAATGCATCAAAAATTTATATATATACATATACATAAATGACTATCAAAGTAGCACCTTACCTTGTCACATTACCAAGTTAGGTGCCTTACTAGCACCTTACCAGGTTAGGTGCCTTACTAAGTTAGGTGTCCTATTGGCACCTTACTCAAATAGGTGCCTTGACCAATTCAATTCACATGCGCAACTTGGCAGTACAAGGAGCCAATACCATCATGTCACGTGATAGAGATCCGAAAATCATTGGGTAGGATTTTTACACATCCATGGCCAATCACCAAGGAGATATGTGTCCCAACTTGAACCAATAGGATCCACTGTATTTTTGGTAGCAGGACCTCGAGCAAACTAGGAATGTAGTACCCAAGGTGAAGTAATCAGCACATGGGAAAAACATCATCGAATGGCAATTTGGCATACTCCACATAACACAAAATGACCAATTAGGTATGTGCATGATTTTAATTAGATATATATGTATTTTCATATAATATACTCTTTGATATGATGATGGTGCAAGAACAAAAAATCACCCCTCATGCCTAATACGTTGTGCCAAAAATTAATTCGGGTGGCATACCCTGTTAAACCCAATAAGGAACAATTTCTAGATTTAGGTGTCTCAGGTTATAAAAAGGTACCTTACTGAGTATAGAACTCAAACTCAATAGGGAATTCACCATGGGAGGACCTTCGAAGAACCACGCAATTAAGAAGCAGGAGCCCAATGGTACTGAAGGAATAAGAGAGGAATTCCGCAACCGATTCGAGGTGGCAGGTTGGCTGAATTACTGTCACCTGGTCATCCAAGAACAATATGTGGAGGTAGCCAAAGAATTCACCACCTCCTTAAGTGGAGAAGTGGCCTAGTTTTTTGGACTAGAAATTCCAATCACCCCAGAGCACATTGCTTAGGTCACTGGCCTCCCCTTATGAGGGAATGCACATACAAGGATGGTGTGGCAAAGAAATGCATCGATGAACTTCTCGAATAGGGGAATGTCCCCTGCAACCAAGGGGGGATTCCCAAGTAGAAGATCCTGATGCACCTGTAGAAAATTTTTGAGCAAGTTACGAGATACTTCACATGTACTGGGAAATATTTCCACCTGAATGCGAACGACATGCAGTTCATAAGCCATCTGGTGCATTGGAGGGAGATCAACATCTCGTTCTATCTGGTGAAGGCCCTACAGGATGAGGCATCAAGGTACCAAAGAGGGGTATTTTCTACCTTAGCCCATCACAAACTAATTACAGCCTTGATATACCATGTAGAGGAGCACAGGGGAAATTCATCGGTGGTAGAGGCTAAACCCTCTGGTGCACAAGAACAAGCAGCGATCGAAGCATGGCATGAAGCCAAATTGAGGGAGATAGCCAAAGAGATTAGGGCTGAGACCTCTGATCCAGTATAGTATATCATCACAAAGGTAGGTCACAATGCTAATGTGGGGTGAACATTCAAATAACACCCCCAATTTTCACCAAAGATTGCAGAGGAAGGGTAGAGCTCTCTACCCACTTTCATGGAAGAGAGGCCAGAACCCTCCAATAGAGAACATCGGGCAGAACATATGGAATGTCGAGCATGATGATGATGCCTACTCCTATCAAATGAGGAATATGAATAAGATACAGAGCTTGGTGTCACAGAATAAACTTTGCAAAATTTGGCCACTCGCAGTTCGTAGGACCCGAAGCCTTCTGCAAGCGAGAAGCAACCGATCAAGATGCCATTGGATGAGGATCACGTTGAACAGAGCAAGAAATTCTTGATGTAGATGCTTTTTGAGGAGAATAAGGAGATGACCATGAGGAAACTCCAAATACAGGAGGCCACAATTGTCCAAATGCAGTAATTGATCCAGCAACTCAAGGAGGAGTTTTAGGCTAGGGCAAAAGAGAGGTAGGACGTCTCTACCCAAACCGATTGGGTGATGGAAGTACCCACAAACTCTTTGACCTCACCAGAGAGAGTAGTCTCATCTGGGGCATTCAGGTTGGATGCCAAAAATGAGGAATTAGAAGCAAGGGAGGGTTCACATGCCTCAAACAAGACAATGGCAAAGGAATAGGGGAATTATGTTCTTCAAATAGAAATCCCTATCATTTTTATCGATGACGGTGAAGAGTCATCAGTGCAAGCCCCTAAAGTTGAGGTTAAGGAGGATTCTCCATGGAACCAGGCACTCGAAATTGAGGAGTCACCATCAAAGGGACCAAAAAAGAAGGTGCCAAAAGGAACAATCACAAGGGAGTTCCGATTAGAGGAAAAAATCCCTGATTCGTCCAATAGGGAGGCAACCTCTGTGGGACAGAAATACTTCTCCACATAGGTCATCACAAGACCAGACAAAGGAAATGGGAAGGCCCCTTAGACGACTCATAAGAGGGCTAAAATGAAGTCCAGGGTGATGTTTGTGGAATCGAACCCTCATTTCAATGAAGAATGGGAAGCAAGTGTGTAGGCCTTTGCTGATTGAAAGGTGGAGTATGGCTTCGTAAGGAGTTTGAGGAAGCAAAGGCAATGAGGAAAGTCATCAAGAAGGAGGTACAAGGTCCGGGTGTTTGTGTAAACCCCGCTAACGATGATTAATTTTAGGACATCTATGGATCATCGCTGCATAGGCCCTCTAAAATGAAGAAGTGGATGGCACGATGGGGGGTATATGGACCAAAGGTAGAGGTAGAAAATGTTGGCCTCACCCAAGAGGAGCTTTGGATCTACAAGGCCAGCATGGTTAGACAAAATAGGGATGACTTCGATATTCCCTTCGAATAATTGAGCCCTTAAGACACTGACCTATGGCAGGAAGTAGAAGTAGCCTTACAAAGGGAAGCGACGACTGTGGTAAATGGACCGAGTACAGGTGTTGGGCCAAGCAGGAGGTAGAGCCAGTGCAATAAAGGGTCAACACAAAATGAAGGCCAACCCAGACATCGACATATCCAGAGGACAGCACAGCACAGGGATGCCCTGTAACAAACAAGGGCCCCTCAGTAGAAATGAAAACCTCAAGGGGGAGAACATGTCAAGACCACCAGTATGATAAGGAAATTAAAATCATTGGTCTACAGAGAAGAGGTAGTTACCGGTTTCAGGTTCCACAAGGGTGTGGCACATATTAGGCATGGGGGATGATGAGCACTAGAAATTCTCATATTTTTGTATATGAATTAAGGGTTTTTGCACGACATTATATAATGAGTTGTATGTTTTATGAAGTATTATGTATGTATTTAATAAAGTCATGTGTATTATATAATCCATGTGTGAAGTGTTTTGTGTGTAGCTATTTTCCTCGATTTCATCATATTTTGCTTAGTCAAGGTCCTACATGGACCTGGCATGGTTCTACTAAATCAAATAAAGGTAAATCAAAGTATGCATCTTACTGAAGTAGGAACCTTACTAAGGTAGGTGCCTTACTAAATTAGGTACCTTACTGAGGTAGGCACCTTACTAAAGTAAGCATCTTACCGAGGTATGTGCCTTACTCAAGTAAAGCACCTTACCGAGTTAAGCGCCTTACCAATGACAAAGACTGAATTTTATGTGTTGACCAAAACAGCTGGAGAAGGACCTTGTTGACCACTGTTCCACATCATCTATGGGAAACCACAGTTGAGCGAGTTTTCCTAGCCAGAGTGGGTGAAAACGTAACTACTCACGAATCTGAACCATAATGTAGTGGAAATTGTCTGATTACCAGGAAACGACTCTAGTTGTTATTGTGCACCGGTTGCAATAACTAAATTGTCCCAGTTTAGGTTAAACCAAGATGCTTGTTGTAACAAAACTACCACAAGAATTTTTGTGTGTATTATATAAACACACAGAATTCCCTATGGAAGAGAGATTCTTTTTGTAAAAGCATTTGATATATATAATATTCCCTTGCATCAATACTAAAGTGTGAACTTTCGTTAGCAACACATCGTGTGAGAACCATCGGGAGGAATCTGCCTGGATCTTGGGCCCACTCCCAGCCAGTATTCCTCCCCTCTTAGTTATTTACGTAATTTCATTGTGCATGGTAGTATTTTATGTATTAGGCTTACGCTTAGTTATTTTAGAGGTGTGTTTATTTATAAGAAGCATTTTCATTTCATGTGCTTATTTTATCCGCAATATTGTTTATGGATTAATATTATTGAGGCGGGCGATCTTATTGATGTTATAAAAATACCCCCCAATGGTATTTGAATAGATCATCTCCAAAGTGGTAGTGTGACTAGTCTTAGTCATGATTCTTCACAAGTTTTACGAATTCCCTAGATTGAAAAATTAAATGAGAAGTGTTGTGACAAAAATAGGACAAATTCACTAGTGTTTGGCACCCAACATTTATCATTATGGGACAGTGGCCACTACCATACACATGGATAAACTATGATCAAGTTTATTCTTGTGTGGTTCATAACCTTGGAAACTCGTGTGACTACTTATTTAATAGAAAACTATATAAAAGACTCTCATACTTATGTAAGCTTTTTTTTTAAATAATGGTTGGTTTTGGTTGGGTAGTTTGGGGTTATTACAAAACTCCCATGTTTGATTCTTCATCAAGAACTCATATTATGCAAATATGGCATCTTCCCACTCTGGTCGACCCTTAGCCTAAGAATATATGAGAGGATATCTAAAATAAATAAATTTTGATAGAAAATTTTGGTAAGGGGCCTTCTTATTTCACTCCATAAAAATAATGGGATAAGCATCCTACAAAATGTCCAAACCAACATGGGTTTTGTATAAAATATAAAATATATAGGCATATCCTATGTCAAAGCAAAATTAAAATCTAAACCTGAAGTATCCAAATTAAATGCATCACTCACTTCTTTATCCAATACTATGATATAAGGAACTAATGTATCAAGTTCGTCATTTCCTAAATTTAGGAATGGATGTTTTGAAGGTGATATTGCTTGGTAAGTGGTAAAATATATAGGTATAGGGTCTTCACTAGAAGATGAAGAAAAAACCCCTATAGGAATTGAGCCTATAGGAGCCTATAATAATCTTTAAATAATATTATAGGACAATCAAAGAAACTAGAGGATATTATACTAAAATCTTAGGTGGTGGATTGGATGGAACTCCTAGAAGAACCTCATAAAAAACCATATCTCTTTGAATAATAATATCATGTCTCTAAGGACCATAGCGAAGGAATGCCTTAGAAGTATCTAAATATCCCATAAAGATGCACCTACAACTCTTCAATGCTCTTTTTTCAAAGATACAAAATTAGCACACATAAGGCGTATTGCATATCAACTTGTCAAGGGTATAATGCCCTTGAATTCTCTAGGGAAACCTTGTTGATGATGTATGTTGTACAAGTAATGACCTAAACCAAAGATTTATTCTTCATCCCTTTATCATGAATTATATAATGGTCCATATCCATGATTACCTTATTTTTCTCTTAGCTTCCTCATTCTACTCTAGGACATAGTGAATAGTCCTCTAAAATGATATAACATGAAGAGTCAAAAAACATGGAAGCTACTACTCATGTACTCATATCCCCTATTCGACCTAAGGCAATTGGCCTTCATCTATAGCTAGTCTCTACTACTTATTTGAATGGCTTGAATTTATTAAAGACCTCATCCTTTGTAGAAATAGTATATAACCATATATCTAGAGAAATCATCAATTAAAAGGAGAAAGTACTTGTTCCCTTTAATGGAAGGTGTAACTATGGGTCCATATATATCATGATATATGATTGATGCCTAGGGTTTGTGTAACATGCCTCACTATATTTTTGGAAAGGTCTTCATATGATGCTTCCCTAGAATACATCCCTCACATGCACCACTTTGAGGGAAAATATGAGAAATTCCAATGGCCATTTGATGATGACTCATGTACCGCAACTATCCATAACTAAGGTGTCCAAGTCTATGGTACCATCACTAAATTATATCATATGCTTAATCCATCATGGCCACAAAATCCTTCTTCTATAAAGAATAAATAGAAAAAATTAGATTTACCCCTAGTTTGTACATTTGATCTAACTCATCACAATAATCAGAAATAACTATCTTGAATCCATTATCTATGTCTTTGATTACCCATTTATTATGCCAAAACTCTAGCTTTTTGTTTGTATGGGTGATGTGATAGATAGACAAACGATTGGGGCCAACATCAAAAACATGAAGAATTTCATAATGTCTCCACAACCTACTACTTATAAATAAGATTCATCTCCAATGACAATACACTCTCCTAAATGCAATTTGTTGTAGCCTTTTAGAAGATGTTTGTGCTTCACATGTACCTTGTTACCACTAAATCCCCAATCCACTCATTAGAAGAGGTGTGGATGTCCAATAATTTGAATGAATAACTATATGATCTTGCAGGGTTTCACCATCAAAACTATCCTCACCCTATGCATAGAAGATATCAACATCAAGAACCTATTTTTGGATGCTTATTCAATTATTTTTATACAAAAATAATAAAATTTTGATTTATGTCCTTTCTTATTTAAAAACTAACAAGTTAGTTTCTTGAAGGGAAACTTGGTCTTCTCATTCTATTCCTTCTTCTTGTAAATTTGAGCTTTGTCCACTTCTTTTGCATGAGCCTAATTGACAAAATAATAACCTTTAAACTTATATATTTGATCCTAATGGTGAAGAAGGTATTTGAACACATTTCCAATTGGTGTTGGAGGAGAATTTAAAAATTATACATGAATTATATCATATACAACAATCTCATGTCACTTATAGATTGTTGAAGATAGTGTTGAAAGGTTTAATATTTTTATCCTCCTCTAGAACATGTTCTTCTTCTCCTATCACATTTGTAATTCCTCTATAAATCCAAATATCTTCTTACAACTTATTGAACCAACTCATATACTCATCAATAATATCAAAAAATTCCATATTCAAGGTAGCAACCTTTGCTTCCAATCTACTAATTTGTGTGGAATCAATTTGATCACCCAATCTCTAAATTTTTCTATGAAAATCCTTAGGTTTTGTAGTGCTACTAGCATGAGTTTCATAGATCTTATCAATATGAAGAACCATTACACTAAGATCCTCACCATTTATTTGAATAGGTTATATATGGCTTCTATTGGGGGCCACTCCCATCAAAATACTAGAATATTACATTTGTTGTAGCAAACATTTTTATCACATTTTTTTTTTCTCTTAAATATATTCTTCAACTTCCTCAAAGTGCTATGTTTCCACAATCAAATCCTTGACATCATTTTTATTAAGACATAAAATCTCACTTATCCAGTTGTCTTCTAAAATTTGAATTTCACGAGGATGTAGATCAACACCATAATTCGCTAATTTATCTGCTACTCGATTTCCTTATCTATAAATATGATCACATTGCCAGGATATTGCCTCTAGTAATAAATGATGAACATCAACAATAATATTATTTTTTATCCAGTCTCCACATCCATTTTTGTTAATAGCATTGATGATAATTTGTGATTCTCCTTCAATTGAAATATATTTCCATCCTTTTTCTGCTGCATTTTTAATCTTAGTAAGAAGTGCCCTAGCCTCTGCATAGTTGTTAGTTGAAGTTCCATATGATTCTGAATAAGTGAGTATAATTTTTCTTTCATTATTTCTAAAAACACCACCTCCACCAACTTTTCCTATATTTCCTTTAGAATCACCATCAAAATTAATTTTGGTAAACCCAATTTTTGGACATTTTCATTTACCATAGATCAAAGTAGATCCTTTGTTTTAATTATGTTGTTGCATATGACTTTTCCATTTATATTCAAATATTGTAGCCAAGTTATTAGAACTTATTTTTCTATAATTGAGACTTCCCATGATGAGCACCATATTTGTAGATATTCTACAAGAGAGGCACTGATACAGTTCCAAACTTGGGCATGACTTTGATATATATTTTTTAAAATTCTATTATTCCTTTCAAGCCATAAATTTCAACAAATAATGGTAGGGCCAATCCTCCAAATAATACATAATTATTTAGCTTTGAAATAATTTATCCAACATTTTATCAACTCTTTCAATGTTGATGGAGATAACCAATATAGTTTCATATTTTTTAAAAGTAACCTCAAATGGTGTGAGAAAATGGACAATGAAGAAGTAAATGGTATAACATTTCTAAATTCTTTCCACACAATGCACATCTGAAGGATCCATAATATCCTCTTCTTTTTAGACTCTCTCCTGAAAGAATATTACTTTGAACTGCTAACCAAAGAAATGTTGAGGCCTTAGGTAGAGCCTCTAATGACCAAACATTCTTCCAAGAAAAATATTTGGGAGAAGGAAATTTTGATTGTTCTAAATCCTCATATCCCAACTTTACTAAGTATCCACCATCCTTTGATAAGTTCCAAAACAACTCATATTTTCCTGTAAAAATTGGCAAATAAAACTTTAGAAGCATATTTTGAAGTTCATCTACAATTTTTTTGAGTTCCTCTCCTTCGACCAGGTTACTAAAATAAATCCATGATCTAGATTTTTTGCTCATATAATATAATATTTTACCTTTGGACCTTTACAAGCTAGGCACGCTTGAGCCAATGTTTTCCATATTGAGTCAGATATGAGAGGATATGGCTTCAACCAAGAATTAGACCAAAAATTTGCATAACTCCCCTCATTGATTGACCATATAATATGTTTCTTTATCAATTACAAACTATTTGATATGAATTTCCATGTTGATGATCCTTTGGGTAGAGTTCTTTTCCTAAAAAATTTCATTGCATCAAGAGAACCTATATATTTTTGAAGTAATATTTTTGCCCAATTCTTTCCTTTATCTTTGAATAGTCTCCACCCAAAGCTTTGTTCCTAATGCCAAATTTATAAGTTTGCAATTCTGCAATCCTACTCCTCCAATATTCTTTCCTCTATAAACCCTTTCCCACTTACAAAGAAAAAACCTAAATTTTTCCTCACAACCTTTCCATAGAAATTATCTTTGAATTTTATCAATTTCTAATGCAATACCTGTTGGTAGTCTTGAAAGTGACATCATATAAATAGGAATGGATTGCAAAGTAGTTTTTATGAGTTGTAGCCTTCCTGCCATGGTTAAGAACTTACCTTTCCAACATACCAAGCAAGATTTCATTCTATCCAAAAAAGAGATCCAAAGCTCCTTTTTATTTACTTTATCATACAAAGGAATACCCAAGTAGATTGATGACAAATTTTCAATTTTAAAACCCAAATTATTCACAATAATTTGTTGTAAATCTAGAGCAATATTAATGAAAAAATATTGGATTTTGAATTATTTACCAACTATCCAATAGCCTTCTCATAACATGACAATATTGATTTAAAATCCATGGCCTCACTGACTGAGAGATGATCCAAAATAAGAGTATCTGAAGAACATAGGCTTATACTAAGAGGGGAGGGTGAACAATATAAGATCAACTTTTACTTTTCTTTCCCAAATAATATTATCTAATGTTATCAATTACAATATCAATAGTAGTTATCAAAGCAATGCACAAATCATCTGCTTGTTGTGGTGCAGTGGTAAATGCCCTGAGTGTTGGTAGAGGCCGACCCAGGTTTCGTTCCCCTTGTCTCCATCTTGTAGATATATGGTATAGTTAGGAATTTCCTATATGCTGGTAGAGGCCGACAAGGCTCCATTTCTCCTATGCCCAACCTATTGAAAGTGCCACCCCGATATGGGTGTTTTCCACTATAAATTAGTATAGAGGGCCATTTTTTGTAGGACTGCCCAAACTACCAAAATAGTTTCGGCCATATCTCACTCATCCGGACTCAAATTGAGCTAAATTTTTGAGGGTAGATGCTTGAAAAACCCTAGAATGTCTCCACAAATTTTCATATCATTTGGAGTAACATAGATCCTAGCGCATCCCTATGTGTGACTAAGATATTTGGCAAGCAATTATGCGAGGGTTTCATCTGGGTTGAGTGCAAGCAACTCCAAAGGTTAGTTTTTAGGGCCTTTGGGACCTAGCGGCCAATATTTTTGTGTTTTATGCTCAATATTTTATCAATAAATGTTGCAGGGGATCAAATATGGGTTAGAAATTTATCTTTCAACAGATCATACTGTGAACTTGAGTGACAACGGCTTCCAATTTGTTGCACAAAAGAAAAGTGAAAACCATACCTTTCCATGATGTCTAGGGCAAGGATTAAAGAGATCACGAAATAAGTTTCAAGCATTTGATCAAAAAATGGCTCATATCTCAAGTGAATCTGGTGCTAAGGTGCACCCACAAAATAATTCTACTGTGAAAACCCTTGTCAAGGGTAAGAATTTTGAAGACTCAGTCCCAAAAATGAATTTTAGGTATGCCCTTCATGGTGGACAGCCTCAACCCAATGCTAATATCAATCTTAGGGCTTCCCATAAACCTTAAGAATACCTAATATTGATCCCAGGAAAATGAAGTCAATATGTCTTAAATTAGTTGATGGAACTCCTATTGTTAAGCCTGATATGGGTAACATTCAATCTGGTATTGAAGATTTGGAAAAAAAGATGACTAATTTTTCGGTTCATGGGTTTTCATTCGAGTCTATTTGCTTTCAAAATATGGGCTGCAAAAAGCTGGAAAAATAAAGGTGAGTTACAAATCTCTATTTATTGAAATGGTTATTTTCTTGTTTTATTTGCTAATAATGAAGATAGAGAAAAATTTTCAAGGGGGTCCTTGGTTTTTTGGAAGGGCAGGGCTTTTCATGAAGCCCTGGCATACTAAATTTAAATCCAAAGAAGAGATGCCTTCTATAGCTCCCGTGTGGATTAGACTCTTTGGCCTCCCTATTTAATTTTGGAATCCTACTATTTTTTCTTCAATTGGAAACTCTTTAGAAACTTTTATGATGATTGTTGATTGTACTCAAAATTTTGAACATATTATTTATGCTCGAATTTGTGTTTTAATGGATTTTGACAAACCCTACCTAAAAATATCACATTACAATTTGGGTAAGGGGAGCAAGTAGTGGACTATGAGAACATTCCTTTTCTTTGTAGAATTTGCCATGAATATGGTCATTTGGCGAGTGCTTGCCCAAATAAAATTCTTGATCAAAAGAAAGAAGATATAAACTCAGCAGGTTTCCAAATACCTAAGAAGAAGAACACTCAGAAAAAACCAGTTATGAAGGATCAATCAAATTCATCTGCTAATATGTTTGAAATCCTTTCCACAAATGATGTCCCAAGTGAGGAAGAGGAAATAATGGAAACTAAAATCTTAGAAACACAATTTAAATATGAAGGGAAGAACTCAGAGATAAACCAACAAATCAAAGGTTTTCAATAGAAAAAAAAGGAGAAAATTTACACAAGAAAAACAATCTTTCAAATGTCAAAAATTCAAATAATGCAGGTCCCAATATAGACTCCGTTGAACCATATAGTAAAATTTTGGCTATGTACGAGCATTATTCAAGGTTAGAAGCCATCTCAAATTCAATTGGAATAAGTCAAGAAATAGAGAAAAAAATGAAGATGGATTCTAATAAAAAAGTAGGTCACAAGACCAATCAATATCATATGGTAAAAGAAGGTGAAAAGCTTGTAGAAGAAGGTAAGATTAATGTCCTTCCCAAATTTTTTAGCCCTAGTATTAATGAATATCATCACTTAGAATATTAGAGGACTCAAAGGGAGTCTTTCAAAACAAAATTAAATTAGAAGAATTATTTAGATAAATCATCTACATCTTGTATTCCTTCAAGAAACAAAGATGTCAATGGAGGATATGGACTCAATTGCCAGTAAAATTTGGCCAGCTGGAAAAGTGGTTTTCCTCAGTTCCCAAGGTAATTCTGGTGGCATTGCTTATCTTTGGAACCCAAAATACGTAGTTATTCACCATATGGTTGGAATTTGGGGTTTTTTGGCTATAGCTATTCAAAGTAGACATTCCAACCAAATTATGCTCTGCATTATTGTTTATGCTCCGACTTCTTTGGAGAAAAAAAGAAGATAGTGGAAGGATATTACTCATATATCTCTCATTTTCCTAAATCTTGGATCTTGATCGGAGGAGATTTCAATACCATCCTCTCTTTAGATGAGAAAAGGGGGGGAAATAGAAATTTGGACAAAAGCACTAACCTCATGATCGAATATATTGCAAACCTCCATCTTGTGGATATCCAACCAGATAATGGCCTTATGACTTGGTCTAGCAGAAGGCAAGGCTTAGATTGTATAATGGAGATATTGGATAGTTTTTTTCTCTCTTAAAATTTCTTAATCCATGGTCACATTCCTAAAGTGAAGACTCTTAATAATGTTGGTTCGGATCATTGGCCAGTCATGGTGGAAATGTAGAAAACCAATGTGAGTTTCTCTCCTTTTCATTTTTAATTAATGTGGCTTAGAGAGATTTCCTTCAGACCTCATGTGCAACAATGGTGGAAGGAAGGTAAACCTAGGCATGGGACTAAGATGTTCTGTTTTGCCAAAATACTGCAATACATTAAATCCAAAATCAAGACTTGGAATTGGAAAGAGTTTGGGGATGTTCATAAAAAAAACATGAATTTATTGCTCATCTTGAAAATTTGAATAAGAAAATCTGTTTAGATGGCCTCACTGAGAAGAGAAGTGCAGATGAAATTAAATTCACAACTCAGTTAGAGGAATGGGAAAAAAGAGAAGAAATCTTATGGAAGCAAAAATTTAGAATTCAATGGCTGAAAGAAGGAGATTGAAACACAAGTTTCTTCCACAAATCTCTTCTAGCTCAAAGATCTTACAACTTTATTTCTTCCTTAAAATAATATTCTGGAGATGTTGTTTATACTTGGGATGGCATGAACTCTATTGTTGTTGATTACTTTTCCAATATTTTTGTTGCTACTCTTCTTGACTCAGCTTCACAACAAAATGTTCTTCAAGCAATCCCTTCTCTTATAATTTCTGAGGAGAAATCTATTTTTATTGTTCCTGTTACTATCAATAAGCTTCAACAAGTAGTTTTTAAAATGCAAAAAGGGAAAATCCTAGGTCTTGATTGTTTTTCCATTGAGTTCTACCAAGAGTTTTGGGATATCCTTCATGTTGATTTATTAGAGGTGGTGGAAGAAGCCAGGAAAGCCAAAGAAATTTTGAAGTTTATCAATAAAACTTATATTACTCTTGTTCCAAAAGCTCAATAGGTTGATCATATCTCAGCTTTTAGACCTATTGCTTTATGTAATGTTCTTCTCAAAATCATTACTAAAATAATGGCAGAAAGGTTGAAGCCTCTTTTGCATAAGATTATTTCCCCAGAGCAAGGGGGTTATGTGGAAGGAATTCAAATAGTAGATGAGATAGTTCTTACTCAGGAAGCCATCCATTCCATGGATATGCAAAAATATCCTTCCATGTTCATTCGGTTAGACTTATCCAAATCTTATGATAGAGTGGATTGGCACTTCCTTATCAAAGTTTTGAGGCAATTTGGTTTCTCTAAGGATTGGATGGATTGGATTATGGGATGTATCTCTTTAGTTTCCTACTTAGTTCTTATCAATGGTAGGCCTTCTCAATCATTCCCAACTTCTAGAGGTATTAGGCAAGGTGACCCGCTATCCCCTTATTTATTCATCATTCTTGTTGAATGCTTGGGTAGGACTATAACCAAAAAGAGAGAAAACAAAACCCTCGAGGGAGTTAACATTGCTAATGGATCTAGACCTATCTCTCATATTCAATTTATGGATGACTCTACTATTTTAGGTAAAGCTACAGTTAAGGAAGCTTCTAATATTAAGCAAATCATTAGCTGTTTTTCTAAGGCTACTGGGCAGTTGATCAATGAAGACAAATCTAAAGTTATTTTCTTTCACTACTCTGCTAGATAGGAATCCATGGTCTTTGATAAATTAATATATAACAATACCTCCATTCCAATTGATGCATTGTCATTAAGCACATCATTAATTCTCAATGAATTTGTCAATCCAGGGCAGTGTACAAGGCTATCTGTGAAAGGAGTGAACAGGGCTATAATTTAAGGTCAATTGGGAGTAGCAAGTCTTATTGGTGGAACTAATTGTGTGGGGGTTTTTAGGTCTCTTCTACCTCTAAATTGCATAAACTAAACTTTAATATAATTGTAAGAATGAAAACTAATTGCTTATTACAGAAATGAAACCTTAGTTACAGTTGCAAGAATGAAATCTAATTAAATTGCAGAATTAAAACCCTAGTTATAGTTGCAAAATTGGAAACCTAATTACAGTTGCAAAATGAAAGTATATTTACTCTTGCAATAATTAAAACTAAAATTAAGTCCTATCAATACTATGTAATAGAAGGTTGTCAATATTTTGTGCAGGGGTTGATAGCAAAAATAATAATGCAAGAAAATTGCAAAAAACTGTAAATTGCTGAAAATGGAAATTACAGTAAATTGGAAAGTTGTTGGAAAGCAAAAAGACTAATAAGATATACTTCTAATCACGTCATAAAATTATATTGAACAAAAACTAAATGATTAGGACTAAAATGGATGTTAACTACTACAAAAGAATGAAATTGACAAGTTTCACAGCTTATTCTACTGTAGCAAAATTAGAACAAAACTTGTCTGTTAGTCCTCATCCTAGGTCTAGAAGTGGCCAACCTCTTTTTTCAAAAGAAGGTATGAGTTCCTCTCTCTCTAAATATTACTCACACTCAAACATAACAGAATGAATAGAAAAACTTGTACTTTATTGATTCAGAACATGATTACAAATATGCTACTAAAACTTGTTACAGAACTGTAACAGTCTTAGTTTATTTTCTTATTCTCTATCTATCTTTTCTCTACTACTATTTCTACTATTATTATTATTAGCTCAACCTGTATGGGAGCTATCTTTTATATATGCCTAAAATAATTACAATAGAAAATATACTTTGCAAATCAATTCCTGTTATTCTGCAGTATTCCCTAGGTTTATCCTAGAAGATGATCTTTTCCATAAATTATGGCTTTGAATGACAAGGATAGAAAATTTATGTGGGAGATATTTTCCTTTAACCTCCTCAACCTTCTTTCCCTTTTTCCATAGTCAAAAATCAGTCAACGGGTCAAAAAGTGCTTTATGTTCTCAATCCGAATCTAAGTGGCTTAATCCAAAGATATTCGCTTAATCTGAAGAGATTGTATTTCTCAATCCAAAGATCTTCGAAATGACCAACTATGTACTCTTTAATTTATTTCAGCTACATTTCTCAGGTGGATTAGTCCTGAGGATCATATTGCAATAGCCTTCATTCCTCTTCATGTGTGAATTCCATGCCTTGCCATTCATTGGTAGTTGGCTGGAATTTACACAAGAAAACTAGTTTTTGTTACACAATAACAATTCTTTGCACAATTTGCTAAATTCAAAGAAATTAATGCTTGAGAAGCATCAAAATAAGAATAGTAAAGTGTTGCTATCAACCTAATCATATCCCTTATGTAACAGGTCATGGCAATGTGACATAAAACTACACAAAAACTAAAAAATCAGCATATAATATTCCAAAAACATCAATCATGCAAACAATTAATACACAGCATATTAGATCAACTTAACTATTATATAAAGTAAATCACAAAGTTTTATGCAAGTTTTAGTTGTTCAAAACATGCTATGATGGAGGCATTTCCAGGCCTCATCATTTTCCTCCCAACTTATATTAATGCATGTCCTCATGCATTCTATTGTGCTATAGAATCACAGATATCCATATTCAAGTTCCATGATCTGTAGAACAAATTTTTGCCTATAAAGTATCCTTTGTTCTCCTGAAGGTTTCTGAGCCAATTTTCAAACTTCTCATCTAGTTGAGGATCCTCTTCAAAATAGTAGGGAACTGGAGTAATGATGGTTGGAGGCCTAAATCTGAGACCTATCCAATTATGCTACATAATTTGAATAAGTTGTATCACCCCTTATGCTCTTCTTCTGGACCATTCCAGATTAATGGGGGAGATAGGCTCCCTTTTCTGTAAAGACATGGAAATTTATGCCCATCTATTTCTGCAATGTGATAATGCTAGAACAAAATTGTCATTACAGAAATTCTAGAATTTAGTTACACAGTCCCTCAAATTTATCAAATATATCCTTTTGATATCGTCCCTGTTCATCATGATAAAATGTTGTCTAGTGATAATCGGATGATTTGGCTGAATTTCTCTTACTAACAATTCAGCTCTTAATTTAATTTCCTTATTTTACCTTTTTTCTTGGTCCCAATAAAACTTATTTTGTAAGGTAGACATAAAAGCTCTCAATTGCACATCTCCTATGCAAATATAGGGGTGGAAATCTACATCCTCTGGAATGAAAAAGTTGTGCAAAAATAACTCACATAGCAAGTTTTTCTGCTCTGTAGGACTGTTGAAGTAAGCTTCCAAAAACTCTTTAGCTTTTTCCAGTTTATAGGGGAGACCTGAGCTAATTTTCATAACCTGCAATCTTAGATATCTCTCCTTCAGAATGAGACTGTAAAACCTGGCAGGTCTTCTGAATTGAACCAAAAATTTAGCAATTTGACACAGGTCAGTTACTTTTTCATTCAATGCACTAATTTTTGTGTCCTTTGTCTCCAGTTATTTTCCTACCAGTTTCAATTTCTCAACCTGTGTGGCAAGCTTTTCATATTTGATCATCTAGTTAGCAATGTCTATATTATACTGCTCCAGGGATATAGTATTGGGTGGTCTAATTACAGGTTGAAACTTAGGAAACAGTTCCACCTGTACCCCTTTTTTTGCCACTTCTACTGGTTGGACATCTGATAGCAATTCTACTTGTATCCTTTTTTCTACCACTTCTACTGGTTGGACATCTGATAGCAATTCTACTTTTATCCCTTTTTCTGGTACTTCCACTGGTTGGACATATGATAGTAATTCTACGTGTATCCCTACTTCTACAGAAATCTTATTTAGAGGAGCACTTGATTATTTACATTTTGTTGTTCAAAATGCTCCTATGTTGGTGTTTCTTTCAGACATAACTGTTGTGACTCTCACAGATATTCTTTTCTGGGCTCTTGATCGATTTTGGAACATCTTCGGATTGAGAAGGTGTTGCTTTGGAATGGAAGGGCACTGCTTTAGAATGAGCTCTTGTGTTTTCATCCAAAGATGCCTCTATCAAGGGGGAAGAATTATCTGCCCTAGATAATCCAAGCAATAATTGAGCCAAATCTTCCTCATTATTTACTGTAGTTGACTATTTTTAAAATTGTAACAGTCTGCTCTTTAGTTCCTCCATTTCCTACTGCAACTCTGCAATTCTTTTTTCATGTTTTTCAATGATATTTTCCTTCTCCTCAACCCATCTGGTTTGTGTTTTAATCACACTCTTGGTTGCTCTCAACTGTTATGCAATGTCCACCTCCTCTTCTTTTGATTTAGAATCTGATGCAGACAAATTATCTGTAGTTTGTTGTTCAACCATTATCTCACTTTCTATTTCAACTGTTCGGTCCTATTTAGAAGGTTCCATAAGGTTATCTATGATTGCATCCAAGTTTGCATCAATTTCAAAATTGTCTTGTCTAGACTCTTCCTCAACCAACTATTTAGGAAATTCTAAAAAATCCTCCAAGGTGGTATTTACAGTGGCTAGTTGTATTTTTGTGACATCAGGACTACCTTGGTTGTTTTCCTCTTCAATCGTCTATTTTTCTATTTCTTTCAGGTGGAGTCTTGTAGACCTCCTGGTTCCTGGTGTATACTTTCTCTTCTTACTCTATTTTCTTGTGTCAATAGGGGCTATAGGAATTGTATCAGGTTTTGGTGGAATTTCCTCTGCTTCCACTTTTGTCTCTTCTCTAGTTTTGCTAGGAATTTCACTCCCCTGTTCTGTCAGATCAACAATATTATCAAAAAAATGGACCCTCTTCTGTTTTCCTTTTTTGTTGCTAGTTCCAGACCCTCTCTTATTTTGTGAGGAAGGTTTTGGAGAAAGGTACTCTGTTGCTTTTGTAGTAATATCTGTAGTAGCATATGTTTCCTCCTCTATAGCATCATTTGTTTCCTCCTCTACAACATCATCTGTGTCTTCTTCCTCCTCATCCTCTTTTTTGAAGACTACATCAGTTAGAGCAGAGTAAAACCTATCAAAGCTTCTTAGGTTTCCTTTGAAATGATGCTTGCAGACCAATTTGATAATACCATGGTGGCGAGGGCTCCCTTTTCCCTCCTAATAGCATTTTGCCATGTTTTGTAGCTCCTGGTGTAGATATAGGGGAATATTTACCCTAACCTCAGGTTGTTAGCTACCATGTCTAAGGTGGTTCAAAATTTTAAAATGATGCCCTGATAAAACTACATATAGCCCTTCACAGGTTAAAAACTTAATTACCCATGTGGCTACTTCATCCCAGGGATTTTGCAAGTTGGTCCTCTTTACACCTTTACACATGTTGTTATTTATCAAGTATTCTTGTTCTTTATCATCTTCTTCCAAAAATTTACTAACTATGTTTGCTAATGTATTCTTGCCAGTTCTAGAAATTTAAAGACCCTCTAATGGAAGTTTAGTAATTTGACTAAGAACTTTAGGGGTTACCTCAATTCTCATGTCGTTGATGTGCACCCTATTGTTTTTGAATGTGGGGGCAAATTTGACAACCAAATCTTCAGAGCTTCCATCGAATTTGTCTAAAAATGGCATAAACCCTCCATCTTCAAAAATTTGCAACACTTCTAGAATATCTCAAAGGATGGTAGTATCTGCTGGTTCCATTTTTATCTTTCATCCCATTTTTTTGTTCTTGCTATGCTGAAAATACTGCTCACCTCTGTTGCTACAGTCGTTCGCTAGGTCACTAGTTTTTGGTTTCTATAGAATTATAGGGTTTTCTCTTTGGATTTGCAATGTTTTGTTCTTCTTCAAAAATAAGTTCTTGTAATCATGTTGCATCAATGATTACGTATTTGAAATGAAGAATGGCACGCTTCCCTATTTTTGACTTGGACACTTGTCCATAAATCATTGGACAGATGTCCTTGCCATCAAATCTCCTTAGCTCATCTGATATGCACATGATTTTCCCACATGTGTGGTTATCAGTAATGAACGGTGGTGGCACGTTATTAGTTATTTTCCCCATGATTTCGTACTTCCTTGAGATGAGACAAATTTCACCGTGAACCAGCTGACATGTGTCAATGATCACATGGAGTAAAAAAAAATGTTGATCTTGTCTTTTCTCCCTCCTTGGATGCCATGTGGGAACATAAAATTAAGTGCTCATTCCGAAGATTAAATTTCATTTCGAAGATCATTTTTATTCCAAAGCAAAGGTTCACTCTGAAGACAAAGCAGGACTTGTCATTCCAAAGATAGTTTTCAATTCGAAGACAAGGTTGGACTTGTCATTCTGAAGATAATTTTCAATCCGAAGATAATATTTGACTTGTCATTTCAAAGACAATTTTCAATCCGAATACAAGGCTGGACTTATCATTTTGAAGACAATTTTCAATCCGAAGACAAGGCTAGACTTATCATTTCGAAGAAAATTTGTAATCTGAATACAAAGATTCATTTTGAAGATACAATGTAGCAGTCATTCTGTAGATACAATGCAGCAATCATTCCGAAATACAGCAGAAACCAACATTATTCTTTTAAAACATGTTTTGCTTATGCCAACTCTTATGAACACTTTTATACTAATGGTTAATTTCCATATACTATATATCAAATATTTACAATGAGAAAAGTGCAAGAAACATATACCTGGTTAAAACAAGTTAATGCAAGTTTTTGAAAGATGACTGCTTTTGTTGATGCTCTATTGAGGCTTACTGCAATACTTCAAAAATAAATGTAGTTGGTGAATTTGTACAATGGTAACTCGAAAGTTTTCAAGGTTATGCATGTCAAAAAACTGGTTTTCATGCATACCAACTCAGTAGTGCCTTAGAAAAAGGTTTTCACTGCTGAGTTATTCATTTTCTCTCTTTTTTTTCTTTTTTTTTTAACCTCTTCTTTTCTCTCTTTTTTTTTCTTTTCTTTTTTATTCTGATTATGCCCTTGAAGAAATTCACAACCAGAATTTATTCATCTTTTTGTTTTCTGATTTTTTGTATTTTTCTATTTTCTTGAAATCCATGATTATGCTCAATCTGTGGCAATTGTGGTGGAAGAGGGAATCTCTTCTACCTGTTGTGCATACAATCTATCAAGTTATTGTAAGAACTCCTCCTTTGTCAAAGGTGTATGGTACACTCAAAGGCGATGTCCATTCACTACCAACTTTCTCCATAAATCATCAATGGGAGAGAGGCGAGCTGGTCCATTGTCAAATACTTCTTCAATCTAGTATGGTCCAAGCCATCTAGTCCTTAGTTTTACAGGGAAGTCCACATAGCGAGAATAACATAGAAAATCCCAATCTCCTTGTTGAAATTTTCTCTATTACAAGTGGCCATCATGCCACAGCTTCCTCTACTCCTGAATTACTTCATTTTGGTGTAGAGTATCCAACCTAAGTTCATCTAATGCATTCAGTTGTAGAATCCTGTCCGCCTGTGTCTGTGACAATTCAATTCCAATTTCCAATGTTGTATACAATGTTAGTAGCTGAAATTCAATAGGTAGGAGGGGCTTTTTACCAAAAACTAGTTCATAAGGTGTGAAACCAGTAGTGGATTTCCAAGTAGTATTGTAAGCCCAAACTGCTTCAAGTAATTTATCTATCCAGTTTCTCCTATGAACAACTACTATTTTTTTCAAGATCCATTCCAATTATTTGTTTGTTACCTCAACTTTACCATTTGCTTGTGGGTGGTAAGGTGATTATTTCCTATGTTTGATTTCATACAACTCTATAAAAGCCTCAATAACTTTAGATGCACATTGGGGTCCTTAGTCTGTGGTGATAGACCGTGGAGCTCCAAATCTCTAAAAAATTTGGTTATACAAGAAATCAGTGACCTTCTCTTCACGAGCATGTTTGAAAGAATGCACCTCTACCCACTTTGTCAGGTAATCAGTGCATACCATAATATGCACCTTTCCTTGAGAAGGTGGATCAATAGGTCCCACAAAATCAAGCCCCCACCTCTCAAATGGTTCTAAAACCACTTGAGGCTGTAGTGGCATTTCATTTGTGTGAGTGGATTTCCCCATTCTTTGGCATGCATCACAATGCTTGATGTACTTTTTCACATCTTTGTGAAGAGATGGCCAATAACATCATGTTCCTAAAATTTTCCTAATTGTGTTTTTTAAAGAATAGTGTCCACCGGAGGGTTCATCATGACAAGCCCTAAGGATATCATATACCTCATCCTTTCGGATGCACCTACGTAACACATGGTTAGGACTACTCTTGAAAAGCATACCTTGAATCCATTCAAAAGAAGAGCTATGTTTGATCAATTATTTTCTTTATTTGGAAGTAAAATGTGGGGGAACTTTCCCTGTGACCAAATAGTTGGCTATATCTACAAACCAAAGTGATTGGACAGATATAGCAAATAATTTTTCACCAAAAAAAGTGTCCTCCACTATTTCCCCTTCCTTTGTGTTCTGCAACCTAGACAAAAAATCTGCTACAATATTATTTTTTCCTGGTTTATTGATTATTGTGATATCAAATTCCTGTAGCAATAGTAACCAACGGATAATCCTTACACTCACCATAGGCTTATTCATCAAATATTTAATGGTTGTGTGATCTGTGTGAATGAATATTTGATAACCTATGATGTAATGCCTAAATTTATTGATGGCATAGATTACTGCAAAGAATTCTTTCTTAGTTGTGGTATAATTTTTTTCAGCTTCTATCAAGTTCTTGCTAATGTAGTAGATAGCATAGTGTTCACCATTGTCGATTTTTCCCAATGCTGCTCTAATTGTAGTATTGGAAGCATCAGTCTCTATGTGGAATGGTAATGTCTAGTTAGGTCCTCTTAACACAGGTGGAGTTACTAATTTTTCTTTCAGAGCTTCAAATGATTCCTGACACTTTGCAGTCCAAGAGAATTCAAAATATTTAGTCAATAGGGCAAACATGGGATGGCCTATTGTGCTAAAGCTAGGAATATACCTACGATAAAAACCAATGTTTCCTAGGAAGCTTTTGACATCAGTCTGAGTTTTAGGAGGGAGAACGTTCTTGATAATTTCCACCTTATTTGGATCAACCTGGATCCCTTGATGAGAGATGTGATGACCAAGAACTATTCCTTCCTCCATCATCATAAAATATTTGTTTGGATTTAAGGATAACTGGTAGGTTTCACAATGAGTTAAAACTTTATCAAGGTGTTCCAATATAAAGTCAAAAGTCTATCCATAGACTGTGAAATCATCCATGTATATTTCAACACTGTTGGTAGTCAAATCAAAAAATATGGATAACACTACTCGCTGAAATGTTGTTGGGGTATTACACAAACCAAAAGGTAAGACACTATAGGCAAATGTTCCCCATGGACAGGTAAAGGTTGTTTTCTCTTGATCTTCAGGTGCAACCTAAATTTGATTATATCCATTAAATCCATCAAGAAAAAAAAAAAATTCTTTACAGCAAGAGTATCTAACACTTGATCTATGAATGGCAATGGAAAATTATCTTTGTATGTCACTTTTTTTAGTTCTCTATAGTCTATACATACTCTCATTTTTCCATTTTTCTTAGGCACTATAACCAATGGAGAGACCCACCGACTATCAAAAATTGGGTAAATGAATCCTACTTCCAAAAAATTTTCAATTTCTTCTTTCACAATATCCCTCAAGGCAAGATTCAGTCTTCTCTAAGGCTATCTGAAATGCTTGATATATTCAGTATAAATTCTATGAGTACATACATCAGGGTGAATCCCTGACATATCTTTGTAATCCCAAGCAAAAGCATGGATATGCTTCTGCAAAACAGCTGTTAATTTTTCTTCCTCTTCCCTAGTAAGCTCGTTATATATGTTCACAAATTTGCCTGGTTGGACTTCTATTTGTTTTGTATTTTGAAGGACTGAATTTACTTCTTCATAATTATTGACTAGGGAATTAAGAGGACAATGATGAGATGGGAGGACATAAGAAGTTTTTGTCTCATTTATTTCTAATGGAAGCATATCCTGTATGGAACAATGATAAGGGAAGATCAAGTGATGGTGCCACCCATGTGGTAGTGAAACAGATGTTTCTTATGATGGTATAGATGGCCTTTCTTCAGAAATTTGACCTTATATCACTAGCAATTGATTGATATTGGTTGATTCCTCTTCTAACCCTTGTTCATGCAGAACATTCATTAATACTGTTTCATTTTCTAAAATTTTTGTGTCATCGAGGTCTTATGTGTGTTCCCTTACTACCAAGGTGGCTAGTGTGGAAATAACCTCTTCTGGTTCTTCATCTGAGTCAGGAAACCATAACTGACCTGTGAACTTGCTTAAAGGTCTAGCAAGAGGCTATAGAGAAATCTGTTTTAGGTCAATACCATTTGAAATTATCATTTTTCCAGATCTACAGTCTATAAAGGCTCCTGCAGTTGCAAGCCAAGGTCTTCCTAGGATAATGGGATAGCCATGTGCTGATTTTCTTGGCTATAAAATCAAAAAATTTGCAGGGTATTCCCAATAAGAAACTTCTATAGGGACATCTTCAATGATACCTTTAGGTTTTGCAATTGACCTATCAGCCATTTCTAAAACTATGAATGTGGGGCTGAGATGTTTGAGTTGTAATTGTTCCATTGTATCCTTGGTCATGATATTTATTGCAGCTCCTAGATCAACTAAGACGTTTGATATTGGTACTGAGCTTATGATCACTGTGATAACTGGACTTCCTAGGTCACTATACTTTGGAGGTACTAGTTTTCCTTACAAGAGATCAGCTATCTTTCCTTCAACATGAACAGTTTTAGGAAATGCTTTCTTTTTTGTTCTTGCTCTTCTGTTGCACAAATCTTGGATAGTTCTTTTAATCATAGGTATATCCTTAATGGCTTGTAATAAGGGCAGTGATACGGTTAATTTTATGAGTTCTTTCACTAACTCTAATTCATAATTTTCTGTTGTAGTGTTAAGTCTCTCAAGGTATGGAATTATCCCTGATGAAGGTAACTGTTATGCCTGTGGTTCTATTTTTTCTTCTTCTTCTTCCGTTGTTGGTTTGACTTTGCTTGGTTCAATAGGTTCTTGAATTTCATATTTTTCACTTCAATTATAACAATTTCAGGTAAAAATTTCCCTAAACGTAGTTGTATGTTGCTACAATCTATAATTTGGATATCTGAATTTCCTTTAGAATCAGCCATATAGGCAGGAGTTGCCTACCTTATGTATTTGGATTTATTACAGGTTGAGTTGGTAATTGATGTTGTTTCACCTATTGCATTTGTTGATTTGGTTTTCCTTGAAAATTTTTATTTGGTGCAGGAAAAAAATTCTAAGTTTGACCTTGATTTCTTTGCTGCCTTGGATAAGACTGGTATTGTTGACCCCACTGCTATTGATTTTGCATCCAAGATGGATTACTTTGATTTTGAGTCCATGGTGGGTTATTTTGATTCCATGATGGGTTATTATGGTTTTGATTCCAGGATGGATTATTCCAACCTATCTCAGGCCATTCTTGAGAATTTGTCCATTGAGAATAATTTCAAAGACATTGGGGTGGTTCTAACTATCCCCAAGACATGTTTCCATGGTATTTTCCTCAATTTATAGGAAAACAAAAGGTATTTTGATACTGTTGAAAATTTCCCCCTTGTCTTGGTCCCACATAATTGAGTTCTTCTATTTGATTTTCTAGGATAGTTTTTAGTTGTGGTAGCAGATGACATTTGTCAGTCAAATGTCCTTTTGAGCAAATACTACAAATGGCTCAAATGGATATTTTTTTTAGAGGACATTATTGTAAGGTATGTTTATTCCTACATCTTGGGCAATAAATTGCTAAAGGTTCTATGGTTTTTGCTTTAGTAGACATTTCTCCCAGAGTTGTGTTTAATTGTACCAGGATATCAGTCTTAAAATTTGCAAGTTCCTCTATTAGGTCCTTCACATCAGTGCCATTTGTACTCTTTTTCTTTCTTTTTTTCCTAGTGCAAGAGTAATTTCTGCAAAGATCCACAATCTCATCCATATTATGAGTACTTACATCCTCATTTCCCATCAAATCTAATACCTCTCTGGATTCATCTTGTAATCCTCTTAGAAAAATGGTTTTGCACAATTTTGGTTCTCCTAGTCCACACCTTCTTTGAACAAACACAAATCTATCAAGGTAATCTTCTAATGTTTCATCATCTTTTTGTTTAATTCTGAACAACTCATATTTCTTGTTCCTTACTCGACAATACTCTTGATACTTGTATAAAAACATAGTCTCTATTTGATCCTAGGTTTGGATGGAATCTGGTTGTAAGCTCATGAACCAACGTAATGCTGAGTCCTTGAGTGTTGAAGGAAAAACCTTGAGTTTCTGATTATCATTTATATAGTCATAGGTTTGACACACTACTTTGAACTCAAACAGGAACTGATAAGGATCTTCAGATGCAACACCCCGAAAGGTTGGAAGCACTAAAGGTGAGATTGTTTTCATGGAAGAGTTTTGTGTGGGATTCAAAATAATAGGATATTCAAATTTTCTAGGAGGTTGGAGCACATCTTGATCATCTTGATCATTTTCATTATGGACATGGCCATGCTGGTCATCCCCATATGGACTGTCTCTTTCTGCCATAATTTCCTGTTCTTCAAAAATAGTTAAACCTATCCAAATTTCTTTCTCAAGAGGTCCAAAACCTTCTGTTGATAATGATTCTGGTAATTTTTCTTGCTCAAGATATTCTGATGATGATGAAGCTGATGGTTTTTGTTTTAGTTTTTCTGGTAGTTCAAACATAGGTGATTCACCCCTTAGGCATGAAGATCTTCTTAATTGAATAATCCATGGATATCTTTGGATAATTTTGTCTTCTTCATCCCTAGGCCTACTCATTCATGCCTACTCCTTAATGACATAAATTATAAGTCAATAATTGTTACTTAACCAGCTGTTATATTTAGATTTTACCCTAAATTTTCACAACTCAGTCGAATTAATAGCTATTGAACTATTGACACCTAAAAACACTCTCCTCGACAATGGTGCCAAAATTATGCATTATCGTTAAGCACAACATTAATTCTAAATTAATTTGTCAGTCTAGGTTAGTGTACAAGGCTATCTGTGAAAGGAGTGAACAAGGCTATAATTTAAGGTCAATTGGGAGCAGTAAGTCTTATTGATGGAACTGATTGTGTGGGGGTTTTTAGGTCTCTTCTACCTCTAAATTGCATAAATTGAACTTTAATCTAATTGCAAGAATGAAAACTAATTGTTGATTACAGAAATGAAACCTTAGTTACAGTTGCAAGAATGAAATTTAATTAAATTGCAAAATTAAAACCCTAGTTACAGTTGTAGAATTGGAAACCTAATTACAGTTGCAAAATGAAAGTCTATTTACTCTTACAATAATTAAAAATAAAATTAAGTCCTGTCAATACTCTGTAACATAAGGTTGTCAATATTCTATGTAGGAATTGATAGCAAAAACAATAATGTAGAAAAATTATAGAAAACTGTAAATTGTTGGAAATGGAAATTGCAGTAAATTAGAAAGTTGTTGGAAAGCAAAAAGACTAATAAGATCTACTGCTAATCACATCACAAAAGTATCTTGAATAGAAAATAAATGATTAGGATTGAAATAGATGTTAACTACTATAAAAGAATGAAATTGACAAGTTTCACAGCTTATTCTGTTGCAGCAAAATCAGAACACAACCTATCTGTTAGTCCTCCTCCTAGGTCTGGAAGTGGCCAGCCTCCTTTTACAAAAGAAGGTATGAGTTCCTCTCTCTATCTAAATCTTAATCACACTCAAACATAACATAATGAATAGAAAAACTTATACTTTATTGACTCAGAACATGATTACAAATCTGCTACTAAAACCTGTTACAGAACTGTAACAGTCTCAGTTTTCTCGTTTATTCTCTATCTATATTTTCTTTACTACTATTTCTACTATTATTATTATTAGCTCAACCTATACAGGAACTATCTTTTATAGATGCCTAAAATCTAATTACAATAGAAAATATAATCTGCAAATCAATTCTTGTTATTCTATATTATTCCCTGGGTTTATCCTAGAAGAGGATCTTTTCCATAAATTGTTGCTTTGGACGGCAAGGATAGCAAAGTTAGATGGGAGATATTTTCCTTTAACCTCCTAAACCTTCTTTCCCTTTTTCCACCATCAAAAACCAGTCAACAGGTCAAAAATTTCTTTGTGTTCTCAATCCGGAGCTAAGTGGCTCAATCCAAAGATATTTGCTCAATCCGAAGAGACTGTATTTCTCAATCTGAAGATCTTCAGAATGACCAACTATGTACTCTTCAATTTATTTGAGTTGCATTTCTCAGGTGGATTAGTCCTCAGGATCAGATTGCAATAGCCTTCATTCCTCTTCATATGTGAATTCCATGCCTTGCCATTCATTGGTAGTTGGCTGGAATTTACATAGGAAAACTAGTTTCTACTGCATAGTAATAGTTCTTTGCACTATTTGCTAAATTCAAAGAAATTAATGCTTGAGAAACATAAAAATAAGAATATTAAAGTGTTGCTATCAGCCTAAGCATATCCCTTATGTAATAGGTCATGGCAAAGTGACATAAAACTACACAAAAACTATAAAAATTAGCATATAATATTCCAAACACATCAATCATGCAAACAATTAATACACAACATATTAGATCAACTTAACTAGTATATAAAGTAAATCACAGAGTTTTAGGTAATTTTTAGCTGTTCAAAACATTCTATGATGGAGGCATTTCCAGGCCTCATCACCAATCACTTATTTAGGTATTCCCATAAATATTCAAAGGCAAAAAAATAAATATTGGAATTGGTTGTTGGACAAAGTCAAGAAGAAAATTGGAAAGTGGACCAACAGGTGGCTTTCTTCTAGGGGTAGAATCACCTTGGTAAAATCATTCCTTCAAGCTATTCCTATTTATGTTTCTTTCATTTTGAATATCCCAAAAGTTGTTCTTCGAGAATTGGATCAAATCAGTCATCATTTCCTTTGGAGTGGTACTAAGGAGAAAAGAAAATGGGCCTTGGTGAAATGGGATACTTTATGTCTTCCTAAGAGTGAAGGGGAGTTAGTATTCTTGTCTTCTATTAATAACAACAAAGCTTTAGATGCTAAATTATATTTGAGGATGTTGCATAACCCCAATGCTCTTTGGGCCAATAATCTTCGTGCTAAATATGCTGAGAACAAAAGTCCTGAAGACCTTGTTCGCTATCAACTTCCTACCAAAGGTTCTCCCATTTTAGTAGTTCTTAAGACTGGTGAGGATTTTATAAAGAAAAAATTATTTTGGATCATTCATAATGGTCAAAAGGTAAATTTTTGGACAAATTCTTGGGATGGTCACAAGCCTTTGATAACTTAGTTTCTCGATTGGAGGCCTTGGATGGAGGAGCTTCACCGAGCTAATTGGATAAAGGTGGCTAATTACTATCGGTACCATACTTGTAATTCAAAGGTTGGTAGATATTGGATCCCTATTAAGGACTGGCCTATTCAAATCCCAGAAAGGCAAAGACAAGATATCCAAGGCATCCTTCATATGAGATCCCTCTCTTGGTCCCATGAAAAATATTATTTTGGATGAAACAACACTACTAAGGTTGAGTATTCAGTTGCTCAAGGTTATTTGACCTTATGCCATAATAATCCCAACCATTCTTCTGATATATTTTCTCGATTGTAGGCTCAAAAGCTCTGGCCTAAGGTGAGGTTATTTAATTGGCTTTTATTGCATCGTAGGGTGCTTACTGGTGAGCAAATTATGAAGCGTGGTTTTCATGGCCCTTTTAGATGTGATATGTGTGAAGAGAATGTAGAAACTCTCAACCATATTTTTATTGAGTGTACTTTAGCCTCTAAGCTATGGAGTAGAATAGTCACTTTACTTGGCTTATAGTGGTCCAATTTTTTTACTTTTGAACAGCTTTGGAGGGATTGGCCTAATCAAGAGGGTGTTGATCATTTTATTAGGCAGTTAGTTTGGATGGTTTCTACCATTCTTCTTTGGAATATTTGGAATGAAAGGAACAATCAAATTTTTAATCAAGATAGGAAGGCTATTCACTATATTTGGCAAAATATCATAGCCAACTTAGTTGAATCAGTCCATCAACTCCTTAATCACCCCCAAAACTCCCACCATGGATGGGATCAAGTGATGCAAAGATTGAAGATTAAATCTTCTAAGGTCAACCAACTTAAAGGGAATGTGAGTATTAGTAATATGGATAGGACTAGAAATTGGCAACCTCCTCCTAAGGATTTTGGAAAATTCAATACTGATGGAGCCTCTAGAGGGAACCTTGGAAAATCTAGTGTGGGAGGAATTAGTAGACTTTCAGATGGCTCCCTGGTTTTTACTTTTGTTGAGAATTTGGGTATTCTTTCCAATAACCTTGCTGAGGGGTATGGTATCCTCAGAGGCCTTCAGGAGGCTACTAATGATGGATGGGAAAAGGTGTTAGTTGAGTCTGACTCTCAACTTATGATTAATCTCTTGAATACTCCTTCTAAGAATCATAAGGTGGATTGGAGAATAAAAAGAATTATTGAGAAGATTCAATTAATCCAGATGGGATTTTTGAAATTTGATTACAATCATGTGGTCAGATATCAAAACAAGAGTGATGATGCTTTAGCTAATTGGGCTTTGGATAAAGGTGATCTTACTTGTTATGGCCACCCTCCTATATGGTGGGCTTCTCAAATTAGGGAAGCTCTTCTTTCTATCATTTCTTTGGATGGCTCTAGTTCTAAAGGTACCTAGTTTCTTCTTGCTTTTTTTTTTTTTTTTGCTTCTCTTTGGTTCATTCAATTTTTTTAGTTCCCTAGCTCATTCTATTCTTTATTTTGTTTCCTCTGTTGATTCTTGCCTTAGTAGTCTTCTGGTCTTGATAGGTCATTGTTATGTTCATTTTTTTTTCTTTTTTATTTTTTGTTTTTTTTGTTTATTTTTTTAAGTTGGGTGGGTTCTTTTGTTTTTTTTTGTTTTTGTGTTCTTTGTGTTGTTTTTTGTTGTTCATGTGTTTTTGTTGTTTTGCATTTTTTTTTATGTTTTTTGTTATTTTTCTTGTGTTTTTTTCATTCTTGTTCTTCGGTTTCTCTTTGTTTGTGTTAATTCGTGTTTTTATGTGTTGAGTGTTTTCTATGTTTCTTGTTTTTGTTTATTGTCTATTGTTGGTTGTTTTTTATTTTTATTTTTATTTTATTTTATTTTAAATTTTTAGGTTTTGGTTGTGTTTATTTTTCATGTTTTCTTTTGGTTTATATATTTGTAGTGTTCTGTTGTTTTTGTCTTGTTTGTGTTTTTTTATGTGGTTCTTGTGTTTTTCTATGTGGTTTGTGTTGTGGTTTCTTTTATCTTATTGTGCATGTTTGGTTGTGCTTTTGTTTTTGATACACTCAAGGAGCATGTTTTTCATTTTATTTTATTATTTTTGTTGTTATTTACTTATTTTTAAATTGGTTTTGTGTATTTGTTTGCTCCTTGAGTATGTCAAAGGTGGTAGGCAAGGTCCGAGTCTTGGGTATTTTTGGCGGAATGGATACCCATGCCTCCTTGGGTCTTACCCAAAAGTGGCATCCCTTTTGCGATAGTTTCCATAAATAAATAAAAACAATGCACAAATCATCACACATGAGAGACACAAATTTAATGTAGTTCACCCAATGTGGGTTATATCCACATAGAAAATGTTTCTTCTAAATTTTCTCAAAAAATATCTTGGGAATCAATTCCCTATTACAATGTTTATATACCTCTCTCCAAAAGAGATCTAAATCCCCAATCATCTAGTTTGTGGATCTCTCTCCACAGGAGAGCTCTATCCCCTTTTCTCTAGTTTGTGGATCTCTCTCCATAGGAGAACTCTGTCCCCTTTGATTTGGTTTGTGGATCTCTCTCCATAGGTTAACTTTATCCCCTTAGCTCTAGTTTTTGGATATCTCTCCATAGAAGAACTTTATCCCCTCTTCTCTGGTTTGTGGATCTCTATCCACAAGATACTCTATCCCCTCTACTCTAGTTTGTGGATCTCTCTCCATAGGAGAACTCTATCCCCTCTGCTCTAGTTTTCTCCAAATACTTCTCTCAACTCTATCTAAAACCTGCACCAAACATCGTCACAAGGCTAGCACAAATTTGCTCCAAATCTGCTCACAAATATATATTGTAAATTTGTTAGAAATTTGAGTTAATTTGAGGCATTTTATGTTGTCATTGATGTCACATGGATCACATTTGGTTTTGGTGGCCAAAATGTTTCATAAATAAGCATTTATGATATTTTGGAAAGCATGACTATATATAAGGTTTTTATGAAAACAAAGGAAGGCAAAATAAAAGGTTTTATTTAAAACCATGGTGGGCTTATGTGGAAAGGGCTTTTCTTAAAATCCAAGGTGGAATTTTGTTTCATCAAAAAAGGACCTCCGATGATGAAGATATTAAAGTTTAAAGTTTAAGTTTAAATTAATGGAGGATCGACCTATGTGCAATTAATGGAGGTTGGCATATATATATATATATATATATATATATATATATATAAAGATATATATATGTTTCAATTTATTTTGGAAAGGGGGCATATTATATATTGTCGGAAAGCTTATTTTGAGGGTTATTTGACTAACTTATTTACAAGGAGAAATAAGGTGTTTGCAAAGAGATATTTCTGATTTTGCAAAAGGGTTCCAAAAGTGAAGTTTACCTTGTTTTTTTCAAGAGGATTAATTCTTTCATGAGGTGACAAGGTATGCAATATTGTGATTTATTTTATTTTATGGTATAAGTGGTTTTGGGAGTGAAAAGGTTATGCAATGTTTTGATTTATTTTATTTTATGGTACAAGTGGTTTTAGGAGAGATAAGGAAGTTGTGCAATTAAATGCCTTGGTGATGATTATTGAAAAGTGGAGTAATGTTGATTATTTTATGATCTACTAACCCTTGTGAAGATTGGCAAAAGAATTTTGTGATTCTGGCAGATTTACAAAGAGGTTTTTTCATCTTCATAAAAGGTATGGGCACATTCTTCTATTTATTATTTATGGTGGTTGATTTTTGAAATATCATTGGAGTTAAAATGATTGTTTATGGTTTCATTTTTGAAAGTGATTGGTTGAATGCTTCAAGGTTTTTTTGATTTGAGAGTTGAGTTTAAACCTTGTTTTTATAAGCATAGTTTTTGAAGCCCATTGGTTGTGAAATAACTTGAGTTAGAAAATAACATGAGTATCATTGTTATGTGAGATTTTTGGTTGAGCATTGTTGGAAATATTTGAGTTGGTTGATACATACTTGGACTAGGATTGTGTGAGAGAGAGTTGTCCCTTATGATGATTGGTTGAGTTGAGTTGATTGAGCCTAGTCAAGTGATGTGTGAAGTGATTGTTCAAGTTCTATAAAACAAACTATTCCATCATTCTATGTTGAGTTGAGATTGAGGTTAGAAAATATTGAGTCTCTAACAATTCTATGTATGGTTCTATAAGACTTGAATTGAGTTGAGGCTGATTTGAGTTGAGAGTGAGATTAGAACATATTGAGTCTCTAGCAATTCTATTTATGCTTCTATGAGATTGACTTGAGTTGAGTTGAGATTGATTTGAGTTTAGTTGAGTTGAGATTGATTTGGGTTGAGAGTGAGATTAGAACATATTGAGTCCCTAAAAATTTTCTTTATGCTTCTATGAAGTTAATTTGAGTTGAGATTGCCACTCATTGTTGAGTTCATTTTGAGTACTACTTGAGCATGATTTATTGAGCCTTTGAAAAAACCTTTCGGATATATTTGAGGATAGTGTTGAGATAGATTTGAGGACAGTGTTGGGACAGATTTGTGGACAGTTTTGGGCAAGTTCTTGGTGAGCTTGCTAGAGCAGATTTGGGCAAGTTCTTGGTGAGCTTGCTAGAGAATATTTGGGCAAGTTCTTGGTGAGCTTGCTAGAGTAGATTTGGACAAGTTCTATGTGAGCTTGTTATTCAGCATTTGACAAGTTCTGTGTGAGCTTGTTAAGCAGGTTTTGTGTGAGCCTATTGACAGAGCTTTGGAGGTGACAAAGTACAGAGGATAGAGTATCAGTGGATAGAGATCCAATAGCCAGCACAGTTGAAGACAAATCTGAGTGAGGAGTCTTCAAGTGGAGAGAGGTCCACTAGTCAGTGCAGCAAAGAGACAGAGTCTTCTAGAAGATCACATAGCTAGAGCAAAAGAGGAAATAGTTATCCTATGGAAGAGATCCACGAACTTGAGATTAGGGGATCAACATCTCCTTTGGATAGAGATCCATAAATATTGTAATTGGGAGTGATTCCCAAAGAGATTGATTGAGAAAGTTTTAGTAAAATATTTTCTTCGTGGAGTAGCCCACATTGGGTGAACCACGTAAATTGTGGTGTCTCTATTGTGTATGGTATTTTATGCATTGCTTTGATTATTTCTATTGATACTACTATCTATACACATCATAATATTGAATTAGAAGAAAAAGTAAAAAGTGGTCTTATACTATTCACCCCCTCCTCTCAGTATAAGCTTGTGTTCTTCAATTGGTATCAGAGCGGGTTCCTTCAAAAAGGCTAATAGCTTGAGGGAAGATTCTACAAGAAAACACATGGCAAAGAAAGGTAAAATAAGAACCATGAGATCTAAGAATAAAAATGAATCCGATCTTGAAGCTCTAAGAAGGGAAGAAGAAAAATCAATAAGATGTCTTGAGTATGGTAAGCTTGGTCACATGGCATTTTATTATCCACAAAATGGGTATAGTAGCAATAGAGAGGAAATGGAACTTGACAGGATTTTGAAATATATTATTTCTCAAAAGGTAGCATTCAAGGTTTCAAAAGAAGAATATTCTACTTGTGGTCAACTCGATCATGTCTCAGGTTACTGCAATGGCTTCAGTGATAGTGAAGATGAAATGGAACTCAAGTAAGACAAGCACAATCAAAATAGTGAATATGAATGGAATAATCAAAAAGAAAATGAAAAAATTTATGAATAAGGCAGGCATGACAAGAAGAGCTTGTATATGGAAGAAGCAATCAGTGCTTCTAGCAGCAATAATGAAAGTCTCTTAGTCAGTGAAAAATAAGAAGCTCCTACTAAAGATCAAAAGCAGGAATCTCAAGTAAGAATTTATTATGAAGAGAAAAACAGGCACAGTTATGATCATGAAGAAAAGAAAGTGTCAGAAAAAGCTTTTGAAGAAATGAAAAGAGAAAACTAAAGACTAAAGACTCAAGCACAATAGTATGAGAAGATAAAGGTAAAGCTCCTACAAGATCTCATTGATCTAAAAATCATGGTTGAAGAGGCAAAGAAAATTGAAGAAGATATGCTTGAACAATTAAAGGTAAGGAAGCAAGAACGTGAAATATTAGAACATAAAGTTGTTTCCTTAAGGTTGGAATTGAAAGACTCCAAGGATAAGTTGCACAAGTTTTGGAAAGGTTTCAAATCACCAAAGGTCCCATATTACAGGTTTGGGTAATCACACTCAAAAGGAAAGGAAGTTCTAAAATATGAAAGCAAGGAAGCACCTAAAATTTGTGAGGAAATTTCCAAAGTTCCTATGGCTCCAAATATTCAGTTTGGTTCTTGTTTTGAGATAGGTGAATCAAGATCAAAAGGAAAATAAACTCTTGAAGAGAAAAGTAAGGAAGAAACTAAGGAATAAATTTTAGATACTAGAAAGAAGGTTCAAGGATGCAATGCACAAGTTGAAGATGATCATAAGGATAATGGTCAAGAAAGGTATGAGGAACCAAGGCATGAACAAAGGGATTTTCAAGGACATTGTTTTTCTTGTAATGGATTTGGACATAGGGCTATACACTACAGAATCCATGGATCAAAGAAGTTTGATTTTGCTAGAAGGAACTTCAAAGGGAGAAGGTATGATTTTCAGGGACATTGCTTCTCATGTAACATGATTGGTCATAAAGATTTTTAGTGCAAAGGAAATGAGCAACATGGTTTTTGTTTTAGAGCTACACAATTCATAAGTCATGGTCATAATGGTCATGAAAATAGAGCTTCACAATACAGGGTTCAAGAAAGGAATGGATATGGAAATTATTTTAAGAATGATTTCAGGATATGGGCACCAACCAAATGCTACAATATCAAGTGTTTTAATTGCAATAACTTCGGGCATATTGAAATATGGTGTAGGACTCAATTCCAAATAGGTTCAATGCAAGATGGTCAAAAAGGTTCTAGACAAGAAGATCAAGTAATTCATCAAGAGAAGGATATCAGAAAAACATGGAAGGAAGTTGATAGAGGAAATAAACAAAGTGATATGGGAGTAAAAGTACTCCCACCCCAAAATTAATCACCTCAAAATAAAATGGGGTGAGGGGGGCTAAGCTTAAGAGTCATATATTTTAGCCCCATAGGTGTCCCTTTTGCCATTGATGTCAAAGGGGGAGAGATTTGAGTTAGGGGGAGCAGCCTCCAAAGAGAGTATTGAGTTAGGGGAGCAGCCTCCAAAGAGAGTATTGAGTTAGGGGGAGCAGCCTCCATAAAGAGTATTGAGTCAAGGGGAGCAGCTTTGATTCTCAGAGATGGTTTTTGCAGTGATTGTGGTGTTTGCATTAGAGGTGTTTCCATCAATGACAAAGGGGGATATTGTTGGAAATTTGACAAAGGTGTTTTCATCAAGAGCTTTTATTTATTTTATTTTATGGTACAAGTGGTTTTAGGAGAGATAAGGAAGTTGTGCAATTAAAGTCCTTGGTGATGATTATTGAAAAGTGGAGTAATGTTGATTATTTTGTGATATATTAACCCTTGTGAAGATTGGCAAAATAATTTTGTGATTCTGGCAGATTTACAAAGAGGTTTTTTCATCTTCATAAAAGGTATGGGCACATTCTTCTATTGATTGTTTATGGTGATTGATTTTTGAAATGTCATTGGAGGGAAAAGCATTGTTTGTGGTTTCCTTTTCGAAAGTAATTGGTTGAATGCTTCAAGGTTTTTCTGATTTGAGAGTTGAGTTTAAACCTTGTTTTTATAAGCATAGTTGTTGAAGCCCATTGGTTGTGAAATAACTTGAGTTAGAAAAGAACATGAGTATCATTGTTATGTGATATTTGTGGTTGATATTTGTTGGAAATATTTGAGTTGGTTGATACATACTTGGACTAGGATTGTGTGTGAGAGAGTTGTCCCTTGTGATTATTGGTTGAGTTGAGTTGATTGAGCCTAGTCAAGTGATGTGTGAAGTGATTATTCAAGTTCTATAAAACAAACTATTCCATCATTCTATGTTGAGTTGAGATTGAGGTTAGAACATATTGAGTCTCTAAAAATTCTTTGTATGGTTCTATAATACTTGAATTAAGTTGAGGTTGATTTGATTTGAGAGTGAGATTAGAACATATTGAGTCTCTAACAATTCTCTTTATGCTTCTATGAGATTGAATTGAGTTGAGTTGAGATTGATTTGAGTTGAGTTGAGTTGAGATTGATTTGGGTTGAGAGTGAGATTATAACATATTGAGTCTCTAACAATTCTCTTTATGCTTCTATGAAGTTAATTTGAGTTGAGATTGCCACTCATTGTTGAGTTCATTTTGAGTACTACTTGAGCATGATTGATTGAGCCTTTGAGAAGGCCTTTGGGATAGATTTGAGGACAATGTTGAGACAGATTTGAGGATAGTGTTGGGACAAATTTGTGGACAATTTTGGGCAAGTTCTTGGTGAGCTTGCTAGAGAATATTTGGGCAAGTTCTTGGTGAGCTTGCTAGAGCATATTTGGGCAAGTTCTTGGTGATCTTGCTAGAGCAGATTTGGACAAGTTCTATGTGATCTTGTTATTCAACATTTGACAAGTTCTGTGTGAGCTTTTTAAGAAAGTTCTATGTGAGCCTATTGAGCAGGTTCTTAGTGAGCCTATTGAGCAGGTTCTTAGTGAGCCTATTGGTAGAGCTTTGGAGGTGACAGAGTGCAAAGGACAGAGTCTCAGTGGATAGAGATCCAAAGAGCCAACATAGTTGAAGATAGATCTAAGTGAGGAGTCTTCAAGTGGAGAGAGGTCCACCAGTCAGTGCAACAGAGAGATATAATCTTCTAGAAGATCACATAGCCAGAGTAGAAGGGAAAAGAGTTCTCCTATGGAACAGATCCATGAACTTGAGATTAGGGGATCAGCATCTCCTTTGGACAGAGATCCATAAACATTGTAATTGGGAGTGATTCCCAAAGATATTGATTGAGAAAGTTTTAGTAAAAGATTTTTTTCGTGGAGTAGCCCACATTGGGTGAACCACGTAAATTATGGTGTCTCTATTGTGTATGGTATTTTTTTGCATTGCTTTGATTAATGCTATTGATACTGCTATCTATACACAACATAATATTGAATTGGAAGAAAAAGTAAAAAGTGGTCTTATACTGTTCATCCCCCTCTCAGTATAAGCTTGTGTTCTTCAAAAACTGCACAAAACCTCACTACAAGGCTAGCACAAATCTACTTCAACTTTGCTCACAAACATTTATCTCAAATATGCACCACATGTTGCTTCAATTATTTTCACAAGACTTGCTCAAATCTACCTTCAAGCCTTCTCAAAAGACTTGCTCAAATCTGCCTCCAAGCCTTCTCAAAAGACTTGCTCAAATATTTCCAAATCTTGCATACAAACAAAGCTTATATCTCTTTCAGAAATGCTTTCTTCAAACAGACATATTCTACTTAGAATTCGTTTAACCTCTGGAACATATAGAGAATGATATGTACTATCAAATACCCAATATGTTCTTCACATTCACAAATCTTGCTTTCATCTAATCCAATCTCTACCTCTTGCAAAATCCCTTTCAAATCAAATCAAACTGGTGTATAACTTTGCTTTACTAATATGATTTCTAACACTTGCACATTCACTTTCAATATCACTCAAACCAATGCCCAAGAGCTTCACAAATCCACTCAAACAATGAAGCACAATTTGTTCACAAACCCTAACACAAGTGTTTCCAATTTCTTTCAACTAGGATGCACAATTTGTTTCACAAACCCTAGCTCAAGTGTATCCAATCTCATTCAACAATGGAGTTCAATCAATGAATCACAAAACCTATCTCAAATATTTCCAACAATGCACATGAACTTAATCCTTATATCTCCTCCTTATAACATCAAAATATATACCCAACTAAACACCTCAAATAGTGAGTAATGTCCTCATACCTCTTAATTTGCTTTGATGAAGAAATGTCCTTAAGAACCTATCTCACAAACAACCAATATTTCTTGTGCCACTTCAAGGGTTAGATAGCAAAGTACTTTCTCAAAACATCCACATGAACTTTCCTCTCAAAAGGATGTGCACAATGAAATCTGAAAATGATGCTCTAAGTCCCTTCTTTTGTTCTCAAAAATAAAGCATTAATACTCAACAAAAACTCTCATATTTTCCTTTCACCATGCAATAATTACAATAAAATATCAAGCCACTTATCACACCTTATTACTCCTAATATTGCAAAATAATATTCAACACAACAAAGCCACAAATTACACACATGAATTTTTCATATACACCTTATACCTCCTACTTGAAATAAAATATTTCAATGCACTTCAAATTTCCAACATGACCATTATAACATCACTTTATTTTATGCACCACACATAGCACTAGCAATCTGAATTATAAACTCCACGCTATTCCCCTTTTAATTCAAAAATTAAAACTCCATGTTGTCCCTTTTAATCCAAAAATTAAAAATAAAATAATGACCTTATGACTCCCTAAGCAAGCACATACCTTAGACTTTGGCAAATATTTATTTCACAAAAAATTATCCCCACTTGTTGTCGTCATCATGATTTGAACCTGCGTTGCTTGTTGGCCCATGCCCTAGCTTTGGCTAGGCCACCACATGGGCTAGCCACCCACATAGAACCTAAAGTGCATACACTCCATCTTATGCACAATTTTCAATATGAAAAGCTTTTGCAAATAAAACTTTATCACTCTACCTTCATCGTGTCTCGAACTCGAGACCTCCCTTTTGCCACTCCTTAGCATCGAGGGTTCTACCATCTAGGCTAGCTACCCATATGGAACCAAAATTCATTGCCCCTTCTATTTTTCCATGTGCTCTACCTTGAAATATGATCCCTTGTCTTCTTCTCCTCCTCTGCCATGAATGAATGAATCACAAAGGCGCACAATTTCGAATTTATTTTTCACACCTTAGCATTGCAATTTACCTTCCTTAAATATGCAAATGTTTACTTTGGACCTTGACATCGATGCATGGGAAATATTTGATTTTCAACCTTAACCTTTGGTGCTCACCATTTAATTTTTAATTATTATAATATTTTAAATCTAGATAGATTTAAATATTATAATTTATTTTTCTTCTTTGGGCCTTTTTCTTAAAATAAAGTTTTTACCACCATGAAACATTTTCTTTTTTCTTTTCAAGTACCACCATGGTAAATCAATTAAACCTTTACCACCATGAAATATTTTATTTTTCCTTTGCAAGTACCACCATGGTAAATCAATTAAACCTTTTATTTTTCCTTTGCAAATACCACCATGGAGGATGCCTTGTCTTTTTCTTGCTTCCACATTGCCTCATGTACCCTTTGAAGATTATTCTCACCTATCTTTCCTTTGAC
Source organism: Wollemia nobilis (assembly GCA_028583015.1). Classification (NCBI taxonomy): domain Eukaryota; kingdom Viridiplantae; phylum Streptophyta; class Pinopsida; order Araucariales; family Araucariaceae; genus Wollemia; species Wollemia nobilis. The sequence goes on along the minus strand of JAQPPZ010003251.1, from coordinate 1,460,281 downwards.
ATCAATGACAACCAATGTCATCAACCTATGACATCAATCCTTTGACATCAATGACAACACAATATACTCAAAATTTCCAACAATCTCCCCCTTTGTCATTGATGGCAACCCTTTCTAAAAATTCTTTTTCCAACCACTGGATTCCAAATCTGCTCCCCTTGAGAAACTTCTCCCCTGATTGAATGCTCTCCCCCTTACTCAAATCTCTCCCCCTTTGACATCAATGGCAAAGGGACTCCTTTGGGGCTAAATATAAGACTCTTAGCTCAGCCCCCTCCCACCTCCTCTCCTTGAGGTGATTAATTTTGGGGTGGGAGTATCTCTACTCCCAACATACAATGCTCTTTTTCTTTTTCAACCTTCTTTTTTGACACCTTTGTAATCATACCCTTTTGATCCTTTTGAGTGTCCCTATTCTTGCTTGACTCTGGTAGTTCTAGAAACTCTGTTCTACACCACTTGGCCTTATGCCCAATATTATTGCACTTGTAACACCTAATGTTGTAGTTCTTGGAAGGTGTAAATGATTTGAAGTTCCTCTTGGTGAAGCCATAATCCTTTCTGTCATGAACCCTATAGTGGATCACTTTATGACCAAAGTGATTACATGAGTAGCAATACCCTTGAAATAAATATCCATATTTGAATGAGTTGACATTCCTTTTAGTGAGGCCATACTCCTTTCCATGAATCTTGCAATGCATAGCTTTGTGACCAAAATGATTACATGAAAAACAATGTCCTTTGAAGAAATCTTGTTTTGAAACCTCTGGTCTCTTAGTCCTTTCTTTGCCTTCTCTGTGATGATCCTTGTTTCTTGTTTGTGCATTGTTTCCTTTCTTAGTGAAACTTCCCTTTTTCAACTTATCCTCATAAGTCTTAGTTTCTTCTTCACTCTCTTCCTCTAAAACTTCCTTTTCTATTGAGCTTGAGCTTGACCCTTCTTCTTGTTTCCCTTGTCCTTCTTCAAAACCAAGTCTTATTTTGATAAATGAAGATCTTTGTGCATTGATAATTTTATCCAAATTTTTTGAACTTTTCCCAAACCTGTTCATCTTATCCTTAGAATATTTCACTTCCATCCTTAGAGAAACCACTTCATGTTCTAATATTTCACACTCTAACTCTTTTGCTTCTAACTTTTCAACCATGACCTCTTTAAATCTCCTTGCCTTAGCTTTTGAGTTTGTGAGGTCTTGTAGAAGCTTTTCTTTTTCTTCCTCATATTCTTGAACTTGAGCCTTTAGTCTTGAATTCTGCTTTCTAACTCTTTTCAACTCTCTAAGAGCAACAATAAGTTCTTCTTCTAGATCAATTGTGCCTTCTTATTTTTCTAATTCTTTCTCTAGGTCTCCATTTATAGGAGCATCTTCTACTTGGTCTTTAATAGGAGTGTTTTCTTCCTCTTCTATTTCCAAGAATAGAATCTCTTCTTCTTCACTATCTGAGAGTCTTTCATCACTATCACTTGAAGCATTGCTTGCCTTTTTAACATAGAAACTCTTCTTGTGCCTTTGAAAGAACTTCTTTTCATGCTTGCCTTGACCATACCTATTTTTCTTTTCATGCCTAAATTTTCTTTCTTCCTTCTTCTTATAATCTTGTTTCTCTTCACTGCTACTGCTTCTATCTTGTGGACAATTAGATGCATAGTGACCAAAGTCACCACAATTAAAGCATTTCATAGTCTTTATATCTTTGTGTTTTCTTGAGCCCTTCTTATTTCTTCTCACATAGTTAGCTTCTTCATTATTGCTTGACTCATCACTTGATTCTGGTTTCTTATCTTTTGTCTTCTTTGAAGCTTTGAAAGTTACCTCTTTCTTGGAATTGTGATCCTTTACTATTCTCATCTCATAAGTTATGAGAATTCCATGTAACTCATCCATAGTCAACTTATCAATATCTCTCATCTCTTCTATAGTTGAAACCTTTGCATCATACCTTATAGGGAGTGATCTTAATACTTTCTGAGCAACACTAGAGTCTTCAATTTTGAATCCAAGTCCACGCATGGTATTAACAACCTCATCCACATGAAGTAAGTATTTAGCAATATCTTCCTCATCTTCCATATTCAAATCTTCAAACCTTTTCTTGTGGTTTTGTAGTTTTGCCAACTTGACCTTGTTATCTCCTTCATATGTTTACTTCAATTTATCCCATATCTCTTTTGTTGATTTGCATTGCATAACTTTCACAAATTTTGATTCACGTAATCCACTTAAGATTCCATTCATAGCCTTGGAATTATTCACATGTAATTGCTTACCATCCTTATCTATGGGAGGAGTAGTTGTAGGTGTGAACCCATCCTCAACCGATTGCCATATCTCATATCCTTGTGCCATCAAGTAAGTCTTCATTCTTATACTCCATAAAGTATAATTGTTCCCATCGAACAATGGAGCCTTATTTGATGAAGATCCATTCTGAGATGCCATCTGTGTTCCTATAATATCTTCCTTCAAGTTGTTAGACTTTTTTGAAGGAACCTACTCTGATACCAATTGAAGAACACAAGCTTATACTGAGAGGGGGTGAATAGTATAAGATCAACTTTTACTTTTCTTTCCCAAATAATATTATCCAATGTTATCAATTGCAATATCAATAGTAGTAATCAAAGTAATGCACAAATCATCACACACATGAGAGACACAAATTTAACGTGGTTCACCCAATGTGGGTTACATCCATAGAGAAAATATTTCTTCTAAATTTTCTCAACAAATATCTTGGGAATCAATTCCCTATTACAATGTTTATGGACCTCTGTCCAAAGGAGATCTCAATCCCCAATGCTCTGGTTTGTGGATCTCTCTCCATAGGATAACTCTATCCCCTTTGCTCTAGTTTGTGGATCTCTCTCCATAGGATAACTCTATCCCCTTTGCTCTAGTTTGTGGATCTCTCTCCATAGGAGAACTCTATCCCCTTTTCTGGTTTGTGGATCTCTCTCCATAGGAGAACTCTATCCCCTTCTCTGGTTTGTGGATCTCTCTCCATAGGAGAACTCTATCCCCTCTACTCTAGTTTGTGGATCTCTCTCCATAGGAGAACTCTATCCCCTCTACTCTGGTCTACTCCAAAGCCTACTCTCAACTCTATCTCAAATCTGCACCAAACCTCATCACAAGGCTAGCACAAATATGCTCTAACTCTACTCATAAATATCTATCTCAAATCTACACCAAACCTCATTACAAGGCTAGCACAAATTTATTTCTCCTTTTCTCTCAAATTTGCCAATTTTTTCTTAAATTTCTAATCTCTCGTCTTCACTCTCTCAATTTAATTCCTCAAATCTGCTTCAAGTCTCTCAAAGACTCTTCTCAAATCTACCTTTTTTTAAGTCCTTTCTCAAAGACTTGCTCAAATCTACCTCAAATTCACTTTCACAAGACTTGCTCAAATCTACCTTCAAGCCTTCTCAAAAGACTTGCTCAAATCTACCTTCAAGCCTTCTCAAAATACTTTCTCAAATATTTCCAAATCTTGCATACAAACAAAGCTTATATCTCTTTCAGAAATGCTTTCTTCAAATAGATATATTCTACTCAGAATTCGTTTAACCTCTAGAACATATAGAGAATGATATGTACTATCAAATACCCAATATGTTCTTCACATTCATAAATCTTGCTTTCATCTAATCCAATCTCTACCTCTTGCAAAATCCCTTTCAAATCAAATCAAACTGGTGTATAAATTTGCTTTACTAATATGATTTCTAACACTTGCACATTCACTTTCAATATCACTCAAACCAATGCCCAAGATCTTCACAAATCCACTCAAACAATGAAGCACAATTTGTTCACAAACCCTAACACAAGTGTTTCCAATTTCTTTCAACTAGGATGCACAATTTGTTTCACAAACCCTAGCTCAAGTGTATCCAATCTCATTCAACAATGGAGTTCAATCAATGAATCACAAAACCTATCTCAAATATTTCCAATAATGCACATGAACTTAATCCTTATATCTCCTCCTTATAACATCAAAATATATACCCAACTAAACACCTCAAATAGTGAGTAATGTCCTCATACCTCTTAATTTGCTTTGATGAAGAAATATCCTTAAGAACCTGTCTCACAAACAACCAATATTTCTTGTGCCACTTCAAGGGTTAGATAGCAAAGTACTTTCTCAAAACATCCACATGAACTTTCCTCTCAAAAGGATGTGCACAATGAAATCTGAAAATGATGCTCTAAGTCCCTTATTTTGTTCTAAAAAATAAAGCATTAATACTCAACAAAACCTTTCATATTTTCCTTTCACCATGCAAGAATTACAATAAAACATAAGCCACTATCACACCTTATTACTCCTATTCTTGCAAAATAATATTCAACACAACAAAGCCACAAATTACACACATGAAATTTCCATATACACCTTATACCTCCTACTTGAAATAAAATATTTCAATGCACTTCAAATTTCCAACATGACCATTATAACATCACTTTATTTTATGCACCACACATAGCACTAGCAATCTGAATTATAAACTCCACACTATCCCCTTTTAATTCAAAAATTAAAACTCCATGCTGTCCTTTTAATCCAAAAATTAAAAATAAAATAATGACCTTATGACTCCCTAAGCAAGCGCATACCTTAGACTTTGGCAAATATTTATTTCACAAAAAATTATCCCCACTTGTTGTCGTCATCGCGATTCGAACCTGTGTCGCTTGCTGACATGCCCTAGCTTTGGCTAGGCCACCACGTGGGCTAGCCACCCACATAAAACCTAAAGTGCACACACTCCATATTATGCATGATTTTCGACATGAAAAGCTTTTACGAATAAAACTTTATCACTCTACCTTCATCGTGTCTCGAACTCGAGACCTCCCCTCTGCCACTCCTTAGCATCGAGGGTTCTACCATCTAGGCTAGCTACCTAGATGGAACCAAATTTTGTTGCCCCTTCTATTTGTCCATGCGCTCTACCTCAAAACATGAATATGTCCCTTGTCTTCTTCTCCTCCTCTATCGCAAATGAACGAATCACGAAGGAACTCAATTCATTTTTTCTCACACCTTAGCATTGCAATTTACCTACCTTAAATATGCAAATGTTTACTTTGGACCTTGACGTCGATGCATGGGAAATGTTTGATTTTCAACCTTAACCTTTGGCTCTCACCATTTAATTTTTAATTATTATAATATTTTAAATCTAGATAGATTTAAATATTATAATTTATTTTTCTTCTTTGGGCTTTTTTCTTAAAATAAAGTTTTTACCACCATGAAACATTTTATTTTTTTTTTCAAGTACCACCATGGTAAATCAATTAAACCTTTACCACCATGAAATATTTTTTTTTTCTTTGCAAGTACCACCATGGTAAATCAATTAAACCTTTTATTTTTCCTTTGCAAATACCACCATGGAGGATGCCTTGTATTTTTTCTTGCTCCCACATTGCCTCATGTACCCTTTGAATATTATTCTCACCTATCTTTCCTTTGACATCAATGACAACCAATGTCATCAACCTATGACATCAATCCTTTGACATCAATGACAACACAATATACTCAAAATTTCCAACAATATCATCAACAAATTGGAGGTGAGATTCAAAGGGACCATTTTTTGCAACTTGAATACCCTTGATTTTTCCTTCCATTTTTGCCTTTGAAAATGCTCTCCCTAATGCTTCTTCTAGAATAATGAATAGATAAGGAGAAAGAGGATCACCTTGAAGAATTCCACAAGATGACTTAAAGTACCCAACCGGAGAACCATCAAAATAAAAAAATTTGCAGTGCTATAACATTTAATCCACTCACACCAACTATAATTAAAGCCAAAAAAAATTAGAATAACATGTAAAAAATTATAGGAAACAATATCATATGCTTTGTTCATATCTTATTTCAAAAACATACCTGGTTTTTCATGGAATGAGGAGAATGTATGGCCTCTTGTGCAATAATTATACCATCAAGATTTTGTTTACCCTTAACAAAGCCACCTTGTTCCTCTGAGATAATACACCTTAGAATACCCTTCAACATGTTTGCCATAATTTTTGAAATGATCTTTTAAATCATATTACAAAGGCTTATTGGATGAAAATTATAAAAATATTTTGTGTCACCCTTCTTGGGAAGCAAGGTAATAAAAGTAGCATTGATCTAACTTATTATAGCCTTCCTTTTCGGGCCTCTTCGACCACATCTAGCATATAACTCTTCAATAAATCCCAAAATTTTTGAAAGAAAACTGTAGGAAATCCATCGAGGCCAGGTGCCTTGTTAGGATGGAAAGAGAAAACTGCTTCATGAAGCTCCTCATAGATATCTTCTTTATCAAGCTTTTATTTTTTCTCTAAGTGATAGTTGATGGAATATTTTGGAGAAGTTTTTCTTGTGCCTCCTTATCTTGCCTATAATTTGACAAATATTTTTGAAATAATTTACTGCTTCCTTCCTTATATCTTCTTCATCCTCAATATTTCTTCCATCTGGAGTTATAATATTTTTATATGACAAACAAAAAAAAAAATTTTGCTGTAGCATGAAAAAACTTTGTATTTCTATCTCCTTCCTTGAGCCATTTCTCTCTAGATTTTTGAAACCAATATGAGTCCTTTTTCAATGCATTATAATAATCAGAAAGTAATTGTTTTTATTTCACATAAGAATCCTGGTCCATTCCATTAATTTCTACTATCTCTTGTAAATTTTGGAGCTTGGATTCAATTTCTTTTTTCTTTAAAAATGTTACCAAAATATTTGATATTCCATATCTTCATTGCTCCTTTAAATGTTTCAACTTTTGAACAAAACTGTGCATACATGATCCTTTAAATTTTGATTCATCCCACCATAGAATAACCATCTAGAAAAAATTAGGGTCTTGGTGCCACATAAACTGGAAACGAAATGTGAAGAACACAAGCTTATACTGAGAGGAGCGGTGAATAGTATAAGACCACTTTTTACTTTTATTTTCAATCAATATTATGCAATGTAAAGATAACAATATCAATAGTAGTAATCAAAGCAATGCACAAATCACCACAATAATAGAGACCAAATTTACGTGGTTCACCCAATGTGGGCTACTCCACAGACAAAACATTTTAGTAAAAACTTTCTTAATTAGTCTCTTGGGAATCATTTCCCTATTACAATGTTTATGGATCTCTATCCAAAGGAGACACCAATCCCTTAATGAATTTTGTGGATCTCTATCCACAGGAGACACCAATATCCTAACTCTTCTCTAGCTGGTGATCCTCTAGAATACCTTTGCCTCCACTGCCCTTAGCAAATGGAACTCTATCCACAGAATACACCTATCCTCCATGATTTGGCTGGAGATATTTATCCTCAACTTTGTCACCTCTAAAGCTCTATCTCAAATATGCACTAAACACAATTCTTTGGTTTAGCACAAATCTGTCCTCAATCTCTGTCTCTGGTCTGGCACAAACCTGTCCTCAAATATGCATCAAACTCTGTCCTCAAATTTGAACTAAACGTAATCCTTCGGTCTAACACAAATATGTCCTTAGTCTCTATCCTCAAGACTTAACTCAAAGCTTGACTCAATCTCAAATCAACTCTGTCGGATCTGTCCCAAACCTTAACTCAAGGTTTGAACAAATCAATCAATCAAATCTACTCACAAGTCTTCTTAAAGACTTATCTCAAATATGCCTTATAATCTTCCACAAACGCTCACCCAAATCTATCATCAAGTCCTCTCTAGAACTTGTCCAATATGCTCAATAAGTCCTCACAAGAACTTATCCAAATCTGCTCTCAATCTGTATTGTAAGCTTCCACAAAAGCTTACCCAAATCTATCCATGAGTCTTCTCAAAGACTTACCTCAAATTTGCTCAACAATTCCACTCTAGAACTTGTCCAATATCATAGAAACATAAAGAGAATTGTTAGAGACTCAATATGCTCTATACTCATCACAATGCTCAATCACTTTCAATCACTCTTTTGGAAACATACAGAAAATTGTTAGAGACTAAATATGCTTCACATTCACCTCAATGCTCAATTACTTTCAATCACTCTCTTAGAAACATATAGATAATTGTTAGAGACTCAATATGCTTCACATTCACCTCAATACTCAATCACTTTCAATCACTCTCTCAACTCAATTAGAATATAGAATAATTTATTTCATAGAACTTGAACAATCACTTCACACATCCACTTGACTAGGCTCAACCAACTCTACTCAACCAATCACTCAATGAAACAATCATTGCTTACAAACCCTAGTCCAATCATATGAACACTCACTCAAAATATTTCCAACAATTCTTATCAACCAATCTCACATAACAATGATACTCATGTTATTTTAAAACCCTAGTTCAAGTTATTCACTTAACCAATGGCTTCAACAACAATTCTTATCAAACAAAGTTTTAACAAAAACTTTTTATCCCAAAAAAACTTGAAGCATTAATTCAACATACTCAATAAGGAAACCTAATTAAGTCCTTTTCACTCCAAATATTATTTTCTAGAAAACAATCAATCAACTCAACTATGGAAGAATGTGCCCATACCTTTTTCTTGATGATGAAGAAACCTCAAAAATCTGCCACAACCACAAATACTTCTTTGCCAATCTCAAGGAAGTTATAAGATGATAAACTCTCTCAAAAGTACAATGCACATATCAAAACATACATACACCTTGTCACTCCATCTTGAAGAAAGCATCCATCAACATATACAAAAATAATTGACCAAATACACCTTATAATATCCCAGTTAAAATAATATCCAATACCAAAAATAATATCAATAAAATCACCTTCTCAAAACAACTCAATGGCAATAAGTCCTCTCAAAATTTAACCAACACTTTAATCCACTTATTTCTCCAATCAGCCAATATGTCAAAAAGACTATTAAAAATAAATCTTAACTCCTTATTCCAAAATAATGACCAATTAAAATACTTTTTATCTACCCCTTTTAACTCCCTAGGACCTTATGTCAAAACCTTAGGCATCACAAAATATATTAAAAAATTTATTACCTTTGCCTTGGTGGGACTCGAACTCATGACGCTACCTCTACCAACGCCCTATCCGTGGCTCCAACCACCGCATGAGCTAGGTGCTCACCTTGGGAGGGAATATCACCACGTGCTCTATCTTCTTCCTCTTGGTGCCTCACCCAAAAAGGGATTTGCACTACTTCTTTTGGTGCCTAACCAAGTCCACTCAAAACGTTGCCTATCGAGATTCGAACATGGGTCCTCCCGCTCACAAGAACCCTAGCTCACTTCAACTTGCCACCAGACCACCACGCTGGATGGTTATGAGGTTTAGGGCTTATTTCGTGTTATTTCTTCATCGGCACACTTAAGACAAAACTTTGTCTTCTTCCTTGCATGAAATCGCACGAAACACACAACTCGTAGGCCTTTAGTAAATCGAACAAGGGATTATTCTTTTGCCACTTAGGCATATGGTTTTTATACCAATATGTCACCCTGAAATTAAACGTCGACGCTTTAACTTTTAAATATTTAATTTATAAATTATTTAAATTATTTAAATTATTTAGAATTTAAATATTATAAATTAATATTTAAATCTTTTTGGCTTTATTAAGGATTAAAGTCTTCTTATATTTTACCACTTTGTATAAATAATATTTATTTATAAAATTTAAATTCAGTTTAAATTTAAATAGTTTATAAAATAAATATTAAAACTTCCTTGGGCTTTCTAACATGAATTTAAAAGCCTCATTGGGCTTTTATGAAAAACCTTTTATTTTTACTCTTATGGTTTTAATAAAAACCCTTCTACTTATGCTTCACATAATATTAAAAATAAATATTATGAAGCTCTTTTACCATTAACCTTTGCATTGTTCCTTTTGACCTTTTGACATCAATGGTAGCTTATTCTTTGACATCAATGAAAACTTTGTTCCTTGACATCAATGACAACTTTGACTCAAAATGTCCAACAAAATGGTTTTGGATGACCATTGTTAGGTGACTCACGAGTCAAAAGAATGGGTTCGTGATATGATCCTGCTTGCAATAAAATATCTGAAGAGATTGTATACTTTGTTTGCAACCAATTATTGGATAACAAGAATATATCTAGTATTTTTTCTATATAATTTTTCCCAATGCATCTGTTATCTTATATTGCCCTGAAAACCGTAAATTTCCTTGGATATCCTCCATAATATTTTCATACTACTTTCATTTTTATTGGAATGAGAATATTTTAAGCTGCTTGAGGATAGTAAATGTGATTTACTTGGATTAAACTTGACCTCCTTCACCTCATTTGATTTAAGATTCATCTCCCCATTTTCCTTTGTATTAAAATTTTCCTTCCCCTCTTCCTTCGCACCTTGAGCTCCTTCTATATTTGAACTTGCGCAATGTACTTCCTCATCTTCCATACCATTTTTTTTCTTCTAATGGCTGATTCGAGTGAACTGTAATTGCCTTTTCCATTTGATGATGTAGAGGGATTTTTCTTTCCACTTTCTTAGGAGTGGAAAATCCTTGATTTGACCTAGCTTCTCATGTGATATGGTCTACTTTTTTCAAATTGAAATTACCCTCATGCCTAGAAAATTCCATCTCTTCCTCCATTTTTACTTTGCAGTATTTTTTCATGTGCCCAGTTTCATGACATTTGCGACATCAAAATGCAATGTTTTCATAATACACCTGTTGATCCCATTCTCTTGATTCAATTTTAATCCTAATCGATTGTATTAAAGGTTTATAAATATCCATGGAAACACATATTCGAGTGTATACATCATGCCTTCTCTCCTTAGTAGATGGTCCCTCTTGGATGAATTTTCCTAGAGTATTACCAATACTCTTCAAAACCTCCTTATTGATGAATTGATAAGGAAATCCAAAAAGATCCATATTGAAAGCCTTTTAATAGTTTCTATGTCCACAGAAAAATTCTCTGTCCAAGGTCTAAAGTATAATGCATATTTACCCCTAAACCATGGACCTCCATCCATTATTTTATCCCTTATTTCTGAATTGGAGAAAATAATGAGGAAAAATCCTTTCGAAACAAAATTCATGGAGTAATTTGAATTCAATCCCCACATCCACTTAATCCAATTTTGAATCTTAGAAAAACCTGGCTAATATCCATGAAACTTACAAATTAACCCTTTGGTTTTAAGAATCATTATATCATGCTCAATCATCTCATCTTTGATAATCACTTCTGGTGTAGAATCTACTACCCGGACTGGGTTTGCCATAGATTCTCTCTTACCCTTATTGCTAGCTAGGGTATCCAAAATTTCAACTTGGCCATTCATACTTTTCTTAAGGACTTTCACAGATGATTTTATTTCCATATTACCTAGGTTTTTTTCAAATGAATCCTTAAAATTTTCCTAAGATCTGGAACAAGAAGCAAATTTATTTCGGTTGTGCTCACTCCTAGTTGTTCTCACTCCTAGTTGCCCTCACTCCTTGATTTAAGTGCTTAACTTTCTAGAGTGCCCTTAGTGAACCAGAAAACAACATTGTGATAATAAGAAACATCATTGAGTTTGATCAAATATCCTTCTCCTTACATATCTTGTTGCTCTACTACACGTAAATGCATAAGAAAATGGCTTTACAAGCCCTAACGTAAGTTTCTCTATCATGCCTCTAGCTAAAGCGAATACTTTGCACATTGTCTGTTTCAGCTATAATTGAAAAAACCATAGTCCAGTCGTGTATTTGCCTTGATTCTCTCTTCATGAAACTGATGACTGTACAACATGATAGATCACCACAACCACAGTAGAAGTTTGACAAAAATAGTTTTTGACCTCTCTTCACTTCAAATCCTACCATATTCCATGCTCTTCCACAAGTCCTCAGTAAATCTGTGATGCCCGAGCTCCCGAATCATACAATACACATTTCCTTTTAATTTCTCATTGTATATACTAATATCCTCACCATTATCCATGTATATCTACTTCCTTTCTTTAAATTCATTCTCTTGAGGTTCCTCATTCACATATTTGAGCAACCTCTTGCTTTAGAGCAAAACTTCAATCTTGATTTTCTAAGTCACATAGTTTGGACCATTTATAAAGAGCACATGATGATGTGTACCTTTCCTACTAAAATATAAATTATTTTCTTATAGTTATGACAAAAAATAACACTACCATTACAAATATCTCAAAAAACCAATGATTTGAAAAAAAGGCTCAAAAAGATTCTATATGCAAATGTTATGGCTCCCATAAGTTTTACACAAAAATCACATCAAATACCTCCAAAACCTTGGAAAATTAAAAAAATATACTTATAGAAAATGAGGAGTTCACCATGTGTCACTACATGATTGGCTAAGGGGGTTCCAATTGTGAATTGACTAGACAACATGTTGACAAATGAGGTGATACCACTTATCACAATCTAGAACATAGGGATACCAACTAGGTGTTAACTATGCAAGCTACTTGGTAGTATACTAGTGAATTTCACTGTACCAATTTTATACTCATTTTCACTCTACAACTTGTAAACCATGCTTCGCTACTTTTCACTTTTTAATTTACTCTAAAATCCATGCTTTACCAAGTCTATTGCTCATTATGTGATTGTATTATCATTAGGTTTGATTAATTAGTAGAATGTAATTGATCAAACCCCTTTTATACCCACCATGTGGTGATATTCCTACCACATTGATTGTTGACATGTCGACACCTTCCATATCATCACTTGCCACATCATCACTCACTACATCATCCTATGCCACATCAGTTGCCATGTCACTTACCACATCATCATCTACCATGTTACCATGAGATACCATACTAGGTGCACAACATTAGGTGTCATATCATCAAGTGCTATGTCATCAAGTTTCGTGTCATATAAGTGTTAGCAAGAAAAAATAGAAATACATTATTAGGTTTCACATATCATTCAATGCTATGTCATCAATGTTTGCCACATCATTTATACATGCATCATCAATGTTTATATTGATGTCATTGGCTTTCATAAAAATATAGGCAAGCGGGATTCAAAACTTGGACCTCCAAGGCCTAAGGTTTTAAGGTGGGATCCCTTGGCCACCTTGGTGTGGGTGCTTTTTGAGAATAAGAGTTTGAGTTAAACAAATCATGTCCTCTTTTCAAATTTCCCAACCATTATTTTCCTCCTATGCATATACAATGCAAGCACACACCATAATGACATATGTGCACCGCACACCACACTATATATGCACTACTTTAAGGAATATTCTTTGGAATATTTTATTTACTTCAAATTTTTATTTGAAGGGAAATTATGCAAATGTTCAATGTAGAAAAACAAGGACCTAGAGGTGAAAAATATAAAAGTATTAAATTCGGACCTCTCTAATTTTTTACAAAGAATCAAAAAATGTTTATGGTTAGTTTGTATCTATCATTGTTTTCCCTATACAATTATTTCTTAGACATAACTATTCAAGACATCCTCCCATTCCAATGTAGCACACAAAATTTCTAGGGCATTTTAGCAACTTTGCCATGCGTAAAATTCTTCTTATGACTTCATTGGCATTTGGGACCTATCAAAAAATGTTCATCATATTATTTTCTTCTTTTATGATGGCCACGTAGATGACCCTATCATTTATGTTGCTATTGGACACAAAATTTTGAAAGAGGAAAGGAAATGAATTTTTTGAAAAAACCATAAAAGACAAGTGAGGTTTTTAAAAAACCTTGTGAAATTCATTTTTGAAACTAGGGCATTCATCTAGTAAAACAAAAACTAAATAAAATGATTGATTTCCAAGAGAATAATAAAGGATTGTCAATGAATTTTTCTCTTAGAGCAAATTTGTTGAATCCAGTGAGATCATCGAATGCCAATTCCACCTAGGGTTTTAATTTTGATCATAAAACCCTTTTTACAAAGTACTGATAGCTTACACAAAATCTTCTAGATGTTGCAAACACTATTGTCCTTAGAAGACACCATAGAAATTGATATGCCAAGGACAAGAAATTGTGTAAATAATTTTGACACGTGTTCTAACACCATGTTGGATTTCATAGTAGTTTCTAGAAATGAATGAAATCAATAAATTACTCAATATTATGAAAAATGAAATTCACAAAAAGTAATGCACACAATATAAGTGAGTGTCTTTGAAAACCAAATAATATCACTAAAGTAAATTAGAATACACTGTAGTTGATAATCAAATGGTTGGTGTGATAGGATATCTATACACATCTACAATTTACCTTTAAGCTTAAGGAATTGACCTTTAGGTTAAATAATAATATATTACAAAAAATACCTTTACAAGGATATAAGAGCCCAAAGGGATTATATATACAATACAATTCAATATCAGTCATATTCTCAAGTCAATTTCATCCATCACATATTTGAACAAAAATCTCACTTAGCCAATTACCTTTTAAAATTTGAATTTCACCAAGATGAAGATCAACTGTGTAATTTGCTAGATTATCTACTAATTAATTTCCTTCTCTATAGATACACTCATATTTCTAATATATTGCCTCCAATAATAGTTGATGAACATTAATAATAATGTTATTTTTTAGTCTCCACATCCATGTTTATTGATAGCATTAGTGATAGTTTGTGAATCTCCTCAGTTGAAATGTATTTTCATCTTTTTTCAATTGCAATGTTGATCCTTGTAAGAAGTGTGCTAGACTTTGAATATTTGTAGTTGAAGTTCCATATGATCCTAATTAAGGAGAATTTTGTTTTCATTATTTCCAAAACCACCACCTCCACTATATTTTCTTGCCTTTCCTCTCGAAGCACCATCAAAATTAAATTTAATAAACACAATTTATGGATAGTTTCATTTTACCATAGATTGAAGCAGATCCTCTATGTTAACTCCATTTTCAATACCCTTTCATGTGTATTCAAATCCAATAACCAAAATGCCAACACCTATTTTTTGCACTAGAGACTTCCTATAAGGAGCACCATGTATGTATATACTTTATAAAAGAGACAATAATATGATTCCAAACTTAGGCAATGATTTTGAGACTTATTTTTTAAAAATTTATTATTCTTTTCAATCTATAGATTCTAAAAAATAATGGGAGGTCCAATATTCTAGGGAATTCATAATGCTTTATATTTGAAATAATTTATCCAATATTTCACCAACTCTCTCAATGTCGATGGATCTACCTATTAGATTCCTATATTTTTTTAAAAAGTGACCCCAAATGGTGTTAGAAAAGGGATGATGATGAAGTAAATGATATAATGTTTCTATATTCTTCTTGTAGAAGGCACACCTAAAAATATATGATATCCTCTTCTTTTTATAATATCTCGTATAAGAATTTTGATTTTAATTGCTAACCATAGAAATATTAAGGTCTTAGGGAGGGCATTGAATGACCAAACATTATCTCAATGGAAACCATTAGGAAGAGGAACTTATTATTGCTCTAAATCCTTATATCCAAACTTCATCAAATATCCATCACCTTTTGATAGTTTCTAAACTAGCTCATCCTTTGATGTAAAAAAATGTAAATAGAACTCCTAACACATCTTTTGAATCTCATCTTCTATATGTTTAAGATTTTTCCTTCAATTAGTTTGCTAATAAAAATCTATGATCAAGAGTTGTTGCTTGTATTAATACATTTTTGGACTTTGGACATTTACAAGCTAAATATACCCAAGCTAATGGTTGCCACTTTGGAATATATATAAGAGGTTAAGACTTCAACCAAGCATCAAACCAAAAAATTGTAGACCCTTATTGGATGACCATATAATATTTTTCTTAATACATTGTAAACTATCTAATATAAAGTTCCATTTTGTTAATCCTCTAAGTAGGGTTTGTTTCCTAAATAATTCCATTGCATCAACAAAAGATATATATTTTTTAATTAACAATTTTGAAAAACTCTCACCTTAATATTTGAGTAATCTCCATCCATATTTTAAGTCTACAATTTTACAAGCATACCCCTATAATATTCTTTCCTTTGAAAAATTTATCCCACTTACAAAGATAAAACCTAAATTATTCCTCATATTCTTTCCAATGAAAATCTCTTTAAATTTTATCAAATTCAAATGTTATACATACTAGCAATCTTGAAAGTGGTATCATAATAGGGATATATTACAATGCAATTATTATGAGTTATATATTTCCAAGCATGGTTAAGGACTTACCTTCCCCACACATAAACCATGATTTCTTTCTATCAAAACTTGAGTCCCAAATCTTATTTGTCTCTTCTTTATCAAATAAAGGAACACCCAAATATGTTGATAGCAATTTTTTAACTTTAAAGCCTAAAATATCCACAATAATCCATTGTAAATATATGAAAGTGATAATGAAAATGATTCCTAAATTTTGTAATATCAACCAACTATCCATCAAACTTCTCATTGCATGATTATATTGATTCAAAATTTGTGGTCTCACTAACTAAGGTATGACCCAAATGCAAAAGTATCATCAATAAATTGGTGATGAGATTCAAAGGGACCATTTGTTACAACCTAGATACCTTTGATTTTTTCCTTCCATTTTTTCCTTTGAGAAAGTTCTTCGTAATGTCTCAACATGAATAATAAATAGATAAGAAGATAATGGGTCATCCTGATAGAGTCCATGGGATGATTCAAAGTATCCAATAGGGGATTTGTTGATAAAAATAGAATATTTTAGAGTGTTATAAAAAAAATTAATCCATTCACACAAAAATTGACCAAAACCAAATTTCTTGAAAATATTATGTAGAAAACTCTATCAAACACTATCATATGTATTATCTATATCTAATTTTATAAGTATACCTAGTTTCATGGAATGAAAAGAATGTATGGCATCTTGTGCAATTATTATACCATCAATAACTTGTTTGTCATGAATAAAACCACCTTAAACCTCTAAGATAAAACAATCTAAAAAGCTTTTCAATCTATTTTATTATCTTATAAGTTATGTTTTAAAAGCTTATTGAGTGAAAATTACCAAAATATTTTGTGTTACCTTAGGATTCAATGAAATAAAGGTGGAATTACTCCTAGTTTTTGTGGCCTTCTTTATCATGCCCTATTCAAATGGAACCGATATGACATTCTTTAGTAAATAATAAAGTGTTTGAAATAAAATTATAATAAATCCATTGGAGCCATGTGCCTCGTTAAGGTGGAATGAGAAACTAGCTCTTATAGCTCCTTCACGTAAATTTTCCTCATCAAGATTTTATTTTGTTCTAGTGTGATAATTAATGGAATATTTTGCAAAAGCTTACATTAAGCCTACTTGTCTTACCTAAATTTTGATAGAATATCTTTGAAAAAACTAATCGTTTCCTTATTGATATATTTTTCATTTGGAGTTGAAATACTTGAAATTCAAAGTAAAGATAAATATGCTTTGGCAATAGAATACAATTTTGGGTATTGTTGTCATCTTTCTTAAGCCATCTCTCCCTAGATTTTTGAGACTAGTAAAATGACTCTTTCTAAATATATTATAATAATCAACAAGTAATTGTTTTTCTTGCACATAAATTTCTTGGTTCATTCTAATGATTTCTAATATCCCTTTTTATTTTTATTTTCAATGAGTTTACACAAGTTTTTATGAGTGGTCTTGGTCCCCTTATACTAAGTGGGGTTTGAACCTTGGACCTTTCAAAGAAATACCAATGCCCTTACCATTGCAACAAGCTTGCAACTATTCAATGAGTTTACACAGGTTTTTATAAGGGGTCCTGGTCCCCTCATTTTGAGTGGGGTTTGAATCGTGGACCTCTCAAAGAGAGGCCAAAGCACTTACCATTGTAGTAAGCTTACAACTAATCCCTTTTTATTTACTAAACTTGAATTTAGTTTCCACTTTTATTTTAAATATGTTAGAAAAATATTGTAATTCCAAAATCTTGATTCACCCAATTAGATATTTTATGTTTTGAACAATCTTGTATATACTATCCTTTTAAATTTGCTTTATGTCACCATAACCAAACAATCTAGAGGAATATAGTATCTTAGAGCCATATAGAATGAAATGGAAATTGATTTGGATGACCATTATTGTGTAGACCATATTTTAAGAGGAAAGTTTTATGATATTATCCTAATCATAACAAAATGTCTAAAAAGATTGTATATATTTTTCAGCCACATATTACATAACAAAAATATATCCAATATTTTGCTATATGAATTTACCTAATGCATCTATTATACAATGTATATTGAAAGCTTACAGGGATAACATCCCAAAGGCCATTTGAATTGACAAATAAAGCAAAATCCTACATTGATTTAGACCACCACCATTCATTTCCAAAAGAGATCATAACTGTGTTGAAGTCCCCCTACAAACCCCTATGCCCCTCATTAGAATACACAGATCACAATTATGAATCATTATTAAATTTGACAAAAATAAATTGAGGTCCTTATAACATCTTTCACAAGGAGTAACATAGTTGGAGAATTTATATTTATAAACCCAACTTTGATATTTTCTCTTTTCCTACAAAAATGACTAGCAACCCAGTTACACTTTACATCTAGAATTTTTTTATCCCATTTGCATTTATCTTATGTTACTTCTTGAAGGTATTATAGAATAAACTACCAAACAATACTCCATCTTCCAATTATTTTTAATGCATTCTTAAATTCCTTACTATTTATTTTATTTTTTTTGTATTATATATACTCAAGACTATAACAACTTATTAATTCCTTAATAACATTTTTTTGGGGTCTTATTTATATTCCTAATATTCCATGATACTATTTTCATATCATTTCTTATTTTTCTATATGGGACTAGCCCCATTTATTGTTAAGACTTGTATTTTTTTGGTTCCCCAAATTGATATTCCTTTGAGTTTTATTTTCTCTTTGTTCTTACTTTAATGGTCTTCCTCTCATTTCATCTTTATCAACCTTTTCTCTTTTTCCATACTATTCATAATGAGACTTATCTTTCATAGGATTATTCTACTATGAAGTGCAAATAATATCCTTATATATATATATATATATATATATATATATTCCTTTTTTATATTTCCCTAGAAACCTTAAAGTGTAAGGATGATCCTCCATATGAATTACTTTCTTATGTTGTTCTAAAACCCCTAAATTCTACCCTAGATACCCTAAAGTGCAAGGATGATCCTCCATAATAATTACTTTTTTATGCTACCCTCAAAAACCTAAATTTCCATGGATATCCTCTATACTCATTTCTTTATTATGCTACTCTTGAAACCCTAGCATGCAAGAGATAACATCTATAGTAATTTCAGTTTTATTGTAAGGAGATGATTTTATACCACTTGAGAAAAATGAAGATGACTTACCTAGAACAAACTTGAACTCTTTTGCCTCCTTTGTTTAAAAATTTGCCTCTGCATCTTCCTTGGCACCTTTAATTTCATCTAAATTTTAACTTGTGCATTGTGCTTCCTCATCCCTTATGCCATTAACCATTTCTTGTAATGGTTGACACAAGTAAATTGTAATGACATTCTTCATTTAATAGTGCAAAGGGATTTCTTTACAAATTTTATGGGAGTGGAAAATACTTGATCTAATCTAAATTCTACTATGGTATGCTCTCCTTGCTTCAACTTGAAGTTTGCTTCATGCCCAAAATTTTCTCCTTCTCCATCATTTTCACTTTACAATATTTTACCCTATGTCTAGTATTATAATAATTTTTTTAATGGGTTATATGGGATTGAAATGGGCCCCACTTGTATTACATCATCACCACATAGTGGTATTATAATAAAGCTTGGATATTATCCATGTATTGTTTGGTAATATTTGAACCTAGGTCTCCTCGAAATGTTGAGGAATCTAACCGGTTGAGCTAATGCCACTTGATAATCTAGTCTTATAACATTTACAACAACTGGATCCAATGTTTTCATAATCCACTTATTGATCCTGTTCTCTTGATTCATATTCAATCTTAATTTATTGTGGCAAAGGTTTGAAAATATCCATGTAAACACATATTTGAGTATATACAACATGCCTTCACTCCTTTATAGTCGGTCCCTCTTGGATAAACTCTCCTAGAGTATTTTTGATATTCCTCGAAACATCCTTATTGATAAGTTGATATGGATGTTTGAAAAATATAACATACACTAGAAGCCTTTTAATAATTTCTATCTTCATAGAAAATTCTCACTACATGGTCTTAAATACAATGCATCTCTTCCCCTAATCCATGGGCCACCACCCATTGTTTTGTTGCTAATTTTCAAACTAAAGAGGATGATGAGGAAAAAAAATTTGGAAGAAAATCCATGAAATAATTTAAATTCAATATTCACTTCCACTTGATCCATTTGTAATTTTTTATAAAAACTAACTAGTATCTATGGAACTTACATATTAACCCTCTTTTTTTAAGAGTGATTATGTCATACTCAATCATCTCATCTTTGATGATCACTTTTGGTGTAATATTTGCTACCTAGATAGGGTTTTTTATAAGTTTTCTTTTCCTCTTTTCTTCAACTAGGGCATCTATACTTCCAATTGGGCATCTTCTAGTTAGGACTTTCAAAATGACTCTATTATTATGTTCCCTAGATTTTCTTCATAAAAACCCTTTATTTTTTAGATTTATTCAAAGATTTAAAACAATAAAAAGTGAGGACTAATATTTGATAATCACTTTTGGTGTAATATTTGCTACCTAGATAGGATTTTTTATAGGTTTTCTTTTCCTCTTTTCTGGCATCTATACTTCCAATTGAGCATCTTCTAGGTGGGACTTTCAAAATGACTCTATTGTTATGTTCCTTGGCATTTCTTCATAAAACCCTTTATTTTTTATATTTATTCAAAGATTTAAAACAATAAAACATGAGGCTCACTACTTCTATACTCTTCCCCAAATATCTAAGATAAAAAAAAAAAAAAATGAGGCACACTCCTTGCTCACATTCACTCTCAACTCAAAAAAAAAACATCTTTGTTACATTACTATTTTGTTATTATTGTATTTTAACCATATTTTATATTATTTAATTCTCAATCCAAACCCCATACTTTTAGCTACTTATTCATTTTTTTATTCAAGTAGTGTGTTAAACCCCTACAACCCATGCATAGTTCCCTCTCAACCATGACACCTTGTAAGGCTAAGTTTTTTTATTCAAGTAGTGTGTTAAACCCCTACAACCCATGCATAGTTCCCTCCCAACCATGACACCTCGTAAGGCTAAGAGCTATGCTTATCAATAAGAGATTAACACACAACCACACACGCTAAGGTTTGAACCTTGGAGGTCTGATGATATGGTGGATTGGTTCTCCTCGCCGTCCATCCATGTCCAAGTGCTCCTTGCTTGCCGCCGTCGTGCGGGTTGTGCCTTCGTTCGAGAGTATGGAATGAGATGTCGTGAGTTTATAATGGACCGTGGTGAAGTGCCATGGTCAAAGCAAGGGAGCAAGGTCCGTCGTTAAGCAGGTGGCACGAGTTGGGCGTGTGTCGTTGTAACCTGCCGGACCTAAGGAGGGGCGTCCGTCTGTCGCACTATCCCCCGGACCATATCTTATAATATATATTAGTTTTTTTTTTTGGTAATATTAAGATATGTGGGTTTTGACCAGGAATCCCCCAATTACAACAACTCCACCAAGGAGACACACACCCACCCCCTCAATGTTGAACTTAGGTTTAAGTTTAGTTAATTATATGGTGTTTTTTTTACCTCATATATAATTAATTATTTATATTTTGTTTAACTTGAGTTGTGGGAAGCTTATTTTATTTAGATTCAAAGTTAAACTTTTTAAACCATCAAATATTTATAGATAAAGCCACTCAAACTATTAAAATAAAATCAAACTATTAAAATAAAATCAAACTCTTAAAATAAAATATTAAGATCTATTAATAAAAATTAAATTAAATTATTTTATTTATGTTATGTTTAACTTAGGTTTAAGTTTAGTTAATTATATGGTGTGTTTTTTTACTTCATATATAATTAATTATATATATTTTGTTTAACTTGAGTCATGGGAAGCTTATTTTATTTAGATTCAAAGTTAAACTTTTTAAACCATCAAATATTTATAAATAAACCCACCCAAACTATTAAAAGTAAATCAAACTCTTAAAATAAAATATTAAGATCTATCAATAAAATTTAAACCTTAGTTTAAGATCTACAACTTTTCATCTTTACCAATTCTTTTATATATATATATATATAAACTTAAACCACCAAATATTATTATACCACTTTTATTTTTCTAACCCTCACATCTAAATTTTATTACTAAATATATACTATATTTTTATTTATATGTTTTTTAATTAATATTAAAATATTAATAACCATGGACTCCTAACCTTCTATATTAAGCTCCCAATATTTAAGCTCTTTAAATAAGAGCCCATTTTAAAAATAAAAAATAAAAAGTTTGCGTGGCGTCGTGGAGGAATATATTTTTAATGCTGTATTCAAAAATACTACATGCGACATTCCTTCCTATGGGAAACAATGCTATATATAAATCTTTTTGTCTGTCATCTGACAGTCTGGTTGATTAGTTAATCATATATGAGCATGGTTTTAACCATGATAATGGAGATAGAGATAGTATAAAATTAGGAGAGGAGGGAGAGCGATAATAGTGGTGGCAAGAGACGAACAAGGCAACTGAATAGAACTGGGCGCCGGGCTCTCCTCCGTCTTCAAATCCAACGGTCGGCCACAGAATGAAGTGACGTGACACAGAGACAGGGACGTTTTTTTCCTTACCGAGAAGGGCGGCGCCGTCAGATTAAACACATATACCTTAACCGACGCGGGCCAAAAAAGGCTGAGGGAGGAGTGTGGCGCTCTTAATGGCTGAGGTGGAGGGTGCAGACGGCGCCGCCAATCTAGCGCCTCCCTTGCTTTAATCTTGTGCCTCCACGTCAGCCCCACTCTCAGGTGCCCCCGACACTGAACCTCAGCAAGCGTGAAATTAGTTATTTCCCTCTCTTTGCTTTACTTATGGCCATCTCTCCTCTTTGCGCCGCACCTGGCAAAAACCCTAATAATAACGCCTCTGATTTTTGGACGTGCTTGATTCGGGTTGGGATTTGCCTTGGGTTGGGGTTAATTTAGTTAGGTTTTTCTTCTTAAATTCTTTTTCGTCCGTGTGGGCTTTGAGGTTTTTTATTTTGTTTATCTATGGAGTCTTGCTACGAAAAACTTACCTGTGTTCTTGGATACTGAAGAGGAATTGGATAGAGATTATTTATTTTTATGCTTTGCTTTGTCTTTGCAGTTTAAGAAACGCCAATCTTTGAGAATATCTGCCGTCTCGCGTGAGTTTTTTTTTGTTTTTTTGATTTTCTTTTGTTGTGAATTCTGTGTTTTCCTGGTTTTCTATGCTGTGTTAGTAGATGCAAGATATTATTTTCGAGCCATAGAATTCGTCTGAAAGCTTTAAATTTGATAGCACTTAATGAGGAATTGGATGGAGATTATATGTTTTTATGCTTTGCTTTGTCTTTGCAGTTGTTGGCGAAATAAGAAACGCCAATCTTTGAGAATATCTGGCACCGCCCGTGAGTTCTTTTTCTTTTGCTGTGACTCCTTCTGTGTTTTCCTGCTTTTCTATATGCTGTCTTAGTAGAACGCAAGATATAATTTTCTAGCCATAGAATTCGTCTGAAAGTTTTAAATTTTATAGCAGAACTGTTTCTGTTGCACGGGATTTTTTAGGAGTTTGGAACAGAGAAAGGCGGAGAAAAGGATTTAAAATTAGTAGAAGCAACGAAATAGAGAGAGGCGGCAATGGCTGTTTGAGGTTTGGAATCATGGAAAGGTCAGTCGAGGGTTTCTTTTCTTTTTTTTTTCTGCTGTCTTCTTTAAATTTTCCTCTCCGACCAGTTACGCTATGGCGTCGTTGCTTCCTTTTCTTGAATAAAAGAAACTTTTCTCTCTTTTTTTTTGGGTTTTCTTTTGCTTTTTTGTTAAAAAGATTTGTTAAACTTTCTGTTCTTGAATAAAAATAGCTTTTCTTTTTTTCTTTTTTGTTGGAGATATTGCGTAACGCTTTCTTTTTTGAGGTACTGCAGATGAAAGAAGTGCACGGTTCTTACCAGTGACTCTTGGTTTTTGCAAGAGCCACTGCAAACGAAGCTTTTTGGAGGGCGAACAAAAATCTGGAGGCGGCGGGCGTCAGCGAATTTTTTTGAATTAGATAATGCAAATTGTGGATAACTTGTTTGATGCGAAGGCCATGGTTTCTGTAATCCGGGAAACGAAAGCACATGAACAAGGCGCAGGAGTGACCGTGGACATGACAGACGGTGGCGCAGGAACCGAAGAGATGGT
The DNA here is from genome assembly GCA_028583015.1 of Wollemia nobilis. NCBI lineage: Eukaryota > Viridiplantae > Streptophyta > Pinopsida > Araucariales > Araucariaceae > Wollemia > Wollemia nobilis. Next base: position 1,435,862 of record JAQPPZ010003251.1, on the reverse strand, counting down.
GGCGCAGAATTTGTACACGATTTCGAAGGGTGAAGAGATTGGTGATGGTGCAGAGGAAGCTGTCGTTCTTAAGGGGGAGGACGAGCTAGTGGCCTGCGGGCAGTCAGCCAACAATGGCGGAAAAGCCCCAAAATCGGTTCCAAAAGGGCGGGAAAGTTGCATGCGTACAAGCAACAAATGCCGGCCCAGTGTACTTGCGGTTTCAGACGAAACGACGGTAGACAACAACAGTGCTGTATGCTTGCCATCGAGTTTGGTGGTTTCGTGTTCGAGTCCCGGGGATGGGAACAAGTTCCTCGACCCCAATGCCCCTGAGTTCACGCCCTCCTTGTCTCCATGCTTTTATCAGCATCGCATGTTAAGCCCTCCCTCGGGGTTCCCGGGCTATTACCTGGTGGACGCCCTGCAATATAACAATTGCCCTATGGGACGGGGCTTCGACCTTCCTCCTGTAGTTTACGGCCTACCCTTTTCAGAGCAGAGCCAATCCCATCTTGCTGCGCCTGCTTCTGCTGCTCGTCCGTGCTACGGAGACTTGCCATCGCCTCACGTGTTGGGTCGCCCTGGTTCCAGCGCCCAGTCATATTGGCGACCGCATGCACGTGGCCAGGGGCCGACCGATCGCGCCTCTCGGTCTCTGCTCCTGACCCGCGTCCCCCACGAGGTGGACGACGAGGAGCTCCGCCGGGAGCTGTCCGCCTGGGGCGAAATTCTCAGCCTCGACCTGGGAAGACGTTCCGAAGGAACTGTCACTGTTCACTTCTACGATATCCGACATGCCCAACAGGCTTTGAATGATTTCATCCGTCAGAACCAGCAGTACCGCTGCGGCAATTCAGATCAGACTGCATTACAGAAGCGTGATTCTGGAAAAGGTTTTGACGACAGGGTTCCGCACTTATGCTCTAAGAAAGGTCTGATAGGTGGTAAGCCTGTATACGCTCAGTATAGTTTCTTTAACAGTGTAGACAATGCTTCTGAATATAAGAATCATGGAACCGTAGCAGTATATGATCTGGATGCCGATGTCCCGCTTGAAGATCTTCGTCTGAAATTTGAAAAATACGGTAATAAACAAACCTACTCGTTTGCTTAACAGTGGTTTCATATAAATTTCATATAGATATTATGTTTTATTTTGGGTTGAAAGGCTTTGAGATAGTTGATGTCTGCAATTGATCCTGTTAGAATCATGTTGAAGGTTACTGTTTTTTTTTTTGCCTAAAATGCAGGTGATGTGAAAGAGGTAAGAGTTTCGGCTTCGAGACTGCAGAAGTTCGTTGAGTTTTATGATACGAGGGACGCGGCGAGGGCGCTTGAAGCTTTGGATGGTGAAGAACTCTTTGGCAAGCGGGTAAGAATCGAATTTGGTCGCAAATATGTTGGACGAAAGTGGCGTCCCAGTCCCCTTCAGAACGGATTAGTTACGCGTGGAATGAGGGGGAATCCATCACCGGCTTTGGCTCCTGGTCGTATGCATTGGGTCTCTCCTGATCAACATGGCCCGACGTCCCCTCTGGGCATAGGAGTTGGTATGAGTCCCCATCATGTCTACGGACACATGGCTGCTCTTCAGATAAACGGCGAAATGCAGCAGCAGCAGCAACAGCAAGCGTTACCATGGTATGGAGGCTGTAACGGTCAGCAGATACATCATCCTCCTTCCCTGTCTTCTTACATGCCTAGAAGTCCTGGCGATTATGGCCCCATTTCGAATGGAAATGGATCCCTTAATTCCCCTCCTGGCAGCAGGAGACGGGGTGGTGTGATAACCAGAAATGGCGGTACTGGGCCTGAACATCTCAGCGTAGATGTCTCCCACATTCAAGAGGTGTTTGACAATGGCGTCGCAGGAGGAGGCTTTTATAATTTTGGTTGCAGGACTGGCCTCACTCCCAGAGATTTAGGTGCCCATTACGCCTTCGATGAAAAGGCAGCAGAATTAAATCAAGGCGCCCCTCGCACCACTCTCATGGTCAGAAATATTCCCAACAAATACAGGTATTTAATATTCTTTAACACTATTCTCCTCCCCCCTCTACATATTCAACAATAGTAACAGTCGATACATGTTTTCTGTTGATTTATATATATTGTATGTGGTGCAGCCGATCCGAGTTGATAAAATTGCTGGACGAGCACTGTTTACAGCAAAACCGTCAACTTTCTGATTCAAGCGAATTTAAATCTGCTTATGATTTTGTTTATCTGCCCATTGATTTCAAGTGAGTAATGTAATGTTCCTTTTTCTTTTCGACCCAAAAAGGGGAAAATTAATATCAAGTATAAAATGGTTCTTCCCATCTATATTTTCTGAGCTGTTGTGGGTTGTAAAACAGAAACCGGTGCAATAAGGGATACGGCTTCGTTAATTTCACAAGCGTTCAGGGAGCTCTGAGATTCTACAAGTCCAGACATCTCAAATTGTGGGAACGTTTTAATTCAAGCAAGATTTGTGAGATATGTTATGCACGCCTACAGGTGCGTTAGTTCATGATGGATTTTTTATTTGGCAGTCTGGTTTCAATTTGGTAGTGTTATGATATATATATCTCTGATCATTTCAGGGTATGGCGGCGTTAGAGGAGCATTTTAGTAACTCGGTGTTCCCATGCAACACCGAAAAATATTTGCCGGTTACGTTCTCACCATACCGTGATGGGAAAGAGTGCCCACCACCAAAAGTTTTGGCTGCTCTCTTGACAGGACGGCATAGTTACAATAGTACCCCCATTCCAAGTCCAACTGAAGACACCATAGATTTTAATAATTCAGGTGGTGGTAACGGTGAAAATGTTGTCAACGGCATTAATGATACTTCTTCTATAATAGACATTAATGTAGCGGCCAACCAGAGCTCTGAGACTTCTCAGAGATGATTTCGTGTAACTTTTAGTATTTTTCTTGTTTGTTGTTGACTAAGCTTACGATTAAGTCGTTTCGATGTAATGGATGAATGGGAGGAGAGCTGTTTGTCCTTGTGAAATACTGAACGTTCTGTGGAATAATATCGAGCTAATTTCCTCAGTTTTCTATTGGAAATTTTCTATTGGATAAGCATTTTACCATTTTTGAGATATTAAGCATATAGAGCTTCCTGTTTGCTGCGCATCTATTTTGAAGGATAGACATTTAGTTCGCTAGCATGCAAATTACTGAAGTCCTGCTTTCAAATAGTTATAAAAGAGAATAGTTTGAGGGTCTCTTGAATACTTGAATATTTAAAAAAATAATTATTTGCATCTCTTTTATCTCGTGCTTCACTTACCTGCGATTGATTTCCAGTTTTCATTTTTTCTCTCTCTGCTTTTCGCTGTGCTAATATGCCATTTCTTCAAAAATTTATTGTAATAGTGATTTTTGAGAATTGATTTCTATCATAAAAGAGCGAGCAGAAAATTTAATTATATTTGTATATAATAATGCATTTAAAATTATTTTAAATGCAACTCGTGAACCGTGAGAAAGGTGGGGAAGAATTTAATTCTTGTATCAATGAAAAAAGCAAGCAGACAATTGAGTCGCCTGTATTTACTCCCTTATTTAAAATTATTTAATTATTGAATGGGTCTTAAGATGTGAAAAAACAATAAACTTTTATAAATCAATTCTTGAGACACGAGTGAGCGATCATTATTGAGTAGGCAATCAACTTTACATAATTGACAATCGCTATGAACTTAAAAACATCATGGAAAAAGGGTTCCATTATGTTATTGCATGTTTACGTCCAAAACACTCAACACTCAATTCCGTCCGTCGTTCTTTTATTTTTTAACCTTTAATTTTTAAAAAAATCATTTGAATTTAATTTAACCATTTTATTAACCCATCTTTAAATATTATTTAATTTAATAATTTTTTTCCTGGAAAATCTAATAATAATTATTTTTTAGTAATCTATGCGCCCTTTCTATTAGGGGCTATTTTTTTAAGCCACTTTCATTACAACATGTTACATTTGCTTGCAAATTAATTAAAATATAATCAACTTTATCTTTAAAACATGACATTGTTTTTGTTATAACTTAATTATAAGTTAATTAAAACATAATCAACTTTATCTTTTTATCGGATATATTCTTTATTTTCTTCAAATTGTTAAGTTGCCTTAATCTTTTATATCAAATGCCTTCAAAAAAAAATTAATTTTATCAATGACGAAATTCAAAACTTTGAATGATAAATATTTGTTACCTATCTTCTATATCCAAAAATATCTTGATTATAACAACCTTACAATTTCTTAATATTTTTTTTAGGATTCTTATCCATTTCCTTAATATTCCAAATATTATTTTCATTGTTATTTTTTTAATTTAATTTATGGGTTTGGGCCCACTCTTTGTAACACTTTGATATTTGCTTTTGTTTTTCCATATCAATATTCCTTTGTGTTTCTTTTTCTTTTTGTTTTTGATTTTTGGGTATTTTTTTTCTTTCTTTCGATCTTAGCAATACATTCACCTTCATCAATCTCTTCAATCTTCTCACTTCTCATAGTAAGACTTATCATCTTTAGGTTTGCCTTGTTACGAAGGATCTAAAGTGAAGTGCAAGGAATAACCTCAAAAGCACAATCTTCTTTATAATTCCTTTGAGACTTTAAAGTGTTTTTTAATATTTCTTTGGAGACCCTAAAGTGCAAGGATGCTATTATGTAGCAATTAACTTCTTATACTGCCCAAAAAACCTTGAATTGTTATGAGTTTCCTCCAAATTCAATTTTATATTATTCTGATCTCGAAACCTTAAAGTGCATAACATCTTTACCACTGAAGAGAATTGTATACTAGAGAAAAATTAAGATAATTTACCTAGAATAATTTTTTTTTTTGTTGTCTTCGTTTTGGGTTTTATCTCTAAATATTTTTTTGCACCTTTAATTCCTTCTAAAATTGCTAATTGATATTGTTGATATGATTTATTTACCTCTTCTGTTGGATTGGAATATCCTTGATTTGATCTAGCTTTTATTATTGAATGATTTCCTTGCTTCATCTTGAAGTTTATCTTATGGCTAGAATTTTTTGTCTCTTTCTTCATAGTTTTTACTTTGCAAACTCTTGCCATGTGTCTAATCTCAAAACAATTGTGGCAACAAAATGCAATATTTTCATAATCTACTTGTTGATCCCATTCTCTTGATTCAGATTTAATTTTAATGGATTGTGGCAAATGTTTTGAAATAGCCATAGCAACACATATTCGAGTATATATAGATGCTTTCGGCTCCTTAATTTTTGGTCCTTGATGAATTCCCCTAGGGTATTTCCAATATTTTTTAAAACATCCTTATTTATAAGCTGATATGGAAGTCCAAAAGGCCTAACCCACACTAGAAGCTTCTTAATAGTTTTTGACTCAACGAAAAAAAAATTGTTCCATGGTCTGAAATAAAGTGCATCTCTTCCCCTAAACCATGGGCCACTAACAATTATTTTATTCCTAATTTTTGAATTGGAAAATATGATGAGGAAAAAACCTTTAGGAAGAGAAGTCTCAGAATAATTTAAATTTGATCCTCACTTCCACTTGATCCAATCTCCAAAAACCCTGGTCATGATCTATGGAACTTACATATTAGCCCTCTACTTTTAAGAATGATCTATGGAATTTACATATTAGCCCTTTAATTTTAAGAACCATTATATCATGCTCAATCATCTCATCCTTGATACTTACTTTTGGTGTACCATTTGCTACCAGGATTGAACTTGCCATGTATTCGCTCTTTTTATTATCCAACTTGGGCCTTCATACTTCCAACTAGGGAATTTTTATTTCTAGCTAGGGCATTATGACTTCCCATTAGGGCTTTCAAAAATGACTTTCCTTCCATAATAGCTAATGGAGATTGCTCTTGGCTTGCACTCCCTCTTGGTTCACACTCCTCTACTTGCACTTGCTCTTACTCCCAGCTTGCAGTCTCTCTTGCCTCACACTTGCTCCTAGCTTGCACTCCCTCTTGGATAACAATTGCCCATGTCTCTTTTTCTCGATGTTCATTTGCTTCAACAATTTTTTGAAAACAATGTTCCATGCATTCATGGTAAGAGTTTGAAACATTGATGCACTCTAGATGAACCTATCACTCTTTTTCCATGATTGAATCTTGGCTTGCACTCCCTTTTAGTTCGCACTCTCCTGCCTCACACTCTCCTACCTCACACTCACTCCCAGTTTGCACTCCCCCTTGGCTCACAATTACCCTTGTCTCTTATTTTTCTCGGTATTCCTTGGCTTCAACAATTTTTTGGAAATAATGTTCTACACATTCATCATAATAATTTGAATCATTGATGCATTTCAGATGAACCTACTGCTCTTCCACCATGATTGAATCTCAACTCACACTCCCTCTTGGTTCACACTCACTCCCAGCTCGCACTCACACTCACTATTGCACTTACTCTCAGCTTGCACTTGCATTCACTTTTGGCTGCACTCACTCACACTCGCTTTCAGCTACACTTACACTTGCTGCTACACTTCTTTCCAGATCGTGCTCGCACTTTCTACTACACTTATTCCTAGCTCGTGCTCACACTCGTTGTTGCACTTACTTCCAGCTCGCACTCACACTTGATGTTGCACTTACTCCCAGATCATGCTCATTTTAATAATAATTATTATAATGATAGATAAAATTATTTAAATAATTTTTTTTTAAGCGAAAAACCCTGTGCAGGGCCGCCTTGGTCTAAAATACCATGACCAGGGGGTTCTACACCGTCAAATTCACCATGCCCGACCCGACCCTGCTCACACCAACATTATCAATTGGATTTGTGGGTGCCCAATTCAACTTTTTGGTAGGGTGGAGATTTGAACCTGACACCTCCCTTGGAGGATTGCCCTCTCCTCTCCAACTCACCTACAACACTTGGCTTATTTAAATAATTTTTAATAATATAATTTCATATTTAATTTTTTCTCTCTTAATTTATAATAATGATTCAAACTTTACATAAACTAACAATACCTTAGTATACCTATGAACTTAAAAAAAATCAGAGTTATTTTTTGCATTACATTGTTGGAAAAAATGTATTTGAGTTATTTTTTTAAGAATAAGTATTTGAGTTATTTTTTTAGAACAAGGGGTTGTACTCGATTTCCCCACCCTTGACAAATCATAACTCTCTTATTTAGACCTTGAGAGTTTACGAATAGAATCAATTCTCATTTCAATTGAGATGCTATAACTAGATACCTAAATCATACTTCATAAAATGTCTGGATTCTTGATTTTTATTTTGTGGATCTTCTTCAATTTTCATAATCGGATTTCTAGTTTCCTTCATCATTTTTCATAAAATGTTCGAATTATTTATTATCATTTTCTTCAATTTTCAGATCTAGATTGCTAGTTTCCTTCTGAAGCATAAGAAAAACCACAAAATTAATAAATAGTTTATATAAGAACACATTAATGTTATAAAATAAAGAAAATATTACAAATAGATAACATTAAAGTAGATCTTAATTATTATTTGATTCAGGGAGTCAACTTTTTTGCATAAGAGCAACCACATAAATTAATAACATTAGTGTTATAAAATAAAACAAATATCGGTGATGTGACCCGGGTTCAATCCCCATGACGGATGTGTATAAGAAGTATTACTACCAAAAAAATATATATTACAAATAGAAAACATTAAAGTAAATCTTAATCATTATTTGATTCAGGTAGTCAACATTTTCTTGTCAGCTTCAGCTAAATTTATTACTTCCTCTAACCATGGAAAAGAGAATTTAACATCAAGATACTCAATTAAAACCCCTCTATTGAAACCCCTTTATTGGTTATCCTATATGCACATTAGTTTCCTTCCCTTAACGAATGTGTGTGTAAACCTAATTTCTTCAAACTCTATAGCAAGATCTTGAATTTCCATAATTATATCTTGTATGTTCCACGAAGCCTGTACTTTCCTCAAAATTGCATTTATTACTATGAGTGAAACACCTTCCATATTCTCACCCTTTGGAGTTCGTGTTCATGCGTGTTGTTGCTACCACTATGGAAAATGTGGGTCTTCTCCCTCTTGACAAGGTCACTATTGGTAGGGAGAAAGAGCTTGATTCGGCCATTGGTTTTAGAACTCCTTTGACACCAGTTTCCCATCTTGTTTCTTATTGTAGATCTGAAACTATTTGGGAACCTCCCTCAATTGGTTGAAGCTGAATTGTGGTGCATTTGGAAGGAGAGGAATTCTCGGGCTTTCAAAAATATTTCTCACCCTATGGAGTTCATGTTCCTGCGTGTTGTTGTTGCCACTGTGGAGAATGTGGGCCTTATCCCTCTTGACAAAGTCACTATTGGTAGGGAGAAAGAGCTTGAGCCGACCTTGGTTTTAGAACCCCTTTGACACCAGTGTCCCATCCTATTTCTTCTTCTAGATATGAAACAATTTGGGAACCTCCCCCCTGGTTGGTTGAAGCTAAATTTTGATGGAGCCTCTAAAGGTAACCTTGTATTTATGGGAGTAGGGGGAGTGATTAGAGATTCAAATGGGATAATATTGCTTGCCTTTGCTTAGAACCTAGATTTCCAGACCAATCACTCTGCGAAAGCAAGAGCACTCTACCAAGGAATCTCCTAGCTGGAAATAATGGATGGTAGGAAGGTAATTATTGAAGGATATTCTTTCAATATCATTAATATTTTCAGAGGTGTCCAAACTCCAACATGGACCATTTCAAATATGTTAGCCAAATTCTAAAGAATGATCCAAGCCCTTGAAAATGTTCAACTCAAGCATGTATACAGAGAAGGGAATAGATCTACAGATTATCTAGCCAACCTGGGCCTCTCATAGGAAAAATTTACAATATGGTAGGAATATTTCCTAGGTGGGCTAGTTCAATTAGATAATGAAACCAAAATAAGGTAATATGCCCTCCAAATCCCCCATTGAAATCGATAGTTGAGCCCATGCATACATAATCACATGTTATCTGCTTTCAAAGAGCCTCCAATTTTTAAATTTAAATTGGATCATGTTTTGTACCCCTAATTAGAGTGGAAAGAATATGTGGTAGTATTATAGATGGTCAAACCCTTTACATGTAGAAATAACCATCACTCGGGAGCCATCTCATGACCAAGCTCGACTTTTTAGAACTTGTTTAAAATCAAGTGCAATTAGATTTACCAAGACAAACTACTTGGGATTGAGGTGGACGTATCAAGGATGGCAACTTATTATGATTGGTGGAAACTTTTACTCTTGCTTAAGAGAAAAATAAAATAAAAATTATCATGCAAATCATTGGAGTGGATGTGCCTATATTCTGGGGGTACTTTTGGAGTGAAGTTTAAAAGCTTGTGCTGGTGATAATAGGTTTTTCAATGATCATTCCTCGAAGAGGCATTGGGAGGTGGGCCAAGGGATGATTAGCTTAAGCAAGCGTAGTGATATGGAGCCCTCTAATGGGACACACAAATATTATCTCAACAAGATTTGACACTATCTAATCGGCATGGCCAAGTGGCCTCTATCCATGTTTGAGTTGAAGGGCCTAAGTTGGAGGTGTAACATGAATGTAATTATTACCCCAAGATGGAGGCTTGCGAGTACATGTGAGGTGTCACCTTGATGTAGCATGGTTATCACCTCCCTTCATCTTAGGTTGGGGTGCCAAGACTCTAGAACTGTTTATCCTATGATTACAAGCATCTTGAGAAATCTGGGAAAGGCAAGGAATGGGATCTTTCCACGATTTAAATCCTAGTGTATGAGTTGGCAATAAGGCGGTGAAGGTGTTGTAGGTTGGCTACAAAAAATTATTCCACTTTATTTGGATCTCGTGATTCATCACAAGTATCCAAGGCAACTAGGAATTAGAAATATTTGCTCTTTATTTTCTTGTCAGACTTCAATGGTCTCCTTGAGCGGTTTTGTTATGATTTCATGAGGTGGAGTGGGTATTTATAGCATCAAAAATCTTGGAAGAATGACCACTTTAATTTTGGAACCGTGTTCTCTAACTGTTGATGAAGATGTTAGGAAAATCTTGAATAAGGATAATATTATGCAATGCTTGCTGAAGTTTACTAGAAATCACAAAGGAAAAGGAAAAACATATGGCCTACTCTTGGTGCAACGCAGTAGTCAAGATTGGAACTCTTGATTTCGAAATTAACATTGCCTTGAATGTAGAAGTTACAGGCTTGGATATAGACGGTTTCATTCATAATAGAGAAAAACACTCTCTTGCAAAGGAGTTCCAACTTTTCTTGAGCAAAGAGGAAGAATTGGTCAAAATCTAGAATGGATTCAAGCGTAGTTCATTAAAAGCTCCTTAGCATAAGGTGGCACTGGTCATTATGCTCCTTTGGACAAAATCCAAGAGATATTTAGAAGTTTCCACTTTATGTTCCTCAATAACTTGTGTCATAAGAGATTGATGAACATACCCTCCTTCCTATTTTAGTCCACGATGAGATCAATGAGTAGGGTCAAAAAAGAGATTACCCCTAACCCAATTCTCCAAGGGTTGTTTAAAATGCTATTTGATTATGTGGTCAAGTCTAGAGGTTTGGATGGGGTGGAAATTTTGAATTCCCTTAATAGGGCACTGACTCCAATTTTGGACTATCCAAAATAATCCGACTCTTATGGTTTTGAATCAATTAGCCAAAAAAATTCTAATGTCACCCATGTTGTAGGGTCAGTAGCTAGGGTGGCAGACTCATCCCTAAAAGGAGTGGGAGGTAGCAACAAGATAACCAAATGATCTAAACATCTGGTCACCAAATTGGCCAACCCTAGTAAGGCCTCCTATGAATTGAAGACTCTGATTCTAAAGAATTCACTTTGCCTCCCAAGAAAGTGAAGCTCATTCTTGGTGTGAGTAGTGCAAAAAAGTCTCAAGAATATCGAATCTAGGCTTCAATATCTGACTCTAAACCACTCAAATGTACACTGCTAAAGCTGTAGAGGTCTCTGATCAAATCCATGTAAACTACTATCTATTATGTGAAGGAAATATTGGTCCTGATGGGATGGGAGCAGTGGGATCTAAAAGAGAATTAAGCGAACAAATATGTTGGTCCCAATGGAACCAAAAACTAAGTCTCAATCCCCTTACTTCCTAGTAGTTTTTTGGTTTATGTTGTTTTGGTATTTGTCCTCTTCCCCTGTGGGGTTCTCTATTCGGCTTTGTAGTTTTTGGGTTTTCGTTCTCCCCTATGTGGGTTTCTTGTGTCCTTTGGTTTCTTGGTGTTGTTGTTGTTAGCTCCATTTTGTGTTGTATCTATTTGGTAGTGGGGAGCTAGTTTGTCTCCTAGGTCTTTGGTCCATTTTTTGCCTTTTTGTGCCCCTTCCTTCCTAGCTTCTCTCAGAAGGATGGTTGGATCCTTTTTGTAAAATGTCTGGGGTCCCTTTAAAAACCCCTTTGTCCATCTAATAAAAAAAACACCTTCCATATTCCATTTGATTTGCATTTAACAATTAATATTATATAATGAATAGTTTATTTTTAAATTAAATATATAGGATTGAAACAATCCTACAAAAATTTTGTGGCATTCAAATACTATTCTAGTTAATCATATTAATTTTTACTTATGACTCTTCTTTAAGAGGTCCAAGGTTCAGAAAACAACATGTGTGTTTGGTTGTGTTAATCCTTTGTTGATAAGTTTAGCTCTCGACCTTACGAGGGGTGTTGGTGAGTTTAGCTCTCAACCTTATGAGGGGTCATGGCTAGGATGGGAATGCTTAGCCCTAAGTCTCGGTCATAGAGGTTTCTTACACTAACCAGATAAAATAATATTAAATTTTACTTATGACATTCAATATTAAACTTTGCAAAATGCTCTAAACCCTATGGATGGTTATCTTTTTTTTTATAAATTATGTGCAATTGAAAAGAACCACATAGTGGTATGACAATTGTGCATGTATACCTTGACAAGATTCTAGTTGAACTAAAGCCATTCCATGACCATGGATGATTATTATAAAATATTATTTATTTTAATAAGAATAATTAAAACTTTAAAGGATAAGATATATTTTATGGGTATTAGGTTTATAACTTAAAACATCTAATTTGGTTGCTTTGGTTCAAAGTTTCCTATCTAATGTTATATGTGTCAATGTATATAAAATTGCTTTTTTTTCTTGAGAAAAAGGGGTTGTACTTGGGTCCCCCACCCTTTACAAATCATATCTTTCTCCTTTTGAGCTTGAGAGTTTACAAACAAATTCAATTATCATCTTAATTGAGTTCTTATAGCTAGATACCTACATCTTTTTTCATAAAGTTTGAATTCTTGATTTTCATTTTTTGGATATTCAATTTTCTTTGTAAATACAAATATTATAGAGTTCAACATCCTTCTTGTTGATATTTCCCTACAATAGCCTTCATATTACCAAAACTTTATGTCTACTATCTAAACACTACATCTTAGTAGAGTAATATTTCCAAAACTTCATGTTATCATAGTTTGCTTTACTAGCTTTGGATTGTTAGTTTGCTTCCTAAAACATAAGTGCAACCATAAGAACTATAATAAATAGTTTATCAGTCTCAAAAAATTGAAATTTCATGAATAAATATTATCAAGGAATATATGCATAATAACTAAACTATGGGTCATTATATAGTACAAGTGGAATTCATTTTAATTCAAAATAACTAATTAAAAAAATATTTTATTATTTTAATGAGTTATGAAATGAATCTCATTCATATTATAATGACATTTTAATAAATCATAATGGTATTATTTTAATAAATAGTTTAGTAGTCTCAAAAAGTTGAAAGTTCCAATCCATACTCTGTCCCATAATCCAACCAACAACCAACAACTCAAATAATCCATTCAGCCATGAAGTCCATTTGATATCATCTTCTTCTACTTCAACATACAAAACTTCTACTTGCTTCATGAAATCATAGTTTGCTTTACCAAATATGGACTATTAGTTTCCTCCAATGCATTGATCTATAAATGGATCCCTTGAAACATTTTGTAATCCTCTAGAATATTATTTTGAATTTGCTCCTTTTATATTTTTCTTATCAGCTTTAGCTAAACTTACTACTTCATCTAACCATGGAGAAGACAATTTAACTTCATGATACTCTATTAAATACCTCTATTTTTGTTTTTAAGCAAAAAACACCTTGCGAAGCCGCCTTGGTCTGAGATACCACGAACAGGGGGTTCTACACTGTCAAAGTCAGTCGGGGGTCACACCCGATCCTGCCCGCACCAACATTATCAATTGGATTTTAGATATCCAATTCATATTTTTTTTGGTAGGGTGGATATTTGAACCTGGGACCTCCCTTGGAGGATTTCCCTCTCCTCTCCAACTCACCTACAACACCTGGGTTTTAAAATACCTCTATTGACTAGCATATATGCATATTTGTTCCCTTCCCTTAACATTTGTGTAAACATGATTTCTTCAAACTCTATAGCAAGGTCTTGTATTTCTATAATGATATTTTGTATGTTCCATGGTGCCTTTGCTTTTCTCAAAATTGTATTGATTACTATTAGTGAATTGCCTTCCACCCAAACTCCATTTCATTTCATGTCTATATATTTTTAATCCTTCTAAATCCACCCAAGCTTCAACTTCATTATTTGTCTTAAGTCCACTACTAAAAGCGTAATGTGATAAAATATTACCCCTATTATTTTTTATTATTCATCCTCATACTGGTCCTATATTTCCTTTAGATGCTTCATCAATATTCAATTTGACCAACTCTACTTTCATTGGTTTTTACTTTATATTTTTGTCTTCCTTTTGTTTCTCTTATACCCACCATCATAATTTCCATTGATGACTTGACTCAATCTATCAAGCCTATCTGCTTCAATATTAGGGATTAGGTGAGTTGATAGGGTTGGTTTAGACTCCTCTATGACTAAACAAATATTTATTTTCATTATATCTAAACTTCTTTCCTTTAAATATTATTTTACTCATTTTCAACCATACAGTCCAAAGTATTGTTTCTTTTGATGTATCCTATATTGTGTGTAATACCTCACTTTTAAAATTTCTCTACCATTGCTTTAACCGTTATTCAACTCTTCCATTCATCACCATACATTTACCAAACATATTAATAATCTATTGTCATAGTTCTTAGACTATTGAGCAGTGTCCCAAGAAAATGGTATATACTTTCCTCTTTACATGGAACACATTATGAGGGGCTATGGAAGCCCCTTTTCGTTAGTTTATCCTAGGATAAAATTTTCCTATGACCTACTAGCCATACAAACATTTTTAATTTTGGAATTTTGTGGCTATCTCAAATATCTCTCTATTTATTGAACTATTTTGTTGATGCTTCATATGTTGTAATGACCTATAAGATTGATTTAATACGCTACAATCTTCTTGCTAATGATAATCATCTACCTCTCAATGCTGGTAGTCTATTCTAAACTTTACTTATAACTAGATTCCACAATTTTATCCTTATTCTCCCCTCAAATAAGGGCATCCTTAGATATGTTGCTAGCAAATTTTCCTCCATTTGAAGTAACCTGCATATCCTTTGGTTCTAGATGGGGTTTTTAGGAAGAAAATTTTGGATTTTGTCCTTTAACTTTATGCCTAGATGCTCTTTCATATTCCTTTAATAATTTATTCAAAGCTTTGATCTCGTTTTTCTCTACCCTTCCAAAAATAGTTGTATCATCTACAAACTATTGATGGGTGATGTTGTTGATGTTATTACTAGCCTTAAGTCTTCTTATTAGCCCATCTTTGTATGATTTATTTAGGTTCCTTCCCAATACCTCTACCATAATAATGAACAAATATGGTGATAGAGGATCTTCCTATCTAAGACCCCTCTTGGCTTTAAATTATTCTATTACTATCCTATTGACTAACACTGAATATGATACTATAGAGACAAAAAATTTATGACCCATTTCTTCCCAAATCCAAACTTTTCTAATATTGCAAAAAAAAACTCATTTAACCCTATCATAGGTTTTATTCATATAAAGTTTTAAGATCATTGCTCTCTTTTCTAGAAGTTACTTAATGCATTACTTCATAAGCTACTATGATCCTATCCAAAAAAATTATCCCATTCATAAATCCTCCTTGATTTTTTGATATATTTGTTTTTCTAATAGTGATGTTAACCAATTTTCCATCACTTTTGAGATTATATTATATGCAATTTTACACAAGCTTATGGGTATGAATCAATCAAACAATTTTACATCTTTTTTTTGAATCAAGGTAACATATGTTGCACTTATTTTATAAGGTATGTACTTTTTACCCTATACGTTTCCACTAATACCAATAAAGAATCCTTCACTATTTCCCAATTATACTAATAGAATGATACAGAGAGTCCATCTGAACCTAGGGATTTATCCTTATCAAAAGAGAAAATAGTTGAATGAACTTCTTCTATAATATTAGGCTCCATGAGTTTACTATTGTCTTTATTTGTTATAACTAAAGGTACTTCTTACAATAGCTTATCATTAGGAAAATCAATCTCCTATGATCCTAGAATATTATAGTAAAAAACCTTGCTTCCTTTCTAATTTATGGATTTTTAAGCCTTTAATACTACCATAAATCTCAGAAGTTAAATATCATAAGAATGGATATAATATAGCCACAAAGTAATAAGGTCAAGATAATGATATGAGTTTATTAGTACGAGCAAATTAATATGTATATCAAGGCTAGTAGTATATCAAATAATATTCATCGTTAAATAGTAATATGAATATAAAAATCTTGAATCATACATGTACAAAGCATGTAGAACAACTTACAATGTTAATTACTCAAAATATATGCAATATTTATTACTACACTTTCTCTTACAAATAAAATACATACTTCTCTCTATAATGTGATATTGATACTTGACACTTGATGCTTTTCTATGGAGTACTATATAGCTATAGTAGAATGAATCTTTGGATACTTGACTATTTGTTTCAATATGCCAAGTCTAATGATTCTTGTCTTCCGTACTTGACACTTGCATCCTTAATCAACACATTACTCTATATTGTATGAACATCTAGATATGACTCTCAACCTTTACTTTGCATACTATAATCTAAGACACTTGTGCACATAGACTCAACTTACACTTCAAACACCCGCTATATTACATTATTTGGTTATTGAATACTTTAGTATTTAATCATGGTCTTCATCTTCATATTCATTATTCAAATGACCATAGATAATGTGCTTCCCATATTCTATTTTTGATTTCATCTCAATTTTATTGATCATTTTCTTCTACTTCTACAGTTTGATATTTTATATCTTGTTTTTATCATGTTGGCCACCTATATCCCGATCAACTACAAAGTTAGTATCTTTCAAAATCATTGAGAGAAATATATTTTTATTGATTATCAATTTTGCTAAAAGAGCTCTGAATTCATTTTCTATAGTGGTTTTTTCCAACTCTTAAATTTCCTAAATTTCTTTAGCTAGATGTCATTTTTTATTTAATTCTCTATATTGTAACTGAGGTTGACTATATTGATTTTTAATAGGATACTAACATTCAAAAGGTTTAGACTGTAATTATTTTTGTCGTTGTATATTCTATTGATATTGTATTTATTGTAATGGCTTATTTGTTTGATTTTCTTGATTCATATTCTTTTGTTTTCCATGATACTAATTTTTTTATTATTGTGCTATGACATTTTTTCTTGCATATTTAACAATATATTATATTCCATTTGGAATTGTATCTTGGAGTTGAAGCAATATTACCTTGTGAATTATCTTTTCATACTAAGGAATTGTTAGTCATTTCATTTTTGATTGAATTTTCTACTTCATATTCTTGTAGAATGTTGACTAACTCATCAAAAGTAGTATCTTTTCTTAAAACTTGAAAATATAGGACTAGATGCTTGTAAATTTTTGGAAGTGCTCTCAATGTCTCTTGAATAAGAAGTATATCTTCTACTTTTGCTTCTAGAGTTAATAGTCTTACTTTTATATCTACCACATTTATAATAAATAGTTCAATACTTTTATTGCTATTCACTTTTATGGAGTATAATTGAGATTGAAAATTTAGAATAGTATCTTTATTTTTTCCTTCAATATTTTACGTAGAGTATTCCAAGCTTCTATAGAAGTTTTTGCTACTCTTATGTAAGGTTGTTTTTAATTAGTTATTCAAAATTTTGTTATTAGAAGTGTTTTAGCTTCACATTCTTCATATGTTTGAATTTCTCTTACATCTTTAGTAGGTTTTATTTTGTTCCACTAACTATATCCTAAAGTTTAAACAAAATATGGTCCTTTCAAAAATTGATGTTCAAAAAGGAAAAACTTGTTGTTAAACATAGTAGTACTCATTAAATAATTTTTTTGATGTAGACAACCTTATAAATCCCTAATTTTAAGTAAATAAAAAAGGTCAAAGTTTCTAAACTAAATTCTATGAAGTAGTAATCCTTATGTATCCCTAGTTTTAGAAACTAGAGTGAATTTTACAAATTTTATTTTCCTAGGTTTTGATGTAGAAACCCTTTTGTCTCCAAGTGACTAAATTTACAAATAATTAACCAGTTCAATAATTTTCTATATTCTTAAAAACTTGTGAACTAACTTGAAATTCAAAAAACTCTTCAATACCTTATAACTCCAACATTATAAGAAATTAAATTAATATCTTACTTATCACTCCAATAATAAAATCTAATAATTCAATGATAAACCTATTACTACTTATCACTCCTTATTCAACCTTAATAAAAACATTTAACTTTAATAAATCTTTATCCTTATTGCTCCTAACATTAAAAACTTGAAAAATCCTAATAATTCAAAAATTACCTCATGCACACCTTTCCACCTTGCACTATTGTAAACGCTTTGAATGATGCTACAGAAAATACTTGTGCAAACTACTTTTATTCAACTTGAATGAGCGTTATGTGCAACCAAGTCCATTCAATTTTGGGTATTTGAATTTAGGAGTGTAGAGTTGAACGTTACACTTTCCAACATTTTATTTCCAATTGCCTTGTAAGGAATTTACTTCCAAGTGGCTTGCATGCATTACACTAGAAGTGTTACTCCTTGTGTTACTTAGTGAAGTGGCATTGATTACCCTAATCGACGTGTCATTCTATCTGTGTGTTGAACATTTTGAGTCAAAGTTGTCATTGATGTCAAAGAATAAGCTACCATTGATGTAAAAAGGTCAAAAGGAACAATGCAAAGGTTAATGGCAAAAGAACTTCATAATATTTTTAATATTATGTGGAAGCATAAGTAGGAGGGTTTTTATTAAAACCATGGGGGAGCAAAAATAAAAGGTTTTTCATAAAAGCCCAAGGAAGTTTTAATATTTATTTTATAAAATATTTAAATTCAAATTGAATTTAAATTTTATCAATAAATATTATTTATACAAGTGGTAAAATCAAAGAAGGCTTTAATAAAGCCAAAAGGATGTAAAAGTTAATTTATAATATTTAAATTCTAAAGAATTTAAATAATTTATAAATTAATTAATCAAATTTCGAAGGCATCGACGTTCAAGTTTAAAGGAGGTAATTGGTATATAAACTATACGCATTAGTGGCATTTAAATCATCCTTCGTTCAAAAAAATAAAAAAGGTAAGTGTTGTGTTGTGAGAATTCATGCGAAGAAGAAGACAAGTTTATTGTCTTAAGTGCTAGCAAAAATGAGATAAAGTTGTCGAGGGTCAAAATTCAATAACCAACTAGGCAGTGTGGCCTAGTGGCAAGTGGTCGTGAGTTAAGGCGCTTGGGTGCAAAGTGGTCCACGTTCAATTCATGGCAAGAGAATTTTGGCGGTGTTAAGGTTGAATCGCCGAGGAAGGATGCATGTTTTTATTTTTGATTGGGCGCCAGCGAAGAGGATATAGAGCACGTGGTGATCTTTGGTTTTCAAACGAGTGCCTAACGCTCATGGCAGTCGAGGCCATGACTAGGATTCACGAGGAGGAGGCATCGAGGGTTCGAGTCTCACCTAGGCGAAGGTAATAAATTTTGCACTAATTTTAATTTCCTAAGGTGTAAAAATAAGGTTTAGGGAGCTATAAGGGGTTATGAAAAGGTGCTTATTTTAATTATTAATTTTTGACTAAATGAAGGTATAAGGTGTTAAAATTTATTTTAAATAAAGTTATTGTGACATTTTTTATTTATCAAAAGGTGAATTGAAGAGTAATTAAATTTGAGAGGACTTCTTATTTGAAGGTGACATTGTTGACATTATTTTTAGTGGTAAATAGTATTTTTAATTGGGAGATTATAAGGTGTAAATGGTCAATTGATTTTTGTATATTTTGATGGATGCCTTCTTCAATATGGAGTAATAAGGTGTATGTATGTTTTGATATTTGCATTGTAATCTTGAAAGAGAGTTTTATCATCTTCTAACCTTCCTTTGAGCTTGGCAAAGTAGTGTTTGTGGTTGTGGCTGATGTTTGAGATTCCTTCATCAACAAGAAAAAGGTATGAGCACATTATTCCATAGTTGAGTTGATTGGTTTATTTTTTGGAAAATAATTTTGGAGTGAAAAGGACTTAATTAGGGTTTCCTTATTGAGTGTGTTGAGTTAATGCTTCAAGGTTTTTTGGAATAAAGAGTTGTGGTTAAAACCTTGTTTGATAAGCATTGTTGTTGAAGCCATTGGTTAAGTAAAGAACTTGAACTAGGGTTTGAAAATGAGTATCATTGTTATGTGAGATTGGTTGATGAAGCATTGTTGGGAACATTTTGAGTGAGTGTTTATATACTTGGACTAGGGTTTGTAAGGAAGGATTGTTTCATTGAGTGATTGGTTGAGTAGAGTTGGTTGAGCCTAGTCAAGTAGATGTGTGAAGTGATTATTCAAGTTCCATAAAATAAACTAATCTATACTCTGAATTGATTTGAGAAAATGATTGAGTATTGAGTTGAATTTGAAGCATATTGAGTCTCTAACAATTCTCTGTATGTTTCTAAAAGAGTGATTAAAAGTGATTGATTATTGAGGTGAATGTAAAGCATATTGAGTCTTTAACAATTCTCTGTATGTTTTTAAAAGAGTGATTAAGCATTGTGATGAGTATAGAGCATATTGAGTCTCTAACAATTCTCTTTATGTTTTTATGATATTGGACAAGTTCTAGTGTGGACTTGTTGAGAAGATTTGAGGTAAGTCTTTGAGAAGACTTGTGGACAGATTTGGGTAAGCTTTTGTGGAAGATTATAATACATATTGAGAGTAGATTTGGATAAGCTCTTATGAGAACTTATTGAGCAGATTGGACAAGTTCTATAGAGGAATTGAGGATAAATTGGTGTGAGCTTTTGTGGAAGTTTACAAAGCAGATTTGAGACAAGTATTTGAGAAGATTTGAGAGCAAAGTTGATTGATTGATTTGTTCAAACCTTGAGTTAAGGTTTGGGATAGATCTAGAAGATTTGATTTGAGATTGATTCAAGCTTTGAGTTAAGGCTTGAGGACAAAGATTGACAACAGATTTGTACTAGACCGAAGGACTATGTTTAGTATAGATTCAAGGACAGATTTTGGTGCAAATTTGAGGATAAGTTTGTGCCAGACATGAGATAGAGATTGAGGACAAATTTGTGCTAGACCGAAGGACTATTTTTAGTACAAATTTGAGGATAGAGTTTGGTACAGATTCAAGGACAAGTTTATGATAGACTTGATACAGATATTGAGGACAGATTTGTGCTAGACCAAAGGATTATGTTTAGTACATATTTGAGATAGAGCTTTGGAGGTGATCGAGTTTAGGACATAGATCTCTAGATAAAGTAGGGAGGACATGTGTATTCTATAAATAGAGTTCCATTTGCTAAGGGTAGTGGAGGTAGAGGTCTTCTAGAGGATCACCAGCCAGAGTCAAGTTAGGATATTGGTGTCTCATGTGGAGAGAGATCCACAAACTTGATTATGGGAATGGTGTCTCCTTTGAACAGAGGTCCATAAACATTGTAATAGGGAAAGGATTCCCAAGAGATTGATTGAGAAAGTTTCAATAAAATATTTTCTCCGTGGAGTAGCCCACATTGGGTGAACCACATAAATTTGGTGTTTCTATTGTGTGTGGCGATTTGTGCATTGCTTTGATTACTATTATTTATATTGTTATATTTACATTGCATAATATTGATTGGGAAAGTGTTTTTTGAACATTCAATTAAGAACGAGCTCTGGCGATTTGGCGGGAAAACTTTTGAACAGGCGTCGGGCGATGCTCGAGGGTTTCTGGCTCAAAAGATCTTACCAGAGACTTTGGTGGTTTGTTTCTAAACTACTCTGAAGGTTTGCTCGTTGCTCCGAGAGGGCCCGATGGGGTCTCCTCCAGTCCCTCTTGCTGGGAGAAAGATTTCATATGCTGAGATGTTGAAAGAGAACCCCTCGTCTTCCACTGGTGAAGCTCAGAGGAATGCTTTTCAAACGCTTCTTAAGAATGCTGGCAACGGCCCTAATGCTCACTGCGTTAATGGATGCCTCCCGCAATCCGCTTCCAGACCTAAGATTGTTATCGAACCCAAGCTGGTCGAGGATACAATCGTCTACCGAGCTAACCATGACTTGATCTGCAAATTCATAGGCATCCGACCTACTCTGAATTTTTTGCATACCTGGGTTCGACAGAACTGGGAGCCACAAGGTGAGTACTCTTTATGGCCAATAAGCAATGGGTATTTCATCATTAGTTTCTCTTCTTTAGCAGATAGAAACAGAGCATTTGAATCAGAAAAGAGAAACCACGGACCATCAGGGTTATTTGTTCAACCCTGGAGAGTGGGCTTCGATCCTCGCATTGAACCCACGGCTGTACCGGTCTGGATCCGACTGTATGCTCTCTCGATGGAGTTTTGGGGGGAGCAGGTTTTAGAAATAATAGGTAATTCCCTGGGCAGATATATAGGAGTCTCTAAAGATACCATAGAGGGAAATACAACTATTTTTGCCAGAATCTGTGTAGAAATGGACATTAGCCAGCCTTTATCAGTTGAGGTGGAACTTGAGTTGGCAGGAGTACCCTAGATCCAACAGTTAGACTATGAGGCCCTCCATTTCAGGTGCAAAGTGTGCCATAAGCATGGCCATTTGGCAAGGTTCTGTCCTAACACCTTGAGCACAAAAGCGGAGGCTCCGACTGGAATGCCAAGCCGCCCTAGAGAGGGGAAGCCCACCCTTGTCAATGAACCTTCCAATACTTCTCCAGGTCCTGATGTTCAGAAGGATGGCTTTGAACAGCCGAAACGAAGAAGAAACAAAAAGAAAAATGGCAAGGAGCAGATGCATCTCAAGCCAAACAATCGGTATGAAATTTTCAAGTCATTAGTGGATCTGGAAGACCAAGTCATGGAGGGAGTGGATGGGAATGGTGAGATTAATAGCACTCACTCTCAATATTCTCCCTCATCCACTCCTGTAGTCGAACAGGTGATTGTACCCTCTGAGATTCTATAGTCAGAGAACCCGGGGGCTTTGGTGATACACTCCCCAGCACAGCCGGCTATTAAAGATGTCACCATGGAAAATGCAGATAAAAATAGAGAAAGACCAGATTTAGGGATCACTCAGGTGGAGAAGAGATCTAAAAATAGTAACTCTCAAGGAGCGGGAAGAAAATCCAATAAGGAATTACTCACAACACAAGGAGATAAGCTGATCAATGGAGGATCGATGAGGTCAATTGATTCTTACTGCTCCCAAGGTTTTCAATGATTATTCAATCTTGGAACGTTAGGGGTTTAAACAGTAGAACCCATCAATCCGCTGTTCAAATACTCTTAGGGAAGTATAAAATAATTTTTTTGCTTATCTAGGAGACAAAAATGTCGCTAGATCTTATGAGTAAAACTGTTAATAGGATTTGGAGGGGTGCTGGTTATATGGATGTGGCTGCCCAAGGAGCTTCAGGGGGGATTGTCACTTTTTAGAACCCCCTGGAATGGAATTCTTTAGAACATATAGCCTGGAGGGGTGTTCTCACATCTCACTTCAGGAATATTGTCACAACTGAGCATGTTTTAATTAAAAAAATTTATGGGGCTCAAAGCCTTAATGCCCAGAGGCTCCAATGGAAAGTTGTTCACAACATGAGGTCCTCAAGACAAGTTTTTGACTAGATCATTGTTGGAGACTTTAATGCCAAATTATCTGCTCTGGATCAGGAAGGTGGAACCCCTGTTTTGGACCCGGGGGACAGGCTTCTGATTGCCCAGGTCCAGGCTTTTCACTTAGTGGATATCCAAGGCCCTGGAACTTTTTTCACTTGGACTAACAAGAGGAGGGAGTCTCACTGTAGGAAGGTAAAGCTGGATCGCTTTCTGGTCTCAGAGGAGGCATTTGTTAAGTGGAATGTTAAATTCTAGATTTTGGACGGCCCTGTTTCCGATCATTCTCCCATCCTGCTGGAGGGTGGGACTCAGACAGGACAGTTCCACAAACCGTTTAGATTTGAGAATTTTTGGCTACAAAAGGAGGACCTTCATGAGAAAATTCTGCAATGGTGGGAAGAAGGTCGTCCACCTTTTGGGACTGCAATGTTTAAATTCCACAAACAGCTTCATTTTGTCAAAAGTAAATTGAAACAGTGGAGGCATGCTAATAAGTCGGACTTCCAGCTACAAAGAGCCCCCTTGATGGCCCACTGGGAGGAGGTGCAGAAATAATTCAGGGAAGGAATAATTACTGAACAACTTAAAACTGAAGATGATGCCTTGCGCAAAGCTGTGGAGGACATTGATAACCAAGAGGAAATTTATTGGAAACAGCGGGCTAGAAATTCTTGGTTATTGGAAGGAGATAGAAATACAAATTTTTTCCATCGATTAGCCTGTGCTAGAAGACAGATGAATAACATGGCAGTTCTACAAGATGAGAATGGACACTCCTATGACACTCTTCCTGGTTTGCACTCCCACTCAGTGGATTATTTCTCCAAGCTTTTTGCAGAAAATAGGGAGCAAGATGTGGGGGCTCAAAATAAAGTTCTTGATGTTATTCCCCCTATTATCACTCAAGAATAAAATTAGGCTCTCCTTAGACCCATTGATAGAGATGAATTGAAGGGTGTGGTCTTTGGAATGAGCACAGGAAAATATCCCTGTCCAGATGGTTTTCCTATTGAGTTTTTCTAGGCCTTTTGGGATACCTTGGAGGAAGATGTTTTGGCTGTTATAGAGGAGTCCAGAACCAATAAGAGAATGCTTAAGGCTCTAAATCATACCTTCATCACTCTAATCCCAAAGGGGGAGGAAGGGGTTCATATCTCTGACTTCATACCTATTGCCTTATGTAATGTGATTTATAAAATTATCATAAAGATAATAGCTGAACGTCTTAAACCTCTCCTTCATAACATCATCTCCTCAGAACAAGGGGGATTTGTGGAAGGTAGACAGATCTTGGATGGAGTGGTTCTTGCTCAGGAGGCTATTCATTCAATGCAAATCTCTGGCAACAAAGGAATGTTCATCAAACTGGATATGTCCAAGGCCTATGATAGAGTGGAGTGGGGCTTCCTGTCAAGGATGTTGGCTGCCTTTGGTTTTTCCCAGGACTGGATAGACTAGGTTATGAGTTGTGTTTCCACGCCTTCTTATTCTGTTCTAATTAAGGGGCTTCCCTCACCTCCTTTTGGAGCCTCTCGTGGTCTCCGACAAGGGGACCCTTGCTCTCCCTATCTATTCCTTATCCTAGCTAAAGGATTAGGTAGACTCTTCTTGAGAAGAAGACATCAAGGCCTGATAACTGGTATTAAGGTTGGTGAAGAAATTCTGACTCATTTACAATTTGTGGATGATACTGGACTGGTTGGAGTGGCCAGTATCAGGGAAGCCAGGGGAATCAGAGAATCTCTTAATGTTTACCTTAGGGCCTCCAATCAAGTTATCAATGACAGAAAATCCAAAGTGGTCTTTTTCAACCTTGACCATAGGCTTCAGGATAGAATTATAGAGATTTTGGGCTTCACTAGAACTTCTCTTCCTATAGTCTACCTGGGGGTTCCCTTGCACTTCAAGAAATTGAAAAATGAAATTTGGAAAGATCTTTTGGATGGCTTCAAAGACAGAATGAACCACTGGTCTCATAGATGGTTAAGCTATGGCGGTCAATTAACCTTCTTACAGTCAGTTATTCAAGCCATGCCAATTTATAAATTCTCTATCCTGGTTGCCCCACCTTCTATTTGGAAAGAACTGGAAAAATTGGCCAAAATATTCTTATGGGAAGGAGCAAAAGGTGAGAGGAAATGGGCCTTGGTTGGCTAGGATAAAGTTACTCAGCCCAAAGAAAAAGGAGGGCTGGGGTTGAGAAGCTCTAAACTCAACAACAAAGCCTTAGCAGGTAAATTGTATTGGAGATGGATCTCCTAGCCATCTTCATTATTCATTAGAATATTAACCAGCAAATATTTGGGCCAAGTTCACCCCTTTGACGTAAGCCGCTTCCCTTTGGATGGTAATGGATCCCTTGTTTGGCAAGCTCTCAAGTTGGGTTCTCAATTTATTAAAGACCAATTATTCTGGAAAGTGGGAAGAGGGGAGAAGGCACGTTTTTGGATTGACTCTTGAGACTAGTATCCACCCATCATTGCTGAATATCCTGAGTTGCTTCCAATTAAAACTGCCATAGAATCTCAGGGCTGGGTCACTATTGAGAATTATTTCAACACTAGCCAATTGGGTGAGTATAAATTCAAGAAGTTTAAGCGGTTGGAGGAGTGACCAGTCACAATCCCTCCGAAGCTAGCAACCATTTTGACCAACATCTTGATAGCTAGGTTTCTCACGGGTAGAGATGAAGAGGATGAGTTAGCTTGGGGCCATGGGAGCCTTGGGGTTTATACAGTGAAGGCTAGATATGATCAGATCCTCCCAGAGCCTCCCCCGCATTTATTTCTTGTTCAAAATTAGAAGAAGATTTGGCATTCCAAGTGCTGGCCGAAAGTGAACTTCTTTGCCTGGCAGTTTATGCACAATGGCATTCTCACCTTTGAAAACATCAGAAATAGAGGAATCATTGGTCCTTCTCAGTGTATTTTATGTCATAAGAATGAGGAGACTGCTGATCATTTGATGTTTGAGTGCTCTTTCATAGGTCAGATCTGGAATCGGTGGTTCTCTCATTTTAAACTCCAGAGTAATGGTGCTCTGACTTGGAAAAATATCTGGCAAAGATGGAAGAAAGGTAGATTTAAATCTAAAGCCCTTCGACTGGGGTGGGATCTTGGTCTTTCCTTCATCTGGTGGCAAGTGTGGCTGGAAAGAAATGCTCGAATCTTTAGAGAGACTTTCTCCTCGCTAGATGGAATTTGGCAGGTTATCTGGAGCAAAGTCACAGAGACGGTTGCCATATATGCTGAAGAGAAAATTTTGGCTGAGCTGGGTCCTCAGGAAGAGAGATCTGTCGCTCAAGCTAGAAATAACATAGCCAGTTGGAAATCCCCCCCAGCAGGATGGGTTAAAATTAACACAGACGGAGCTGCAAAGGGCAATCCGGGCAATGCTGGAGTTGGTTTTGTGTGCCATGATCATGCTGGAACTGTGCTTTACTAGGAACTACAGGGTTTGGGAAGAGCCACCAATAATGAATCCGAAGCCTATGCTATCAAAATTGCTTCCATCTGGGCCATCAATCAGGGATACAGAAAGATAATCCTTGAAACAGATTCTCAAATTCTAGTTGGCGCTCTTGATTGTTTGAGGAACTTTGCTCTGAAAGCTTGGAAGATACAGATTTTAGTCTCTCAAATCAAGGACCTTTGGAAGGAATTAGAAGATGTGATCCCTATCCATGTGAGTCGTGACTTAAATTCGGTGGCCGATTTCCTTGCAAAGATGGGTGCGAAAAAGGAGGTAGGAGTTCAAGCTGCACAGTGACATGCCTGTGGAAGATGCTGAGATTCGACAGGGACTTGCAAAATTCTTGAACCAATGAGAAATTTTTGTGCTAAGGGTGATTTTCGTCATGTTTTCGCGACTTGCTGTGCTACCGCGGCCCTTGGCAGGAAACTGTCGCGATATCGCGACAGGTTTCGTCGCCACGGCCTTTGGAAGGTTCCCGTCGAGATTTCACGACAATTTTTGTGTTTCAATGACAAGGGGAAAAACCGTCGCGATATCGCGACAATTTTTGTGTTTTGGAGACAAGGGGAAAAATTGTCACGATATCGCGATGTTTTTGATGACTAGGTGCCAGACAAAAGGACTGTCACGATATTGCGACATTTTTGGCGAACTGCTGACTTCTGGAAAAGACGTCATGATTTCACGACCATTTTGGAGCTTGTACCTCATGAGGATAATTCGTCGTGATTTTGTGACACTTGGGAGGATTGGTTGAAGAATGGCAATCTTGTCACGATTTCGCGACACTTCTGGCGTAAAGGTGGCAAAAGGAAAATGCATCGCGATATCATGACATTTTCGAGGGATGATTGCTTTGTGGAGAATCCGTTGTGATATCGCGACATTGTTGGTGGTCAGGGGTTGCTGGCTTTGGCTGTCGTGATATCGTGACCCTTTTGGCCAACTGATGACTTCTGGAAAAGACGTCGCGATTTCGTGACCATTTTGGAGCTTGTGCCTCATGAGGATAATTCGTCACGATTTCGCGACACTTGGGAGGATTGGTTGAAGAATGGCAATCTTGTCACGATTTCGTGACACTTCTGGTGTAAAGGTGACAAAAGGAAAATGCGTCACAATATCGTGACATTTCTGAGGGATGACTGCTTTGTGGAGAATCCGTCGCGATATCGCGACATTGTTGGTGGTCAGGGGTTGCTGGCTTTGGCTGTCGCGATCTCGTGACCCTTTTGGCCAACTGACGACTTCTGGAATAGACGTCGTGATTTTGCGACCATTTTGGAGCTTGTGCCTCATGAGGATAATTCGTCGCGATTTCACAACACTTGGAAGGATTGGTTGAAGAATGGCAATCTTGTCGCGATTTCGCAACACTTCTGGCGTAAAGGTGGCAAAATGAAAATGCGTCGTGATATCGTGACATTTTTGAAGGATGACTGCTTTGTGGAGAATTCATCACGATATCACGACATTGTTGGGGGTCAGGGGTTGCTGGCTCTTGCTGTCGTGATTTCGTGACATGTCACGAAATCGTGACATGTCACGAAATCGTGACATGTCACGATTTTGCGATCGGTTGCTCGGATGTGGCTTCGGCTGGCTTGACTGTCGCGATATCGTGACATGTCACGATTTTGCAACATGTCACGTTTTCACGCCTGGTCTTCTTCTTGTGCTTTGAGTTGGGAAGTGTTGCCCTCTTGCCCTTTGTTTTGGCTTCTTGCTTCCTGGTTCTTGGTTGGGATGTTTTCGCTCCCTCTTGTATTTGCTCTTTGTTTTAATACAAGTTTTTCAATTTTTTCAAAAAAAATATTGATTGGGAAAGAAAAGTAAAAAGTTATACTGTTCACACCCCTCTCAGTATAAACTTGTGTTCTTCAATTGGTATCAAAGCGAGTTCCTTCGAAAGAGTGTAATAGCTTGAAGGAAAAGCTTACAAGAACACAATGGATTCTAAGAATAGATCATCATATAATTTAGCACCAGTATTTGATGGAAGTGATTATATATATTGGAGTATAATAATGAAAATTTACTTGATGGCACTTGGCAATGAGCTTTGGTAAGCAGTTGAAAATGGATACGATCCCTTAATTGATCCACCTATAGATAAGGAAGGTAAGCTACTACAACATTACAATTCAAAATCAATGAATGCAATTTTGGGAGGTTTGCATAGAACATAGTCCATAAAAGTTATGCATTGTCAAGACGCAAAAGGAATGTGGGATAAGTTGTAAAATATATATGAAGGAGATAAAGGTGTCAAGAAAGCAAATATACGAAACCTCAAAGGACAATTTGAAGAGTTAAGAATGAAGGATGATGAAAATATTAGTACTTATCTAAGTCTAATCGATGAGGTTGTTAATGCTATGTAAGGACTTGGAATTAAGGTTGAAGAATCAGATGTTTGTGATAAGTGTAGGCAACAAATTCACCTCCTAGAAGAAGAAGTGATCGAAGGGATTTGCTCAATTTTGACAGTTTTGACACAAGTGATAGTTTGCCCAAGTTTTGTAAATCATATAGTAAGGGGTAAAACTATACAACTGTAATGGTAAATCATACAGGGTAGTGGAAAATCATATAGGGCACACCGAAATTCACCCAAATGCAAGGGAAATGTAATTTTAGAGTGAAATGGTGCATATATTTTCTAACTAGGGTGTTAAACTTAGTAAAAAACCAAATTAATGTATTCAGTTTTATATTGGCAGTTGTAAATAATGAATTGCCTCAAGAACCATTTTGGAATGGCCTGGGCAATGTTATATAAGGCCTTATTTTCAAATTTGTAGGTTTGGTTGCTAGAGTGAATAACTAGTACTTGTTAGTTGTTTATTCTCTGAGTTATTACAATTACATTGATAGATTGTCTATACTGTAATAGAATCCATATACATCAATGAGCATAATGATAGTTGTGGATGATTGTGTATAATTTTGGTAATTATGGATGGTGATTTATGGATGAATTGTAATGTGTGTGTGTGTTGGAAATTTTGGGTACTTTGGGTACATTGCCTTTGCTCAAGTGTATAAGTTGTCATTGATGTCAAGAAGCTTTTGAAGGAATTTGATTTAATGTCAAATAATTTGTTTTGATGAAGGTTACGGCATGACAGTTTTAGGTCTTGTGTAAACCCCAAGTTGGAAGGTTTAAATATTACAGGTGGATGCATTGGTTTAATGCATTTGGGTCCAGGAGGAAGTATTTATTTAAATAATTAAAAACCTTGTTAAGGTTCCATTTAATTATTTTTAAATAAATATTAATTTATTATTTTCATGGGTTCTCCTAATCCATGGTGCAAATGTCTTAACAAGGTGGGCGCTATGTTTTAACTTTGTGGGCGCTAGCCAAAGACCTCTATCGACATGTTAAACTCCTCGTCGATGTCAAAGTGCTTATGGTAATTTGCATATAAATATCCCTCGATGAAAACAAAGATGCATCCCATCCGAATTTCAAAATAAGTTGCTCGTTGTGAATTCGACTGTGTGTCTTCACTGTTTTCGTAATCCGTTGTTCGGTTGTGTGTCTTCGTCGATTTTGTAATCCGCTGATCGTTTGTTTGTCTCACCGTTTGTCGAATCCATCGTATAGCTTGTTGTCTGTGAGTTGGTGTCAGAAGGAAGGGAGGACTATGTTTTATTTTCCCTGGTGCAAAATGGACAAGCATAACAGCATGAGGTTTAAACCTCATCGGGTGCCTTTGGCACATCG
Source organism: Wollemia nobilis (assembly GCA_028583015.1). Classification (NCBI taxonomy): domain Eukaryota; kingdom Viridiplantae; phylum Streptophyta; class Pinopsida; order Araucariales; family Araucariaceae; genus Wollemia; species Wollemia nobilis. The sequence continues at coordinate 1,405,509 of JAQPPZ010003251.1, read as the reverse complement.
GTAGCGGCAAGGTTGTTGGCGCGCGCTACCCGAATGGGAGGTTCTGCATTCGAATCATGTAAAAGGGTTTTTTGTCGTGAAGTGGACACAGTAGGCGGTGTTAGATTTTGGGCGCAATTTCTCCATAGCAATTTTTGTTGTTGGCTAAGGTTGTTGAGTTGTTGTGGACGTGATCATAGAAGGCAGAGGTCTCTTAGGCTAAGCATTGAGGACAGGAGGTCTTCGATGGAAAGGAGTTCCACGTGCTGGCAAGAGGTAGAGGCAATTAATCTTCTGAGGGATCATTTCCAGAGCAGAGGGGAAGGTATCTCCTTTGAGCAGAGGCTCATAAATTCAGATTGAGGGGAAGGTATCTCCTTTGAGCAGAGGCTCATAAATTCAAATTGAGGTGAAGGTATCTCCTTTGAGCAGAGGCTCATAAATTCTGTTTGGGGGAAGGTATCTCCTTTGGGCCAAGGCTCATAAACATTGTAATTGGGAAGGATTCCTAAAGAACTTTGAGATAACTTTTAGAGAAAAGTTTTGTGGATGTAGCCCAGCCATTCTTGGTGAACCACGTTAAAATTGGTGTCACTTTGTGGATGATATTGTGCATTGCTTTGATATTTCTTTGGGTATATTGCTTTACTATTTTGAATTATAAAGGAAAAAGTAAAAAGATGTCTTATACTGTTCACCCCGCCTCTCAGTATAAGCTTGTGTTCTTCAATTGGCATCAGAGCAGGTGCCTTCGGAAATTTTAACAGCTTGAAGAAAAATCTAGTAAAGAACACAATGGATCATTCAAGTAGTAATGCAGCACCTATTCTTGATGGGTCAAATTTTGGTCTTTGGAGTACAAAGATGAAGGTTCATCTAATGGCACTTGGTAATGACGTATGGGAAGTGGTTGAAGATGAGTACACTATTCCTGTACATGGTCCTAATACTAAAGAAGAAAGGATCCTACATCACAGCAATTCAAAAGCAATGAATGCAATCCTGAAAGGCTTATAGAAAGCAGATCTCACCAAAGTGATTCACTGCAAGACAGCTAGTGAAATGTGGAAACAGTTGAAGGTGGTTCATACAGGTGATACAAATGTCAGAAAGGCCAAGTTGAGACACTTCAAAGGTATGTTTGAACAACTCAAGATGAATTATGATGTTAATATTAGTGACTACATGCTTCGTATGGATGATATTGTTAACTCCATGAAAGACTTAGGTCTTGAGCTTGCTGAAAATGATGTTTGTGATAAGATTTTAAGATCTCTTCCTAATAGATTTAGTGAAAATATTTCTGCTATTAAGGAAGCTAAATATTTGGATAAGTTGAAAAAGGATGAGCTCCATAGTATACTTGCAGCATTTGAGTTGAGAACTCAAGTGAAGGTTGATGTCAAGAAAGAGGTAGATTTCAAGGCTACCAAGGAATCCAAGGGTAAATAGCTTCAAGATAGTGATGAGTCTTCTAGTGATGAAGAAGCATATTACAGAAAGAAAGGCAAGTTCTCTAGAAAACACAAAAGTATGAAAAATATAAGATGTTTCAATTGTGGAAAGTTTGGTCATTATGCTACTAACTGTATATTGTTCCCAAGAATGAAAGTGATGAAGATAAACATGATTCTAAGAGCAAGGATTCTGAAAAGCACAAGCATCACAGGAAGATCAAATATGAGCACAACAATCAAGGAAAGAGGTATTCTCACAAGCACAAGAAGAGTTTCTACCTAGACAAAGCAAGTAAGTGTTCTAGTAGTGATAGTGAAAGTTCTTCAAGTGATAATGAAAATGAGATGTTGTTCATATCAGAAAAAGAGGAAGAACCGAAACATAGATTCATTATCATGAAATGTCGTAGATGTGGAAATTTTGGTCACCTTGAGGATGATTGCACAAATAATGATTTGGTTTCTAGTATGTATGAGGATGCTTTAGAAAACTATAAGGAAGATGCATGTATGGTTTTTGAAAAAGGTAGCACCTCTAGTGATAAGAAATATGAAAAAGGCTTTGATGATTCAAAAAGCAAACAAATAAAGGATCTTGAAAGTGAACTTATTAGTGCTCTTAGTGTTTTGGAAAAGGAAATAAAGAAGAATGCTAGACTCAAGGATAAGTTAGATGAATGTTGTATGGAGAGATATGATCTTATAGAAATTCTTGACTTCTCTATAGCTAAGACACAAGAACTCAAGGATGAGTTAGAGTCTAAGGTTCTTGAGTATAGTGAGTTAGAACAGAAAATGGCTTCTTTGAAAGAGGAAACTAAAGAGTACAAGGATAAGCTTTACAGGTTTCAAGATAGCTCCAAAAATGTTAAGTCACTCATCAAAGGTCAAAGAAAGACAACAGATAAAACATGCCTTGGTTTTGTTAAGCCACACAAGGAACAAGTTGGAGAGTCTAGTAAGAGACTCCAAAAGGAAGAGAGTTATGATGAGGAAAGTATTTCAGATCATGAGTCCTTGAATGATAGATGCATAGAAACAGAAAATAGAATTCAGAATGAGAAGAAGTTTTCAAGACCCAAGAGGTCAAATAAAGGAAAGTTTCAAGGCAGATGTTTTGCTTGTCACAGGTTTGGTCACATGGCTTCACATTGCATGGCTCAAGTGAAGAAGGTAAATGACAGTTTCAGAAGTGCTAGTTACTTTCAAGGGTATTGCTACTCTTGTCAATAGTTTGGGCATAAGGAAGTCTATTGCAAGGTAAATAATAGGAACAAGTTTGATCAAAACAGGTTTGGTCAGAACAGGTTTGATCAAAATAGGTTTGGTCAGAACAGGTTTGGTCAGAACAGGTGGATTCAAATATCAGGTTTACCTCAGACAAACAACATCATCAAGTGTTTCAAGTGCAATAATGAAGGTCACATAATCAGACAGTGTAGAGCTGAAATTCCAGAATACAAGAACAAGAACAGTGGCATGATCAAGTCCAAGGATCAAGGCATGGACAAGAATAGGGATGAGAACAAGAACAAGAACAGTGACAAGAATAGGAATATGGACAAAGAGTTCAAGAGAAGGCCCGAAAAGGAAGTTATAGATGCTGATGATGATCAGTGCCTAATGGGAGTTTTACTCCCACCCCAAAATTAATCACCTCATCAGGAGGTAGGGGAGGGACTAAGCTAAGAGGCTCATTCTTAGTCCCGAGCCCCAAAGGTGGCCCTTTGCCATTGATGACAAAGGGGGAGAGATATGAGTAAGTGGGAGAGCTATGAGTAAGGGGGAGAGCTTCAAGTGAAGAGGAGAGCTTCAAGTTAGGGGGAGCAAAACTTCAAAGGAAGATTCTCAGTTGTGGGCACAGTTTCTTAGTTGTTAGCATAGTTGGTTTCAGTTTTTGGCTCTTGAGAAGTGTTTTCAGTAAAGGTTTGCCATCAATGACAAAGGGGGAGATTGTTGGAAATTTTGGGTACTTTTGGTACATTGCCTTTGCTCAAGTGTATAAGTTGTCATTGATGTCAAGAAGCTTTTGAAGGAATTTGATTTAATATCAAATAATTTGTTTTGATGAAGGTTACGACATGACAGTTTCAGGTCTTGTGTAAACCCCAAGTTGGCAGGTTTAAATATTACAGGTGGATGCATTGGTTTAATGCATTTGGGTCCAGGAGGAAGTATTTATTTAAATAATTAAAAACCTTGTTAAGGTTCCATTTAATTATTTTTAAATAAATATTAATTTATTATTTGCATGGGTTCTCCTAATCCATGGTGCAAATGTCTTAACAAGGTGGGCACTATGTTTTAACTTTGTGGGCGCTAGCCAAAGACCTCTGTCGACGTGTTAAACTCCTCGTCGACGTCAAAGTGCTTATGGTAATTTGCATATAAATATCCCTCGATGAAAACAAAGATGCATCCCATCCGAATTTCAAAAGAAGTTGCTCGCTGTGAATTCGATTGTGTGTCTTCGCCATTTTCGTAATCCGTTGTTCGGTTGTGTCTTCGTCGGTTTTTGTAATTCGTTGATCGTTTGTTTATCTCACCATTTTTTGAATCCGTCGTATAGCTTGTTTTCTATGAGTTGGCATTAGAAGGAATGGAGGACTGTGTTTTATTTTCCCTGGCGCAGAAGGGACAAGCATAACAGCATGAGGTTTAAACCTCATTGGGTGCCTTTAGCACACCGATAGCGGCTAGGCTGTTGGCGCGGTACCTGAATGGGAGGTTACACGTTTGAATCATGCAAAAGGGTTTTTCATTGTGAAGTGGACATAGTAGGCGGTGTTAGATTTTGGGCACAATTTCTCCATAGCAATTTTTGTTGTTGGCTAAGGTTACTGAGCTGTTGTGGACGTGATCATAGAAGGTAGAGGTCTCTTAGGCTAAGCATTGAGGATAGGAGGTCTTCGATGGAAAGGAGTTCCACATGCTGTCAATAGGTAGAGGTAGTTGATCTTTTTAGGGATCATTTCCAGAGTAGAGGGGAAGGTATCTCCTTTGAGCAGAGGCTCATAAATTCAGATTGAAGGGAAGGTATCTCCTTTGAGTAGAGGCTCATAAATTCAGATTGAGGGGAAGGTATCTCCTTTGAGTAGAGGCTCATAAATTCTATTTGGGGGAAGGTATATCCTTTGGTCCAAGGCTCATAAAAATTGTAATTTGTAAGGATTCCTAAAGAAATTTGAGATAAATTTTAGAGAAAAGTTTTGTGGACGTAGCCCAGCCATTCTGGGTGAACCACGTTAAAATTGGTGTCACTTTGTGGATGATATTGTGCATTGCTTTGATATTTCTTTGGGTATATTGCTTTACTATTTTGAAGTATAAAGGAAAAAGTAAAAAGAGGTCTTATACTGTTCACCCCCCCTCTCAGTATAAGCTTGTGTTCTTCAGTGTGTTTCTATGGAATGTTATAGGTTAGTTTTGTGCATTTTTGCAACCCTATAGTAGAATCTAGTGTTGGTGGAACCTGGAGAATGATCTAGGAGCATGGAAATATCAAGGAACATGTATTGAAAGGCATTGTATTATTTTTTTCCGTACTCATGCACATGGAATCTCTCAACAATCTTGTTAGGATGTTTTGCTTATTGTGGAGATTGTATTGATTAGTCTATCAAACCCTTACAAAACATCTAGGAGAGATATTGGAGCAATGAAAAATCTAAAATAGCATCTAAATGTGTCTATGGTTCATACAAATCGTACATTTTCACTCTTACAAATCGTACAAAGCACTTTTATCTGATTTGGTAAAATAGGCGATTGAGAGAAACCCAATTTGATAGTTTTGGGAAATCGACTTGAGCGATTACAAAACTATGTACGGTAGCCTCCAAAACTGAATATTTCAATTTTTTTGATTGTAATATCATACCATATATGACACTGTACGATTTGAGATCATATAGTGTAGGCATTTGATGTCCGTACAAGGTGATCAAAGTTTGTACAAGGGTAGTTTTAACGGTCTTAAGACTGTACGATTTGGTAATTGAGCTAGGCTTAGCAGATTGATCATTATCAAACTTGGAAAATACCTCCCTACTATGAATGCTTCACCATTGTACTACATTTGGTAGTGTTGCCTTATCGAATCTGTCATTTTTTGTTAAAACAGGTTAAAATTGACGAAGTTGAATATTGAGACTGGAGGTGAATGATGAACACCAATACATGGAGCCGTGGGAGATGGGAACTAAGAGAAAACATTCTAGTAAGGAGCACAAGTATTGATCAAATAAAAAACACAAATAAATCATACCATAGTACTCAAGAACCAAATATAGAGAAAGTTTGGACATCCGAGGAAGGAGACTTTGAGGCATTGTTGATAGAGACAGAAGACAAGGAAATAGAACCGCCAAGCGTAGAGGCAAGGGTTAACAAAGGAAAAGTGTAAGAAGATGGAGAGTGTATGGTGAAACCTGAGAAAGTGACAGAAGGATTGCAAGAGAGTGTGGAGGATGGGAGTTAGGCACCAGAGCAACAGGACGTAAGGTCTTAGGAGGACGAACCAAGACCATCTCCCTCACATCAGTGAAGGAGATCGTGAAGTGAAGATGCACAAGAATTTTATCACCAAGTGGCAGGAAAAAACAAGATACCTTGAATTGACACTTCTGATGACAACGAGAGTAAGACGCCCCAAAGGAAGAATCAAAAAGATATTCCACGAGATACCTCAAGTGATAGTGATGACTCTCCTAAGATGGTTAACAATGCAGCCAAACAAAGATGCCCATCATTTTTAGGTGAGGTTAAGGAAGACCCCACATGACATATAGGGACTTGCATAACCATTTGGAAAGAAAATGGTGTAGATAGACCTGAGGATTGGGTAATACTATTTCCTGCTACCTTGAGAGGATTGATAATTGATTGGTATTTGAAGAGAGAAAATACCTCAGATTTTCAAACTTGGAATCAGATAAAGGAGAAATTCATTGAAGAATTTTGACCTTTAAAGGATGATGGAGACATTGTTATGGAACTTTGCGTGATGAAGCAAAAAACCGATGAGGATGTGAAATCCTATAACCATAGACTAAAGCAATTAGTCGATAAGATGCAGATGTCGTTGGTAGATGTTCTAGTAAAATGGTGGTCCGTAGATGGATTACTTCCAAAATATAAGAAAAATATGAAGGCAACACCATCATAAACATATGAAGAAGCGCTTAAGCACACAAAGAATTTTGAGAGTGAATCAAAACAAACATATATGGGAATCCTGTCTCATACCAAGTCGAAGGATTCAAATAGTGAAGAATATGATACTATACAGAGGACGATAGCATCATTTTGCAAGGATTTTGATAAATTGGTAAAAGAAAAAAAGATCAAACCTGATAGAAATGACATGTGGTGCACGGAATGCAAAACAGAGGGACATACAAATATGAAATGTCCAAGGAATTACTATTGCCATATTTATAATGTGATGGGACATGAGGTAATTCTATGTCCTTATAATGTAAGAATACATCCACAAGAATTGTCAATCCAGGAGCAGGAAGAGAAACTAAAGGCCCAAGGAAGCGGGAAACAAGTGACAAGTGGCGGTTATAGAAACAACAGAAAAGGTGGAAGGTCAAACCAAGGTAATCAACAAGGAGGACAAATTTATTTATAGTATGACTCGGAAGGTAGACCGATCATACAATATCGCAATTTCCAGGAATGGGGGAATTTTACAAAAAATTATCCTGCACCTCTAAGGCAAGAGACACTACAAGCAAGAACTACACATATGTGTATATGGCGTGCTCCTGGGAACCACAAAGAAGAGAATTATACAAAATAGATGAGTTCGAGTAACCCACAAAACATTAGTTATTTGGACATCAAAGTTCCTCAAGTTAAGAATGAAACTCAGGAAGTTTTAGCCGTGATGAGAAATCAAGCTAAGAAGAATAAGTATCCAGAGCTAGTAAAATAAAAGCAATGCTGGAAAGTAGCAAAGAAAATATTGCAAGAGGAAGCTTAGAAGACTAAACAAGCAAAGTCGAGAGCTGGTAAGGAATTAAGAAAACCATCATATTAGGAGATAGTTGTGTAAAATATGACTACACAGGTTTTGGATACCACAGTGGAAATTAAAGTACCCAACCTATTAGAAGCTATTCCAACATTATAGAAGGAAATGATAGAAGAATTGCAACCACAGAAGGTGATGGAAATGCAGAGCCAACCAATTCAGGAGGAGTGTAAAGATCAATTCATGGATCCAACCATATTAATGATTGATGTGGGAAATAAACCTGCATTAGTGCATCTGGATATATTAGGGCACAAATTGACACAAGTTTTCATGGATGGAGGATCCAATGTCAATGTGCTACCTGAGAGAACTTGGCTAGATCTAGGTGCTCCATCTCTATGGGCACCGAGATTTCGGTTATATGGTATTGACAAAAATGGCATTGAGACAAAGGGAGTCTTAACGACACAACAAGTAATGATATTTGAATAGGAGTTTGTCCTGGATTTTTTTGTGATTACAATGCAGAAACCTACATGCAATACTCTCTTGGGGAGAGGTTGGCTACGAGTAGCGAAAGTTAATTATAATTTGGGAAAGAACCAGACCATTTTTAAGAAGTAATAACACAAATACATGATTAATCTAGCCAATCAAAGAGTTAGTAAATATGTAGCTACAACAGATGAATCAGAAAATTCCTCAAAGAATGAAGGACATGAACCTAATGGGGAAGGAATGTTGTACCTAGATGAATGTAGTGAAGATAAAGCTCGATATGATAGTGGACTTATTCATTGGCAAATGGAGGAGTACAAAATATTTTAGCTCAACTACCTCTGTATTGAGTTAGAGGAGATCAAGGAAAAACAAGATAAACCAAAAGTTATCAAAGAATATAAGAAGGAAGCATAAGAGAAATGGAAATTTCCTAAAATATTTTTAGAGTATACAATAGGAGATGCAGAGATTGATACAAGATCGATGCACCCCGAGAACATAGAGAAAGCTACAAGTGAACCAAAAAATATCAAATAAAGGACCTCATATAGTGGACATCAATCTAGGAACATAGGAGGAACCTAGGATGATCCATTGTGGCGATGATTGGAATCTGGTATTGAAGGCAACAAATTTTAATATATTCTTGGAATACAAGGATGTCTTCGTATGGACATATAAGGACCTGAAAGGAATCCCACTAGAACTATGTATCCATAAGATTACACTAATACCTGGTGCTCAACCATTAAGGAGGAGACCATATAGAATGAACCTAAAGTATGTTGCATTAGTGAATGTAGAGATAGAAAAGATGATAGAAGTAGGAATCATATTCAAGGTGACAAACAGTGAATGTGTTTCACCTATAGTGATCACCTTGAAGAAGGAAGTGAATAAGATCATAATATGCATGGAATTTAGGAGTCTAAATGTTGTAACCATTAAGGATCCCTTCCCCATTCTCTTCATAGATTATATCTTGGAAGAAGTTGTAGGACATGAGATCTATTCATTTTTGGATGGGTTCTCAGGATATAATCAAATCAGCATCACCGAGGAGGATAAGATGAAGACCACATTTATTATGGAGAATGACATATATGCATATAAACGAATGCTATTTGGGCTCTGTAATGTCCTAGCTACATTTCAGCGTATCATACTATATATTTGATCAACTAGCAATGGGGAAATTCAAAGCATTTTGGATTATTGGTCCATCTATAGGAAGATCAAGGAGCATCTTCCTACCCTTAGTGAATGTATGAGTAGGTGTAGAAATGTACAAATATCATTAAACCCAAGGAAATATTCTATGATGGTACCGTATGGGAAATTGTTAGGACACATTGTGTGTGATGAAGGATTGAAGATAGATCCTAATAAGATCCGTGTGATATTACACATGGAAGAACCATTTGATGTGAGTTCACTCAAAACTTTTCTTGGTTCGACAGGATACTACCAAAGGTTTATCAAGAATTATGCACATGTATCCTACCCATTAGATTCTTTGATGAAAAAATATTCCTTTTAGATGGATAGAGAAGCACCAAGGAACCTTCGAGGGGTTAAAGGCTAAGTTGGTGAGTATTTTGATTTTGGTGTTTCCTAGTTGGGATAAGGAATTCCATGTCCATGTTGATGCTTCAAATTTTGCAACTGGATGTGCTCTAGCACAAGAAGGACAGTTTAGGCTAGATCAACCTATTTTATTTGCTAGTCACCTTTTTTCAAGGCTAGAGAGAAACTATAGTACAATAAAAAGGGAAGCCTTGGGAATGGTATATGTGGTTCAAAATTTTAGGCATTACCTACTGGAAAATCCCTTTCCTTTCTATGTTGATCACCAAGCCCTGTTGTACTTGATAAACAAACCGATGATCTAAGTACGAGTCAGCAGGTGGCTCATAACCCTCCAGGAGTTTGTATTTCGAGTAGTGGTGAGACATTGTGAAGCATGTGATTTTAGACCAGTTGTCTTGGATACGATCAGGGGAGCCTGCAGGAACAGGAGTTCCTGATGAATTTTTGGATGCACAATTATTTGCCATCAATGTTGTTCCGTCATGGTACAAATTGGTTGGCCAATATATCCACAGGTGAGTTACCACAAGAGATGATGACAACCAAAAAGAAGAAAGTAATCATGAATTCAACACCTTTCCAGATAATAGTAGGATTACTATATAAAATGGGAAGTGATGGTATCTTACGAAGATGTGTAATAGATAGAGAAGTCAAGGTAGCATTGAAAGAAGCCCACACAGGCTTAGCAGGAGGACATATGGGACCAAATACGATCGTGAGAAAAGTATTACTACCAAGGCTATGATGGACCACACTGTATAATGATGCAAAGGAGCATGTGAAAGCATGCGACACTTTTCAAAGAGGAGGGAAACTGGTCAAGAGGAACTTTATGCCCTTACATCCATCACAACCACAAGATTTGTTTAAACTATGGGTATTGGAATTCATAGTACCATTGAAGACATCTCAAATATGGAAGAGTAGATACATCGTAGTACCTGACAAAGTGGGTTGAAGAGAGAGCATTACCTGATAATTCAGCCAAAATTATATCGAGATTTTGTATGAGAAGGTAATCATAATATTTAGTATTCCGCTATAAATAACAAGTGATCATGGAGGATACTTTGTGAATGATATTATCATGAAACTGACAATAGAGTTCAAGATTTTACACTCATTGTCTAGTTCGTACTACTCCAGAGTGAATGGGCAGGCGAAAGTGACAAATAAAGTCTTAGTATCTACTTTATATAAAACTTGTGGAATAAAGGGAGGAAACTGGGAGGAAAGGCTACCATCCATTTTGTGGGCATACAAAATAACTTTTAAAACAACAACAAAACATACACATTTCCAACTAACGTATGGATAGGAAGCAGTGGTACCAGTCAAATTCTTGATACCAAGTTTGAGATTCATGGTAGAGCATCGCTTGGGAGATCAAGAAACTTTGGAGGAACTATTGATGATACTGACAAAGTTAGATGAAAGAGGAGTCATGGCACAATGGGCAATTAAGATAGCTCATAAAAGACAAAAGGCATGACATGACAAGCATTTGAGGAAGTTGGAACTTAGTTTTGGTGACTTAGTTCTAAAGTTTAACGAAAAATAGGAAATCAAGCCAGGTAAGCTAAAGACACTATGGCTTGGCCCTTATAAAGCACTTGAAGTAATTATTAATGGAGTAGTCAAGCTACAAAACTTGAATGAGATAGAGGTACCCAATGTTGTAAATGGCTCAAAGTTGAAGCCTCATAAGGTACAATGTTTATTCATTACTTCAAAAGAAATTGAACGATGAAGACGAGTGAAAACTCAAGATGAGGCTCACCGTGAGCCAGGTCCATCACAAAAATAACCTGATATGAGGCTCGCAAGATTATTTTATAAGGGAAGGAGACACAACTAATATTTTAACAGCAAGAGTTGGCACCTTGACTCGGTGAAAGAAGAAGGATACGAGTACATGTCAGAAGGGCTGATGGGACCATATGAGAAGGAGAGGAGTGGGTTTCTCCAAAACCAAGAGACTATCAAGAGATAGCACTGTTACCTAGAACTTCGAACACAAGGTACTCATGAGTAGAACATAGGGAACTACCTAAACAAATGGAAGGACGAAGAAGGATAAGGTTAACAGTGCATAATGAAGATAGAGTGGACACGTTCAAAATGGAAATCCCAAAGGACAATAGGGATGAAAATATAGATGAGGAATTAGTTGTACTTTCTCCATTGGCTCAGATAGGGAAATTATAGTAGAGGATGATAATACAAACTCAACAATTACAAGAAGAGTATCAAACATTGTGGAGTCACAATACGAGGTTGAGGGAACAACTCATCTAGGAGTTGGATGCTACAATACAAAGACTATATGAACAGAGGGCAATTAGACTATAAGAAGTTGAAAGTGAACCTAAGGAGGTTGAAGGATTAAATCCAAGAAATGGTGGAGGAAATGAAGGTGCAAGCACAAGTTTACCATCCCCACCAAGTGAGTAGTCAATGATAAATAAATATGTATAAATACTTTTACGAGACATAGAGGAGACCACCACATCACCTAAATTACAAGGCAACATATTATGAGATATGATGGATTCCAGTAATGAAGGAATTTCATGGTTGGTAAAAGATCCTAGTGCAGATATTAGTGATGATGATGAACTAGAGAATCTTCATAATCCTCAAAGAGATCATGACTCTCCAACTAGTGCATCGAGACAAAGACAATAAGGGAGAGATCAAAGGGGTAGACCCAATATTGATATGTAAGCTTACACAATAGCTCATCAACAACTAAGAAGACAAAGAAGGGAAGTATGGAGATTGAAGAGAGTGATGAATTTACCAATCGATTGGGCGAAATGGAGGGAAGAGGGTCGGACTGACTCTAGCTCTGATACATACTTCTTTGATGCATATAGAGAAGTATTAGCATCTTCATCCCCATAGATATCCTTTGAGGAAATAATATGGAGACATCACTTAAAATGTACTAATAGGAGAATTAGAACCTTGTGATAGTTGTCATCTAACCAGAGTCCACTAACCAATATTGAGTTGGTAGAAAATACTCCTGATAACAAAGGAACAAGAGAAATAATTGGACAAAGACCTCTAAGACTCCAACAAGGAAGGGGAGGAGGTAGGTGACCAGGGAATAATCGAGATAATTCTGATGTTACAAATAGATGAGGTAGAGGACGAGGAAGGTTTTGACCCCCTAATCCTAGATGACCGAGATATAATCCTTTAGAATGCATGAATTGGACAAGGAACCAATGAGGTATACCAAGAAGGAGAGGCATGTTACCAAACTCTATAAGACGATGCACATGGGGGCAACCACCCATAACTAGACAAGGACCTCATCAAGTTATGGGTAATAGGTGATTACTCCAAGAGAAGGAGGAATCACCAATAGTACAAAGAAGTTTGATGCCAAGAGAAAATGGATGGGGTAGACACCCACATGGTAGAAACCTTGATGGAAGAGGAAGGATACACTTTGTAGAGGAAAGAAACTTAGGCTAGCAATGAGTTCGATCACCAAATTTGGAGCAAGAATTGATCTGCATATATAGGTGAATAAATTGTTCAAATGATAGCAGAGTGGTAAGGACACCACTACCATGGGATCAATCACTTGCACGACAAGAAGAAGGACCACCAGGTGAAGATACTCTAACTTGCCATCGAATTATTCCAAATTGTACACATTGTAGGGGAAGATCTGAACATGTAGTAACATCATAGGTAGAGACAAGCCAACCAAGGGAACAAGGGGTACAAGAGGACACCATTACTCAAAATGTTATGGTCGAACCTCCAGGTCAAGATTCAGTAGGATCGTACAAGTGAATGTCACTGTACGATTACCAAGACGATAAGTGTAAATAAACTAGGATTGAAAAAAAATAAATAGAAAAAGAAAATGAAAAAAATGGGTACCTTAGTTGTGAAAATCCCTCGAGACGCAATTAAGAAGTAAGTGTTTGAAAACCATAAATTATGGCCTCTTCAGAAAGGGATAATTTGAAAAAATTTCTCTAAGTATAAGGATCGTACACAACAAAATTAAATATAAAATCGTACAAATGATAGATCATCCAAATTAAAAGTGACATAGAGTAAGTGAAATCATACAAAATGACATGTTGTACGATTTAGATCGTACAGTGTACAATTTCAAGCAGGATGTATGATTTCCAACTACCCAATTAATGCGGCATGCACGGGAGAAAGTAGTGGTTGGAGAAAAAGCGAGGGAAAAGATGAAATTTCAAAAACCTACTGAGTTGTCAATCATCCATGCAATATGGAGGGAAAATGTGCAAAGTGGCACAATTTAAGTTGATCGAATTAGGGTTTAGTTAGGGTTTTTTGAGCACTTTAAATAGGAAGGCAGAATTACAATTTTTATCAAATCGTACAAGTGAAAATTTGAATTTTAGGAGGATGAAGGTGGAAAGCATGCAATTGGAAGAAGAAGACCATATGGGCAGCCAATTTCATTAATAATTTTAATTGTAAGGACCCATTTTTAATTAGCCCCTAGGAGTTTTTTTCATTTTCTAAAGATTCAATCCAAGAAAGGAGGAAGAAGAAAACTAGGGTTTACTCCATGAAAAAGGGAAATTCAAATTCCAGCTAATAATAGTGATAAAATACAGAAAAATACATCAAATTATGGATGCAGAAGTAAAAAATTGTTGTTGGGAGTCTGAAGAAGTGGAGAAATTGAAGAAGTATGGTGGAAATTACAATTTGTTAAAGATTTAAACCCTAAAAATTGGTATAATCTAGAAAAAATGAGTTGAGGATCATTGGAGGAGATAAGAGAAGTCCGTACAACCATAAAACTACCACCAAAATTTCATTATTTTGAAATAAATCATGCCAGAGGTGAAGGAGTGGAAGATTGTTTTGAAAAACACAAAGACGATAAATCGGGGCAATCTGACAAATGGGTAGATGAAGGATTCAGAAAAAGAGATCAAGATTTGGAATTTTTCACAACCTAGGGTTTGAGAAGTCATGTTGTATGATTTTGGGGACAGCATGTACAATTTCCAAGGAAATTAGCAAGAGTTTGGGTGATTTTTAGGCCATTTTAGGTAGCTTTAAACAAATCGTACAGAATCATATGAATTCCAAAGGGGAAAATAGTAAAAAGAAACATTGTACATAGTATTGTCATACTGTACAGTCTCAGGTTGCAGATGTACGATTTGATGAAGATAGTATGGTTTGAATACTGACGACTAAAAATCAAACTATAGGAAAAAAACTAATAGTGTACAATCCAGAAGTGGCTGGCAAGGGTAAAACCGTATAAGAGAATAAAGAACCATACATTGTACAATTTTATAGTAAGTCATACAATTTTTGGTACGCTTTTGATTGTAGAAAGAGGTGATGTGGATGTTAATATAATCATTGATATGTTGAAGGAATGATGTCAACAGAAGAGTTTGGATGTTGGTTAAGGTGAATTGTAGCCAATAGGGTGGAGAGATCACTAGGTCCACTGCACGAGATAGAGGCATACCCACAACAACACCAAGAGCGAGAGTCTTAGTCCCACGATTAGCATGGTAATCATCCTTGGAGGAGAAGAGGATATAGGCCATGGAGGGGACAAAGACATTGGCAGGTGAACCTGAGAAGAACATCACCAAGGCACCAGGAGGAAATAATGGCACAAGAAAGAACCTCATAGATGGAATTAAGAAGTGAAATTCATCTTCCATAGTAGGAGGAGCATCTGAGCAATGGATAGGAAGAATGTCAAGTGGAGGTGACAAATATTGTATTTGTCCAGCATGGAGCAGATGCATGCAAGAAGTGGTGGGATGACGAGAAGAATAAGAATCATCCTTAGAGGAAGACGTTTGAGGATGCTCATGTGACGGTCATTGCATAAGTTCTGCCATTCCACAGAACATTCTTCTAGAACTATTATAGATAGTTCAGGCTTATAACCCTATGAACCAAATTGCCTAGGTCAATGTGGGCAAGAGGTCAATGAAGGTGGATATTTCGACAGAGACATTTTAAAAAAAATTGGCTTGCCAAAGGATGGTATGGATGTGTTGGTCCGGCTTTCATACACACCCCGTGAAGAATGAGCATAAACACCGATAACACCCACGGGATGAATCCCACTCACTTTAGGATCTAGCTGGTTATCCAAGGTGTGAGTTACAGAGTCGGGTCGAATGTCTATTCACTCTTTTTCGCTTCCGGAATAGATTTCAATATGGACTGTCTGTTACCTTACAGGGGGTTCTTGAACTTGTTCGATAGTTGCGAAGTTGTTACTTGTTAACAATCGTATTTAACTTGATTCTTGATCTAGCTCTCATGGGTCAGCAGATTCAAATAAAAGACAAATAAAGAAAGTAAAAATGGATCATTCACGGTAAGCAAAGAGAGGGTAGGGTAAGGCATAAAGGGAAGTTTATCAAAATTTAAACTGTAAAACTTAAACTGTCAATTTCATCTATACTATCAGCTTCACAACAAAACAAATCAAAGAGGAAAGCGTCCAGATTTCTAAGATCACTTTCAACCAAGAGCACAAGGCAAAATGGAACAGGTCTAACAAAAAATTATAAACCGAAGAGAAGCTGGTTAAAACTGATATCTTTCACCGGTAGCCTAGCTCACACAGTGAAGACAGAGCAATTAGAACAAGCTTACACCTGAAATCTATAATTTCCCAAGCAAACAATGGAACAACTGAAGCCTAACAACATATTTAAACTTGATAATGGCAGATTTACAGAATATATCTAACAAACTTTAATGGAACGGATAACAGAAGAAGATACACTTATCACAGATCTGTAAAATATTAGGCTCCCTGGCCATGCTACCACAGAAAACAACAAAAGCACATCAACTCCCAGTCCAGAAAACAAAGGATTTCACAAAATTTGCAAGAAATTGCTTATAAGCCTTTTATTTCTAAGTCTCCGCCTCCCGCGATTACATTTTGCAGTTGTATTTATAGACTCAGGAGAGATCCTGATCTTTACAGAAAATATCTTTTCTTAATCGCAAATCTTATCATCTTAAACCCTCGGACCGGGTTTTACAATAAAAGCCATTTTAAAACAAAGATCGGATAAAACCCAACCCTTCTGCAAATCAGGGCGGTCAACTGTCATAAATGGAGAAGATAGAATCAAATGCAGCTTGCATTCACCTGCAACTACAAATAAATGCCTTCATTAATTTCCGTTGGTGAGCCGGATGAGTCACCACTTCTCCGCTATTCCATCTCTGCAAATCTATCCCGGAGTTGAAAATATCTGCTTGCTATTAACTCCGCCATAAATCCCCATTGAATGCCTTCACCGGTAAAATCTGGCAGCTGCTTAGTCATTTGTGGACAGATCTCGTAAATACTGGAATGAAACATCAACTCTCGGCACCTTCCTTTTCAACATGGCCGCCTTTAATTAAATTGCATTTGACTTTGTCTTTATGGCCATTTTCCCGCTATCCCGCAAGTGACAGATGGATTCCTGCATGAAAGACAAAAAGATTATATTAGCAATTTAATAAACATTAAATCAACACTTTAACATTAAAACAGATTAAAATCCTAATCTTTCTTGCATGTCGGCCTCTGCTTCTCCTCGTTTCATGCTTTGACACGTGTCACAGAATCGTGACACGTGTCTGTTTACAGCTGCAAGCATTCTGGTCAACTTTCTGTGCAGGGTCGCGAAAATGCGACATGTCACGATTTCGCGACATGTCACGAAATCGCGACATCCTCGCCAGCATGTTTCTCTCTCCTTTTTTTCTTCATACCGCGAAACCACGACATGTCGCGATTTCGTGACATGTCGCGAAATCGCGCTCTCTCGCTCGCTAGCCTAACCTCCAACGCACCATGTCGCGATTTCTCAAGCACCTTGCCTCAGTATTTCATGCAAATGATTTTCTTTGTTTTCCCTTCTTCCTTCCTTTTCCATGCATTTGGCACTTATCTTTCCATCATTCTGAATCTTACTTTGTCTTTTTTCTTTTCATTCCTTGTTACAATTTCTCATCATGTTGGTCTTATCGTTAAAATTGCAGCAATCGCTCAACTTTATGTCTTTTCTTTTAACAAAATGCGATTTTGATAGGTAGCGATTCGCTACTCCTTCTATCTTCGTACCGATCGCCATTTTGAGTCGCGAAAATGCCACATTCCTTTGCTTTGGAAGACCCTTTCAAAAGGTGCAGCACATCGCTGTAGTTTTTGCCCCTTAGACTTTCTTTGCACTAGCTATGCAAGACATCGTCGCAAATTTGTATTTAGTCCTTTTTGCAACCAACACCCGTGACTTTGTAACATTGCAGGCATCGTTGCCACTTTGAACACTTAGACGCTTTACCTTCTCCTCAATCAATGTCTTGCGCCTTTGCAACTTTAAAACTTGCATGGCGTCGCTGCAACCCTTTAACCCTCAAGCCTTTGAACCGCCCGCGTCGCGAAAATGCGACGTGTAGCGCATCGCTGCAAGTTTTACTTTGGAGTGCCTTCTTGACCAATATGCAACGAATCGCTGCAACTCTAAACTCAGGCTCCCCTTTGGCCAACCTGCAGCGCGATTTTGAAACATGTTAGCGACGTGCTGCACTTTTTGTACTTAAGCATTTTTCCATCAACAACCCGCGAAAATAGAACACGTCGCGATATCGCGACAGTTCCCGTAGCTGCATGCGTTGACCGCGTTGACCGTGATTTTGCGACACATTTGCGACTTAGCCGATTTTCACTCCTGCAGCCCACTTCTCTCTCCTATCGCGATAATGCGACATGTCACGATTTCGTGACATGTCACGAAATCGCTCCTTTCCGTACAACTTTCTTCTCTCTCCTCTGGCCGGTAGCGATTTTGCGACGCTTTCCAAAAATGGAAATGTCGCGATATCGCGACATTTCCAAAAATGGAAAGTGTCACGATTTCGCTACGCAAAACTGACTTGGCGGGTTTTCTATTTTCCTGTCGTGATTTCGCGACATTTCCATAAATGGAAGTGTCACGATTTCGCGGCTTTGCCGAAAAGGGAAAGTTTTGGATTTTCATGAAATTTTCTATCTGTTTTCTGCATTCTTTTGCATCGGTGCAAGGTTTTCTTTGCCCATGAAGGACTCTAGCATGCACAAAATGAAATCTGAAAGGCAACAAAAACTGAATGCAAGGAAAAGGACAACTTAACCAAGGAGGCAAGCAAATTTGGATTTGAACCTGAAAATTATCAAGAGGGTCCCTGCTGCAAAATGGGAAGCTTGAGGTTTTCTAAGGATGGACTCTCATTTTTCAGTGGGGGTGTGTTGCTTCTCAACAAATGGCGATATCTACGGGTAAAATAGTAGCATTATTTTAGAACCCAGGACTCTGGTTTCAAAACAAAAAGACCATGCATCATGCCTTGCCACAGACATTCTTCACAATAAATTGACTCGCCAACCGCTAGTCGTTAAAATTTCCCAAGGACATACTAGGCTGAATTACTTCAAGGAAGATTTCTGATGTGCAATTACAAAGGGTATAAAACTTTCTTCAAGGATGACTGGATTGAATGATGAACTTTGGACTGATCAGCTTTTCTAGATTGTAAAAGGGGAAACCGAGTAGAGCTCTGTTTACTAGTTTAGCCTTTTACAAACTTAGACAGAGTTACCCTTTAGATTTACACGACCCAAATTTACAACTGTAAGGTAGAATCTGCAACTTGGTAAAAGAAAAATAGCTTTTGGAATCTGGCTGCCTCTCTCTCATATAACTCTTTTTTTTCTTCTTTTTTTTTTTTCTCTCTCATTTTTGAAATGCATCAATATCTGAAAGGCTTTAAAGAAATCACAATTTTCTTTTATCATTTGATCAATCTGGAACTGTTTCAGTCTAGGCACCGATAGCCTCTGTGGATACCCAAATAATTGCATGAACCATAGTCCCCTCTTATAACCAGACTTTTCTTGGATTCCCCGGAGTTCCTCCAACTAAACAAACATAGCAGTTTTTCTATCATTAAAACAACTGTGGCAAGCAAGACACAAGATCCAATCACCTCTCTACCGTTGTCCTGACTAACAAAATAGTTCCACTATTCAATTTAAGCAGACTATCTCAATTAGAATTATAAACAATGGGTGGAGACTGGATTGATCAGCTAGGAATAAAACAATTTTTTTTTTTTTTTAGCAGGCTGACTTTTCATTGATTGC
Source organism: Wollemia nobilis (assembly GCA_028583015.1). Classification (NCBI taxonomy): domain Eukaryota; kingdom Viridiplantae; phylum Streptophyta; class Pinopsida; order Araucariales; family Araucariaceae; genus Wollemia; species Wollemia nobilis. The sequence goes on along the minus strand of JAQPPZ010003251.1, from coordinate 1,385,801 downwards.
TCAGGCAAAGGTTAAAGGACAGATTTCAAAAGTTGAAGAACTTTGGACAGACCTCCAAGGACAGAGACAGGCCTCAAAAACAAAAATAAAACTGCACAGACTTTTTAAAATTAAAACTGAAGCAAATAAATTAAAACAAGAGAAAATAAAATAAAAAAAAGACAAAAAAAAAAAGGAATTAAAATGAAAAAAATAAAAAAAAAAAATTAAAAAAAACTGCACTGACAAAGAAATAAAACTAAAAAACTTCAAAGCTTACTTACAATGTATACATATGTTACAACTTCTTTATGACTCATTCAAATGATAGATTGGATGGAACAACCGAGAAATAATGTTTCAAGTATTGACCATTAACAGGGAGGTCCAAAAAATTACCATCCAGATCTTGTAAATGGAATGCATTGTTACCCAATATCTCAGGAATTTGGTAGGGGCCTATCCACAGTGGTTGCAACTTTGTATGCTTACCCTTCTTCTCATGAGCCTTGTCCCACAGGAGCACCAAGTCTGCCACCTGAAAGCTTTCACTTTGGCCCTCTTGTCAAACCACCTTTTGACAGTTTCTTGATGTCTACTGAAGTGCTCCAGGGCTTGGAGTCTTTCATCCTGCAAGTTAGTGAGATCTAAAACACGGGCTTCAACATCATCATGATCCTCAAAATAATCTAAGGCAAATTGGTAGGTAGGCAACTTGAGAGAGATGGGAACAATTGGCTGGGTACCATACAACAAAGCAAAGGGAGAAGTCTTAAGAGCAACCTTATGTTTTATCCGGTCAGCCCAAAGTGCATATTTCAACAATGTATGCCATTGCCTGGGTTTATCTGCTGCAGACTTCTTGATGGCATTCATTAAATTCTTGTTTGTTGACTCAGCTAGTCCATTGCCTTGGGGATAGTAGTTGGATGAGAATCTGATAACTATCCCCATCTGGTATGCCCAATCTGCAAACTCCAATGATTGAAAGGCTGGCCCATTATCACAGACCAAATTCAGGGGAACCCCAAATCTAGTTATGACATTTGATTCAAGAAAATCAATCACTTCCTGGGCTGTACTTCTTGTGGTGGTTGCTGCTTCAACCCACCTTGTGCAATAGTCAGTAGCTGTCAGAACATATTTATGCCCTGCTGAAGAATTCGGGTTAATGACTCCCACAAAATCAAGCCCCCATTGCATGAAAGGTTTACTGATCACAACAGGTTGCAATGGCAGGGCCCGGTTGGCCTCTTTGGCTGCAAATGTCTGGCACTGATGGCAGGTTCTGACATGCTGATGTGCATCTTTAAAAAGTGTAGGCCAATAATAGCCTGCTCTTAGTATTTTATGTGCAGTGGCAGATCCTGATGGATGCCCTACCCCTAGTTTTTCATGAAAACTAGCCATGACTTCACTGACTTCGCTGGGAGAAATGCATCTTAGGAAAATGCCAGCATAATTCTCCCTGTACAGAGTACCTGCCTTGAGGAGATAATGAGCATCTTTTAACTTTAATGCTCTCCTTTGAGTTCTGTTCAAATGGGATGGGCAAATTCCAAACTGTAGCAGATGAATGATATCTCCATACCAATCATCAAATTCAGAATTTAACTGATTAACTTCTTCCCGTAGAGGCACTTCAGCAATGTGTCTGGACAAACCAAGCCCCCTGATCATTTTTGCAGGCCTAATCTCCAAGTCATACTCTTGCAACCTTGTGACCCAATTTCCCCTCAGTTCACCCAACTCATTCTGACTTAGAAGGTATTTAACAACTGGGTCTGGCACTATGGCATGAATTTTGCTCCTCAAGATATAGTGTCCGAACTCGTTTCACTCGCTTTTACCAAAGCATAAGCTTGTTTGTCTAAACGGGAATATTTCAGCTCAGCTCCCTTCAAATTGGTGCTCTTAAAAGCAATTGGATGTTCCCCGCTTCTCTCCGTTGGGTCGAACTCGCAGCAAGTGTATGTTCAAAAGAGAAGGTGTACGGATAAAAATCTGCACTGAAGTCTGGGCTTACCAGAACTGGTGCCTCGTTTAATGGCTATCTTGATTTCTTGGAAGGCAGTCTTAGCTTCTGGGGTCCAAACAATCTGGGCAGTCTGCTTTAACATGTCATTCATTGGCTTAACTATCTTCGCAAAGCCTGAGATAAACTTCCTGACAAAGTTAATCTTTCCAAAGAATGACCTCAACTCTTTCTTGGAGTTGGGAAATGGTATGCCAGATATGGCTTCAACTCTGCCTGGATCCATAGAAATGCCATCTTTTGTGACCAAGTGTCCCAGCAATTTGCCTTCTGTTACACCAAAAATGCACTTCTTTGGATTCAAGGAAATGCCAAACTCCCTGCACTTGTTAAACACAGACTCTAAGTGCTTTACATGGTCAAATCTGGATTTGGAGAAGACTGTTAGATCATCCATGTAAACTACAATGCATTTGCCCATAAGCCCCTTGAAGGCATGATCCATTGCTCTTTGAAATGTTGCTCCAGCATTTATTAACCCAAATGGCATCCTTTTGTAAGCAAAAGTCCCCCACTTAGTTGTAAAAGCAGTCTTCATTCTATCTTCCTTCTCAACCAAAATCTGGTTGTACCCTGAGAAGCCATCCAGGAAAGACATCATCTCTGACCCATTAACAATTTGCAAGACTTCATCCATAGAAGGCAGGGGATAGTTGTCCTTTTTAGAAGCCTTGTTTAAATTCCTAAAATACACACATAGGCGGATCTCCCCATTTTTCTTCCTGACTGGCACCAGATTGGCCACCCAGGTAGAATGCCTGATGGGAAAAATAATTGCTGCACTCAAGAGCTTTTCCACTTCCGTTTGGATTAGGGGTTCTAACAGAGCATTAACATGCCTCTGTTTCTATCTGAAAGGCTTGCAAAATTCTTTCAAAGGTATGATGTGAGTGTAAACTTTTGGGTCAAATACCTTTAAATCTTTGTATGACCAAGCCATTACATCCTTGGACCTGTGCAGAAAATCAACCAGACTTTTCTTTATTTTTGGATCACAGTCCTTTGCCAACTTGATGTTCTTTGGATCCTCCTCAGTGCCTATGTTCAGGTTTTCAGTCCCATTGTCTGTGGGAGCTACAAAATCCTCGTAATTCACCCTTTGCCCGATCTTGTCAACATCAAATAGCCTTTCTAGCTCCACCATTCCTTTTGGGATCCCGTTGTCCTTCAACCTCATTATTCCTCTCTCATCATCCAACTGCTCCAAGCAGGGTGTCTCTTTGGCCTTCATCAATTATAGCATTCTCAAAGGTGTTAGTACTTTGCAAAAAGTTTACAATCTGTTGATCATCTGAGAAAACTTGAAAGTTGTCTATATTGTTTGGAACTGAAGGACAGGGGACTAACTCAATTGAGAACTTATCCCACTTAAAATCTTCCAATGGCTTTAAACTTGCAGCTGAAGATGCCAGGACATCAACATGTGAATTTTGTTCCCTGGGTATGTGTGTCAGATTGAATGCATCAAAGCCTTCTACAAGATCCCAGGCCCCGTGTTTGTATCCCTTCAAATAGGAGGCTTTACACTCGGAATTTACCCCCGACTTGACTTGCCACTAATTCTGAATCAGTGAAAACTTGAATGTTTTTCACATTTTTATCCAAAGCAAACTTTAAACCTAAAATCGTAGCTTCATACTCGCTAAATTATTAGTACATGGGAACTCGCAGCGGTAAGACATAAAAAATGTCCGACTTTGAGGCCCTTTGAGGACTCGCCCTGTTCCGTAACCCCGCTTACATCTAGCTCCATCCACATGAAGTGTCCAAACTTCATTAGTATGTACAGGATGAGCTTTATTAAACTTGTTACTCTGCCCACTTGTTAAATTGTAGACTCCAATGTCTACCTCTGCAACATTGACAGCCTCATTTGCTCGCATTGTACTCTGTAATGGTGTGCTTGTACCTGGGTTCTCTCGTCAACCCGCAATTGATTTGCCACTCCTTTCCATGGCAACCACATGTGTGAAAAATCTGTTGCCGGATATCCATTCAAGGACCTAGACCAATCCCTACTCAACAGCATCCCATATCCCACTGGGATATCCACAACCTGGATTTCAATTTTATGTTGAGCCCTTGGCTCAGATGCTAATTGTATGTGAATATTTTGAAGCTCTCCAACAACTTTAACTTCTGACTTGTCCAATTGGACAACTCTCCTTTCAGACTTCATTGGGGTCAGTCCCAACCGCTGACAAATGGCCAGTGGCATAACATTAGCAGATGCACCTGAATCTACCAAACAATTATGTAAGTTCTTCCCAAAAATTTTGACAGTCAAGAAAAGGGGGGAACTTCAGTTTTTTCTTTGTACATGGCTAGATTGGCATTTGCTATTTTCTTTCCCTTGTCTACAGGTTTAGCAGAGAGGCCGTAGTATGTCTTTATCATAGTTGTCTCTCTCGTCTCGAAATCTGTGCCAGCTCATGCAGAGTAATGTTGGCCTTAATATTTTTCATATCCTCCACTATGTTATATCCTTTGTTAAGTGGAGGAACAACAACATCTGGTACTCTTTGAGCCCCTCCCTTTGGTGGAGGTGGATTATTGCTTGGAGAGGGGTCCGGAGGAACATTGTGAGAGTTATCCGGAGGAGTTGATGTAGTGTTGGGCTCCGGATTCCTGTTTCTCAGGTTGTAGTTATCTCTTCTGTACTGCTGGAAAGCCTGTACTTCATCTATAGGCATTTCAACTACATTCTCAGATTCATCCGGGAAAGAAAAGGAATCCAGGACCATGGCTGCACTGTGGCCAGATGAACTTGGGCCATCAGCAGCTTCTTTGATTTTCGGGGAGATCGATCACCGTACAAGGCTTCAAATGCATTGCAAAATTCCGCATAGTCCAACTCCCCATGCCGAGAAGTGGCATGTATTCTCGCACCAGCTTGGGCGTAGCTAAATCACGTATGTTCACATCATGAGTTTTACCCTTGTAATCTTTATTAGGTTCATATGGGGGCCTCATAAACTGCTTGGCCGATATGAGTATCTCGTTGGGATTGTCACCAGTAGAAGTTTGCCTTTTAAAACTCGGAAAATCATTGGCCAGCCTTCCGAACAATCTTTGAGACTTCTTCAATCCTTGCATTGTCAGCCTCTTTCACTGGGTTCCGTACATTCTCAACAGGTGCAGCAGTTGATGGACTTGTTGATGGTAGAGTCTGACAGACTGGCAACATCATCTGATGTGGAATGGGATTAAACACAGGAGCAGCTTGTGTGATTAGAGGAACTTGCTGAGCATTTAAAGGCTTGGGTCCCAACTGTCTTTCCGTAATCAAAGCTTCTTTGTAGGCTTCTGTCAAATTGGTAATAGTGGCATCTCTCTTCAAGAAGACAGAGGTCATGGGATCCAGAGAATTTCTAAAAATCTCTAATGCCAAGTCAACATTAGGTACATAATACCCAGTAAGTCTACCATAGGCTTTCTAGAATCTGACATTATAGGATCCGATAGATTCACTTAATTCCCTTTTGATGCTAGAAAACCGCTGATATAAAATACTCGGGGTCTATCACTTCCCCGAACCGTGACACAAAAACTTTCTCTAAATCATTCCACTCGGTGATAGAATCATTGGTGAGGTTTAAAAACCAGTCATATGCTCCCTCCTGGAGAGTGAACGGGAAGAGTCTACAGGAAACATCTTCATGTTGTACATTTAATAACTTCAGTGCATTCTTGAATGCAACCAAGTGTTCTTCTGCGGTTCTTGTCCCATCATGTTTGTACCTGGGGAGATATCTTTCTGGATTTCTGGGCAGGTCATGGGCTATACCCGAAATGTTCAAAGTTGTGGAGCCCAACCAATTTGCCATAGCTAATGGATTGACAGGAATATTCTGAGCTCTTGTTGGAGTGACTATCAATGGTGATAAAACTGTCTGTGATAGAGATGTGGCCCTTCTGTGGCTACTTCTTCTCGGAGTTTCTAATTCAGGAACAAGGAGCTCTCCAGCTCTGGGGTGGGACCTTGTTACCCTGTATGTAGAATCCAGCTTTCACAAGCACTTATAACTTTGCAGCTTCTCAACAGTGTTCCGTATTTGGCAATTTAAAACACCGCATCGACAACCAGACAACACCAGAGGTCCCCGGCAATTTAAAACACCGCACCGACAACTTACAAAAATCGTACCGACAATTTATAAAACTGAGCCACTTTTAAATGTTAAAATGCCAGACTCTGGATAAAATACAGTATTTGTCAAGCACCACATACAATTGGATTTCCCAACTCAAGTGCACTAAGAACAGATGTTCTCGGGCCCTCCTTCTAGCGCCAATTAAATGTTGGTCCGGCTTTCATACACACCCCGTGAAGAATGAGCATAAACACCGGTAACACCCACGGGATGAATCCCACTCACTTTAGGATCTAGCTGGTTATCCAAGGTGTGAGTTACAGAGTCGGGTCGAATGTCTATTCACTCTTTTCCGCTTCTGGAATAGATTTCAATATGGACTGTCTGTTACCTTACAGGGGGTTCTTGAACTTGTTCAGTAGTTGCAGAAGTTGTTACTTGTTAACAATCATATTTAACTTGATTCTTGATCTAGCTCTCATGGGTCAGCAGATTCAAATAAAAGACAAATAAAGAAAGTAAAAATGGATCATTCACGGTAAGCAAAGAGAGGGTAGGGTAAGGCATAAAGGGAAGTTTATCAAACTTTAAACTGTAAAACTTAAACTGTCAATTTCATCTATACTATCAGCTTCACAACAGAACAAATCAAAGAGGAAAGCGTCCAGATTTCTAAGATCACTTTCAACCAAGAGCACAAGGCAAAATGGAACAGGTCTAACAAAAAATTATAAACCGAAGAGAAGTTGGTTAAAACCGATATCTTTCACCGGTAGCCTAGCTCACACAAGTGAAGACAGAGCAATTAGAACAAGCTTACACCTGAAATCTATAATTTCCCAAGCAAACAATGGAACAACCGAAGCCTAACAAAGATATTTAAACTTGATAATGGCAGATTTACAAGATATATCTAACAAACTTTAATGGAACGGATAACGTAAGAAGATACACTTATCACAGATATGTAAAATATTAGGCTCCTGGCCATGCTACCATAGAAAACAGCAAAAGCACATCAACTCCCAGTCCATAAAACAAAGGATTTCACAAAATTTGCAAGAAATTGCTTATAAGCCTTTTATTTCTAAGTCTCCGCCTCCCGCGATTACATTTTGCAGTTGTATTTATAGACTCAGGAGAGATCCTGATCTTTACAAAAAATATCTTTTCTTAACTGCAAATCTTATCATCTTAAACCCTAGGACCGGGTTTTACAATAAAAGCCATTTTAAAACAAAGACCGGATAAAACCTAACCCTTCTGCAAATCAGGGTGGTCAGCTGTCATAAATGGAGAAGATAGAATCAAATGCAACTTGCATTCACCCGCAACTACAAATAAATGCCTTCATTAATTTCCGTTGGTGAGCCGGATGAGTCACCACTTCTCCGCTATTCCATCTCTGCAAATCTATCCCGGAGTTGAAAATATCTCGCTCGCTATTAAGTCTGCCATAAATCCCCATTGAATGCCTTCACCGGTAAAATCTGGCAGCTGCTTAGTCATTTGTGGGCAGATCTCGTAAATACTGGAATGAAACATCAACTCTCGGCACCTTCCTTTTCAACATGGCCGCCTTTAATTAAATTGCATTTGACTTTGTCTTTATGGCCATTTTCCCGCTATCCCGCAAGTGACAGATGGATTCCTGCATGAAAGACAAAAAGATTATATTAGCAATTTAATAAACATTAAATCAACACTTTAACATTAAAACAGATTAAAATCCTAATCTTTCTTGCATGTCGGCCTCTGCTTCATCTGATACGTGCTTTGACACGTGTCACAAAATCGTGACACGTGTCTGTTTACAGCTGCAAGCATTCTGGTCAACTTTCTGTGCAGGGTCGCGAAAATGCGACATGTCGCGATTTCGCGACATGTCACGAAATCGTGACATCCTCCGCCGGCAACCTTTCTTTCTTCATCGGCCACGAAACCACGACATGTCACGATTTCGCGACATGTCACGAAATCGCGCCTCTCCTTTGCATCGCTAGCCCAACCCCGTGAAAACGTAACATGCAGCGCATCGCTGCATGTCTCATGCCTTTGTACGTCGATTTTCATGCAAATTCGACTCCTTTCGCCCTTTCTTTCGCCTTCTTCCCGTCCATTTCGCCATGCATTTGGCACTTTCTTTTCGATCATGTCATGAAATCATTACACCTCCTTGTCTTTTGTTCGCTTCTCATTCCTTGTCGCAATTTCGCGCATCTCCATGTTGGCCGGCCTTATCGTTGAAATTGCAGCTAGTCGCCGCAACTTTCATGTTCTTTGCCCTTTAAACCAAAACTCCCACGATTTTGCTACAGGTAGCGATTTCGCTACCTCCTTCTTCTCCGTACCAATCGCCGAATTTTATCGCGAAGATGCCACATTCCTTTGCTTTGGAAGACCCTTTCAAAAGGTGCAGCGCATCGCTGCAGCTTTTTGCCCCTTAGACTTTCTTTGCACTAGCCATGCAGAACATCGCTGCAACATTTGTATTTAGGCATTTTTTGCAACCAACACCCGCGACTTTGCAACATTGCAGTGCATCGCTGCCACTTTGAACACTTAGACGCTTTACCCTCTCCTCAATCAATGTCTTGCGCCTTTGCAACTTTAAAACTTGCAGTGCGTCGCTGCAACCCTTTAACCCTCAAGCCTTTGAACCGCCCGCGTCGCGAAAATGCGACGTGTAGCGCATCGCTGCAAGTTTTACTTTGGAGTGCCTTCTTGACCAATATGCAACGAATCGCTGCAACTTTTAAACTCAGGCTCCCCTTCGGCCAACCCGCAGCCTGATTTTGAAACATGTTAGCGACGCGCTGCACTTTTTGTACTTAAGCGTTTTTCCATCAACAACCCGCGAAAATAGAACACGTCGCGATATCGCGACAGTTCCCGTAGCTGCATGCGTTGACCGCGTTGACCGCGATTTTGCGACACATTTGCGACTTAGCCGATTTTCACTCCTGCAGCCCACTTCTCTCTCCTGCCGCGATAATGCGACATGTCACGAAATCGCTCCTTTCCGTACAACTTTCTTCTCTCTCCTCTGGCCGGTAGCGATTTTGCGACGCTTTCCAAAAATGGAAATGTCGCGATATCGCGACATTTCCAAAAATGGAAAGTGTCGCGATTTCGCTACGCAAAACTGACTTGGCGGGTTTTCTATTTTCCTGTCGCGATTTCGCGACATTTCCATAAATGGAAGTGTCACGATTTCGCGGCTTTGCCGAAAAGGGAAAGTTTTGGATTTTCATGAAATTTTCTATCTGTTTTCTGGCATTCTTTTGCATCGGTGCAAGGTTTTCTTTGCCCATGAAGGACTCTAGCATGCACAAAATGAAATCTAAAAGGCAACAAAACCATAATGCAAGGAAAAGGACAACTTAATCAAGGAGGCAAGCAAATTTGGATTTGAACCTGAAAATTATCAAGAGGGTCCCTGCTGCAAAATGGGAAGCTTGAGGTTTTCTAAGGATGGACTCTCATTTTTCAGTGGGGGGTGTGTTGCTTCTCAACAGGATGTAGTAAAAATATTGGTAGATCCAATAGAGGCATACCGCCTCGTCACTACCATGACCACTATCAAATCACTGGCTGAGGTGAAGATATCTTTTGCAGGAACACGTGGAATAAAATAGAGCTAGTTGAAAGGAGAAAATTGGTCGTGTGTAATGAATACAGTCATGGCTCGACTTTCAGGAGATATAAGGACCACAAAAATGCCAATGTGGATGGAACAATACGCAGAAGGTATTACAAAGGGGATTCAATATGATTGGGATACCTTTCTGGAACTTATAATGCATGAGTCACTAATGAAGAGGCCAAATAATTTTAGAATGACCTTCCATGCTATTGGATTGTTATTGAATGCAGTCATGGAAGCAAGAATGCAATTTATAGGATTGATGCCACTTCAAGAAATTAGGCCAGGATAGTCAACAATATTGAACTAGGCGAAGTTAGTGCCATTATCAAAAGTAACTCCGAAGAAACCCCAAACAAGGAGTGAGTGACATATCAGTGAAGCTCAAGAAGACACTACTCCGGAGAAGGATGTTGATTTACATCATAGGAAACAAAGGTCTAGACGACTGGAACTGGAGCTAGAACAACAAGCACCAATACAACGATAGTAGGAGTAGCCACTCATTCAAGAAAGGGATAATAGGTAGGGAAGCCCCATACAAATAAAGATGAGAAGAAAGTGGAAAAGAATGATGAGAAAACCAATTATAAAGGTTCAGGAAAAAGAACAGTTGGACTCAGAAGCGATGAAACTGGATGAGTTGTATTAGACAGAGACAGAGAGAATAGTACAATCCCCAAAAATCTTCCAAAATTTTGATAAGATAAATGCTTCTAAATTTTTTAAAGGATTCGAGGTAGGGCAATATGGATTAGCCACTACTCAAGAAGAAGTGGAAGCAAGAAGAAATACCACAGAGAAAGCACACAAGAATAAGCATCATTACAAATTTATAACGGGAAGCTCAAGTAAGAAAGATGCACCAACGAATATGGAAGCATCACAAGAGAAAGAAGAACTTGTTGCTGAACAGGTCATAGCAATGGACACACAATAAGTTTAGGAACAAGAAGTGATAGAAGAACAACAGGTGGGTAGTATTGAGCAAGAAGTAGCCTAGGAGAATACTGAAGAGCAACAGGTGGACTCAGTCAAATCAAAAAAGGCCCAAGAATAGGTTGAGTAGCAGCAATCTTAGGAAGGGATTGTGAATATCAAAGATAGTGAGGAGGAGAAAATTGTAAAACAATCTCCACCTCAGGAGAAGATAGATATAGTGAGAGCACTTCAGGAGCTTGGGGGAAGCTCTAGCCACCATATGGATGAAGAAGATATACGAACTCCTACAGAGGAAGAACTGCAAGGAATGCAATCCAGTTATCTTATGGAAATACCATGGTTCTGTAGAATTGCAAATAAATATGAGGCATGTGGAGTAGAAGATAAGGTGAAAAAAATATTTTCTCAATTAGGCCATGTGATTAATAGTTCCAAACTAGAATTTTACATTGGCCATGTGGGAGAATTGAAGTTTTGGAAAGAACAAGTGTCTCTCAAATTGGAGAAGATAACATAATGGGTGAGCAGTGCAGAGCGTACAAAGAGGATAGCGGACATTCATGCACATAATCCATGGAGGTTTCCCAAGGAAGAGGTAACAACAATGTTGGGAAATGAAATCTTGCCAGAAGGGGTGGTAAAAAACTACAAGAAAGATCCAAGGATGTATTTGGATAGAGTCAATCATCTGACCTATCCCACAAATATGGTATAGTTAGAGTATATGAGGGTTGCTACGGGATTGGCTATCACCCTGAGGAAGTTTAACTTCCTAACACACTAGATAGAGTGGCTGAGCATTGGACTGGAACAAATCCATCGGCTCAAGGAGGCTTAGAAGGAGGAAACTACAGCCACTCAAAAGGAATTGGTTGCAATGGAAGAAGAACTGTAGAAAAGCAAAACTACAATATAAGAGAAAATAAATAAGTTGGAGGATGATCTGTCATGCCTCAGAACTAAGTCTAAAGCCAGAATTAGCATGCTTGAATAGGAAAAATGACAAATATCACAAATGGTAGAGGACAAAATTAAGGAGTTGGAGGTACAGCTCAAAGCAAAGGATGAGCTGATGACAACTCAGTTAACCGAAAAGAGTGAGCAAATGGTAACACAAGACAAGCAAATAGAAGAGCTGACGAAGGACAATAATTTTTTTAATGAAATAATCTTAGAAAAGCAAGCTCATTTGAAGATTAGAGAAGACCGAACTGAAGCTATGGAGGCTAATATCAACCACCACCTGTAGACCATTATTGAAAATAATGAAGAAATTTAGGCAGAATCTCGAGAAAAAACTCATTGGAAGGAGAAGTTGAAAAAGAGTGCCTCAAAATGGGAACAACAGATGATGGTATTCTTGAAAACTATCGAGGCAAATGCTAACTTACATGAGAAAAAAATAGTACATATGGGAAGCTACGCGATCAAGCTGAAGAATGAGCGATAAATATATAAGTCACAAGTTAAGTACTTATAGGTTGTAGTGCTAGATTATGAAGCACAATTGAAGAAGCGGAACGATTCGGTGAGGACACCAACAAAATTAAATGGGAGGTCAGATGTAGGCAGCAAATCCACCTCCTAGAAGAAGAAGAAGTGACCAAAGGGATTTGCTCAATCTTGATAGTTTTGACACAAGTGATAGTTTATCCAAGTTTTGGAAATCATACAATAAGGGGTAAAACTATACAATTGGAATGACAAATCATACAGGGCACACCGAAATTCACCCAAATGCAAGGGAAATATAATTTTAGAGTGAAATGGTACATAGATTTGCTAAGGTGTTAAACTTAGTAAAAATCCAAATTAATGTATTCAGTTGTATATTGGCAGTTGTAAATAATGAATTGCCTTAGAAACCACTTTGTAATAGCCTAGGCAACGTTATATAAGGCCTCATTTTCAAATTTGTAGGTCTGGTTGCTAGAGTGAATAACTAGTACTTGTTAGTTGTTTATTCTCTGAGTTATTGCAATTACATTGATATATTATCTATACTGTAATTGAGTCCATATACATCAAAGAGAATAATTACATTTTTGGATGACTGTGTACGATTTTGGTAATGATGGATGGTGATTTATGGAAGAATTGTAATGTGTGTGTGTTTCTATGGAATGTTATAGGTTAGTTTTGTGCATTGTTGCAACCCTGTAGTAGAATCTAGTACTGGTGGAACCTAGAGAATGATTTATGAGTATGGAAATATCAAGGAACACATATTTAAATGCATTGTATGATTTATGGTCGTACTCATGCACATGGAATCTCTCAACAGTCCTGTTAGGATGTTTTTCCTATTGTGGAGATTGTATTGATTAGTCTATCAAACCATTACAAAACATCTAGGAGAGATATTGGAGAAATGGAACATATAAACTAGAATATGAATGTGTCATTGGTTCATACAAATCATACATCTTCATCCTTACAAATCGTACAAAGCACTTCTACCCAATTTGGTAAAACAAGCGATTGAGAGAAACTTACCCGATTTGGCAGTTTTGGGAAATCGACTTAAGCGATTACAAAACTGTGTACGACAGCCTCCAAAACTAAATATTTTAGTTTTGATAAGTGTAATATCATACCATCTATGACACTGTATGATTTTAGATCGTACAGTGTAGGATTTTTAATGTCCATACAAGGTGATCATAGTTCATACAAGGGTAGTTTGAATGGTCTTAAGACTATACGATTTGGTAATTGAGTTGGGCTTAGCAGATTGATCATTTTTAGACTTGTAAAATACCTCCCTATCGGGAATACTCCACCCCTATGCTACAATAATGTCTTAATATCTCTTCCCAAAATATTTAGTGAAAAAAATTCTGCTATAGAAGAATCAAAGGATGGTGATTCTTTGACAAGAGATATGTTGCTTGGTATTCTTACAGATTTTGAGTTGAGAAAAAAATAACCTAATCCCCAAAAGTAAGCAACCTTCAAATCAATCAATAAGACAAAGGGTAAGAAGTCAAAATCAAGCAATGAGTCATCCAGTAATGAAGAAGCTAATTATGGCAAAAGGAATAAGGATTCAAGAAGATCTAGAGATGCAAAATCTGGTAGATGTTTCAATTATGGAAAGTATGGTCATTATGCAACTTATTTTCAAGAAGCTAAGGATAACAATTATGAAGAAAAATAGGATCACAGAAACAGGGAATTAGAAAGATACATGCATCAAAATAAAAGCAAGGATGGACAAATCAGACAAGGAAAGAAGTTCTTTCAAAGGTAAAATAGAAGCTACTATGCATACAAGGAAAGTAAGTACTCAAGTGATAGTGATAACAGTTTTTCAAATAATGATAAATATGAAGTCCTATTTATGATTGAAGAAAAATAATTCAAGAAAATGTAACCAATAATTCTCAAGTGTTTTAGATGTGGTAACTTTGGATATCTTGAAGATAGTTGTACAAGAAATAGTTTCAGTTTTAGTGATGATGAATGTGAAGATACACTTGAATTACTAGAAGAGAATATTCTAATGGCTCTAGATAAAGAATAAAGTGATCCTATAGAAACAAGTCAAAATAAAATGAAGATGTGGACAAAGGCAAACAAATAGAGGAAGAATCAGATAAAGAAGGATATGATCTCAAGGGAGAACTTATTTATGCTCTTGACATAGTAAATAAGGTAATAAATCAAAACTCTAAACTTGAGTTTCAGTTTCAAGAATGTGATGAAGAGAGAAAAATGCTTGTAGAGGATCTAGAAAAATCAAAGGCTAAGACAAAGGAGTTCAAGGACAAGTTAGAAGCAAAGGTCTTAGAATGTGAAATGCTAGAACAAGAGGTAGCTTCATTAAAAATGTAAGTCAAAAGCTCCATAGTCAAGCTACAAGGGTTCAAAAATAGCTCAAAGAACTTAGATAAGTTCATCAAGATACAAAATCCTACATCAAGCAAGATAGGTCTTGGATTTGAACAGGAACAAAAGAAATGGGAAGAAAAGTCAACCTCAAGCTCTGAAGGGGAAGAAACTTTAGAAGAAGACAGTGTAAGAGAAAGTGAGACATCTGAGGATGAGTTGGACAACAAAAAGTTCAACAAGGACAGGAACAATGCACGAAGAAGAAACAGATGGAAAAACAATCATAATAGGTCAAGAGAGACTAAGAGACCAATGAGGTCAAGACAAGGAAATTTTAATGGAAGGTGTTTCTCATATCATAGGTTTGGGCACATGGCTTCATAGTGTAGGAAACATGAAAGATAGGAATATGATAACATATAGCTTTTCCATGGGTATTGCTACTCATGTAATTAGTTTGGTCACAAGGAAATGAATTTCAGGGTTCATGACAAAAAAGGATATGGCTTCACTAGGAGAAATCCTAAGACATTTGCATCTCCAAGGAATAATAACATTAAGTGTTATAAGTGCAATAATGGTGGTCACACAAAAAAGTGGTGTAGAGCAGACATTCCAAAATCAAGTATGAACAAGAACAGGAATAGAAAAATGGATATGGATATGAACAGGAACATGGATATGAACATGAAAAAGAACAAGAACAGGAATAGGAACAAGAATATGGACATGAACAAGAACATGGACATGGAAAGGAACAGTCAGAGGAATCAGAAGGATCAAATAAGAAGAAAAGAGGATAAAGTTAAAGACCAATTCTTTATAGGAGTAGAAATAATCCCACCCCATAATTAACCACCTCAAGAAGAGGTGGAGGAGGGGCTAAGCTAAGAGAATCATTCTTAGCCTCGAGCCCCAAATGTGACCCTTTGCCATTGATATCAAATGGGGAGAGATTTGGTATTTGAGTAAAGAGGAGAGATTTGAAAATAGCATTGATCCAGGGGGAGCAATGTCCCATGGGGATCAAAACAAATAAAAGGTTAAGTTTTTGGTAAACAAAATTTGGGTTACCATCAATGACAAAGGGGGAGATTGTTGGATATTTTGAGTCAAAGTTGTCATTGATGTCAAGGAATGAAGTTGTCATTGATGTCAAGGAATAAGCTACCGTTGATGTAAAAAGGTCAAAAGGAAAAATGCAAAGGTTAATGGCAAAAGAGCTTCATAATATTTTTAATATTATGTGGAAGCATAAGTAGGAGGGTTTTTATTAAAACCATGGGTGAGCAAAAATAAAAGGTTTTTCATAAAAGCCCAAGGAAGTTTTAATATTTATTTTATAAAATATTTAAATTCAAATTGAATTTAAATTTTATAAATAAGTATTATTTATACAAAGTGGTAAAATCAAAGAAGGATTTAAAAGTTAATTTAAAATATTTAAATTCTAAAGAATTTGAATAAAGAATTTAAATAATTTATAAATTAATTATTCAAATTTTGAAGGTGCCGACGTTCAAGTTTAAAGGAGGTAATTGGTATATAAACTATATGCCTTAGTGGCATTTAAATCATCCTTCGTTTGAACAAATAAAAGAGGCAAGTGTTGTGTTGTGAGAATTCGTGTGAAGAAGATAAGTTTCTTGTCTTAAGCGCCATCGAAAAAGGGATAAAGTTGTCAAGGGCCAAAATTCAATAACCAACTAGGCAATGTGACCTAGTGGCAAGTGGTCGCGAGTTAAGGCGCTTGGGTGTAGAGTGGTCTGCGTTCAATTCATGGCAAGAGCGTTTTGGTGGTGTTAAGGTTGAAGCATCGAGGAAGGATGCATGTTTTTATTTTTTATTGGGCGTCAGCAAAGAGGATATAGATCATGTGGTGCTCTTTGGTTTTCAAATGAGCGCCTAGCACTCGTGGCAACCGAGGCCATGGCTAGGATGCACAAGGAGGAGGCGTAGAGGGTTCGAATGTCACCTAGGTGAAGGTAATAATTTTTTCATTAATTTTAATTGCCTAAGGTGTAAACATAAGGTTTAGGGAGCTATAAGGGGTTATGAAAAGGTGTGTATTTTAATTATTAATTTTTGACTAAATGAAGGTATAAGGTGTTAAACTTTATTTTAAATAAAGTTATTGTGACATTTTTATTTATCAAATGGTGAATTGAAGAGTGATTAAATTTGAAAGGACTTCTTATTTGAAGGTGACATTGTTGACATTATTTTAATTGGGAGATCATAAGATGTAAATGGTCAATTTATTTTTGTATATGTTGATGGATGCCTTCTTCAAGATGGAGTAATAAGGTGTATGTATGTTTTGATATTTGCATTGTAATATTGAGAGAGAGTTTTATCATCTTCTAACCTTCCTTTGAGCTTGGCAAAGTAGTGTTTGTGGTTGTGGCAGATGTTTGAGGTTCCTTCATCAATAAGAAAAATGTATGAGTACATTCTTCCATAGTTGAGTTGATTGGTTGATTTTTTGGAAAATAAGTTTGGAGTGAAAAGGACTTAATTAGGGTTTCCTTATTGAGTGTGTTGAGTTAATGCTTCAAGGTTTTCTAGAATAAAGAGTTGTGGTTAAAACCTTGTTTGATAAGCATTGTTGTTGAAGCCATTGGTTAAGTAAAGAACTTGAACTAGGGTTTGAAAATGAGTATCATTGTTATGTGAGATTGGTTGATGAAGCATTTTTGTGAACATTTTGAGTGATTTTTTATATACTTGGACTAGGGTTTGTAATTAAGGATTGTTTTAATGAGTTATTGTTTGAGTAGATTTGGTTGAGCCTAGTCAAGAAGATGTGTGAAGTGATTGTTCAAGTTCCATAAAACAAACTATTCTATATTCTGAATTGATTTGATAAAATGATTTTATATTGAGTTGAATTTGAAGCATATTGAGTCTAATAATTCTTTGTATGTTTCTAAAAGAGTGATTGAAAGTGATTGAGTATTGAGGTGAATGTGAAGCATATTGAGTCTCTAACAATTCTCTGTATGTTTCTAAAAGAGTGACTACGAATTGTGATGAGTATAGAGCATATTGAGTCTCTAACAATTCTCTTTATGTTTTTATGAGATTGTACAAGTTCTAGTGTGGACTTGTTGAGCATATTTGAGGTAAGTCTTTGAGAATACTTGTGGATAGATTTGGGTAATATTTTGTGGAAGCTTACAATACAGATTGACAGCAGATTTGGATAAGTTCTTCTAAGAACTTATTGAGAAGATTGGATAAGTTCTAGAGAGGACTTGAGGACAGATTGGTGTGAGATTTTGTGGAAGCTTACAAAACATATTTGAGACAAGTCTTTGAGAAGAATTGAGAGCAGAGTTGATTGATTTATTTGTTCAAACCTTAAGTTAAGTTTTGGGACAAATCCAGCAGAGTTGATTTGATATTGAGTCAAGCTTTGAGTTAAGGCTTGAGGATAGAGATTGAGAATAGATTTGTGCTAGAATGAAGGACTATGTTTAGTACAGATTCAAGGATAGAGTTTGGTGCAGATTTGAGGACAATTTTGTGCCAGATCTGAGATAGATATTGAGGACATATTTATGCTAGACTGAAGGACTATGTTTAGTAAAAATTTGAGGATAGATTTTAGTACATATTTGAGGACAGGTTTGTGCTAGACCAGAGATAGATATTGAGGATAGATTTGTGCTAGACCGAAGGACTATGTTTAGTATAAATTTGAGATAGATCTTTGGAGGTGACAGAGTTGAGGATAGAGATATCCAACTAGAGCAGGGAGGACAGGTGTCTTTTGTGGACAGGGTTCCATTTTTTAAGGGTAGTGGAGGTAGAGGTCTTCTAGAGGATCATCGGCCAGAGTAGAGTTAGGAGATTGATGTCTCCTATGGATAGATATCCATGAACTTGATTATGGGATTGGTGTTTCCTTTGGACATAGGTCCATAAATATTGTAATAGTGAAAGGATTCCCAAGAGATAGATTTATAAAGTTTTAGTAAAATATTTTCTTCGTGGAGTAGCCCACATTGGGTGAACCACGTAAATTTGGTGTCTCTATTGTGTGTGGTGATTTGTGCATTGCTTTGATTACTTCTGTTGATATTGCTATATTTACATTGCATAATATTGATTGGGAAAGAAAAGTAAAAAGTGGTCTTATATTTTTTACCCCCCTCTCAGTATAAACTTGTGTTCTTCACTGTGCTTGAGAATTACAAATAATACTAAATTATGCTTGGTATTCAAGTAAGACTTTAGTGTCAACCAAATGTTTCACTGTCATTTCCTCTCCTTAGGCCAACATTTAAATTTCTATTTGCAAAGTGTTTTTCCTTGCAAAGAACATTTTGTCTTTCTCACTATGTTCTAATCCTGAGTGTTGCTCAATAGTGTTATTTGCTACTTTAATGTTGCTTGACATAGGAAATTTGTTTGATGTTTCAATGTTGGTTGACATAGTACACTTGAAGGACGTTGTTGTTGTGTGTGTGGCTAACAACTTAGATGTTTCTAGAGTGAGTGTTGTCAATAACTCATATGTTTTCCTTTAATTAAGGTGCTATATTGACCAGCGTGTTGTCAATATAGTGATTGACCAATACTCTAAGATATGTTTAAACTCTAAGTGTTGTCCAGTATCTCAAGTTCTATCTAATATTTAGGTATCGAATAATATTTTGGGAAATTTCCAACTCTTGAATGATAACCTCCTTGCATTTTTATTTAATATTATTAATTTCTCTTACTCACTATATTCACATATTTATGATTTTCTTTAACTTATTTTTGAATGCAACTTGAGCTAAACATCATTGTTTACTAGAGTCAAATGATGTTGCCTTTAATATTTGAGTGCCTCTGTCTACTAGAGGCGAATGTTACCTTTTAGAGTCAAATGAGGTTGCCTTTTTTTGCTTTATGTTAAGCTATTTTTATTTGCTTTAAGCCTAATAGCTTTCTATTTAATACTACATTTTAGAATCATTTTCCAGGGCTAGACATCTTCTATATCTTGCTACCTCTTTCTAAAAATTTCTTGTATCTTGAATCTCTATCAAGGTCAATATGACTTGAGTCTATCTTCTTATAGACTACCTCTATTTTGAATAACTCTTTCAAAATAGGTAACCTTGATCTTATGCTGCTATTATTGCTTCTATTTTTCTCTTTGTCTTCTTGTTGTCAATGTCAAGGTCTATCTTCAAGACCTAAATCCTCTATATCTTATTTCAAGGTCTATATTCAAGACTTGAATCTTTTTTTCAAGGTCAATTTTACTGTGACTTGAAACTTCAATATCTTACAAATTTAATTAATATTTTCTTGATGAAAGCTTACTTTTAGACTAATATATCTTCCTTGATATATCCTTCTCATATTTTGCTTTCTCATACACTTAGAAGATAAAATTCTTCTTTATCTATTGTAGGAATCTTCTCACATTGTGACGATCAATATTTGCTGCAATTCTTTCTTCTATCTTGTTAAGGTAACTTGAATGTCCTTGATACCTTCAATATGTATCAAGGTTTGGCTATGTCCTTAAATGATCAACTGTCTTAAAGTTGATACACCTTACAATATAATTGAGTCCTAGTCTTCACAGGTTATAACCATGGAAAGACTCTATAGATGAATCATGGTCTTCACTAGTTATGCTTCAACTATGAAAAGACTCTGTAGTTGAGTCGTAGTCTTCACTGGTTAGTTTCCAACTATGGAAATACTCTAGCCTTTCTACTAACTATGACCTTACAATAGAATTTAAGTCACTGCATTTAAAGTGGATAAACTTTAAATCAATCTTATCAAACTGGAAAAAATTAATTTTTGTATGTAGCTAGTAAAATCTATCAATATGGATAGAGTTTGATGGTAGCTCTGATACCATTGATGGATTTTTAAGCCTTAATACTACCATAAATATCATAGGTTAAATATCACAGGATCAAATATAATATAGCCATAATATAGTAAGGTCAAGATAATGATATGAGAAAATTAATATGTATATCAAGCCTTATAATATATCAATAACATTCACTAAAATATAACAATATGAATGTAAATATTTTAAATCATACATGTACAAAGCATGTAGCACAACTTACAATATTAATTGCTCAAAATGTATGCAATATTTATTACTCCTCTCTCTTACATATATAACAGAAATTTTCTTTTCTTTGTAATATAATACATATTGATAATTGAATAATTTGATAATTCTCTATGGAGTACTATATAGCCATAGTAGAATGACTCTTTGGATACTTGACTATTCCTTTCCATATGCCAAGTCTCATGACTCTTGGCTTCTCTATATGACACTTGCATACTTGATGAACACATGACTCTATATTGTATGCACACCTAGACATGACTCTTGACCTTCACTTTGCACACTCTAATCTAAGACACTTGTGCACATATTTACATTACATATTTTATCTCTTACATACAAGATAAGTGTGCATATCTTACACATTCACACTTACAAAAAAGGGAAATATAACTCAAAATCTAAACCATAACTCAAATCTAATCTAATATTTACATATGTACCATGAAGGTACCATGCGTATACATTAGCATGTACCAAATAATGTAATATACTCCAACACTAATTTTGATCTGATCTTCAATATAAACCCCTTCTACTGGTTTATATCTACTAATTCTAGATGTTGATATCGGTATTGTTGACATCCTATGAAAAACTATTTTTTTATATCCTGTTAACTAAGTCTATCTCGATTTTAATCTCCAAAATTTCTCTTCCTTACTTAAAATATTATGATATTCACTAACTCCCTTTACTTCAAGCTTGATCATTATGCTCATCATTTTGGAATTTTGAAAGTTTCTCTTTTAGTTATTTCTTCTCAAAAATATTTTTTAAAGCATTATTATTCCATTTTTTAATCTATATGTCATTGAATTAATTTGTTTTAGAAGTGTATACAACCCACCATTTCTTAAAGAATTCATGTTTGTGCTCTCATATCAACAAATTAAGTATGACCTTCCCACATTTGCTCATATTTAAAATATGATATATATTTTTTAATTCACTTATCACCATTTTAACTCTTATTGGTTAATACTCTAAGGTATTAATTTTAGTACATGTTTCTTCATCTAGAAATGGTCTAAGAGTATGCATTTGTCTATTTTTTTTGCTATTAGGTTCTCACCTATATTTTTTTGTTCCAAGTATAATTATCCTTTTCAAACTCAACTTCCTATAGATTATTGTTTTGAATGAAAGCTAAGAAATCTCTCATACTTTGGGTTATTTCCCTAATTCTCCTAAAATTTTTATCTAGTTTGGTTATGGGATAAATATCTCCTATGATCATGATTTGGGTTTCTTGGTATTTACTTCTCCTAAAGACTTCAATCCCACTCCATACTTCTAATATTCCTGGCCAAGTTGTAGGTCCATAGATATTGATAAGGATGAAACAAATATCTACAAAGTAGGATATGACTAATGAGGCTATCCAATGCCTAATTTTATTAATGGTTTCATAGTAGGTTCTAACTAGATTCCAACATGTTAGAATTTACCTTGTCGCTCCTTTTGAATCCATATCATCCCATTCATATCTTTTCCATATTGCTTTCATAGTTTTGTAAACTTCTTTCTTTATGATTTTAATTTCTTGGATACAAATAATATCAATTTTATTACTTAAATAGAGGTCCTTGATACACCTCTACTTTGATGGGGTATTAGCATCCCTTATATTCCATGATATGGCAATCATGTGTCATTAGGGGTTGCTAGACCCTCCTATGAATTACCAATATCATGTTGTTGTTTGGTAAAGAGAAGTTCAATCAACTTAAATCATGTTCCTTTATCTATATTTGCTCTTACTTCCCTAGCTCTCACTTGATAATTTAATTTTTTTCTTTTTTTGCCTTGCCAATATAAGGGTTAGGTCTTATTATTATATTTATTAATATTCTTTAACAACTTTCCTTTTCATTAGATATATCATCTCTTGGTTCTGGTAAGGAAGCTTTTAACTTATCCTCCTTATTTTCTAGTAATTTCTTGTTAATGACAGAGGTATTAATATCTAACAATGCATTTTTTCTACCACTTTCCTTCTCACGAATGGTGCATGGTACTTCAAGAGTCTTCAAAATCTAATATGGCATATTCCTTAGGTTTGATAGGAATGTTCATCCCTAAATTAGGTTCAAACTTAGTAGACAATTCCTTGTTAATGTTCTGATCTTTTTGTATTGTATCATATAACTTTTAATATATTTTTTTTCATAGGCTAAAGCCTCAAATAATTGGTGTTTCTTCCAATATCCTTATTGGTATCCACTACTTATTTACTTTCATCTTTTTGGACCTATTTTTTGAAAATTGAAGACTATAGTCATCCATATCCATTTGTAAGTTTCTCTTGTGTTTTTATATATATGTTTTTGTTGGACTCTTCTTAGGTTATGATCTCTCAATATGCCCCACTTCATGATATCTTCTACATCTAAAAGATATATTTTTACAATCCATGGTTTGGATCTACAACTTACCCCATACTTAATAATGATTGATTATGGTAAAAATTTATTGGTATCAATCATGACAATATCCAAGCACAAGTAGCCAAGACTCTATTTTTTATAGTTTTTGAAATCTCAAGGAATTCACCTTGAGTGTTACCTATTGTCTTGAAGGTATCCATTTCCCAAAATTCAATGTGCAACCCATACATCTTGAACTAGACTGCTACCAGGGATAGATTCATATTTTTAGGTACAAAGCCTTAAAACCAATGGGTAAGGAAGAGTCCTACTTTTTCCATAAACCAAGGACTCCCTTTTAAAAATCTATCTCTTTCCTCCCTGAAACAAAAATGGCTAGGAAGGAACCTTTGGAAAGAAAACATAGACTCACTCCTTTGATTCACACATACTTCGATAACATGTAGAAATTTATAATACTTGCAAGAGGAATAAATGGAATCAAAACATCATTTAGAAAATATATAAAATAAATTAAGGTACGTAAAAGGAAAGAAACACCATGATAAAATAATATTTTTCCTTGGATAGCAAATTGCTTTAGTATAAAATGAGATGATTTCTAATTTATATAAAATTGATTGGTTGGTGGGAGTCTAAATATTCCCACAATGTCATGACATGCATTACAAAAATTACCAAATCAATATATTATTGGATCACAATATAGTACATTAATAACCCTAACATGAAAAATGATCCATAATCATATCTGTAACCATGATAAAATACAATGTTAATAAGAACATTAACAAGGAATTGTCAATTATATTATCAGAACAATGTTCTGATAATTGATAAAATACAATGTTCTGATAATATATTGGGTTATAATTTTTTCAATTATATATAAATAAAATTAAAAAGCACTATTGTAGACTATTAAACTGTTAAGTATATAATATTATTGCTAACAAAATCACACATATTCAAAAAAGTATTGAATGAGTTAAAATATAAAAACCAGTCCTTTAAATTCGACAAAGGCCCTCAACTACATGTGTAACACTAAAAAATACTTTAATTTAATTTGATACTTAACGTGTACAAAGCATAATGTATAAAAATATTATGTAAGTCTTAAAACAAAATAAAAGTGAATGAAATAAGGTGTAACTATCCAATAGAACCTTTGAACTAAACAATTAACACATTAATATTTCCAACCACATATAGTGGCTTCAATAAAATACCAACTCAAGGAAGAAATAACTCGTTGTATGATAAAAAGACAATTTATTTAGTAGTTGAGTGTGATTATTATTGAAATATTGATAAATTGTATTTGACTAATTATTAAGTCAAATATTTTTAAAAGTAATTATAAAATCCACTTATAAGTTAGGACAAGTATTGAGGATATCTTATCTAAATCAATTAGAGTTTTAAAAACTTCAAGTTGTACTCAATCTATAAAAAATGACTTTAATGAAATGATTTGTACGTCTTCACATGACTTAATAAAATAAACATCATTTATTTAAAAAAATTCATATATACTTAAGAAATATCCTTTTTATTTTAAAATTTGATTAGAGGTAGAATTAGGAAAAATTAGAGATAGAATTGCAACATTTTATGCCACTTATTTCTTTAAAATGTTTAGTATTCTCAACTTAAAATAAGTGATAGCTTTGCTAAGAATTAATGAAACTTAAAAAATATATAGTATGCTCAACTTAAAATAAGTGATAGTTTTGCTAAGAATTAATAAAACTTAAAAAATGATTTAATGTTAAGAGCAAAGTCTAGAATAAGAATATAGTCATTTTAGAAAAAAATGACATAAATCTTATGCATTTTAATAAAGGTTAACCTTGAGTTAGTTTAGTTTACGTTTTGGCCATGGTGAGAAGAAAAAAGATGTGGAAAAATTTAGGGTTTCTTGCGACGAAGATGGAGCTAAAATCAGCAGCAATAACAGCTTCCACTTGAATGTGAGTGTGGTAGAGTGTGGATGGTCAAGAGAAGGAGTGAACAACATTGGAAAAACTTAGTTTAGCAGAATGATATTTGAGGGTGAAAGCGTCTGCATCGGAGATATTCGTAGTTACATTAGGGTTTACGATGGAAATTTAGGATTTCCTACAACTTCATTTTTTGAATTCTAGGATGGAGAGTTTCAACAAAGATGCATGCATTGAGCCAAAAATTAATTTTAAAGAAGCAATCTATGGAGGACCACCTCAAACAGGATGGGAACACAATCAATGATTGCTAAGGAAACCACTAAGGATTGCAAAGATTGATTCAAGGAAAACATAGATGGGTTGCATGAAAGCAACTAATGGACTCCCTTTAGTGAAGTTGGAAATAATGGATGTCAAGTAAGGAATAGATGATATGGAGAGGAGATAACTAATTTTTTGATTCATGGGATTTCGATCAACTCTTGCTACCTTCAAGCAATGGGTTGCCAAAAACTGGAGCACTAAAGGTGAGTTCCAAATTTTTACTTACCCTAATGGCTACTTTCTTATTTTTTTGCTAATAAAGAAGATAGGGAGGATATTTTTCAAGGGAGGCCATGGTTTTTTGGTAGGGTAGGGCTCTTCATGAAGCCTTGGCATACCAAGTTCAAATCTGAGGAAGAAATGCCATCAACTACCCCTATTTGGGTCTGTTTATTTGGTCTTTCGATAGAATACTGGCATCCAAAGATATTCGTAACAATTAGAAATTATTTAGGAGATTTCATGATGACTTCTAATAGCACCCAACACTAAGAGCATATGATTTATGTAAGGATTTATGTTTTTATTTATTTTGACAAACCACTTTTAGAGAATATTACTTTACAATATGGGGAAGAAATAGTAGATTATGAAAATATTCTATTTAGATGCAAAATCTGTCATGAGTATGGCCATATCATCAAGGATTGTCCACATAAGGTCCCTAAAAAAGAGAAAGAGTATGGGGACTTGGCAGGGTTTCAAATCCCCAAACAAAAAAACACGAAGAAAAAAATCTACAAAAGAGAAAACAGTAATTTCACCTAATAACTTTGAAATTCTCTCCACGGATGAGCAAGTAGATGATGAGGATGGTAAGGGGAGAAGAGATAGATGAGACATTTTTTAGAGGACTGCCCAAACTTCCGAACTCGTTTTGGCCATATCTCACTCATCCGGACTCGGATTGAGCTGAAATTTTGAGGGTAGATGCCTGAAAAACCCTAGAACGTCTCCACCAATTTTCATATCATTTGGAGCAACACAGATCCTAGCGCATCCCTATGTGTGAACGACATATTTGGCAAGCGGCTATGCGAGGGTTTCATCTGGGTTGAGTGCAAGCAGCTCGAGAGGTTGGTTTTTAGGGCCTTCGGGCCCTAGCGGCCAATATTTTTGTGGTTTATGCTCAATATTTTAGCAGGAAATGTTGTAGGGGATACAATATGGGTTAGAAATTTGTCTTTCAATAGATCATACTATGAACTTGAGTGACAACGACTTCCAATTTGCTGCACAAAAGAAAAGTGAAAACCATACCTTTCCACGACGTCTAGGGCAAGGATTAAAGAGATCACGAAACAAGTTTCAAGCAGTTGATCAAAAAATGGCTCATATCTCAAGTGAATCTGGTGCTAAGGTGCACCCACAAAATAATTCTACTGTGAAAACCCCTATCAAGGGTAAGAATTTTGAAGACTCAGTCCCAAAAATGAATTTTAGGGATGCCCTTCATGGTGGACAGCCTCAGCCCAATGCTAATATCAATATTAGGGCTTCCCATAAACCTCTAAGAATGCCTAAGATTGATCCCGAGGAAAATGGAGTCGGGATGTCTTAAAGCGGCTGATGGAACTCCTATTGTTAAGCTTGATATGGGTAACATTCAGACTGGCATTGAAGATTTGGAAAAAAGAGGACTAATTTGTCGGTTCGTGGGTTTTCGTCCGAGTCTATCCGCTTTCAAAGTTTGGGCTGCAAAAATCTGGAAAACTAAAGGTGAGTTACAAATCTCTATTTATCCAAATGGTTATTTTCTTGTTTTATTTGCTAATAATGAAGATAGAGAGAAAACTTTTCAAGGGGGTCCTTGGTTTTTGGAAGGGCGGGGCTTTTCATGAAGCCCTGGCATACTAAATTTAAAGCCGAAGAAGAGATGCCTTCTATAGCTCCCGTGTGGGTTAGACTCTTTGGCCTCCCTATTGAATTTTGGAATCCTACTATTTTTTCTTCAATTGGAAACTCTTTAGGAACTTTTATGATGTCTGCTGATTGTACTCAAAATTTTGAACATATTATTTATGCTCGGATTTGTGTTTTAATGGATTTTGACAAACCCCTACCTAAAAAGATCACATTACAATTTGGGGAAGACACTTGGGAGCAAGTAGTGGACTATGAGAACATTCCTTTTCGTTGTAGAATTTGCCATGAATATGGTCATTTGGCCAGTGCTTGCCCAAATAAAATTCCTGATCAAAAGAAAGAAGATATAAACTCAGCAGGTTTCCAAATACCTAAGAAGAAGAACACTCAGAAAAAAACTAGTTATGAAGGATCAATCAAAGTCATCTGCTAATATGTTTGAAATCCTTTCCACAAATGATGTCCCAAGTGAGGAAGAGGAAATAATGGAAACTGAAATCTTAGAAACACAATTTAAATATGAAGGGAAGAACTCGAGAGACAAACCAACAAATCAAAGGTTTTCAACGAGAAAAAAAGGAGAAAATTTACACAAGAAAAACAATATTTCAAATGTCAAAACTTCAAATAATGCGAGTCCCAATATAGACTCCGTTGAACCATCTAGTAAAATTTTGGCTGTGTACGAGCATTCTTCAAGGTTAGAAGCCATCTCGATTCAATTGGAATAAGTCAAGAAATAGGGAAAAAAAATTGAAGATGGATTCTAATCAAAAAGTAGGTCGCAAGACCAATCAATATCATATGGTAAAAGAAGGTGAAAAGCTTGTAGAGGAAGGTAAGATTAATGCCCTTCCCAACTTTTTTAGCCCTGGTATTAATGAAGATCATCACTTGGAATATTAGAGGACTCAAAGGGAGTCTTTCAAAACAAAATGAAATTAGA
This sequence comes from Wollemia nobilis, assembly GCA_028583015.1. Taxonomy (NCBI): domain Eukaryota; kingdom Viridiplantae; phylum Streptophyta; class Pinopsida; order Araucariales; family Araucariaceae; genus Wollemia; species Wollemia nobilis. The sequence goes on along the minus strand of JAQPPZ010003251.1, from coordinate 1,357,690 downwards.
AGAATGATTCAGGTAAATCATCCACATCTTGTTTTCCTTCAAGAAACAAAGATGTCAATGGAGGATATGGACTTAATTGCCAGTAAAATTTGGCCAGTTGGAAAAGTGGTTTCCCTCAGTTCCCAAGGGACTTCGGGTGGCATTGCTTGTCTTTGGGATCCAAAAGAGGTAGTTATTCACCATATGGTTGGCAGTTGGGGTTTGTTGGCTATAGCTATTCAAAGTAGACATTCCAACCAGATTATGCTCTGCATTACTATTTATGCTCCGACTTCTTTGGAGGAAAAAAGAAGACAGTGGAAGGATATTACTCATATTATCTCTCATTTTCCTAAAGCTTGGATCTTGATCGGAGGAGATTTCAATACCATCCTCTCTCTGGATGAGAAAAGGGGGGAAATAGAAATTTGGACAAAACAACTGACCTCATGAGTGAATATATTGCAAACCTCCATCTTGTGGATATACAACAGAGATAATGGCCTTATGACTTGGTCTAACAGAAGGCAAGGCTTAGCTTGTATAATGGAGAGATTGGATAGGTTTTTGCTCTCTAAAAATTTCTTAATCCATGGTCACATTCCTAAAGTGAAGACTCTTAATAATGCTTGTTCGGATCATTGGCCAGTCATGGTGGAAATGTGGAAAACCAATGTGAGTTTCTCTCCTTTTCATTTTCAATTAATGTGGCTTAGAGACATTTCCTTCAGACCTCATGTGCAACAATGGTGGAAGGAAGGTAAACCTAGGCATGGGACTAAGATGTTCTATTTTGCCAAAATACTGCAATACATTAAATCCAAAATCAAGACTTGGAACTGGAAAGAGTTTGGGGATGTTCATAAAAAAAAACATGAAGTTATTGCTCATATTGAAAATTTGAATAAGAAAATCCGTTTAGATGGCCTCACGGAGAAGAGAAGTGCAGATGAAATTAAACTCACAACTCGGTTAGAGGAATGGGAAAAAAGAGAAGAAATCTTATGGAAGCAAAAATCTAGAATTCAATGGCTCAAAGAAGGAGATCGAAACACAAATTTCTTCCACAAATCTCTTCTAGCTCGAAGATCTCACAACTTTATTTCTTCCTTAAAATCAGATTCTGGAGATGTTGTTTATACTTGGGATGGCATGAACTCTATTGTTGTTGATTACTTTTCCAATATTTTTGTTGCTACTCCCCTTGACTCAACTTCACAATATAATGTTCTTCAAGCAATCCCTTCTCTTATCACTTCTAAGGAGAACTCTATTTTGATTGCTCCTATTACTATCAATGAGCTTCAACAAGTAGTTTTTAAAATGCAAAAAGGGAAAACCCCAGGTCCTGATGGTTTTCCTATTGAGTTCTACCAAGAGTTACGGGATATCCTTCATGTTGATTTATTAGAGGTGGTGGAAGAAGCCAGGAAAGCCAAAGAAATTTTGAAGGTTATCAATAAAACTTATATTACTCTTGTTCCAAAAGCTCAAGAGGTTGATCATATCTCAGCTTTTAGACCTATTGCTTTATGTAATGTTCTTCTCAAAATCATTACTAAAATCATGGCGAGAAAGGTTGAAGCCTCTTTTGCATAAGATTATTTCCCCAGAGCAAGGGGGTTATGTGGAAGGACGTCAAATAGTAGATGAGATAGTTCTTGCTCAGGAAGCCATCCATTCCATGGATATGCAAAATTCTCCTTCCATGTTCATTCGGTTAGACTTATCCAAAGCTTATGACAGAGTGGATTGGCACTTCCTTATCAAAGTTTTGAGGCAATTTGGTTTCTCTAAGGATTGGATGGATTGGATTATGGGATGTATCTCTTCGGTTTCCTACTTAGTTCTTATCAATGGCAGGCCTTCTCGGTCTTTCCCAGCTTCCAGAGGTATTAGGCAAGGTGACCCGCTATCCCCTTATTTATTCATCATTCTTGTTGAATGCTTGGGTAGGACTATAACCAAAAAGAGGGAAAACAAAACCCTTGAGGGAGTTACCATTGCTCATGGAGCTAGACCTATCTCTCATCTTCAATTTGTGGATGACTCTACTCTTTTAGGTAAAGCTACGGTTAAGGAAGCTTCTAATATTAAGCAAATCATTAGCTATTTTTCTAAGGCTACTGGGCAGTTGATCAATGAAGACAAATCTAAAGTTATTTTCTTTCACTGCTCTGCTAGACAGGAATCCATGGTCTTGGATAAACTAAGATATAAGAAGACCTCTCTTCCAATCACTTATTTAGGTATTCCCATAAATATTCAAAGGCAGAAAAATAAATATTGGAATTGGTTGTTGGACAAAGTCAAGAAGAAAATTGGAAAGTGGACCAACAAGTGGCTTTCTTCTGGGGGTAGAATCACCTTGGTAAAATCAGTCCTTCAAGCTATTCCTATTTATGTTTCTTCCGTTTTGAATATCCCAAAGGTTGTTCTTCGAGAATTGGATCAAATCAGTCATCGTTTCCTTTGGAGTGGTACTAAGGAGAAAAGAAAATGGGCCTTGGTGAAATGGGATACTTTATGTCTTCCTAAGAGTGAAGGGGGGTTAGGATTACGGTCTTCAATTAATAACAACAAAGCTTTAGCTGCTAAATTATATTGGAGGATGTTGCATAACCCCAATGCTCTTTGGGCCAATAATCTCCGTGCTAAATATGTTGAGAACAAAAGTCCTGAAGACCTTGTTCGCTATCAACTTCCTACCAAAGGTTCTCCCATTTTAGCAGTTCTTAAGATTGGTGAGGATTTGATAAAGAAAAAATTATTTTGGATCATTCATAATGGTCAACATGCAAATTTTTGGACAGATTCTTGGGATGGTCACAAGCCTTTGATAACTCAGTTTCCCGATTGGAGGCCTTGGATGGAGGAGCTTCACCGAGCTAATTGGATAAAGGTGGCTAATTACTTGTCGGTACCATACTTGGTAATTCAAAGGTTGGTAGATATTGGATCCCTATTGAGGACTGGCCTATTCAAATCCCAGAAAGGCAAAGACAAGATATCCAAGGCATCCTTCATATGAGATCCCTCTCTTGGTCCCATGAAAAATATTGTTTTGGATGGAACAACACTACTAAGGGTGAGTATTCAGTTGCTCAAGGTTATTTGACCTTATGCCATAATAATCCCAACCATTCTTCTAACATATTTTCTCGATTGTGGGCTCAAAAGCTCTGGCCTAAGGTGAGGTTCTTTAATTGGCTTTTATTGCATCGTAGGGTGCTTACTGGTGAGCAACTTATGAAGCGTGGTTTTCATGGCCCTTTTAGATGTGAAATGTGTGAAGAGAATGTAGAAAATATCAACCATATTTTTATTGAGTGTACTTTAGCCTCTGAGCTATGGAGGAGAATGGCCACTTTACTTGGCTTACAATGGTCCAATTTTTTTACTTTTGAACAACTTTGGAGGGATTGGCCTAATCAAGAGGGTGTTGATCATTTTATTAGGCTATTAGTTTGGATGGGTTCTACCATTCTTCTTTGGAATATTTGGAATGAAAGGAACAACCAAATTTTTAATCAAGATAGGAAGGATATTCACTATATTTGGCAAAAGACCATAGCCAACTTAGTTGAATCAGTCCATCATCTCCTTAATCACCCCCAAAACTCCCACCAAAGATGGGATCAAGTGATGCAAATATTGAAGATTAAACCTTCTAAGGGCAACCAACTTAAAGGGAATGTGAGTATTAGTAAGATGGATAGGAATAGAAATTGGCAACCTCCTCCTAAGGATTTTGGAAAAGTCAATACTGATGGAGCCTCTAGAGGGAACCCCGGAAAAGCCAGTGTGGGAGGAATTGGTAGACTTTCAGATGGCTCCCTGGTTTTTACTTTCTCTGAGAATTTGGGTATTCTTTCCAATAACCTTGCTTGAGGGGTATGGTATCCTCGAGAGGCCTTCAGGAGGCTACTAAGGTTGGATGGGAAAAGGTGTTAGTTGAGTCTGACTCTCAACTTATGATTAATCTCTTGAAGAATCCTTCTAAGAATCATAAGGTGGATTGGAGAATAAAAAGAATTATTGAGAAGATTCGGTTAATCCAGATGGGATTTTTGAAAGTTGATTACAATCATGTGGTCGAGAGATCAAAACAAGAGTGTTGATGCTTTAGCTAATTGGGCTTTGGACAAAGGTGATCTTACTTGTTATGGCCACCCTCCTATATGGTGGGCTTCTCAAATTAGGGAAGCTCTTCTTTCTATCATTTCTTTGGATGGCTCCAGTTCTGAAGGTACCTAGTTTCTTCTTGTTTTTTTTTTTTGCTTCTCTTTGGTTCATTCAGTTTTTTTTAGTTCCCTAGCTCATTCTATTCTTTATTTTGTTTCCTCTGTTGATTCTTGCCTTAATAGTCTTCTGGTCTAGATAGGTCATTGTTTTGTTCATTTTTTATTTCTTTTTTCTTTTTTGTTTTTTTTGTTTAGTTTTTTAAGGTGGGTGGGTTTTTTTATTTTGTTTTGTTTTTGTGTTCTTTGTGTTGTTTTTTGTTGTTCTTGTGTTTTTGTTGTTTTTTTTTTTTATGTTTTTTGTTATTGTTCTTGTGTTTTTTTCGTTCTTGTTCTTGGGTTTCTCTTTGTTTGTGTTATTTCGTGTTTTTATGTGTGAGTGTTTTCTATGTTTTTTGTTTTTGTTTATTGTCTGTTGTTGGTTGTTTTTTATTTTTATTTTTATTTTATTTTTTAATTTTTTAGGTTTTGGTTGTGTTTATTTTTCATGTTTTTTTTTGGGTTATGTCTTTGTAGTGTTCTGTTGTTTTTGTCTTGTTTGTGTTTTGTTATGTGGTTCTTGTGTTTTTCTATGTGGTTTGTGTTGTGGTTTCTTTTATCTTATTGTGCGTGTTTGGTTGTGCTTTTGTTTTTGACACACTCAAGGAGCATGTTTTTTATTTTATTTTATTATTTTTGTTGTTATTTACTTATTTTTAAATTGGTTTTGTGTGTTTGTTTGCTCCTTGAGTATGTCAAAGGTGGTAGGCCAGGTCCGAGTCCTGGGCATTTTTGGCGGAATGGATACCCCTGCCTCCTTGGGTCTTACCCGAAAGTGGCATCCCTTTTGGGATGTTTTCCACAAATAAAAAAAAAGATGATGATAATGGTCAAATGGAAACTATTATTATGGAAACACAATTTTATGAAGAGAGGGAACAAGAAGGATTTCAAGAAAAAAATCTACAAAAGATAAAATAGTAATTTCACCTAATACCTTTGAAATTATCTCCACAGATGAGCAAGTAGATGATGAGGATGGTCAAATGGAAATTGTTATTATGGAAACACAATTTTATGAAGAGAGGTAACAGGAAGGATTTCATGATGAGAAATCACTAAAATATTTTACCTTGTTGTTGAGAAATAATAGTAAAGGAGAGCCATCTCAATCAACTTTAAACTATAAAAAAAGTACAATGTAGAAAACCAACCCAAGTGCAAAACCAAAGGGCAGATTCAAACTACAAACAAAATGGATCCTCAAAAAGACCATACAAATTCCAATAGTAGTATCATGGTTCTAAGTAACCATCCTATAGTCCTAGATGGAATGAAGCAAGATACAAATAAAAGGATGAGAATGCCATAATCTTGAGGGTTTATAGGATGGGTGTTATACTTTAGTTTATTATTGGCAATGTTGGAAGCTTTGGCTAATTTGCTAAGCAAAATTTGATATTTTTTGTAATTTTTTAAGCTTTGGTTTACTTTTAGTGTTACCTTATATTGTTTGATTTTTCATTAGCTCCTTTGACTTAGTTTTTGTTGTATTTGTTTTTCATGTTTTTATTTGTGGTGTATTTGTTTCATTTTGTTGTTTTTATTTTGGATTTGTTTTGTTATGTTATTTTTGTGGTTTTTTCTGTGTTTTATGCTTTATGGTTTTTGTTTGTCCAATATTGTGTATTTGTATCTTTTTGTTGTTTTTGTTATGGTAGTATTTTGTTAGGCTGTGTTTGTGGTTTTTCTATGTGTTTCGTGTTTTGGTGTTTTTTTTAATATTTATGTTGTTCTTATGTGTGTGTTTTATTTGTTTATGTTTTTTTATTTTGTTTTTGTGTTTTTTTTGTGTGGTTCATGTTTTTTAAATATTATTGTGTGTGTTTTTGGTTGTACTTTACCCTTGTTGACACACTCAAGGAGTATGCTTAATTTTGGTTTAGCTTATTGTATGTTTGTGTTTGTGTGTTCTTATTTTTTGTTATTTTAGGCATGCTCCTTGAGTGTGTCAAATGTGGTAGGCCAGGTGTGAGCCCTAAGTATTTTTTGTGGAAGAGATACCCCTATCTCCTTGGGTCTTACCCGAAAGTGGCATCCCTTTTGGGATGTTTTCCACAAGCAAAAATAAAATAAATATTAACCTTATTTTTAAATATATTATAAGGATAAGTTCTGAGGTGTAGACCAATTCGTTCATCCAAACCCCATAAGGGAGGCAGAGGTCCAAGGTTCAAATCTTGAGCCTCGCTTGATTGAATGCTTTTCCCTTTCCTAGTGCTTTCAACGACATAAAAGGTTTAAAATGATTGTGGCATGGTGGTTATAGGGGCGGACTGCATGAAGATCTGTGTGGCGGCTTCTGGGGCAGATAGTGCAGAATACTGTGGCGACCATAAAAGCTGGAAAACCTGCTCGAATTCATGGCGGCTACCAATTCCACCATGTAAATTCAATATATATATATATATATATATATATATATATATATATATATATATATATATATATATATATATATATATATTAAGGATAGATTTAATGTGATTTTCATATAATTCTATTTAGTACAAGTATTTTGATAAGTGTTTTTAATGAAAACCTCTTTTATACAATAGAATTAAGTAAATATATTTTGCAAAATATTATGGTTAGTATTTAATAATTCAAATTAAAGAGTATACAATTTTAAGTAGAGTATAACAATTTTATATGTTGGACCATCAATAAATATATAACTAAATTAGAAAAATAAATCTAAGGCAATTATATATATTGTTGCTTTTAAGCATACTTTTAATGTTAAACAAATTGTAAATAAAATTTGTTTCAAGAGTTTTTTTTACCTATTTTTACATGAAAATATGAGCAATCTATCAAAATATGATGGATACTATATCGAATTAGGATATGATGATTGAAGGCAATCAAAATTTCCTACTAGGAAATAGTTTCCTTGGAAGAATATTTGGTTACAAGAGGATTTTCCTAAGGCATAAACATTCCAAATTAATATTATTATAGGAGAGAGTCTACAAAGAAGAGGATACCATGGACCTTTTAGATGTCCCTTGTGTGAGAAGGATTTAGAAGCATCAAATAATTTATTTCTTCATTTTCCCTTTGCTCACATTATTTGGGGTTACCTTTTCAAAAATACAAGAATATATTGGGATGGTTCCATCAACATTAAAAGAGTTAATGAAATAGATTAATCATTTCAAAGCTAAAAAATTGTGTATTCTATGGAGGATTGTTCTTGGTATTATTTATTAGAATTTAGGGATTGAAATGAATAATTAAATTTTTTAAAATAAATATCAAAATAATTCCCATGTTTAGAACTATATTATTATCTCTCTTGCAGAGTGTTTATATATATGGTGCTCATAACGGGAATTTTCAAGTGTAGAGAAAGAGATGCTAGCACTTGGTTATAATATTTGAATATACATGGAAGATTCATCTATGATAATGGTATAAAAATAAAGTATTTGATTTGATCTAGGGTAAAACTAAAAATATCTAGAAATTGGGTTTATCAAAATTAATTTTGATGGTGGTTTTAAAGGAAATCTGGGAAAAGCCAATGAAGATGGTGTTTTTAGAAATGATGAAGGCAAAATTATCCTCACTTACTCAAAATCATATGGAAATTCAACTAATAACTATTTAGAGGATATGACACTTCTTATAGGGATTAAAATTGCAATTGAAGGATGGAAATATATTTCAATTAAGGTGGATTCACACATTATTATTAATACTATCAACAAAAATGGATGTGGGGATTGGATAAAATATAATATTATTGTTGATGTTCATCATATATTATTGGAGGTAATCTCTTGGAAATATGAGTATATTTATAGAGAAGAAAATTGAGCATCAAATAATTTAGCCAATTGTGGTGTCGATCGTCATCTTGGTAAAATTCAAACTTTAGAAGGTAATTGACCAAGTGAAATTTTATCTCTTAATAAAAATGATGTTAAGGAGTTGATTGTGGAAACATAGCACTTTTGAAAAATAAAATAAATATATTTTATAGAAAATTAAATGAAAAATATCTTTATTAAAAGGTCAAGTTGGATATGGTTTAACAAACCTAACAAAAAAGTAATAATTTTGTATTTTGATGGGAATAGCCACATATAGCTCACACACACACACACACACACACACACACACACACACACACACACACACATATATACATATACATATATATATATATATATATATATATATATATATATATATATATATATATATATATATATATATATATATATATATATATATATATATATATATGTTGGAGAACAAGGGGTTGTACTCTGTTCCCCTACCCTTGACAAGTCAACTCTCTCCTTTAGAGCTTGAGAGTTTACAAAAATATTCAATTCTCATCTCAATTGAGTTGCTATAGATAAATAACTACATCATTTTCATAATGTGTTTGAATTCTTGATTTTTTATTTTTTAAATCTTATTCAATTTTAAGTGTGAATACAAATATTCTAGAATTCAGCATCCTTGTTGACATTTTCCTACAACAACCTTCATAATACCAAAAATCCACCTCTACTATCTATGCATTGCATCTTAATAGAGTAAAATTTCCAAAACATCGTACTATCATAATCCACTTTACTATATCTAGATTTCTAGTTTCCTTCCTAAATCATAAGTGCAACCACAAAAATTCTAATAAATAGTTTACACGAGAACACATTAATGTTAGAAAACAAAGCAAATACTACCAATGAAAAAAATAAAGTAAATCTTAATCATTATTTTATTTAGACAGTCAACATTTTCTTGTCAACTTAGGCTAAACTTACTGTAACACGAAAATCACCAATTCCAAAACTAATGGAATATGTGCTAAATATTATTTTATTAATCTGAAATAGGGTTACAAAGTGAGATTTCTCTTAAGAAAGGTTTTTATCCCCTTTTTCAACATGAATTTAGAAGCATTGGATGATGTCTTTTGGTGCCCTCAATGTAGGTGGGCTTCTTTGCATGTGTGTCATCGATAGTATGCTTGAATATGTCCTTTGTACCTGCTTCAAGCCTACAAAATTGTGTTAGTTCATTTAGGGACCTATCATGGATTAGATCCCATGTTTATGAAGATAAAAAAACATGAGAATGAAGAAAAACATAATAACAATAGGAAATAATGTTGTAGAAACTATCTAGAATAGATGTATACCTAATTTGGAACAACAGAGTTATTGTAGAACTAGTGCATGGTGGGGTGTAAATCGGTGCTCGGGTTTGCACGGTAGGGTGTGAACTAGAATTTTGTTGACTATTGATGAAAATTTACTATCTGGATGTGTTCCAAATAAAGTTTGTTGGTGTTTGAACGATGTAGAAATGGCATAGAAGGTTCTTATACAATTTTAGTAGAGTTCTGGTATGTTTGCCAAAAGAGAGAGAAAATAATGAAGGAGATGGCCCTTTATTTATAGATTAGGCCAAGGTTAGGGGGGATTTAGGTATCCTAGACTCCAAATTCAAGTCTTACCATGTTGAAGTTAGGGTTATGAGGTGGAGTGTTGAGTCATTCCCTCATATGCCCTAAAGGAAATATCCTAGGTGCACACATGTGTGATCTAGGATTAGGGTTAACCTTGGTTAGCTAATCCCTAGGTTAGATGGAGGTTAGGTTAGGTATCTTGGTAAATATCCTAACTAATTGGGTGCATACATGTGTGAGGGTAGAAATAGGTATAATTTAGCTTTAATCATAATTAATCCTATTTAGGTGATAAAGTGCACTTAAGTGAAAAGTAACTTTCAAATTAGAATTCTAATTCGCATAATTAGGTTTTTTTAAGGGAATGGTCCCATGGGGGACTTAATTAGGTAGGAAAGGGCTTAGGTGGCCTAAAGGGTTTTGTAGGTGGCCCTTGTGTTACTAGGAGGTTTTTTGGGTATGTTTTGTATAGTTTTGTAGGTTTTGCACCTACGGATGACTATAATTACCTACGATGGCCTATGATTGCCTATGATGGCTTATGATGGCCTATGATTACCTATGATGGCTTATGATGGTCTATGAGTGGCTATTATGGCCTATGATGACATATGATGACCTATTATGGCCTATGATGGCCTATGAATGCCTATGATGGCCTACAAATGTCTATGCAAGCCTACAAGTGACTACGAACGATAATGTACGACTTTTGGGTGTCTACACTTACTACTTTCTCTAACCACAAAAAAAAAGAATTTAACTTCATGATCCTCAATAAAAACCCCTCTATTGGCTAGCCTATCTGCATAATTTTTTCCTTCCCTTAGCATATGTCTAAACCTAATTTTTTCAAACTATATAACAATATCTTGAATTTCCATAATTATCTCTTGTATGTTCCATAGAGAATTTGCTTTCCTCAAAATTGCATTTATTACTATGATTGAACCACCTTCCACCCATACTCTATTCTATTTCATTTTTTTGCATATTTTCAACCCTTCCAAATCTGCCCAGGCTTCAACTTCTATATATATATAAACAAAATTAAATTTAACCCATTTAAGATCTCCATATTAGTGATTCTATCAACATAAACATTGACATATATATAATTATAACAAAACCAAATTAATCTCTATATTTTAAATTTACATACCAATGCTTGCCATTTCACACATTTTAATTATAAAAGGCTATAATTTAACCTCAGTTTTAGGCCTTCAAAACTATACCAATAATTTTGTTAACACTAAAGCTTGGTAGTTGTGTGACAATTCCATTATTTTAAATTACTATAATTAGGATCTGAGTCCTAATGGTTAATACTTTGGAACATCGAATAAGAGGTCCAATTTTTGAAAATAAAGAAAAAAGGGAAAAGTTAATGTAAACAATTTTGTTGGTAAGATATTGCATACCACAATATCTACAAAACCATACCAACAAAAGGGGTAATATGATTATCTATGCACATTAAAAATGGAGTCATAACAATACAAATAAACAAGAAAACAATATAGACTAATATAATGACATGCACATAGGAAACAAATGTGTAAAAAATTATACATTCATTTTTTACAAAGTACAATAGCTTGTAATTAGCCTTTTTCTTGATAAAAAATTTAATACTTCCCTTTTAAACCAGTATATAAAAAATCTTGTCATGCTATGTCTATTTTCATACCTTAAATATAATAATGAGATTTTTGATTGGTTGCATAGGATTGAAGTGAGCCCCATTCATATTACATTGTGAGCATATAGTGTATTATAATAATATTTTTGGTAATTATGTATGTATCCTTTGGCAAGATTCAAAATTTGGTCATTGTTTGTGAGAAAATGATAATATCTAGTATAATTATTCAAATTAATACTAGATAAACCAAGATGCTAAAACTTGGATAACAAAGTAGCAAATTAACAATAAATTCCATAAAGCATGCTAATCCCACCATAAATAAATTTGAAACATTCAATAATAACTACACTAAACTTATCCACAAAATTCTAATAAGCTAGGGCTAATCCTAATGTAGTGAAAATAATTACTTGGCACCTAGGGAATCAAGGACCATATCATTCAAAACACAAACAAAATAAACAACTAATTCCCACCTTATACTGCTTGCATTGTCACCATATTAATTAAGAATAGATCACATCTAAGATATTTTTAGATGTCTTGACCTACCTTAAAAATCAATCCTCAAACAACAGTCAATGACCTTTGGCTATGAATCATAGTAGAGGGTCTCATCCTCCTCTATGGAATGTAGTAAACCAGTAGTCAATGGATTTGGTTGTACCTATAAGGATAAGAGAAAGAGAGATATAAAGAGAGAAAAATAGGTTGTATTATGTGATAACAATAGGGCAAAATTGTATGAAATCAGTGTTATCAATAATAATCATCAACAACTAAATTTTGTAGTTTTGAGAGATAAATGAATGTAATAGAATCATTAAAAAATAAGACAGTGCAAAGGGTATTTATAGTATATGAAATCAAATAATTTTCCCTTTGGATCCAGTGATTGATTTTTATCCTTTTTAAGGTCATAAAATCATAATCGTTGATCCAAAAAATGCATTGTTTGTATCCTAGGTGTAAAAATATGCTAGAACCATGACCATGCATTAAAAAGCCTAAAAATAATCAAATAACATCACATTTTTTTTCTTGAGAAAAAGGGGTTGTACTAGGGTCCCCTTCCCTTGACAAATCACAACTCTCTTTTGTAAAGCTTGAGAGTTTACAAACATATTTGATTCTCATATTAATTGATATGCTATAACTAGATACCTACATTTTTTCACAAAAATTCTAAAAAATTTATATTCATTTTTGGGATCTTCTTTAGTTCTTTTAAATACAAATATTGAACATCCTTTTTCTTGAGACTTTCCAATCTTTTTCATCCAATCCAAGTGATATCCTGATTAGTGATGGTTTTTGATGATGCTAAGATTCCATTGTGCCACTTGAATATTCATAACTACTTTGTTGGCTCCATGCTTATGTTGTTTTGCTCTAATATTTTGAATGGTTGGTCCTATTATTCCTTGATGTTGCTACACCCCTTTAAAATTGAAAAATATTATGCTTTTCTGCCAAAAAATACCATAGTTGATTCCTTTTGGACTCCATGTAGATCTAAAATATTGATACCTTAAGCCATGCCTCTAATATTACTATCATGCAAGGTGGTGCGGGTGCTGATATGTTGCAACCTTAACCTGATATTTTGTTCCCTTTGATTCTTAAAAAAAAAATTCTATATTTTAAATTCTTCTTTACAATCTTCTCTCTTATACCTTTATTTTGGTGTATCCTTGTGCACTTCTGACAAGACCTACTTAGACTTTGTTGCTGCTTCTTCCATGGAATCTATTTTTGCTACTACTGTAAATTCAAATTTTGAGTTTTCTAATGGTTCTTCAACTTGTTACCTTACCATAATTACTTCTTGCTTCTCCTTGGATCCTTGCTTCTTAATATTTTTATTTTGAATGCGACCATGAACTTGCATGTTATCATATATATATTTTCCTTCTATTATATCCTCTTTATTCATTTATTTTAGTTCCCTTTGAAGCCTTTTTATTTCTTCTTCATATTCTTTTATGGTGACCTTCAAACTAGCTATATTTTTATAAGGGTTCCATTGACTCAAGAATGCATGCTCCATTTCATCCCATCTCCAAGTTTTTTTCTTAGCATGCATTTCCTTAGTAAGAATATCCCACCAATCATGAGCTTCCTCTTTTAAAAGATAAAAAAAAATTACAATTCCAAAAAATCTCACCAGAATATAGAGATCTAAACTTCATCCACCATTCTCGAGCATCAATATCATCATTTGTAATGAAAATTGGTAACTTTGTGATCTCAACCCAGAATATAGATATCTAAACTTCATTCACCATTCTCGAGCATCAATGTCATCATTTATAGTGAAAATTGGTAACTCCATGATCTCAACCCAAAAAATCCTAAAAGCAACTAGGGTTTTAGAAAGAATAAAAACTAGGGTTTTTAAAAAATTTCTCTTTTTTTAAACTCCTCTAATCCTTTCTATCACCAACAAAAAAAATTTAATGAAATATAATTGACATAAAAAAGAATGCAACTATCTATTACAACTAGGTCCGAGGTGTAGACCAATTGGTTCATCCAAACCCCATAAGTGGGGTGGAGGTCCAAGGTTCAAATCTCGGGCCTCGTTGGACTGAATGCTTGTCCCTTTCCTGGTGCTTTCAGTGGCGTAAAAGGTTTAAAATGATTGTGGCATGGTGGTTATAGGGGTGGATGCGTGAAGATCTATGTGGTGGCTTCTAGGGCGGACATCACAAAATACTATGGCGGCCATAAAAGTTGGACAGCCTACCAAGATTCATAGCGGCTACCGATTCCACCATGTAAATTCAAAAAAAAAAAAACTATCTATTACAACTTTGCATTAATCCATTACCAAGCTTCTCCTCCAAAGGGTTCAACACTATTGCATAGATTGTTCTTGTTGTTGTGAAGAAACATGGATGCCTTTAATGGTAGTGTCGTTCTTCTCAATGATGATGAAGATAACTAGAAAATGATTTTGTTGGTAAACAAGATATTGCAACTAAAACTCAAATAACTTATCTTTGTCGATAATCTTCAAATTTCTTCTCTTTGTTGGTAATCTCCTCTTCTACAAATATCCTCTTGCCCTTAGTCTCATCTTTCCAATAATCTTCTCTTTCGTCTTCGTGGCCTCCCATCGCCCTGATATAAGAGTTGATATTCATTCAATTGAATTCTATTTCCATAAAAAAATAACTATGATCATCACTTAAAGTGATGATTATCACACTATTAATTTTTAGAAAGCATGTTTTGGGGTACATGTATCATGATGTCCCTTAATCCTCCCTCTCTCAATGCACATAATCAAGCAATTTGTCTTCAACTTCAAACCCTAACTCATGTGCATGTCTTCTAACTCAAGGTAGCAATTAACTAGGTCTCAAGTTCCTAGTTTAATTTCATAATTAAATCATGCACTAGGACATATAACAAGTTCAACACTTTTAAACCTTATGACTCCCTAATTTCATTAACACATACAACAAGCACCTATGATTTTATTTTTAATTCCACACCTTATAACTCCACATATAGCAATCATAAATATTTATTTCCACACCTTATATCTCCCTAATCACACATAGCAATAACAAATATTTAATTCTACACCTTATAACTCCCTAAGCACATTAACACATACAACAAGCATTTATTTACCTAAACTCCTTATGACTCCCTAGTTATCACAAAAATAATTTTAATGCACCAAAAATTTGGTAATAACAAATATTACCATGCGCTGGAGATAAATACCTTTATATGAAATTCGCTGCCTTCGTAACCTTTGAAATCATCTTTGCCAAAATGCCTTGCCAAAATTAATGCACCTTCACACCTTCGTGGGAGTCGAACTCTGTTCCTCTCGCTTAGCACTATGAAGCGCTTACCACGTGGGCATCAGCCCATGTTGGGATTTAATCCCAAACACCCAACTTCACCTGCGCTCAAATCTAAAAAACTTAAGTTACCTTCCTTAGCAAAACACTTTGCCCCTGGTGGGATTCAAACAACGAACCTGCCTTGTGCAAAGTTCATGCACTACCAACTACGCTATAGGCTCTTGCATGATGTCACTTTCCCATGCTGTTTACTTGACCTTGCTCTCAAATCAAAAGTTATTTATCCTTCTTTCCTTGCTGCTCCCCTTTCGACGACTCTCTCTCATGTGCTATGTCAAGTCTTCTATAAACAAAGGTTTTTACCTTTTATTTATATGCACCTCCATGCCTTCGAATGACATCAATGAATCTTTATTTATCTCCCCAACCTTTGCACATCGACGGATAATATAATACAACCTTAGACCTTAGAATTATTAAATAAAAATTTAATAATTCACCTTTTAACTTTGAATTGGTATATCTCCTTCATTCTTTTGAATTTTGTTGTGAAACTTTTTGCACCTAGGTTTTACTAGAAAACCTTTTCATCCATCAATTTGGAGAAGTCTTAGCATAGTGGTTTTAATTAAAAACCCTTTCCAATGGTTTTAATGAAAACCCTTTTCGTTGGTTTTAATAAAAAATCTTTCCGTCGGTTTTAATAAAAACCCTTGCCATTGGTTTTAATAAAAACCTTTACCATTGGTTTTAATAAAAACTATTAATATAATATTTAAAAAATTAAATATTATATGCCTCTTGTGCCACAAAACCTTGTATATATCCTTGCTCTCCAAAATATCATAAATGATTATTTATGAAGTGCTTTTGCCACCAAAACTCAATGTGATCCATGTGACATCAATGACAACACAAAATAACTCAAATTGCCAACAATCTCCCCCTTTGTCATTGATGGCAACATCTCTAATGCAAATCACTAGGGTTATGCATAAGGGGTCGGCCCCAAAATCTATTTATAAATTGAAGGTGAATTGTCTTGGAATCTCGACGAAAAATGGAGAAGTATACATGGCGAATTCCAATTATTTTTCTCCAAAAATTTTCAAACCGTGGCGAATTGCAATAATTTTTCTCCAAAAATTTTCAAACCATGGCAATTTTTTCTATTTTTGGGGCCATGAATATCGGTTTTGCAAAATCTAAAAAAGTATGACATACTTAAAAGCTTTAGGTCGATATGAAAGACATCAGGTCGACATGATGACAAATGGAATGTCGATCGATTGTAGTCATGACGATCGGTTACAAGCATACCGATCAATTGTAGCCATGATGATCAATTGCAATCATGATGATCGGTTGTAACCATGATGATCAGTTGTAGCCATGTCAATTGATTACAGACATGCTGATCCGTTGTAGCCATGATGATCAGTTGTAGCCATGTCGATCAGTTGTAGCCATGTTGATCAGTTGCAGCCATGTCGATCAATTGTAGCCATGTTGATCATTTGCAACCATGTTGATCGATTACAGATATGATGATTGGGTGTATCATGATGATCGGTTGCAACCATGATGATCGATTGTAGTCATGATGATCGATTGCAACCATGATGATCGGTTGTAGCCATGATGATCGGTTGTAGCCATGATGATCAGTTGTAGCCATGATGATCAGTTGTAGCCATGATGATCGATTGTAGCCATGATGATCTATTGTAGCCATGCCGATCAGTTGTAGCCATGTTGATCGATTGTAGCCATGTCGATCGATTGCAGCCATGATGATCGGTTGTAACCATGATGATCGGTTGTAGCCATTTTGATGTGCTACAATAGTCGAGTTCCCATCGGTAGCAATGGTGCTCTATGCCATGTGTCATCCATCCATTAAATGATTGCATGTAGAGGCCACGTGTCATCCATCCGTTAAATGATTACATGCAGAAAAGTCTATATAAAGGGAATTAACAGTCATTTTTTCTCTCATTTTAACACTTTCTTAACCCTTTTTCTCTCATTTTAACGCTTTCTTACGCCTTTTCCTCTCGTTTTAACGTGATCTGAACCCTCTTCCTCCACTTTTATCTTGGTTTTTACAATTTACCTTAATTTTTAAGCAGTTTTTAACCATTTTTCTCTCATTTGAAACCTTTTCCATTGTATCTTCTTATCCATACCCGTACACCCTATGGCATCCCCTACAACCCCTGGAATGTTTAAAGTTAATTATAAGAACCTGGTTTGCCCCTTGATTTCAGAAATTTTATCAACACCGGGTTACGACATGTCTTGGGTCACGGACTCTGGTCTTCGGGGTCTTGTTTCAATGCCCCATTTTGATACTGACGTTAAACTGGTGGAGAGGATCATTGCAGCTTATGATATGGATTCGGGCAAGGTAAATCTTGTCATCGACAACAAAAACATCATTCTTTCTTTCTCAGCCATTGATGTCGCCAGATTGACAACATTGCCCCACGCTGGTGTTGAGCCTATCACTTCCAAATACCAGTTAACTGATGATGACAAACTCTACTTGGAGACCACCTTCAAAGTGCAGTCGAAATATTTTCAAGGTATAACTATTTTTTTATTTAATTGATTTTAAATTCTTATCAGTGATTGAACGTACAATTACTAATTTTAGTTTTTTTGTAGTTAATTCCACCAAGTCCAAAAGGGGTTTGACCGTACCGACGATTGAAAATAAATTTCTTCGGGCATGTTGCGAATTCTTCCTTGCTAGACTTGTTCTGCAAGGAAGGCCGATAAAAATTCTGATGTGGGCCTTAGCGTATTTGGTCCATTGTATAGGACACCAAAAATTCGATTGGTGCACCTATGTCTCAAATCGGATCAGATTGGAAATAGAGAACGTGAAAACCCACGCTTCACCCTCATCGACAGTTAGCACATGTAATTATATTATTGCTTTTTTTATGAATATTTTCATAATTTGTAGAACACTCCAGTACCAACATCTTGGCACTCAATCCTTGTCAATTTAGCCATGACAGAACAACAGGTTCAGGTAATTTTTTTAATATTTAAGTAATTTTTATTATTTTTCCATTGTTTGTCTTTTTGTAATTTTGACATTTTATACCAAACATAGAAAAGGGCATCCTCTTCCTCTTCAAAGCGGGATGTTATTGTCAGAGGTTATAATCCATAGGAATCAGGAGACTCTGAAACACCTACAGAGGAAGCAACACCATTGATAAGGAAAAGATCATCAAGGAAATGTAGAAGATCTATTTCTCCTATTTGTCGATGATCTCCACATGTTGTTGCACGTCCGTTGCCAATGGGCGTAGTTACGCATGAGGTTTCATCTTCTGGGAGTAAGTTTTAATTACTATCGAAACAAATTTTTTACAATATTTTTACTATTTTTAATTAATTTTGTTTTTTTTCAGATGTACAACATGACCACATTCCATTTGTAGCAGCATCTATGCAAGATGTTTTTCTTCTGGTAAGTGTTATAACAATGTTTGCAACCAATTTTCATAATGTAATTTTATAACTAGTTTTTATTTTCTACCTTCACAAAATTTTTAACTAATTTTTATTTTTATGTTTTAAGGTCCCTCGCAACAATGTCATCAACAAAATCAACAAATGTCGCCCCCTCCTCCACAATGCCCAACTCAAATGCGAGGTCAATGCTTCCCAGTTGGAAAACACTTTCTTCCATCTAGGCCACAAAGAGAAGCAACACAACAAATTTTAGAGAGAGAAGCATCAAAGACTTTTTTCGGTTTCGATCGTATATCTGTTAATAATTTTACTTTTAAGGATATACCAGAAGCTTCTGGTATTGGGTTGGCTGATGTTCCACTTGATAAAGATTACTTTTTGCAAGATAACATACACACTCAATTTCAACTATCAGAATTGGTTCAAGATAAAGTAAATGAAGGTGCAGAATGTTCAAGCAAATCTCCTCCAAGGGAAAGAAGCACCCATCAGGCTCCTCCTCGACAAGAGGATGATATAATAAATTTTTAAAAAAATATTTGGTTTCTGATAACGTTGAATCTACAATTAAAGATTTGCTACTTCCAGATATAATAGAAATGAAAAAATGGGAGTATCGGGCTAAGGTGTTGATAAAGGAAATTAATGCCCGATACAATAATTTTTCAAAAAGAGAAAGAAAATTTTCTATTGTTGAAAATGAACTAGAAAATATGGAGGCTCTGCTACAACAAGTAAAATCTGGCATGTTGAAGTTGAATACATCATACATAGATGAAATTTTAAAGTTTATAATGAACATATTGGAGAATATAAATGGTGAGGCCCAAGCTTATTACAATGAATGGGAAAATGATAAGAAAAAGGTTGTTGTTGCTGTAGCTGCAAAGAATGTTGCTGAGGTTTGACTCAATCGCTTTTGTGTTCAAAAATTTGTTGTTCTCTTTTTTAAAATGTAATTATCTTTTCATGTTGATTAACTTTTTTCCCTTTTGTAGGTAAAGTATGAAAATCTCAAGAAGCAGGTTCAAAACCTGCAAGACTATCTGAGGATGGCAAAGGAGTTCTTAAACGCTTCCATGGCAATGAAAAAAAGAGCACAGGAATCAGTTCGACAAAATAACATTTTGCGGAAAATCATTATCCGCAATGGATTGGATCCTGATGTTCTGCTTAAGGAGAAGGGTAAAGAAGTTCAAGGACCAACATCTGAAGATGTTGGCAAAGAAGAAAAACCCTTCTCGATGGAATGCAAAATGTTGAGATGATCCTTGTCAATTCTGGAGCAATTGATAGTACTGTTACCCAGCCCGAGAAAAGAGCTATCGAAATGCAGGATGTGGTAATCATGGAAGTAGTGGATGTGGAAAAAGGAGCTGAACAAGGGAAAGATGAGGGAGGGGCCATTGCTATGGAGACTGCGGAAGCCAATGAGAAGGCAAAATTAGTGGAGGAAGGGGGAAAAGATTCTGAGGGGAAAAAATAAATTTTAAAAACAATTTTAAGACATTTCATATGTTTTCATTGGAAAACAAGATACTTGCTTTTATTATTTTACTATTACACTATTTACATTTATAATTGTGTGTTATTTTCATCTCTTAAGTATTATGGTGTTTCAACTTTCAAATATGCTTGAGTTTACGTAGAATATATGCATAGGTATAGATTTACATGTTATTCAATGTTATTCATGTTGTGATATAAAAATGAGTTTTGTCTTGTGGATTTTGCTATGTTGTTTTTATATTTCAATATTCAAATGAGTTTGAATTTTTAGTTTATTCAAAGTCATTCTTGTTGTTGTATAGAAATGTGTTTTGTCTTTTTTATTATGCTATATTGTTTCATATTGTTGCATGTGTTTAAATTTTAGTTTATTCATATTCATTCTTGTTGTAGTATAAAAGTGAGTAATTTCATTTCTATTTTGTGATATTGTTTTTATATTTCAAGTGAATATGGTCATTTGTATTATAGTTGTATATATCTACGCATGGGTTTCCATGTCGATCGGTTGTAGACATGTCGATCGGTTGTAGACATGTTGATCGATGAGACATGTCGATCGATGATATTTAGACATGTACATCGGCTACAGACATGTCGATCGACTATAGGCATGTCGATCGATTGTAGGCAAGATGATCGACTAGATATATCGATCGATTGCAAACATGTCGATCGACTATAGACATGTCGATCGGTTGTAGGTATAGCGTTGCATCTGTGCCACATGTCAACCATCTATGAAATGATTGCATTCAAAGGCCACGTGTCAACCCTCTGTGAAATGATTGCATGCAGAGGCCACGTGTCACCCATCCAAAAGTTGATTGTATGTAGAGAATTCTATATAAAGGGATTATCA
This sequence comes from Wollemia nobilis, assembly GCA_028583015.1. NCBI lineage: Eukaryota > Viridiplantae > Streptophyta > Pinopsida > Araucariales > Araucariaceae > Wollemia > Wollemia nobilis. The sequence goes on along the minus strand of JAQPPZ010003251.1, from coordinate 1,336,653 downwards.
ATCATTTTTTCTCTATTCTATCATAGTCTTAATCATTTTCTTCCCTTTTTAATGCATTCTTACCCCTTTTCCTCTCGTTTTAATGCATTCTTAACCCTTTTCCTCTAGATTTATCTTAGTTTTAACCTTTTACCATAAGTTTTAAGCTAGTTTTAACCCTTTTCCTCCATTTTGAATCCTTTTCTGTCAAGTGTCATGTACCATTCTCTATGTCTTCTTATCCATACCCGTACACCCTATGGCATCCCCTACAACCCCTGGAATGTTTAAAGTTAATTATAAGAACTTGGTTTACCCCTTGATTTCAAAAATTTTATCAACACCGGGTTACGACATGTCTTGGGTCATGGACTCTGGTCTTCGGGGTCTTGTTTCAATGCCCCATTTCGATACGGATGTTAAACTGGTGGAGAGGATCATTGCAGCTTATGATATGGATTCGGGTAAGGTAAATCTTGTCATCGACAACAAAAACATCGTTCTTTCTTTCACAACCGTAGATGTCGCCAGATTGACAACATTGCCCCATGCTGGTGTTGAGCCTATCACTTCCAAATACCAATTAACTAATGAAGATAAACTCTACCTGGAGACCAACTTCAATGTGCAGTTGGAATATTTTCAAGGTATAACTATTTTTTTATTTAATTGAATTTAAATTCTAGTCACTGGTGTATTACTGATTTTGTTTTTTTGTAGTTACGTCCACCAAGTCTAGAAGGGGTTTGACCGTACTGGCGATTGAAAATAAATTTCTTCGGGCATGTTGCGAATTCTTCCTTGCTAGACTCGTTCTACAAGGAAGGCCGATATAAATTCTGATGTGGGCCTTAGCGTATTTGGTCCATTGTTTTTCACACCAAAAATTTGATTGGTCCACCTATGTCTCACATCGGATCAGATTGGAAATAGAGAACGTGATAACCCACGCTTCACCCTCATCGACAGTTAGCACATGTAATTATATTATTGCTTTTTTTATGAATCTTTTTACAATTTGTAGAACACTCCAGTACCAACATCATGGCACTCAATCCTGGACAATGCAGCCATGAGAGAACAACAGGTTCAGGTAATTTTTTAATCAATATTTAAATAATTTTTTTTATTTTTCCATTATTTGTCTTTTTGTAATTTTGACATTTTATATATACATAGAAAAAGGCATCCTCTTTCTCTTCAAAGTGGGGTGTTGTTGTCAGAGGTTATAATCAAGAGGAATCAGGAGACTCTGAAACACCTTCGAAGGAAACAACACTACCTGTATGGAGAAGATCAACAAGGAAACCTAGAACATCTAGTTCTCCTGATCTTTGACAACCCCCACCTGGGGCTGCATTACGTCCACTGCCAACGGGAAAAGATTCTGGAGCAAGAAATTGAATTTTAAAATTTGATATTTTGAAAGACAATTTTATGACATTTCATATGTTTTCGTATGAAAACAAGATACTTGCTTTTATTATTTTACTTTTAAGAAATACACTTTTATAATTGTGTGTTATTTTCATCTTTTAAGTATTATGGTGTTTCAAATATGCTATGTTGTTTTTATATTTCAATTTTTAAATGAGTTTACGAATGATATATCTATGCATGTGTTTAAATTTGAGTTTATTTATATTCATTCTTGTTCTTGTATAGAAAAGTGTTTTTTCTTTTTTAATATGCTATATTGTTTTCATATTCAATGTTAGTTTACGATGGAGATATTTATGTAAGAGTTAAATTTCAATTTCCCTATATTATGCTATGTTGTTTTTATATTTCAATTTTCAAATGAGTTTACGAATGATATATCTATGCATGTGTTTAAATTTCAGTTTATTCATATTCATTCCTGTTGTAGTATAAAAGTGAGTATTTTCATTTCTATTAAGCTATATTGTTTTTATTTTTCAAGTGAGTTTACGAAGGATATATCTATGAATGGGTTTCAATTTTCATCCTTTATTTAAAAAAAAAGGTATTTGATATATCTATGAATGGGTTTAAATTTTGTTTTCCATATCTAGAGTAATATACTACATGCATTTTTCATACATATGTACATAAATTTTTAATATGCATACACGGTTTACTCAATGACAAAGCATAAATCATAAAAAATCACTATATTTTGTCATATCATACAACTAATGATACTAATGATACATACATACATTTAAATTCAAAGGAAAAATAACTATTTTTTGTCAACATATACATTTAGTTCAATAACATAGCATCATTACGTATACATGGTTTTCAAATTTTCAACTTACTCAAAGCTATAGCATACATCATAAATTTTGAAAACATAGACAATCCATAACATTAAAAAGCAAACATGCATAATCATTGAAAATTGAATTATTATAAGATTTTACAACAAATCAAATACAAAAAATCTTTGATAATATGAAATATTTCAAATCCAGAAAATCACTGTTAATATGAATTTATTCAAATCACTAAAATTTTACAAAATGATTTCAAATCCGAAAAAATCTTAGATTATATGAATTTGTCATATAATCATTGCAATTTTTACATTTCTGGAAGGTAATACAAAGCTTTATCAACTTCTCCACAAGAACTGAGAATCTATGAATTCTGCGTTTCCATAATCTCATCATCACTCCTAGTTGAATCATTTTCGTCATTATCAACCATATTAGAGAGACCTCTTCTTTCTGCTAGGGACTTCCAATATGTCAACGCTCTGTCATAGGGAAAGTTACCCACCTCGTACGATGACACATACATTCTCAAACAATTTTCCAAATTTTTGTCCAACCTGTTACGAACTTTTGATTTAACAAAAGTTAATGCACTGAAAACCCTTTCATCTTCAACAGATCCCAAAATCATTGTCTGACATAATTCATATAAAACAAAGTATTCACTCATAGTATCTTGCAAGACACTACTTCGATACAATTTTTGCCAGAAACGCGTGATTGAACCAGTCTCATGTGGATTTTTGAATTGTGCAATTTGATTATCCATTGTTATTCCAAAATTGGTTGATTGATGTCTCAAAAGATCTTTGTTTAGAATACCATTGATTTCAATGCCATTTATTTCCACACTTTTAGAGAAATGTTTCATAAGATTACCCATATATTTTACAAACAACTCACTTCTACTACTTTGGTCACCACAAGGATTCCAAAAATTAGGATTAACAACAGCCATGGCCTCAAGTGTCTCATCTCTCTTAAAACGATCTCTTATTTCACTTGTTAATGCATTTGCAATTCTTTTCAATTTATTCTTAGTGTTATCCAAAATCTCATCGAATCCGGAATGGGTAACGGGCACTTGTTCAACATCATCTGTCAGAGTATTTAATCGCTTTTCAAAATGATATACAGGAATCAACTTTCCATGGATAGCAATACAAATATTATCGTTGATGTTGAACTTTAAAAAGTTGTTCGGTTCATTGACATTAATTAACGTATTCCAACTATCAAACTTGGGATCCTCAAAATGTTTTTCGGATAAATAAATCTTGTCAATAACCATACATATTTGTTTTCTCATCCTCATGAAATCGACAATATAAATTGCCCTTTCTTGTGCAAGTTTAATCATAGTATTCATTTCTTGTAACATTGGTAGAATACCACATAATGTGAGAAGAGTTTCCAAGTCAGTCATACGAAAAAGCAAATATTTTGCCTTGTCAACATCTCTACGATGTGCATACATAAACCCAACCAAGGATTGATATTCTAAAAATACCCTTTTTGCAGGAAGAAACAGTGAAATCCACCTGGTTTCCACATCTTTTAACATTTTTCTGCCTTCCGTTACACCTAGAGAAAACTGTTGAAACTCTGCAAACCTTTTTGGACTGCATGAAAAGTATGAGTGTATATCGCGGACGAGTTCTTCCACTCTGGCTACATTATCAAAATTGCTCACAATTTTGTATGCAAGATTCATTCGATGAGCCATGCAATGAATAGGAATCACATATGGGGCAATGGAAGTCTGAAGCCTAACACAAAGACCATTCCTTTGTCCTTGCATTGTAGCCGCACCATCAGCTCCAACACAAATTAACTTTGTGGCAATTTCCTTTTCATCCATTCCAACAATATCCTTTAAACTGGTTACAACAACATTATAAATGTTTTCCGCATTACAATTTTCAATCATCTTATGTAGTGCTAGTAAATGAGGTTGTCTCAAATGATTTTTGAATGTGTAAACATGTATGCAAATCCAAGATGTGTTGTCAACAATTGTTACCTCATCAATGGAAAGTGAAATAAATTTGGCTTGTTTCACATTCTCTCTCAGGTCTTCCTTCTCAACCAGTGATAGACATTTTACCATTTCCCAACCACTTCGATCTGACCAATGTGAACTGGTAAGGTTTTGTACATTGGCTAGTTGAAGTATTTCCTTAAAATCAGCAAAATCAGACATGGGTCGACCTTTTTTTAGAATACTGTATACAATAGCAAACTGCAATTTCTTTGAGGCTAATAAAGTATTATTAACTTTTTGAAATTGTGCCTCGATTGTTCCACCCTTCTCAATGAGAGTTTGTTTTTGTTTCATTGCTTTATCATATTCAAGAGCATATCTCACATGCACACATTCTGTTGCATCCTTCCACCTATGAATTCTGTTAATTGTTCCATCACTTCGTATTTCTTTGATGTAAACTTTCCCACAATGTTTTTCTATTGTGTCTTTCTTATTTTGTAATAAATGATCCTTTCCCAACTTCCATGTACAAATAATACATTTACACACATTCAGTTTCTCATCTCGCTCAATAAAGGGGTATAATCATGCCCATTCATTTTTAAAATCCCTTCCAATAGTCCATTCACTTATCTTTTGACGTTTAGATTTTTGACTAGAAGATTCCCTAGAGGTCTGAATTTTAACTGTACTATCTTTTTCTTTTTCGGTTGATGTGTCTGAATTTAAAATCTCTTGAAGTGGTTGTTGAATGTCGTTATTAGGAAAATTATCATGTGGTCCCATCTCATCTTCTGGAATATCTTCGAGTGAACGCACATCAAGGTCGACAATGTTAACTGCATTCAATGTTTGGTGTTCTCTATCATTTTTTGTTGTAAAAAAGGCACTATTTTAAAGAATTAATAGAATACAATTTTAGAAAGCATTTAAAAAGAGGTAGATAAGCAGAAAACCATTTATCTATTAATAGAGAAAGGTTTTACATTTAAGAAGAACAAAAATTTTAGAAAACTGATGGTAAAAGGTGTCTGTACCTGCAATTTGTGTAGAATCTGTAGAGATTGATGTCTCATTGCATTTTGGTGTAAAATATTTTAGAATTATCTTTTTACAAGAAGATTGGCCTCCCTTCTTTCCATATTCAGTAGGTGACATTGTATCTGTAAAGAAAAACCTTCAGATGTTAGGAAATGTATATGAATTTGAAGGAAAATAGCAAACATCCCTCAAGACGAACATATGATCCTAACACACAACATGACAGGGAATACTTATCGACCAGAGTTGCAGATAGTGCTTCTACACTACGTATGAAACATACTCTAAGAGACAAGAAGCAGTCTCTAACAAAAGAAATGCTCCTGACACACAACCAGATGACATTGATAGTTGTCTACCACTATTGCGTATAGTTCACCTACAGTGCCTATGAAACTATAGAAAAAGAGATTTGGACAAAAGAACAATGGAATAAGAATACTCTACCAATTTTTAGTCATGAATCCTCTACAACCGATACGCTTTTATCGATAAACACTTCCTTACAATCGATCGACTTATACTGATCGATAGTCACTACAAGCAATAGAATGTCGACCACACGTCCCTACAATCGATAGAGTTATACCAACAACACTACAACCAATAACCTAACATCGATCGACATGACCCTACAATCGATAGACTAATGTCGATCGACACATCTACAACCGACCTACCAAGGTCGATCGACACCTCTACAATCGATAGATGAATGTTGATCGACACCTCTACAATCGATCGACTAAATATGATCGAGATGGTTCTACAATCGATAGACCAATGTCGAGTGACACCTCTACAACCGATAGGTAAATGCCAATCGATAAACTCTACAATCGATCGGCTTATGCTGATAGACATGGCTCTACAATTGATCGACTTATGTTGATAGACATGGCTCTATAATCGATCGGCTTATGTCGATAGACATGGCTCTACAATCGATCAACTTATATCGATAGACATGGCTCTACAATCGATCGACTTCTATCAATAGACACAACTCTACAACTGATCGACTTATATCGATCGACATAGCTCTACAATCGATTGGCTTATGTCGATAAACATGGCTCTACAATCGATCGGCTTATGTTGATAGACACGGCTCTACAATCGATCGTCTTGCATCGATCGACACTCATCTGCAATCGATCGATTTATTTTGATAGTCATGGCTCTGCAACCGATCGTCTTGCATCGATCGACACTCCTCTACAACCTTCTCAAGTTTTTCGTTGTTTTAGAGCTATTTTTGAGTTAGAGTATTTTTGATGTATGTTTATCGGTACCTAGTATAGTATATATATGCGTAGTATATGAGGCGATTTGGGGGGAAAAATAAAATCATTTATAATTTGAAGGCGATTTGGGTGGAAAATATAAAATCATTTATAATTTGAAGGCGAATTGGGCGGGAAAATCAAAATCATATGTAATTTGAGGTCGGCGAATTAAAATAAAGTTAGGTTCCTGATTATCAACGGCGGGCGAATTTACCCCCAAAAAAATTTCATCCCGTAAATTTCGGGCGAATGGGCCCCAATGAAATGATCCAAAATTAGCCTTTTCAAAATTTTAAAAATCCTAAATAGAGCCAATTTACGATATTTCGTGCTTGTGCATAACCCTACAAATCACCACAATCACTACAAAATCCATTTTTTAAAATCAAAGCTGCTCCCCCTGACTCAATACTCTCTATGGAGGCTATGCCCCCTATCTCAATGTTCTCTTTGGAGGCTGCTCCCCCTAACTCAATACGCTCACCCTTACTCAAATCTCTCCCCCTTTGACATCAATGGAAAAAGGGACACCTATGGGGTTAAAATATATGACTCTTAAGCTTAGCCCCACTACTACCTTCTCTCTTGAGGTGATTAATTTTGGGGTGGGAGTACATTTACTCCCATCTTACATTGTTCCTTTCCTTTGTCAAATTCCTTCCACATAATTCAGATATCCTTTTCTTTATGAGTTACTTGATCTTCTTGTATTGAACATGTTTGACTTTATTACCTTGAAATTGCTTGACCTTCTTGCCTTGAACTTGTTTGGAATTGAGTCCTACATCATCTTGCAATATGTGCAAAGTTATTGCAATTAAAACACTTGATATTGTAGCCTTTGGATGGTGCCCATATCTTGAATTCTTTCTTGAAATCATTTCCATATCCATTCCTTTCCTGAACCTTGTATTGTGAAGCTTTGTTTCCATAATTATTTTGACCATGACCTCTAAATTATGTAGCTCTATAATCAAAAGCATATTGCTCATTTCCTTTGCACTTAGAAGCTCTATGACCAATCATGTTGCATAAGAAGCAATGTTCCTAAAAACCATACCTTATTCCTTTGAAGTTCCTTCTAGCAAAATCAAAATTCTTTGATCCATAGACCCTGCAGTGTATAGACCTGTGTCCAAATCCATTACAAGAAAAACAATGTCCTTGAAAAGCCCTTTGTTCATGCCTTGGTTCCTCATACCTTTCTTGACCATTATCCTTGTGACTTCTTTGTTGTATCTAAATCTTCTTCCTTAACTTCTTCCTTGCTTTCTTCTTCAAGAATTTATTTGCCTTTTGAACTTTATTCACCTATCTCAAAACAAGATCCAAATTGGATATTTGGATCCATAGGAGTTTTGAAACTTTCTTTATATTTCTCTTCATTTGTGTCCAATAGAAAACTAGCATCCGTCTCTATTGTCTCTAAAATACATGTTTCCTTCTCAGTGAAAATGTCTTGACCTTTTGAGTCATGTGATGGATCAAACTTCTCAAGTATGAAACATCTCAATTATTTTATATTCTCCTTAACCTCTTGTAGTTGCTCATGGATATCATTGAAGTCTTCTTTTAGATCAACTAAGACATCTGTCGTTCTTGAAATATCCTCTTTTTTAACTTCTTCTATTTTGAGTGGAATTTTTTCTACTTCTTTTATCCCATAGAAAAACCCTTCTTCATATTCACTATCATTGAGATCATTATCTTCTTCTATAGCAAACAAAGCTCTCATGAATCCTTTGTCTTTGCCTATTTCCTTGGTTTGTCATTTCATCTTCATTGTCACTGAAGTCATTGCAATATCCTGATATGTGATCTCATTGACCACACACAAAGCATTGTTCACTTTCACATTTTATTCCTAAGAATATATTTTCTTACTTTTTATCATCTGAGTGATCTCTATCACTGTGATATGAGCCATCATTTGCTTCCTCAAAGTAGAAAGTTTTCTTAGTCTTACAAAAACAATTCTTCTTCTCATGCTTGCTTTTCTTGTACCTACCATATTTGTCATGCTTATGCTTTCCTTCTTCTTTTCTTCTATGATCCTATTTTTCATCATCATTGTTTTCTTCATGTGGACACTTGTTCTCATAGTGACCATAATCCCCACACTTGTAGCATTTTACTTTCTTCATATCCCTATAATTCCTTGAGTCCTTTTTCCTTTTGATGAAGTTAGCATCCTCATCATTATCTGAATCTCTATCTATCTCTATATATTTCCATTTCTTTTTCTCTAAAGCTTTGAATGCAATTTCTTTCTTTGGAGCCTAATGTTTATCTATCCTCATCTCATAAGTTGTGAGAGTTCCTTGTATTTATTCCATTGTTAGCTTGTCGATATTCATTATTTCTTCTATCATTGAAACCTTTGCATCATACTTCATGGTAAGTGATCTCAAAACCTCTTGAGTAACATATTATTCTTTCATATCAAATCCTAGGCCTCTCATGGTGTTAGAAATCTCATAAAATCGAAGTAATAACTTTGTAATATCTTAAGAATCTTCCATTTTCAATTCTTTGAATATTTTTCTATGAGTTTGTATTTTTGCCAACTTTACCTTGAAATCTCCTTCATAGTTATTCCACAACTTAGTCCACATTTTATTAGCTGAATTACATACCATGACCTTTGCAAAATCTGTCTCACAAAGCCCACTCATAATACAATTCATTACCTTTACATTAATCTCAACCAATTTCCTAATAGTCTTATCTATCTCGGGATCGCCTTCAACCTTATACTCTTTTGTAACCATCTGCCATACCTCATATCCTTGTGATATCAAGTAGTTCTTAATTCTCATGCTCCAAAAAGAATAATTGTTACCGTCAAAAAGTGGAGCCTTACTTGTAGATGATCCATTCTATGAAGCCATTTGTATTCTTGTAGAATATGCCCTTAAGCTGTTAGTATTTTTGAAGGAACCCATTCTGATACCAATTAAATAACACAAGCTTATACTGAGAGGGGGGCTGAGCAGTATAGCGCCCACTTTTTACTTTTTTTCCAATACAAATATCAATTAGTGTCCTTAATTGCAATAACCAAATATAGCAGTGTGCATTAATGACATAGATAGCAATAGTAAGCAAGTGCACAAATCATCACACACAATTAAGACACAATATTTAACGTGGTTCCCCCAATGTGGTGTAGTCCACAATATAATATCCTTATAATTTTTCACAAAGAAATAGGTATCCTTGTCCCAATACAAATGATTACTTTGATCTGCTCAAATATAGGTTGTCATGATCTGCTCAGGTGGGTTCCACTGATTTGCTTAGCTAGGCTCTCCACTGATCTACTCAGCTAGGCTATCCACTAATCTGCTTAGCTAGTCTATCCATTGATCTGCTCAGCTAGGATCTTCACTTATATGCTCAGCTAAGCTATCCACTGATCTGCTTAGTTAGGCTATCCATTGATCTACTCAACTAGGAAACTGGTATTGATGTATTTTCTATTTTTGTCATATATCTTTCACTGCTCACAAATATGCCTCAATGCTTTATCACAAGGCTCAAACAATCCTACTCAAATACTATCCCAAATTTATCCTCAAAGCCTTCACAAAAGGCTCAAATAATCCTGCTCAAATGCTATCCCAAATTTATTCTCAAAGCCTTCACAAAAGGCTCAAACAATCCTGCTCAAATTCTATCCCAAATTTTTCCATAAATCTGTGCCAAAATCCTTCTCAAAGGCTCAACCAATCATGCACAAATGTTATCCAAAAACTATCCATAAATTATGCCCCAAAAGCCTTCCCAAAGGCTCAACCTATGACTCTCGAGTAGCACTCAAATCTCAACCAAAAATCAACGAAGTCAAGGCTCAATGATGAACTCAACAATGGATAACAAATGAATGATGACAATACTCAACAATGTGCTCAACAATAAATGGCAATGTACTCTTCAATGGATGACAACAATGATCTATAATGATCTCAACAATGTATGACAAATGATCTCTCAAATGGATGACAACAATGCTTTACAATGTACTCTCAAATGGATGACAAATTATCTCTCAAATGGAAACCTCTCCAAGCAATGAAAATGAGGACTTCAACCAACCAAGGACAATCTCCACAAGTGATAGCAATATGTTCTCAATAATATCTTCCTCATGCAATTTCAATAAGCTCTAAATAAATAAGCACACCTCCCTCAAGCAAAGAGCTCTCAAATAGCCAACAATGATCTCCTCAAATGAAATACAAATGTATCCACAAGTGACTAGCAAATGATCTCCTCAATGGTCTCAAATAGTGGAAATGGACTTAAAAAGCAACCAACAATAATCTCCTCAAAGCAATAGAAAAAACCTCCTCAATAATGGCAATACTCTCAATGAACTCCACTAAAGCAATCATGGAACTCAAGCATCAATTTTATCCATAAAATTGATTTTCTAATCCATCCACTTCCTCTTAATATCCAAGGCACATAATCAAGCAATTTGTCTTCAACTTCAAACCCTAACTCATGTGCATGTCTTCTAACTCAAGGTAGCAATTAACTAGGTCTCAAGTTCCTAGTTTAATTTCATAATTAAATCATGCACTAGGACATATAACAAGTTCAACACTTTTCAACCTTATGACTCCCTAATTTCATTAACACATACAACAAGCACCTATGCTTTTAATTTTAATTCCACACCTTATAACTCCACATACGGCAATCACAAATATTTATTTCCACACCTTATATCTCCCTAATCACACACAGCAATAACATTAATTTTTTTTCTACACCTTATAACTCCCTAAGCACATTAACACATACAACAAGCATTTATTTACCTAAACTCCTTATGAATCCCTGGTTATCACAAAAATAATTTTAATGCACCAAAAATTTGGTAATAACAAATATTACCATGCGTTGGAGATAAATACCTTTATATGAAATTCGCTGCCTTCGTAACCTTCAAAATCGTCTTTGCCAAAATGCTTTGCCAAAATTAATGTGCCTTCACACCTTCATGGGAGTCAAAATCTATTCCTGTCACTTAGCGTTGTGAAGTGCTTACCACATGGCGTCAGCCCACATTGGGATTTAATCCCAAACACCCAACTTAACCTGTGCTCAAATATAAAAAACTAAGTTGCCTTTCTTAGCAAAACACTTTACCCCTAGCGGGATTTGAACAACGAACTTACCTTATGCAAAGTTCATGCGCTACCAACTGCGCTATAGTCTCCTACATGACATCACTTTCCTACATTGTTTACTTGACCTTGCTCTCAAATCAAAAGTTATTTATCCTTCTATCTTCGTTGCTCCCCTTTCGACGATTCTCTCTCATGCGCTATGTCAAGTATTCTATAAACAAAGGTTTTTACCTTTTATTTATATGCACCTCCATACCTTCGAATGACATCGATGAATATTTATTTATCTCCCCAACCTTTGCACATCGATGGATAATATAATACAACCTTAGACCTTAGAATTATGAAATAAAAATTTAATAATTCACCTTTTAACTTTGAATTGGGATATCTCCTTCATTCTTTTGAATTTCGTCATGAAACTTTTTGCACCTAGTTTTTATTGGAAAATATTTTCGTCCATCATAATTTGGAGAAGTCTTAGCATAGTGGTTTTAATGAAAAACCCTTTCCAATGGTTTTAATGAAAACCCTTTCCGTTGGTTTTAATAAAAAATCTTTTCGTCTGTTTTAATAAAAACCCTTGTCGTTAGTTTTAATAAAAACCTTTGCCATTGGTTTTAATAAAAACCATTAATATAATATTTAAAAATTTAAATATTATATGCCTCTTGTGACAGAAAACCCTGTATATATACTTGCTCTCCAAAATATCATAAAATATTATTTATGAAGTGCTTTTGCCACCAAAACTCAATGTGATCCATGTGACATCAATGACAACATAAAATAACTCAAATTGCCAATAAAATGTACCTGATATTTTGCTAAAAAAATTTGACTTTTACTTTCTCCATGTGACTCAAAATGAATTTACCTATAAAATTTCAAAAGCACTAAAAATACTATTTGAGTGTAAAATGAGTCAAAACAAAGTGTACATATGAGTCCAAAGCATACAAAAACCTTTAGAAGCATTGTCTCTATGATATCCCTCCAAAAATTGATAATATATTATATAGAAAAAATCCATGGCATACACTTATGATTTGTGTAGAATTTGATGACATGCCCCTATTTGCCTGATATATATTCAAGATTTGTGTAGCACATGATAACATGTCAAATGCATTTTTATGATACAAACTCGCTTTGTGTAGCTCATGATGACACATCATTTATTTATTTTTTAATAGGTTACATTTGGATTCTATTGGGGGCCACTCCCATCAAAATACCAAAATATTACATTTGTTGCAACATACCTTTTTATTACATATTTTTCAATTTTTTTTTCTCTTAAATATATTCTTCAACTTCCTCGAAGTGCTATGTTTCCACAATCAACTCCTTGACATCATTTTTATTAAGATATAAAATTTCACTTAGCCAGTTTCCTTTTAAAATTTGAATTTCATTGGGATGAAGATCAACACCATAATTTGCTAATTTATCAACCACCCGATTTCCTTCTCTATAAATATGCTCACACTGTCAGGAGATTGCCTCTAGTAATAGATGATGAACATCAACAAAAAAAAAAAAATGGTCCAGTCTCAACATCCATTTTTGTTAATAGCATTGATGACAATTTGTGAGTCCCCCTCAATTGAAATATATTTCCATCCTTATTCTGCTACAATTTTAATCTCCGTAAGAAGTAGCCTAGCCTCTGCATAGTTAGTTGAAGTTCCATATGATTCTGAATAAGTGAGGAGAATTTTGCCTTCACTATTTTTAAAAACACCACCTCCACCAGATTTTCGTGGATTTACTTTTATAAACACCATCAAAATTAATTTTTATAAACCCAATTTTTGGACAGTTTCCATTTTACCATAGATCAAAGTAGATCCTTTGTTTTAATTTTGTTGTCATAGATGACTCTTCCATGTATGTTCAAATCCTGTAGTCAAGTTATTAGCACCTCTTTTTCTGCAATTGAGACTTCCCATGATGAGCACCATATTCATAGACATTTTGCAAGAGAGGCACTAATATAGTTCCAAACTTGGGCATGATTTTGATATTTATTTTTAAAAATTATGTTATTTATTTCAAGCCATAAATTTCAAAAAATATTGGTAGGGCTAATCCTCCAAAGAATATATAATGTTGTAGCTTTGAAATGATTTATTTAACATTTTATCAACTCTTTCAATGTTGATGGAGCTACCCAATATAATTTCATATTTTTAAAAAAATAACCCCAAATGGTGTGAACAAACATACAATGAAGAAGTAAATGGTCTAACATTTCTAAATAATTCTCACATAAGATACATTTGAAGGGTCCATAATATCCTCTTCTTTTTAGAATATCTCTTGTAAGAATCTTACTTTGAATTGCTAACCAAAGAAATATTGAGGCCTTAGGGAGAGCCTCTAATGACCAAATGTTCTTCCAAGGAAAACCTTTGGGAGAAGGAAATTTTGATTGTTCTAAATCCTCATATCCCAACTTGACTGATTATTCACCATCCTTTGATAAATTCTAAACCAACTCATCCTTTCGTGTAAAAATTGACAAATAAAACTCTTGAAGCATATTTTGAAGTTCATCTGCAATTTGTTTGAGTTCCTCTCCTTCAACCAGGTTACTAAAATAAATCCATGATCTAGAGTTTTTTGCTCATAATAATATAATATTTGACCTTTGGATATTTACATGCTAGGCACGCTTGAGCCAATGGTTTCCATTTTGAGTTAGAGATAAGAGGATAAGGCTTCAACCAAGCATCAGATAAAAAATTTGCATAACTCCCCTCATTGACTGACCATCTAATATGTTTCTTTATCAATTGGAAACTCTTTGATATGAAATTCCATTGTGTTGATCCTTTGGGTAGAGTTATTTTCCTAAATAATTTCATTATATCAAGAGAACCTATATATTTTGAAGTAATATTTTTGCCCAATTCTTTCCTTGATCTCTAAATAATCTCCACCCAAGTTTTGCTCCTAATGCCAAATTTTGCTCCTAATGCCAAATTTATAAGTTTGCAATTCCACAAGCTTGCTCCTCCAATATTCTTTCCTTTGTAAACCCTATCCCACTTACAAAGAGGAAACCTAAAATTTTCCTCACAACCTTTCCATAGAAAGTCTCTTTGAATTTTATCAATTTTTGATGCAATACCTATTGGTAGTCTTGAAAGTGACATCATATAAATAGGAATGGATTGCAATGTAGTCTTTATGAGTTGTAGCCTTCCTACCATGGTTAAGAACTTACCTTTCCAACCTGCCAAACAAGCTTTCATTCTATCCAAAAAAGAGATCCAAAGTTCATTTTTATTTCCTTTATTAGACAAAGGAATACCCAAGTAGGTTGATGGAAATTTTTCAATTTTAAACCCTAAAATATTCATAATAATTTGTTGTAAATCTAGGGTAATATTAATGAAAAAAATTCAATATTTTGAAGTATTTACCAACTATCCAGTAGCCTTCTCATAGCATGATAATATTAATTTAAACTCCATGGCCTCACTGATTGAGGGATGGCCCAAAATAAAAGTATCATCAACAAATTGGAGATGATATTCAAAGGGACAATTTTTTGCAACTTGAATACCCTTGATTTTTCCTTCCATTTTTTCCTTTGAAAAGGCTCTCCCTAATGCTTCTACAAGAATAATGAATAGATAAGGAGAAAGAGGATCACCTTGATAAAGTCCACAAGATGACTTGAAGTACCCAATAGGAGAACCATTGATCAAAATAGAAAACTTTGCAATGCTATAACAACATTTAATCCACTCACACCAACTATAATCAAAGCCAAACTTTTTGAGAATAGCATGTAGAAAATTCTAGGAAACCCTATCATATGCTTTGTTCATATCTAATTTCAAAAGCATACCTTGTTTTTTATGGAATGAAGAGAATGTATGGCCTCTTGTGCAATAATTATACCATAAAGAATTTGTTTACCATGAATAAAGCCACCTTGCTTCTCTAAGATAAGACACCCTAGAATACCCTTCAAACTTTTTGCCATAATTTTTGAAATGATCTTATAAATCATATTACAAAGGCTTATTGGATGAAAATTATCAAAATATTTTTTTCACCTTTATTGGGAACCAAGGTAATAAAAGTAGCATTGATCTCACTTATTATAGCCTTCCTTTTTTGGGCCTCTTCAACTGCATCTAACATATCACTCTTTAATAAATCCTAAAAATTTTGAAAGAAAATTGTAGGAAATCCATCTGGGCTAAGTGCCTTGTTAGGATGGAAAGAGAAAACTGCTTCATGGAGCTCCTCCATAGATATCTTCTTCATCAAGATTTCATTTTATCCATGAGTGATAATTGATGGAATATTTTGTAAAAAATTTCTTGTGCCTCCTTATCTTGCCTAGAATCTGACAAAATATTTTTGAAATAATTAATTACTTTCTTCCTTATATCTTCTTCATCCTCAATATTTCTTCCATATAGAGTTATAATATTTTTTATATGATGAAGTGAAAAAAAAATTGTCATAGGATGATTTTTTTTCGTATTTCTATTACCTTCTTTGAGTGATTTCTCTCTAGTTTTTTGGAACCAATATGACTCCTCCTTTTTCAATGCATTATGATAAAAAAAAAGTAATTATTTTTCTTTCATATAAGAATCCTGATCCATTCTGATTATGAATATTTGGTCAATAATTCCGAACTCAAGAGAGGAGGGACGTTTTTCGTAGGACTGCCCAAACTGTCGAACTTGTTTCGGCCATATCTCACTCATCCGGACTCGGATTGAGCTGAAATTTTGAGGGTAGATGCCTGAAAAACCCTAGAACGTCTCCACCAATTTTCATATCATTTGGAGCAACACAGATCCTAGCACATCCCTATGTGTGAACGAGATTTTTGGCAAGCGGCTATGCGAGGGTTTCATCTGGGTTGAGTGCAAGCAGCTCCAGAGGTTGGTTTTTAGGGCCTTCGGGCCCTAGCGGCCAATATTTTTGTGGTTTATGCTCAATATTTTAGCAGGAAATGTTGCAGGGGATCCAATATGGGTTAGAAATTTATCTTTCAATAGATCATACTATGAACTTGAGTGACAACGACTTCCAATTTGCTGCACAAAAGAAAAGTGAAAACCATACCTTTCCACGATGTCTAGGGCAAGGATTAAAGAGATCACGAAACAAGTTTCAAGCAGTTGATCAAAAAATGGCTCATATCTCAAGTGAATCTGGTGCTAAGGTGCACCCACAAAATAATTCTACTATGAAAACCCCTATCAAGGGTAAGAATTTCGAAGACTCAGCCCCAAAAATGAATTTTAGGGATGCCCTCCATGGTGGACAGCCTCAGCCCAATGCTAATATCAATCTTAGGGCTTCCCATAAACCTCTAAGAATGCCTAATATTGATCCCAAGAAAATGGAGTCAGGATGTCTTAAAGCAGCTGATGGAACTCCTATTGTTAAGCTTGATATGGGTAACATTCAGACTGGCATTGAAGATTTGGAAAAAAGAGGACTAATTTGTCGGTTCATGGGTTTTCATCCGAGCCTATCTGCTTTCAAATTCTGGGCTGCAAAAATCTGGAAAACTAAAGGTGAGTTACAAATCTCTATTTATCCAAATGGTTATTTTCTTGTTTTATTTGCTAATAATGAAGATAGAGAGAAAACTTTTCAAGGGGGTCCTTGGTTTTTGGAAGGGCAGGGCTTTTCATGAAGCCCTGGCATACTAAATTTAAAGTCGAAGAAGAGATGCCTTCTATAGCTCCCGTGTGGGTTAGACTCTTTGGCCTCCCTATTGAATTTTGGAATCCTACTATTTTTTCTTCAATTGGAAACTCTTTAGGAACTTTTATGATGACTGTTGATTGTACTCAAAATTTTGAACATATTATTTATGCTCGGATTTGTGTTTTAATGGATTTTGACAAACCCCTACCTAAAAATATCACATTACAATTTGGGGAAGACACTTGGGAGCAAGTAGTGGACTATGAGAACATTCCTTTTCATTGTAGAATTTGCCATGAATATGGTCATTTGGCCAGTGCTTGCCCAAATAAAATTCCTGATCAAAAGAAAGAAGATATAAACTCAGGAGGTTTCCAAATGCCTAAGAAGAAGAACACTAAAAAAAAA
Source organism: Wollemia nobilis (assembly GCA_028583015.1). Classification (NCBI taxonomy): domain Eukaryota; kingdom Viridiplantae; phylum Streptophyta; class Pinopsida; order Araucariales; family Araucariaceae; genus Wollemia; species Wollemia nobilis. Next base: position 1,318,865 of record JAQPPZ010003251.1, on the reverse strand, counting down.
TTGTTATGAAGGATCAATCAAAGTCATCTGCTAATATGTTTGAAATCCTTTCCACAAATGATGTCCCAAGTGAGGAAGAGGAAATAATGGAAACAAAAATCTTAGAAACACAATTTAAATATGAAGGGAAGAACTCAAAGACAAACCAACAAATCAAAGGTTTTCAACAGAAAAAAAAAGGGAGAAAATTTACACAAGAAAAACAATCTTTCAAATGTCAAAACTTCAAATAATGCAGGTCCCAATATAGACTCCGTTGAACCCTCTAGTAAAATTTTGGCTGTGTACGAGCATTCTTCAAGGTTAGAAGCCATCTCAGATTCAATTGGAATAAGTCAAGAAATAGGGAAAAAAATTTGAAGATGGATTCTAATCAAAAAGCAGGTCGCAAGACCAATCAATATCATATGGTAAAAGAAGGTGAAAAGCTTGTAGAGGAAGGTAAGATTAATGCCCTTCCCAAATTTTTTAGCCCTGGTATTAATGAAGATCATCACTTGGAATATTAGAGGACTCAAAGGGAGTCTTTCAAAACAAAATGAAATTAGAAGAATGATTCTAGATAAATCATCCACATCTTGTTTTCCTTCAAGAAACAAAGATGTCAATGGAGGATATGGACTCAATTGCCAGTAAAATTTGGCCAGCTGGAAAAGTGGTTTCCCTCAGTTCCCAGGGGACTTCTGGTGGCATTGCTTGTCTTTGGGACCCAAAAGAGGTAGTTATTCACCATATGGTTGGCATTTGGGGTCTGTTGGCTATAGCTATTCAAAGTAGACATTCCAACCAAATTATGCTCTGCATTATTATTTATGCTCCAACTTCTTTGGAGGAAAAAAGAAGACAGTGGAAGGATATAACTCATATTATCTCTCATTTTCCTGAAGCTTGGATCTTGATCGGAGGAGATTTCAATACCATCCTCTCTCTGGATGAGAAAATGGGGGAAATAGAAATTTGGACAAAAGCACCGACCTCATGAGCGAATATATTGCAAACCTCCATCTTGTGGACATCCAACTAGATAATGGCCTTATGACTTGGTCTAACAGAAGGCAAGGCTTAGCTTGTATAATGGAGAGATTGGATAGGTTTTTGCTCTCTAAAAATTTCTTAATCCATGGTCACATTCCTAAAGTGAAGACTCTTAATAATGTTGGTTCGGATCATTGGCCAGTCATGGTGGAAATGTGGAAAACCAATGTGAGTTTCTCTCCTTTTCATTTTCAATTAATGTGGCTTAGAGACATTTCCTTTAGACCTCATGTGCAACAATGGTGGAAGGAAGGTAAACCTAGGCATGGGACTAAGATGTTCTATTTTGCCAAAATATTGCAATACATTAAATCCAAAATCAAGACTTGGAACTGGAAAGAGTTTGGGGATGTTCATAAAAAAAACATGAAGTTATTGCTCATATTGAAAATTTGAATAAGAAAATCCATTTAGATGGCCTCACAGAGAAGAGAAGTGCAGATGAAATTAAACTCACAACTCGGTTAGAGGAATGGGAAAAAAGAGAAGAAATCTTATGGAAGCAAAAATCTAGAATTCAATGGCTCAAAGAAGGAGATCGAAACACAAATTTCTTCCACAAATCTCTTCTAGCTCGAAGATCTCACAACTTTATTTCTTCCTTAAAATCAGATTCTGGAGATGTTGTTTATACTTGGGATGGCATGAACTCTATTGTTGTTGATTACTTTTCCAATATTTTTGTTGCTACTCCTCTTGACTCAGCTTCTCAACAAAATGTTCTTCAAGCAATCCCTTCTCTTATCACTTCTGAGGAGAACTCTATTTTGACTGCTCTCGTTACTATCAATGAGCTTCAACAGGTAGTTTTTAAAATGCAAAAAGGGAAAACCCCAGGTCCTGATGGTTTTCCCATTGAGTTCTACCAAGAGTTCTGGGATATCCTTCATGTTGATTTATTAGAGGTGGTGGAAGAAGCCAGGAAAGCCAAAGAAATTTTGAAGGTTATCAATAAAACTTATATTACTCTTGTTCCAAAAGCTCAAGAGGTTGATCATATCTCAGCTTTTAGACCTATTGCTTTATGTAATGTTCTTCTCAAAATCATTACTAAAATCATGGCGAGAAAGGTTGAAGCCTCTTTTGCATAAGATTATTTCCCCAGAGCAAGGGGGTTATGTGGAAGGGCGTCAAATAGTAGATGAGATAGTTCTTGCTCAGGAAGCCATCCATTCCATGGATATGCAAAAATCTCCTTCCATGTTCATTCGGTTAGACTTATCCAAAGCTTATGACAAAGTGGATTGGCACTTCCTTATCAAAGTTTTGAGGCAATTTGGTTTCTCTAAGGATTGGATGGATTGGATTATGGGATGTATCTCTTCAGTTTCCTACTTAGTTCTTATCAATGGCAGGCCTTCTCGGTCATTCCCAGCTTCCAGAGGTATTAGGCAAGGTGACCCGCTATCCCCTTATTTATTCATCATTCTTGTTGAATGCTTGGGTAGGACTATAACCAAAAAGAGGGAAAACAAAACCCTTGAGGGAGTTACCATTGCTCATGGAGCTAGACCTATCTCTCATCTTCAATTTGTGGATGACTCTACTCTTTTAGGTAAAGCTACAGTTAAGGAAGCTTCTAATATTAAGCAAATCATTAGCTGTTTTTCTAAGGCTACTTGGGCAGTTGATCAATGAAGACAAATCTAAAGTTATTTTCTTTCACTGCTCTGCTAGACAGGGAATCCATGGTCTTGGATAAATTAAGATATAAGAAGACCTCCCTTCCAATCACTTATTTAGGTATTCCCATAAATATTCAAAGGCAGAAAAATAAATATTGGAATTGGTTGTTGGACAAAGTCAAGAAGAAAATTGGAAAGTGGACCAACAGGTGGCTTTCTTCTAGGGGTAGAATCACCTTGGTAAAATCAGTCCTTCAAGCTATTCCTATTTATGTATCTTCCATTTTGAATATCCCAAAGGTTGTTCTTCGAGAATTGGATCAAATCAGTCATCGTTTCCTTTGGAGTGGTACTAAGGAGAAAAGAAAATGGGCCTTGGTGAAATGGGATACTTTATGTCTTCCTAAGAATGAAGGGGGGTTAGGATTCTAGTCTTCTATTAATAACAACAAAGCTTTAGCTGCTAAATTATATTGGAGGATGTTGCATAACCCCAATGCTCTTTGGGCCAATAATCTCCATGCTAAATATGTTGAGAACAAAAGTCTTGAAGACCTTGTTCGCTATCAACTTCCTACCAAAGGTTCTCCCATTTTAGCAGTTCTTAAGACTGGTGAGGATTTGATAAAGAAAAATTTATTTTGGATCATTCATAATGGTCAACAGGTAAATTTTTGGATAGATTCTTGGGATGGTCACAAGCCTTTGATAACTCGGTTTCCCGATTGGAGGCCTTGGATGGAGGAGCTTCACCGAGCTAATTGGATAAAGGTGGCTAATTACTATCGGTACCATACTGGTAATTCAAAGGTTGGTAGATATTGGATCCCTATTGAGGACTGGCCTATTCAAATCCCAGAAAGGCAAAGACAAGATATCCAAGGCATCCTTCATATGAGATCTCTCTCTTGGTCCCATGAAAAATATTGTTTTGGATGGAACAACACTACTAAGGGTGAGTATTCGGTTGCTCAAGGTTATTTGACCTTATGCCATAATAATCCCAACCATTCTTCTGACATATTTTCTCAATTGTGGGCTCAAAAGCTCTGGCCTAAGGTGAGGTTCTTTAATTGGATTTTATTGCATCGTAGGGTGCTTATTGGTGAGCAACTTATGAAGCATGGTTTTCATGGCCCTTTTAGATGTGAAATGTGTGAAGAGAATGTAGAAACTCTCAACCATATTTTTATTGAGTGTACTTTAGCCTCTGAGCTATGGAGGAGAATGGCCACTTTACTTGGCTTACAAGTGGTCCAATTTTTTTACTTTTGAACAACTTTGGAGGGATTGGCCTAATCAAGAGGGTGTTGATCATTTTATTAGGCGGTTAGTTTGGATGGGTTCTACCATTCTTCTTTGGAATATTTGGAATGAAAGGAACAACCAAATTTTTAATCAAGATAGGAAGGATATTCACTATATTTGGCAAAATACCATAGCCAACTTAGTTGAATCAGTCCATCAACTCCTTAATCACCCCCAAAACTCCCACCAAATATGGGATCAAGTGATGCAAATATTGAAGATTAAATCTTCTAAGGGCAACCAACTTAAAGGGAATGTGAGTATTAGTAAGATGGATAGGACAAGAAATTGGCAACCTCCTCCTAAGGATTTTGGAAAAGTCAATACTGATGGAGCCTCTAGAGGGAACCCTGGAAAAGCCAGTGTGGGAGGAATTGGTAGACTTTCAGATGGCTCCCTGGTTTTTACTTTTGCTTGAGAATTTGGGTATTCTTTCCAATAACCTTGTTGAGGGGTATGGTATCCTCAGAGGCCTTCAGGAGGCTACTAAGGTTGGATGGGAAAAGGTGTTAGTTGAGTCTGACTCTCAACTTATGATTAATATCTTGAAGACTCCTTCTAAGAATCATAAGGTGGATTGGAGAATAAAAATAATTATTGAGAAGATTCAATTAATCCAGATGGGATTTTTGAAAGTTGATTACAATCATGTGGTCAGAGATCAAAACAAGAGTGTTGATGCTTTAGCTAATTGGGCTTTGGACAAAGGTGATCTTACTTGTTATGGCCACCCTCCTAGATGGTGGGCTTCTCAAATTAGGGAAGCTCTTCTTTCTATCATTTCTTTGGATGGCTCCAGTTCTGAAGGTACCTAGTTTCTTCTTGCTTTTTTTGCTTCTCTTTGGTTCATTCAAGTTTTTTTAGTTCCCTAGCTCAATCTATTCTTTCTTTTGTTTCCTCTGTTGATTCTTGCCTTAATAGTCTTCTGGTCTAGATAGGTCATTGTTATGTTCAATTTTTTTCTTTTTTATTTTTTTGTTTAGTTTTTTAAGGTGTGTGTGTTCTTTTGTTTTGTTTTGTTTTTGTGTTCTTTGTGTTGTTTTTGTTGTTCTTGTGTTTTTGTTGTTTTGTGTTTTTTATGTTTTTTGTTATTGTTCTTGTGTTTTTTTCGTTCTTGTTCTTGTGTTTCTCTTTGTTTGTGTTAATTCATGTTTTTTTGTGTGAGTGTTTTCTATGTTTTTTGTTTTTGTTTATTGTCTGTTGTTGGTTGTTTTTTTTTTTATTTTTTAATATTTTTAGGTTTTGGTTGTGTTTATTTTTCATGTTTTTTTTGGGTTATGTCTTTGTAGTGTTCTGTTGTTTTTGTCTTGTTTGTGTTTTGTTATGTGGTTCTTGTGTTTTTCTATGTGGTTCGTGTTGTGGTTTCTTTTATCTTATTGTGTGTGTTTGGTTGTGCTTTTGTTTTTGACACACTCAAGGAGCATGTTTTTTATTTTATTTTATTATTTTTGTTTTAGTTATTTACTTATTTTTAAATTGGTTTTGTGTGTTTGTTTGCTCCTTGAGTATGTCAAAGGTGGTAGGCCAGGTCCGAGTCTTGGGCATTTTTGGTGGAATGGATACCCCTGCCTCCTTGGGTCTTACCCAAAAGTGGCATCCCTTTTGGGATGTTTTCCAAAAAAATAAAAAGAATCTTGATCCATTCCATTAATTTCTACTATCTCTTATAGATGTTTGAGCTTGGATTCAATTTCTTTCTTTTCTTTCAAAATATTACCAAAATATTTGACATTCTATATCTTCATTTACTTATTTAAATGTTTCAAATTTTAAATAAACCTATACATACATGATCCTTCAATTTTTGATTCATCCCACCATAACATAACCATCTAGAAAAAATTAGGATCTTGGAGCCACATAGATTGGAATCAAAATGGCTTTGGATGACCATTATTAGGTAACTCACAAGTCAAAATAATGGGTTTGTGATCTGATCCTGCTCACAATAAAATATCTGAAGAGATTGTATACTTTGTTTGCAACCATTTATTGGATAATAAGAATCTATCTAGTATTTCTGCTATATGATTTTTTCCAATGCGTCTATTATCCCATGTGTATTGAAAGCTTGAGGGACTAACATCCCAAAGGTCATTTGAATTGATAAATGAAGTAAAATATTGCATTGATTTAGACCATCCTAGAATGCCACCCTTCTTTTCCAAAGGAGATATAACAATATTAAAATCACCCCCAAGAATCCATAGATCACAATGAATCATCATTGTATTTGACAAAAATATACTAAGGTCCTTCCAACATCTTTCACGAGGAGTAACTATAGTTGGAGCATATACATTTATAACCCCAACTTTGATGTTTTCCTCTTTCCTACAAAATAATCCAACAACCCAATTATTTTTTGCTTCTAATAGTTGTCCATCCCATTTGCATTTGTCCCATATTATTGCAATACCACCTAAAGCTCCTATAGAAGAAACTGCTAAACAATCACCTATCTTCCAAATCTTCTTAAAAGCATCCTTACATTCCTCACTACTTAATTTTGTTTCTTGTATTAAAATAAAATCAGGGCTATAACAACCTATTAATTCCTTAATAACTCTTTTTTAGGGGTTTTATTCATACCCCTAATATTCCATGATATCATTTTCATCATCAACACTTTTTATTTTTATTAGTGGGTTTAGCCCCACTTCTTGTTAACACTTGTGATATTTTTATTTGGCTTCCTAGATCAATATCCTTTTGAGTTTCTTTTTCTCTTTGTTCCTTATTTTGATGGCCTTCCTCTCCTTCCATTCTTTCCAACACTCTCATCTTCATCAATCTCTTCCATATTTTTCATATTGTTCAAAATGAGACTTATCTTCTAAATATTTATGTTTCTCTAAAGAGTCGAAAGTGCAAGGAATAGCCTCATTAACATTTTCTTCTTTATGTTGCCCTAAAAACTCTAAACTGCATAGATGATCCTCCATAGTCATCACTTTCTTATGTTGTCCTAAAAACCCTAAATTTCCTTGGATATCCTCCATAATATTTTCTTTACTATATTGCTCTTGAAATCCTAAAGTGCAAGGAATACACTCCATACTACTTTCATTTTTATTGTAAGGAGAAGATTTTAAGCTACTTGAGGATAATAAAGGTGATTTACCTGGATTAAGCTTGACCTCCTTCACCTCATTTTCTTTAAAATTCGTCTCCCCATATTCCTTTGTATTAAAATTTGCCTTCCCCTCTTCCTTCGCACCTTTAGCCCTTTCTATATTTGAACTTGCACATTGTACTTCCTCATCCCCCATATCATTTTTTCCTTCTAATGGCTGATTCGAGTGAACTGTAATGGCCTTTGCCATATGATGATGTAGAGGGGTTTTTCTAGCCACTTTCTTAGGAGTGGAAAATCCTTGATTTGACCTAGCTTCTCCTGTGATATGGTCTCCTTGTTTCAAATTGAAACTACCCTCATGCCCAAAAAATTTCATCTCTTCCTCCATTTTCACTTTGCAGTCTCTTGCCATGTGCCCAGTTTCATGATATTTACGATATTAGAATGCAATATTTTCATAATCCACTTGTTGATCCCATTCTCTTGATTCAGATTTAATCCTAATCGACTATGGTAAAGGTTTAGAAATATCCATGGCAACACATATTCGAGTGTATACAACATGCCTTCTCTCCTTAGTATTTGGTCCCTCCTGGATGAATTCACCTAGAGTATTACCAATATTCTTCAAAACCTCCTTATTGATGAGTTGATAAGGAAGTCCAAAAAGCCTAATCCATATCAGAAGCCTTTTAATAGTTTTTGTGTCCACAAAAAATGTCTCACTCCAAGGTCTTAAATATAATGCATCTTTACCCCTAAACCATGGAGCTCCATCCATTATTTTATCCCTTATTTATAAACTAGAGAAAATAATGAGGAAAAATCCTTTTGGAAGAAAAGTCATGGAGTAATTTGAATTCAATCCCCACTTCCACTTGATCCAATTTTGAATCTCAGAAAAACCTGGCCAATATCCATGAAACTTACATATTAACCCTCTGGTTTTAAGAACCATTATATCATGCTCAATCATCTCATCCTTGATAATCACTTATGGTGTAGAATTTACTACTTGGATTGGGTTTAGCATAGATTCACTCTTCCTCTTATTGCTAGCTAGGGCATCCAAATTTCCAACTTGGCCATTCATACTTTCTATAAGGACTTTCACAAATGACTTTCTTTCCATGTTACCTAGAATTTATTCAAATGAATCCTTTAAATTTTCCTAAGATCTGGAACAAGAAGTGGCACTTGTTCCTTGATCACACTTTGATTTCTACTTTTTGCTTTCTTTCTCACACTTCCTCATCACTCCCAACTCATGCTTGCACTCACTTTTGGCTGCACTCACTCCTAGCTCATGCTCACACTCTCTTTTGGTTGCACTCACTCCTACCTTACGCTTGCACTAACTTTTGATTACACTCACTCCTAGCCCATTCTCACACTCACTTTCAACTACACACACTTCCATCTCGTGCTCTCACACTCTCTTTCAGCTATGCTCACTCCTCACTACACTCGATGACACATCATTTATTAAATTGCATGTATTATTTAAATAACATTCAATATCATGCATTATGTAAAAATTTCCTACCTTTAGGCTTTGCCATGCATTGGGTGGTGTGCTTATCATACACACCATTGAAGTAGGAAGGTTGCATGTAGTATCTAACAAGTGCCTAGTATAAATAAACACACTTATCACTATAGTAGGATAAGATAGAAGAAACCAAATCATGCCATGTATATATGTAAGTATTTAACTTCAATCCTAAAATAAACTATAATACAAGCACATATGGACACTATGACAATTAATCATGTCCACTTACTATTGTAGGAGGGCCTAGGGAATTATGACCTATTTTATGAATGGTACACAAGTATATGTCCCTAAAGACAACTCATACCCTATCATTGATGATGAATACATTTCCTAATAAGTCCACCACAACAAGGGGAGAATAAATATAAGAGTAATAATTGATGGGATACATATGCATTATAGCTTTCCCTAAGAGAGTGAAATCCCATGGAAGGAAAAGTCAATATACCTCTATTGCAATAGGGTTTGATACTATAATATTTTGTCATGTGCATTTTTTAACAATGTACACTTTCTACTATAGTGAGACACCAAAATGATAGAAGTGTTAAAATATGATATAGATACATGCTATAGTTTTCCCTAGAGGAGAGATATTCTATGGAAGAAAAAGTCATCATGCCCATACTATAATAGGGTTCACCACTACAATATACGGTCAAGTGCATTATTCAATAAGGTACACTTGCCACCAGAGTGGGACACCAATATGATTGATTAATTCAAAATTTTGTGTTATTTTTATTGCATGAAAATATAAAGGAATGTTTCCCTGGTGTTCCAACCACATACCACATGGGAAATGGTATGGTTGAACTAGGGTGGTTTTCTTTATGGAACTTAAAGCTTGGTATGGACAAAAGGAAGATATTGAATAAATCATGGTGCCCCTTACTATCAAGAGTAACACCATAACAAATAAAAGCAAATATAAAGAAAGTCAATTGCAATAAATGAAAAAAATAGATGGAATTCACCAAGCGATAAAGTAGCAAAACAAAAATAAAATAAAATAAATATAAAAATAGGTCTAAATAGTCAAAGTGATTGGGATTATCACTTTAAGATGAAATCATGATCAATATAAAGATACCATTCAAAATAACAAATCCAAAACTAGTTAAAGGTGTTTGAAAATTGGATGATTGAGATTGACACTTTAAGGGGTAGTCATGATCATGACCAAAAGAGATAAAACAAAACACATAGAGATGTTCCAAAAAAAATAATGCACATGATTAATGCTCATAAATAGATAGTCAAAGTAGTCAAAGTGAAAAACAAGGCACCAAAGTGGATAGGTAAACTAAGAAAATACAAAGACTATACAAACAGGCTAAAATTGGCTATATGTAAAAGCACTTGATATGCATGAAATTGTTGGTTTCATCCAAATTTATTCCTTCCATTTTTTATAATTTCATTGCCTTACATCTAAAAAACTTTTTGATAGTACATAGCCTAAGTTATTTTTGAATAAACCATCCCTTGTGCTTTTTATGTATATTATTAAGCTTGAGGACAAGGTCCTTGACTTTGAATTATAATGACAAACTTTCTTATTATATTGCTTAGAAACATGACTATTATAGGCTCTATTATGATCCAAAACATAGATGTCTATCATTAAGAGTATTAATTTTTGCAATATGAGATTCTCTCTATACTACTAATAGTACTCATCATGACTCAACATTTTTTCAAAAGAAACATGCAAAGAAGGTAATTCAATTTCAAGTGGAAAAATAACTTTAGTACCATAGACCAAAGAAAAAGAGTTTGGCCCTATGGATGGATGAATATTTATGTAGTATACCCACAATACAGGATATAACTTTAAGTGCTAATATTTCATTTATTCTTTAACCATATTTTCAAAATATTGATCAAAATTTTATTGCTAGATTCACCTTGATAATTCCCTAATGGATAACAAGGCATGGAAAAGTAGTGCTAAATCCTTAATTAGGAATTCAACTCTTACATTTATTTATTTTAAAAAAATACAATTATATGAAATTATGGTAGATAGAATATCAAAGTGACACAATATAATTAAACATAAATTTTGATATGGTGAGATCTATTTGATTTGTTAAATGTATAGCTTCTACCCATTATGTAAAATATTCTATGGTTGTGATAATGAATTTGTGCCCATCCAAGGACATGGGAGAAATAGGTCCAACAAGGTCAAGACCCCAAGTGGAGAAAGGCTAAGGAGACTTGATGGGATGAAGAACCTAGGTAGGGGCATGAATTTCATCTTTGTGGAACTAACACTTATCACAATATTTAACATACTTATCAGTGTCATCTTTAATTATTGGCTAAAAGTAACCCATTATTAGTAATTTATGGTCTATATAATGACCACTAAAGTGGCCTCCATAGTCACCACTATGGACATCAAAAATGGTCATGGGAACCTCACCTTCTATAAGGCATCACAAGAGAATGTTGTCTAGATTATGATAGTATAGGACTCATCTAAGAACAACATATCTAAATGCCTTATTATGAATACAAGTCCACTACTTAGCATTAGCTATTGATGGATTGGATTGATCATCCATGAAGCATAAAATGTTACCATGCTAAGTATAATTAAGAGGTATTTGGTAATCAATAACATTGACCTCAATTGCATGCACATCCACCTGGCCATTAGTGATAGAAATTATAGGTTTATTATGAACTTTGACCACAAAATTAGTTTCAAAAATATTTTCATGTGGTACAATTTTACTAGATAAATCATTTATGGAGTTGACCTCGGTATTCTACCCCTTTGAGGAATGCCAAATGATAAAGGACTTGAAGGCATTAATAAAATTGGTAGCCACTTGGTGGTAAGGAATCAAATGGAAAGCTTTGACATCATATTCACTAGTGATCTGAGGAACCACATTTTGAGAACCACTTAACACTATGATGTGCTTAACATTCATATGTTGGGAAATGAAGAGCCCTAAAATTATATCTCCATACTTTGGAATATTATTAGTAATGCCAAAAAATTTCAATCAAAGACCATAAGAACAACTAGGTCATTTAAAGACTTGAGAAAGATACCAATCCTTCCTCAAACTCATTTCTTGCACCATGAAATTGAAGGATCCAAGTGTTAGAGTGGATTTTTTTGTTTTATTCTTGAGAAAAGGAAGATATGTTAACTTTGTATTTAACTTATGTTTCATGGTGGCTCTTAGTAGCCTCATGAGACTCCAAGAGGGCCTTTTCTTGCATGGTAAGTTTATAGGGAGCAAACTCTTGAATAATTTTATAGGAAATGAAACATTAAAAGAAACATGAAAAAGTAATAAGAGGCATAAGATATAATTATAATACCCTCATCATATAATTCCTCATTTAAGGGTTGTTACATGAGATCAAGAGCTACTACCAATTTATCATCAATTACCTAAGATTTAATGGATTTTTGTGTAATAATATAGGGATTAAATGCTTTCATCATAGTGATCCACTTTTGTATCAAGTGTTACTAGGGATGTAAGGTTTTTTATGTAGGTGTCTTATGGGGTTATTTCTAATGATCACATAAATTGTATGATACAACATGTAATACCTTAAATTCCCATATACAAAATAATTGGCTAGGAAATCATTTTCATGGGAGTGTATCAAGTTCCTACTAGAAGATTTGTTTGACTAATATAGTATAATATATACTCCTTATTTTTATGATCTTGTTAAGGACAACTCCCAAGGAAACCTAAGTTGTTAAGGTATATAATATGAACAACTTATCTAGGCTAGGTGGGTGAGGAAATTCAAAAGGGGTGGTAGGCATTTTGGTGGATTTGGATCAAAATTTCTTGGATGAGAAAAATTCAAGATCTAGGACATATCATGTGCAAACCAAATCCAATAATATACCTATCCTATAGGATCCTTGAAAGTTTGATAATCCAAAGGCTGCAACTCATCCACAGAAGGAACAACCCAAAGAACAATATAAGGAGCAACCACAGCCAAAAGTACCCAAGGATAATCATGAATAGACCAAGGATAAAACCTTGAGGAAGTTGTATTTCCCTTTAGTCACTAGAAAATAAATGTAAGAGACCATGCAATAATTTCAAAAGAGTTTCAAGGAGATATTCTAAAAAGAAGAAAAGTTATTGGAGGCCTCCAGATACAACATTGTACAACATTGTAGAAGAACTATGCAAGACTCCCTTAAGAGTTAACATGTATGATGCTTTGCTAATTCCTAGATATATTGATCTACTTATAATAGCACCAATATTATATCCTTAGGTTTATTTAGCTTCCCAAAATTAAACCTAGCTCAAGATCAATAAATTCCAAGGATGGAAAAAATAGGCCTATGCCTTTCTTCACATCTTTGTGCATGGAAGGACAAGTTATAAACAATTGCATGGTATACTTTGGAGCTATCATAGTAGTCATGCCTAAATTTGTTTGTGTCATAATGGGTATGGAATACACCTAGGCTAGCTCCAACATGCTGAAACTAAATGGGACCCTAGTTTGGATAGTTGGAGTAGTCAAAGATATACCTATGGTGTTGCATAGGATTCCAAAAGTCACTGTTATGTAGGAAATCATAGTTATTGATCTCCTTCTTCTCTTCAACCTATTATTATCAAGAGAATTAAAAACTAATCTTGGAGGGTGCCTATATCTTAATTACATGCACATGGTGATTCCTCACAAGGAAGGAAGGTTAGGATCTATTTGGAGAATCCTAGCCTATATCACATAGAAAAGATAGGGGAGGAAGACATCAATTTGATTGAAGAGTGTAACCACCAAAAAGGGTCACACCCGATTGCGGCTCCTATTGCGATAAATGGTAAAGATATAACATGCATACAAGTAAACGAAATTGACAACAAATGAAACAAGAAAGAAAATACTTTATTCCATTATATTTGAAGTCAAAACCCAATTACAAGTACGTCCCTCTTAGGGATATTCATTTTGATACAATATTACAATAGGAGTGCTCAATTGTTTTCCCTCTTAAGGGTAGGTGTGATTTCCAAATGCCTCTCAGAATGGCATGAACTGCTCTAGGGTGGAGGTGCCCTCTTCTTCGCAATGGGGAAGGAACTTGATGGTTTGCTCTCCTTTGAAACTATTCCCTACGGTCAAGAAACAACAAGAATGTCAAAAATATAGGCAACCTCTCATGATGAGGCCCTTTTAGGTAAAATGCATAATGACACCATTAACATGCATAATCAAGAAAGTATAAAGAGGTGCTTCTAAACTATGCAAAGTGAATCAAGATTCATGTAATAGCATAAAGTAAAATAGCAACTACACTATGCATGGATCATATATGAAAAGTAAAGCATAAACATGCATAAAGAAAGCATTTTAGTCCTAATTGAAGCATAAGCATAAAATGTAAATCTAACCTAGTTCTACGGTCAAAAGTCTTCTAAAATGCTATTTTAACCATGAAAACAACTAATCTAACCTAATTAGCTGGACATAAATGAAATTAGGAAGGCGGTTATACCTCTGCTACAAACCGTAGCTCTAGTGCATGGTCTACACTGTAAACCATGGTTGACAACCATGGTTAGCACTCTGATAGGCTTACCCTCAATTCCAAGGGTAGTGGGCTTAACCTCCTTGTCCAATTTATGTTCAAGGGTCACCTTCGATGTCCTTCTAATAGGTTTGGTGGTCAAATCACTATGATGGGCCTTCGTTTGCCCGGATTTGCATTTCTTGGCTCTCCTAGACTCCTAGGGCATCCATAATGCAATTCATCATGAATCTTGGCAAGTAGGTAGGGGATAAGTGCAATAGCTCTCTCTTAGTATACTCAGTTGAGTGTACAATTCGACAGGGCTCCGCTGCTCAAATCTCCAATGCTCTCTCAGTTTGCCCTAATTTTGAGGGGTACTTATAGGACTACCCAAGGGCTAGGGGTGGCTTCCTAGAGAAGCCAAGATCAAGAAGGGGTGGTTAGGATAGTTGGAATGGAAGCTTCCACCCTCTAACCACCTTCTTCTAGATCCAATGGTCGTTTCAATCGATTTGGCTCGGATTGAAGGCCAACTGAACTTTAGTTAAGACCGCAGGTCACAATTACGGTCTAGACTACAAACCGTAGGTCTCAGCCATGGTTCAGCTGTAAACCATAGGTCTGGGCTATGGTTCAGACTGATTAGGCCAAGGAGCCCAAATTGAGTGGTTAGAACCACTTCTCTATCTTGGAGTCTATCCAAGATCTTCCATATGGTCTTGTAGCATGTCCATATGAGTAGTCACCCTCGACATGACATGTTTTAGGTGTCTACAGATGCCCCTTTTGAGATGCATTGTGAGATCAAACAATGCTGAGCAAAAATAGACCTCCTAAAATGATGTCAAAGGTTCTATGATGATCATTAGTCAGATCAACATTAGATGCCCTAGGTCCAACAAAAGGATGTGCATCCTGGAATCATTGCTTCCAACTCTTTGGAGGCTTAAACTTGAAAAGCTTGTGCCCTTCTCATCTCATTCGAGTAGATTTGGTGCATTCCATAGGTATCTTATGACCTATAGAATCTGAAAGGAGGAGAAAAACAAACAAATATCATATTTGCTATTTTCCCCAAGCAAAGGGGTAAGCTTATGATAGTTGTTTACAATGATTCGCAAGGACGAACACAATTTTGACAAGATCAAGGGATCTACGATCTCCGGGATCTTCTGTTGATTTTGATTATGATTTGATATTATGACTACCCCCTCAAGCGACGAGTCGATGAGGGTAATGACAATGAATAAAGCGACGATGTCGCTTGACCACCATGGATGATCTGAACAAATTTAGATTTGAGCAAATTAATGCCTTGGCTAGGCCTAGTTCAACTTTTGATTCCAACTGTTAATAGTATTTGCACGCTTCTATCCCATGGAGCAGTCGGGCTACAATAGCCATCTTAGGGAATCGAATTGATACAAATCCAATCAGATTTGTGTTGAATCAAATTATCGATGATTTGCTGAAAAAGAGGTCATAGAAGAAATGACATGCAACGCCTCGTTCCCATGGAGCAGTCCGACCACGAAGGCCTTCTTAGGGATTGAAAAGAAGCATATCAGATCGACGATGACAATTTTTGCCCCAAATGTCCTTATGGTAATTTACTCATCTTGCCGGATTGCATGGATCGCAAGTCACTGCAACCGCCAAGTGTATAGGGTAAATTACTGAATACGAGGCACATTTGGTGTTTTAATTATTTGATTTTTTTTGTTAATGTTTTGAATTATGCATTGAGCTTATTTATTTGGCTGGGAGGTGTGTCACTCCATGAAAGGATTATCATAGCGATGACCTCGGTTGTACTTTATAATCTCAGCCAAATTTTTAATTTTTGATTGGATCTCGGTGCTTGATTATCACCAAATTTCCAAATTAACTTGCTTTTATTGCATTCTGACCCAATGGGAGGCATTAATTGATCTTTTTGGCCCTTCCCATGGTGGGATTTTCTAAAATTGTCTGCCAGTTGCAAACCATGGCTAGGGTCTATGGTTCCCATTTGCAAAATTGGGAACCACGGCTAGGGCCTGCGGTCCGTGCTGAATATGAGAAGTCTATAAAATTTCCAAATTTCAAATATCTCTCATTATTCCTTGATAGTGACCTACAACTGGAGCTCTAATAGTGACAACTGACTAAACTGACCTGCAACCTAGCACACTTTACCCGCACACCGACTCACAGCACGATGGCAGGGCGCGGGCAAGCGTCTTCTAGCCATGGGGATGAGGGGAGGGCAAGGTAACTCAAAAACCAAGACCTCGCATCCATTACCAGTAAAATGAACCCAATTAAGTAATCGGTAAATCAATCTCACTAAACTATTGGCAATGAACCTCATCTTAGGCTAGGATAGCTTAGGTTATTATTTTTTGCATTTTTGGCCGCGGTATCGCACCCGATCGGACTTCGATCGGAGACCGCAGGTACTAGTGGTTCCCAATTGGTCAATTGGGGACCGCAACGGTCAGCATTCAAACTCCCAATGATCAAATTTTGACCGCATGCGGACCGTAGGGTTGACCCACGGTTCGCCAACTTTAGGAAAATTTTGCAAAATTTTTAATTTTTCTGAATTTTTAGAGGCAATTAATATCATTTAATGCATTTTTGACCTGTCTGATTGACAAATTTGATTTTTAGGCCTGCATGATGACATGTTTTTGCAATTTTATCAGTTTTTTACTATTTTTGATGATTTTTAGATCAATTTTTAAATGTTTTTGCTTGTTTTAGTTAGATTTTTCCTTATTTTATGCTATTTATTTTAGATATTGACCTCTAGAGCATGAGAGCCTAACATTCTAAAGACTCTCCATGGAGAGCTCACTGATGGTGAGCGAGAGTGGTTCGAAGCTATCGGCTTTGACTACGTTCTAGATCTACCCACCATTAGGGTAGATCAATCCTATCTGACTACGTTGGCCCATCGTTGGAATATGCGGACCAACACATTTCACCTACCTACAGGTGAAATGATAGTCACACTAGAGGATGTCTACAAGATCTTCAGGATCCCCATTGATGGTGAGGCCATCGTATGCTCCACTTCTAGGGCTAAGGAGTCCATCTTCGATGCTATCTTTGATGCTTGAAGCGAGGAGGCTCAGGGCGCTATCGACCATGGAGGGGTCCATATCGGCTACTGGTAGGGGAAGAACATCTTCTCCATGTACGAGGCCATCTTCATGCACCTGGTGGTGCAATATGTGCTTCCAGACTCCTCGAGCATGAGGATTCCCTAGAACCTTCTAGCTACTATACGTAGAGTAGTACAGAGCTCTATCCACCAGCCACTACTCCTAGCCTAGGGGAGCACACTATTAGCTCAGCTCTATCGAGAGCTATATCAGATTACTGAGCGTAGTCGTAAGGGCATCAATTGTAGTCTACTTTTGTAGATCTAGGGCTGGTAGCATATCAGAGTAGAGCATCCTAGGGAGCTACCCCTACTCATTATAGATATTGATGATGAGCATCAGTGCTATGCTGCCTACTAGCCTTGGGAGGAGGAGGGCTTATAGTAGGACTCATGCTGGTGAGACCCAACATTACATTACCCGATTTGTAGCACTTGGGTCGGATGATATCCAGTGGTGGCCCTACATGGATTGTCTTGACTAGCCTAAGGCCGGTGAGAGGCTTCGATGGGCTCATCGAGATAGATGGCTACTCAATCAAGTCGAGATCTAGAGTTTTAGTTTTTCTCATCTGCTCCTTGATAGTTTGGCATGGTGTAGGACATCCTAGAGATCCCATTCACTTATAGGCACCTAGATTTGGAGAGGGATCTATCATGGATCTAGCCTCTAGCACTAGGTGATGCTCTAGATGACTTCTAGGAGACTAGGGTTGACATAGCGATGACCACTCTAGAGTATGATGGATGGTGGTCTATGTTCTATTGGTATGGGATAGGGCCTCTAGGCCATGTAGATCAGGTAGGAGTAGAGGTGGATCCTGATGGGCGTAGGGTGCAACGGATAGAGGGTAGCTGGGGCATAGAGGCTACCATTGAGGAGGCTCCTCGAGATTGATCCTAATGAGGAGGCTCTAGAGGAGGGTGAGGTCCCTCCTGATAGTGTAGAGGGGCTACTCTTAGCATAGGTGGCTGACTTGTAGAGTCAGCTCGATCGATTCTAGATGTAGTAGAGGGAGCATGACACTACTATCGCTACTCTATAGGCATAGCTGATAGAGAGAGATCATCGACTGACATAGGTAGACTAGTAGATTGCTAGCCTGACCACTTGGGCTACTATAATAGAGACCTAGGTTGGTGAGCTCACCCATGCTCATGACTTGGTAGAGGCATAGAGGGATGCGGTCGTAGTAGAGCGAGATCTACTCAGGGCATAGAGGGGGTTCCTCCATCCTCTCAGTTGATTATGGGGCCTTCGGTGGCACCAATAGTAGTACTACCAGGTGGTCGGGATCCTATGGTAGAGGTACAATGCCTACAGGGTTTACTTATGAGTGCCAATGAGAGGCATGCATCCAGGGTTGCTCGGGTAGACCAGCTGGTGGGCTACATTCAGATGTTGGGCGTAGAGGTTCTTGAGGATCCATATGCTGTAGAGTCCTAATGGACTAGATCTCGGACTATAGGATAGTCCACTACTAGCTCGAGCCATCGCACCCATCAGAGTGAGAGGACACATAGGTCCTCTAGTACGCATGGTGGTAGTAGTCATACCAGGACCAGGGAGGTAGGGCAGTCTACTATAGCATCCAGTCATAGGTCCTAGTGGATAGAGGTGCCCATCGCTCAGGGGGTAGTTGGATGAGTGCTAGGCCTCTTCGGGTTAGGTGGTACTCAGGGCTCATAGCAGGATCCACAACAGTTAGTAGGGCAGTAGGTAGAGCAGTCTCCTGAGCATAACACTGAGGGAGGAGGTGAGAGCTCTGGTACAGGGGGAGCAGATCAGAGCTAGAGCTCTAGATTGTAGGACACATTTTTGATGTATCTCATTTTTGGTGTAAGGTCGAGGACCTACACATTTGTAGCCTATGGGCATTTTTGTACTCCCCATGTACTCTGAGACACACATATTTATATGATATGATCATTATTATGGCTCATTTATTGTGTACTCATTTATTTTTAATTTTATGTTTATGTGATGCACATGGATGCAATGCTTATGTTATGTTGATGCTATATGATGTGATGTATGGATGACATGCACTAGATAGCTATTTGATTTATGATGATGATATGCAGTGATCTTAGATGCTTAGATGTGCTTTTTGATGGATGCATATGGATGCGATGTTTTTCTCTTAACACATATTTGATATTGCTTTCTTTTCATGCATTAATGTATGTAATGCTTTATTTACATGATGCTAATCTAATGTAAATGAACCTGTATGCTTTAATCACTTAAAACATAAGGAATGAATGCAATTATGTTTATCAATCTAATGGATGATGCCATAGAATGTATAAAAATCATGAATGTAATTGAAAATCCTTAAGATAAGAATGTAATCAATTAATCACCCATATATGAAATGCAATGGTATGCAATGTTTTATGATGCGAATGATATAATGTGCCATTCGATTTTCTTTTGCAATTTTGAAAAATGTGCACGATATAGTCAGTGGTCATCTAAATATTATTGCTAATATCCATCCGGTATCTATCCTATATGTTGATTGTGCTTTTTATAATGATGTATCATGGGTTTAATACTTTGCAAATTGATGATTTATATGGTTGCCATTTTTGACACTTTGTTGCTATGGGAGAAATTTTTGAGGTTTTCCATGAGACTCAAACACCCTAATAGACTTATCAAAAGTTGCATACTAACCACACTAGACTTCTGAGATAAAAGGCTTTTGCTAGGATAGACCCTAACTGTTCATTATCCCTGTGTGTGCAAATGATTATTTTAAGATAAGACACGAGCGTTCCCCGATGTCAGGCGGGATTCTTTCAGCCCATTGCTAAGATAGGGGTTCCACAAATGTCTTATCCAATCTCAAGTTTAGATTTCAGTTGGACTAAGCCACTAGGCAATGCAGGACACCTGAAGCTAGCTCTTCCACATTCAAACATTGGTCTTGTTCATAAGCGAGATGCTAATGCGTCAGACATATCATCATGCGTAAGGTATAGTAGTGCTGACAATTCTAGGGATTCAGGCTCATTCCTTTCTATCCTTCAATTTTTGGGATACTTGCTCATATGTAGTGAAGCAAGGGAGTCGATTCCATATTCTTTTTGAACTATCTTTGGATCTTCATTTGATCTCTCTTCAACTAGATTTTGGATCTTCATTTGATCTCCACTCGAACTTTTGATTTATGATCTTCATTTGATCTTCACTTTGAACTTTGATTTAAGCCTATTTTTTGATCTTCACTTGATCTTTACTTTTTGGCATTTACATTTGATAATCTTCTTCAGAAACTTTCCTTTGGGGAGATTTACTTGGAAAAATTATTTCTGGTATATCGATTGAGAATATCGATCTTATGATATCAATATGGGATATCACTCTGGGAGTCGATCTATGATATCGATCTAGGGTATCAATCATGAGGATTGATATGGGATATCTCTTTGGGATATGCTCATTTTATCGTAAGCAAGGGATTCTGAATAGGGAACTAACCTGTCCTTTTGCCAACTGCCAACATTTCCCATACCGTCCGCATAGAGGGATAAGCAAGAATAACTCTTTTCGCTTCAGGATACCTGGTCCTGCTTCATGGCTTTCATCTTCCCCTAGTCCTTGTTAGGATTGTTTAAATTTGTTGATTAGTGATAGGCTTTTGATATGCTAAGGGCTATACTAACTGAACCTTAGCTACAAAAGCAAAGTGAGCTTTCTACCAACTCTTGATAAGACTACTAGGTATGACTGAGTGATCGAAAACCCTAGTATATCTCCATAGCAACATTATAGGTTGTGTTGAAAAACACAATTACTCACATGAATGATGGATCATGATAAATGTAGAGATGCATGATTTAAACACAAACGTGGCATCATTTGTAAGATTGACAAACACAAATGCCTTCTATTATGGAATGCAATGGATGATGAATGCCTATATGCAATGCAATAATGCGGTGAATGCATGTGTAAATGCAAAATAAAAATGCAAATGCAAATGTTTTTGGATTTTATGCTTTACCATTTTTTTGGATTTTATTGATTTTATAATTTTTATGGGTTTTGAGCCTCATAATTGACCAAACGATGAGTACATGCCTCTGGAGCCTTTAGATTGACCAAGCGATTTTTAGGAATCCTTGGAGCTTTTGGGATTGACCAAAGGGATTATGGGTACCTTTGGGGCATTTTGGGATGACCAAGCAATTTTGAGAATCCTTGGAGCCTTTGGGGTTGACCAAGTAGTTTTTAGAAACTCTTGGTGCCTTTTGCATTTGACCAAAGGGCTTACAGATGCCTTTGGAGCTTTTGGGTTGACCAAGTAGTTTTTCAAAAACTCTTGGTGCCTTTTGAGTTTGACCAAAGGGCTTGTAGATGCCTTTGGAGCTTTTTAGGATGACTAAGTGATTATAAGCAAATCCTTGAGGCTTTTAACTGACATGACCAAGTGGTTTTAGGGACCCTTGGAGCCTTTTGGGATGACCGAGCGGTTTTGACCAAACCCTCAGAGCTTTTGAGGTTGACCAAAGGGCTTACAGATGCCTTTGGAGCTTTTTACTTGACCAAACCACTAATGAAAGTGTTTGGAGCCTTTTAGGATGACCGAGCAGTTACAAGCAACTCTCAGAGCCTTTTACTATGCTCTTTAAGCATAAAATGCCTTAATATGGATGATGTTGAGAGGTTCAGGCTCTTCAACACCCCCTAGCGATGTTAGGCGATAGGTACCTAGACCAATATTTTTAGATATGATGTAGGGTCCTAGCCAATTAGCCATGAATTTGTCTCGCATATCTAGCGGTAAATTAGAGTTCTGTTGGTTTTCTTTCAAGACAAGATCCCCAACTTCAAAGTCTCTCTGGTGGACTTTGACATTGTAAGCTCATTTTAGTCACTCTTGATAAATGTGAAGATGCTCCAGGGCATTCACGCGATGTTCATCAAGTAGCGTCAATTGATCCAGTCGAGCTTGTCGCGTAGTGTCATCATCGATGAACTCTTTCAATGCGATGCATAGCATTGGAATTTCTAATTCCAAGGGCATAATGGCCTCAGTGCCATATACTAGTGAGAACGGTGTTGCCCCAGTGGGCATCCGAATACTAGTCCTGTAAGCCCAAAGTGCAAGGGGTAGCTGGATGTGCCAGTCTTTGTGGTTTTCTTGTACCATATTTTTCAATATGGCTACCACTATCTTATTTGAAGCTTCAGCCTACCCTTTGCTTGTGGATAGTATGGAGTCACAAAATTATGTTTGATTCTATATTTAGATGTCAAAGCTCTCATAGTTTTGTTCTTGAAAGATGTTCCATTATCCGATATTATTTTGGATGGAATCCCAAAATGACTTATGATATGCTCCAGTATAAACTCTGCTATACGAGCTTCGAGTTGTCATTGTTAAGGGTATTGCTTCCACCCACTTTGTAAAATACTCAGTAGCCATGATTATGAATGTATGTCGACCCGATGACGGAGGAGAGATCTTGCCTATAAGATCCAATCCCCACTGAGCAAATGGCCAAGCCGCTTGAATGGGCTGTAAGGCCTATGATGGCAAGTGCGTAAGATTAGCGTGATGCTAGCATTTAATGCATTTCTTGACATACGCATTGCACTCCTTCTCCATAGTGGGCCAATAGTAACCCATTCAAAGGATGCACTTGATGATGGCCATGCCACTAAAATGGCCACCGCACGTACCATCATGGGCTTGCAAAATTGCCCATGATGCCTCTTGGGGCTCTAAGCAATGAAGGAGAACTCCATCATAGCTTCTTCGGTACAAGATGTCTCCTATTAAGACATATTTGGCCACTTTCTATTTAAATGTGTGCTTCATGGCATGCGGTAATCCCTCTGGGATTATACTAAGCTTTAGGAAGTCTTTAATTTATGACATCCAATTTTGATAAATCTCAACTTTGACTGCCAAGATGACTTGCTCCCCTTACGTATTTACTTTTGCAAATGCAGACTCAAAAACAACCCTATGGTGAATGGTAGTACCACTCCCCATGGGACTCTAAGAGGTTAATGACCCCCAAGGTGCCTTCTTAAGAAAGTCTTCAGCTCTACAGAACCATTCAGCTTGTGGTTCTACATTGATCATGTTGATCGATTCTCTGTTATCATAGGCTGCACGCTCTATTGCTGGATGAGAGAGCATCTTGACATGGATGGTAGTGAAATCAGTAGATGGATTCTGAGGGATTAAGGATCCCAAAGAAGCCATGGTATCTACAAACCTATTTGATGATCGAGGGATTGCCTCAATGTCATACCATTCTAGTTTGGCCAAATATGTATCAACTAGATCTTTATAGGCTTTCAGTATGGGACATCGACACTGAAAAAGCCCCTTGACTTGATTTACTATGAGCAAGGAATCACCAAAGATGTTCAATCTCTTAATATTCATGGTGACAGCTATGTGGAGGCCCAATAGTAGGGCTTCGTACTCAGCATTGTTGTTGGTGCACGGAAAATCCAACTTGAATGACAAGGGCATTGGAGCTCCTTGCGGTATGAAGAACACTATTCTGGCACCACCCCCTTGTTCGCACTTCGAACCATCAAAGAATAGAGTCATATCAACATTGTTCTCTAGTTCTTCGGGTTTGGGAGCTTCAGATACGATGAAGACTGCATCATCCGAAAGCTCAATTGTTAGAGGCCTACTATTTGATAATGGCACCTCAGCTAATTGATCTGCTATGACCTATCCCTTAATGGACTTCTGGCTTATGAATTCTAGATCGAATTTCATCAAAAGCATGATCCACTTCGTAGTACACATATTGTGATAAGTCTTACTCATCATGTACTACAAAGGATTTTGTTTGGATATAACATACGTCGTATGACTTAACATATAGTGTCATAATTTCTTTGTAGCGAACACTACTGCTAAACACAATTTTTCCACGTATGCATACCCGAGCTCATAGCTCACCAAAGTTTGACTAATGTAATATATGGCCTGTTCTTTGCCTTGCACATTCTTTTGGGCCAACATGGTTCCTAGTGCAAAGTCAGTTGCCGATATATATAGTAGAAAAGGCACCTCTGGCCTTGGTGGAGCTAGCACTGGCGGTGTCGCCAGGTATTGCTTTATCTCAGTGAAGGCTACCTTGCAGTCCTCATCCCAGTTGAATGGGACACCCTTATGTAGCAGTCGATTCATGGGTCGACATTTATCTGATAGTTGGGTGATAAATCACTTTATCGAGGCTACCTTGCCCTGAAGGCTCCTTAATTCCTTAATATTGGTGGGAGGACGCATTTCCAAAATGGCCTTGACCTTCATTGGGTCTACTTCGATGCCTCTCTTGGAGATGATGAACCCTAGTAATTTTCTAGAAGTTATGCCAAATACGCACTTCTTAGGATTCAGCCTGATGTTGTGCTCTATCAGGCGATCGAAGACTTTCCTTAAGACCTCTGCATGCTCTTCTCATAGCAATGACTTGGCTAACAAATCATCGATATAATCTTCAAGAATTTTGTGCATATAGTCATGAAAAATGTATGTCATGGCCCGTTGGTATGTGGCACCAACATTTTTGAGGCCGAATGGCATAACTTTATAGCAAAATGTTCCCCATGGCGTTATAAACATGGTTTTGTGTTGGTCTTCGGGTTTAATCCGAATTTTATTGTAACCAAAAAAATCATCCATTAAGGAGAGCATTTCGTGACCTACAGTTGCATCTACGAGAGCATCAATATTGGGCAATAGAAATGAATCTTTGGGTGTTGCCTTATTTAGGTCTTTGAAATCCATGCAAATATAGATTCTTCCATCGGGTTTTCCCATGGGTACCATATTGGACACCCATTCTGGATAATCGATGGAAATCACAAATTCCACATCCAACAACTTCTGTAACTCATATTTCACCATTAAGGCTACTATTGGGTGCATTTTCCTAAGCTTTTGCTTGATCGACTTCTTCGTCAAATCTAGCGAAAGGTTATGAGTAACCAATTTTGGGTCTAGACCTAGCATATCCTTATACGACCAAGCAAACAAATTTGGTCTCTCTTTCAGTAGAGGGATGAGGGTGGCCCACTCATCTGGAGTGAGACTCTCTCCAAATTTAACTTTCTTTGCACTGGTGGGATCATCACTGATATCCACCTCAAAGGTTTCCTCTATCGACATATGCGATCCCTCCTCAAGCTGGTGAGGCATAGGAATCAGATGAATGTCATCAGTCGGGTTGAGTGGTTCCACGTTGGAAGCATTTTTGGCATGATAAACATCATATGCATAGCCTGGTGCAAAATGGAAAGGTTGCAACATTTCTTCATTGGGGAAGAAATCCTCAGGCTCAACGGGTGAATCAATGTGATCCCAATCGATAGCATCTTTGTTAAGATACAATGGTTTAGATGGATCTACTGGATTGTGGAGTGGAGTGGTCAAATCAATGGAGACCATGTTTATGGAATGGAATTGATCTCCAGGACCACATGGACTGACCTCTATAAAATCTGCATAGTCCTCATACCCACGATCTGGCTCTAATGGCACAGGCACAAAAGGGTCTTCCTTATGAGGACTATGAATAACTGGATCCTCCCTATGCACTGAATGCAAAATAGGATCATTCAGCTCATGGAGCTACATGTAGGTCAGTGGAAGAGGATTAACCAACCGATGGATTTGATCCAGGTTTAACCATCTTGCTCTCAGATGCGGACCAACATGTAGCTGCCTATAGACCTCATCGATGTCGATGGGTTGATGGTGATGATGCAAATAAGGAGGACCAAGGTAGGCCCTCTCTAGCTCATCTTCTTCATCACTATCATAATAGAATCCTTCATTCACCCCCACTCCTGGAGGGCGCTCCTCTAAGTGAGGCCCCATAAATCTCACTTCTTGCATACTATCATCGCTATCTAGAAAAATTGGATAATTATACCTCATGTACGATGCTACCAAGAAAACTATCTCGGTCCCTTCCCTTGGATGATCAATGTTGGGAAGGATCTCTTCGGTATCTTGTACCGATTCCATAGGCAATAAATGATGCACATACAAAGGCCTTACATAAGCACCTTCGACTTCATCCTCGGATCCATCATCATTTGAGGAATCCTCGTCTGCATCATAGCCTGGTCCACTCATATCGGAGGTGGACTCTACTCCATCTTCATTACAAAGATCTCCTAACTTGAGATCACTTGCAGTAATGGGGTTGCACCCTTGCATGTCTGTGTCATCGACTACCTCATGGGTTTGGTGTCCCAGTTGATCTCTGGGGTTCATTTCTACCTCAGTCTACTCAAGGAGCCCTTCACGATGATCTTCGAGTGGCTCAATGGTGATGGCAGATATCATAGGGTGATTCCTCTAGAATTTGGAAGGATCCGGATGATATGGATTAAAATCCACATCGTCCACCATGCTGAGGTACAAATGATCTAGGGATGCTATGAGCAAATCATCCTACCCATGTATCTGTAACCCTAAACCGAATCTA
This sequence comes from Wollemia nobilis, assembly GCA_028583015.1. Lineage (NCBI taxonomy): Eukaryota > Viridiplantae > Streptophyta > Pinopsida > Araucariales > Araucariaceae > Wollemia > Wollemia nobilis. The sequence goes on along the minus strand of JAQPPZ010003251.1, from coordinate 1,292,087 downwards.
TCAGTGACTAACTGATAATGAGGTTCCAGCGGAGTCCTCCATCCTTGTTCAAAGAGACCAAGGTCGTATCCATGCCAGTGATATAGCTCAAAAATATGCATGGCATACTCTGGATTAGACAAATAATGAACGTTTACCATAAAATGTTCCTCGTCATCTTCATCCATGGGCTCTCATGTTGGAAGCTGATCTAGCCCCACATAGATGAAGTTAGTCTAGTTAGGTGGTTCTCCCAGTGGAACCACCGATCCAACTAGATAACGATGGGTGGATGGTCTGCCCATCTCTTGTGCAGTCTTCAGAATTGGTTTGAAGGTCACATTTTGCACAAGGTACTCACCTAATCTAGTATTAGCGAGATGTACCATCACCCATGGTGCGGATGACCCTATTGAAGATGTAGGTGAAGCAGGTTGAGGTGCCTCCTTGACTTTGTCTTGGGGTTCCTCAACTTCCATGGGAATGGGAACGTCCTCGATGATTGGCTCGGGCTCAAGCTCTTTCTCTTTTTCCCATCTTCACCTTTAATTTCCTATCATCTCGATGCATGACTGATGTCGATGGTTTCAAGGAAGTGGTAGTGGTATGCTTCGATCTATGTGACACATATGGCATTGGTTGAGCATGCACTATCGGTTTACCTCCTGGTTTCCTTATTGGTGATGACAATCGAACATCCAGGTGCGTTGATGGGAGTATGAAACCCCCAAGCAAATCTGCTAGGTTCACAAACTTAAATGGCTCCTCATCCGATGCCACTACGTGAACCAGTCCCTCATGAATATATTTCATGCATTGATGTAGTATCGAGGGGACACAACGCATTTCATGAATCCAAGGCCTACCGAGTAAAATGTTGTACTACATGGCCCCTTCTATCATGTGACACATTACTAAAATGGTCTTCAGACCTACCTATATGGGTAGGATAATTGTGCCGACAGTCGAACATAGTGCATCGTTAAATGCTCTCAATGTAAATGTAGTTGGCACAATGTGTGATTTAGGTAGCTTCAAATGACTCAGTGCCTTGGTCGTTATTATGTTGATCGATGAGCTAGTATCAATCAAGACCCTTTTAAATGGCATGTGATTCACACACGTGATTATATGCAATGGTGGGTCAGTCGTAGTTGTAGAAACCATCCTTATCTCATGATCATAAAATTGGATCATCGGTTCTTGACACTATTGTACATGTCCCATAAAATTTGTGAATGCCTATGCATCCTGGGCCTGTACTTCAATGGACCTTAAAATGTCCATAAGAGTCTCCTTGTGCCTCGGGGACTATTGAATTAATTCATATATTGACAACTTCGTAGGAGTTGTCTGCAGGTTTTGGACCAACCTGCTCCTTAGGGTCACCACCGATCTTGTTGGTGGGCCTAGAATATTCTGTGTCGATCGTTGATTCGGCGTGGCTTGTATCTGGATAGGAGCATGAGGTTGATTTTGCTGTTCATATCTCCCATGCCTAGTAACAACATTGACCATGCCTATGAACCCCTGGGTAGGTGGTTCGACTCGTACCTAGTTAACTTGACCAACGTTGTTCCGAGGTGCCTCATGATTCGGTAAGGGGTTCTTGTAAATCCCCATATTTTTATTGTCTGGCACCTATGGGTTGTGAGGCACTACAAGCTCACCCTTGTCGATCATATTTTGCACTAGGTGTTTGAAAGACCAACACACCTCGATGTCATGTCCTTTCATTCTATGAAAGATGTAAAATAGATCATCTTGAAACCCCTTTGGTTTGGGTTGATTGGGGTCTATCATCTTGACTTCGGGTAATCTGATTGCCTTGGCCTCGCATAACTGATGGAAAATCATCATCAGCGATTTCTTCAATGGTGTGAACTGGTGAGGTGGGCGTTGCTCTTTGTTTTTGCCCTTGTAGTTATTGCGCTTATCATACTACGCAGGTGGAGGTTGGGCCTGGTAGTTCTGCTTCTGCTGCCCCTTGTCCTCCCATTGGAGATTTAATACCACTTGATTTACATGGGCCTACTTGCCCTGATGCTTTGTGGTACTCTTCTTCTGTCCCTCTTTCCTATTTTTGAGCTTCAAGTTGCCCTCTTGCAACTTGATATCCTCAATCACCTTGGCTTGCGCCAAAGCCTCTTCGAATGTAGCATACTATTGCAGCTACAGTAGTAATGAGATGTGCTTGGCACAACTCTTCATGAACATCTGAGTTAATTCTATGGTAGGAATGGGGAATGGCAACTTCACCATTAATCTTCTCCACCTCTTTCCGTATTGTTCTATGGGCTCGTCATCGCGCTGAGCTAGCATAGCCAAATCAAAAATATTAGCCTATTTCTTGATGCCAAAGGAATAGCATTCAAGAAAGGCATCAGCTAATTGCTCGAAGCTTGTTATACTGTGCTTCTTTAGCTGGTTAAACCACTCTCGGGCAGGCCCTAAAAGTGTCATGATGAACATGTGCAACAATAAGGCATCGTTGCTTGCTATCTAAAAGCAAGCATCTAGAAAGCTCGTTACATGTTCTTGTGCATCTTCATCACCCTTGAACTTATCTAACCTGGGCATGTCAAAATGCTCAGGGTAGGCCGAGTAGGCACTGAAGGATCCAAAGGCTCGTTATGGATTTTCCTTAGAGTCAACTTTTGAATAGTCATGCCTTGTCTCTCAATGGCTTTAATTTTCTCGGCCAAGGCCTTATAGGCCTCTGAAGATAGAAAGTCCTCCTCCCTAAGTTGATGCGTAGGTGGCTTAGGAGGTACTATCTTCCTTGTGTGAGATGGAGGTCTTTGCTCTTCCTCCTCTTTAGCTCAGGAGCTTTCAGGATATTCTTATTCGTATCCATCTCCCACTGCTGCTTCATGTTGTCTCTGCCTTTGAATATTGAGCGGTGGTAGCCGCTCCCTTTGTTCGGTAGTAACATGAGTATGAGCATCTCTATGCTCTTGATGCATCTCGGCTTGTGAGAAAGCCTTCCTATGCGTGTGCTCTCGATGCTCATCTTGAGGATATAGGCCAGCCCTAGCTAGCCGATCCTCCTGTTCTATGCATTCCTTTTGAGCAAGGATACACTCCTCGCGCATGCGCTGCTCATATAACCTCTGTCTTATGAGCCTTTGCGCTTGAATATTTTCATCTTCGATACGTTGCCTCTCTAGGTGAGCATCCTCCAATTGGTCTTGGAGGAGTTGGCATTTTTGCTCTGATGCCAGTCGATGTGACCTATCGATCTGGTCGACCGTGGGAGGCCTTTGATACCCCTACTCTGTACGAGCGACTTTGTGGGTTTTGTACCCATCAGACTGATATGTTGTGCCTTTGCCTCTATCTGTAAAGATGGCATTGGCCTCCTTCTATGTCCTATATTATGACCCACCATGTGCAGATAGTGGGTGTGTGACATGAGGGTCCTTGGAAGCCTCCCCATGTTCTCTAGTAGTGCGAGGACGCTCCGAGTGGGTGGAGTGGAAGGCTTGCAGCCTAGCTACTCTAGAACACTACCTAGACCTTCTAGCTGCCTAGACCGCCATCGCTCATTCGGTGGTGTACCATTATCTCCCACCTTTGATATGTCAATGGTGATTTTGCGTGTTGGACCACGCATGGGAGTATGGCTAGTTCTATGCTCGATAGCGAGCCTATCTGCCTACCCCTGAATGGGTGGGTCTCTAGTCCTTCTATACTCAGAAGGTGGAGCCATAGATCCTCCAGTAGACTTAGTATGTAGGGGCACCAATCTGGTCCCCTGCACAATAAACTCTTCAGCCGACCCCATGGATGCATGTGCATTATGGTCTCGATAATGGCTCTCAAGTGGAACACCCTCATGCTAGAAGGTTTCCTGTTCTACTCTGTGCCTAGAGGAGTGTATTGAAGCTCCTCTATTTGGGGTTTGCTCTGTTGGCTCCCCCCATGTCGAGTTGTCTCCTCGAATGCTAGCCGAATGATGTTCGGTTCGCTCATGTGGTTGAGGATTCGACACGTATTGTTGTGAACTAGTTAGGGGTTGGTCATCGGTGTTGGCCTTGGACCATTTTTGACCACCCCGTGTGTCCACCATTGTGTACCTAGAGTCTAAATGTATTATTATTAAGCAAACAAGGTATACAACAATGATTATCTCATTTTAAGTTTTAAAAGTGAGTCCTAAACTGTTTGATGTGTTTTCAATATGTGTTGTATCAGTTGTAGAAACTCTTATGAGACAAGCAAATTCTCCCCAATATTGAAGAATGCTCCACAAGATCAATCACACACAAAAGAGAAAAACCCACAACACCAATATTAAGTGGTAAAACCCTACTTCAAATGAATAAGGGAAACATCCACTATGAAGCTCACTATATTACTCAATGATTCAACAATACAAGAATGCTTCAATGTTATGCAAAAATATGCATCAACATGATATGAAAATATGTAGTAGAAAACACACCTATTTAAAGAGAATCTTTTCTACGACAACCCTAAAATTACCCTAATCTTATCACAATCTTATCTTGAGATGTGTGAAAAATCTTATCACAATATTATCTTGAGATGTGTGACAAGTGGCATCTATCAAATATTAAAAAGTGATTGGTTACTTTTTAATATTTGCTATAAAATGAGAAATAACTTTTTCCCACAAATTAAATATTCCTAGCACCCTTATTTTATTTATTAATTGGGTGGGAATATTTTTACATAAAATAGAATTATTTTCTAATTCAAATATTGTTCTTTAGACTTTATATTTTAGTCTAAGAATAATTTACACAATGTTGCATTACATATTCCAACACTCCCCCTTAATTCAATATTGGGGAAATGAATTATGAAACAAAGAAACATTCTCCCCCTAAAGATATAAATGGGGATGAGAATAAAATGAGTAATATAGTTACAATGAGCTTCTATGACCAAGAATGGTCTACAATAAGGCACCAATACAAAATGGGTTAAAATGAGACTGCAAGCCCCCAATGGAGTAGCTTCAGATACAAGCAGATTACAAAGCCATCCATCAACCACAAGTGGTTGCAAATGGCAATAAGAAAACATCACAAGGGTATCTTCAATAAGCCTATAAAACCCCAAACGGAAGTACCTGCAAGCTACAAGCAGCTCAACATAAGATCAGTTAGATACATCATCATAAATATATTCACCATAGCATATATGAATATCCAAATATGATAACAAAATTGATCTAACAAATAGTGAACTATAAGTCATCACAAAAATATGCCAAGCCATACTTATAGTCACGTGCTATATAGTTGATCAAAAAATATCATGTACAAATTTGCATAAAGCAAACAAGGAATACCATGATAATGCAAACTCTAAAGTACCATGTACAAAAGTAGCACAAGGCTAACAAAAAAGTACCATGTATAAGAGTTGCATAAGGTATATGAAAATAATAAAGTGTGCACACCGGTTGCATAAAGCCAACCATAAAATATCATGTACAAAAGTAGCATAAATGCTAACAAGAAAATACCATGATAAACCAATTGCATAATACCAACTACATAAAAACATGTACAAAGTTGCACAAGGCAACAAGAAAGTACCATGTAAAAGAGTCGCATAAAGTAATTGCATCATATACCATAATTGCACAATGCCATCTACAAAGTAACATGTACAAAAATTGCACAAGATAAACAAGAAAGTATCATGTTCAAAAGAAATGCAAAAAGAAATTATACCACCAAATATCAACTCATATATATAGCACAAAACACCTCATAAGGATGAATTTTTCATCACACAAGTGTAACTACACTTCATTCCCCCTTAAGGATAACTTCACCAAACCAAGTGAGTCCCTTAGCTTACAAAACTGCTCCTTGGAAATAGGTTTGGTGAACAAATCAACATAATTAGAAGATGATGGGCAATACTCCAACTGAATAGTCCCATCCAATACCTTCTCTATGATAAAGTGGGCTTGGATTTCAACATGCTTTGTCCTTTGATGCATTATAGGATTTTTAGCCAAGGCAATAGCTGATTGATTATCGAAGAGCAAACATGAAGGACCAAATTACTCAAAGCCAATTTCCTTCATGAGGGTACGAAGCCAAACCACTTCCTGTGCAATTGTTGTCATAGCCTTATACTCCACTTATGTTGTAGAAAGAGCAATTGTATCTTGCTTCTTGGAATACCAAGAGATAGTTGCAAACCCAATACTAAAAACATATGCTATGGTAGACTTTTTGTCTATTCTATCCCCTCCAAAATCAAAATCAACATATCCGGAAAGAGCAAAGGAAGGAAGCCTAGAATACTTGAGTGCCAAATATCTAGTACCTGAAAGGTACTTTAGAATCTTCTTGGTAGCTTGTAAGTGCTCAATATAAGGTTTCTGCATAAACCTAGTCATCATACCAACTACAAAAGCAATATTTGGCCTTGTGATGGTCACATAAAGAAGACTACCAATGAGCTTGTTAGCATATGAGTTAGGTTTATTACATTATTAGCATATTTTTGTTATTTTTGTAACATTTTTATAACTACTCCTATTCATGCCTTGTTAGCTCCATAACCAACGGGCTATTCTAAGGCTCAAATGTATTATTTATACATTCATTATCAATAGCAATAATGTTAGACTTGTTGACATGGTATCAGAGCTTATTTCTGACTGAGAGACAACTCGGGAGATCTGACTCCACTAGGATGTAACTTCATGGATTCTTAAGCGATGGACTGCTGCATGGTGATCGAGTTATTATTTCCATCATATCAGAGCTAACTATGGATCGTGTCCAGCCATTGACGTCAATATTGTGCACAGCACCCGATGGTCAACACGACAAGAAAACCAGATATTTGTAAGCCATGACCAGCTTGGACTGATGATCTAGCTAGTTGTCAACCGACACACTGGAGATAAGACCCACATGGATGCAAATTGCAGATCCCACCTAGGATGGACACAAATCTGATGATGTTGTGATGACCTAGACCAAACGTGGCACACCTAAACACCTAAGGTGGACTGACATGGAGGCGATCTACGTGGATATCTGATTGGACATGAGGGATTTGACCTAGCAAAGACCTAGGGTGGACTGACAAAATACTTGTGGGGGAGACCACCCATAGGTGGTCAATTTTTAATGTGCGACATATTGTTTTTATTTTGCACGAAAAGCATTGTCCGCCCAATGTGGGACATTTTGTTCCACTGTAAGTTGTCAGTTCTCTGGTGGTAGACAAATCGATGTCGCAGATCATTTCTGGAGAAGAAACCAGATCTTGAGATAACGTATTTTTTTTCTACCATGCTCAGATTCAGCATTGGGAAGCCCATCATAAGGATGCCACCAATGATTGCCAGTGCAAAGGAAGCGTAGATCGGCTCGGATTCAATCTTGTGCAAGGAGCCAATCGAAGCTCTTGAATGGTTATCTACAGACACAAAGGACACAAGTGTTCGGCATGAAGACTTGTTAATCAAATTTTTTGTAGATCGATTTGAGAAAACTACCACAAGATCTCTATCGTAAACTATTGATCGGTGATCGTTGCAGACATTGCAGATGCATGCAAAGTGATAGGAAGGTATAATCTCTATGTGAACGGTGAAATCCATCATTGTGAGCATTACAGAAGTGTGCCACCCACATCGCTTCCTAGGAGGACAATGAGGAGGTGCCGCATAGCCACACAGCGAGCGGAGGAAACATCGATCATCGCTCCCCTCGAGTGAATACGAAGTAGTCTTCAAATAAGGTTTTTTTTACCCTTATAACTAGCCATCGCGATAGCATAGCTGGTTGGAGACCTATCGCTAAGGTGCCGATGCGGCCTAGGTCAGGGGTTCGATCCCCATGGTCTCCAAACAAAAGGTAAACTTTTGTTATTAATTTTTTTAAGTTGATTTGTTTTTTTAAATGTGTTTTCAACTTTATTTTTTATTAAATATTTTTTTTCTTAATTATTTTTTATCCTTAAAATTTAATTAAGAAATATTATATTTAATTTAATAAAGTTGTGATTACATTTAAACAAAATTATTTCACTTTAACATTTTATATTTCAAAATACTTTTTGGAGACATTACGAAGAGATCAACCTTGTCAAAGCATTCACAAAAGGCATACAATCATCAAACCTCAAAACCTATTTTTTTAGGCTTCATAAATAGCAAACATTTTTTTTTGAAGTACTTCACACATGGGGGATTTTTTTTTTATGACATTTTTTGTGCTAATCTGCCTAAGAGGCAAATATTGTAATTTTTTTACAAACCAGTGAAAAAAACCTTTTGGAGCACCCATTTTGTGCTTCCAAAAAAATTTGGACTCCCCATCTCGTGACGAGGGAGGCATGCCAAGGGCGCTGCCCCTTGGAACCTCGTACAGGGGAGATATAATTTTTTTCCAAAACCAGGGGGGAAGACTTATAAGGGTGCATTTTCGACAGTGACCGACACCTTAGTCAAATTATTTTGCAAAATTTTATTGTAAAAGGTGCATTTTCGGTAGAGACCGACACCTTAAGAATGGGTAGATCAAAGAAGAAATCTATCCCAAAACAAACTGATGATGTTGCAAAATCAGTTAAAGGTCCTTACTTTCCACTAGAGATGGAAGGAATGGATTTTTATGAGGATGAAAAATATTCTACACTACGCAATGGTGTAAAATCCATTCTCAAAGATTCTAAAGATCTTCAGAAAAATGGTGTTCAAATCCCTATAGGCGTCATAAGGGCAGTCTACATATCATTGCTTTCTCTTGATATTGCCCAACGTAAAATCTATAGGGACTTTAGTGAGGAAACAGAGGTCACAAGTGACCTTCATCCCATGGTGGTAAATGCTTATTGTGACACATGTGACCTTGAGCCCATGATGGCCAATGCTTGTTGTGATACAAGCAACCTCATGCCTATGAAGGCAGATATCAGTTGTAGCACAGGTGATCTCATCATAGTAGCAGATTTTGCTTGTGACACTAGTGTTGGCAATTTTGGGTTTGAGATCCTAGCTTCTTGTCTATGAGTTGTCATTGATGTCAAAAGGAAATGGCATTAATGTTAAGAGGATGTGTTGGCTTCAAAGGTGGAAGATTCCAAGAGAATATTTTTAAGAGAATCCGGAGAGATTCCATTGGCAATGGTTTTTATTAAAACCAATGGAGGTTCTCTTTATTATTTATTTAATTATTATTTAAAACCCTTCAAGGTTTTAATTAATTAATTATTTAATTAATTAAGGGAGAAATTATTTTTAATTTATTAAAATTATTTAAGGGTTTTTAAACCCTTTAGAAAGCAAATTTCGATTAAATTCGAAATTACTTTTCTTTGCAGCCGACGTGTTCTAAAGTCCACGTATGGACTATAAATATGAGAAGGTTCCTAAGGTTAAACCCTCTTGGAAAATCGAAGGCAATTAATTGGTTTGGCTGCGATCGAATGTTCTCGTTTACGCCGCGAAAGAGGAGAGCTCGTGGTTTGAAAAGCTTTCGGAAAGCTTGACCGTTTATGTGGAAGGAAGTCCGTCTTGGACTTCGTAAGCCCCTTGTGGGCTAGTGGCAGCGAAGGCTGCGTTTGGGCCTTGCGTAGGCGGAGGTCTGCGTTTCGATCCCCGCGGAGGGAGCTGTGCATGGATTAGTCACGTTTTTATTAAAACGTGTTTTGTGCCGCGAATTTCGGATTCTTCAAGGGCAGCCATTATAAGGTGTGATTATTTTCTTGATATGATTTTTGGCATTGTTTAGCATTGTTTAAAAGACATAGGAGAAATAAGGGGATATTTCTTTGGTTGTATTTTTGAGATTAGTCTTTTGCTATGCTAAATTTAAAAATGGAGATATAAGGTGTAAGTTTTGGTTGTTGTGTTTTTGGCTTCTTTGGTGGTTGTTTTTAAAGAAGAGGAGCTAAAAGGTGTATTAAGGAAAGTTTTTATATATGCTCATTTATCTTGGTTCTAACCCTAACTTGGTTGGAAGTTTGAGGGTTGTGTGTGGTGACAGCTTTAAGGATCAATTTTCTTCTACTCCAAAAAGGTATGGGCACATTTTCCTTATGAGTATGATTGGTGTATGTTTTTCTGAAATAAGGTTGGAGTGAAAAGGTTTTCAACTAGGTTTCCTTTGGTTGGGTGTAAATCCTATTTTCTGGTTTGTTGAAGACTTCTTATGCATTGTTATCCTTGATGAGAGTTTTTGGTGAATGCATAATTCTGGTTTGAGGTAGTGGAAGCATTGTGCACTAGGGTTTATGTTTGTGAGTCTTGCTACTTGCTTTGAGTTGGTGAAACCCTTGGTTGGCTGTTTTGAGTTTGATGGTTGAGTTGCTTCCATAGAGGTTGTTTGATCAAGTTATTGCTTTACTTGATTCATGATATTGGGCTTACTCCATTGAGTTGATTTGAGCAAGTTATTCTTTGCATTTGGTGATATTGTGTTGGTGGCTGTTTTGTTCAAATATCTTTGGAGGGAAAAGGATTTCTACTTGTTTCCTTTTCTTGTGATGATTGGTTGAATGCTTCAAGGTTGATGTTGAGTTGAATGGTGTTGGTTGACTAAACCTTGTTTGATGAGCATTGTTGTTGAAACCCTAATTGATGGTGAAAAGAACATGAGTATCATTGTTATGTGATTCTTTGCATAGTTGGCAATTGTTGGGGTTTCATGTTCTTGAAAGAAAACATTCTATCCTATCCATTTCAGATATTGAGTTGAGTTTTCAGATTTGAGATTGAGATTGAGCTGAGTTGATTTGAGTTGAGTTTTGAGATTGGGATTTGAGTATAGAACATATTGAGTCTCTAACAATTCTCTTTATGCTTCTATGAGTTTGACAAATCACATTGGGTCTCTAACAATTCACTTTGTGATTTCCTACTAAGAAAGTTTTTCTTGGTGAGCTTGCTGAGTTTTTGGACAGGTTCCAGTGGGGACTTGTGAGCAGTTTTGGACAGGTTTCGGTGGGGACTTGTGAGCAGTTTTGGATGGGGACTTGTGAGTTTTTGGATAGGTTTGGATGGGGACTTGTGAGTTTGATTTGGATAGGTCCTAGCGAGAGGACTTGTGAGCTGAGTTTGATAGTTCTATCAGAGAACTTGAGGACAAAGGTGCATTGGTTCTATGAGAAGAACCTGAGGACAGATTTGGCAAGTCTTTGAGAAGGCTTGTATGCAGAGGATTGATTTGTTCAAGAGTTGGACAGATCTGACAGACAGAGGAAGACTTGTACTAGACCGACTGACTGTGTTTGGTATAGGTTGCTGAGCTACTGTGGACGTGATCATAGAAGGCAGAGGTCTCTTAGGCTAAGCATTGAGGATAGGAGGTCTTCGGTGGAAAGGAGTTCCACGTGCTGGGAAGAGGTAGAGGCAGTTGATCTTCTGAGGGATCATTTCTAGAGCAGAGGGGAAGGTATCTCCTTTGAGCAGAGGCTCATAAATTGATTGGGGGAAGGTAGGTTATGGGGAAGGTATCTCCTTTGAGCAGAGGCTCATAAATTTTGATTGGGGGAAGGTATCTCCTTTGGGCCGAGGCTCATAAACATTGTAATTGGGAAGGATTCCCAAAGAACTTTGAGATAACTTTTAGAGAAAAGTTTTGTGGACGTAGCCCACCCATTCTGGGTGAACCACGTTAAAATTGGTGTCACTTTGTGGATGATATTGTGCATTGCTTTGATATTGCTTTGGGTATATTGCTTTACTATTTTGAAGTATAAAGGAAAAAGTAAAAAGAGGTCTTATACTGTTCACCCCCCTCTCAAGTATAAGCTTGTGTTCTTCAATTGGTATCAGAGCAGGTGCCTTCGAAAAGTTTAACAGACTTGAAGGAAAAGCTAGTAAAGAACACAATGGATCATTCAAGTGGCAATGCAAGCACCTATTCTTGATGGGTCAGATTTTGGTCTTTGGAGTGCAAGGATGAAGGTTCATCTAATGGCACTTGGGAATGAGGTTTGGGAAGTGATTGAAGATGAGTACACTATTCCTGAACATGGTCCTAATACTAAAGAAGAAAGGCTCCTACATCACAACAATTCAAAAGCAATGAATGCAATCCTGAAAGGCTTACAGAAAGCAGATCTCACCAAAGTGATTCACCGCAAGACAGACTAGTGAAATGTGGAAACAGTTGAAGGTGGTTCATACAGGTGATACAAATGTCAAAAAGGCCAAGTTGAGACACTTCAAAGGTATGTTTGAACAACTCAAGATGAATGATGATGAAAATATTAGTGACTACATGCTTCGTATGGATGAGGTTGTTAACTCCATGAAAGACTTAGGTCTTGAGCTTGCTGAAAATGATGTTTGTGATAAGATTTTAAGATCTCTTCCTAATAGATTTAGTGAAAATATTTCTGCTATTGAGGAAGCTAAAGATTTGGATAAGTTGAAAAAGGATGAGCTCCATAGTATACTTGCAGCATTTGAGTTGAGAACTCAAGTGAAGGTTGATGTCAAGAAAGAGGCAGCTTTCAAGGCTACCAAGAATTCCAAGGGTAAACAGCTTCAAGATAGTGATGAGTCTTCTAGTGATGAAGAGGCATATTACAAGCAAGAAAGGCAAGTTCTCTAGAAAGCACAAAAGTATGAAAAATATAAGATGTTTCAATTGTGGAAAGTTTGGTCATTATGCTACTGATCGTACTGTTCCCAAGAATGAAAGTGATGAAGATAAACAGGATTCTAAGAGCAAGGATTCTGAAAAGCACAAGCATCACAGGAAAAACAAAGATGAGCACAACAATCAAGGAAAGAGGTATTCTCACAAGCACAAGAAGAGTTTCTACCTAGACAAAGCAAGTAAGTGTTCTAGTAGTGATAGTGAAAGTTCTTCAAGTGATAATGAAAATGAGATGTTGTTCATATCAAAAAAAGAGGAAGAACCGAAACATAGATTCATTATCATGAAATGTCTTAGATGTGGAAATTTTGGTCACCTTGAGGATGATTGCACAAATAATGATTTGGTTTCTAGTATGTATGAGGATGCTTCAGAAAACTATAAGGAAGATGCATGTATGGTTTTTGAAAAGGGTAGCACCTCTAGTGATAAGAAATCTGAAAAAGGCTTTGATGATTCAAAAAGCAATCAAATAAAGGATCTTGAAAGTGAACTTATTAGTGCTCTTAGTGCTTTGAAAAAGGAAAGAAAGAAGAATGCTAGACTCAAGGATAAGTTAGATGAATGTTGTATGGAGAGAGATGATCTTATAGAAAGTCTTGACTTCTCTATAGCTAAGACACAAGAACTCAAGGATGAGTTAGAGTCTAAGGTTCTTGAGTATAGTGAGTTAGAACAGAAAATGGCTTCTTTGAAAGAGGAAACTAAAGAGTACAAGGATAAGCTTTACAGGTTTCAAGATAGCTCCAAAAAGGTTAAGTCACTCATCAAAGGTCAAAGAAAGACAACAGATAAAACAGGCCTTGGTTTTGTTAAGCCACACAAGGAACAAGTTGGAGAGTCTAGTAAGAGACTCCAAAAGGAAGAGAGTTCTGATGAGGAAAGTATTTCAGAAAAGGAGTCCTTGAATGATAGATGCACAGAAATAGAAAACAGAATTCAGAATGAGAAGAAGAAGTTTTCAGGACCCAAGAGGTCAAATAAAGGAAAGTTTCAAGGCAGATGTTTTGCTTGTCACAGGTTTGGTCACATGGCTTCACATTGCATGGCTCAAGTGAAGAAGGTAAATGACAATTTCAGAAGTGCTAGTTACTTTCAAGGGTATTGCTACTCTTGTCAATAGTTTGGGCACAAGGCAGTTTATTGCAAGGCAAATAACAAGAACAGGTTTGATGGAAGGAAGGGGAAGGTTTGGTAAAGTTTGGTCGAATCGGTGGATTCAAAGATCAGGTTTACCTCGGAGAAACAACATCGTCAAGTGTTTCAAGTGCAACAATGAAGGTCACACAATCAGACAGTGTAGAGCTAAAATTCTAGAATACAGGAACAGGAACAGTGGCATGATCAGGTCCAAGGATCAAGGCATGGACAAGAACAGGGATGAGAACAAGAACAAGAACAGTGACAGGAATAGGAATATGGACAAAGAGTTCAAGAGAAGGCCCGACAAGGAAGTTATAGACGCTGATGATGATCAGTGCCTAATGGGAGTTTTACTCCCACCCAAGAATTAATCACCTCATCAGGAGGTGGGGGAGGGACTAAGCTAAGAGGCTCATTCTTAGTCCCGAGCCCCAAAGGTGACCCTTTGCCATTGATGACAAAGGGGGAGAGATTTGAGTAAGGGGGAGAGCCTCAAGACAGGGGGAGCTATTTATGTTGAGTTTCTGTGTTGTTGAGAAGCATGGTTTGCCATCAATGACAAAGGGGGAGATTGTTGGCAATTTTGGGTTTGAGATCCTAGCTTCTTGTCTATGAGTTGTCATTGATGTCAAAAGGAAATGGCATTAATGTTAAGAGGATGTGTTGGCTTCAAAGGTGGAAGATTCCAAGAGAATATTTTTAAGAGAATCCGAAGAGATTCCATTGGAAATGGTTTTTATTAAAACCAATGGAGGTTCTCTTTATTATTTATTTAATTATTATTTAAAACCCTTCAAGGTTTTAATTAATTAATTATTTAATTAATTAAGGGAGAAATTATTTTTAATTTATTAAAAATACTTTAAGGGTTTTTAAACCCTTTAGAAAGCAAATTTCGATTAAATTCGAAATTACTTTTCTTTGCAGCTGACGTGTTCTAAAGTCCACGTATGGACTATAAATATGAGAAGGTTCCTAAGGTTAAACCCACTTGGAAAATCGAAGGCAATTAATTGGTTTGGCTGCGATCGAATGTTCTGTTTACGCTGCGAAAGAGGAGAGCTCGTGGTTTGAAAAGCTTTCGAAAAGCTTGACCGTTTATGTGGAAGGAAGTCCGTCTTGGACTTCGTAAGCCCCTTGTGGGCTAGTGGCAGCGAAGGCTGCATTTGGGCCTTGCGTAGGCGGAGGTCTGCGTTTCGATCCCCGCGGAGGGAGTTGTGCATGGATTAGTCACGTTTTTATTAAAACGTGTTTTGTGCCGCGAATTTCGGATTCTTCAAGGGCAGCCATTATAAGGTGTGATTATTTTCTTGATATGATTTTTGGCATTGTTTAGCATTGTTTAAAAGACATAGGAGAAATAAGGGGATATTTCTTTGGTTGTATTTTTGAGATTAGTCTTTTGCTATGCTAAATTTAAAAATGGAGATATAAGGTGTAAGTTTTGGTTGTTGTGTTTTTGGCTTCTTTGGTGGTTGTTTTTAAAGAAGAGGAGCTAAAAGGTGTATTAAGGAAAGTTTTTATATATGCTCATTTATCTTGGTTCTAACCCTAACTTGGTTGGAAGTTTGAGGGTTGTGTGTGGTGACAGCTTTAAGGATCAATTTTCTTCTACTCCAAAAAGGTATGGGCACATTTTCCTTATGAGTATGATTGGTGTATGTTTTTCTGAAATAAGGTTGGAGTGAAAAGGTTTTCAACTAGGTTTCCTTTGGTTGGGTGTAAATCCTATTTTCTGGTTTGTTGAAGACTTCTTATGCATTGTTATCCTTGATGAGAGTTTTTGGTGAATGCATAATTCTGGTTTGAGGTAGTGGAAGCATTGTGCACTAGGGTTTATGTTTGTGAGTCTTGCTACTTGCTTTGAGTTGGTGGAACCCTTGGTTGGCTGTTTTGAGTTTGATGGTTGAGTTGCTTCCATAGAGGTTGTTTGATCAAGTTATTGCTTTACTTGATTCATGATATTGGGCTTACTCCATTGAGTTGATTTGAGCAAGTTATTCTTTGCATTTGGTGATATTGTGTTGGTGGCTGTTTTGTTCAAATATCTTTGGAGGGAAAAGGATTTCTACTTGTTTCCTTTTCTTGTGATGATTGGTTGAATGCTTCAAGGTTGATGTTGAGTTGAATGGTGTTGGTTGACTAAACCTTGTTTGATGAGCATTGTTGTTGAAACCCTAATTGATGGTGAAAAGAACATGAGTATCATTGTTATGTGATTCTTTGCATAGTTGGCAATTGTTGGGGTTTCATGTTCTTGAAAGAAAACATTCTATCCTATCCATTTCAGATATTGAGTTGAGTTTTCAGATTTGAGATTGAGATTGAGCCGAGTTGATTTGAGTTGAGTTTTGAGATTGGGATTTGAGTATAGAACATATTGAGTCTCTAACAATTCTCTTTATGCTTCTATGAGTTTGACAAATCACATTGGGTCTCTAACAATTCACTTTGTGATTTCCTACTAAGAAAGTTTTTCTTGGTGAGCTTGCCGAGTTTTTGGACAGGTTTCGATGGGGACTTGTGAGCAGGGTGGGTTGTATTTGGAAGGTTTCGTGGGGACTTGTGAGCAGTTTTGGATAGGTTTCGGTGGGGACTTGTGAGCAGATTTGGATAGGTCCTAGCAGAGGACTTGTGAGCTGAGTTTGATAGTTCTATCAGAGAACTTGAGGACAGAGGTGCATTGGTTCTATGAGAAGAACCTGAGGACATATTTGGCAAGTCTTTGAGAAGGCTTGTATGTAGAGGATTGATTTGTTCAAGAGTTGGATAGATCTGATAGATAGAGGAAGACTTGTACTAGACCGACTGACTGTGTTTGGTACAGGTTGTTGAGCTACTGTGGACGTGATCATAGAAGGCAGAGGTCTCTTAGGCTAAGCATTGAGGACAGGAGGTCTTCGATGGAAAGGAGTTCCACGTGCTGGCAAGAGGTAGAGGTAGTTGATCTTCTGAGGGATCATTTCCAGAGCAGAGGGGAAGGTATCTCCTTTGAGAGAGGAATATTGGGGAGTATCTCCTTTGAGCAGAGGCTCATAAATATTGGGGATTTTTGGGGAAGGTATCTCCTTTGGGCCGAGGCTCATAAACATTGTAATTGGGAAGGATTCCCAAAGAACTTTGAGATAACTTTTAGAGAAAAGTTTTGTGGACGTAGCCCACCCATTCTGGGTGAACCACGTTAAAATTGGTGTCACTTTGTGGATGATATTGTGCATTGCTTTGATATTGCTTTGGGTATATTGCTTTACTATTTTGAAGTATAAAGGAAAAAGTAAAAAGAGGTCTTATACTGTTCACCCCCCTCTCAAGATAAGCTTGTGTTCTTCAATTGGTATCAGAGCAGGTGCCTTCGAAAAGTTTAATAGACTTGAAGGAAAAGCTAGTAAAGAACACAATGGATCATTCAAGTGGCAATGCAACACCTATTCTTGATGGGTCAGATTTTGGTCTTTGGAGTGCAAGGATGAAGGTTCATCTAATGGCACTTGGGAATGAGGTTTGGGAAGTGATTGAAGATGAGTACACTATTCCCGAACATGGTCCTAATACTAAAGAAGAAAGGCTCCTACATCACAACAATTCAAAAGCAATGAATGCAATCTTGAAAGGCTTACAGAAAGCAGATCTCACCAAAGTGATTCACCGCAAGACAACTAGTGAAATGTGGAAACAGTTGAAGGTGGTTCATACAGGTGATACAAATGTCAGAAAGGCCAAGTTGAGACACTTCAAAGGTATGTTTGAACAACTCAAGATGAATGATGATGAAAATATTAGTGACTACATGCTTCGTATGGATGAGGTTGTTAACTCCATGAAAGACTTAGGTCTTGAGCTTGCTGAAAATGATGTTTGTGATAAGATTTTAAGATCTCTTCCTAATAGATTTAGTGAAAATATTTCTGCTATTGAGGAAGCTAAAGATTTGGATAAGTTGAAAAAGGATGAGCTCCATAGTATACTTGCAATATTTGAGTTGAGAACTCAAGTGAAGGTTGATGTCAAGAAAGAGGCAACTTTCAAGGCTACCAAGGAATCCAAGGGTAAACAACTTCAAGATAGTGATGAGTCTTCTAGTGATGAAGAGGCATATTAAAGCAAGAAAGGCAAGTTCTCTAGAAAGCACAAAAGTATGAAAAATATAAGATGTTTCAATTGTGGAAAGTTTGGTCATTATGCTACTGACTCTACTGTTCCCAAGAATGAAAGTGATGAAGATAAACAGGATTCTAAGAGCAAGGATTCTGAAAAGCACAAGCATCACAGGAAGAACAAAGATGAGCACAACAATCAAGGAAAGAGGTATTCTCACAAGCACAAGAAGAGTTTCTACCTAGACAAAGCAAGTAAGTGTTCTAGTAGTGATAGTGAAAGTTCTTCAAGTGATAATGAAAATGAGATGTTGTTCATATCAGAAAAAGAGGAAGAACCGAAACATAGATTCATTATCATGAAATGTCTTAGATGTGGAAATTTTGGTCACCTTGAGGATGATTGCACAAATAATGATTTGGTTTCTAGTATGTATGAGGATGCTTCAGAAAACTATAAGGAAGATGCATGTATGGTTTTTGAAAAGGGTAGCACCTCTAGTGATAAGAAATCTGAAAAAGGCTTTGATGATTCAAAAAGCAATCAAATAAAGTATCTTGAAAGTGAACTTATTAGTGCTCTTAGTGCTTTGAAAAAGGAAAGAAAGAAGAATGCTAGACTCAAGGATAAGTTAGATGAATGTTGTATGGAGAGAGATGATCTTATAGAAAGTCTTGACTTCTCTATAGCTAAGACACAAGAACTCAAGGATGAGTTAGAGTCTAAGGTTCTTGAGTATAGTGAGTTAGAACAGAAAATGGCTTCTTTGAAAGAGGAAACTAAAGAGTACAAGGATAAGCTTTACATGTTTCAAGATAGCTCCAAAAAGGTTAAGTCACTCATCAAAGGTCAAAGAAAGACAACAGATAAAATAGGCCTTGGTTTTGTTAAGCCACACAAGGAACAAGTTGGAGAGTCTAGTAAGAGACTCCAAAAGGAAGAGAGTTCTGATGAGGAAAGTATTTCAGAAAAGGAGTCCTTGAATGATAGATGCACATAAATAGAAAATAGAATTCAGAATGAGAAGAAGAAGTTTTCAGAACCTAAGAGGTCAATTAAAGGAAAGTTTCAAGGCAGATGTTTTGCTTGTCACAGGTTTGGTCACATGGCTTCACATTGCATGGCTCAAGTGAAGGAGGTAAATGACAGTTTCAGAAGTGCTAGTTACTTTCAAGGGTATTGCTACTCTTGTCAACAGTTTGGGCACAAGGCACTTTATTGCAAGGCAAATAACAGGAACAAGTTTGGTCAAAATAGGTTTGGTCAGAACAGGTTTGGCCAGAACAGGTTTGGTCAGAATAGGTTTGGTCAGAACTAGTGGATTCAAAGATCAGGTTTACCTCAGAGAAACAACATCGTCAAGTGTTTCAAGTGCAACAATGAAGGTCACACAATCAGACAGTGTAGAGCTAAAATTCCAGAATACAGGAACAGGAACAGTGGCATGATCAGGTCCAAGGATCAAGGCATGGACAAGAACAGGGATGAGAACAAGAACAAGAATAGTGACAGGAATAGGAATATGGACAAAGAGTTCAAGAGAAGGCCCGACAAGGAAGTTATAGACGCCGATGATGATCGTGCCTAATGGGAGTTTTACTCCCACCCAAGAATTAATCACCTCATCAGGAGGTGGGGGAGGGACTAAGCTAAGAGGCTCATTCTTAGTCCCGAGCCCCAAAGGTGACCCTTTGCCATTGATGACAAAGGGGGAGAGATTTGAGTAAGGGGGAGAGCCTCAAGACAGGGGGAGCTGATTTATGTTGAGTTTCAGTGTTGTTGAGAAGCATGGTTTGCCATCAATGACAAAGGGGGAGATTGTTGGCAATTTTGGGTTTGAGATCCTAGCTTCTTGTCTATGAGTTGTCATTGATGTCAAAAGGAAATGGCATTAATGTTAAGAGGATGTGTTGGCTTCAAAGGTGGAAGATTCCAAGAGAATATTTTTAAGAGAATCCGGAGAGATTCCATTGGCAAGGGTTTTTTAAATTAAATGGTTTTTATTAAAACCAATGGAGGTTCTCTTTATTATTTATTTAATTATTATTTAAAACCCTTCAAGGTTTTAATTAATTAATTATTTAATTAATTAAGGGAGAAATTATTTTTAATTTATTAAAATTATTTAAGGGTTTTTAAACCCTTTAGAAAGCAAATTTCGATTAAATTCGAAATTACTTTTCTTTGCAGCCGACGTGTTCTAAAGTCCACGTATGGACTATAAATATGAGAAGGTTCCTAAGGTTAAACCCACTTGGAAAATCGAAGGCAATTAATTGGTTTGGCTGCGATCGAATGTTCTGTTTACGCTGCGAAAGAGGAGAGCTCGTGGTTTGAAAAGCTTTCGAAAAGCTTGACCGTTTATGTGGAAGGAAGTCCGTCTTGGACTTCGTAAGCCCCTTGTGGGCTAGTGGCAGCGAAGGCTGCGTTTGGGCCTTGCGTAGGCGGAGGTCTGCGTTTCGATCCCCGCGGAGGGAGCTGTGCATGGATTAGTCACGTTTTTATTAAAACGTGTTTTGTGCCACGAATTTCGGATTCTTCAAGGGCAGCCATTATAAGGTGTGATTATTTTCTTGATATGATTTTTGGCATTGTTTAGCATTGTTTAAAAGACATAGGAGAAATAAGGGGATATTTCTTTGGTTGTATTTTTGAGATTAGTCTTTTGCTATGCTAAATTTAAAAATGGAGATATAAGGTGTAAGTTTTGGTTGTTGTGTTTTTGGCTTCTTTGGTGGTTGTTTTTAAAGAAGAGGAGCTAAAAGGTGTATTAAGGAAAGTTTTTATATATGCTCATTTATCTTGGTTCTAACCCTAACTTGGTTGGAAGTTTGAGGGTTGTGTGTGGTGACAGCTTTAAGGATCAATTTTCTTCTACTCCAAAAAGGTATGGGCACATTTTCCTTATGAGTATGATTGGTGTATGTTTTTCTGAAATAAGGTTGGAGTGAAAAGGTTTTCAACTAGGTTTCCTTTGGTTGGGTGTAAATCCTATTTTCTGGTTTGTTGAAGACTTCTTATGCATTGTTATCCTTGATGAGAGTTTTTGGTGAATGCATAATTCTGGTTTGAGGTAGTGGAAGCATTGTGCACTAGGGTTTATGTTTGTGAGTCTTGCTACTTGCTTTGAGTTGGTGGAACCCTTGGTTGGCTGTTTTGAGTTTGATGGTTGAGTTGCTTCCATAGAGGTTGTTTGATCAAGTTATTGCTTTACTTGATTCATGATATTGGGCTTACTCCATTGAGTTGATTTGAGCAAGTTATTCTTTGCATTTGGTGATATTGTGTTGGTGGCTGTTTTGTTCAAATATCTTTGGAGGGAAAAGGATTTCTACTTGTTTCCTTTTCTTGTGATGATTGGTTGAATGCTTCAAGGTTGATGTTGAGTTGAATGGTGTTGGTTGACTAAACCTTGTTTGATGAGCATTGTTGTTGAAACCCTAATTGATGGTGAAAAGAACATGAGTATCATTGTTATGTGATTCTTTGCATAGTTGGCAATTGTTGGGGTTTCATGTTCTTGAAAGAAAACATTCTATCCTATCCATTTCAGATATTGAGTTGAGTTTTCAGATTTGAGATTGAGATTGAGCTGAGTTGATTTGAGTTGAGTTTTGAGATTGGGATTTGAGTATAGAACATATTGAGTCTCTAACAATTCTCTTTATGCTTCTATGAGTTTGACAAATCACATTGGGTCTCTAACAATTCACTTTGTGATTTCCTACTAAGAAAGTTTTTCTTGGTGAGCTTGCTGAGTTTTTGGACAGGTTCCAGTGGGGACTTGTGAGCATTTTGGACAGTTTGGGGACTTGTGAGGGGATGGGTGGTGGGGACTTGTGAGCAGTTTGGATAGGTTTCGGTGGGGACTTGTGAGCAGATTTGGATAGGTCCTAGCAGAGGACTTGTGAGCTGAGTTTGATAGTTCTATCAGAGAACTTGAGGACAGAGGTGCATTGGTTCTATGAGAAGAACTTGAGGACAGATTTGGCAAGTCTTTGAGAAGGCTTGTATGCAGAGGATTGATTTGTTCAAGAGTTGGACAGATCTGACAGACAGAGGAAGACTTGTACTAGACCGACCGACTATGTTTGGTACAGGTTGTTGAGCTGCTGTGGACGTGATCATAGAAGGCAGAGGTCTCTTAGGCTAAGCATTGAGGATAGGAGGTCTTCGGTGGAAAGGAGTTCCACGTGTCTGGCAAGAGGTAGAGGCAGTTGATCTTCTGAGGGATCATTTCTAGAGCAGAGGGGAAGGTATCTCCTTTGAGCAGAGGCTCATAAATTCTGATTGGGGGAAGGTATCTCCTTTGAGCAGAGGCTCATAAATTCTGATTGGGGGAAGGTATCTCCTTTGGGCCGAGGCTCATAAACATTGTAATTGGGAAGGATTCCCAAAGAACTTTGAGATAACTTTTAGAGAAAAGTTTTGTGGACGTAGCCCAACCATTCTGGGTGAACCACGTTAAAATTGGTGTCACTTTGTGGATGATATTGTGCATTGCTTTGATATTGCTTTGGGTATATTGCTTTACTATTTTGAAGTATAAAGGAAAAAGTAAAAAGAGGTCTTATACTGTTCACCCCCCCTCTCAGTATAAGCTTGTGTTCTTCAACTAGTGACTTAAAAACTGAACCTCCTAAAAATGAATTCCATACTCTCATCAATAGTGACAAATGCAATATTGTTAAAAGCATTGATGAAAATTATGAAATTGGGTGTTTTGAAAAACACACCAAAGGATTTGGTTCCAAAATGATGAAGAAAATGAGATTAAATGGTGAGAGATTTGGTAAACAGGAACAAGGCATTAAATCTCCAATAATGCTAAATTTCAGGGCAAAGCATGAAGGCCTTGGCTATACTGGACATGCAAGTACCAGTAATTCTATGTTTGTAAAACCTAAATCTCCTACAACTCCTAAAAAGCATTATTGCAGTCACTATGGAAATATAGTACATGGTGCAGCTAAGTGTTGGATATTACATCCTTATGGTTCATGTGGATGTATGAATCACTTTTCTTCTAGTTATTGGTACAAAGTGAAAATGGCTAACAAGGTTCATATAGATTATGGATGGACAGATCTCACACAATGGACCATGATGAAAGAAATGTTGTATGGCTTCTAACGAAAAGGTAAAACCTATGGTAGACCCCGAGGCAAATCCAGTGATAGACCGAGTGGCAGTCCCAGAGATAATGACCCAGAGACAGACCTAAAGACAGACCCAGAAACAAAGTTCCAGAGGCAGATCTATAGGCAAATCCAGAGGTGATAATCTAGAGGTAGATTCATAGGCAAATCCTAATATAGACCCAGAGGTACAATTCCAAAGGTATGCTTATATCTAGAGCCATGAGCCAGAGCCAGAGCCGAAGACAAAGCACAATCCATCATTATTTCATTTCTCTTCTTCTTCTTCACTGTATTGGGGCAGTTATATACTTTACCCAAATATGTTGTATGGGGGGATGATAGTGTAGCTAGTAATATTATTACCCAAATAATGTAATAAGGGGGAATTTTAGCATATGTGTTAGGTTTATTACATTATTATCATCTTGTTGTTATTGTTGTAACATTGTTATAACTTCTCCTATTCATGCCTTGTTAGCTCCATAACCAACGGGCTATTCTAAGGCTCAAATGTATTATTTATACATTCATTATCAATAGAAATAATGTTAGACTTTTTGATAGAGCTGCCTATACAATGTAGCATCAGCAAACTGAGAAACAACTTCACCAAACCAAGTGAGTCCCTCAACTTACAAAACTACTCCTTGGGAAGAGTTTTGGTGAACAAATCAATAGAATTAGAAGATGATGGGCAATACTCCAACTGAATAGTCCCATCCAATACCTTCTCTATGATAAAGTGGGCTTGGATTTCAACATGCTTTGTCCTTTGATGCATTACAAGATTTTTATCCAATGCAATAGTTGATTGATTATTAGAGAGCAAATGTGAAGGACCAAATTGTTCAAAGCCAATTTCCTTCATGAGGGTATGAAGCCAAACCGCTTCCTGTGCAGCTGTTGTCATAGCATTATACTTTGATTTCATTGTAGAAATAGCGATTGTATCTTGATTCTTGGAATACCAAGAGATAGTTGCAGACCCAATACTAAAAACATATATTGTGGTAGACTTTCTATCTATTCTATCCCCTCCAAAATTAGAATCAGCATAGTCGGAAAGAGAAAAGGAAGGAAGCCTAGAATACTTGAGTGTCAAATCTCTAGTACCTGAAAGGTACTTCAAAATATTCTTGGTAGCTTGTAAGTGCTCAATATAA
Organism: Wollemia nobilis; assembly: GCA_028583015.1. NCBI lineage: Eukaryota > Viridiplantae > Streptophyta > Pinopsida > Araucariales > Araucariaceae > Wollemia > Wollemia nobilis. The sequence goes on along the minus strand of JAQPPZ010003251.1, from coordinate 1,267,946 downwards.
GGTTTTTGTATGAACCTAGCCATCATACCAATTGCAAAATCAATATTTGGCCTTGTGATGGTAACATAAAGAAGACTACCAATGAGCTGCCTATATAATGTAGCATCAGCCAACTGAGATTCTATACATACTTCCAACTTAACCCCTATAGAAATAGGAATGGAAGTAGGATTTCCATCCTCCAAATAAAACTTCTTAAGAAGATCTTTAATATACTTGGATTGACTCAAAAAGGTACAATCCTCATGCTGATAAACTTGCATACCAAGATAGTAGTGTAGAAGACCAAGGTCAGTCATTTAATACTTTGACTTTAATTTGGAGATAAAATTAAAAATGGAATCATTCTCATTTCCAGTCATAACAAGGTCATAATAGAGCAATTAAAATTACCAAGTTATCCTTCCTAATCACATAGAGATCTATATCTGAATAGCATATATCAAAACCAAGAGATAAGAATTAACCTAAAATCTTCATGTACCATGCTCTAGGTGCTTGCTTCAGACCATACAAGGTTTTCTTTAGTTTACACACAAGTGTTTCCTTACCTTGTACAACAAATCCTTTTGGTTGACTCACATAGATATCCACATCTAAATCACCATTTAAAAAGTCACTTTTCACATCAAGCTAAAAATCTGCCAACCTTGAGCAGCAGTAATAGCAATGAGAAGCCGAATGGTGGGCATTTTGGCAACTGGTGCAAAGGTTTCATCATAGTCAATGCCATATTTTTTAGCATAACCCTTAGCAACCAATCTAGCCTTATACTTTTCTATCTCTCCATTATAATTGTACTTGATTATATAGACCCACTTGTTCCCAATAACATTTCTCTTATTAGGATAAGGATCTAGATCCCAAGTTTTATTCTTTAGAAGATAATCCATCTCAACCTTCATGGCATCAACCCAACAAGAGTGTTGAGAAGCTTCTTGGTAAGAAGTAGGCTCATGATCATTACTTATCTTAGATAGAAGAGACATGTTAAGGGTCATACTTCTAGTTATCCTTTGGCTAACCGAATTTTGCTCTTTAGGACCTCTAGAATGATCCAACCACTTGGTCCTTTTGACACAAGGCCCACCCTTTTCTAATTCAATAAGATCTTCATTGAATTTGACATCTCTTGAAACAAATAAAATGTGTGAATAAGGTGAGTATAACCTATAGCCCCTATGTTCTACATCATAGACAACAAAGATGTATTTTTGAGACTTTTTGTCCACTTTCTTCCTCTTTTCAGAAGGAATATATGAAAATGCATCACATCCAAACACTCTTAAGTGTGACAAATTCAGCTTCTTACCATTACAAACCTCATAAGGAGTCTTCCCTTCAACTAATTTTTAAGAACATCTATTAAGAATGTATATTGTTATACTGGTTACTTCACCCCAAATAAATTGAGGTAAGTAGTCACCAGGCATGCATCTTACCATCTCCATGATTGTCCTATTTTTTTCTTGCTGCAACACCATTTTTTTGAGGAGTGTATGGACAAGTAAACTGCCTTTTGATCCCATGAGAAGAACAAAACTCATTGAAATCATTGCTATTGTACTCCCCTCCATTTTCAATTATAATCATTTTGATCTTTGCTCCATTTGATTTTCTACCAAATCTTTGAACTCCTTGAATGTCTTAAAACAATCTGATTTATTCTTAAGTAGATATGCAAATATCAATCTTGAATAATAATTTATAAATGTTAGAATATAGGATGCACCACCAAGTGATCTAACATGTAATGGACCCATAATATATGTATGAATGAGTTGAAGAATTTGTGTGGCCCTTATTGACTTGTCCTTCGCAAACTTTTGTTTGCTCATCTTGCCTAAGATGCATGTTTCACACAAACCATGAATAGATGAAATGTTAGGCAAGCCTTCAACCAAATTTTTGGACTTCATCATTTGAATAATTTGATAGTTTGTATGGCCTAACCTTAAGTGCCAAATCTTGTTACTAGGAGAAACATTAGTTGCTAAACACACTTTAGGAGGAAAATGTTTCTTTGTTTCATAATTCCTTTCCCCAATATTACATTAAGGGGGAGTGTTGGAATATGTAATGCAACATTGTGTAAATTATTATTAGACTAAAATATAAAGTCTAAAGAATAATATTTGAATTAGAAAATTATTCTTCACATATAGCAACTTGCAAAATTGAAATTAAATTTCTCCTAAGGTTAGTCACATATAGGACATTATCAAGTAATTTCCCTTCAATTACAACATTGCCAACACCTTCTACTTGAAGTCTAGTATTATCACCAATGACAACCGAATCTGAAGAGTGCTTATGAAAATCCACAAACTTATCCTTTTCAAAACACATATGGTTAGTGCATCTAGAATCTAACACCCATTCATTAGAAGTAGATGAGTCAATGGAGTAGAGAGCACAAACAAAGGCATTTTTATTAGAATTTTGCTTTACATTGTTGTTCTTTTTCTTTCCCTTGCCAAACCATTTCTTAGGTCCTTGTACTTTAGCATTTTCTTGCTCTTCCTTTTCTGCAATCTTCTTCTTATTGAAATAATTTTATTCCTTGTGGCATTTCTTGCCATAAAAGTTGCAAGTGAAATCAAATCTAGGCTTGTTAGGTTAGAAATTTTTATTTTTCCTTCCCTTGTATTTCTTCTTGAAGGAATCCGTAGTGGCACTCAAGGCAACATTCTTCTCCTTGACAACTTGACCATTCACTTTGTCTCTATTAAGAGACTCTTCATGTTGAATCAATAATTGTGAAAGAGTTTTGAGAGGAATGCCATCCTCTTCTTGCTCTAGCCTAGTCTCAATAATCATGACAAAATTCTTGAACTTGCTTGACAAGTTCCTCAAAATGATAAAGCTTAAGAGCTTCTCACTTATCCAATCACAATTACAAGCCAATAGTTGAGTTCTTATGTCTTTCATCTTTGATAGGAAGATAAACGCACTTTCTTCTTCACCTTGCATAGTGCTAAGAATTTTGGACAATAAAGTGAATTTCCTTGATGTGTTGGATCCTAGATGGACTTGTTTTAGCAAATCCCATGCATCTTTAGCATGCTCACAATGGCTTATAGTGAGCAATATCTCATCACTCACACTATTGATAATCATGGAAAGTGCAAGGTGACTCTTGTTGTTGTATGTCTCAAGTGCCCTTACCTGGGTTGGGATTGCTTCATCTCCATTCACAATGGGCCATAACTTTCTTGCTTGAAATTCAGCCCTCATCCTTGGTTCCCATATTCCAAAATTTGATCCATCAAGGATGTACTTCAGTGTGAAGGAGATTTTATGATCATTCATTCTAGAAAGTGAACATAATCAAAAAATAATATGCATTGACAAAGAAAATAAATGATGCAATAAGAAAGTAGATAAACATACTTGCATATATAAAAAAACATAACTTTCAAGTAATCTACTTTTCAATCATCAAAGATAATCATCATGAAAGATAAACATCATGAAATATAATCAAAATTAAGCATCATCAAGAGAGATAAGCATCATCATGAAAGATAATCAACATCATCATGAACTACTATAACCATCTTGTAATAAATAACTATAACCATATTGCAATTGAATAAAGGAAATAAACCAAGATCAACTTGCAATAAGAAGGTAACTAACCATAACAATCATCTTGCAACAAAATAAACTAACTTGAATTAAACCATAAAACATTTGTTAAATGTTAGATAGTCAATAAGTTAGTAAGTTAGTGTTCATTTTAAGGTTTTGCTATAGCCTAATGAATTGCCAATTCATCTCACCCAAGTTCAACCAAGCTACCCAAAAGGGTGCAGGTACGAGGACCCGAAAAGGACTTGTTATCGATAGAGTGGATTCTTTTCGATTCAATAGGTATTTAGAAAATATAAATTGTGTTGCAAGATTAAGTAAATTTTAATCAATTACTAAAGTTGTGGTTAGTAAGTTGATTCAGTTTTAACCTTCTTGATTAATATGAAAATTAGTAAATTGCAAGTTAGTTGGTTAGTAGATTGTTTAGTAGCAAGTTAGTAAGTTAGTAGTTAGATTAGTTGAGATGCAAAATAGGAAAAACACAAATACTCTCTCTCTCTCTCTCTCTCTCTCTCTCTCTCTCTCTCTCTCTCATTCTCTTTTACTTTCATTATGAGAGATACAAGTTACATTAATTTACATTATGCTTCAAGCAAATGCTGGAGAGAGATTAGAATAAATTAATAAAAATAGGGGGAAGAGAGTGAAAAAGTTGATCCGAAATTGCCTTGTATACTCCAAAACATATTTGGATAACCTTGCAAAACAAGCAAACTCACAAACAACAATTTTTAAAGTGAGAAAAAAATGACTATAAGGTCTAAATTATTTGACAATTTGACTAAAAATTTACCAAAATTTGCATAAAAGGATTCTAGTTGCATTATACAATAATAAAAAATGCATTTCAATTTATAAAAAAAAAAATACCATTAGGTCTTAAAATAAAATAAATGACTGTTTTTTTAATTAAAAAACAGAATAATAAATGATTGTTTTTTTATTAAAAAATAGAATAATAAAAAAATGATTGTTTTTTTTATTAAGTGACTGTTTTTATTAAAAAACAGAATAATAAAAAAAAATAGACTGTACAACAAAATGGGTGGGGGCCATTTGGCCCCCAAATAAATAAATAAATTGCCTCAGATTTATTTTTCACCAAAATAGGGCAAATAATATATGAAAATAGGGTTTTTGGGCCTTCCGAACGCAACCATGGGGTCCGTTTGACTCCAAAACCCTTCCATCAAAAGCTCAATGGCAAAAATTTATATATTTAAAATGAAAACACCATTTGCAAAAGAACTAACAACTAGATCAAAAAAAAAACATAATAAATCTATAAACTGTAATGGTAGATTTGCAAAATAAGTTTGCCCAAATATCAAATGCATAAAATACCCAAATATCAAATGCATGCATTAAAACAAAAAAATATATACCTTAATGGGTTTTTCACCTCAAAGGATTGAAGATACTTGATGGATATCCCAATCACTCTAATACCAAATGTGAGACAAGCAAAGTCTCCCCAAGATTGAAGAATGCTCCACAAGATCAATCACACACAAAAGAGGAAAACCCACAACACCAATATTAAGTGGTAAAACCCTACTTCAAATAAAGAAGGGAAACATCCACTATGAAGCTCACTATATTACTCAATGATTCAACAATACAATAATGCTTCAATTTTATGAAACAATATGCATCAACATGATATGACAAGATGTAGTAGACAACACCCCTATTTAAAGATAAGTTTTTCTACTACAACCCTAAAATTACCCTAATATTATCACAATTTTATCTTGAGATGTGTGACAAGTGGCATCTATTAAATATTAAAAAGTGATTAGTTACTTTTTAATATTTGCTATAAAAGGAGAAATAACTTTTTTCCACAAATTTAATATTCATAGCACCCTTATTTTATTTATTAATTGGGTGGGAATATTTTTACATAGAATAGAATTATTTTCTAATTCAAATATTATTCTTTAGACTTTATATTTTAGTCTAAGAATAATTTACACAATGTTGCATTACATATTCCAACAACTCTTATCATGTTTTTATAAAAATTGTTGGATTTTATTCTTGTTTTAATGGATTTCACCTGTATGCTCTCAACTCGACAACTTGGCTATGAACTCCAAGTCACGTAAATCCCTCGTGTGTGGTAATGAATCCCACACCCGAACAAAGAGCACAGGTCCTGCCAGATCCTCACCCAATCTCACCTAGTCAGTGTTATACCCTCTAAAGAGGAGTACATGCAAATTTTCTAGGCTACGGATGGTTCTTGGATCCGGTATTGGTCTATATATCAAGGATTCGTAGGATTTGGGCCAACGGATGGAAGTTATGCCCACCATCGTTGAACCCTACTAGTGGTTGGATGTCAAGCCCAAATCACTAGTGTTTAAGTGTTTTGTGGTGTGTGTGGTTATTTTTAATGTACATAAAATAAATGTGTCATATGGCACACCTGCTTATTTTCTAAATGCTATGCAAATGAAAGACATTTTAGATTCAAAAAATGCAAGCTACTCTATATGCTCTTTAGGACTATGCACATTACGATGCTAAATGGCCACTAATTGGGCCTCACACATGTAAACCATCAACACATATTTATCAAGCACACTATAGCCTAGGGTGGACCATAATTAGAGGTCTACTATTCCTAGCAGTGCCTTTCTAGTGAAAGCAAAAATATGAAAATCAAACTAGGACAATTGATTTACCATTTTCTTTTAGTTGCTTTCCTAATTTGCATTCGAAATTGACCTACTGTAAAAACATAGAAAATATAAAAGTGACAGAGGGCTATAAAAGGAACCTACCTCATGTCTTACACTATCTGGAATTTTGGAATTGTCTTTCTATGTTGTCAGCATGAAACCGCAGGTCTCACCTACGATTTTGACTGTGAACCGTACCTTGTACCTATGATTTTGTTGTTGGGATGTAGCTGATAGCTACGATCTGTACCTACAACTACAAAAGCCAAAAAAATACATTTAGATCCTCAAAATGTGGGGTGCCATCATGATCGCCCTCTGTAACCACCAAAAATGGTCACACCTGATTACGGCTCCTATTGCGATAAATGGTAAAAATATAACATGCATATAAGTAAACGAAATTGACAACAAATGAAACAAGAAATAAAATATTTTATTCCATTATATTTTAATTCAAAACCCAATTACAAGTACATCCCTCTTAGGGATATTCATTTTGATACAATATTACAATAGGAGTGCTCAATTGTTTTCCCTCTTAAGGGTAGGTGTGATTTCCAAATGCCTCTTAGAATGGCACGAACTGCTCTAGGGTGGATGTGCCCTCTTCTTCACAATGGAGAAGGAACTTGATGGTTTTATCTCCTTTGAAACTATTCCCTGCGGTCAAGAAACAACAAGAATGTCAAAAATATAGGCAACCTCTCATGATGAGGCCCTTTTAGGTAAAATGCATAATGACACCATTAACATGCATAATCAAGAAAGTATAAAAGGTGCTTCTAAACTATGCAAAGTGGATCAAGATTCATGTAATAGCATAAAGTAAAATAGCAACTACACTATGCATGGATCAAATATATGAAATAAGGCATGAAAGTGCATAAAGAACTTATTAATGTCCTAATTGAAGCATAAACATAAATAAGCTAAACTAACCTAAATCTACGGTCAAAAGTCTGCTAAAATGTATTTTAACCATGAAAACAACTAATCTAACCTAATTATCCAAACAAAAATGAAATTAGGAAGGCGGTTATACCTCTGTTGTAAACTGTAGCTCTAGTGTGTGGTCTGCACTGTAAACCATGGCTGATAGCCACGGTTAACACTCTGATAGGCTTATCCTCAATTCCAAGGGTAGTGGGCTTAACCTCCTTGTCCAATTGATGTTCAAGGGTCACCTTCAATGTCCTTCTAACAAGTTTGGCAGTCAAATCACTATGATGGGCCTTCGTTTACCTGTATTTATGTTTGTTGGCTCTCCTAGACTCCTAGGGGATCCATAATGCAATTCAATATGAATCTTGGCAAGTAAGTGGGGATAAGTGCAATAGCTATCTCTTAGTATACTCAGTTGAGTGTACAATTTGATAGGGCTTCGTTGCTCAAATCTCCAATGCTCTCTCTTTTGTATTTTGATAGTGCTTCGCTATCAAAAATCCTCTATATCATTGCCCTAATTCTAAGGGGTACTTATAGGACTACCCAAGGGCTAGGGGTGGCTTCTTGGAGAAGCCAAGATCAATAAGGGGTGGTTAGGATAGTTGGAATGAGAGCTTCTTCCCTCTAACCACCTTCTTCTAGATCCAATGGTCCTGTCAACCAATTTGGCTCATATTGAAGGCCAATTGAACTTAAGTTAAGATCGCAGGTCACAGATGCGGTCTAGACTACAAATTGCAGGTCTCATCTGTGGTTCAGCTATAAACCATAGGTTTGGGCTACGGTTCAGACTGACTAGGCCAAGGAGCCCAAATTGAGTGGTTAGAACCACTACTCTATCTTGGATTCTGTCCAAGATATTCCATATGGTATTGTAGCATGTCCATATGAGTAGTCATCCTCGACATGATGTGTTTTAGGTGTCTACAAATAGGATCTAGAATGTATAGATAAGTTAACTAAAGACATATCAATGGATGATGAGTTCTTGTTAAGTGATTTCAACATAGTAATTGAAAAATGAAAAGGAATTTATTGCATACTTGAATGATATAGCTACAAGCTTTTGGATATCATAAATTAGTTATTTCATAATTCATACATGTGGGAGCATAAAAATTTTAGGTTATTCTAGTACAAACTTTGTCTATTTTAATAAATAAAAAAATTTGAAACATCTGGCATTAAAAAGCACGTCAAACCTTGTACCATATTGTAAGTGATATTTAAAATAAAGCTAGTTTTTAAATAGAAACTAGGTTGTCAAGTGGTTGTTGTCTATGAAGGACAGCATTACTAAATTGAAAAATAGATTAAGGTGCTCACACAAACCAAGCTTTTAAGAAAATGTATGATTTAATACCAGGTGGTTCACATGCATGTTTGAAGGAAAGTTTACATAAATCATGAACTGTCCATATTTTAGGGGGTTCCAAAAGTTAGCAAAATAGCTAAGAAAAAGCCTCCTCTAGATTATCATCAATCACTCAAGAATCATTATATTAATGAAGAGATAACTTCCATGGCTAAACATTAGGTGAAATGGTAGACTATGATGTCTTTGCTAATTTAGTTATGTAGGAGGAGTCTTTCCATATTGGCTTGCTAGAAAATAAATTGATAAAAAGGATTGACTAGATGAGTGAATTCAATAAATTTTCTAGTTGGAGAGGCCTATTAAAGGAGACCTTCCATCTAAATACTCTATGAAATCCTAATCAAATATTCCCTTCAATAAAGAAGACTTTCTCCCATCCCCTTAATCTTCAAAATTCTTAGGATTTTCCTTCATAGACTTTGTTTCCAATAGATAAGGCCCTTAATTTTGGGTTCCTTATCTCTTGCAAGTAGAATATTCCTATGAGTCATCAAACTATAGTGAAATTTCACTACACGAAGCAAATCTTGATGGAGATAATATTTTTGAGCAAAAGTACCATTTAATATTGATTTTGAAGAGGAATAATATGAAAGGACCTAAATCCCCTCTAATATATCAAATAGAAAATGATAGATAAATGCCAAAGATGTTGATAAGGGAAGGCCTTTGCTAATAACTACTAGTATATCTTTAAACTCCCTACACCACAAGGCTATTATGACCCAGTAGATAGGATATATAATGGACCATAGCCTTTTTAGTGGTCTCTAAGCTATAGCTTGCCATTGGTAGGAGTCCTAGAGCCTTTTTAGTTGTAGTTAAAAGGGATATGCCTTTGGTAGGGTTTTGACCCATACATTAATTGTAGACTCATCCATTGCCCAAAATATTGATCTTGCATATTGTACTGTCTTCCTCGTCTAATTGGGTTTATAGTGTGTATCCAATTATGCACTATTCCCTTGTGTATTTATGAAATAGCACTAGGAAGGGACCTTGGGGAATAAAACCCAAGAAAAATGGAGGAAAAAAGGGGGCTCAAAGTGTCTAGATAAATAATTAATAAGATAAACTCCTATATTTCCATCAAGGGGAGCTTAATACTTAATGATTTATAGAAACACAAGCATCCTAGATATTTCATGTTGTGGAACCTCTAAAAATTACCTAAGCTTGTTGATCCATATGAAGGTCACCCAAGAAATTCATGGTAAAATAAAAAAAAGTTTCTTTTATTATAATTCTATTTCTAGACTCATCGTTCTTTCAAAGACTTTCATCCAAAGCCTAAGGAAATAATTCAAGGCTTGAAGTTGATAAGAAACTGTTAATTCATTGAAGTCAAAAAATATTCTATAGACTAGTTTGGTGTTCTTGAAAGTTGGATGTGCAAAGGAATCAAGCCAAATAATTTTTGAAGTGATAAAGCACTTCAAAATATCCATCATAGTGCAAAGACACTATACCAAAAAAGGGCTTTAACGGTGGCTAAAATAAGGTGGTTTTTCGATGTTAAAATACCACCATAATAGATTATAAGAAGGTGGTTAAAAACCACCCTCTTAGGAAAAATTCTCTCTTAAGGTCACCCTAAGAGTGGTTATAAATTGCCCTCGTAGGTCTAACAAGGCAGTTTATAATCACTCTCTTAGGGTCAAGAGCGCATTTTAAAACTGCTCTCTTAGGTCACCCCAAGACAATGCTTTTAAATCATCATCTAAGGTGACCTAAGAGGGTGGTTTTAAACCATCCTCTTAGGTCTAATAGGGTATTTTATGCAACCCTAAGAGGGTGTTTTATAACCACTCTCTTAGGGTCTCAAAAATATATATATATATATATATATATAAAGACCATGGGAAAAGCCCAAATATGAGCATTTCAACACTGAGTATTTTAGCAGTGCACGATGAAGGGACCATGAGAATAGTAGAGCTATGGATTTAAGCATTTTAGTAGTGCATTATGGAGGTACTATGGTAATATCAAAGCTAGATCTTTGAGTATTTTAGTAGTGTATTATGGAGGGATAGCAGGAATAGAAGAGCTAGGGCTTTGAGCATTTCAACAGTGCACAATAGAGGGATCATAGGAATAGCAGAGCTAAGGCTTTGAGAATTTTAGTAGCACATAATGGAGGGATTGTAGGAATATAAGAGCTAGGTATTTGAGCATTTTAGCAATGTGATATGGAGGGACCATGGGAATAGTAGAGCTAGAGCTTTAAGCATTTTAGTAGTGTGCGATGGAGGGACCGTGGGAATAACAGAGCTTAAAATTGAATATAAACTTGTATATTTTGGTACGTAAAATTTAAACTTAAATATAATAGTTGAGATTATACCATTTGATATAAAAAAACTTATGTTATGACAAGTAGATATTTGAATATATATTTTGATTACTATGTATATGTATTTGGGTGTTCTCTCTATCTTCATTTAGAGTTTCATTGGGTATTATATCAATTTTTTAATTTTATTAATACCAATATGAAAACCCTAATGAGAGGTTAGATTTTGTATTTGGGTGTTCTTCATATTTTTATTTAGAGATTTATTTGGTCTTCCTTCGGTTTTTAGTTTTATTAATACCAATAAGAAAACCCTAATGAGAGGCTAGATTTTAGTGGTAATTCAAACCTGAGAATTTGCCAACATGGAAGAAAGGAATTTACCTTTAATAGAAAATAGTGCCAACCATGAGTGGTTATTCTATTAGCATGGCCTCAAATTGATATTTCTTGTCTTTGAATTGGGTATCTCTCTAACAAAGTGATTATTTCCTGTATTTGAATTAGTAACAACCTCTAATACCAATATTTCCCTCAAGGGCACCCTTTCCTACATTTGCTATTTAGCATTAGCAAAGTAACATGTACACCACATTCAACACAATTATACCATTTTCTTTAATCTTACAATTACATGTGTTTTGAGACTCATTGGAATTATACAAACCTGAAGAGTTGTGCTTTGAAACTAGTTCTCTTGATCTAAGAGAAGGGGATATCATAGAGAGTGAAAATATTTAGATGTTATCAAACACTTAAAAATAAATAAAATACCTAGAAAAATGGATGCTTGAGTGCTTCAGCTGCGGTTGGCCTCTTGTTTGGATCCCATGCACAAAGTGATTGCAAAATTATTTGAATGTTACTCCTTTAAATCATATTGAATATTTCCTTCAATCATCTCACTTTAGTAAAAATCAAATTTGCTTATTATTTATAGACACAAAATTATAGCCATTAATCCTCCATCCTAACCATCCCACCACCCACTTGTCCACCATACACCTTTCCCACCATCCATTTAGCCATATTTAGCCCTTTCCCGCCATTTCCTGACCCAATTGGGATTATTTTAATATTATTTTTTATTTAATATAATATTTCACATTATGTTATAATATATTTATTATAAAATATGTATTGATAAACCCAATTAACCACAGTCGTCCGATCCAATCTAATCTCCATCATCCATATTTATTAATCCATGCCACTTAAAGTACAATCTCAGCCCTAGGATGTGATTTAATCTTAGCCACATGATCTAAAGTGTTGAACTAAAACCCTAAGAAACCCTAAGGTTGTATTATAAGTAAAAGCATGTGCAAATGCCCAAACCCTAGAATGCCTTGGAAGATATTTTCACATAGAGATATATGTGAAAGAAGCCCCTGTGAAGCATAAGGTTTATATAGCCTTGAATATCCAAAACCCTAGCTTTCCATAGGACTTCACCATTCCATCCACCTTCGCATCCATCCCCATTGTTGTCATTATCCTCCATCCACCATATCCTTCACATCCTCGTGATCTACTTCTACAAATTTAAACCTCACCCATAGGTGCTCTCCAAAGCCTACGAAGCTCACTACAGAGCTTTCCAGGTACTCACTAGAGCTTGTTGTACCCTACAGGTATGCACTAGAACCTGTGAAGCTCACACCAAAGACTACCAAATGCCCGTCAGATCCTGTTGTCATCATCAATGCACTATTGACTTGTTGTACCACATCTACTACTACGGTCAAGACATCACACCAACGAATCTGCAACGAAGCATCATCATTGTAAGCAAGGTAAATCATCTTAGTTGTTATTTTATTATGTGATCCGTAGATTTTCATATGCCATTTGATTTATTGATAGCTAGGGTTTACTGATATCTAAGGGTCTCACATTGTGGAGCCCTCACAGGTATTATTAATCTCTCTTTCTGTTTGTATCTACAGGTTATATCTATTGTTGGACAATTGTTGAAGCTGGAGTGGCCCAAAATCGGATACCTGAAGCCCACTCATTATTTTGGGAGCGAAGCATGTTGAAGACACTTTTTCATTATAGCTAGGGTTTCAGAGAACCCTAGAAATTTGTATTCATTGTATCACAACATTTCTATCAAGGCAGAATTAATTGTACAAAGGATTTTTTCAGCTCCCCCCCCCGTTATTTAATAAATAATATTTCTTGTGCAATTACACTTGTCTTATCAGAGTTTTTTTTTTTTGTTATTTAGTGTCATGCTTCTAGCTCTACATTATTTATTTATATTACATGCATTATTATATCAATTTTCTTGATGTTTTGACATAAGTTTATAGATTTGAGGTTGAGGCATAAGATACAAGTTGTATGCTTAGGTAAGGATCCATAGTCTTTTGGATTTACCTTTAATAGACAATAGTTCCAACCATGAGTGATTATTCTATTAGCATGGCCTCAAATTGATATTTCCTATCTTTGAATTGATATTTATTGTCTTTGAATTGGGTATCTCTTCGACAAAGTGATTATTTCCTATCTTTGAATTAACAACCTTTAAATTTTTCTTGCCAATATTTCCCTCAAGGGTACCCTTTCCTGCATTTTCTATTTAGTATTATCAAAGTAACATGTACACCACCTTAAACATAATTATACCATTTTATTTAATCTTATAGTTACATGTGTTTTGAGACTCATTGGCATTATACAAACCTAAAGAGTTGTGCTTTGAAATTGGTTCTCTTGATATAATATAAGAGGTATGTACACATAGTCCTAAACATGAGATAAACTATCAGGTAGATATCATAGAGAGTGACAAATATTTATCAAACACTAAAAACTTAATAAAAGACCTAGAAAAATGGATGCTTGAGTGCTTTAGCTACGGTTGGCCTCTTGTTTGGATCCCATGCACAAAGTGACTGCAAAATTATTTGAATCTTGCTCCTTTAAATCATATTAAATATTTCCTTTAGTCATCTCACTTTAGTAAAAATCAAAGTTGCTTATTATTTATTTATATTACATACATTAGTATATCAATTTTCTTGATGTTTTGACATAAGTTTATAGATTGGAGGTTGAGGCATAAGATACAAGTTGTATGCTTAGGTAAGGATCCATAGTCTTTGTATTTACCTGTAATAGACAATAGTTCCAACCATGAGTGGTTATTATATTAGCATGGCCTCAAATTGATATTTCCTATCTGTAAATTGGGTATCACTCCAACAAAGTGATTATTTTATTTATTTGAATTAACAACAACCTCTAAATTTTTCTTTTCAATATTTCCCTTAGGGGCACCCTTTCCTACATTTGCTATTTAGAATTAGTAGAGTAACATGTACACCACCTTCAACACAATTATACCATTTTCTTTAATATTACAGTTACATGTGTTTTAAGACTCATTCGCATTATACAAACCTAAAGAGTTGTTCTTTTAAATTATTTCTCTTGATCTAAGATAAATGGGTATGTACACATAGGCCTAAACATTATACAAAATGTCAGGTATATATCATAGAGAGTGACAAACATTTAGATGTTATCAAAAACTTAAAACTAAATAAAATACCTAGAAAAATGGATGCTTGAGTGCTTCAGCTATGGTTGGCCTCTTGTTTGGATCCCATGCACAAAGTGACTATAAAATTATTTGAATCTTGCTCCTTTAAATCATATTAAATCTTTCCTTCAGTCATCTCACTTTAGTAAAAATCAAAGTTGCTTATTATTTATTTATATTACATGCATTAGTATATCAATTTTCTTGATGTTTTGACATAATTTTATAGATTGGAGGTTGAGGCATAAGATACAAGTTGTATGCTTAGGTAAGGATCCATAGTCTTTGGATTTGCCTTTAATAGATAATAGTTCCAACCATGAGTGGTTATTCAATTAGCATGACCTCAAATTGATATTTCCTATCTTTGAATTGATTTTTTCTATCTTTAAGAATTGGGTATCTCTCCAACAAAGTGATTATTTTCTATCTTTGAATTAGCAACAACCTCTAAATTTTGCTTGCCAATATTTCCCTCAAGGGAACCCTTTCTTGCATTTTCTATTTAGCATTAGCAGAGTAACATGTACACCACCTTCAACATAATTATACCATTTTCTTTAATCTTACAATTACATGTGTTTTGAGACTCATTGGCATTATATAAATATGAAGAGTTGTGCTTTGAAATTGGTTCTCTTGATCTAAGAGAATGGGGTATGTACACACAGGCCTAAACATGATACAAACTATTAGGTAGATATCATAGAGAGTGACAAACATTTAGATGTTATCAAACACTTAAAACTGAATAAAAGACCTATAAAATGGATGCTTGAGTGCTTTAGTTGTGGTTGGCCTCTTGTTTGGATCCCATGCACAAAGTGACTACAAAATTATTTGAATCTTGCTCCTTTAAATCATATTAAATATTTCCTTCAATCATATCACTTTAGTAAAAATTAAAGTTGCTTATTATTTATTTATATTACAAGAATTAGTATATCAATTTTCTTTAGTTAAATATTTGTTGAATAAATGATTAAATTTATGGTGGCATTGCTCTATTTTTGTTGATTTGGTCAGGGACATTCAATTGAAGCCATGATTATAGAAAATTAGCCATGCATGGACATGCTATGATGTTTTAATTTGTATGCTTATATTTTGATGTTATTTCATGTTGAATTTTGTCTTTATTATTTAATTCTCTATTTTTTATTATTTATATTATAGTCCTTGTAGTTGTTTTATGATGCAGGGGGTGTATTGCTTGTCGTGTAGCATTTTAAAGTGATTTTAGGGTTTTCATTTAATATTTGTCTATATACAATTAATTTGGAATGCTTCAGTTGATTCCCCCTTCTACAACTCTATTTTTCTATTTGGCTGATTTTTAAGCTGAATTTTAGCATGATAACCTTTTTTGAAAGTGTTTGTGTAGGTCATTGATTTTTATTTTTCCATTTTTGAAGTTCATAAAATTTAGATTGTATGGGAATCTGTGTTTCCATGTTTAATTGAGATTTTATGTCTAAGAGATTTCAAAATTTCTATCTCTTGAAGTACAAGTACATTTGTATCTAAAATTCTGCATTATTCAGAAGGAAATCTAGTTTTTTTCAGAGTTCTTTGATCTGCATTTGGTCATAGGACACGTCTTGCTGTAATATTGGTGGAATATTGAAATGATAGCATCTTATTCAAATATCTATCTCTGTAGGAATTGTAACGGATGTGTGATTTTTTTTAAGACTTGTATGGTTTTAATGAAGTGGCCCAAGAAGGAAAATTGGTTTACGAGAAACGTTTCAATGATTTACAAAAAGTAGGGTGAGAAAGAAATTAAATTGCACATTGAGATATGGATCATTTCTATGAGATTCCAAAGATACTAGTTAAATAATCAATTGTCTGCTTGAACACCCCTCTGGGTGTTTAAGTTTCTCATTTTTCCACATTTGTTTATTATTCATTAGCACATATGTCTTAATGCTTCCCCCAAAAAAATGGTTCATTGTTGGACGAACATTTATACCTTATTATTTTTCACACCGCCTACCTTTTGGATCAAAATTTCATATTTAGTGAAGTCTCCCAGAGATGTACATTTTCTTATTTAGCATATTCGCACTTAATATTTGTTTTATTGTGATTGTAGTTTAGAAAGGTTTCAACTTTATTTATTACTAGTAGAATTTGATGGTTAGATCCAACTTGGGAGGCTTTTATGATTTATCAAACTTTTGAACATTCAGATTCCTTTTACAAAATCAAACAGTATTATACTGACCCACCAGATTTACAATCAAATTTTTGAACATTCAAAATCCTTTTACAAAATCAAATAGGATTATACCCAGTAGATTTATA
This sequence comes from Wollemia nobilis, assembly GCA_028583015.1. Classification (NCBI taxonomy): domain Eukaryota; kingdom Viridiplantae; phylum Streptophyta; class Pinopsida; order Araucariales; family Araucariaceae; genus Wollemia; species Wollemia nobilis. Next base: position 1,251,168 of record JAQPPZ010003251.1, on the reverse strand, counting down.
TTCCCAAGTTAAAAATTATTTGGATCCCATTCACAAAGTGACTGCAAAATTATTTGAATCTTTCTCATTTAAATCATATTAAATTTTTTTTTCAGTCATCTCACTTTAGTGAAAAATAGAAGTTGCTTATTATTTATTTATATTACATGCATTAGTATATCAATTCTCTTGATGTTTTGATATAAGTCTATAGATTGGAGGTTGAGGCATAAGATACAAGTTGTATGCTTAGGTAAGGATCCATAGTCTTTGGATTTACCTTTAATAGACAATAGTGCCAACCATGAGTGGTTATTCTATTAGCATGGCCTCAAATTGATATTTCCTATCTTTGAATTGATATTTCCTATCTTTGAATTGGGTATCTCTCTGGTAAAGTGATTATTTCTTATCTTTGAATTAGCAACAACCTCTAAATTTTGCTTGCCAATATTTCCCTTAGGGGTACCCTTTCCTGCATTTTCTATTTAGCATTAGTAGAGTAACATGTACACCACCTTCAAAAAAATTATACCATTTTCTTTAATCTTACAGTTACATGTGTTTTTAGACTCATTGGCATTATACAAACCTGAAGAGTTGTGCTTTAAAATTGGTTCTCTTGATCTAAGATAAGGGAGTATGTACACACATGCCTAAACATGATACAAACTATTAGATAGATATCATAGAGAGTGACAAATATTTAGATGTTATAAAACACTTAAAACTAAATAATACCTAGAAAAATGGATGCTTGAGTGTTTCAACTGCATTTGACCTCTTGTTTGGATCCCATGCACAAAGTGACTACAAAATTATTTGAATCTTGCTCCTTTAAATCATATTAAATATTTCCTTTAGTCATATCACTTTAGTAAAAATTAAATTTTCTTACTATTTATTTATATTACATGCATTAGTATATCAATTTTCTTTAGTTAAATATTTGTTGATAAAATTAGGTCTTTTTGGATATAATTGGCTTATGTCAAGTTAATTTATCATTTTCTATTATATACATTTGATCAACTTGCATATCTTTTAAACATGAGTAATTTCATTCCTAGTCATTTGTTCTCACATAAAATTTAATCAAGAATATATCATAATCCCTAGGTTCATTATTGCATGTTTAATTTGATAACATATTGCTTTATGATTGTTTCTAACCTGTTGTATATCTATT